>JAWHQI010000200.1:0-1458750 GCA_033032865.1 Dactylorhiza incarnata | reverse complement strand
TGTACTTCACTTTGGCATATTTTACTTATGATTGTATAGCCGGCAGAGTCGGTGCTGAGCAGTGTTGACTAACCCGAGTGTTGGTGACACCGTAAGGCAGCGATTCTGGGCGAAGATCCACCTTGACCGTGCGATACGGGAGAGGTTCGAGTTTTCAAGTACCCGAACGGGTTTTGGAAAAAGAGATCTTACAAATGGTATCAGTGGACGAACAATCATAAGAGAACAGTCCACAACATACTGGGTCACCCCGCTCGAGTGTAGTTTGCGGACAAACTATGCAGCGGAAGCTGTGGTGTGCCCATGTATGAAATCACATAAAACAGTCCACTAAGCATCAAGTTAGGTCAAATTCTGACTTACTTAGACAATTTAGTGACGCATCCTAGTCTAAAGAACGACCTTGGGTTTAGATTTGGTTGAAGGTTAAGGATACCCAACGTAACTAAGGAAAGAAGTTAGTTTAAGTCTAGACGTTGAGACTTTCATGCTAAAGATTAAACTTTACTACCAAGTGGTAGGACCATCTCGAGGAGATCGGGTGTCTGTAGTCTTCTTTTAGAGTAGTAGAAGACCCATATGCATAACTTATAACATTGGGAGCCTAAGTCTTATCATAGCAATATGTCTCAGGGTGGAACACCAAGTCAGAGATTTTATGCCCTAAAGTTTATGTACGTATGTAAGATGAACAGACCGTAGAAGTATTGAAGAGACTTAGCCCAAATCGGTAGGGGCTTATCCTTTTGTTTATTGGGCCAATAAAATACCGACTTGGATTGCCCCTAGACTTTATTTAGAAAATGTTTTGACATTTACATAGTAAGCTCGAGGTTTGGAGTATTAATAATACTTGGGTGATGGCGAGATCTTATTCATACACTTTTGGTTTGTAGACCAACCCTCCTTAGAAGTTTGAGACCCTTGGAGAATTACTTCACCTTAAATAGCGGGGATTGTCTATACCAAGTTGGGACTGTTGTAGTTTTACTAGCAAGTTAGGCGAATAGTGCACTTCAAACGTGAGTGTGTACTCATCTTATTGCTCCAAGGCTGAATCTAGGACGACAAAAGTGATCAACTTGTTAATCATTTGGTTATACGTAAAGGGTTGTCCAGTATATGGGCATAAGACTCTCGGAATCAAGAAAGTCAGGTTAAGAATTTAGGGAATTTCACTAACTTCCTGATCCAAGCAATGTCGTCTTGTCTTTTATAAGGACGTTTGTGTGAAATTTTTCTAAGGACCTTGTGAGAGCAAGCAGGAATTGATTATGCAACTTAGAGATACAAGCCAAACAACCAGAAACAAACTTTAGGCAAGCAATTGATCTTTATTGATAGCATAAACTTCATTACAGGGCAAGGCATGCTTGGCGAGACATGATTTCGCCAGCACAGATACCAAACAGAAATACAAGTAGATGAGGATAACTTGAGATCGCTCCAGACCGCGCGACCTCCCTGCGACTTCAACACACTGCCAGACCGCAGTGCCTTGCCGATCACAGCACACGACCAATCCGCTGATCAGACCGCACCCTTCTTCCGACCTGTTGATCCTCCCGAACTCCAGCACCACAACTCCAAGCCGCAGACCGACCGAACACTTTCAGAGGAAGAGGTGATCGCTGCTGCCCACACTATCCGCAGAAGCTGCACAAGAGGAATTCAATCAGCAGACCGCACGGTCAGAATAAAACAGACCGCAGGAAACAAGCGAACTCAGCTTACACTTGGTGTGTATATTTGCTGCTACAGTGGCCTCCTATTTATAGGCGTGAGACCTGATCTGGTCACCACCCTAGAGATAGGATCACCACCCCTCAGACCGCGTGACCTGACCGGTCGCACCGCGCGATCAGCAACATTACTTCTGCTTCATTTTTTGGTGAACCCGCCAGCTTCAATGTCGCCATGAGAGACCGCCACTCTCACAGCAGACCGCGACTCCACAAGGAGCTCGCCAGATCGCCCGAAGCTATTCACCACATGTGTTCGCACGAGACCGCGAACACAGCCAGTCCGCCATCAGATCGCGAACTCCTGTCCGCATGCCGATCTCCTTCTGAGACCGCGAACAGCAACCAGCTCACATACCAGTCTCCTCCTGAGACCGCGAACTGAGACCGCGCGACTAAGAGCCTTAGTCCGCGACAACTACCAGAGAACCTGGAACACCCTGTGCGGTCACACCTGACCGCCACAGCCTTGAAGAAGACAACCCGCCGCACGGTTATAGACAACCTGCGCGGCCTTGGACCAGATACCAGCGGTCACTCCAGGAGACCACAGCTAGGCTACTACCAGCCAGACCACAGAGGCAGACCGCCAGGCCGTGCGGTCATGCCAGACCGCCCGACCTCCTCCCAGACCGCCCAGGTCCAAAACACCTCCAACTTCCACTTCAATAATTTCAACAGTTTGGTCATCAAGCTCTTACCGGTCACAAGGGAAGGATGTCATAAGCGACAAATTCAGTGCAGGACCAAGTAAGATTTAGATTGGATAGAAGTAAGACTGAGCTATAAGTTCTCATGACCATAAGAAATAATCAGTTTATCGTAACAAACTTGCTAGTGTGTTGTTGTAAATACACCTTCTTAACCTCGAGACATCGATTTGTAGAGTTACCGGAATCAATTAATAAACATTGACGTCCGATCAAATGCCTCGTTTTAATCAAGTACTGAAAATAAGAAGAATACCAGGTTTAGTAGCTTGGGATAAATGTGTCACATCGTGAAATTTTGAGGATTGGAATCAAGTTTTCGCAAGTAAAATTATAACTAGAGTTGCTTACACTTCAGGGCTCTCAAAGGTAATTTTCAGATAGCATTTTTAATTAAAATTCAAGCCCTCTCTTTGGTGAAACTTTAGTTAAGATCTTTTTACTCTTAGAGTTGGTTTATGCACAACCAGAGAGATTAGGAAGGTGACTCTTTGGATCTTGTAATATGATGGTATAAACTACTTGGGGCTAAGATGGAGAATCTTACTATGTTCGGATCTCGGGAAAAATGTCAACGACCATCATGTACTAAAATGTTGAGGATTAGAGAGTTAAAATAAACGGTTAGTTGTTATTTCTATCAACTCCCTCTTGAAATTATTAAGAATACTTAATGAGATTTATCGATGTAACTTTGGACGACACAACTAAGAGAAGGGTCGTTATGATGAATCCTTTAATTCATAATTTATAGCTTAAGTGAGATGAGACTACTTGGCTTTGAAAGTTTAGCCCACTCGATATTGGGAATCTAAAGTGAAATTTGACGAATGATATATTGAAGATATATAATTTACGTACGATCCTCCGATCTTAAGAGCCGGAACTTACAATTTCTCCCAAACATTATAATCCCAGTTAGGAAGATTCAAGAATAAGGGAGACAGGTTCGAGTTCCAGATATAAATGGTGAAACTTCTTGAGGATTAATGGGTTTTAATGAGACACCCTTCATGTTGAAATCAATTTGTGTCAATTCATGTCATGATAAAAAGGGTTTTACCCTCGTGAGTTATGAACCAAATGGATATGGAAAGTTGATGGGAGTCATTTCACGAACATCATTTTAAACTGTAGACGTTATGTTCCTCTTGGAAAACATGGAGGTTATTTGCATTTATTTAACGGAAGGAAGCGTTAACCTCATGTAACGTTCGTAGGACATAAGAGACTCTGGCCCAAGTGTAATCAAGTTTATGTTATTAGTTTGTAGCTGATAAATCTGGCCTTGTATCCGCGGAGTCGGAAACGGTTTATCAGCAGAGACCCCATATGTCAAGGGATAAGGTCTCTTGGTGTAGGTGGTGGTGAACACCTACGTGTAAGGGAATCATATAGTGAAGAATCAGAATAGACAATGTCGGTTGGCTAAATGACCACGTCCTGGCCAATCGGTTTATGAGCAGAATATTATGTAATCATGGTTCGTGAATATAACCTTATGAAGTTAAGTTAACCTAGAAGAACTTCGGTGCCATCTAGCGCGGCATGATAGTATAAATTAACTCGGTAGGATCTTATGTATTACAGATAGATCCTCCTCCAGGGGGTGTAGTAATTTTGTTAACACCCACACCTGGTTGGCTTGTTTTGATTTTGTAGTGTATATTCCCTATTTATTACCGGGATGGGGCAAAGTGGAATCCGCCTTGTGATCAATTGCACGATGGTCTGAGCAGCGGGTTAAACCTTCAATTAACCCCTAGTGGGAATATTGCCGACAATCTTAGCAAGGAATGGTAGAAGTGCCATGTTAAGTCTTGGTAAAGAATGTTGCTTCAGTTTAAGTTCTCATATAGTAGAGGTCCGAGTTCTTCCGTGGAAGGAGGTTCTGATGTCCGATTACTACAGTTCAATCATGGGCAAGAGGAGCACAAGTGGGTGCCCTTGGACTTCATGCAACAACGTTTCCCGGAACTCATCACCTCGGGTACAATTTAAACGTCTTTGAAATCCTTTACTCATATAAGTACTTGCAACCCGTAGACCCGAACCTAAATTTCGAGGACAAAATATTTCTTTTGTTTATTGGGATTTGTAACATCCCCAATCCTTCTAGACCCATTGGAAATGTTAGGGCATAGGGGTGAGGTGAGTGGCCACAAGGACCTTAGGCTAGGGTAGAAATTGCTAAGTGCACACCAAAGCTCAAAAGTTAACCTAACCCTAAGCCCCTCAACTAGGTCAATTGACCCTCAATAGTCCAAATTGACCTCACTTATGATGCCTTAACCACTAAGGAAGACCATTACCTTGAGAATTGCACTTGGGTGGGACCCAATTGCATGAAATTGACCAAAGTCAACAATAGGTCAACATTAACCAAACTAAGTCAATTAGGGTTCAATTGACTCTACATGTTCAAATTGACCTTACCACCACACTCTAAACACTTTAAGGAACTCATTGGACCTAAAAGCCCCATCACTTGGTCAACCAATTGACCATTTTGACCAAAGTCAACTATAGCTTAATTTAGGTCAAAATCACACCCCCTTTGATTAAATTGAACCAATTGGAGCCCCACCATGGACCAACTAATGTTGGGTGATGTTAAGGGACCCATGACCCCCAAGTGGGGTCAACCCACTCACCTTGGTTGACCAAAGTCAACCATGGTCAACCTAGCCCTTTAAGGTGAATTCTAGGCCTAAATTGAATGGGACCCAACACCCCCTTAATTAACCATTATACATGGACCTAAGACATGCCCATATCAGCCCTAGACTGAACCTAAGCCATGGTGTGATTAATCAATGGAGGGGGGACCAAAAGGTTAATCAAAAAGGCATAAAGCATAAAGAGAAAGCATAAAGCAATCCCTCCTCTACACTCCTCCTCCAATCAGCCTAGGGGCCTCCCCTGATTACTGTGGGTCTGGGCTTAATCCAGATGGAAGCAAGGGGCCAGCTGGTGCAGGAGGGTGGCAGCAAGAGGCACGACCGAGGAGGCTCCAATTCAAAACCAACCAAAGTGGCCTCCTCACTTCATTCCAGCCACGCCATTAGCTTCAGGAGGTCGAGAGCAGACGGGAACAACACCTGGAGCAGAGCTTTAGCTTTAGAATCGAGATCGGGAGCGGGGTCGCCAGAGCAAGGAAAATCCATGGCCAATCGTCGCTGGAGCCACCGCCACGCACCAATAGTGGTTCGTTTCTCCTCCCCTCCCCTCATGCTAGATCCTCATGTGGTTTATTTCAAGGTCCAGGCTCAATTGAGCCGGGATCAGTTCACGAAATCACCCCGATTTCCATGGTTTTGGAACCATCGGGTTCGCCGGAATATGCCTCCTCCGGCTGCCATGTCGCCGGGAAGTTGTAGCCCCGACCACCACGAAGGTGGTGGGGGTGGTGGCCGGCCGTGGTGGCCACCAGGTGGCCGGGAAAAGGAGGAATAAGATGGCCCATGTCGGGGCCAATCCTGGCCGTCGACTCAAGGAGGAAGACGACGGCGCTGCCGTTAGATCTACGCCAAGATTCATGCAGATCTCATATTTTCTATATTTAATTAATTCAATAGTTAGATTTTCTGCCTCTAATATTCAGTCCACTTCAATAATTAATTAGGGCCTCTTAATGGCCGAATTAGAAAAAGTGCCCAACATGAAAGTTGTAGGCCTTGATCTTGACTTTCAGTAGGGTTGAGTTCAGGTCATTTGGTGACATACAGCTCCCTAGGGAGCTGTTTTACTAGGACTGGTCCTACACTAAGTCAGTCCACTAAACTAATTACATATGTCAAACCCTTCAAGCTTTGGAGCTGTGCTTTTAACCATGGGTTGGTATACCCTAGGGGCACCCCCTGTCAAAGGGACAGCCCTTGGTGGACAATTTACCTAGGGTTTTTGTGGTAGTTAGAATATTTAAATTAAGTTGATTTTTGGAGCATATGATGTCCAAATGACACCAAACTTTGGTGGCATGCTCTTTTGTACATGAGTAGTGCCTACCTCAAATTTCACTCCATTTGGAGTTGATTTGATATGAAAAATGGGAAACCCTAATGAGGGCCTTTAAGGGTCAAATTAGGGTTTAGGTCATTTTGAGGAGTTGAGTGTGTTAGCCTCCTCCCATCATAATGGCTATGTGGGTATGCATATGCAAATGCATGTGACACACCCTGTTGGTCCATTTGGAGCCATTAGGGTGGTGTGACCTAAAACCCTAAGGGTAAACCCTTAAGGGGCAAGGTGAGATTTGTGAAGGGTATAGGACCAAATGTTCTTGCCTTGGCTCAGAACTTTGTAGATATGTTTGTAGGAGCATAAAAAGACTTAGTTAATTTAATGAGAATTTTTAGAGGTATTTAAGTATTTTTCTTCCTAATTAATGAAATTGCCACCATTTCCTTAATAAAATGAAATGCATGGTCATAGGACCTTGTATGGTGTTGAAACTCTATCAGTGTCTGATTAGGGATGAAAATAGACTATAGTAATTTTGTTATGATTTATTGAAGTATTATTCCTTGTGTAGGGAATTTTACGTACTTGCTAGCTTAAGGGAATTTAATTTTGAAAAATGTCAAATCATGGGGAAAAATTATGAAACTTGGTTATCTGTCATTCAATGCTATTATAAGCCCATGATAATTATTTGGATGCTTGTATAATTATATTTCATGTACCTCATGTAGAGATTGGATTTTACAACCCTTGGGTATTAAATCATTTTAAAATATAAAATCATGGGGTAATGTTGTGATACTTGAAAATCTGTCATTTTATGTTAATATATGTGCATGATAATTGTTTGGAAGCTTGTAGAATTGTATTTCTTGCACCTCATGTAGAAATTGGAATTTACACCACTTAAGTATTAAATCCTTTAAAATGTCACATCATGGGGCCTTGTCATGATATATACTTTGTGTTCTGCAATTTTAGGTTAATATATGTCCATGACCATTGTTTGGAAGCTTGTAGATTTGTAATTCATGTACTTCTTGTAGAAAATGGAATTTACATCACTTAGGTATCAAATCATTTTAAAATGTCAAATCATATGTTAATGACACAACCCTTTGGCAGAGGACTTTAGATCCCATCTGGATACTAGGTAAATTTTGTAGAATTTTCAGATGTGAAATACTATTTTTCCTAATTATAGTGGCAATTTGGTAATTATACAACAATGATGATTTAGTATGCCAAAATCACACCCTAGGGTCATGGGACTCAGTGAACCACCTTGACATGGGATATTACCTTACTGATAATTTTCATGTAGCATGAGGAATCATTTTGAGGGTAGTTCATGTGTAATCTGATTTAAGGCCTTAACTACTTTAAATTATATTAAATACCAATTTAATATGGAAAATTATGAAAATTGGATCATACCTTATTAAGGTCAGTGGGAGCCTAGAATAATTATTAGAGACCTTGGTGATGAGTTTTTAGAAGGATTCCCTTATGGGTTTATGGATAGTTCAATTTAGTTTTGCGTTTAGTAAAAACAGAATTTTGAGTTTTAGACAATTCAGACCCCTAAGTAGTGATTAGAAGTTATATCCAATCAGTAATTGAGTTATAGCACACCATGATCCAAGGAGGGTCAATCCTAGGGTTGGTTGTGAGGTTGAGTTAGGGTTAGAGTATGAGGTGGGGAGGCACGTCCATCCCGTTTGGGTGGGATGGGAGATGAGCTAAGTCACTTTAACTATATGAAATGATGAGTGGTGAACCAAACGTTAATCACCAACTAAAGTAATTGTCTTGAGGACGATAGTGGGGTTGAGCTCATTGATCCGTAGTACCGTTAGGGGCCCCTTACGGAGTACACCGCGGGAAGTCCAAGATTCACCCTAAATATAACACTAACTAAATTGTAGGCAAGAGTAGCCTAAGTAGGCCTGCAACCTAGTATGGATCTCCTTCGGGAAGGAGATGGGTTGGATCAACTTGTGTGTTAGTCCCTGAGCTGGAAGCTCGGGTGGACTTGTTAACACCTGTTACTTATTCAAATAGTGGCGAGTCTTCGGTACTAGGCTAATCGTGTCACCGATGGTAGTACGTTGACTCAGGTGAGGGTGAGGTTTAAAGGGCCGGTAAGTTTGAGTACCGCGGTCTGGAGGACAATCCCTAATAACCCACCCCGACCTTAAAATCTGGTGGATTCCAGCAAGAGTACGCAGGAGCTCCGCTGTTGTGTTCTTAGCGTTGAGGCGTACATGAGGTCTAGGCTTGGTAGTGACCATACCCGCCTAGGATGTGGAGTGCCCGATCCACTGCCACCGTGAGCCACGATGGTCGGTACCCGAAAGGTTGGCTTCCTTTCAAACAAATTGGGAACTATAAAGGTCTGTGCGCATAGAGTCGTGTGGGTGAGTCACATTGCATAAACACATTAAAACATCATAAGCATAGCAGAGCATAACATTCACATTAGCATAGCCCCATCATATAAATTAGTATGGGCTCTTTTATATGATGGGTTACCTGTACATCTTAACTTATATGTCGTATGGGCGTTCATATAAGTTAAGGTACGAATCTGTGATGGTAGTTTAGTTTTACTTACTGCACCGCATTTTTTTCCATTACTGCTTTACTTTATGCTCTACCTTACTGTCATTTACCTGCACTATACTGCTAGCTAGTTTTACTGTTTTACATATACCTGCTAGATTAGTGTCATGTCACCTCTTCCTTTGGTTACCCCTTATTGTCCTCCGCTTCTTCCTCCCGCTCGGTACCTAGGAGTCGTGGAGGGAGGCGAGGACCAAACGACTTAGTCTTTATGACTAACGGTCGGTGTGACTGCAGGAGTCCGAGGAGACGGAGTTGTCCCGCGCGCAGCAGGACGAGATGGCAGGACCTGAGCAGCGGATGCAGCGTACTACCACGACGCCACAGGTCGATGATTAGATAGTTAGATTTCTGCATTTGAGAGTTTGGTTGTAGTTTCCGCATGTTGTAGAGAGAGAGAGAGAGTACTTATTTTGGATATGTAACGGGCTTAAGCCCTTTTTACTTGTACTTCTCTTTTTGGACTTTCTGTTTCATTATATATACATATATGATGTTGTGACTTGTGGACATGCCCTTATTTCTGTACTTCACTTTGACATATTTTACTTATGATTGTATAGCCGGCAGAGTCGGTGCTGAGCGGTGTTGACTAACCCGAGTGTTGGTGACACCGTAAGGCAGCGATTTTGGTCGAAGATCCACCTTGACCGTGCGATACGGGAGAGGTTCGAGTTTTCAAGTACCCGAACGGGTTTTGGAAAAAGGGATCTTACACCTTGTGAGGTTGGTGAGTGTTGCCTACTGTAGGTGGCTAGTGGAAGTGTATGGGGCTGCCTTGTGGTGTTGGCGAGTGGAAGAAGAGGCGGTGGTGAGTGGAAGTGAGAGGGGGTGGCGAGTGGAAGTAGGAGGGGAGTTGGCGAGTGCATGTAGGGGGGTTGGCAAGTGCACCCCTCTTCCTCCCCCTAGTTGGCGAGTGGACTACATGGGAGGTAGGCCGAGTGCTAGGGGCGAGTGGGTGTATGAGTATGTGCATCCCCCCTTCTCTCTAGCCTATTTTTGTGTTCCCTACCTCCCCCCCCCCCCCCCCCCCCCCCCCCCCGCTACCACCTATGTGAATGAAAAGAGAGAGAAGAGGAGAGAACTAGTAGAGAGTTAGTGAGCTGAGGTGAGGTGAGCTGTGCCTACACCCCAAGAGAATCCAACCCCAACTCGTACCTCGGCGAGAGGTGGAGAGTGCACTGTGAGGTGGAGAGTGCCGAGTTGAGTGTGTTGTGAAGTGGAGAGTGCGTTGACAAGCTCAACGACACTAAGTGGAGAAGCGGACCTTCTCCGCGACAAGTTATTTTATTTTTATCTCAACTGTTGTGAATCAAGGTGTATGCACCTTGTATTCAGCGTATTCATTTATAATCAATTGCCTAGTATAAAGAGTTTATTTCGTCTCTGTTTATCATTGGTTCCTTGTACATGGTAGCATACGAAAATTTAACATGGTATCAGAGGGAGGTTGGTGAAGCGAAGCGTGCTATCTAGGTTCAAGGTTGACATCCAAGATGGAAGGCGGAGGAGGTTATGCGAGAGGACTAGGCATTGAGCTGCTCACCCAGACCAACTACAAGAAGTGGAAGTCATGCATGGAGAGTTACCCGCTGATGCGCAAATCTCGCACACCGCTATAGGCGGTAGCTAGACTGCGGCAAAACGACAGTGTACCGATCGTTCAAGTAATATAAAACGAGGAGTAATCCCCGAGTATTGAATCTCGAAGGAACACAGTAAGGTAGAGCTATCTATCAAGGAAGGACTTGAGATTGAAGTCCTTTAATCGGATGGATGCAGAACGGGGGATTTGGTTTGTGGAAAATAAAGAGAAAATATTACACTACTCCTATGCAATGCCGCTATGCAATGCTTCGCTTGGCGGGATGGAGACTAGGCAGGCCTTGAGCGCACTGCGTCGCAAGGGCGGATGGACGAGTAGGCAAGCGGAATCGAACTATGCAGGCCTTGAGCGCGCTGCTTCGTAGGGCGAGTGGATTACACGGGCCGCTATGCCACGATTCGCTAGGCGGATGGAAGAGTAGGCATACAGATGAGGGTCGCAAGCACCTCGTCGACAAGCACGCCACTAGCAATTGCTAGTGCGGCACACGAACGTGACAGCGGGATGGAGGATGGAATGGGGCGCACCTCAAGCAACTCAAACAGTAAAGTATTTCACATAGACATGAAATGTATAGAAATGCAAATAAAGTTAAGTGCTACTTCATCATAATGTTAGATTAACTACATATACATAAATAAGAGAAGAACAAGGCAAGAAATCGACCGAATCCGAAGGCTCGTTGTAGATTCACGGTTGGAATCGCCGGGTTGTCAATCTGCGTCCAAGCTCGATCCGCAACTACGTCCGGGGCAGAGAGAGTTGCATGTCACTACTCTCCAATGGACCCGTCTTCTTCGTCTCACGATCCGGTGGAGGTTACAAACTTCCTCTTGCTTGAAGGAAATGGTGGCTAGATCTCCCTTGAAGCTCTAGGATGAAGGAGGAGGCCAAAGGGACGAAACCCTGGTGGAGATGGTGAAATCGGCGCAGCTGTACAATGCGTACGGAACTCTCCCGTTTTAGGTCAAATATGCAGCTTTTATAGGAAAATGTTAGAAATTTGGTCACGCACGGTCGAACGCACGACTGTGCGTGGACCGTGCGATACTTAAGCTCAGCAGGCGTGCAGGAGAAGAAGGCCAGCGCCCGTGCGTTTTGCTCACGCATGACCCACACCGCCCGTGCGTTCAAACGCACGGGTAAAATCCGACGCTCTGAAATCATCAAGACACAGGTCGACCGTGCGTTTTACATTCGCACGGGCGAATCTGCCCGTGCGTCAAAACGCACGAGTAAACTCCAACGCTCCGTTTTCTGCCCAGACACAAACGCACGACCGCCACCGACCGTGCGTCAAGGAAACGCACGACCGTGCGATATGCACAGAAATTACTTTGGGGAGAACGGGACGATCATGTCACCTGCATACAAGAGACACAAGCTGGGAAAGTACTACCAACAGCACAGAGATAAAGAGGATACAATGGGGAGCACGCAGTGCTTACCCCCAACAACAAAGTGTGCAATTGCACACAAAAATAGGCATACTATGTACTACAATAAAAATCATGAATAAGGGAAATATGAACACAACTGAAGCATAAAAGCAAGAAAACTAGCCTAAATGAGTCCGAAAATATATATATAATAGGGACTCATCACACCCCCAAACTTACCTATTTGCGCGTCCCGAGCGAACAATTCCTACGCAAGCGGGAATATGAAATAGCTAACTAAAAAGTACAAAATGGAATACCATGCGAAGTCGTATGCTCATGTTCGTATAAGAAAACTAGAGAGGATTTCTAAGTACACACAGAGTTTATGAATTTTAAAAACATAAATAATTGTTACTTTTACTCAAAATGAGAATTACGGTGAATCATCCGGTCACACATATGGAGAAAGTAAACTGAACGCTGAGGTGAGCATTGCCAAAGATCGGGGTGCCGGAAAAACTCCACCGAAATCCATCCGTGTCGGTGACCATCGGCTTGCCTGGTCACATTCTCTCCACGACGCTAGATTGGCTCAAGGCGTGAGTCAATAGGACTTTCAGGTTTTGAATGGGGCTTGGGTTACGGTGAGGTAAACAAAGGTAAGCCTGGAGGCTAAGCACACCTAACCCAACATGAGCTTTAAGTAAAGATACCCGCACAACTATAAGCATACAAGTTCATCACACCCCCAGACTTGGACTTTTGCAACATAGGTGTGTGCACTCCCTACTCCCAATCATAAATTTATACAAAGACTTTTCATTAAAATCCTTTTTCTCTTTTTTTTTCTTTTTCTTTTCTTTTTCTTCTTCATTCTTCTTTTATTTATTTTTTTATTTTTTTCAGCATATTTTCTAATTAACATAACCACAACTTCACATAATAAGCAACACAGTCACACCCCCAACATGAAAATAATAATCAAATTTAAGCTCGGTTTTGGTTGTGCAACTAGGTTGGGCTTTTAGGCTTTGGTGAAAAATATGTGGAGCTGAATCAAATGAAGGGGTAGGCACAAAATGGGCTAGCAAGGAATAAATGATAGGAATGGTACACAAAGCTCAACCTGGCCAAAATGATGGCCTACGTCATTCTCACGCACTCAAACTATCTCATGTCAATGCTTCGAGAATCGCTTGAGGCAAGTTCTAGCCACCGAGAAAGATTCTCCTTTCTCCCGACTCGAGCAATACGAATCTAGCAAACGTCTACACACATCCCTACGCTACCGTTTGATTCACACCGGATTCATCATTTGAGTATAGTAAACAATATTTATACTAATAAAAATGTATAAAGCTAATAGTATAAGGAGAAATCTAATCTACATGAATTACTATACTTGCATGAGTACTTGACTAGAAACATCGGAGCCAACATTTTATTCCACTACATAATTTAAAAGCTAGCACAAACATTTTCTCATATGCACAAAGGGATGAGTTATACTCGTGACGCGCTAAAGGTAAAGTACACGCTCAAGTGGGTGCTAAGTGTGCAGACAAAATGAACAAAAATGATTCTTAGATAAAGAAGCTTCTAGCATGCTAAATAACTGTGCACGTGAGTGTGTACACAAACAGGTCTCCCCCAAACTTAAACTATGTATTAAGATATTCTAAAACAAAGTTTTAGGGGACGAGGGTACCCAATGCTCAGCAAGTAAGCATTCTGGAAGCCTGTAGTGAAGCTCTACGAAGAATCACGACCACCGCCTTCACAAATAGAAAATACCTGCAAATGGTGGTCTCCACACACGAAAACTAAAATAGCACAAAATAAGCTAGTTTTTGCAGGGGATAAATTAATAGACAAGAAAAATTAAGATAACTACTGGGGTTATTGTCCTCCCCGCACGACTTATTTGGCTTTTGTGCAGTTCTAGCTAATGGGCCTATGAAAAGAAAAGTGAACATGCAGCTGTTCTAATATGCGTGTCGGTAGCGGGTACCGATACGGCGATAAAACAGTTATTCCCCTACCTAAATAACGATACCTGCTGAACACAGGTAGCGGGAATAGGAAGTAAGAAGAGGAGGAGGCCTGGTCCTCACTCATCTCACCACAAAATAAATCCTTGCCTAGCAAGGTGTCATCTCCAGGAAGGTAGCAGGAGAAAGAGATCAATGGTGGAGCTTCCTCATTGGAGGAGGGATCAACCTCCTCGCACATGAGGATGCTATCATCATTGACCTGAGCTGGAAGCTCCAAGTCCTCCTGATGTACCTGTGGAGACTCAACCTGCACAGGCTCAGATATAGCAGAAGGGGGGTCAAGAAATAAAAGAGAAGAAGAACATAAATAAAAATCAGGCGGGGGAGTGGTCCCGGACTTACTCCCATCAGGTTGGTAAAGTAAAATAATGTTGGCATTGTCATCAATGCCACAAGATTCGGCGGGATCGACAGTGGCCAAGCTAAGGATTTGGACTTCCTCCACCAGTGCTGAGGAAAGCTCCTCTTCACCTAGAAGGTTGTCCTCCTCCATAGGAGTAGGCACACTTAGATTGCCAGCCTCATCCTGCGACACATCCTCAATAATGTCGTCAGAGATGAGTATAGTAGTATGCACAACAGGGGGGAATAGTGCTTGGATAAATGTCAAGCACCGGTTCCTCACAAAGAATCAAATCTTCGCTAGGCAATGGATGTACAAGGGGGATGGGCTCGGTCATGTCAGTGCCCAGATCAGCCGCACATCTGGTGACCGTGTCCACATCATACCCTTCATAAGATGAAGGTAATATGGCCACATAACCAGATGTTGAAGGTGTGCTGCCAAAAGTAGGAGTCGGGACGATCCAGATATTCGGCTCGTCATCCTCGTCCAATTGGCGAAGATAATCAGCACAATCCTTCAAAGCATGATCTGTGCTCTTACAAAACAAACACTGCCTTACAGGCTTCTTTGGCACAGCAGGTGCTGAAGCCGAAAAGAAGATTGACGGTAAAGGCATGGCAGAATAGCCATAAGACTTCCGCGCACCATATGGAGTACCAGACGAAGTCGGTGCTCCATATGCTGGGCTGGGAGTGCTAGGGCTACTATCTCCCTTGGGACATCTATCACTAGCATGAGAGATATCTCCACAAAAATGGCAACGAATATTAAATGATGACCACATGGTGTGAAGATAAAATGATTCAAACAGAAAACACTATTGTGCGAAATACTACACCTAACAATAAATTACTAAGCAACCTAATAAAGTCAGGAAAATAAAATAAGAGGAACTGAAATAAAATAAAAGATGCAATTTACAAATGAAAATGGCTTAAATCCCAGATTCTCCCTCTCCAGAAAAATCACACGACTGTGTTCCCCGGCAACGGCGCCAAAAACTTGATGCGCAAATCTCGCACACCGCTATAGGCGGTAGCTAGACTGTGGCACGAAACGGCAGTGTACCGATCGTTCAAGTAATATAAAACGAGGAGTCCCCGAGTATCGAATCTCGAAGGAACACAATAAGGTGGAGCTATCTATCAAGGAAGGACTTGAGATTGAAGTCCTTTAATCGGATGGATGCGGAACGGGGGATTTGGTTTGTGGAAAATAAAGAGAAAATATTACACTACTCCTATGCAATGCCGCTATGCAATGCTTCGCTTGGCGGGATGGAGACTAGGCAGGCCTTGAGCGCACTGCGTCGCAAGGGCGGATGGACGAGTAGGCAAGGGGAATCAAACTATGCAGGCCTTGAGCGCGCTGCTTCGTAGGGCGAGTGGATTACACGGGCCGTTATGCCACGCTTCGCTAGGCGGATGGAAGAGTAGGCATACGGATGAGGGTCGCAAGCACCTCGTCGACAAGCACGCCACTAGCAATTGCTAGTGCGGCACACGAACGTGACGGCGGGATGGAGGATGGAATGGGGCGCACCCCAAGCAACTCAAACAGTAAAGTATTTCACATAGACATGAAATGTATAGAAATGCAATGTTAAGTGCTACTTCATCATAATGTTAGATCTAACTACATATACATCAATAAGAGAAGAACAAGGCAAGAAATCGACCGAATCTGAAGGCTCGTTGTAGATTAATGGTTGGAATCGCCGGGTTGTCAATCCGCATCCAAGCTCGGTCCGCAACTACGTCCGGGGTAGAGAGAGCTGTCACTACTCTCCAATGGACCCGTCTTCTTCGTCTCACGATCTGGTGGAGGTTGCAAACTTCCTCTTGCTTGAAGGAAATGGTGGCTAGATCTCCCTTGAAGCTCTAGGATGAAGGAGGAGGCCAAAGGGACGAAACCCTGGTGGAGATGGCGAAATCGGCGCAGCTGTACAATGCGTACGGAACTCTCCCGTTTTAGGTCGAATCTGCAGCTTTTATAGGAAAATGTTAGAAATTTGGTCACGCACGGTCGAACGCACGACCGTGCGTGGACCGTGCGATACTTAAGCTCAGCAGGCGTGCAGGAGAAGAAGGCCAGCGCCCGTGCGTTTTGCTCACGCACGACCCACACCGCCCGTGCGTTCAAACGCACGGGTAAAATCCGACGCTCTGAAATCATCAAGACACAGGTCGACCGTGCGTTTTACTCTCGCACGGGCGAATCTGCCCGTGCGTCAAAACGCATGAGTAAACTCCGACGCTCCGTTTTCTGCCCTGACACAAACGCACGACCGCCACCGACCGTGCGTCAAGGAAACGCACGACCGTGCGATATGCACAGAAATTACTTTGGGGAGAACGGGACGATCAGGTCACCTGCATACAAGAGACACAAGCTGGGAAAGTACTACCAGCAGCACAGAGATAAATAGGATACAATGGGGAGCACGCAGTGCTTACCCCCAACAACAAAGTGCGCAATTGCACACAAAAACAGGCATACTATGTACTACAATAAAAAGCATGAATACGGGAAATATGAACAAAACTGAAGCATAAAAGCAAGAAAACTAGCCTAAATGAGTCCGAATATATATATATATATAATAGGGACTCATCACCTGCTTGGAGAGGACCTATGGGAGGTTGTTGGAGGAGAAGAGCAGACAAAAGTTTTTCCAATCGATGTTAATGGTCTAGCTGTGAGAGCTTGGAGGAAGACCAACGCCAAGACGGAGTTCACCTTGAAGAGAGCTATCTCTCCTGACTTGTTCGATCGCATCATGGGGTGCAAGTCAACGTCAGAGATCTGGAGTTCCCTTGATGGGCTATTCAATAAGAAGAATGTAACGTGATTACAGTTCCTGGAGAATGAGTTGGCGTGGTCCACTCAGGGAGAGTTGTCGATATCCACCTTTTTTCTTGAAGGTAAAGAACTTATGTGCAGAGATCTCGGCCTTGGATCATGACGAGACGATCTCTGAGGCGAAGCTGAAGAGGCACATACTCCGAGATCTGTGGAAGGAGTATGTTCCGTTTATCACATCTGTGCAAGGATGGGCTACTCATCCCACCTTACTGGAGCTAGAGAACCTGTTGTCGTCACAAGAGAGCTTGGCGAAGCAGATGACAGGAGTGTCTATCTCAGGGGGAGATAGCGAGGCGTTGTTCTCAGGCAAGAGGAAGCCTTGGGACAAGAAGAAGAAGAACTCCGGAGATGGACCTTGAATGTCCTCTCAGGGAGTTAGGGAGAACTTCCTCCCCCCATATGACCAGAGGGGGAGACCCCTCTACTTTTCCTGCAAGAAGTATGGGAACATGGCAAAGGAGCCCAGTCTAATCTCAAGGCCGGTCATGTTGCTGAGAGAGGTGGAGACCATCAGAGAGGTGGAAGAAGAGGTGGAGGAAGAGGTGGAGGCCACCAGGGTGGTGAAGGCGGAGATAACTGCTTTTTGGCTGAGATGACGGCAACGTCGGTTGATGCCTTAGCCTCTGTCAGCTTTGAGAACGACTGGATAGTGGACTCTGGTTGCGGGCACCATCTCACTGGAGATGTGTCTAAGTTTGCCTCCTTGAAGGCATATGGTGAAACTGATGCTATCATCACGGCGGATGATACGATGCATCCAGTTGAGAAGGAAGGGATGGTATCCCTGGGAAGTGAAGAGAAGCCCGTGACACTGAAGAGTGTGTATCACGTGCCGGGCATGAAGAAGAACCTCTTATCAGTTGCGAATGCAGGATACCACGTGCTGTTCGGACCGAAGGAGGTGAAGTTCCTGAAGAAGCTGTCTTCAGTTGATGTTGATGTCACGCTCACCGGTAGAAGGGTGAAGGACTTGTACGTTCTATCTGCAAGTGCCTATGTGGACAAGCTGAAGACAAATGACAGTGCATCGATCTGGCATGAGAGGCTAGGTCACGTAGGGATGGACAAGTTGAAGATGATAGCGACGAAGGGTCTGGTGTCTGGCCTGCCCAATCTCTCCTCTTGCGGCGACGGCCATGTGTGTGAGGGATGTCAGTTTGGAAAGTCACATCGACTTCCATTTGACAAGTCAGAGACCAGGTGTAAGGCACCTCTTGAGTGCGTACACGCTGATGTGATGGGACCGTGCGCCACCCTGACGTATGGAGGAAACATGTATGTGCTTGTCTTGGTGGATGACTACACCCGCTACACGTGGGTTTACTTCATGAGGGAGAAGGCGAAGGTGTTTGAGAAGTTCCAGGAGTGGAAGGAAATAGTGGAGGGGAGGCTGAACCTGAAAGTGAAGAAGTTAAGAAGTGATAATGGGGGGGGGGGGAGTTTACCTCTAACGCTTTTAACTCTTTCTGCAGGAAGTTCGGCATCCGGCGAGAGCTCTCCTGCGCCCACACCCCTCAACAAAATGGGGTCGCAGAGAGGAAGGTCCGCCATCTGGTGGAGACTACCAGGAGTTGGCTACATGCCAAGGGGATTCCCAAAGCCTTATGGGCAGAGGGAATGGCATGTGCTACCCATGTGATCAACCGGCTACCTCTGAGTCCCAACAGGATGGTGTCTCCACACCAACTCATGTTCGGGGAGAAGCCAGATGTGAGTCACATGAGGGTGTTTGGCTCTACCTGCTTCGTGCACGTTCCAGAGGCTGAGAGAACCAAGTTGGAGCCAAAAGCGAGGAAGTGTGTCTTCATCGGCTACGACGAGAGGAAGAAGGGATGGAAGTGCATGAACCCGCAGACACACAAGTTCGTCGTCTCGCGCGACGTTGTGTTTGACGAACTGATCTCGTATCAGGGAGTCTCTTCCGTGGTGCTGCCGGAGAGTGGAGAATCAAGCAGGGGAGAAGAGAGAGTCACTGAGGACTCTATGCTGGAGTTGGAGGTATCTCCAAGTCCCCATCGCCATCTGACTTAAGGGGAGCATCTGGCTCAGGGGGAGCTTCTGGCTCAGGTGGAGATTCAAGCTCTAGAAGCAAGGGGAGCGTTGCTTCAAGAGAAGTTGAAGGAGGAGCTGGAGAGGAGGAGTCTACCGGAGCGGTAGAAAGTGGCCAAGCCTTGAGGAGGTCGAAGCGGACCATCGTCCCGCCTGCTCGCTATAATGAGGGGAACTTCGTGAGTTTGGTCTCTTGCTTCTTCGCAGGACCACTAGACGAGAGGGAACCTGCCTACTTTGAAGATGTTGTTGGCACCAAAGAGTGGGACGTGGCCATGGATGAGGAGATGGAGGCCCTGAAGAAGAATGAGACATGGGACCTTGTTCCCATGGTGGAGGGCATCAAGCATGTCACCTACAAGTGGGTGTACAAAGTGAAGAAGAGAGCTGATGGAGAAGTGGAGCGGTACAAGGCTAGGCATGTCGCTCGAGGTTTCTCACAAACCTATGGAGAGGACTATGAGGAGACCTTCAGTCCTGTGGCGAAGATGACGTCGGTGAGTACGGTCATTGCCCTAGCAGCGTGCAGAGGGTGGAAGATGTGGCAGCTTGATGTGAAGAACGCATTCCTATACGGAGAGATAGACAAGGACATATTCATGGTGCAACCACCTGGATACGTGTCCAAGTCTCAGCCATGTCATGCCTGCAAGCTGAAGAAGGCCCTCTATGGGTTGAAACAGCCGCCGAGAGCCTGGCATAGGAAGATTGCAGAGTATCTGCAGTTCTGTGGTTACGATGCCTTAGACTCAGACTCTAGCATGTTCGTGAAGAAGAGTGGAGATCTTCACGTGTTGGTGCTGCTGTACGTCGACAACATGATCATGACAGGGAACAACGGTGAAGAGGTCGCGGCGCTGAGACAGCAACTTGCCATACGGTTTGAGATGAAGGATCTTGGTGAACTGCACCATTTCCTTGGACTTCAAGTGGAGAAGAGAAGTGGCGGGCTGCTCGTGACCCAGAAGGCGTATGCTGAGAAGATCGTCGAGAGATTTGGCATGAAGGGTGGGGGGGGGGGGGGGGGGGGGGAAGAGCAGCTCCGTTCCACTGGAGATTGGGCTGAAGCTTCAGAAGGAAGAAGGGAGGATTCTTCCTGACCCTAAGATCTTCCGGGCACTGGTGGGGAGCCTTATCTATCTGACCATCACCAGGCCGGACATCGCCTTTGCTGTCGGCCGAGTGAGTCGGTACATGCAGGAGCCGCGGAAGCCTCATCTAGAGGCAGCTAAGGGGATATTGAAGTATGTGAAGGGGACCCTTGAGATGGGGTTGTTCTATGGAGGGAGGACCAACTCCAAGCTGCATGGCTACACAGATGCAGATTATGCAGGTGACGCTGATGACAGCAAGTCGACATCAGGTTACGTGTTCATGTGTGGAGCCACTGCCATCTCATGGTGTAGCAAGAAGCAGGACTCCATTTCCCTCTCCACCACTGAGGCCGAGTACAAGGCGTCGTCCTTAGTAGCTCAGGAGTGTGTCTGGTTGAGGAGGCTGGCAGAAGATTTGGATGAGAAGGTCAGAGGACCTACTATGCTGCGTGGAGACAACGAGAGTGCTCTGAAGCTGGCAACCAACCCAGTGTGTCACGCTAGGACAAAGCAAATAGAGATCGAGCACCACTTCATCCGAGAGAAGGTGTTGGGTGGCTCACTTGCGGTGGAGCACGTGCGAAGTGAAGAGAACCTGGCGGCCATCTTTACAAAGCCCCTATCTGCGGGGCCGTTCAAGAAGCTTCGCGCCTGCCTTGGAGTTGTCCCTGAAGCTCACTTCAAGGGGGAGTGTTGAAGGTTGAAGTGATGAGGAGGTGCGAGTGCATGCTGGGCGAGTGGAGGCTGCATGCTGGGCGAGTGGAGCTTTCCTTGTGAGGTTGGCGAGTGCTGCCTAGTGTAGGTGGCGAGTGGAAGTACAGGGGGCTGCCTTGTGGTGTTGGCGAGTGGAAGAAGAGGGGTTGGCGAGTGGAAGTGAGAGGGGTTGGCGAGTGGAAGTAGGAGGGGAGTTGGCGAGTGCATGTAGGGGGTTGGCGAGTGCACCCCTCTTCCTCCCCCTAGTTGGCGAGTGGACTACATGGGAGGTTGGCCGAGTGCTAGGGGCGAGTGGGTGTATGAGTATGTGCATCCCCCCTTCTCTCTATCCTATTGTTGTGTTTCCTATAAATACCCCCTACCACCTAAGTGAACGAAAAGAGAGAGAAGAGGAGAGAACTAGTAGAGAGCAGCTAGTGAGCTGAGGTGAGGTGAGTTGTGCATACACCCCAAGAGAGTCCAACCCCAACCCGTCCCTCAGCGAGAGGTGGAGAGTGCACTGTGAGGTGGAGAGTGCAGGGTTGAGTGTGTTGCGAAGTGGAGAGTGCGTTGACAAGCTCAACGACACTAAGTGGAGAAGCGGACCTTGTCCGCGACAAGTTATTTTATTTTTATCTCAGCTGTTGTGAATCAAGATGTATGCACCTTGTATTCAGTGTGTTCATTTGTAATCAATTGCCTAGTATAAAGAGTTTATTTCGTCTCTGTTCATCGTTGGTTCCTTGTACATGGTAGCATACGAAAATTTAACACTTCTCATTCCTCTTTGACATTCTGACTTGCTAGAGCTCCTCCTCCACTTTCCAGCAACGACTCACAGTCTTCCGATGATCCAGCAGTGACGCACATATTTTTGTCAGACGCGCATTTTTTCGCCCGAAACGCGTTTTTTCGCCTGCACCCATGTATTGTCGCCCGGGCGTGCGTATTTTGCCCGGGCGCTCGTATTTCGCCCGGGCGCGCGTATTTCGCCCGGGCGTGCGTATTTTCTTCCAGGCGCGGGTTTTTCGCCTGGGTGTGCGTTTTTTTCGCCCAGACGTGCGTTTTTCTCCTGGGCACATGTTTTGTCTCCCGGGCGCCCGTTTTTCGCCCGGGCGGGCGTTTTTCTTCTGGGTGCGCATTTTTCGCCCGGGCACGCATTTTTTGTCTGGATGCGTGTTTTTCGCCTAGGGGCATTGTTTGTCGCCCGGGCGCATTGTTTTCGCCCGGGCGCACGTTTTGTCTCCCAGGAACCCGTTTTTTCGATCGGGCGTCCGTTTTTCGCCAGAGAATACGTTTTTCTACCGGGCGGGCGTTTTTCGCCCTGATGCGCATTTTTCGCTCGGGTGCGCGTATTTCGTCCGACCAAACGTATTTCGCCCGGGCACGCATTTTTTTTTCAGCGGACCCATTTTTTATTATATATGTAAAAAAATATTAATTATTTTATAATATTTTACAATTCTTAGATTGAATCTTATTTAACAAACGAATAAAAAAATTGATTAATTTCACAATTTTCACCAATATTGTTTATTAGACAAACGATGAAATTGGATTTAGTCCAGTTCCAATTCTGAATATCGAATCATAATATCAAATTTCAATTCTGTCCAAACGGCCGGGCCCAAAGCGTACTTATGATATGATGACACTTTTAATCAAATTAATTAACTGTGAGAATATTTGTATCTTGAGTCTTGACCACAAACAAAATCTTTTTCCTTCAATTCTTTGGTTTTTCATGTCAAAATTTTCTTGTCTTTTTTTTTTTAAAGTTTCCTGTGCACTTTAATTAATTAGTAAATCTAGGGTTGAAGTCATTTTGACATCCACAGGCTCATGAGACGTTACTAGACTAGAATAAGTTTTGTGTCAATCTGTAGGAGTCATATTCCCACCACTACTCTCGTAACATTAACAGTAATGAAGTTAAGTGACTCCGCTTAGGCCACTAGCTAGCTAGGGTGCTTGTGATCATAATGCATGCATGAGTAGAGCTTTTGATCTTTGGATCCTTGTCATCGATCACAATATGGCAGCTGAACATTCGCCTGAATACAATGTTGCTAATCGCACATTCAACAATCTTGGCATTACGGTGATATACACTTATTCAAAACCTTTAACACCTCCCACAAGTATTATTTTCTCTAATAAACCTTCCATCACGTTAAGGCTCCAATAAATCTCCGAACCATTGAATAATTCAACAAAAGATGATAATACTTATTGTGACAGTAGAAGCTCCCCATGCAATTAGATGTTGCTCATATTTGGCTTTACAAACTATATGTTCGAAGAACAATGCAGCTGATAAATGATAGTAATTGCCAATTGCCTTATCCACAAATAACAAGATCACAAGATACAAGAACCTCACTTAAAGCATAAGGTATATCGGAGAAAGAAATCTTGTAGCCAGCATAAAGGGGGAAAAGAAATCTTTTGTGATCCGCTGATGCAAGAGTAGCGATGAAATTAAAGTAGCCCGAAATCTTTTTAAGTATTTTAATTTGTGTCAAACTTTTGCTCGCATACTTAACTTTTTCAAATCAATGAAATTGTGGTAGTAATGTCCTACTTTTTTCACGTGTATTCTTGCGTTTTATTTTCATTTCACAACATGATATAAATGTAGTATTTCAATTGAGTTCCTGTGTTTGCTTTTAGCCATTAGTTTTCGAGTTAGCTTGCATTTTAGTGCAATATTCCATTTTACAATATACCTTCTTCTTCTCCAATAATATCTTCATATGAAATCATCAATCCACTGCTCTTCTTAACTTTTTCTATACTCTCCAAGTGGTGTCCCAATATTTGATAGTGAAGCCTTTGATTTTTGGCATGTCCAAATGTGAATTTTATTCCTATCACAAGAACAATAGAACATAATTCAGCAAGGTTAAGTTCAACCGCCAGTCACCAATCCAATAGAAGGATGGGAACAAGCTCGGGTGAACACTTATAATAAAAAATCAAAGAAGTGATGTCAAAGCTCTTCTCTACAAACAATACGGAGTAGAAAGAAACATATTTCCATGAATCATGGAAGTTCTATCTGCTGGGTTTTCTGTACACCATTCAAAATGATAACAACATATTGTATATGTGCAGCGGAAGAAACAACAAGAACAACCCAAAGAGTAAGGAACTTGCGGGTTTTATGAATCTAGAGATTAGGAAAGCAAAATGCGATATACCTTTGCAGGATTGAGTCAATACTCAACCAAGGTGCTCCAAGAAGAAATCTGGAATAAACTTTGAGTTCCAGGCACCGAAATAGATTGACCCCTCTATAGATATCCACACAAGTGAAGGAGAACCCCAATGCCTTGTCGTACAAGGGATGGGTCGGAGAAGAATAGTCCTCTGCGTCCCCACGAACTGTTAGGTCCGTTGAAGGGGAGGCGGCGACGGTCAGCGAAGTCTAGGTCGGCGGGCGGGGCGAGGAGTATCGGAACGCTTCCGTCTCTTAAGTCGCCAAAAGGATCGATATCTTAGAAGACCTAATCACGCCACTTTTATACGCAAGGCATAAAAACAGGTTATCCACAGACCAGAGTAAACAGAACAATTCCGCCAGGTTTTATACATTCGTCAAATAATATATTTCGTCTAAACACTTTCGACGAATTGACATAATTTCGTCGAAACACTTTCGACGATTTCGTCTAAACACTTTCAACGATTTCGTCGAAACAATTTCAGCGAATTTGTATCTTATTCATCGAAACAATTTCGACGAACTCGTCTAAACACTTTCGACGAATAGACACATCTCGTCGAAACATTTTCAACGATTGTCTTGTATAAATCCATTCGTCGAAACACTTTCGACGAATTTGCTAAGTCCTATAGAATTCGTTGAAACCATTTCGACGATTCTTCAAGAGTACTTATTTCTCGTTGAGACATTCTCAATTTAATTCCGAGCAGTCATAGGATTGGTCCTCCACTCATATCCAATATGAGTACGGCCAACACAATCCTTTCTCCAACTTCTCCAAACGCTTTTATGTGCGACCATACAGGCTCGTATTGCGTTGGCAGTAAGGCTAACTGCTTAATTGCTTTGAGATCACATCGGAAACTCCAACACTAGCATCCAAGAAGCACGTGACATTCTCAAAATTGAATTTCAAGACTCCTACATGGTAATATCCATTAATTGCAACATCTTTGAATTTTTTTTATACTCTTACCATGAAGGAGGAGAAACAACACACAATACTTATCTTTGGTGATCTATGAGAGCTCCTTCTCGAGATCTCTAACCTCTTCTGGGAGCTTATTGAAATATTAATTGTGGATCACCAGTTAGTTTCACCAACCACAAAAAGTTTTTAGTCCTCTCCCCGCTCAACAATTTCTCTCCATTGATAGTGGCACCGACCAAGGAATGCAAATTAATGAGCTCATTAGCATTGGTTGACCCAACTAATCTCATTCTTCCTCTTGATTTGAGCATCCCCAAGCCTCAACTATGACGACCACTCGAAATTAACCCAGCCCAGGAACTTCCTTGATTCCTTTAGTAGATTATTTTATATTAAACTTATTTTTATTTTAATCTGCAATATTTACGAAATCGTTGATTTTTTATTGTACAACTCCAACATGCTAATGAAAAATTCATATCCCATGAAGTTCAACTTTTGGTTCATAATCCTAAAAAATCTTCCAAGGTCCTATAATTCACATCTCTGCATTCAGGAATCCCGTCCATAATGTGTAAGAATCCCCTCCCGGTAATAGTGCACGGCCGAGGGGATTCTTATGCCTAGAGCAATTGTCATGCTATAGTGTTAGCCAATGGGCTAACCTCTACTTCATGAAACTTGCTCTGTAAGGCGAGACATCATTACATCACAGTAAGACTAACCTATAAAGAAAGTTCAAGAAACAAAAATGAAGTCCTAATTCACATTTTTATACATAAGGACATAAAGTCCAGGATTACAACAGGAACTAGGGCCAAGAAATGCCCTACAAAAGAGAGACTAGGGCTAAGACATGTCCTACAAAAGGCTAGGGGACTAAGGCTAAAACATGCCCATAATTATAAATAAGAAATATGGAGCATAAACAAATGCTCACATCTCTCGGCACATTCTCGGGGGCTGGAGTAGGGGATACCATTATCAAAATCTTCACCAATACTTCAAGGTTGTCGGGCTGGGGGTGGTATTGCGGGCTCAGCTACTATAGGGGCTCCTAGAGAGGGTTGTAACAAACCGTTAGTCAAATTGACTAAGTGGATTTTCATTCATTCCACTAATGCATCCTAAAGCATCGGGTGGAGGGAATGGGTAAAAGTGCACAAGTTGTAGTATGAGTGAACCGAGTGACGGGAAATAGAGCATTCGTGTAATGAACCAAGTAGTAAGATGAATGCGTAAGTGACTCGACTAATAAGAATGCCCATACAGACTTATAAGTTGAGGGTCATGTTTTGACATAATAATAAATCTAACAAATAACTTATGAGAGTGTTGCAATGAAAATATGTAGCAGGTATAGTGCAGAAATAACTTAACGAATTAGAATGCATATACAAACTTATAGGTTAAGGGTTTTGAAATATCATAAATCAGGTTTATCTTACAAGAGTGCTCAAACAAACTTGTAGGATAAGAGTTTAAGGATGTAAGAAATGCAATGTAGTATGACGTGATGAAATTCTACTTTAAGTATGATGAAAAATTGAACTATATTACATTTAGATGTCTAAGTCCAACCCAGTCCACTCGTTAAGCGGATAGCTAGCAACACTGTCCTTATCACCGCGGAGGATGATAACAGTGGATTGAACTACTCCACTTCTAGGTAGGTGACACACTACCATCCTAGGCCATAACGTACAGTACTGAACTATACTTGTACTCCTATCATACATCACGCTAAAACTAGCAGAGATTTGGTACAAGCTAAGAGAGTTTTGCCCACTGAGATTATATCGACAAGATAAACCCATCCTAGAAGCCTAAGGGTCTAACCCTCGAGTCTCTCCATTAGTGTGTTCTGTTCGGTAGAGTGGTTAGACCCACCATAGTTTTTAATTAGAACCAATACATTTAACTCAATGTCGTTCTCCTAACAAGACTAAGAAACTAGTCTCTAAGATCCCCTAGTCTAAAAATAGACATGAAATGGGGATTGAGAATAATTTTAACATACCAATTAACTTATTAGCAATGGTAGTGATATCTAATTTAAGTAGCACATTGGCCAGGTAAGCGTAAGGTCGATGGTCGCACTATGTACCGTTATACACCATCTTCCTTGTGGGGGATACTGACTCACCCTAACTACTTTTCTAGACATCAATTAGATGACTTAAAGAAAGATTTTCAGAGCCCTATGCTAAAGTTGATCGGACTAAAATACTAGCCTTACAATGAACCCAAGGCTATTTCAGAAATAGAAATGCTTCTTAAGAGCATAAAGATATAGTAAGTAGTTTTTGCTAAATAGTAACCACACTTATTAAGAGTGATTGAAACATAACCTATTATTTGAGAAATGTTTTAACATATGAGTCAACCTCTTTCATGTGTGACATTTTTAGAGGGATTCCTTAACTTAGTCAAGGCAAGGGAGTTTAATTTAAGTGTGGCCATTAATTAGACGAGCTATACTCTTTTAATGTGTAATTCATGATTTGAGCAATTTATGTCTAAATGTCCTCAAACTGTAGCCCAAGATCAGTTATGATAATATAAGGTTACCATATAAATTTGGAAATTTAATTCAATGATTAAGATCATAACATTTCAATAATATATACGTGTGATAATTAATTAAATGTAACTATACTCTTTCAATGTATAATTCATAAAGTGAGCAATTCATGTTTAAATGTACTAAAAATTTAACCCAAGACTAGTTATGAGAATGTAAGTGTACCATATAAATTTGGGAATTTAATTCAATGATTAAGATCATAACATTTCAATAATATACATGTGTGACAATTAAGTAAATGAAACTATACTCTTTCAATGTATAGTTAATAAAATGAGCAATTCATGTCCAAATGTCATCAAACTTTAACCTAAGATCAGTTATGATAATATAAGAGTACCATTTAAATTTGGGAATTTAATTCAATGATTAAGATAATAACATTTCAATAATATGCATGTGTGATAATTAATTAAATGAAACTGTACTCTTTCAATGTATAATTCATAAAAAGAGCAATTCATGTCTAAATGTCCTCAAACTTTAACCTAAGATCATTCATGACATAATAAGTGTACCATACAAGTTAAGAAATTTAATTCAATGATTAAGATCATAATATTTTATTAATATACATGTGTGACAATTAATTATAATTTGAATCAAACTATGAGAAAACATGTCCAAAAAATTCTAAGTCTTTACATATACATTACTAACCTCATAATGAATTTATACCCCAAATTACAGGTTCATCCTATGAAAATTGACCAGAAAATACACAAAATATGAAGAGCCATGTGGTTTATGTTAAATTTGTTGGATCGTGTGACGCCCTTAGAGGGGGGGGGGGTGAATAAGGGTGTGTTTTAAAAATATAATTTTTACTTAATAATTTTTAAAACAAATTTTACTTTACTAAAAAGGTTACTTATAAATAATTTAAAAACAATGTAATTTTTGTATTTAACCAAACACAAATTTCTAAGATGAAGATTTAAGCAAACAAAATTGCAATTAGTGAAAAGAGCATAATTATATTAATCATGAAATTTGCATACAATAAAAATGATCTTAACAATGCTTAAGATCAAGGCACAATTATGATAATAAAAATACAATAATTTTGGTTTACCAATCCTTCTCCCAAGGATCGGAAGGCTATCGCTTGTCTCTCCCAAGACCAAGCCCAAGCCTATCCTCTAGATCTTCCCAAGATCTAGACGTAGCACACAAGGCCACGATTTCCCACCAAGCCTCGCAAGGACTTGGACGCTCCGCACAAGGAAGCGATTTTCCCCTAAGCCGCACAAGGACTTAGAAGCTCCGCACAAGGAAGCGATTTTCCCTACCAATACAAAATGAAAAATATGTGAATGAAAATACAATATGAAAAGAACAACTCCCTAGAAAATTAGATCTCTGAATGGATTGTTGAAGCCTCGAGATGATTGATGATGAAGAAGCGCGCCCGATCTCGTCTTCAATCTTTAATCCTTCTTTGCACAAATGGGAGTTGAGGAGGTTCTGGAGCTCTCTGGTTCGTATGCACTCAGGAAAGAACTGGAATTATCAAAAGCTTGGAATGCACGAACCAAAGGAACCAATTTATAGAAATTCACTGTCGCCTGGGCGACAGTGACTCTCGGAATTTTCCGACAGCGCTAAACTGCCGGTGGAGTGCCGTCGTGGGTGGAGTCGTGGGCAGTTGGTGTAACCGTCGAGCTGTCGCCTGGGCGACATCGATGTCGGAATTTCTGACAGTGCAAAACTGTCGGTCGTGGGTGGAGACGTGGGCAGGTGGTGTAACCGTCGAGCTGTCGCCTGGGCGACATCGATGTCGGAATTCCGACAGCGCAAAACTGTCTTTCGTCGATCTGCCGTGGAGGGAAGTAGTTGTAACTTCTCTGCTGTCGCCTGGGCGACAGTGGCTGTCGGAATTTTCCGACAGTGAATTTTTCCCACATTCAATTTTAGCTCCAGCAGCAATGTGAACATCTCATACCTGTTATCTGCACACCATTAATGAAAATAGAATCAAATACAAAAGGGACTTTGTTATTATCAAACCGGAGGAGTGCGAAATGCATGCTCCAACAATCTCCCCCTTTTGATAATAACAAATCCGTATAAAAAGAAATCATGTCTATTTAGATTGTTGATTTTAAACTTTGATGTGTGCACAAAATTAACATAATATACATTTCTTGAAAATAAATGATCTACCTTTAGATGAAAACTCCTCCTAAATGAAAGCTCCCCCTAAATATATGCTCCCCTCCTCCTAAATATATGCTCCCCCTAAATATATGATGTATTGTGTAGGTGGAATATTTAGGTGTGATAGATTTGTGACTTTTCTTTTTATACTTTAAATTCTCCCCCTTTTGGTATTAGCAAAAATGAATAGTAGATAAAAGAGTAGCTTTTAAGGGAAAGGTAATAGAAAATATAAATGAAGAGCAAGCGGAAGCAATTTGTTGGTAATGATTGAAGTCCATGAAATAATAGGAATATGCCATAGTATGAATAAGCTCATGAAGTGACGGTATAGCCATATGTAGTAATGAAAGAAAGAACTTAAACATGAGTAAGATCATTTGAAAGTATCATAGAAAGACACAATAGTGTATAGAATTATGGAATATTTTCGGTCCAATTCTCATGAGATGAATATTTATTTAACATAATGATGTGTACATGTGATACTTAGATCAAACATATGAAGCTATTTAATTTACATGATCATTGAATTGTAGAACATAATAAAAGCACATAAAGGCAACTTTGACTTTGAAGATATAGCACAAGATGAATAGTAAACCATGTTTCTTTTGCACAAGACACTTTACAATTCTGTCCAAGGTGCTTAACCTCACAATGCTCATTAAGACTTATCAGGAGGGTAAGTAGTGCTTGGTGGAGTATCCTTGTCTTTATTTTTATTTTTTTGATCACAGACGTTGTGATATCTTAATTTTGATATATTGATATATATTTTTTTAATTGACCAAGGATCTCCGAATTCACTTGAATCGCAAAAGATGGTGTATATTTTGTTGTGCTAACAAATCAATGTTGAAAGTTGTATTTAAGAAGTGCTATTTTATTATGTGAAAGCAATTATGATCCATGTATATATTAAATAAAAAGACATACATATTGATCAAAAGAAGTGAACGTGATAGTTCATTATGATAGATAAACAATTTCTCATACTTAGAGGCATGCGAAAACAATTTCCAATGGTCTAAGCTACTAAGTAGAAGTGTCAATACGATGATAGCTTGGAAATGAAATCATATAAACATGTAAGTCATTTTTTTAAAAAATAAATAACACATGGTTTGTCAGCAAGTCATGAGGTGAAGCATTAATAATGACATATAACTATTGTAGATCATCAAAGGGACCTTAAATTGGAGTTTTGTTAAAATGAGAGCTGTCGGAAATTTCCGACAGTCACTTTCGCCTGGCCGACAGTGAAAAATATAAATAGGGCTGGGGACCGAGTCAAACCCTATTGTGCATCATTTCCTGGAGTTTAAAACGAGAGGAAGGCTGTCGGAAGTCGGCGACATCCCTAGAGCTAAGGTATGGGTTTTTGATTTTGGTGTTTTTAACTCAAAAATTTTTAGGGATTTGTGATTTTGATAGTAGAGGAGAAGGAAAATGTAGTTTTTATGTTGATTTTTGATGAATGGTGTAGGTTTTGAAATTTTTGATTTGAAAAATGTAGATCTAGTTTAAAAACAAGTGGATCTTGGTGGATCTTTGCTAAAATGTTTATCTTTGTTAAATTTCTTTTTGAGTTGGTGATGAAGGTTTCCATTTGTTCATTTTCTAAAGGATTATTGTAGATCTAGTTTAGAGAAGAAGGTGGAAGATGATGAATAGTAAAGGATTTGTAGAATATGTTGATTTATAAAAAACTTGATGTTGAAATTACATTTATTTTGAGTAGATCTGGAAGTATATGTAAAAATTTTGAGAGAAAATCACTTGGAGGGCTGTCGGAAATTTCCGACAGCCACTGTCGCCTGGGCGACAGTGTTCCAGTGCACAATGTGATACCTTGTTTAATCAAAATTTTTGTATGTTATTGCAGAATGGCTTCCAGTTCCAAAGCTCGAAAGAGTACTTCGGAAGATGCACATACTTCATATCAAGTTTTTCCGGGGGTGGAGAAGGTTATTGTTGGAATAGCGAAGTATGTGGAATTTGAGTCGCCAAAGCACGATCATATCTATGATCGGCTTGCGAACGCAGGTATAATTTCAATAATCACACCAGAGGGGTTTTCTTCCTTTTTCATTCGTGAATTTTATAACCATTTGGAAGACCCAAATTTTACTGAATTGGATGGCGGAGTGAGATCAAAGATCCAAGGTCAACATGTGGAAATAACACATGTTGATCTACGAGAGGAATTTGGACTAGTGATGAGTGAAAATATGCCTGATATAGTGGAGAATTATCGAAAGGATAGAGATTGGACTCTTGTAAACATGAGTTTACATGGAAATCAAAAGAAGACTCTTACCACTGAAGTTACCTCACTTACTCCGGATGCGTTCTTAGTCCAAGATATATTAAGGAATTCAGTGATGTTGAAGAGTGGAGACACAAGAAGTAATACAGCTCAGTTGACCCTCTTTACATACTATATTATGGAGGATGAGCTTTTTGATGTGGCGGACTTCATTCTCGCCCAGATTAGATATGCGTATAGATTAAAGCATCCAAGATGGGTGAAGGTTCATACGCTGTCAATGGGGGCGGTAATACAGCGTGTACTCTACAAGAAATATGGATGGATAGTGCAAGGTGCTTATTTGGATGATTATTACCCGGAAATATATTATACGGGTTCAATGAAGGTGAAGAAGCCGCAGAGAAAAACTCATCCGGGGATTGAGATTAGAGAGCCGACCATTTCTAGGGCAGGATCACTACGAGAGTCCATTGATGATTTGTGTGATTCATTAGAGGATCACAAGAGGGAAGTGAAGAAGGACCGTAGTCGAATGCAGAAATTTATGAAGTTTCTCGTCAAAGGTCTGAAGTTGAAACCAACTCCGGAGGAAGAGGCCGAATGGCAAGTTCCTGACGAAGAACCGCCACGCCAATCGGTGAGGCGAACTCGCCGTGGCAAAGCCGTGAGACGAGGACTTCCAGAAGATTGTCCAGAGAGCAGCGGGGCTAGTTATGAAGATTCAGAGTAGTTTTATGTTGCTGCTGCTGCTGGGCGATGTCGGAAAATTCCGACATCCACTGTCGCCTGGGCGACAGTGAACTTCTTTAGATTTCTATTTTTATTTAAAGAACTTGATCCTTAAGTTTGTTCTACTGTTCTTATGTGAACAATATTGATGTAATATTAATGATGTTGAATTTTTGTTAAGTCCTTTGAAATTTTATGTTTTGATTTTTAGAATTTTGGCTTTTTGTTTTTACATTTGTTTATGTTTTGTGATAATAATTTTTTATTTTATAGGCTTTAAATTGTGATATATTCATTGTGAAATGTCTAGAATGCCCAATTCTAACCTAAGCATAGAAAAACGGGAATCCGGTAACGGCTTAGTGAATATATCCGCTAGTTGATTTTCCGTGCCTATAAAGTTGATTTTTATATTACCCTTCTTAATGTGATCCCTTATAAAATGATGTCGGACGTCTATATGCTTAGATCTAGAATGTAATACGGGATTGTTTGTTAAATCTATAGCACTTTATTATCACACTTTAATTCTACACTACTTTGTTGTATGCCAAAATCTTCTAACGTTTGGGACATCCAAAGTGCTTGGGCACAACAACTACCTAGTGCAATATATTCGGCCTCGGTAGTAGAGAGGGCAACAGAATTCTGTTTCCTACTCGACCATGAAATAAGTGAAGGGTCGATAAAGTGACAAGTGCCACTAGTGCTTTTCCTATCTAAAGAACATCCCGCATAATCAGAATCCGAAAAACCATGCAAAATAAAAGAATCATTATGTGGATACCATAAACCTAATTTTGATGTTCCAATGAGATATCTAAAGATACGTTTCACCGCTTTTAAATGTGACTCTTTAGGATTAGCTTGAAATCTAGCACATAAACAAACGGCAAACATAATATCAGGTCTAGATGCGGTTAAATACAATAAATACAATAAAGGGTTTGTTCAATTGAAACACCACTTTCATCTTTTCCTAATTTTAGTGAAGTACTCATAGGAGTGTTTGCATGCTTAAGGTTTTCAAATTCAAATCTTTTTAACATATCATGAATATACTTGGTTTGACATATAAAAATTCCATCATGTTTTTGTGTAATTTGAAAACCTAGAAAATATGAAAGTTCTCCAACCATACTCATTTCAAATTCATTTTTCATAATTTCAACTACTTCATTACACAACTCTTCATTAGTGGCTCCAAAAATAATATCATCAACATAAATTTGTAGAATAATTAAATCATGATCAATTTGCTTAATGAAGAGTGTAGAATCAGCACTTCCTATTTTATAATCGTGCTTTAACAAATATTGAGTTAATCGATCATACCAAGCACGAGGCGCTTGTTTTAATCCATAAAGCGCTTTATCTAATTTATAAACATAATTTGGATATTTCTCATTTATAAAGCCAGGGGGTTGTTCTACATAAACTTCTTCTTTTATATACCCGTTTAAAAATGCGGTTTTGACATCCATTTGATATAATTTAAATCTTTTAAAACAAGCAAATGCAAGAAATATTCTAACCGCTTCTAATCTTGCTACGGGTGCAAAAGTTTCATCAAAATCTACCCCTTCAATTTGTGCATAACCTTTTGCAACTAATCTGGCTTTATTTCTAAGAATTCTAGATTCATTATCCATTTTATTTTTTAAAATCCACTTAACACCAACTACAGGACGATTTTTTGGTCGTTCTACAAGATTCCAAACCTTATTACGTTCAAATTGATTAAGTTCTTCATTCATAGCTAAAAACCAAAATTCATCATTTAAAGCGGTGGAAACATCTTTTGGTTCTATTTCAGAAACAAAACAAAGGTTTGAAAATAAAACATGTATTGATGAACGAGTACTAACCCCTTTTTGCGGATCCCCAATGATAAGCTCCTTTGGATGATCCTTTGAGAATCTCAAATCACTTGGAGGCACATATCCTTCTCTTTCTTCTTCTTCTCTAACTTCTTCTCCTCTTTCTTCTTCTCTTTCTTCTTCTTTTTCTTCTTCATTTTCTCTAAGTTCTTCTTCATCATTCTCCACCGTGGGAAGGAGTTCATCTTCTTTTCCTGTAATTTTCTTTTCTACACATGAAGCAAACTCATCAAACCTAACATGAATAGATTCTTCAACTATTTTTGTTCTTTTATTAAAAATTCTATAAGCTTTACTAGTTGAAGAATAGCCAATAAAAATACCTTCATCACATTTTTCATCAAATTTTCCTAAGGAATCTTTAGAATTCAAAATAAAACATTTACAACCAAAAACTTTGAAATAAGAAACATTTGGTTTTTTACTAAATATTAATTCATAAGAAGTTAATTTTAAAATGGGGCGAAGCATTACTCTATTAATTACATAACATGCCGTGCTAACCGCTTCAGCCCAAAAAGATTTTGGTAATTTGAATTCAGATAACATTGTACGGGCTAACTCTTGAAGAGTTCTATTTTTCCTCTCCACTACACCATTTTGCTGTGGTGTGCGTGGAGCGAAAAATTCATGTTTAATTCCTAACTCCGTACAAAAAGAAATAAACTTTTCATTTTCAAATTCTCCTCCATGATCCGATCGTATGCGTTTAATTTTCAACTCAAATTCATTTTGGATACGCAAACATAATTTTGAAAATTCTGAAAATGCATCGGATTTGGAGGTTAAAAATAAAGTCCAACAAAAACGAGAATAATCATCAATCAATACAAATGTGTATTTTCTACCTCCTAAGCTAGAAATTCCAATTGGCCCAAATAAATCCATATGTATTAATTGAAGTGGCCTAGTGGTAGAAATAATGTTTTTACTTTTGAAAGATGATTTTGAAAATTTTCCTTTTTGGCAAGGCACACATAGTGAAGAAGATAAATTTCCATTTAGCAAAGGTAAACCTTTAATTAATTTATCTTTTGAAAGTTTTGAAATTAACTTGGCACTAGCATGTCCAAGTCGCCTATGCCATAAATCTAATTCATCATTTTTTGATAAAAAACATTTTAAAGTAGAATTTGAAAAATCAAGAAATTTAATCATATATACATTATGACATCTAGGTGCGGTAAAAACAATTTCATTTGTTTTGGAATTAATAATTTTGCACAAATTTGTAGAAGATTCAAATAAAACATTTAAACCCTTATCACATAATTGACTAATAGAAATCAAATTATGCTTTAATCCTTCTACAAATAAAACATTTGAAATTGAAAAATTTTCGTTACCCACAACACCGATGCCGATGATTCTTCCTTTTCCATTGTCACCGAATGTAACAATTCCTCCTTTCTTCATCTCCAGGCTAAGGAACTTCTCTTTATTGCCCGTCATGTGTTTTGAACAACCCGAGTCCAAGTACCACACGTCTTCTTTGTCCTTAGCCTGCCAACACACCTAGAAAGAGGAGGTGAGTAAAGATCTGGTTACCCAAGTGGTTCCACCCATAGTATAGGTAGAAGCCTTAGGCACCCAGATTTGTTTTATTTTACTTTTTCCTTCCTTCCAGCAAGAGTCCGTAGTGTGACCAAATCTATTGCATTTGGCACATGTAATGTATTTAGAAGAGTATAACTTTTCTGGACTTTTACTGGATGAGGATGCAGTATTTGATAATTTATTAATTTTAGAATTTTTAAAAGTAGATTTTCTGGACTTTTCACTGTCGCCGACGACAGTGGTTGTCGCCGGGCGACAGCTTCCAGACGTGTATCCGAGCCCAAATCTTCCAGATCCATGGCGTTGGTATCCTAAGATCATATCCAGTGATCTTCGGCCCATTCCAAATTTTTTCATGGCTAGTATTAAGTCATGAATCTGGTTTCTCATTTTTGTATTTTCGGATACTAGATTTACGCATTTACGTTCAAAAGATTTCTTTCTCTCATGGACTTTGGAAATTGAAGATTTCAGATCTCTCTCTAAAATCTTATTCTTTTTAGTAAGTACTTTTATTGTAGAATGAGATTTGGAAAGAGATTCTTCAAGTTCATTAATTCTTCCCAAAAAGTGATCACACTCTTGGCAAGAAATATCTCTTTTTCCAATAGTCTTAATTTCATTTAACAATTTTTTCTTTTCTTTAAGTAAAATTCCATTTTCAGATTTTAGAAGATCATTATCTTTTAAACTTTTTTCAAAAAATTTGCAAGTCTTTAAAAATTCGGTGAATAATTCATCATAGGTTGGAGGAGTTACCTCAGTGTCGCTTTGGACACTGCATTCGTCATCCGATGTGACGCTCTTTCCCATTAAGCATATGTTGGCCTCCTCTTCTTTACTTGAGTCGGAACTGCTTGCATCCTCAGACGTAGTATCATCCCAGGTTTCCGCCTTCAACACCTTCTTCGACCCTTTGTGCTTCTTTTCTTTAAGTTCTTTCAAGTACTTTGGACACTTGCTTCGAATGTGTCATAACTTCTTGTAGTGATAGCACTCCGGTGGCGGTCTCTCTTCCTCCTCATCGCCTTCCTTTCCTTTTTTCTTCCTAAAGGTTTCCTTCTTAAAATACTTCTTAAACGAATTCCTTCTCTCCGGATTTTTCATAAATTTTCTAAATTTTTTAACAAATAAGCTCTCCTCATCTTCTTCATCCTCCTCAGAATCACTAGTTTCTTCCTTCTTAGATTTTAGAGCCAATCCCTTCTTCCTTGGCTCCATATACTCTTGTTGTTGAATTTTTAATTCAACTTCATGAGTTTTCAAATTCCCAATGAGGCTCTCCAATTTTAAAGTCTTAAGATCATGTGACTCGGAAATTGCAGTCACTTTAGGATTGAACTTCGGGGGAAGTGATCTTAAAATTTTCCTTACCAAATCTCCATTTGAGAAAACCTTTCCTAGCACCTTTGAGTCGTTCACGATTTTTGTAAATCGTGTGTACATCGTATCAATCTCTTCATCTACCTCCATTTTGAACCTTTCAAATTCAGATTCCAGTTGAAATAGCTTTGAGTCCTTTACCTGCGAAGTACCTTCATGAGTGAGTTCTAATAAATTCCAAATTTCAAATGCAGAATTACAAGCACAAACTCTATTAAATTCAGTGCGATCTAGTGCGCAAAATAAAGCATTCATGGCTTTTGCATTGTTCTTACATTTTAATTTATCGTTGTCATCCCACTTGTCTTTGGGCTTATCCATGGTTACATCTCCTACAACAAATGTTGGAGAAGTGTAACTAGATTATACCATATTCCAGACTTCAACATCTAGCGCAATTAGAAAACAACGCATACGTGTTTTCCAATAATTGTAGTCTGTGCCCGTAAAAAGTGGTGGCCTACTAATTCCTTGCCCCTCAACGAACGCGTGATCGTTGTGCGCCATTACTCCCGGTGGTAAAACCGTTTTGGAGTAACCTACCCTCTGATACCACTTGTTGGATCGTGTGACGCCCTTAGAGGGGGGGGGGGGGTGAATAAGGGTGTGTTTTAAAAATATAATTTTTACTTAATAATTTTTAAAACAAATTTTACTTTACTAAAAAGGTTACTTATAAATAATTTTAAAACAATATAATTTTTGTATTTAACCAAACACAAATTTCTAAGATGAAGATTTAAGCAAACAAAATTGCAATTAGTGAAAAGAGCATAATTATATTAATCATGAAATTTGCATACAATAAAAATGATCTTAACAATGCTTAAGATCAAGGCACAATTATGATAATAAAAATACAATAATTTTGGTTTACCAATCCTTCTCCCAAGGATCGGAAGGTTATCGCTTGTCTCTCCCAAGACCAAGCCCAAGCCTATCCTCTAGATCTTTCCAAGATCTAGACGTAGCACACAAGGCCACGATTTCCCACCAAGCCTCGCAAGGACTTGGACGCTCCGCACAAGGAAGCGATTTTCCCCTAAGCCGCACAAGGACTTAGACGCTCCGCACAAGGAAGCGATTTTCCCTACCAATACAAAATAAAAAATATGTGAATGAAAATACAATATGAAAAGAACAACTCCCTAGAAAATTAGATCTCTGAACGGATTGTTGAAGCCTCGAGATGATTGATGATGAAGAAGCGCGCCTGATCTCGTCTTCAATCTTTAATCCTTCTTTGCACAAATGGGAGTTGAGGAGGTTCTGGAGCTCTCTGGTTCGTATGCACTCAGGAAAGAACTGGAATTATCAAAAGCTTGGAATGCACGAACCAAAGGAACCAATTTATAGAAATTCACTGTCGCCTGGGCGACAGTGACTGTCGGAATTTTCCGACAGCGCTAAACTGCCGCTGGAGTGCCGTCGTGGGTGGAGTCGTGGGCAGTTGGTGTAACCGTCGAGCTGTCGCCTGGGCGACATCGATGTCGGAATTTCCGATAGTGCAAAACTGCCGGTCGTGGGTGGAGATGTGGGCAGGTGGTGTAACCGTCGAGCTGTCGCCTGGGCGACATCGATGTCGGAATTCCGACAGCGCAAAACTGTCTTTCGTCGATCTGCCATGGAGGGAAGTAGTTGTAACTTCTCTGCTGTCGCCTGGGCGACAGTGGCTGTCGGAATTTTCCGACAGTGAATTTTTCCCACATTCAATTTTAGCTCCAGCAGCAATGTGAACATCTCATACCTGTTATCTGCACACCATTAATGAAAATAGAATCAAATACAAAAGGGACTTTGTTATTATCAAACCGGAGGAGTGCGAAACGCATGCTCCAACAAAATTTATTGCAATAATTAATTCAGGGAGTTATACTCATCCCCAGAAAATGTGCCACCACATTTCAGAAAACTCAGACCAAAAATTTACAAGTTTCATGTTGACCACATGGTCTGGTTCAGCCATTAAGGCACTTTAAAATCAAGTTGAAATTCTCTGTGTTAGGGTGCAATTAAACATAATGAATTAAATTAAATTAGATTCATGTATTTAATCATATCACATATTGTAAAGCACATTACACGGCGCAGAGTGGCGGTAGATAACAAAAATGATCTGCCCCCACATCGGATCTGCTGTGGGGATCAACCAATCATTGTTTCGACGAATTTAAGGTAATCCGACGGTCCTGAGATTGTCTTCAATCTCGGGCCAGCAACGAAGATTAATCCTGCCTGGGCGGAGCTTTCGGGGATCCTCCACTGCAGGGGTATTTTGAAGGCCAAACTTTAACAAATTACGTGAAATCGAAGCCCAATTGAGCTCGATTTCAATTCGAAATCTGTTGAAACCAGTTTCCTGGTTTCAGCGTTCGAAAGGGGGTTGAGACTAACCCTTACTTGGCCTAAGCCTTGACCCGTGACCGGTTGCTAGGAACTAAGGGACTCGGACTTGATGACAACTAGAGTCTAGGGACAGACCCCTTAAGCTTCACCGTGGAGGTCCCACCGCACACCCGGAAGCCCACTCGGAACTTCCCCTCCCAAGCCAATGCTGAGCCTGGGCACCTTGGAGGGCACTAAGAACCACCTCACTGTCAGCTGAAGGATGACAAGGGAGGGGGGGTGCTTGCTCATAAGACACACGCGAGGGGGGGGGGGGTAGTGACCAACCCTTCCCAAGGTGCCCATGGGGGTCTATTTATAGACTTTCCCAAAAATGGACTGCGGATAGCCAAAATTGGACTGCGAATAGCCAAAATTCTGCTATCCGCACTCTGACCATGACCATGAACAATCAACGCGTGAGGGGAGGCGAGTGGGACCCAAGGTGCCCACTTTCCCCCTCACGGGAGGCCATACCGGCCTCCCCCCAATGTACAGGGCGAGTGGGAGAGTTCCTCCCACTCGCCCAAAGGGGGTGGCGAGTGGGAGGGCCCCCTCCCACTCCCCCTCAAGGTGGCCGGCGAGTGGGAGGGACCCTCCCACTCGCCCGGGTAAATGGCAAGTGGGAGGGACCCTCCCACTCGCCCGGCGAGTGGGAGGGATCCTCCCACTCGCCCGGGTGAACGGCGAGTGGGAGGCTCCTCCCACTCGCCCGAAGGGAGTCGGGGGAGAGGATGCTCCCCCCGCGTCCTCTGTGGCCTCTCTTTGCCTTGACTGGTCCCGGCCAATTATTCGTGGTCGTTTTGACCGTCTCGACCACCTTCATTGTCTTGGTCTCATCCGGGTCGGGTCACACCGACTCGGGAAATATGAGGGTTGTACACAATCCCCGCTCTTTGCGAGCTTGTCCCAAGCTCGGAAAGAAAGTTCAACCCACCTATTGGACGAGTAGGTGGGACCCGGAGGGAATCTTTGGAGGCCTCCGCCCGATGGCTATATAAAACCCCCTCGAAGAGGGGGGTAAGAAGAGCACCATTCCTGAGAGCTCCTCCTACTTCTCTTCTTGAATCAGATGGATCCATGTAACGCCCCAGGTTTTCTCTTATAATTAATTTAAGCGAGTTTTAATTTAGGGTGTCGATGCGTAAAGGCGTTACCTTTCGTCGTCGTCGTCCGGCGAGTTGATCCTCGATTGAGTCATTTATGCGGTTACGTTTTCATATAGGTAAGTTTATAAGTAAATAGACTTATGTAGTTATAAATATAATATATATATACTATGCTTTGGCTATTACCTTTCAGTGCAGGCTTGTCTCTTCCTCTTACCGAGTGCACTCGTTTGAGCTGGCTCGGGTTGTTGTAAGATTATAGATGTTTACCTGCTTAGTTTTCCTTTCTGCACTCTCTTATTTCTCTTACTGCTAATCTTGGTTTTCTTGCACCCTTTTGGGCTGAGGCATTCTTTTCTTATGAATGTCTCAGGTTCAGGTCTTTAGCTGCCGCAGGTGTTAGAGCAGCGTCGTTCAGGTCTCCTGTCGAGACCCTTCCCCTCTTCTAGGTAAGAGGCAGTTTCTTTTTTTGTTGTTCTCCTTCTTTCCTGCGGGTTCGTGTCAGTTGTTGGCGCCCGTATGGCTTGTATCTTTAGATTACTTGCTAGTAGTATTGCTGTTACTTTTGGGTTATTTACCTACTTGCTCTCTGGGAAGCTTTATGCTAGGATGCACTAGTTACCTTATTAGTATAAAAAATGTCATTCTTGCATATCATGATTTTAAATAAATGTCGCATACTTTGAAATTCGTAGAAAAAAATCCTTTCTTACTATACTAAAACTAGATATGTGCATATCATTTCTGGAAATGCTCATTTTTCTTGCTCATGTAGGCTAAAAAACAAACCTATTTTCCGCTGCGTATATATAGTATTCTACTTGTGGACTAGATGATCCACCAGACCGAGGGACGTGGTCTTAAGCTAAAATGAAAATTTCTCTTTTAATCCAATCACATATATGTCTTTTATAAAATTATCGTAAAGAGTGTTTTCCTGAGCGTCTGTAGTCGTCTCCTGCAGGCGTGGCATCACGACGCGTATTTTTCCCTTGCTCTGATATTACGTATTATATTTTGGGGAAAAATGCGGGTTGTGACAGTTGGTATCAGAGCCAGGTTAGCCGGGTTGCTGCGACAGTTGCCCGGTTAACCGCCTGGTGAGAATCATCATTCATTGCATACACACACCGAAGAGTCATCAGTATGTCTTGGCTGAAGCATGAACACTACACTCATAGCATGATAAGAAGTATACGGGGCATATTATGTAGTATGGGATGCATAATATGTGTTTGTATATGGATCCTCATAGGTGACAACATACGACTGTTATGTAGTATGAGATTCATAACGTAGGTCGCATGCGTGTCCATTAGCTCGTTTTTCTTTTTCGTTACATGCGATAATATGTAGTATGGGATGCATAAGATCGCATGTGTACGCCGCTCATAACATGCATTAAGGCCTTTTTAAATTGCATAGCACTGCATATGCATCATAACATAGCATTTGCACACGTGCCAAGCTAAAGACATACATGATGACGCTCGTACACACATGATTTGAAATAAAATTTGGCATTCATGCATTTATATTATATGCACATAAGTTGATAGAATGATGGTATACCATCCTAAGTTAAGCATAACATCATTTCATGAATTCCCAGGGCAAGGTGACAGCAAGAGCAAGTATCTACTCCTTTCTGATCTGTATCGAGTTAGGAAATTTTAGTTCCTAGTTGTTGCGTCTTAAGCTAGGTGTAGTGATGTGTTTGTTCATAATTGCTGTCGATGACTCCAGAGCGTGGTGCATCGGAGTCGGCTCTCCGGTTAGAGGGTGAACCCTTAAGTGCGCTTAGTGAGGCGGTGACTAAGGAGTTGCGTCGGAGTATCGAGGCATTGTTGAGGCAAATGGTTGTGAATCAAGCGCAGTTTTCTGTCCAGGTGTTTTCAGGTTAAGATTTTGACCTAGTTTATTCGTTGGCTTGCGAATGTAGATTTGGATTTTTGTTATCTCAATTCTGCGCGAGTTAAGGTAGAGGACGTTGAGTGTGCCTTCTTTTTTATTTGAGTTTTACTCGATGTTTTGGCTATAGAGCTTCGCAGGCGGTCATCGTTAGGTTGTCGATTGTTGAGCATTTTTCCCCCAGGTGATTTCAGGTTAGATTATAATCTAACTCTTAGCTTTCAGCGTTTGTTCTAGTTTGTTTTTGCTCATTTTGTTGCGTATCCAACCATATAGGAGAGTTTAAGGTATATAACCTTTAGGCGCACGCTCCTTCTCGATTCTAGTGCTACCCACTTGTGCGTGGCTAGGACTTTAGTAGAGCGTCGTGGTTTGACCCTTGATCGGGTTGGTGATCCCCTTAGTGTTAAGTTTCCTTTCTGTCGTTTCTGTGGTGTCGACTCAGGGCTTTCAGAGTTGTCATGTCCTCTTAGGTGGTTTCTTAGCTTTTGCTAATCTAAGGTGCTAGACCTGGAGTTTTCGTTGTGTTTTTGGGTTTGGGCTGGTTGTCCAGGTTTGATGCTGTTATCCAACGTAAGGTAAAGCGTTTGGTCTTTGAGCTGGACATCGGTCAACCCTCGAGCGTGTTTGGTTTTCCGCGCTATGTTTTCCCCGGTTATTTCCGCGGGGTGTGCCAGGAGCCTTTGTTCTCCAATGGTGTTGCTTATCTTGCTTCTACGCTAGAAACCGTTTTCAGTTTAGTGTGTATTGAGAATTTACTTCCCTGTGGTGCGAGATCTCGCCGATGGCTTCGCCGTTAGTCTCCCTGGTTTTCTACCTGTGCGAGTTGAGGAGTTTGTTTCTGACCTTGAGCCAGGTACCCGTTCTTTTGCTAAGGCACCGTACCCTTTGGTTCCGCGTGTGTTTCGAGAGTTGCACGCTCAGATAGATGAGTGGTTGCAGTGTGGCTTTTTCCTGGCCTTGTTCCTTGCCCTGGAGTGCTCTCGCCTTGTTCTAGATTTTATGCCAGTGTTGCAACCAAGTCTGTCCTATGTAGACCAGCCTGTTCGTATCTTGGAGAAGCAAGTGCGGGAGTTGCGAAGGAAGTCTATCCCTATGGTGAAGGAGTCCTACCCTCACCTTTTCGGCTAGTTTTCCCCGGTAAGTCTTCGTCTCTGGTGTTCTTCCTTGTTTGGTATTGTTGTTGCAAAGTTTCGGGGCGAAATTTTTTGTTAGGAGGGGTGACTGTAACGCCCCAGGTTTTCTCTTATAATTAATTTAAGCGAGTTTTAATTTAAGGTGTCGATGCGTAAAGGCGTTACCTTTCGTCGTCGTCGTCGTCCGGCGAGTTGATCCTCGATTGAGTCATTTATGCGGTTACGTTTTCATATAGGTAAGTTTATAAGTAAATAGACTTATGTAGTTATAAATATAATATATATATATATATATACGTATGTGCGTATAAGAATTTGGGGTTTCATTCGGCTTTAAGCACGTATATTCACAATCATATATTATGTATATATAAATTATATATGATATATACTCCTATAAAAGTTTTTACTATTACTATTATTATTATTATTATTATTATTATTATTATTATTATTAATATTACATTCAAAAGGGGCCTTGGTTATAACTCCTCCCAGCTGGCTTCTAATCGGCATTTTCTCGGTTCCTGCTCTCCCTCTCCCCGATACCCTTCCCCTTCTTCTCCGATCTCTGCTGTGGAGAACACTTCTAGGGTTTCGTTGGTCGGCGCTGTTCTCGTCGCCGGTGCTATCGGAGGAGGTTGGGTCGCCGGAGCTAGGGTCCGGGGCGGCTCTCTCCTTGCGTGGTTGCGGTCCGGCAAGTCGCCGTGAGTAAGCGAGGCAAGAAAACTCTTCCTCTCCCCTTCTCCTTCTTCCCCTTCCTTTTTCTGGTTTCTAGTAGTGGTTGGTTTGTCCCTCCAGGAATTTCCTTGGTTGGGATACCCTTTGCTTGATTTCGTTTGGGGAAATTTGGGGGATGTGGCTTGGTGTTTCTTTTAATTCTCCCAGATTTTTGATTCCCTGCACCCGATAGATTTCGAGTACTAAATCCTTTCATTTCTGGAATGGCAGATTTTAGATTATGGCTCAGTTTATCAATTATTTTAGCACCCCATCCGTGTTGTTGCTGGCATTTTAGAATTTCGTTACCAATATGGCAGTATAAGAGTATAAGTTCTTCATTTACAGAGCGCGCTGCTTGATAACGGCTTAGTGATACTCGTTCTTTCAATTGTTCTAGAAATTCTTTATATTCTAGGCTAATGATATTTTGATCCATGATACATAACTATAGGTTTATACAACTAATAAAATTTAACAAATGCAATAGAGAGGCAAATTATTATTATTTTTGTAATAGTTTAGCTTTATTAAATTATTCTGTAGCTTCTTTTACTTTTCCTAGTCTTTGCAATATTTTACCTTTTTCATTATAGCTTATGTTGGCAGTTTTGTTTTGTCCCTTTTTATTTCATCTACCTGGTTTCCCTTGGGGAGCTTATGCTAGTGAAGCTTATGCTAGTGCCATTCGATAAATCCTTGGGGGCTTTGTTGGCAGACCTTCCTTATTTATCTTAGACTCTTGATGACAGGGTCAATTGGGGGGGGGGGGGGTAATGTGGCGGTTTTCTTGGAGGCTTATGTTGGCTGGAATTGGCTAATCTCGATTTATATTTATATATATATATATATACTAATTGAAATCTTGAAACTTTTGCTATTGAATCGTACAAGTGTTTAGAAGATGCATGGTTTGCCAGATCTTAAATTCTCCGGGAATTTCGTTTACAATTCCTAGCTCGGGGGAATTAGAGGTCAAACTCCCTGGGAATTTTCATTGCTAGTTCTCGATGACTTTGCGAGGCTAGCAATTGTTAAACTTGATGGATAAGTCGATGAAATTCAGTTTTGTTTCTTTTATTTTTACTTGTTCCAGTGACCGGCAGCTCTGTACTCATGGTAACAGAAAATATCGAATACTATTACATAACACTCATATATATATATGTATATATAAAGCTTATTGAAGGTTGCTAAATAGCTTTACACTTATAGCGAATGTTAAAGTTCATCCTCCTATGTTAAACATGAGACCCTCCTTGATCGTCAAACCAAGCATGTTGCTGATGAGTTTATGTTGGTTACTGGTTTCAGACTGGTTAGTGGAAGTTGTGTTTCACCTTTTGGGTCTTGTTTGGTGTTCTAGGTTGTTGATCCCCGCTGTCATCCCCCTTGGAATCTGGATAGCTTCTATACCTGTTTAGTTATGCTACCAGATAGTCTGATAAGACTTCCCTAGGTTTAGAGAAGTTTGCTCGCCCTAAGATCGTGTAATTATTTCTTCTTTTATGAAGTTCCCCGTCAATTTTAAAATGAAGTCTTCTAGACAGCTTTGATATAAGTCCTCCTCGTTGACTTGATATAAGCCTTTTTCCCGTCGGCTCTTGTTGAGTTTCCTGTCGATTTCATCGCTCATTCTGAATTGTTTCCTCATATATCTATATGTTCTTCTGCCGGGTGTTCCCGGGTATCTTAAACGTTGTTATCAAACCTTTTAAGTCCCCTTGGCTGAGAATTTAGATAAAGCTATGCTCTATCCTTGAGTTGCCCTATATTTGGTCAGTGTTCATTTGTGGTGCTTGTCGTGCCTTATTCATCGTACTATTATGAGAAATTTGTTGGGAGTCAAGTTTGAACTCACCAAGTGTTTTCTTTTGGCTTTTGTGTGTTGTTCTGGTGTTGGCCTTTGTGTTAAGTTTAACTTGGTCTCGTTCCGACACCAAGCCTTGCATGGTGTCGGGTTGCTGAATTTTTCAGCTCTGTTGTAAGTTGAATATTAATCTTGGTTTATTGCTGAATCCTGTGTTTTCCTGATTCTCTCGACTTGAATTATGGTTAGAACCATTTGCTATCATGTTTTCCCGGTCTGACACTCATCCTTGTGTTCTGTTGGATTTACGAGCTAAGTATGCTTTGTTGTCTAATTCCCCGGGATAGTTTTGGTGAGTGGATCTTGATCTTCATGATCTTCGTAGTCTAATGTTCTGAGTGTTCTCAGGTGTCCTGCACTGGGGTTTGGGCTTTTTGGGTGGCAGTGGACCACCCTGTTTTGGTTTTTTGGGTGGCAGTGGACCACCCTGTTTTGGCTTTTTGGGTGGCAGTGGACCACCCTGTTTTGGCTTTTTGGGTGGCAGTGGAGCACCCTGTTTGGCTTTTTGGGTGGCAGTGGAGCACCCTGTTTGGCTTTTTGGGTGGCAGTGGACCACCCTGTTTTCTTGTGAGCTGATCAGTCTCAAGTTTTATTAAGCTTATATGCTTATGTATGGTATTATGATATATTATGCTTTGGCTATTACCTTTCAGTGCAGGCTTGTCTCTTCCTCTTATCGAGTGCACTCGTTTGAGCTGGCTCGGGTTGTTGTAAGATTATAGATGTTTACCTGCTTAGTTTTCCTTTCTGCACTCTCTTATTTCTCTTACTGCTAATCTTGGTTTTCTTGCACCCTTTTGGGCTGAGGCATTCTTTTCTTATGAATGTCTCAGGTTCAGGTCTTTAGCTGCCGCAGGTGTTAGAGCAGCGTCGTTCAGGTCTCCTGTCGAGACCCTTCCCCTCTTCTAGGTAAGAGGCAGTTTCTTTTTTTGTTGTTCTCCTTCTTTCCTGCGGGTTCGTGTCAGATGTTGGCGCCCGTATGGCTTGTATCTTTAGATTACTTGCTAGTAGTATTGCTGTTACTTTTGGGTTATTTACCTACTTGCTCTCTGGGAAGCTTTATGCTAGGATGCACTAGTTACCTTATTAGTATAAAAAATGTCATTCTTGCATATCATGATTTTAAATAAATGTCGCATACTTTGAAATTCGTAGAAAAAAATCCTTTCTTACTATACTAAAACTAGATATGTGCATATCATTTCTGGAAATGCTCATTTTTCTTGCTCATGTAGGCTAAAAAACAAACCTATTTTTCGCTGCGTATATATAGTTTTCTACTTGTGGACTAGATGATCCATCAGACCGAGGGACGTGGTCTTAAGCTAAAATGAAAATTTCTCTTTTAATCCAATCACATATATGTCTTTTATAAAATTATCGTAAAGAGTGTTTGCCTGAGCGTCTGTAGTCGTCTCCTGCAGGCGTGCCATCACAACGCGTATTTTTTCCTTGCTCTGATATTACGTATTATATTTTGGGGAAAAATGCGGGTTGTGACAATCCACCTCGAGACTTCAGGGCTCGCATCGAGGCTCTTGCTGGGAAGGGTCCGTCCGACCTGACGGAGCTTAAAGCTCTAGTCCATGGCCCTTCGTCCTCTCCTACCCGATCCGCGGTGCGATCACCTCGGAAGAAACCTCGCCCGAGTCGGTGAAGGAGGTTGCCTCGTCATCCTCCCATGGGATGACCGAATTCGTCCGAGGCCTGGAGATGGATACAGTATCAGTTCTTTTCTTGTTTTTGTCCCACATTTGCAATCGTGACACGATAATGATGACGCGTTTCTTAAGTGCTCACAGCTTCTCGCGGATGACATCGAAGGGGCCCGAAGGCTGATAGAGGGGACGGGTACAGACGTTCGGGTGGGCCCCGTTCCCTTCATTCAGGAACCTGCCGCCCACTCGACCGCTCACGATAACCCTTCTGCTGAAGGGAACCAGACCTCGACGGGCCAATCGAGCCGAAGGGAAGTCTCGGCGCCATCCTGTTCTCCTACTGCGGTCATGGAGCCCGTCGAAGACCAATCTGATGTCCTCGTGCGTCTGAGCCGCTTGGAGATCCTTACCCAGGAGCTGCAGGAGGGAAGGATGTCTTCCGGACCCGACCCCCTCGCCCGTGTTTGCGTGCTGGAGCGCCGGGTCGAGCGGCTGGAGGCTGAACTCAACCTCCTACGGGGAGAGGTCCGGCTCGCATTCGAGGGCATGACGACACCGTTCGAGGATCACTTTTGCCGGGTGGAGGCCTCCGTGCGCACCGTGGGCGAGGAGCTCTCCTTAGCCAAGGAATGCTTCGAACCCACGCGCGGGGGGGGGGGGGGGGGGGGGGGGGGGGGGCGCCGGGTTCCACTCTGGTATGAGGGGGAAAAAAGGGGGGAGGGGGGGGGGGAGAAAAAGAAAAGAGGGGGAGGAGAAAAAAGAGGGGGAGGAGAGGGAAAGGGGGAGGGAGAAAGAAAAAAGAGGGAAAGGAAGAAAAAATGAAGGGAGGGAGGGAGAGAACGCGGCCACAATTTGCGAAAGATAGACATTTGGCTCTCCGCGGAGATCCAAATGGCTCTCCGCGGAGATCCAAATGGCTCTCCGCGGAGAGCCAAATGGATCTCCGCGGAGAGCCAAATGGCTCTCCGCGGATATCTAAATGGATCTCCGCGGAGAGCCATTTGGATCTCCGGGGAGAGCCATTTGGATCTCCGCGGAGAGCCATTTGGATCTCCGCGGAGAGCCATTTGGATCTCCGCGGAGAACTTTTTGCTCTCCGCGGAGAGCTTTTTGCTCTCCGCGGAGAGCTTTTTGCTCTCCGCGGAGATCTTTTTGCTCTCCGCGGAGAGCCTTTTGGATCTCCGCGGAGAGCCTTCTGTATCTTCACTGATTTCATTTAAAGCTATGATTTTGACCCATTTGAAAACGGTATTCATCCATGAAACAATTGTTATTATAGACAAACATTACAAATGTACACGAATAATGTTTCTTAATTTACATCAATCAACCACAAAATTTTTAAAGATGTCTGCACAGATCTGGGCTCTAAACATAGGCATATTTTTCTGCCAGTCTACGCAACTCTCCCAGCTCATCAGCCCTTCCTTCGCTATGTGCTCCATATACTTCATAACGAAGACACCGCAATCCACGGAGTTCTCCTGCTGTGGTATACCAGCAGTCAAGTCGAGTTTCCAATTGGAAAATCCTGCGTGGACTTTTTTAACGGTCGCCTTCTGGAGCGCAGAAATCTGCATTAACACAAATTTGTTCGTACATTAGTAACTCGTAATGTACAATACTACAGTGCATGTCAATGAACTGCACTTACAGCTTCTTTAGCGGAAACTTTTCGTTGGGCATTACGCAGAGAGTCATGTATAAGCCACTTCTTCTCTTTAACCATACCCACCAATAAATACCAGTGTTGACTATAACATACTGGCATTAGAATCATTTTGATATTGGCAAGATTCTCCTTGGTAATGCCCTCAAGGAATGCAGCTACAAGCTTAGATTCTCCGTCATTGGACCTTGGGAAGTGCAACTACATAATTTGTAACATTTTTTAGCAATGCAAACAGAATTATTAATGTATAAAGCACTGATAGGGAGATCATACCAAAAAGTTCGGACTGATGTACATAAACGGATGATACGGTTCTTTATCCCGATCTCTACGCAAAGTCAAGATCTTTGCGTAGGCATCAATGTGACAATCTTCGACGTATTTGTCCGTCAGAAGAGCATCCATGCCATCTCGAAATCCGACTATATTCCATTTATTGAATGCTTGGTCGTTCCTGAAACATTAGAAAGTCATCGTCAATATCAATGTGCATAGATCAAAATTTTGAAAATATAAAAGTGTATAATGTCAAAAGGGCACCTCGATGGTATGGCGCTCATACGCTGATGGATGATATCTCTATCTTCTGCAGCTATTAGCGGTCTCCCCGGATAGTCAACGGGGTACACATCAATTTCATCCGCCTTTGTAGTTTTAATTTCTCTTTCTCCCAATGGGGAGTCTAGAATATTAGTAATGGAAGTATCGTGAGGGGTAGTGAGGGTGGTAGCGTTTTGATGGGCAGGGGATCTAGAGATACTCGGGCTAGATGATGGCGAGGAATGATGAATGAGTGTGTCTATATCAGCACTCATGGATTCAAGACGTTCACCTACACTGTGACTAAAACTAATTAAATCACTATGTACTCTATCTATTTTTTTGTCTAATCTATCTACAGAACTATCTATCTTGCTATTTAATAAAGCAAATTGATCTAACATCCTATGTTGGAAATCAATCCAAAACTGTGACGGAGGGATAGATGGTGTGCTAGGTGGTGGGGGAGGTGCTGATGTGCTGGGTGATGGGGGAGGTGATGATGATGAGGGAGGTGGTAATGATGTGGGAGGTGGTGGTGCAAACTTCATTTTTTTTACTACCCTAGATGGCGAGACTATTGGTTTTCTCTTAAATGTGGGAGGTGGTGGTGTCCACTGTGTTGTCACGTCTGAACATAACAACTTCTCTGTCGGTGTTATTTCATCTAGTACTTCCAACACCTAAAAAGAAGAAATACAACTATTGTATTGGATAGTTCAAAAGTGGTTATTAATCGAATAAACTAAATTATTTACCTGCTCATCCAAGAGTTTTGCAACAGTCCCCATCTCTTTCATTGAAAATGTGACCTTCTCCGACCATCTTAATATTCGTGGTCTCAACGACGGATAGTGCGGAGCGAAGGTGGTGGTGTGCTCGAGGAACCAAATCTATATCAAACATTGCGATAGCTTAGAACATATTAAACAAATTTCATTTTAGGAATTAGAAATATAGATACTTACAACGAGAACATGGGTGCATCCATAGATGTATCCCATTGAAGACTCTGGCCAATGTTGCAGTTGGCCTTCTTCTGCAACAGGTGGCAGCTTCTCCACCATCGACCTGAACGACCTCATAACGAAGGTATAGATCGCTTCTGGCCAATTGAACTTTTGAAATTTCTCCAAGCTGGAGACCTCCTCGAAGAACATTGGCATCCTCTCCGCGCTCGAGGGGAAGAAGAAATTGCACAGAAGGTGCAAAATCAATATCTTCATCGTCACAGGGGACGACCCTTTCTCCATCGATTGAAGTTCCGTCTTCAAATCGGATTTCGTTAGCGGTCCAAATGGCTTGGTAGTCAGGATGACTTCCTCCCCATGGTTCGGCAGACCCAATATCATTGCCACGTCATTGGGGGAGAAGGTTAGCTCCCTCGATCCAATGACGAAGACATCCTTCTCTATATCATACCAGTTTAGTAGACCGTAAAGAAGGGGAGTGTTCTGCGATACCTTTGGTGCATGGAAGATATGCCAGATGTTGGCATCCATCAGCATCTTCTTCTGATCCTCCTCCAATCGTTCTAGTATTGCTGAACTTAGGCCAACAAATGAGTTTAAATAGCACCTCGAGCTCAAAAAATGGATCTTTTTCTGCCCCATTGATCTGCAAAATTTATAAACATATGTTACAATAGAGGGACAAGAAGAATAAATTGGAGAGAGAAATAGAGGAAGCAAACGGCTCTCCGCGGAGAGCAAACGGCTCTCCGCGGAGAGCAAACGGCTCTCCGCGGAGAGCTATGTAGCTCTCCGCGGAGAGCCAGATGGCTCTCCGGGGAGAGCCATTTGGCTCTCCGGGGAGAGCCATTTGGCTCTCCGGGGAGAGCCATTTGCTCTCCGGAGAGCCATTCCAATTGGCTCTCCGTGGAGAGCCATTTGGCTCTCCATGGAGTGCCATTTGGCTCTCTGTTTAGATCCAATTGGCTCTCCATGGAGAGCCATTTGGCTCTCCGTTTAGATCCAATTGGCTCTCCATGGAGAGCCATTTGGCTCTCCGTTTAGATCCAATTGGCTCTCCATGGAGATCCAATTGGGTAATGGCCTAAATGAGGTACAATTGTATCATGGAATAATAAGTGCAAATTATTGTGTTATTTTCAAATCATTTTTTTACTATAATACATATAAAAAACATACCTTTCATGGTTTCACACATACTGTTGCAAGCTCTTTTTTTTGTTAATATCCTTAACCTTTTGCTTGAGCTGCACATCGGATCGAACCCGAAACTGGTTCATCCCCAACACCCGTGCGACTCGCCCCCAGTACAAGAAACGCTTGGCTAGGCTCTTCCAAGACATTTGATCACCAGTCGACGATTTCACATGGGAGCGCTCTGCTGGACTAGTTAGCAAGTAATTGAGCAGCTCCTTCTCCGATTGGGAGAACGGCTCTCCTGTAGCTGGGGCGGGGACGATGGCCTCCATTATCTGATTGAAAGTCGGCAATTGTTGATTTACCATGAATGGAGGACGAGAACCAATCTCGCTGACAGCGGACGAGATGCCCACATTAGGTTCCTCCGTCGTCGTGATGACTGCAGAAGACGCTGGTTGAGTTAAATTATTTGTGGACGGAGTTTCGGCTGGCAATGATTGTGTAACAACCGGCGATGATTGAATGTAGATGGCGTCTTGATCACCGAGCTCCTTTTGCGCTTCGGTATGCGACTGCAAAGTGTTTGATGTCCTTTTCCTTTTGAGACGTCTAAGATAATCCCAACGATTTTGAATCTCCTTGTGGGTCATCTGAACTAGATCCTCACGGCGTGCAGCAATGCGGGCGTAAGCTGGGGCGACCACTTTGGTCCAGTGAATGTTGCCGGCATGCCCAGCATCAATCTCGTTTTGAACAATTCGATCAATGATATCGTCCGCTGATCCTTCAATTACTAGATCGGGCGGGGACGTTTGCAGATCTGTTGCAAGGGGCTGACTTGAACTGTGACTTGGGGCGCCGGTTGTAAAAGTGACGCTTCGAGTTACTGTTGTGGTGACAGTCTCTTCTAACTGGATGAAACTATCCTCACGGCCCGCCTGCGTTGGAGCAATCAATGACGCGGCCAGATTTAGTGCAGTAATGATGCTGCGTTTTGGCGCTGCTCGTTGAATGGGCAATCTGAAACGAGACTGGGCAACCATATCCTCCAAGTGCTGTTTAAGAACCTGTTCTGTTTTTGGCCGAATGAACCGTTTGAAAGCGTAATTGGTGCTATGTAAAGCCGAGACAAGAACAGACCAAATTCGATGCAATTGTGGAATATGCAAAGATTCAATTGGAAAATCTTTTAGATCAAGCAGTTCATCGGGTTGAAGAAATTTGAGAGCCACCATTCTGAGTAAGCGCCGTTCGAAGGGGTTGATCATTGGTGAAGTGCTCATCACTTTTTCCCAGAGATTAAGGCCTTCTAATGCCGATTGACGTTCATTTCCCAACGCGTTGAGGCTGCGTGATTTTTTATGGTGATTTGAAGCAGAGCTTTGCCCATGCGATGTTGGTCCGGGTTTTCTGCGCTTGCGACTGGACTGAATAGAATGGGGCGTGTTGCTTATATCAGTATGGTTTAGCGGTAGTGCTTCGTCTTCTCCAATGCAGTGATGATCATCGTTCGGAGTCCTCTCCACAGCAGTTGCGGCAACCTCAAGCGCATCGTTCACAATCGCATCGAACGTGTGGCTCGACCAAATTGCATTATCAGCTATTGCTTCGGCAATCATTCCAACGGATTCTATCTGACCTGCTGGAATTTCTGGAAGTTGAGGAAGGGATTGTCCAAATGCCTCCGTTAATCCAAACTCTCCGTGGCAATCCTCAATCGAGAGAGGCAACATATGAAACATTGTCGAAAGAGACGTTTGGGAGGGAGTTATGCCGTCGGTCGTAAGAGCTGCGAGATATTGAGTGAGAATGATATGCATACCAGAGATTGGCAAATATGCCCAGCGAGGATCAAATTGGAGTTCGCCGCGAAAGTTGATTTGAGCGACCACGGCATGGAGCAGCAAGATCCCTCCATCCAGGGAAATAGTCTCCGGGAAAATGGCTCGTCCTTGACGCCATAAGTTTTCGTTCTTCCCCGATCCACGACGTAGAGTCGAACGGAAGAAGCGATCCACGACGGTGTTTGACCCCCCTACAGGCGGTGTTAAGCAATTTCTGATGTGCTTTTTCTGCGTCTCGTGGCAAGATAGAAGTTTGGTCGTCACAATGCGCTTCGACTGTGGCACATCATTCTCGTTTTCCCAGCTTTTAATGCTCTCCAACAATGCATCCAGTTCAGCCTCAATGATGGAGCCTTCCCGCATTGAAGCATTTCCATTGCCAACAATGATTTCGGCCACGCCAGCCATAAATAGTTCCTGCCGAGCACGATCCGTGCCGTTCGAATTGTCCCTATACCTCGTGATCAGGTGATGATTGTCTAGGAGAACAATGATGTTGTCGAAATCTTGTAGCCATTCTCGGTCATCGCAGCACTTGTCAAGGTACATGATGAGCAGAGAAGTATCAATATTGTAAGCATTGTACCGATTCTGCAAACTTCGACCAACAAATCGACGCTCTGCATTGCCCGTAGTTGATGTGAATTGATGGGAGAGAATTTGTTGGCGCTCGTTCATGACGGAGTGCAATCCTTCAACGGGGGAAAATTTCCTGCCATTGAACTCGTCCGTCAATTTCATGCGTCCCGGCACGTTGTGATGATGGTCAGCCGAGAGATGAGTCCCGGTTATGGCGCCTTCCATTCGGTTGAAGAAAGAAAGTTGGCGAGCAATGCAGTCATTGATTAGGCGTGATAGCGTTGATTCCACTGGACCAAGAGTGCCATTGTACCCGTTACAATGCTGAAAAAATGATGGGAAATCAGGGAACACTGCTGGATCCTTCTGCGATGACGTTTGCCCAATTGCTGCATCCCATAAGCGCATATCCAAATACCACGACACGTGACCACGATATAGTGCGGCTTGACGCATGTATCGAGTCGTTCGTGCACAACGAATCACCTTGGCTGCATCAGCAATGCCGGAACGGGACGTGTACAAGTCGTATGCCATTTGAACAAGACCGACGTCGTGTGCGCTCTGTTCGAAAAGCTGCACAGGATAGTTAAGGATGATGGCTGTCGGGATCAACTTCTCGTTTTTTGCCTCGTCCATGACCTGGAACGTGACACCACAGCCGCCGGAGGTGTTCGACTTCTTGCACATGTATCTAGCACTGATAGAGAATGCAGTGGTGTCGATGCAATCGACAACTCGCGGAGCACTTAATTGCTTGCGGGAAAGAAAGCCGACTTTGTTGCAAGATGGACATGCACCCGCTGTCACATTGACGCCGTACTGCCGTTCCGGATCAATCACGAACAACGGTTTCAAAAGATACGCATTCAGGTCAGGTCGCTTGTTCCACAGTGGCACGGGCGGATCGATTCGGATGGGAAGGCGAATGCCATCCTCCATCATTTTCACTTGGGTCTTGATCCAATCTTCCTGAATTTTGTTCAACGTGCCTGATTGCTTCCCACAAATGCACGGCTCAGTAGTGGGGCGGTCGAAGGCTGACGAATAGAATGGAGGCGTTTGCGTCGGAATCGATTCGGGTAGAATTTCAGGGCAGCGATGAACGAGGGTCTCTACTGATCGTTGTGTTTTCGCAATGTCCCGCAGCACAATGTCAACACCATTCATTGCCGATAAAGACAAATAGTCAAATAATCTAGTCACCAAACCCAAAGGGTAGATTAGTAGCCATAATACTAGCATCCTATTTTGAGTAATTATAATTGGTTATAGTAGCTTGCCTAGGTTATTTCCTACCTCACATTCCAAATTATATGCTAATTATAATTTATTTCCAAGGATTGTCATAGAAGAATGAACAAATAAACGTATTTCCTAAAAACAGTAATTAAAACTTTTTGGCTCTCCGCGGAGAGCAAACGGCTCTCCGCGGAGAGCCAAACCGCTCTCCGCGGAGAGCCAAACGGCTCTCCGCGGAGAGCCAAACGGCTCTCCGCGGAGAGCCAAACGGCTCTCCGCGGAGAGCCAAACCGCTCTCCGCGGAGAGCCAAACCGCTCTCCGGCTCTCCGCGGAGAGACAAAGGGCTCTCCTCGGAGAGCCAGTGGATCTCAGCGGGAGAGTTGTTTAGCTCTACGCGGAGAGCCATTGTACTCTCCTTGGATAGCCGTCAGCGGAGAGCCAAACAGATGCGATACACGGAGAGCCATTCTACTCTCCTCGGATAGCCACTGGCTCTACGCGGAGAGCCATTCTACTCTCCTCGGATAGCCACTGGCTCTCCGGGTAGAGTCGTTTCTCCTAATGGGTTCGAACATGATAATGGTGGATGCGATACGTACCTTGCGGAGAGGATGGGTAGGCTGCGTCGGAGAGCTCCTGTGTAGACTGAATCGGATTGGAAAAGGAGCGCCGGAGAGCTGTGATTAATTGCCGGAGACGATGGAGGAGGCTGCGCCGGAATCAAACCCTAGAGAAATCACGAGGAAGCTGTGCGAGGAGAGCGAGGAGAGCTGAGTACGGAGAGGAGAAATGAAGGGGCGCGGGATTGAAGCGGCGGGATTCGTTATATTTTATATTTTCTTAGGTTGCGCTGAATAAAATAATGATATTCAGTCGGATTCAGTCTACCAGAGTGAGGCCCGACCGGGGGGGGGGGGTCCTTCACCCAGGACCTTCACCCAGGTCCTTCACCCAGGACCAGGGATATTGGAAGTGGACGGCGCGTTAGTTACCCCTTTTTCGGGGATCTACTATTTGTTACGTAATAATAAGGATCGGCTCGCCATAGCAGTTCGTCTGCTTCGCGACTGAACTGTTTGTTTCGTTATGTCTCCACTACGTTTGCTTTAATAACCCCACTGATTTATGTCATGCTTGAGTGGCTATCTTTTGGTTAACTATCATGTATGGTGGTCGTAATGATGCTAAGACAGCTGACTAACGGGCGGGAGATAGAGGCCTCGAAAGGACGATCTGGGGACGAAGCGGTCAGAAGGTGTCAGGGGGAGGCGTAGGTGAAGGGGACCTCTCGGTCCGTATCCTTACACTAGGTGGGAGGACTGCAGGGCCCTCCCTCCTCTGTCGGGCGAGTGGACCATGAGGTCCACCCCCGTGCACCGGGCGAGTGGACCTCAAGGTCCACTCGCCTGTGCTCGGGGCGAGTGGGTCTTGCGGTCCACTCGCCCGGGGCGAGTGGACCACCCGGTCCACTCCCCCTCCATGCCCTTGGGCGAATGGACCCACGGTCTACTCGCTTTCTCTTTTATCCCCCCCTATAAATACGCCCCCTTCCACCTCTAGGTCCTCACCTTCCTCTCTTCCCTTGCCTTGCCCTCCTCCTATAGCCAGCTTCTACCTTTTCCCTTCACTCCTGCAAGATGGCATCCAACCGCCCACCTGTCAAGAGGAATGGCCGGGAGCAGAACGCGGCCAACTTCTCAGGGTGTTCTTTCCCCGCGGGAAAGGTATCCAAGGAGGATCTCTCGGCCTTCCGAAGTTCCTACCTCCCCGAGGGGTGGTCATGCAGGCGCCCGTCAGGGGGTGAGGCCATCAACTCTTTTTACGATGATTGGCTTGCATTCCCCCTCCCTCACTTTGAGGCTGGGCTACGGCTGCCCTTGTGGCCTGAGGTGAAGGAGTTCCTGGACTACTTCGGCGTAGTCCCGGCTCAAGTTAACACGAATGCGATTTCGATGTTGACAGCTTACGCGTGCTACCTGCGGGAGGAGAGGGTGGTGTTTGACCTGAGCGTGTTCCGCAAGGCCTTTATCTTCCGATCAACAGCCGATGGGGTATGCTTCTTGACCAGCATACACGTGGACGTGCATGAGACCTCCAACAAGGTCCATCACTGGAACGACTCATTTGTGTTCGTTCGGGGTGATCTGGACGGCATCCCTTTTTCAACCACACAGAGACCTGAGAAGGTCTGCAGACCCCCCTCGCTACGTGGGGAGGCCGCTGAGCTGCACCGCTTCCTTAAGGGTGCGAACTTCGAGGTTGATCATCTCCGGAGGAACATTAATCGGCTCACCTACGTGGAGCCGGGGACAGGTACTTGGACATCACCAACTCGTCTCCTTTATGGTTCATTTCTTCCTATGGTTGCTTATCCCATCCTAACTTGTGCAGGCGAACGGTCCCTTCCTCGACACCTCCCCTCTGCGGGGGGGAGTTCTTCCCTCGCCCATGGGCCCGTCGGGGAGGTCGCAGCTGCCTATGCCTCGGCTCCGAAGGTGTCCGGGTCGAGGCAGAGGAAGGATAAGGAACTGGTGGGAGAGGAGGGTGTGCCCTCCTCCCCTCCGAAGGGACCGAGGATGCGGCGAGGGAAAGTCGTCTGCCGGAGGGACTCCGGGGCGCCGGCCATGGAGAGGGGGGAACCGAGTGACCCCCATGCGTTGGCCAACCACCCCAACTTCGAGATGGGGGGGAAGGCCACGGACCTCCTCGGCGAGCCCGTCGTCTATTAGGATGAAACGATGAACCGGGTCTCATTCTCCTCCCAGCGACCTTCGTGGACCGAGGGGGACGTCATCGACGACGCGGCATATAGCTTCATCTATGGCATCTACGGTCGGCAGGACGCCGCATCTTACAAGGAGATGTCCATGCGTGACCTTGCGTATGCGAGCTCTCAGGCCCAGCTCCGCGCGACCGAGCTCTCCCACATGGCCGCCCGCCGAGGTCTTACTCTCTCGTACAGGTCGGTGCGGGTGGATGCGTCGAAGCTAGATGCGGAAGAGAAGGCCACTGACCTTGCGGCTCGCTTGGCCATCGCTGAGAGACTCCTGGAGGAGTCATCCGGAGGCTTGGTTCGTGCCCGCCTTGATGAATCTTCCTTTTCTCTTTTTAATTTCTTATTACTCGTAGGTTCTAATTTATTTGCCTTGTCGGCCTGCAGGGACCCGGTGCCGCCGACTCGCTCAGGAGACGATGCGAGGAGTCGGACCAGGAGGTGCAGGACCTGAGGGCTCAGCTTGCCGAGGCCCATAGGCAATTAAGGGAAGGGAGAGGAGAAGGAAGTGCACCTTCGAGGGCGGCGATGCCGGTCCCACCTCGACCTGCTGAAGCCGAGCGCGGTCGAAGGAGAATCATGGCGTCAACGGCCCGAGCCATGGTGAGTTGCCTCCATGACGTGGATGCTCTTCGAGACAGCTGGAGGGGGGTTTTCGCCAGCGACCTCCTGCCTGAGTTTTTTCCTTCCCCTGGGCGATCCGGCTCGCCCCCTAGCAGCGGCGGCTACTCTCCACGGTCGTGAGGGTGGCCTGTGACTTCTTCTTTTCTCCTGTTCCTCATGGGAGCTATGCATTTTTTTATGTTTGCTTTTTCTCTTCAAGCCTGTGTGCACTAGTAAAAGTGAAGCAACGACTCATGTAACATATATTATCAATGAATCAGTAGTTACTTGAAAGAATCTCCTCAGCTTATTGTCTCCCTTTACTGCTTGATGACTTGATACCTTGCTTGAATCGATCACCGAGTGGTTGATTGGCCTGATGAGTCTCCCGTCTGCCGACATGACTGAGTCTGGGGAGTGGTCTCTTTTAGTCAGGGATCCTACCGATTGGAGGTGGAAGTACCCATCCACGTCCTGGGAGTCTTAGCTCAACCGGGGGTGGAGGAACTCAACGCCTTCCCAATCCGACTGGAGGTGGAAGTACCCATCCACGTCCTGGGAGTCTTAGCTCAACCGGGGGTGGAGGAACTCAACGCCTTCCCAATCCGACTGGAGGTGGAAGTACCCATCCACGTCCTGGGAGTCTTAGCTCAACCGGGGGCGGAGGAACTCAACGCCTTCCTAATCTGACTGGAGGTGGAAGTACCCATCCACGTCCTGGGAGTCTTAGCTCGACCGGGGGTGGAGGAACTCAACGCCTTCCCAATCCGACTGGAGGTGGAAGTACCCATCCACGTCCTGGGAGTCTCAGCTCAACCGGGGGTAGAGGGACTCAACGCCTTCCTAATCTGACTGGAGGTGGAAGTACCCATCCATGTCCTGGGAGTCTTAGCTCGATCGGGGGTGGAGGAACTCAACGTCTTCCCAATCCGACTGGAGGTGGAAGTACCCATCCACGTCCTGGGAGTCTTAGCTCAACCGGGGGTGGAGGGACTCAACGCCTTCCTAATCCAATTACCAAGCAGCGAGTTGACCCGATGCGTCTCCCATCTACTAGCATGACTTAGCCCGGCGGAGGGTCTCTAGCCAGGGATTTTGAACCTGGATATTCTTCCAGAACCTCTTTCCCATTCATAGTTCTTACCTATTACAACTTACCTACGTTACGCCCCTTTGGGCATCCTGTTACACCTCGCCCTTTTTTGGGCCCCTCCTTACATCTCGCCCATATCCGGGCACTTCACTACACTTCGCCCTTATCTAGGCATGCCGTTACACCTCGCCCCTCTCTGGGCACTTCCTTATACCTCGCCCATTCCGGGCTCACTCTGCCGCATGCTCCTTGGCCATCTCTGCCATCGCTTCTTCCACTTCTTCAGCTGCTTGCATCCATCCGATCGTGTTGACCGCAGTAACATAGCACTGACGCGCCTCCCGGGGATCCCCCCTGACTCTCACCTGGAGTTCTCCAGAGTTGTACTTCAAGCATTGATGGTAGGAGGATGGCACGCACTTGTACGCGCTGATGAGGGGACGCCCGAAGATGGCGTTGTAACTGCTCAGCGCATCCACGATGACGAACCGGCAGTTCTTTGAAGTTCCCCCCAGGGTGACGAGGAGTTCGACTCCCCCCTCCACCTCCTTCCTGTAACGACTCAAGACCCGACTCCGCCTTTCGGCCGGAGGGCATGATGGATCGTTAGGGCTGCAGCCCAAGACACCCCAACCCATCTGCGTGCCTGTTTCTCAGCAGCGCCAGGTTGTTGAGGCCAGGTCTCGAACCTGCAACCTCCTTGATAAGGAGTCTTCAAACCACTCCTCATCACCAATTGAGCTGCAGCTCAGTTGGTGATGAGGAGTGGTTTGAAGACTCCTTATCCAGGAGGTTGCAGGTTCGAGACCTGACCTCAACAACCTGGCGCTGCTGAGAAACAGGCGCGCAGATGGGTTGGGGTGTGTCTTGGGCTGCAGCCCTAACGATCCATCATGCCCTCCGGCCGAAAGGCGGAGTCGGGTCTTGAGTCGTTACAAAAAAGTGCACTTTTTATGTAATGACCCAGCTTTGGCGTTCGAGCGGGACCCAGTCCACGATCTGTCCTCAGCTGGCATCGCTACCGGGCTGCAGCCCAAGCACCCCAACCCTTCTCCGCCCACTGGCGGGTTGTTGGTGGCCACAGCCTCCCTTTTGATGAGCTAAACTCGATAGTCAAGCATGCACCACGGGGACTTCCCAGGAGGTCACCCATCCCAGTACTACTCCAACCCGAGCACGCTTAACTATGGAGTTCTTTCACTTCTCATCACCAATTGACCTGCAGCTCAGTTGGTGATGAGACTCGGTTGAAGGAGTTCTTATCCAGGAGGTTGCGGGTTCGAGACCTGGCCTCAACAACCTGGCGTTGCTGAGAAACAGGCGCGCAGAGTTGGTTGGGGTGTCACTCGGGCTGCAGCCCTACCACACAGGAAGAGGTTGTGGCCTGCCCTGGGGTGTTACACTTCCTCTCCCCGGAGAATCCGAAAAGTGGCCCATCCGATGCTAGCACTCGCTTTGCGTCAACCTTCATTCCTTCAAAAGCCTTCTTGAAGACCACGTTCACCGAGCTCCCGTTGTCGACTAGGATCCGGGAGACGGTGAAGTTCTCGATCGCCGCCTTGATGACCAGCGCGTCGCAGAAGGGGTCCTCATTGGCCGGCAGGTCTTGGGTTGAGAAGGTGATCTTCTCGCTTGAGGGCGGGGATCGGGAAGTCGAGGCGATGCTCCGACGGTATATGGCGTGGAGGCAACCTGTGACCTCCAAGCTGGTCGGGCGGCTGTCGGTTGCGACTTCCAGCCTTGCTCCTGCCCAACGGGAGGTCCCTGTTGTCCCTGACTCCTCACTTCCTCCTTCCTTCTTCCTCCATGCTCTCTCCTTTCCTCCTCTGCTACCTCGGCTAACCTAGCCACGAACTCCTGATTGGTAGCTTCACACTCGGTCTCACGATCAGCACGCTTCATCAGCTCTTCGAAAGACAGGGGAGGATCCCGAGTCAGACTCATCCGGAACAGCCCAGGCTGCAGCCCAAGAGTGAAGGCTAGCTGCAAGGTGTGCCCGAGTACTTCGACGACGAGAAGGACCTCCGCCTGGAACCTATCAATGTAGCTAGCCAGCCTCTCCCCTGGCTTTTGCCTGACTGCGAACAAGGCCTCCATGCTCTTCCTCCTCTTCTTCGAGGTAGAGAACCTTAGAAAGAAACTTCGACGCAGATCCTCGAAGCGGTAGATGGTTCCCGCCGGGAGCGAGTGGAACCAATCCCTCGCCTTTCCCTGGAATGTGACGGCAAAAAGCCTACACATGAAGGCGTCCGACATTTGCCTGATCGAGGTCATGTCCTCGTACCACTGGAGATGCTGGAGAGGATCGCTATCCCCCTCGTAGTAGGACATGGCGGGATCGCGAAACCCATCCGGAACGGGGGCTGACATGACCAGCTCGCAGAAAGGGCTTCTCCATTCTTCTTGATTGGGGGGAGGCGTTCCCATCACTCCTCCGCCGGGGCAGCTGGTCCGGGGTGAACTGTTGAAAAGCACTCGTGCCTGGAGGCTCAAGCCCTCCTCCGAGGTTGGCTCCTTCCCTTGCTGACTGCTTCTTACTTCCACTAGGGGGAGTGAGGGGATCCTAGGTGCAGGTGGTGTTGAGCATTCGCCGCGAGCGGAGGATGCGGCCTGCATGAACTCCAGGATCCTCTTGCTGAATTCGTCGAAGTCGCTCTTCTTCACATACTCGCAAGGCGGAGGCTGGTCTCCCAACTCGTCGCTTCCAGCCATGGGATTTGGCTCAGAGTTTTCCGAACTAGTCGCTTCCACGCTCACCGCACCAGAATGTTGAAACCAGTTTCCCGGTTTCAGCGTTCGAAAGGGGGTTGCGACTAACCCTTACTTGGCCTAAGCCTTGACCCGTGACCGGTTGCTAGGAACTAAGGGACTCGGACTTGATGACAACTAGAGTCTAGGGACAGACCCCTTAAGCTTCAGCGTGGAGGTCCCACCGCACACCCGGAAGCCCACTCAGAACTTCCCCTCCCAAGCCAATGCTGAGCCTGGGCACCTTGGAGGGCACTAAGAACCACCTCACTGTCAGCTGAAGGATGACAAGGGAGGGGGGGTGCTTGCTTAAAAGACACGCGAGGGGGGGGGGGTTGTGACCAACCCTTCCCAAGGTGCCCATGAGGGTCTATTTATAGACTTTCCCAAAAATGGACTGCGGATAGCCAAAATTGGACTGCGAATAGCCAAAATTCTGCTATCCGCACTCCGACCATGACCATGAACAATCAACGCGTGAGGGGAGGCGAGTGGGACCCGAGGTGCCCACTTTCCCCCTCACGGGAGGCCATACCGGCCTCCCCCCAATGTACCGGGCGAGTGGGAGAGTTCCTCCCACTTGCCCAAAGGGGGTGGCGAGTGGGAGGGCCCCCTCCCACTCCCCCTCAAGGTGGCCGGCGAGTGGGAGGTACCCTCCCACTTGCCCGACGAGTGGGAGGGTCTCTCCCACTCGCCCGGGTAAATGGCGAGTGGGAGGGACCCTCCCACTCGCCCGGGTGAACGGCGAGTGGGAGGCTCCTCCCACTCGCCCGAAGGGAGTCGGGGGAGCGGGTGCTCCCCACGCGTCCCCTGTGGCCTCTCTTTGTCTTGACTGGTCCCGGCCGCTTATGCGTGGTCGTTTTGACCGTCTCGACCACCTTCATTGTCTTGGTCTCATCTGGGTCGGGTCAAATCGACTCGGGAAATATGAGGGTTGTACAAAATCGTTCTAGGATAGTTACAAAAGGGGAGAAGTAAGGAATCTCACCTCCAAGGACAGTGCTCTCCTGGAACGGGTATGAGATGGCATGGTGGTGTCGGTCTTGAGCTCTCCACTCCTCCTGAGGGCTTCCATTGGGTTTCTTTTGCTTAGAACTGATGTTTGGGAGGAATGTGAGCTATTTGAGAGGTAAGGGGGTTTTTGTAGGTTGGGGAAGAGTGTACCATTTTCCACCTCCTCCTCAGCCATGGCTGACCATGGCAACAACTGGCTGTCACCTAGCCATCCACTGATGGATCTTGGTGACTTCAGAGGTTTCCTATGGATGATTTGGGTCATGCAAGGCTCTAGTATATCCAATTGAAGTATTTCTACTTTGAGTAATTTTCTATTAAATGAACTTTGACCTTTGACTTGGTTCACTTAGTCTAACCAAGGCTCATCTGAAATTGGTCATGAGATTTGAGTCAAGGTGAGGCTAGGGATTGATTCAGGGCCTTTGGGTCAGTGTAGGATTAAGGTGTTTTAAATGAAGGTTTTGGCCTTAATTAAACTATGGTCTAACCATGGTTAATTTTGGTTGACTATTATTGACCAAAGTCAACATTTTGGAGGTTAGCTATCTTAGGTCATTAGGCATGGTGTGGCTAGCTCAATTGGGCAAGAATGTGGTCAATTGAGTTTGATTTGGTCAAAAAATGCTAAATGCACATTTAAACCCTTTTAAGGGTTTTACCTTGTCTCCAAGGAGAGTTGGTGCACCCAGTGGGTGTCAATTCATGGGTTGGTTAATTTTGGTCATGAGCAATGAGATGGTTAGCTCAATTGGTCAAGAATGAGGTCAATTGAGTTTGATTTGATCAAAAAAGGCTAAATGCACATTTTACCCCTTTAAAGGTGAGTTGGTGCTCTCAATGGGTGCCAATTGGACTTCTATGGTCTCTATTTAGAATTGAGATGTGTTGCGGCTTCTCAACGCCCTCGGTAGACCGGTTTCAACTCGGTCCGTCTTAGCCCGGGCGGTCGAGCGCGCACACAGTCAGAATGTTGCAGAGAGTAAATGCTGAAAATTGTACACACAGATCTTTAGCGTGGAAAACCCTCCAAAGGGTAAAAAACCACGTGGCCAGGGGGGTGCTGGCCGAAATCCACTATCTCAGACTGTTACAATGCTTTTTTGGAGAATGCGAGGGCGACAGGCCGCGCCTCGTTACAATTGTGAGAGAGAGAGAGAAAGAACTCCGTGGGTGACAGGCCACCACTTAGGAGTTGATTGCCTTGCTGCGTGTCTGATGCGGCTGCGCGCTTGCTGGGAGAGAACGAGCACTTCGAGGAGCACTTTGACTTTTCTGTTCGGGTTTGGGGTGCTCGCCTTGAATGGCGCTGCACTTCTAAGTGAGCGGCGTTCGCAGGAGGAACCTGTCAGTTAGTAAAAGGGGATGGCGGAGCGTAGAGAGAGAAACTCTGCGAAGAGAGAGAGAGTCTGGGTGAGAATGAGAGAATGAATCCAAATGAAGACCCTTGGGGATCTATTTATAGGCTTGGAAGGTGGAAGTTAGGGTGGTTACGCGGATAACCACCAAATGGAGGGCCGAGATCGTTGGCGACGATTGAAGGGTTGTGATCGCGCGAGGCGATCGGAGGGCCACCAGGGCCTTGGTGAGATCCGACGGTGGAGGGTGAAGGGCGGCGACGTCGGTGGCCGGCCATGGGTGGCCGGCCATGGCCGCCGGCCACAAGGGGGGGCGGCGGCCGGCGGCCGGCGGAGGCGTGCAGTGGCGGCCGGCCGGCCGGCGGCGGCCGGCGGCCGGCGGCGGCCGGCTGGCGGCCGGCGGCGGTCGGCGGTTGGCGGCCGGTCGGCGGCGGCGGTCGGCCGGCGGTTGGCGGCCGGCGGTGGCGGTCGGCCGGTGGTGGTCGGCCGGTGGTGGCCGGCCGGCGGCGGTTGGTGGTGGTTGCGATCCCGCGCGGGGCGGTTGGGATCCCGCGCGAGGTGGTTTGGATCGGTGCGCGGCGGTTTGGATCCGCCGCGCGGGAGTGGGATCCGGTGTGCGAAGGTGGGATTCGGCGTGTGGTGGTTTCGGGATCCGCCGCGCCGTAATGGGATTTGATGTGCGGGAATTGGATCCGGTGTGTGGTGGTTACGGATTTCTCCATATATAGAGGGGGAACCCATCAAGATGTTACCTAATGAATATCTTTCTGGTTCCAGTTTGCCCATATACAAATATCCACTCGTTGAACCCATCCATCAACAATTTCACAACTTGTGAAGCAGAGGAGAATACATGAGAAATCCCTTCAATGAGTTTCTCGAAATCCAGGTTGTGGACTGCCAACTAAATCCACCAACTAGAAATATTTTTTATTCCTTAGTATCAAAGCTAGTTGTCCACCGCTAGGATTTTGAGAAACTCACAGAAGAGGCCAGCGATCTCATCAGTGAGCTTCTCAAAATCTGCAGCCTGACAGTTATGATACCAAGGAACATTAGTTTTTTATGGTTGGTGGATTTAGTTTGTAGTCCGAGGCCAATATTTTGAGAATCTTCACGAAAAGATCGTTGACCTTGTTGGGAGTTTCTCAAAATCTTGTTTGCGAACTGTTAGCTAAATCCACCAACCATAAAAAGCTTTTGTTCCTCTCACTGCTCAACAATTTATCTTTCTTGATTATGACACAGACCAATGAATGAGAACGACTACTGAGCTCGTGAACATTGATTGAGCCCACTAATACTTATTTCCCCTGATTTGAGCATCCCACACCTTAACTATGGTGACCAGTCGAAATTCAACAAGCCAAAGACCTTTCTAAATTTCTTGTAAAGATTATTTTGCATTCAACTTCTTTCTACATTTGCATTATTTGCAAGAAGATCATTGATTTTTTTTTTTCATTATTTACTTTCAACATGCTAATAAAATATTTATATTGCATGTAATCCACCCTTTGGTTCATAATCTTAAAATGTTCTTCCAAGTCCTATAATTCACACCTCTGCAATCAGGAGTCCCATCCATTGTGAATTGCATTTCAGTTTCAGTTTGCCCATATGCAAATATGCAAGCGTTGAACCCATCCATCACTGATTTCACAACCAATGAAGTGGAGCAGAATACATAAGAAATCTCTTAGGAGGGCTTCTTGAAATCCTGGTTGTGGACTGCCAGCTAAGTCCTTCAACCATAAAAGCTTTTGTTCTCTCTCCATTTAGTAAATTCTCTCCCTTGATGGTGACACAGACCAAGGAATGAGAACAACTAATGAGCTCATTTGCATTGGTTGACCCAAATATTCTCTTAAATCCACCTAATTTGTGCATCCCTCATGCCTCAACTAAAATGATTACTCGAAAATCACCCATCCCTCATTGCTTTTTTCATTGTACACCTCTAACATGCTAATGAAAAATTCATTTTGCATGAAGTCGATCATTTGGTTCATAATCCTAAAAAGTTCTTTGAAGGATTAATCTGCAATTCACACCTTTGCATGCATTCAGGTGTCCCATCCATGGTGAATGTCTTTCCGGTGCCAATTTGCTCATATGCAAATATGCAGACATTGAGCCAATTCATCACCGATTTCACAACCGGGGAAGCAGAGGAGAATGCATGAGAGATCTCTTCGGGAAGGTTCTCAAAATCCTGGTTGTGGACTGCCAATAAAATCCTCTAATCACAAAAACTTATGTTCCTTAGTATCAGGGCTAACAGTTCACAACCAGGATTTCAAGAAGCTCCACAAAGAGGCCAAAGATTTCTTCGAGGAACTTCTAAAAATCTTGAAGTGGATTGCTAACGCCAATACCAAATTCTCTTCCGTGATGGTGACACTGATCAAGGAATAAAAATGGCTACTAAGCTTATTAGCATTTGTTGACCCAACTAATCTCTTTCTTCCTCTTGATTTGAGAATCCCCACGCCTTAACAATGGTGACCACTCAAAATTCACCAAACTTAGGAACTTTTAGAATTCCTTTTGTAGGTTATTTTGCATTCAACTTCTTTCCAATTACATCTACACTATCTGCAAATTAGATAATGGGTTTTTTCATTATTGACCTCCAACATGGTAATGAAAAATTCATATTGCTTGTAATCCACCCTTTTGTCCATAATCATTAAAAAGTTCTTTCAAGGCCCTCTAATTCACACCTCTTTATTGAAAAGTCTCATCCATGGTGACCGCCTTTCATTTACCAGTTTGCCCATATGTAAATATGCACGTGTCGAAACTAGCCATCATTGATTTCACAATAATCCTGGTTGAAGAGGCTAGAGATCTCTTCGGGGAGCATCTCAAAATCCTGGTTGTGAACTGTCGGGTCTGATACCCAGGAACACTAGCTTTCCGTGGTTGGTAGATTTAGGTGGTAGTCCGTTGCAAGTATTTCGAGAATCTCCTCGAAAATGATCTTTGACTTCTCTGAGGAGCTTCAGAAAATTCTAGCTCCAGCTAAATCCACCAACCATAAAAATCTTTTGTTCCTCTCCCAGCTCACCAAATTCTCTCCCTTGATTGTTACATAGACCAAAGAATGAGAACCACTACTGAGCTCATTAGCATCGGTTGACCCAACTAATCTTTCTTCCTCCTTATTTGAAAATCCCTTGCCTCTATTTCAAATTGCCTTTGTACTTAAAAGATGTTGCTAACTATTTTCTTAGATAACTCTAGTTCAAGAGATAGTTAAAGATTATATATTTCATATAAAAGGTTATTTTATGGACGGCAAAATGATCAAATTTGGAGATCTGGATTCTCTCCATTTGGGTGAAATTGATAGTACTCATTTCGTGTTGTCTGATCTAATGACGGAGAATTTTTTGATTAAATTTTTTTTTTAAAGGAATTAGTGAACCCGTCAGATCAGCAAGAAATAGATCTGGACCTTTAAATGAATGTTATTCATTTCACTCCAAGGATAAATCAGATGCGTTAAGCCCGATAGTTTATATTTCTAATCTGCTGACTGTAAATTTTCACACCATACGCCCGCAGAACACCAGCGGTGGCGAGACAAAACCCTGTCCAATGCTTTTCCCCTGCCTCACTCTCCTCTGCTCTGTTCATCCTTTTTTACCTTCCCTCGTCAGCCATGCCGACGAAAAAAACTAAAAGCACCGCCACAACTTGCACCGAGAACGGAAACTGCGCCCGCCGTGCTCATGAACCTGGCTCCGATGGCCGGCGCAGTTGGGTGGTGACAAAGAGGAGGAGCAGGGCGGAACTGATCGTCGGAGAAAAGACGGAGGCGACCGCAGCTGAGGAGGCCGTCAGAGTGTGCGCAGATTGTCAAGCGTCGAGCACGCCTCTTTGGAGGAGCGGACCTTATGGCCCCTTGGTTAAAGCCTTTCTCTGCTTTTTCTTAAGCTCCAGTTCTCAACTGATATTTTCTCTCTGTTTTTTTGTGAAATTTTCAATGTTTCCCTGGAGCTAAACAGAAATCCCTGATTGATTCACTATTCCTGTTAGCATTACCCTGTTTTTTATTGTTCACCTTGATGGTTTCTTTCTCAAACCGTTCTGTTTTGGTTCATTTCAATTCTTCTTTTTAGATTTGGAGCTCGGAATTTGGTATGCCTGTTGAAGAGCTTATCTCATTTTCCATTCCAGAGCCTGGATTTCAATCCAAACAAACACTCCATACTTTTCACCAGCTGCAATTGATTTCTCTGTTTTTTGTGCAGTCTCTGTGCAATGCGTGTGGAATTCGCTACAGGAAGAGGAAACGGAAAGATGGACGAGAAGGAAAGGCGCGGAAACTGGAGTCCACGAGTGGAAACGGAGCCAGCAAATCAATGGAGGTGGTCTTGAGCGAGGAGGAATTGAGGAGGAGGCAGAGGGAGAAACAGGAGAAGATTCTGACTGTTTTGCTCGGCCGCCAAGGTGCCGGAAACTGGCGGAGGAGATGGTTGCCGGCGAGATCAGTTGAAGGCGGGGACCGCGGAGAGGTGGCAGAGGCGGCGCTGCTCCTGCTCTCCCTGTCCTCTGCCATTTCTGCCCACGTTTAGAATGCCACGATCGCGCACTAGGATGTCTTTTCTGATGCAAGGGAAATAGAGGTTTAATTTGTAGAGTTTTAAATAAGGAAGGATTAATTTTTAATCTTTTTATTTTGGGTTTGCTCTTTTGCTCCTTATTTTTATTTATTTTGTTTTCAAAATTAATTTATAATCGAAAACAGTTAGATCCTACTCCTACCCATTGTAATAGCACTCATAAATATATTTATTTTTTAAATTTTATTCATTCGTCAATTTCTCCGCCTTAAAAGTAAAGGTTTTCAAAAATAATCGAAAAACTTAGAATCGGGTGGCAACTGAACCTAATATTTTGGGTCGGTTCTCACGGGTCTCGGTATAATTCTGAATTAAAAAAAAAAGTAGAACTCGAGTTGATTAGTACAATTCGCAGTTTTATATCCTGAGTCGGTTCCGGTTCTTAGTTTTATGCGAGTTTCACTACATAAAAATGTTAGATTTCTTCCATCACTAGTAAAAAAAACCTACCATGATTTTCTCCAACTTGATAACAATTATATTTCTTTCTTTAATCAAACTATCTCATGACATACAATTTACAAATATAATATTTATGCATGCCACTTTTAGATTAAGGCTCAGTTTGGCACTGTGGTGACGGTAATGAAAGCGATGGTTTTGAACTGTTGTTCGTGAACGTCTGAACTCATCTAAGGAACTTCATCTGTTTTTATGTTCAAAATTAATTTTATTTTCTTGATTGTGGTCGTTGCAATTGTTATGCAAACATATATTTTATGATAATGACATTTTTGTCGGAACTCACCCGAGCAAAAACACTGCGACAAACGAAGCCGACGAAAATCAACTGGAGTGAAAATTTCTTTATGTGAATTCTGCTAGATTATGGCGCAAAAATAGTCGTGAATATTGCAAATAACATCAGCACTACTTGTCATCATAAACTATGCGAATATTCACACTTTGGATCACAAAGTAAATATGAATAAAATAAGAATTTAGTCTTCATTATTATTATTATTTGTTAATTTTGCCCTCCTGCTGAAAACATTAAGTGCTAATACAAGAATACACAACTATCAAATTGGTCCTCAAACTTTATATACTATGTGAAATGGCCCTCAAAACATTAAACAGGTTGAATTCTGTCACTGAACTCTACAATACTACTCAAAACAGTCCCTTAGCGATTCCATTACGCTAAACTGGAAATTTCCGTTATTTCGCCGCATAGAAATCCTAGTCTTTTTTTTTATTAAAAACAAAGCAAAACGATTAAATATCGAGAGCTCCCTTCCTCGGCGTGTGCAATCCTTTTTTTCTCTAGAGAGCATCAGTTTTTGCCTAAGGTTCAACATTGACCAATAACATGCACGGATCAAGATCTAGCACTGACTATTCCTTTGTCCGTGAGGTAGTCCTCCACCGAGCGCTCTCAAAATATCTACGTATGTGGATCTTATAGCGACTATTTTATTCGGGCACTTTTCGTCGCCACTTCTCCATGTATGCACTTCCTCCGCCACCTTGCCGGCAATTTCATGTCTTTTGAGCCTCCCCAATATAATGATTCTTACAACTAAATCCACAACTTTTCTTCGACCGATCTTGAGCTTAAAATTTGTAAATCCAACGGTTTCGTACCATCAACGGCTTCTGCCGCTTAGTTTTAGATGACCAAACAATGGCCGAAAATCATGAGATGTATGCAATCAATGACACTGTTGTCAAAACTCTGTAGAAAATGCCTGAATTATCTTGTAGGAGCCATGTCGTCGGTGCGACATAGGTATCATGTAGGTGCCATTTAAGCCTTTCCCTTAAGATCTGTAACATAATAAGTTACATAATATGCTGAGGATTTGTTTTGAATTGTTTTAGAGAGTTTAGAGACCGATTTCAGCAAAATTAAAATAAGCGACGACACTTTAATCACTCGATTAAAAATTAATTAAAACATCTTCTTGATTTTGATGCGTGTTTTTAATTGCACCTCTAGGTATCAAATTTGGACTCTCAAATATCAAAATTTGATCCACAATTAATTAAGAGACCAAATTTGATAACTGAAATTCTAGCCCATGCCAGAGATCCATCTCCCTAGAAGCCGACAAAGAGGAAACAACGGGTTCCGGTAATTAGAGTGGAGGCTACTCGTTGTGGATAGTGTCGATAAACTGCCGCAGAACATCTTGGGAGCAAAGTCTTATCAACAAGTGACTCTTAGTGTCCTGCTCTAGCCGCTGACTATGAAAACGACAAATTTCCAAGTTAACTGTAGAGTTAGTCAGTATGAGACAATTGCAATGTTCATTACTAGTTCTGACACGTCAAAAATTACATATAAAGATCTGTGCTCAGGACACCGACCAAAAAAATTCTCACTTATTGATTTAGTCTTCATGAAATATGATTAACAAATCCGCAATCACGAAGCCAAATTTAGAAGTAGATTATGAGTATTAGCTCTCTTAAATAACACTCATGATTAAATGACTAATACCATTTTCGAGTACATTTATTGACTATTATTTGTTTTTGTTCTCTTTTATTTTTACTTTTAAAACCACAAGCCACATCAAGGAGGATATCAGGAGATAGAAAATAAAAAATAAAAGTTAAAACAGAATAAATGTTATTTATCTGTTGAAGTTTGCATAATTACAGCTCTTCTAACTTTCAAAATTACGAAAAACTCCCCTCTCATGAGGAGATATTTTTGTGCTATAATTTCAAAAACTATAGAGGTGCAGGTTGTAATTAAACAAACTTCGAGGGGAGGTCCGGTAAATAAGCCAACATAATAATGTTTGAAAACCCAACCCTCTACCCGCTTTTCACCAACTGCACAAAACAACTCCCCACCCAGTCATCAGAATGACTACCGCCGTCGTTGCCGAGCTCCGGCGAGCCGCAGCGGACGGAGTGAAATCTGGATCCGTGGGGTACAAATTGGTCGGCTGCCCCTCTATGATGAGCGCCGGAGGGCTCTGCGTCTTCTGCGGCTCCGGCGGTGGCGGACAGTTTGGACCAGCCGGCTGAGGCGGCTGCCGCGGTGGCGGTGGAGGGCTCACGTTGCACAGGCCGCACTTCATCTCCACCGTCGGATCTTTCGCTCTGCAGCCATTCGCTAAGACCAGCGCCACCAGTATGGCGAAGGCACATGATGCTTCCATGGCTGTTCCCTGAATTCCTATTGAGGCAACTCTGCGAGGAAGGGGATGAGGAATTAATAATGCTTTCTAGTCGGCGTTTTTAATTCTAGCGTTTATTAAAAAATCTGTTCATCCATGTCCTCGTTCACACGCATCTTAAAGGATAATTTTTCCATTTTTTTAATTTTAAAAAAGGAATTATAATTTGATGTGATCGAGGCTCAGGCTCAGTTTGGCTCAGCTATAGCAATCAGAAAAGGTGTGGTGAAATAATCAATTTTTTTACAGAGTGATGTCAAAATCTGTGAAACTGTTTGTAATAACAACAATGTTTATATATATATATATATATATGAATTAAGAGATCGAATAGCTGAAAAATTTATTTTTGAAATAATTTTTATTACTGGATTCTAAAATCAATTATATCTATACTATAAAGGAAGTATGCATATTCTGCTAACACCATAGATCCCATCTGAACCGTCCAATCAAAGCATGATCAAAATCTGGCTGTCCGATTTAAGGGGGGAGGACTGCGTATAGCGATTCAATCAAAATTTCAAAATCTGCAGCTCTCAGATTTCCCGTGCATCTCCCGTCTCCACCCGCGCCTCCCCATTTCACCACGCCGTCGGCGCCACCGCCGCCGGAGGTCTGACCGGCGCCCACCGGCGGGTGCGCCGGCCACCGGCGAACCAGCCGGTGGTTGTCCGGCGGCGACCGGGCAGGGCCACCGCTGGCGGTGGCCCTGCCCGTAAGCCCCAGTTTTCGGGCTCACGGGCAGGGCCACCGCCGGCGGTGGCCCTGCCTGCTCGCCGCCGGACAACCCCCGGCGGGTGCGCCGGAGGCCGGCGGACCCGCCGGTGCGCGCCGGTCAGGCCGCCGGCGGCAACGGGATGCACGGGCACGGGTGTGGGCGGAAGCGGAACACGGGGGGCATCGGGGATTTTGGGTTTTTTTTTCAATATTTTTTTTAATAATTAATTAGAATATTTTTATTAATAATTTAGAATATTTAAATTTCTTAATAAATTTAAAATTGAAAATAGTTTAAAATATTATGGTTTTAAATAAATGTCGGGGGCGGCCGGCGGGCGAAGCCAGTCGAGGGCTCACAACAAGCGCCTGCACCACCCGTCGGCGCCGGATCCTACCGGACCCGCACCTGTCCCAGCCTGCCAGAGCACCTGTCCCGCACTCACCCTGCTTTTGATTTTTTACCCGTCGGGGGCGGGCGCAGTAAGCTTAATCAAGTTAAATTTCGTGAGAAAAATCTCAAAATGCATATGAAACATCCGGCCCAACAAAACCTGAAGGATATGAACCTGCCCGATAGAAATTCATTGTTGGGTTATGCCGCCTCATTGATCCGGTCAGGCCTATCCTAGAAGATTCTAGTGTATGCGTTTCTTGGGTTTTCCCCATAAATAGAATGATCTGATTTGGGTGGGGAAAATATATCGAAAGCATTCATAATCCCCGCTGGCCTTCCTTGCCCACTCATCTTTCCGTTGGCAGCTCATCTCCTATATATATATATATATATCCATTTTTAGGAGGGCAATAAATGAGATGTAATTGGAAAAGTGTAGGCGGCTGACATTTGTCCAAAAATGACTGATTTTTGAAAGGAAGGGATGGCTGTATTTATTTGGTGAATGCTAGCCGAATTGGTTGCTAAATCATCGTTGGAGAGAGACAAAGGCAGGCTGGAATTGTTTCTTCATCGGCGGCGGGTCTTGGGCCCGGTGGCAGAGCTGCAACGAGACAGGCATTAGGCGCGGCGGCGAAGGAGCACGGTGGTCTGGAGGGAGTTCCGGCCGAGCTTGGCGCGCGCAATTTTGGTTGCCCAGGAGGAGCAACGTTCCGACGTCAGCACTTCGACAACTTCAGTTTTCAGTTGGTTTTTTGTTTTCGTTTCTCTCTTCGATCCTTTGAGGTCTATTGTAATCTGTAACTCCTTTTGGTTATTAGTGGAATTTGTCTGGCGCGCTCTCCCCGTGGACGTAGGAGCCCATCTCCGAACCACGTAATTTTTCTGTGTCGTCTGTGTATGCTAGAATCTCGTTCCGTATTTTATTTTGCGCGATATTGGTTCTTGCTCATTCGTGAAATTCCGTTGCGCTACCGCGGCTTAACTCGATCCGATTTCACAACAATTGGTATCAGAGCCAGGTTCCGCGGGGGTGATCGTTTGGACGTTCCGGTTTTCTGATTTGGGTCAACGGTGGGTGACGACATTGGTCCGCTCCCTATCTTCCCAGATCGGTTCCGCGAATATCATCTTGATCGCCCAGTAGCTTTGCGAGCAAGACAATGTCGGCAAAATTCGAGATTTCTAGGTACGACGGCAAGATTAATTTTGGCCTTTGGCAGAAGCGCATAAAGGCCGTTCTCGTCCAGCAAGGTCTTCACAAGGCTCTCCTCGGCAAGGAGAATTCCGGGAAGAAGGACGACGAATGGGAGGAGCTCGATCTGAAGGCCATCAGCACGATTCAGCTGTGTTTGGCCGATGAGGTGATGTACAACGTGGTGGATGCTGAGACAACGGAGGATCTGTGGAAGAAACTGGAGGAGCTGTACATGTCGAAGTCTCTCACGAATAAGCTCTACGTGAAGAGACAGTTGTACAGCTTGAGGATGTCCGAGAGCAATCAGTTACTGGAGCACATGAACGTGTTCAACAGACTTATCTCCCAGTTGCGTAGCATGGACGTTAAGGTTGAGGAGGAAGACCAGGCTCTGCTCCTGTTGTCCTCATTGCCGAAGTCCTTCGATCATCTGGTCACCACGATTTTGTATGGGAAGGATACCCTAAAGATGGAATAAGTGATGACGACGCTGCTCTCTAACGAAACGAGGAGCAAGTCGGGCCCTAGGGCCGACGAGGGCTTATTCGTGAAGAGCAAGGACACATTGAGTGGTAGATCGAGAGGGAAAGGCAAGAGGGAAGACCGACCTAGGGTAAAGTCCGTAGGCAGGAACACGTGTCACTACTGTAAAGAGGAAGGGCACTGGAAGGACAAGTGTCCGAAGTTGAAGCTCAAGGAGCAGGCGCATGCGCCAGATTTGGCTGCGGTGGCATCTGAGGATGAGTGCGACGCCGACGCCCTTCGTGCTGCACCCAGCAGTGAGACCACAGGCTCCTGGATCTTGGATACAGGATGCACGTTCCACATGTGCCCGAACAGAAGGTGGTTCTCCAGCTTTAGGCAATGTGAGGGTGGTCGAGTTCGGATGGGGAATGTTTCAGAGTGCGAGATATCGGGAGTCGGTAACATCAGGATCAGGATGTTTGACGGAGTGGTTAGGACCCTCACTGACGTTCGGTATGTGCCCGATTTGAGGAAGAGTTTGATTTCGTTAGGCACTTTGGAGGCCGCAGGGTATTCTTTTACCAGTAACAACGGATATTTGGAGGTCAGGAGAGGCGCGCAGAAAGTCTTGAGAGGAGAGCGTTTCGGGTCGCTCTATAGACTGATTGACACCACAACTGCCAGGGGAGTTGCGCAGAGGGAGGACCTTGGCGGAGATAAAGTTTTCGCATCCGTGGGCGGAGAGTCATCTCAGGAGAGCCCAGACACCGCAAAGGGAGTCATCCGGCTCAAGGGTCCCACCAGGGAACTCATGATCACTCAGGAGAAGGTGGAGTCACACAGTGAGAGGTTGAGTGCGAGTCGTCTTGCAAAAGACTCGGTCTATCGGGCAAGGGCGAAGCACGTCGGGGTGCGCCACCGGGAGTTGAGGGAGTTCGGTAGAGGTGGAGGCAGGAAGTTGCGGGAGATATCCTGGAGGGATATTAGTACGGACTTGCGAGGAAGTCCAGTGACTGGAGTCAAGTTCAAGAGCGGTCTTGACTTGACTCATTCTGATGCGCGTTGATCGCGGTCAGGCCCCAGGGAGAGGGGGTCCGTAGTCGCCGGTAGTGGAGATTTAAGTTGAAGGTGGAGTTACGTTCGTCAAGGTGGAGTTTCGTTTGCGTGAGGCGTCAAGGTGGAGATTGTTGGGTTATGCCGCCTCATTGATCCGGTCCGGCCTATCCTAGAAGATTCTAGTGTATGCGTTTCTTGGATTTTCCCCATAAATAGAATGATCTGATTTGGGTGGGGAAAATATATCGAAAGCATTCATAATCCCCGCTGGCCTTCCTTGCCCACTCATCTTTCCTTTGGCAGCTCATCTCCTATATATATATATATATCCATTTTTAGGAGGGCAATAAATGAGATGTAATTGGAAAAGTGTAGGCGGCTGACATTTGTCCAAAAATGACTGATTTTTGAAAAGAAGGGATGACTGTATTTATTTGGTGAATGCTAGCCGAATTGGTTGCTAAATCATCGTTGGAGAGAGACAAAGGCAGGCTGGAATTGTTTCTTCATCGGCGGCGGGTCTTGGGCCCGGTGGCAGAGCTGCAACGAGACAGGCATTAGGCGCGGCGGCGAAGGAGCACGGTGGTCTGGAGGGAGTTCCGGCCGAGCTTGGCGCGCGCAATTTTGGTTGCCCAGGAGGAGCAACGTTCCGGCGTCAGCACTTCGACAACTCCAGTTTTCAGTTGGTTTTTGTTTTCGTTTCTCTCTTCGATCCTTTGAGGTCTATTGTAATCTGTAACTCCTTTTGGTTATTAGTGGAATTTGTCTGGCGCGCTCTTCCCGTGGACGTAGGAGCCCATCTCCGAACCACGTAATTTTTCTGTGTCGTCTGTGTATGCTAGAATCTCGTTCCGTATTTTATTTTGCGCGATATTGGTTCTTGCTCATTCGTGAAATTCCGTTGCACTACCGCGGCTTAACTCGATCCGATTTCACAACAATTCATAAATAAAATAAAACAAATCGAATAGTTGATGTATGTTGCAAAGCAATTACTCCAGAAAAAAATGAATTAACGCGAATAAAATATAACCAAAAAAAAAATATCACAACACATGAGCGCTAATATTTTAAACCTAATATTCCCGCCAACAATACTGCCCCAAACCCAATAGCAGCACATTAACTTATTAAGAGCATCTCCAGAGTCCAGGCAATAGTATTCAGAACCAAAATCATAAGAAAGTCTTGTTGCGGAACGCTTAGGGCTCTTGGTAGACCGGTTCACTTGAACCGCCTCAGCTCGTGAGCGAGCTAAGCGCGCAAACAGTCAATTAGAGGTTCGATGAGTACACAGAGACTTTTTAACGTGGAAAACCCGGAAAGGGTAAAAAACCACGCGGGCGGAGCTGTGCCGACCAAACTTCACTATCTTCTGGAGGAGTTACAACTTGGAAGCTAGAACTTGAGCGCGACAGGCCGCTGCTCATTTACAATATTTGGAGAAAGAGAGCTTCGAGGGTGACAGGCCACCTCTCGAAAAAACTAAGTCCTTTTTCCTTCTGAGACTGCTAGTCGCCTTTCGGAAGCGGGAAGGCCAGTCGCCTTTCCCTTCTGAGAAATGCTGGTCGCCTTTCTGGAAGTGAGAAGGCCAGTCGCCTTTCTGGAAGTGAGAAGGCCAGTCGCCTTTCCCTTCTGAGAAATGCTGGTCGCCTTTCTGGAAGTGAGAAGGTCAGTCGCCTTTCCCTTCTGAGAAATGCTGGTCGCCTTTCTGGAAGTGAGAAAATCTTCAAGTCCCGAAGGAGATCTTCAAGTCCCGAAGGAGATCTTCAAGTGCCGAAGGAGAATTCCGCAAAAGTCTGCAATGAGCTCTCCTGGGTCCCGAAGTCAAGGTGCTCTCAAATGAAGCCATGGGGCTCCTTTTATAGTTTTTGTCGGGGGCGGTCCGGTAATTTTGCCGTTGGCAGTTTCCATAAATGCTCGGTGGACGAATCATATTCTCCGGTTCGGGGCCCTCGGATCACTATTTTTCGTAAATGACCACCTTGCCCTTCGGGCAGTTTGGGCAGTTCCGTTGGAGGTGAAAAATGCGACTAACTGTTCCTGAAAAGTGAGAAGCTTGAAACCCAAAATGTGAGGAGCCGGAAAGACAAAAAGTGAGAAGTCGGAAAGACAAAAAGTGAGAAGTCGGAAAGACAAAAAGTAAGAAGGCTTCCTGATCGCGCTCAGAAACGTTCTGAGCGCGCGTTAGCGCTGAAGTGTTTCAAGTGCGCGACAAAATGCGAGGGCGTTCAGGTTACGCCTCGAGGTGTTCCGTGTGAACAAGGGAACGACAAGCCGTACCCTTAAGGAGAAAATAAGTGCGCGATGTTCCTGATGAGAAGTACGCCCGTGAGGGCTTCCTGCAAGTCCCCTCCGCCGGGAAAGTAGGAGATACGGGGCGGCCGTACTGCGCGCGGGGAGTGGAGAGCGACGCGGTCGAACTCCAAGGGAGTACGGCGCGTCCGCTTCTCGAGGGGGTGCGGCACGGGCGCACCCGAGGGGGGCGACCTTGGCCGCACCCCGAGGGGGTGCGGCTTGGCCGCACCCCGCATGGGGTGCGCCAAGGCCGCACCCCGTGTGGGGTGCGGCTTAGCCGCACCCCTTGCGGGGTGCGGTTCGGCCGCACCTCTCGCGGGGTGCGGTTCGGCCGCACCTCTCGCGGGGTGCGGTTCGGCCGCACCTCTCGCGGGGTGCGGTTCGGCCGCACCTCTCGCGGGGTGCGGTTCGGCCGCACCTCTCGCGGGGTGCGGTTCGGCCGCACCTCTCGCGGGGTGCGGTTCGGTCGCACCCCCAAGGGGCGTGGCGTGGGGGCGAGGATCCCTCCCGCGACGGGAGGGAGAAACTCCGTCGTGTTCGCGGCGGTTTTGCGTGCCTTGCTTTTCCTGCCAATTTCGGAGGGGGAGAGTTTTTGGGAAATAATCCGTCTTTGGAAACGATCCGTCTTTGGAAACATTTCGCTGCCTTTTATGAACATTTCCGTCAGACACCTTTATAAATACTAGACCCTTATTATGAGTACCCATCAAGTCTCATGAAATCAAAAGACAAACTCATCTATTCATAATATTATCTATTGAAAAAATGCTTGAATCACTGCTCAAATATCATAAAACCTTAACAAAACCTCGATGCGGCCGAAGGCCGCCCGAGAGCATCGAGCACGGGCGTAGCCCGCCGGGGGCGGGCGGAGCCCGCCTAGATGCGGCCGAAGACCTCCTGAGAGCATCGAGCACGGGCGTAGCCCGTGCGAAGATGCTCGTATATATATATGAAATTATTTCTATGCCCATATGAAAATCTCTACTTCAACGATGGAGCATACGTTCGTGATTGCAGGAGAAATGAGAACCCTAGTGCTCGGGCAGAGAAAGGGATTTTCATTAATGGTGAACCCGCTGGAAGTAGAGAGGTAGAGGGGAAGCTCCACATCGATTGTAATTTGATGGGAATGAAACCCCAACAGCTGTGAAACGATGACAACTCCGTTGGAAGAGGCGATAACAGCTGTCGAACGATGCCAACGATATGGATCTGGGAAGGGGGCATGGCGAGAGAAGAAACAACGATCTTGTTGTTGGCCGGCGAGGAGAATGAAGGACAGGCCTCACGAAAAATCTCTGCAGTCGACGGCGGAAAGACAACACTAGCCAATCACCGCCTCCTTCCTCGCACGGTCTCGCGAAAAATCTCTTCCAGCGGTTCGTGATCTGGAGTCTTGAAAATATATCACGACTCCAAATCGCAGAATATACTTTGTTTTGGGGCGGTGGATTTTGGCACCGCGGTCCCTAAAACTTTTGTTCCCGACCTCACCTAAGGAACTTAAACCACTTTTTTGTTCAAAACTAGTTTTCTTTTTTTGGCGGCTGTCATAACCAGTGATGCCAAACATACATATTTAGGACGGTGATGTTTCTGTCCAAACTCATCGAGCAAAAAAAAAAGCCGCGCCAGGTGTGAATTAACTTAAATTCTATGTGATGCATATTTTTAAATTTGAGGATTATAGAAGTATTATAGATATAAAATAATTTGTTCATCTTAGCTAGATTAAAAACACGAGAAACATTATTCACCAATCAATAAATAAATATACAACAAATTTAAAGTTAAATTTATAATCGAAACAACGATCAGGATTGAGTGCGGCAAAATCTTCATTATCAGTGTACACTTAAAAATTAAAATCACTTATATCATGTAATATTAATATATAATAAATAACTCTAAATATTATAGTTAGAAACCCATTTCCGACTAATTGCGTCTTAATTTAATAATTCCTGTTAACAATGAATATATGCATGTCTGAATAATTTCTGAACAATAAGAATGAGTGCATTAAATATTTATTTATTTATTTATTTCCATTTTTAAGATTTTATGTGCCGGAGATTGCAATTAATGTATAAAAACTAAAAAGTACAAAAATAAGGCAATAATAAAAAAGACAGCCAAGCCAACAGATAAATAAATAAATGATGTTTATATAAGTAGCCCACTAATGATTATACATAGCCCATAGATAATAAGGGCTCAACAAAATGATATTAGCAGCCCAAAATTTAACTTTTTTTAAACATACAATATTCAAAATGTTCATTAATGCAATATTTAATTGAATAGTCCCCCGCGGATCAACATCTAACAAGTTATTTGGATAAAAACGCCACCGTCATATAATGTATATGTTACGTTTGACGTGACAACGATTATGACCGCCATCAAAAAAGAAAACTATTTTTCAACTATTAGAAGGTCAAGGTCAACAGTTATGACCGCCATAAAAAACGTGATTATAACCACCGTGTTTGTGACCTCCACCACCATGTTAGAATTGAAGTGAGCTAGCGTCAGCGCTAGCTCATACTCGTTACCCCCTTGTTTTGCCTATAAATAGAGGGGTACCCCCCTCTAAAGAGCATGCTTTCAGAGAGTGGCGAGTATTGCATTGAAAGTGGCGAGTATCCTCAACTTTGAGCGAGTTTGAGATACCAGAGTGCATTTTTCATCCCGCACGCACATTTTTCGCCCAGACGCTCATTTTTCGCCCATGCGCGCATTTTTTCGCCCGGGCGCACATTTTTTCGCCCGGGCGCGCATTTTTCGTTCGGGCGCGCATTTTTTCGCCCGGGCGCAAATTTTTCGTTCGGGGGCGCATTTTTCGCCCTAGCGCGCATTTTTCGCCCGAAAGCGCATTTTTCGCCCAAATGCCCATTTTTTCGGCCGGGCGCTCATTTATCTCCCGGACGAGTATTTTTCGCGGGGCGCGCATTTTTCTCTCAAACGCCCATTTTTCGCTCGGGCGAGTTTTTTCGCCCAAACACCCATTTTTTGCCCGGTCTCGCATTTTTTCGCCCGGGCGCACATTTTTCGCACGTGCGCACATTTTTGTCGGTGCGCGCATTTTTCGTCCGGGTGCGCATTTTTTCGCCCGAGCGCGCATTTTTTCGCCCGTGCGCGCATTTTTCGTCCGGGCGCGCATTTTTTGCCCGAGCGCGCTTTTTTTGCCAGAGCGCTCATTTTTCGCCCGTGCGCGCATTTTTGTCGGTGCGCACATTTTTCGTCTGGGCGCGCATTTTTCGCCCGGAAACGCATTTTTCGCCCAAACGCTCATTTTTCTCCCGGACGAGTATTTTTCGCGGGGTGCGCATTTTTCTCTCGAACGCCCATTTTTCGCCCGTGCGAGCATTTTTCGCCAAACACCCATTTTCGCCCGAGCTCGCATTTTTTCGCCAGGCGATAAATTCGCGCCCGGGAAGAAAATGCGATCCTGGGCGAAAAAATACGCGCACGCGCAAAAAAATGTGCACTTGGGCAAAAATTGCGGGACCAGTTGAAAAAATGCGCACTCGAGCGAAAAATGCGCGACCGGGAAAAAATTACGCGGTCGAGCAAAAAATTCTTGAACAAAAGAATTGTCAATTCCAATTCCTTTTTGAATGCAGCCGAACAACATAATTGGAATTGTCTCAATTCTGATTCCCATGAGAATTGAAATTGGGACAATTTCAATTCCCATCTCCCAATTCCGTCCAAACGAACGGACCCTGAAGGAATTCCAAACTCCCCTCAATCACATACATGCAAAGGTCTTTCAAACTGAAACAATATAGAGAAGATTTGATTTTTCTATTCTAATAAGATCCTTGGGACATGTGGAAAACAATATTACCTAGAATTTGAAGAAGAAGAAGGTTTAAAGAAAGGCGATTGTTAATCGCACTACGAATTTGGATATTCGCACTCACTTCAAGATATTTTTAGGGCTTCTTAAAAAAACTAACACTCTTTCTTTTCTGCCGCCGCTCCTTTGAGATTTCTATTTCGCCATTGTAGCTTCTCCTCCTCCCGCGCGCTTTCCTTCCTCGTGCTCGCCGACGGAGGATCAAGGAGCAAAAAAGAACGCCGCCGTCGCTCGATAACGGAAGAAGAACGCCGAAGTAAATCACCTATTTTTCTCATTTGGTAGCATTTTCACCGCCTACTTCTGAGAATGCGTTCATCTGTTTTTTTCCATTCGTCATTTTCTGAAACTTTTTTTTTTCCAGTAGGCCTGTTTGCCAGTAAAGTTTCTTTTGGGAATGATGCCAGTAATTTTTTTTTGCTTTTATGAGTTCATTTAGGGCTGATGTAGCTATAACGAAGTTGCAAAACCATTCTTACTGTTACAGTTAAAATTATTTTATTGTTTGGAAGAGCTAGGTGCTTAACCGCTATGTTAGTGTGAATGTTATTTTTTGTGAAAGTCTAAAGTCTTTGCAATTTCATATGAAAGATGCAGATATTTCAAACTATTTTATTGTTTGCATGCTAAAAGATTGACGTGAAGCAATGTCAAATTATCAGCATTGATGACTTATTTTGAATCTTAACTTTTTTCTTAAGGATTCTAAAACAATTGAAATTAGTTATATTTTGATGTTGTTTTGAAAAGTTTATTTGTATTAATGTATTTATGTTGATATTATTTACAAATCTTTAGATTTTTATTTTTCAAAAAAATTTATTTGCGGATAGCCATTTTGAAAAACAGTTGTTTGCGTTATTTAAATAGTCACGAATAGCCAAAAATGCGGTGCTAATAACAATTTCCTTAAAAAAATGATTTTCATGGCCTCCTTTTGGGTCTCAACAAAACCAAACCTCCGCTTATCCTCCTGCATCGCAGGTGGCTGCCTTTAGAGGCGAGTAAATTGGCGTTTTAGGATTTATTTTATTTTTTTAGAGGATTATGAATAGTCATTCGTGAGCTGCTTATATAAACACTCTTTAACTAAAATCAAATAAAAAAAAGGGTGGTGTTAAAGGCAAATCAGAATTGGCTATTGGCAAACCAATTTCTATGAGTTATTACGCGCATTTTGAAAATACGCTTTGTACATGCATTATTAGGAAAAGTGTTCAACACGAAAATTGTAGATCTAGTCGAGATCTACAACTTTCGTGTTGAACACTTTTCCTAATAATGCACGCACAAGACGTATTGTCGCCCTGATCGTAACTATAGCGAATTTTTTGAAAATACGCCTTGTACATGCATTTTTAGGAAAAGTGTTCAACACGAAAGTTGTAGATCTCGACGAGATCTACAATTATTGTGTTGAACACTTTTCCTAAAAATGCATGTACAAAACGTATTTTCAAAAGGCGCGTAATAACTCATAGAAATTGGTTTGCCAATAGCCAATTCTGGTTTGCCAATAGCCAATTCTGGTTTGCCTTTAACACCACCCTAAAATCACAGAGGAAGATCCCCAGCCGGCCGGTTATTGGTAGCTTCTAGCAAGTTTCAGAATCCTTTAAACACCAAATTCTGGCTTTCAAGTGAAGCATTAATGGAAGGTACAGCAACCCCCTCCCCGTCTATCCTGCTCCCCCCCCTCGGATATATATATCCGCAGCTCCTGGACAAAATTAACTGTCGACAGAAATATATGAAGGGAGAGGGTTCTTCGTCTTCCACGCTAAAAAGAGGGAGCCGCTTCTCCAGAATCTGCAAGCAGGCTCTCATGGCGCTCCGGCTGGTGTCATGCCGAAACAGCGGAAGCAGAGAGGGAGTGCTGCTGTGGAAGAAGCAAATCTTGAAGGGTGAACGGTGCCGGCCATTGGTCTTCTCCGGGAACATTTTATATGATTCCGAAGGCAACAGACTGCCGGAGTGCTCTACTCCCCGGCGATGATCGCCGGCATCCATACGCATCTTCTCATGAACTTTCAAATTATATGCATAAATTTTGGGATTCATTTTAATATGTATAAAAACGTTGGCTTTCAATAAAAAGAGGGCCGTCAAATTACAATGAGCAGGCTTTGGGATTTAAAAGATCGAGTACCTTAGGTGTAAATTGTAATATGGCGTTTTTACTAGCGTAAGTTTGGATAGAAACGTCGAATGTTTGGCATGACAACGGTTATGATCACCACCAATAAAATAAAACTAGCTTTGAACGTAAAAGTGGACGAAGTTTCTTAAATATAATCGGACGTTCACGAATTACAGTTCATAACCACCGTGTTCACGAACTACGGCCGGAGCCTTAATTGATTACAATCATGATATTTGTTTTCTTAGAATTTTCAAGTGTTGTACAAGATTAAAGAGCTACAAATCTTAATAATCTAGCTAATAGATATTATTTTTGGCCAACAAAAGGCCACAAGATTATTCACATTTAATAGAATTATTTTTGGGGGGACTTATTTTCAGAACCGGACCTTAATTAAGGTCCAGTTCATGCGGTCGTAACCGCTTGACCGGTGAAAATAAGTCCTCCCAAACGAAGCCTAAATGTCTCCATATATTAAAATCCGTTCCCAAAAGTTGTTCTTCATAAAAGAAACTAGTTAGCCTTCGTCAAATACCAAGCTAAATGTTATTTATTTAATTCCTACAACAGATATTTGTTTGATAATGGTTAATTACAGGGATCTCCCCCGGGAGTTTGCATAATTACAAGTTGCGCCCCTCTATCTTTTAAAATTATATTTACCACCTCTCTAAGGCTTCGTTTGACGCGGCTTATTTGCTCGGGTGAGTTTGGTTAAAAACGCAATTATCATAGAATGTATGTTTGGCATGACAAAGGTCTTGACCGCTATCAAGAAAATAAACTAGTTTTGAGCATAAAATGCATGAAATTTTTAGGTGAGGTCGAGCGTTCACGAACGATGGTTCATGACCACCACTTTCATGACTGCCACCACTGCGCCAAACGAAACCTAAGTTTTCCTAGTTTACAAAGATGTCTCTTCCATTGAAAATATGGATGGAAAATGATAAAATCAAAAAAATTATTTCATGATAATCAATTTTACTCTTTATAATGACTCTCCATTGAAAGGTACGACCTTTTCGTGTAGAAATATAGATGGAAAGAGATTAACTATGTCAAATTATTTTATGATATTCCAATTTTACCCTTTATAATAACTCTACATTGAAAAGGTTTCGTTATATTTTACCCTTTGTAATCTAGAATCATTATAAAATAATAAAATTAAAATATCATAAAATAATTTAGCTGATTTTATCATTTTTCATCCGTATATCTAAGGGAAGAGACATTTTTGTAAATTGGAGAAACATAGAGGGAAGATAAATGTAATTTTGAAAGATAGAGGGGTGCAACCTGTAATTATGCAAACTCGCAGGGAATGTCCCAATAATTAACCCTATATATAATTACATAAAACGACAGTCAGAGATTAGTACTGAAAACAGCACCTAACTTTAGCCCAAAACACACATTAAACGTAACGGCAGTTAGAAATGGTGTTTTGAGCTAAAGTTAGGTGTCGTTTGGTTCCGCGCATCAGCCCCGATGCGGATTGGCGAAATCGACGTTTTTAATAAACGCTCTGTATGGTTCCACAGATTTGTAATACAACGTTTATTAATAAATGCACCTTTACACTAGGGTTGATCCGTGGCTCACCCCTGCAGTCGACCACATCCACGGGATGTTCATTTTCGCAATTCTAATCTCGCGATCTCCCGCGATAGCCATCCTCTCGACAAAACCCTCACCTGATCACCAAAGTTCTCACCGACCACCTGTTTTCTCACCGGAGAACCCATAATCAACCGGCGGCCGTCCTTCTGCAAGCAGACGACACTTTTTTCGGTGACTGCGAAGTACTTCTCCACCTAGGGCTTCTCCTATTTTGCGGTATACTTCAACACGGCCTATTTTTCTGACGATTGTTTGTATTTTGCTGGCATTTGCGATGTGATGTATGTACCTAGGGCTTCTCCTATTTCAAACTGATTTTGACCGAGTGTGAGAGCTCTTGTTTTGCCTTTCATCTTACATTGAAATAGCATTGCCATGGAATTACCTAGCGTGAGAGCTATAATGTTACGAATCAGCAGATACATAGATGTGTGTGTATTGTGTATGTTTATATGTGTGTGTATGTGTGTATGTGTGTATTGTGTTTGTGTTTATTGTGTATGTGTGTGTTTGTTTATGTGTGTGTGTGTGTGTGCGCGCGCGTTTATGTGTGTATGTGTGTGTAGTGTGTGTAGTGTATGTATGTATGTGTGTGTGTGTGTGTGTGTGTGTGTGTTTATGTGTGTATGTGTGTGCAGTGTATGTATGTATGTGTGTGTGTTATATATATATGTGTGTGTTTATGTGTGTGTGTGTGTGTACTATGTTTGTGTATGTGTGCGTGTTTATTGTGTATTGTGTGTTTGTTTGTGTGTTTGTGTGTATGTGTGTGTATGTGTGTAGTGTATGTATGTATGTGTGTGTGTGTGTGTGTGTGTTTATGTGTATGTATGTGTGTACTTATGTGTGTGTTTATGTATGTTGTGTGTGTGTGTATGTGTGTGTGTTGTAAGTGTCTGTGTGTGTGTATTGTGTATGTGTGGTTATTTGTGTGTGTATGTGTTTATTGTGTATGTTTGTGTTTATGTGTATGTGTTTATGTGTGTGTGTATTGTGTATGTGTGTGTTTATGTGTATGTTTGTATATTATTTATTGTCTTTCTGTTTTAATTACAAAAATGTGTTTTTTTTAAGATAGGGAAAACAAAAGATGGAGTATCCGCTATGTGAGATACAACAGATGTCTGCTCTTTTGTGATATATGCATTAAGGAGATAGAGCTTGAAAATCGATCAACCATATATTATAATAAATATGGCCGGTGGAGTAATGTTGTGGCAAAATTTGAACAACAGATTGGAAATAAAAAAAATGATAAAGTTCAAAAGAAGAATAAATGGAATCATTTGAAGGAGTGGAAATTATGAATGAAGTTGAAACGCGGTGAGACAAGTTTGGGTTGGAATGCATCAAGAAAAACTATAGATGCCTCAGATGAGTGGTGAGACGAAAGATTGAATGCATTCATTTAAAAAAGTAAATGGTCATTTTTTTAATATAAATTTTTACAATGTCATTTTTTTTAATATAGATTGTCCCAGCGGCAAAGAAATTATGATATGTAGGCACATCCCTCCCGAGTTAGAGGACAAACTATACTTGCTTGCACCCCTCACACAAGGAGCCATGCCCCAGAGACTATTGATGAAAGAGCAATATCGGAGGGTGAACATGAAAACATTGAGGTTAGCATAGTTCCACCTCCACCTGAGACCACAACTACATCTGAAGCAAGTAAGAAAAGAAAGAAAGGAAAGAAACAAGCAGTTAGCTCAATGTTAGAAGATTTGGCGGAGTCTTCTAAAACGATAAGTCGATGTCTACTAGAGCCAACCAAACTATCATGTCCTTTTACCATTGGGCAGGCACTAGCAAAATTAAGCGCGTACCCTGAAGTACAGTCTGATGATGTCTTTTATGATTTTGTCATCACATATTTGATGGACAAAAATCATAGAGTGACTTTCATGTGCTTGTCGGAGAGCATGAACATAAAGTGGCTTCGTAACCGCTATACTCGTGGGGCGTAGTAGGGGGCATCTATATTCTTGTATTAGCTACTTTGTATGTTTCTTAGTGATGTTTGAACATTGTTGTCATTTTATGTTGTTTGCGTTGATGTTGACATTGTCATGCATGAACATGATTGTTTCTTATTATTGTCATCTTTTATGTGGTTTGATGTTATGTTGACACTACTGTTACATTGTTATAATACTGATATTGTTTGAAGTCTTTTTTTAATAGTGGTTAATGCATGTTGTTTTTAGAATATGTCTAGCGATGATTGTGAGAATTCCACGGAAGAGCACGAGATCACTAGAAGAAATTATGTTATCGTCCATCATCAAATTGTGGTAGCAGCAATATGTATGGTCTTTGAATGCACCTCTCTGTTGAACCATCCAGTCCCATGCGTGACTTCAAAACAAACGGATGATAAATGAGTTGGAGAGCTACTTCGTGGTTCTCGGGTGAGATTTCATACTTCATTCATGATGTCTCAAAAAATATTTATGGATCTATTGCATTCCCTAGAAGAGAAGTGCAGATTTCAAGGAACAAGATAGACTGCATCGAGAGAAGTGCTAGCACTGACAGTGTATATATTGTCGCATAATGAATCAATAAGAAAAATATGTGAGCACTTTCAACACTCAACAGAGACAGCACACAAGTTTTTGCTCGAGAAATTCGCGCTTTGTTGTTGTTAGCAGAGAAAGTGATACAACCATCAGATAGATCTTGCAGTAGCATGCCGCCAGAGATTCCATATGACACGCATTACATGCCCTTTTTTAAAGATTGCGTCGGGAAAATAGATGAAACGCATGTTGATGCGTGTATACCAGTTGGAAATCAAGTACCATATATTAGGAGACATGGCAAAACAACACAAAATGTCATGGTTGCTTGTGATTTCAACATGTGTTTCATTTTCGTTATGGCTGGTTGGGAGGGATCTGCACACGATAGCCGGATTTTCAATTGTATCATAAGTGATCTCCGTTATAAGTTCTCTCATCCACCTCCAGATAACAACTAAAAATTTTGTTCAGCTATTTATTGCTTCTCAAATTTATTGTTATTCGACTCGATTTTATATTCTCCAGAAAAATATTACTTTGTCAATTCTTGTTATCCTCTCCAACGAGGATATTTGAAAAACCTTATCAAAATACACGGTATCATTTATCGGACTCTGCTCGTGGTGGCCGTCTAGCAGAAGAACGTTGAGAGATGTTCAATCATGCACACTCACCGCTTAAAAGTGTGATAGAACGATCGTTCGACGTTTTGAAGAAGTAGGTCATACTGCGGGACATGTCAAACTATCGCTTTGACATACATGCAGATATTGTGATGGTCACGATGATTTGACATAATTTCATGCAGCAACATCATTCGCGTGTGGATATTGATTTCAGTGAGAGCGGGCAGGGGGATCGAGATGATGGGGTAGGCTCACAAGGGCGGCGAGAAACCTGCTTTGATACTGCAGGTGGTGTAAATGAGATAATCGCACTACGTGAGACTATATCGCATCAGTTATATGAATCTAGAACATAGACCGAGATCGCAAGGGTAACTAACTGGTTAAGCACAAATGTATTTTTCATTACATAAAATTATTATTAAATCAAGTTGAATGGTGACAAATGTAATTGGTAGCGAATCATCAAAGTCCATGCTGAATGGTGACAAATGTTAAATCAAGTTGCTCCAAAACAACAACTCAATCCACGGCCAAACTGGACCCATGCGAGCCATCGATGCAGCTGCATGCATACAACCCCGGTCGGTGGACCCTAAAACCAAATCTACCATTCCCCGGCCGCCTCACCGTAAACTGGGATTTCTTCTTCTTCTTCTTCTTCTTCTTTTTCTTCTCACTGAAACGAAATGGCAGATTTTGATTTCAACACTGTGATGCGATGCGCAATCTGCACTAAGAACTTCGAGCTAACTCTGTTGTTCGGCTCTGCCTACTTCCATTTGTTTTGGTGTTTTTCTCCTCTAGTTTTCGCACTGGATATTGATGGCTTGTCTGATCTTATCCCACCGGAAATTCTGGTGGAGCGGAGAACTTATCTTGTCACAGAGCTGACGGGAATGAGCTTCCTGATATAAATAAAAAAATGATGGTGAAATCCAGCCACATATTCTGATATTGTTCTCTTGTTTTAACAAGAGGCGCTCATTTCTCGTGTGTTTTTAATAAAACGGATGGAGAAAGCTGGCTGGCCACACCTCTACAGGAATGGATTGAATATTAGTCGTCTTCTTTTCCCCTGCTTTCATCGATCAGTTCCGCTCAAGGTTTGTTAATGCATCGAATTGTTGAAGTTGGCTGAGTGCTGGAGAGGTATGAGTGAAGAAGGGGGGAGTAAGTTCTAGCATCTCTTCATGCTTTTTAGGCTAGGCTTCATAGTTGCTGCCTCCGTTGCAGCGTACGCAGCCAAACAGGTTAATTGCCCAAAGCCTTCTCAACTCAAATCTCCTGGTATGGAATTAATAATTTCATAGAATTCTTCAATCTTCTACCTTTTATTTTTGTAATTTGGCATTGTTGATTCTCTGCTTCTCATCGATGTGTTTTGAATTCAGAAAATGGCAAGGAAAAGCCAGAGCCAGATTTGTTTGAGGAGACTCAAACAGAGCAGGAAGGAGATGCTAGCTTCGATCAATCAGAGGTTTAAATAAACAGAGTGAAACAAAAAAAAACATATTTTAAAGATTGAATAAGATGTGTTTACTGAAGAATTTTGCGCTCATTTTTTGTAGGAGGAGAAAAAAGAAGAGGAAGAAGTGAAGACAATCAGCAGTCTAATAAATGCTCCTCAGAGCAATATAATTCACTTAGAATTTGAGGACGAGGAGGACGATGATTCAATGCTTCCAGAGTTTGAAAAGCTTCTATACGGAGATAGAGAAGTTCCAGTTTCCAGCGATAAGTATAGCGATGCCATGCGGAACTCAGAGTATGAAATTGAAATGACAAAGAACGCCGGTGAGCTGGAGCGGCTGCGGAATTTAGTCAAGGAGTTGGAAGACAGGGAAGTGAAGCTAGAGGGAGAGTTGCTGGAGTACTACGGATTAAAAGAGCAGGAATCGGACATTGTCGAATTGCAAAAACAGATGAAGATCAAAGCTGTGGAGATCGATATGCTCAACATCACAATCAACTCTTTACAGACGGAGAGGAAGAAGCTCCAAGAGGAGATTGCAAAAGGGAATGCGGCTAAGAAGGAACTGGAGATTGCTAGGAACAAAATCAAGGAGTTGCAGAAGCAAATTCAACTGGATGCGAACCAAACAAAAGGGCAGCTGATTCTGCTGAAGGAGCAGGTTACCAGTCTCCAGAGGAAGGAGGAGGAGATGTTAGAGAAAGATGCTGAAATGGAGAAGAATCTGAAAGCGCTCAGAGAGCTGGAGGTGGAAGTGGTGGAGCTGAGGAGGAAGAACAAAGAGCTTCAGCTTGAGAAGAGGGAGCTTGTCGTCAAGTTGGACGCTGCAGAAACCCGAGCGGCAACATTTTCCGATCTTACAGAGGTTTGTTTTTTGTGTTCTTTAACAATACTTTCTGATATCGAATGAAACAAATAAAAAGTTTGGAGAATGCTTCAATCACTATAGGATGCAGTGACCACTTCTATTGAGTAGTTAAAATTGTTTGATTTCAAAGAAGCACATAGCTGTTGGCAAAAACAAAAGTAAAAAAACAAAAACAAAAACAGAGAAGAATTGTTTTTGCATGGAGGAAGACGATAGGCTTTTAATTACATTCCCTTCTTTCATTAATCATGCGGTATTACATTTATAATGTTAAATTTGCAGTTATCAATTGATAGTTACTCACTACACACATTCAAGAAAAATAAAATGCGGCTGACATGTCATGTGACACCAAACACATAAATAAATATTAAAGTAACTTTGACACTTGTTTTTCTTCGGCTAGTAGTTTCTTCCGCTTCTTCTTCATCTTCTTCTGCATGTTTAGATTATGTCTTTAACACTCCCCTATAATCTGAACCTCCTTTAGTTATCTCAATCTTAGCACTTAGCTCTTCATATCTTTTGATTAGTTGTGGCTTGGTAGGTATGTTGACTGTTTGCTGCTCGGTAGGGGAATAATGCAGCTCGATTTCCACCTTTTACATGAGATCTCTGGTATAGTGGTATTGTAGCTCAATGTGGCAGGATTTTTGTTGTAGAACTGAATTCTTGCCTATGGATATGTGTTATCAATATTAATTCTAACTCCTTCCCCTTCCCCTTCTCTCATATCTTTCACTAATCTCTTTAACCCCACAGCTTACTTTGATGATTCTCCGAGCGCTATGTATTTTGCTTCGGCGGTTGATAAGGCCGTGCTCTTCTTTTTTGGGGTATTCCATGAAATGGGCTTTGTTCCAAGGAAGAAGACGTACCATGTTGTTCTTTTTCTGTCTTCTAAAAAGCCTTCTCAATCACTATCGCAGAACCCATTGAGCTTAATGTTCTGTGATATAGAGAAGGCCTACCAGAGAGTTGCCTTTGAAGTAGTGTAGTATACGTTTTATGCACAAAAGGTGTATGACATTGGGCTCTGCCATGAACCGTGAGACGATATGAACCGTGAGACGATATTGACCTCTATATCATTCTGCATTAGTTTCTCTTCTCCATTGCTTTTGATGGGCTTCTCAAAACATGAGGTTGGTGTGTATGAGGGATTGACTTCTAGCGTATTGCATTGTTTTAGCAAGTATTGCGCGTATTTGATTTGGTGGATGAATATCCTACAGGGTTCTTATTGAACTTGTAGTCCCAAGAAGTATTTCATTATGACCATGTCAGTCATTTCATACTCCTTCATCATTTGAACCTTCAATTCTTCTATTAGATCTTTTTTAGTTCAAATAACAATGAGGTCATCAATATAGAGATTGAGAATGTAGAAATTTATGTGTCCAAGAACACTTCACCACTCGGATAATATCCGTTCTCAATCGCAATGAAATCCAACTATGATAAACCCAACCGGGATAAACTCCACGCAAATCAAATTTAAAAAACAAGGTTTAAAGTTTGCTTACAACCGGAGAGAAACAACAACAAAAACTGAGAGAGAAATAATCACGCGCCGTGATTTACCATAGCGAGACATGCTTCGATCTTCCCGGACAAACTTCCACGAACCAGAATTTTTTTTTTACAAATAAATGATGGCTGCACTTTCACCGCAAAACCGTGGAGAAGACAAATTTTTTCTGGACACTTTAATGTTGGCAGCACACTATCACCAACAAGGAAAATAAACTTTTCTTTCTTTTGGACACCTTTTTTGATGGCAGCCCCTTCTATCACCAAAACAGCAAAAAACAAGAAGAAAACTGCAGCCATCTTTTTACGAACCAGGAAGGAAGAAGAAACTCACTTACGCCAGTTACGAAACACAGGGAGGAGAGGACTAAACCACCCGCCGGCTTATTTTTTTATTTTGACAGCAGTTATGATGGAGAGAAAACACCCTTTAAAAAAAATGTTCGCTGCTTTTAATAGAAATCTGCCAGTTTTTTTTCTTTAGAAAAAACAGCACAAAATAAGTCACAACCTATTAAAAAAAGTTTGCAACATTTTTTCTTGCACTTCCTCATCTTGATTTTTTTAATACTCCCCCACAAGATGAGCTCCCGATACCATTCCGAGCAAACCACGAAGACGCTCGAATGATCCTTTTGGTAAAGGCTTAGTGAAAATATCCGCCACATTATCCTGGCTACGAACAAAGTCCACCACGATAGCACCATCAAGCACTTTCTCCCGAATAAAATGGTGCTCAATTTCTATGTGTTTCGTCCGAGCATGAAACACCGGATTCTACACGAGCTTCAAAGCACTCTCGTTGTCGCCACGAAGCACTGTAGCCTTTCCAATTTCCACAAACACATTCTCCATTAATCTACGAAGCCATATACACTCCTGAGCCGCCAAAGATGACGCTTTATACTCTGCTTCGGTAGTGAAAAGGGACACCGAGTCTCACTTCTTACTACACCATGACACTGCTGTTGAACCACACATGAAAACATACCCCGACGTCGACCTCCGATCATCGGAATCTCCACCATAATCAGCATCTGTGAATCCGTGTGGATTGAAGAATATGCCTCGTTCATACAATAACCTCCAACATTGGCAAGCTGTCAATGCAATCACCATCCGTACTGAAGTCATTTTCGCCACGGGACTGAACGTCACATCGTAGTCCTCCCCGTACTGCTGTGAGAAACCTCGAGCTACAAGACGAGCCTTGTACCACTCCACACTGCCATCTGTTTTTTTCTTGATTTTGTAAACCCACTTGCATGTGACTGGAGTGACACCATCCACTTTGGGTACAAGATCACAAGTCTCGTTCTTTTTGAGGGCACTCATCTCCTCATCCATGACATTTTCCCACTCCTTCACGCCTGCGGCGTCGTCATAGCATGACGGATCCCGCTCATCAAGTGGACCTGCAAAGTAACATGAAACCATGGTTGCCATATTACCTTCCTTATAGTGAGTCAGTAGCACGATGATCCTCTTCGATCTTCTAAGAGAAGTACCGTTCTCCACCTCTTCGACCCTTGCCTCCGCACATGCTCCCCCGTCACCATGACTTGAAGCACTGCTCCCCCTTCTTCCTGACTCCGTCTCCACCGACGTCGAAACAGAAGAGCATGGAGCTCCTGGAGACATAGGTAATTCAACTGATCTTTCATCAGTTTCTTCTTCATGGCTTGCTACTCCCACGTTCTCTTTCAATACTGTGCTATGACCTCCACCATAAGATGTCAACTCGTCAAACACAACATCGCTAGAAACGATGAACCTTCGAGTGTGAGGGTCCATACACTTTCAACCCTTCTTGCGCTCATCATAGCCTACAAAGACACACATCATAGCCTACAAAGACACACATCATAGCTTTGGCATCAAGCTTCGTCCTCCGTGCATCTGGAACATGAACATAGCAAACCGCTCCAAACACTCTCAAATGTTTCACACTCGGTACCTCTCCAAACATGAGTTCTTATGGAGACTTTTGGTTGCTCGGGCTCAATGACAACCTATTGATCACATAAGTTGCACACATCATTCCCTCCACCCATAAGGCCTTAGGAATAATACTCTTAGCATGCAACCAACACCTGCAAGTCTCAGAAATATGTCGAATCTTCCTCTCGGCAACTCCGTTCTATTGCGGTGTATAAGCACAAGATAACTCTCTCCTGATCCCATTCTTATTACAGAAAGAATCGAACTTCGTGGAAGTAAATTCCCCTCCATTGTCTGTCCTCAACTTTTTGATCCGCAGATTCAGCAGTCCTTCAACTCAATCTTTGAACTCCAGGAACTTGCAAAACACCTTTGACTTCTCATTTAAAAAATACACACATGTACGTGTAACGTGAGAAGTCATCCACGAACAACAACATGTACTATTTCCTGAAAAACTTGGGGTAGCAGTCGGCCCCATCACATCGCTATGAATGCACTCCAGTGGTCTCGTGCACCTCGAGAGAGATGTGTCAAATGGAAGGTGATGTGCTTTTCCAAACTGACATCCCTCACATACATGTCCATCACCAAAAGAAGACAAGCGAGGTAAGTCTCTAACAAGACTCTTCGCCACCATCGCTTTCAGCTTCTCCATGCCGACATGCCCCAACCTTTCATGCCAAATCACAGCACTATCGTTGGCCTTCATCTTGTCCATATAAGATGTTGTGGAGAGAACATAAAGATCACGAACCCGCCTTCCACTGTGAGTCACCTCCGCCTTCACCGAATCAAAGTTCCGTAGGAACTTCACTTCCTTCGTCCCAAATAACACGTGGTACCCAGCATCAACTGCATTGGTCACTGAAAATAGGTTCTTCTTCATACCTGACACACATGATACACACTTTTCAATGTAAGTGCACTCCTATCACTGCCAACTGTCACAGTCCCCTGTTGTTCCACCGGATGAACTGTGTTATCCGCTGTCACAATTGCATCACATCCATCATACTTTCGCAGAGATGAGAACTTTGACCCGTCACCGGTAAGGTAATGTCCACATCCGCAATCGACAATCCAATCGTCTTCGAAGTTCACCGAGGCTAAGGCGTCCACATTGGAGACTTTCTCCGCAAGACAACACCTCCCCCAACCTTCGTCTTCCTTTGTACCTTCCTCCTTCTCTGCTGCATGACCCGGTGTAAGGTTGACTCTACAATCACGCTTGTAGTGTCCAACCTTGTTGCATATGAAGCACCTGACATTATTCTTTCCTCCATCATTCCTGGGAGGGAAACGAGCACCACCCTCCCTAGATGAGGTAGAAGAACCTTCTCCGTCATTCTGCTTCTTCTTCTTATCCCAGTTTTTCTTCTTCCCGGTGTACAAAACATCGCTCCCTTCACTAGAGATAGACATCCCCGCCATCTGTCTAGCCAAACTCTCCTGAGACGCCAAGAGATTCTCCAACTCCATCAAGGACGGTTGAGTAGCCCATCATTGCACTGCGGAGATAAAAGATAAATACTCCTTCCGCAACCCCCTGATAATGTGTCTCTTCAGCTTCGCCTCAGAAATTAACTCTTCTGGATCCAATGCGGTAATCTCTGCACATAGATTCTTCATCTTCAGGGAATAAACCGAGATGGAAAGCTCTCTATGATTTGCTTTCGCCAACTCGCTTTCCAGAAACTGCAGTCTCGCCACATTCTTCTTGTTGAACAAACCATCAAGGGCCGCCTAAATCTCCGACGCTGATTTGCACCATATGATGTGATCAAACAAGTCCGGAGAGATAGCTCTTTTCAGAGTGAACTCTGCTTTCGCGTTCATCTTCTTCCAGGCCCTGACTTCTCAAGCATTCGCCGCGGTCGCGACTACCTCTATTTGTGTGTCTCCACAAACAACGTCTCATAAATCTTCTCCCAATAAGTAACTCTCCAAGCATGACTTCCATTTTTTGAAATTTGTGTGCGTGAGCATATCGATCCCCAAACTCCGGGAACTACCACTGTCTTCCATTGATGAGAAATCTGGATATTTGCAACACGAAAGAACTTAGCCCCGCTAAAACTTCCATAGCTCTGATACCATGTAGAAATTTATGTGCCCAATAACACTTCACCACTCGCACAATATTCGTTCTCAATCGCAATGAAATCCAACTATGATAAGCCCAACCGGGATAAACTTCACGCAAATCAAAATTAAAAAATAAGGTTTAAAGTTTGCTTACAATCGGAGAGAAACAACAACAAAAACTGAGAGAGAAATAATCACGGGTCGTGATTCACCATTGCGAGACATGCTTCGATCTTCACGGACAAACTTCCACGAACCCGAATTTTTTTCTTCCAAATAAATGATGGCTGCACTTTCGCCGCCAAACCGTGGAGAAGACAAATATTTTCTGGACACTTTAATGTTGGCAGCACACTATCACCAACAAGGAAAAGAAACTTTTCTTTTTTTTGGACACCTTTTTTTATGGCAGCCCCTTCTATCACCAAAACAGCAAAAAACAAGAAAAAAACTGCAACTCTCTTTTTACGAAACCAGGAAAGAAGAAGAAACTCACTTACGCCAGTTACGAAACACGGGGAGGAGAGGACCAAACCACGCGCCGATTTATTTTTTTATTTGGACAGCAGTTATGATGTAGAGAAAGCACCCTTTATAAAAACTATTCGTTGCTTTTAATAGAAACCTGCCAGTTTTTTTTCTTTAGAAAAAAACAGCACAAAATAAGTCACAACCTATTTAAAAAGGACATTGTTATTAGCAAACCACTTTACGCTATTAGCAAACTATGGTTATTAGCAAACCATATATTTTCAAAATAGCTATTAGCAGGTTTGAACAAAAAATCTAAGTGGTAATGCTTTTGATCTAACTTTGCACAAACACATTGCTAATACAGATCTAAAAATGTCCATTTTACAAACAGCTAATTCAAATAGCCATTGCAATAGAACTCAATAGCCATTACGAAGCTAATGAGAATGGGAATAGACACGATGAAGCTCAATCGTCATTGCAGATCAATACCAGTGCAATACAGATCTGTGGCGTCGTCGACACGAGGAAATACCTAAACTAAATGCAGATATGTGGAAGAGGCGTCGTCGTCGACGGGAGCGTCGTCGTCGTCGTCGACGGGAACGACGTCGGACACGGTGACGAAGAGCGTCGTCGACGGGAGCTGCGTCGTAAGAATGGTGTTGTCGAAGGTGGTCATCGAACATGAGGAGGGGCGTCGTAAGAGAAACCCTAGATCGCACGATGGAGGGAGCGGAAGTGGGTTTTCGCGAATGAGGAAGGCAGCGGCCTGTTCGGGAGTTCCGAAAACCTAAATAATGGTTTGCTAATAGAGGACTTTTAGAATTGAAAAAATAGACTAAAATGACTTGAACCCGGTTTTTTCTGTTTGCTAATAGCGAATCTCGGTTTGCTATTAACAACGTCCTTAAAAAAAGGTTGCAACATTTTTCCTGCACTTCCTCATCTTGATTTTTTTAATTGAGAATGAGAATCAGTTACGGGAAAGATTATTACATAAGAATAGTTCACTTGAGCTTCTTTCAAATGAGTACTACTTCAGGTAGCGGTCAATGTTCTGGTTCTAGGTCCTCAGCGTCTGCTTGAGCCCGTATAGCACCTTGTGGAACTCATAGACTTTAGATTCATGTCCCTCTATTATGTAGCCTTCTAGTTGAATCACATACACATCTTCTACCTCACCATTCAAGAAGGCAGATTTTATGTCTAATTTAAGGACAAATTGTCCTCTTATTTACAAGTGCCAGTAGAAGACTGATTGATTCCATCCTTGCAACCAGAGCAAACGTCTCTGTGAAATCTCTCCCTGATATTTGGGAGTAGCCCTTTGCGACTAACCTTGCTTTGTGTTTAAGAATGTTGTCATCTTCTTTAAATTTTGTTTCATATATCCATTGGAGCATTTCTTCTTCTCGATATCTTCTACAGGTTCAGATTAAATCTTTAACAATACCATACTGTTTAGTGTAACCCTTGACAACTAAATTTTCTTTGTACTCTTGTTGTTATCATCATCTCCATTGAAGTTTAATCTTCTTTTAAAGACCCACTTTAAGCACATTGCTTCCTTCTCTAATGGTAATTCAATTGGTGTCCAAGTATTGTTCTTCTCAATTGCTAAGATTTCTCATTTTATTGCCTCTCTAGCTTCATTCCTCATATTGAATATTTTTTCATAGCTTACTGACTATAGTCTAAAAAGCAAAGTTGCGTGAGGTAAAAACTCACTTAGGGTTTGTTTGTTTCGGCAGTGAGACTGGGAGTGGTAGGAATGAGAGCGTTGGTAATGGAGCGGCAAAAAGTGGACGGAAGTGATTGCGGTCTCAAAAATCCATGTATAAAGTCCATATATCATTGAACATCCACTTTGTTATAAGGAGGGGCTTCAAAAATCCTCAAAGTCCCTCACATTCAGCTTTAGTGCACATCTGACAAATATAGCAAAATTTTCAATTAAAAATAATATCTCTACTAATAGCAAATTTTCCCCGGACCCTCACTGCTGCACGGGAATACTTTGTGCACCGGGCTATCCTTTTTATATATTTTATGCACCGAGAAGAAGTAAACAATGTTTTGAGTTAAACAATTTTTTTTACTTAGTTTTACAGTAAAAATATTCAATCATATATTTGTATAATATGAGCCACTAACTACAATATATCGTCTATCAATAAAGTTTAATAACATTTCTTTTCTTAATTAGCATAATTTCAAGACGTTTATGTTCAAAATCAAGTATTTTAAATAGAGATGGATGACTACTTTATCATGAGGCCTGAGTCATGCTCTTAGTTTCTTTCAACGGATGAGATTGTCCTTCTTAAGGAAAGATTTTTACGTACACGTATCGTATGGAAGAATTGTGAGGGTGAAATCGTGTGCATCTGATCTACTATCGGACCGCTAGCAAAATCCAGAAAAAAAAACCAATGTCCAGCCAAATTTTAACAAAACGTGATGTCCAGCAGAATATTGTTTTTAAAATAATTATTTAATAGGCAATAGGAATCTTAAAATATTTGTAAAAAATTCTTAATTAATATTCTATATATATATATATTGTCCATTCTTGAGTCTATCTTCTGCATAGTTGAACCTGATGAGGAATATGATGTGATAAACAAAATTGTAGTAAAATTCAGCATGACATTGCCCAGTTGTCATTTCTAAAACTGTGTGGGGAATTTTACCAAACACTTTGTGAGCATAAATGTTTCGCTTTTTGTTGAACCTACCCGCACCGAACACCACGCGAACAGCTCCACAGACACGACCTGAAAACAAATCTTTCTCTAACACCACTTGCTGATGTTTGGGCCGCTGAAATAGGACTGCTATGGAGAGCTGATGCCCCAAAAAAATGTCGACTTGTGCTGAAACTTGAATCGTTTCAGCAACTTAAATATGCTGAAACAGACGTTACAACCATGGCTCTTTACACCACTAATTTTGCATAAATTTGTATAATGCCGTAATGCTGAGATATGAAATGAGATGGCCGCATAGACAAGTTCTAGTGGGAAAGAAAAAGACGAAAATGGATATACAGACTGTGTCTGTAACGATTTTTGCTCTGTTTCTTACCTGTTTGTAGCTTGAAGAGTATATAATTTGCACAACGGTTTCAGCCGCACTGCCCCTCAATTTCATGATTCTAATCAGTTCAATGGGTGTTTTTCTTTCTTCCAAATCTAATGACGCAGAGCGAGATGATTTCCAAGGCAAGGGAAGATATCAACAATTTGAGGCATGCCAATGAAGATCTCACCAAGCAGGTGGAAGGATTGCAGATGAACAGATTCAGTGAAGTAGAGGAACTGGTATACCTTCGTTGGGTCAACGCATGCTTGAGGTATGAGCTTCGGAACTATCAAAAACCACCCGCCGGCAAGACGTCAGCTCGTGATCTCAGCAAGAGCTTGTCTCCAAAGTCCCAGGAGCGGGCCAAGAGGCTGATGCTCGAGTATGCAGGATCTGAACGCGGCCAGGGAGACACTGATCTCGAGAGCGTGTCGTCCATGCCGTCTTCTCCTGGAAGCGACGACTTCGATAACGCTTCTGTGGATAGCTCTTCAAGCAGACTCAGTTTTGTAAGCAAAAAGCAGGGGCTTTTGCAGAAGCTGAAGAGATGGGGAAGAAGCAAGGACGACATTGGCATGGCCTCGCCGGCCAGGTCTTTCGGGGGAGCTTCTCCGATGAGAAACAGTTCGAATAGCAGGTTAACGGCACCCAGGGGGCCGTTGGAAGCTCTGATGATGAGGAACGCCGGAGACAGCAATGCCATCACTACCTATGGGAAGAATGAAGAAGACTCAAACGAAGTGTTGGATGGTCAGAACTTACCACCAATCCGGACACGAATTGAGTCGAGTGATTCGTTGAACAACGTTGCCTCCTCGTTTCAGCTGATGTCGAAGTCCGTTGAAGGCGTTGAAGATTTGAAATACCCTGCTTTTAAGGATCGCCATAAACTAGCCGTTGAACGGGAGAAAATGATCAAGGAGAAAGTTGATCAAGCGCGGGCAGAACGATTTGGCGGAGGTTCTGCAGGTTTTAGTTCAAGCACTGAGTTCAGGGCGAGGGGAAATAAGGAGAAGACCGTTGTTATATTACCACCCAAGCTTGGGCTGATCAAGGAGAAGACTGGAGATGAAGGAGGTGAATCAGGTGGGAATGATGAAAGCAAGATCGATAGCCCGATCGTTAGCAAGATGAAACTCTCAGAGATCGAGAAGAGACCGCCGAGAGTTCCCAGGCCGCCTCCCAGATCAGCAGGCGGTGGTTCTACTGTTGACAACAGACCTGCCAGTACATCAGGTGCTGCGCCGCCCGCACCACCGCCACTTCCACCTTTACCTCCCGGTGCACCTCTTCCCCCGCCGCCACCTGCGCCACCGGGGCCAGGCGGAGCACCAAGACCTCCTCCCCCTCCCGGAAGCATGTCGAAAGGTTCCGGCGGTGGGGATAAAGTTCACCGTGCCCCTGAGCTGGTCGAATTCTACCAGTCCTTGATGAAGCGTGAAGCCAAGAAGGACGGTGCGTCGGTCAATTCGACAACCTCCAGCACTGCAGATGCCCGGAGTAATATGATCGGCGAGATTGCCAACAAATCAACATTCCTTTTAGCTGTAAGCATTTCTCAGTAAAGCTTATAACTTGTGATCAGTTTATTTGATTCTTTTTTTGAATTTTTAAACCTGGATTCAGGTGAAAGCTGATGTGGAGAGCCAAGGTGAATTTGTCCAGTCTTTGGCCTCGGAGGTCCGGGCGGCTTCCTTCGCAAATATCGAAGATCTGGTCACCTTCGTGAACTGGCTGGACGAAGAACTCTCCTTCTTGGTACCTTTTTTACCTTATGTTTTCAGATCACACAGTGTAAGAGAAGTATGATAGTTTGTTATCTAGTTCAACTGTGTTTCATCCTGTATAGGTTGATGAGAGAGCTGTTCTAAAACACTTCGATTGGCCGGAGGGAAAAGCCGATGCGTTGAGAGAGGCGGCATTCGAGTATCAAGACCTGATGAAGCTGGAGAGGCAGGTGTCGTCTTTCATCGACGATCCGAAACTTGCTTGTGAACCTGCTCTCAAAAAAATGTACTCTTTGCTTGAAAAGTAAGCGCCTTTTTCAAGCTCCATCCAGTAAATCAGCACTTCTTCTTCTTCTTCCCCCTCACAAATTTCTTCATGGATTGTTGTGTTGCTTTCAGAATGGAGCAGAGTGTCTATGCACTCCTGCGGACTCGTGACATGGCTATGTCGCGCTACAGGGAATTCGGAATTCCCATTGATTGGCTGTCGGACTCCGGTGTTGTTGGCAAGGTACGCTGAATTTCCACTGATTATTCGTCGTGGTTCGAATCCTTAACCTTATGAGAATCACTGGTGTGCTGGTGCAGATCAAACTGGCATCAGTTCAGCTTGCAAGGAAGTACATGAAGAGAGTAGCTTCAGAGCTCGACGCACTGAATGGCACGGAGAAGGAACCGAACAGAGAGTTTTTACTCCTGCAAGGCGTGCGATTTGCCTTCCGAGTTCACCAGGCATGAATGCATACAGAAACTCTAATCTTCCGTTTAAAACTAAAACAGCCTTTCACACTTCATCTTCAATGATGCAGTTTGCTGGAGGATTCGATGCAGAAAGCATGCGGGCTTTCGAAGAACTAAGAAGCCGAGTTAGCAAGCAGAAAACTGAGGATTCTGTGGAGGGAGGAGGGTAGGCTGTCGGATTATATTTGATTTGGTTTTTCTTTTACATGGTGATAGAATAAAAGAATTGCTTGTACAGGGGAAATGTGGTCGGGTGAATTGCGGGAAAGATAGGGTTTTGAAGGATTCATAGGATTCCTAGAATCTGTTTCTGTGTTCTTGATAGTCTAATAAAGTTTATTTTTTAATTTTTTTAGAGTAGACGAGGGAAGAACACAATAAGCTTAAAGAATAGTTCTGATTACAAAAGAGAAATAGGAAGAGGTGAAAGGAGCAACCTTGTCATGAGAAAAAAATCTAGGAGAAAATCATTGTTGATATGCACCCCTTAAATTTAGGCAATTGTTATTAACACCGTAGTTTTGGCTATCTGCTACTATTTGATATCTGCAAATCAGTGATTTTCAAAATGGCTATCCGCAAACAAGATTATTATCCGCAAACTAATTTTTATGAAAAATACAAAACTCAGGAATTGTAAACAATATCACTACTAAATACATTAATATAAATAGACTTCAGAAAACACCATTAAAATATAATTAATTGTCATTGTTGTAGAGTTCATAAGAATAAAGTTAACATTCAAAATAAGTCATGATTGCATCTAAAATTGTCATTGCTTCAAGCCATTCTTTTACCCTGCAAAGATGAAGAGAAAAATTAATATTAATAATTTTTACATTACAATTTGAAATAAAGTTAAATTAAAAAAAATTAATGAAAATGTTTTACACATACTTTTTTCATTATCAATTAATTATTCACTGTTAGTAATATGTTTGTTCCCATTGCCGGTGGTGGTCCTTGCAACCGTTGGTTGTAATGTAGTCCCCAATTTTCCGTCACTTGTTCATGATATCTCATCCATGAAGGAACAATGTGTGGCATCGGAGAGCAAACATTAAAGAATAGCTGAATGAAGTGATTATTATTTAAAAAACCAATGCATATAAGTGTTGGTACCTCCGGCATTGATGAATGAAGTGGAAAATATGTCAAACATTGCACCTTTGATAGTTGAACCACTTCTATGTTGTAGCATGATCTGAAGTTTCCATTCTTCAACATTTGCTACCTTTTGTCCCTTTAAAGAAAATAAACATCCGCAATGCTTGGAGGTTGATCAACGGAGTCCCTTCTTCACCCATTCCTTTTTGTTTTGATTATCCCGATAGTAGCCACTTCCGTCACAACCTAACAACACACGAGGTTTTAGCCGACCAACAATATCTGATGACTTTATAGTAACAACAAAGCCAATATTTTTTCCAACATGACGAGCCCGATCAACTAAGTCTTCCTTGAACTAAAAATAATATTGGTTTCGAAGTGTGCGCTGACATTAACTTCAAATTTTTGAATGTTTTCGACATTTGCAATATTTGGGTCTACATGTCCAACAAACAAAAAAGACTAATAAATATTTGCAATAACAATTTAAACAATATAACTAAATTAAATTACTTAATTTGTGGCATATTTCATACCATGCACAATCAAACAAGATTGTTTGGGATCATTCGTCGTATCCGACATTTCTTCTCTTGCACAAAATTTAAACCTACAATAAATTGATGGAATACACTAAATTAGCACCGCACTTTTGATTTTACACTACAACCACAACATACACCAAAGATACTATATTCAAGAGGATTACAAATGAAATTGTAGAAAATTGTCTATTGTATTCTTGGCTATTAATAATACACTACCCAACCCTAATAAAAAAGGATTAAATAAATCCTCTCAACCATAGGTATGTGAAAGCTTATTAAACCCATGTCCTTCAACACTTCCATTTCCACTTGTTTTTCACTTCTTCTATCTCTTACAATTCCCTCAAACCAAAGAAAAAAGACTTGAGTGATAAATTCACAGGAATTAAGAATAAACTTACCAGCAACAATGGTTGCATCATAGACCACATCATCAATTTCATCGGTGGATACTCCTGGCCGAATGAAACGGGCAGCAGCATCCAAAACATCCCTTGCAATCTGAGGATTCAACCCAATGGGAGCTCAAAAATGAAAATTACTTATGGTTTCATTTTTTCAGTGAGATGAATCAAACAAACCACCAGAGCAAAAAGGAAATACCAAACAGAGTCGTGCATGGCGACTGAAAACTGCAGGCAGAAGATCCAAATCTTGTCGGATGCGTCTCTGGCTCTGCGGGCCTATGGCGACGGCGATGCTCCGGTGACGGAGAGGCTACGGCGACGGCGAGGCTACGGCGACGACGAGGCTACGGGGACGGCGAGGCGAGACGGAGTGAATCGCGAAATGCCGGAGTGCGAGTGCGGCGAGACGGCAATTCACGAAATGTCGGAGTGAGTCTCTGGCTCTGCGGGCCTGTGGCGACGGCTAGGCTCCGGCGAGGGCGAGGCTCCGACGACGGCGAGGCGAGACGGAAGGAATCGCGAAATGGCGGAGTGCAGTGCGACGAGACGACGATTCGCAAAAAAGGGAGAGTGCAGTTAGGATTTTACGGAACCCTAAAAAACCCTTAAAATTGGGTGTGAATAGCCGTTTTAGTAGTGTGGTTAACAATTGCCTAAATTTATAGTAAGAAATGAATTACGGAACCCTAAAAAACCTCCCCACTAACTTAGGCAGTGCCAGTAGTTGTGAGTACCCAAAACCACCCACCACCATCGCAAACCGAAACCACCCCGGCCAGGCGGCCACCGCCGCCCGGTCAGTCGCACGGCCGCTCGGCCACGCTACCCCACGCCGGCTGCGCATCCCCCTTGGTCGCACGTCCGCGCGCGGCCGCGCGGCCCATTGGTGGCCATACACCGGCCGCACGGTCGCCCGGCCGCACACCCCCTCGCCGGTCGCGCGGTCATCCGGTCGTGCGGCCATCCGGCCGCACGACCGCTCGACCACGAGGCAGGCTAGGCCGCGCCCGGACGACGCACGACCGGCTCCCACCATGCGACCACCATCGCACGACCGCCCCGGTGGGCGGTCGGGCGGCCCCGCTTGACCACTGTCATGCCTCCCCGCGACTACTTCCGTATTACCATCGTCACGCCTCATCATTCACATAATTATCCACATATAACAAAATACACTCATCATGGGTGTGCGTATAGTGAAATATTCATCATGTGTGTGTTTATTTCAAAATATCTCATAATGGGTGTGCATATAGCAAAATATCACATAATGGGTGTGCGTATAGCGAAATATCCACCATGGGTGTGCGTATAACAAAATATCCCATAATGAGTTAGCAAAATATGTCATAATGGGTGTGCGCATAACCAAATATATGGTTGTCGCGTGCGTATAGCAAAATATATAGTTATGGGTGTGCGGATAGCCGGACTCCCTAACGGCTTAATACTAGAAGGCCCTTCTCCAAATTTATAAATGGGCTCTAAGACTCTCATTTGAGGGGATCTTGTCTTCTACGTCGGAGAGAGCTCCAAAGTCTTACTTCGAAGATTTCCCTGAGTTCTCCTTGAGTGCTTGAAGATTCCTTCAAAGATCTCATTCGAAGTTCGAATATTCCTTGAAGACGGCTCGAAGAACTCCTTCGGCTTTTAAAGACAATTCGAAGATCTCTTTTGACTTTTGAAGACAGTTCGAAGATCTCCTTTCGGCCTTTGAAGACGACTCGAAGATCTCCTTCGGCCTTTGATGACGATCGAAGATCTCCTTCGGCCTTTGAAGACGGCTCGGAGATCTCCTTCGGCCTTTGAAGACGGCTCGGAGATCTCCTTCGGCCTTTGAAGACGACTCAAAGATCTCCTTCGGCCTTTGAAGACGGCTCGCAGATCTCATCCGGCCTTTGAAGACGGTTCAAAGATCTCCTTCGACCTTTGAAGACGGATCGAAGATCTCTTTTGACCTTCGAAAATCCCTTCGGAGCCTCTAAAATCTCTTTCGCTCCTCGAAGGTCCCCCTGAAGACAGCTCGAAGACCTCATCCATCTCTGTCCTCCGAGCTCAGAGCCCCGCTGCAGCATTCATCAGTCTAGATTGCTTCCGAACAAGCTCACCACCATCGCACTCCAAAACAACCTCCGCGGTCCGAAAGAAATATTGTAACGAGCGGTGGTTTGTCACCCTCGAATGATAACTTCTGTAACACCCCAAGAAATAGTGGAACTTGGCCGGCACAGACTCGGCCTCGTGGTTTTTCCTCGTCAAAAGATTCTTTGTCAGTCGTTGGTCTTTTCTGTGACTATATGCGCGCTCGGCTCGTTCGTAAGAGCGTCGAGCGACCCGCAACAATTGTTAGGAATTCCAATTTCTTATAATAATCAATGAACATGAAAAATTAGGGTTCTCTATGGTAACCCTTCCATATAGTTGTAGATCACAAAATTATAATTGTACCCCACGACGTTATTCGTAGACTCAAAAGTAAATTTTTTTTAAATTGTTTTTTTAGATAAAACTATATATATCGGATTAATGTATGTACGCGTTGTATAACCCGTAATTCGTCGAGATCAGAAATGTATGAGGGCAACGTAGAAGACCTCCCCCACCTGGGCGAGTACAGAAGACCTCCCCCACCTGGGCGAGTACAGAAGACCTCCCCCACCTGGGCGAGTACAGAAGACCTCCCCCACCTGGGCGAGTACCTTGCTTTACCCCGTCAAAAGGCGGGAGCGGCTATCTGCAGCCCATTTCAGAGGGCGGGAGTCGCTATCTGCAGTCCACTTCAGAAGGCGGGAGCAGCTATTCACAGTCCATTTGGATTTGCCTATAAATAGGACCCCAAGGCACAAGTAGAAGGCACCTTCACCCCCCCCCCCCCCCCCCCTATGGTGGGCGAGTGTGCCAAGCTCAGCATTGGCTTTAGGAGGGGAAGTTTCTATAGACTTCGGGGTATGTGGTGGGACCTCCTCGCTGCAGCACGCGGGTCTTGTTTGTAGGCAGGTTGATGTGGTTTTGCATGCTCTCTAGCTTCTTATCACCTTGTCTCACGTGGGTCGATCACTAAATGAGTAGCCTCTGGTCACCCCCAAGTCTCGAACATAGTTGGACTGGTATCCGGGTTCCAATATTTTTGGTGCGGTGAGCGTGGACTGTGACCGGAGTAAGAAACTTTAGTGTGAGACCTCACGGTGAGCCTTGATGAGAAGGGACTGAGGCGAGTACCAGTTCAGGCGAGTACAAACTCAGGTGAGTACCAGATTAGGGGAGCTCAAACTGAGGCGAGTACAGTTCAGGCGACAAACTCAGGTGAGTACCAGATTAGGGGAGCTCAAACTGAGGCGAGTACCAGTTCAGGCGAGTACAAACTCAGGGGAGTACCAGATTAGGGGAGCTCAAACTGAGGCGAGTACCAGTTCAGGCGAGTATAAACTCAGGCGAGTACCAGATTAGGGGAGTTTAAACTGAGGCGAGTACCAATTCAGGCGAGTACGAACTGAGGCGAATTCCAGCTCAGGCGAGCTCAATTAACTCGCAGGTGTTCTACTCGCAGACTCTGCCTACATGTATTCTACTCGCAGATACTCTGCCTACAGGTGTTCTACTCGCAGATACTCTGCCTACAGGTATTCTACTCGCAGATATTCTGCCTACAGGTATTCTACTCGCAGATACTCTGCCTACAGATATTCTACTCGCAGATATTCTGCCTACAGGTATTCTACTCGCAGATACTCTGCCTACAGGTGTTCTACTCGCAGATAGTCTGCTTGCATGTGTTCTACTTGCAAGGTGCGAGGCGACCTAATGTAGGTGACCTCCTCTAGGGAAACTTAAGGTCAGGCGAGAAGAAATCAAGCTCAGTGAGGAGTGATTTCAGACGAGTTGGAGCATAGAAAATAAAAAAGTTCCTGAGGCGACCTAATGTAGGTGACCTCCTCTAGGGACACTTGTTGTACAACCCGTATTCGCCGAGTGGGCCCCTCAAGCCAAATGGCGAGACCTGGGTCAGCCCGATCATTCGCCCCGGCTAGGAGGTGGAAGCACCCCCGGTTTGGTGGGGGTAAGGTGCAGAAGAGAAGGAGCTTGGCGAGTGGTGCTCTCACAGACCACTCGCCCGGAAGCGTGGGCACTCGCCCAGCTAGACGGGTGCCCAGCGAGTGGTGCCCTCACGGACCACTCGCCCAGGATGATTTGAGGGGGAAATGACCCTAATACCCCTGGTGGGCTGCAAATAGCCCTTCGGAACAGCGGAGTTAGGCTGTTAGCAGACCAATTTGGGGTGTTGCTAGTAAAATTAAAAGGCGGATTCATGTTATTTGCAGACCAGCCTAGAAAAATCTATAAATAGACCCTTAAGGGCACCTTGGAGGAGATTCGATTTTAGAGAATCCTCTCCTCCAGGCTAGTTTTTGGTCGGCTGCTAGTGCCCTCCAAGGTGCCCGGTTGAGCTCTGGTTTGGGAGGGGAAGCTCTCTAAGATCTTCCGGGTGTGTGGCGGGACCTCCTCGCTTCAGCCTTGGGTCTATTCATATTCTCGCATCCACCGTCAAGAGAGTCTAGTGAGGGAGAAGTAAGCATCGGCTACACCCCCAGTGGGTCCGAACTCAAGAGACCTGTTGAAGGTTTCAACATTTTTGGTGCGGTGAGCGTGGACCGTAGCCGGTGAAGGAAAATCTTGAATTAGGTTCGATGACGGGAGATGGGGGGAATGATTCTGACTCAGGTCACTCGCAGCCACCCGCGACAGGAGAGTGGCTGGAGATGTTTGAGAAGTTCAAGCGAGAAGTCCTGCAGACAGTTCTCGCAGCAAGGAGCGAGTGCGAGACCCCGGCAGTCCCCGTGGTTCCACCCCTGCAGATCGGCGAGAACGCACCGGGGCAGCGGCCGGGGAAGGAGGTGCCAGCAGAAGGAAGTGCGCGAGATCTCCCGGGGCGACAGCTGTTCAGCAGTCCGGCGAGTGCTGAGGTGTGCGAATTGGGTCCGCGCGAGAAGACCATTCGCCGAGCAGGGGAAGGAAGCCCCTTTTGCGAGATGATCCTCTCGGCCCCAGTGCCAGAGGGGTTTCGTGGGCCGGAGATGTCCTAATACACCGGCAAGGAGGATCCAGTCGTGCACCTGCAGTGGTTTGTGGACATGACATCAATCCTCCCTATGTCGGATGCTTTTCAATGCCGACTCTTCGCAACCACCCCGAAGGAGAAAGCAAGGGACTGGTTCCACCAGCTTTCCGCGGGTTCCATCTACACGTTTGATGATCTGCGCCGAGGCTTTCGACTGCGCTTCTCGACGTCAAAAAAGAGGAAGAAGGATGCAGAGACTCTCTTCAAGATCAGGCAGAGGGAGGGAGAGTCCCTGGCACATTACGTGGATAGGTTCCAGGAGGAGATACACCTCGTGCAGGAGGTGCCGGGATTCGCCCTCCAAATGGCGTTCATCGTACTGTTGCGAGACGGGTTCTTCAAGATGGACCTGAAAAGAAGGCCTCCTTCATCCTTTGAAGAATTGATGGAGCGAGCAGCAGAGGAGATTGAAGGGGAGGCGGCCAACCCAGAGTTCTACAGGAGGTTGGCAAAAATGAGCGAGCCCGAGGTGAGGCAGCAGGAAGGAAGAAGGCGAGATGAACCCTGGGGTCAAGGGTTCGAAAGACCGCCTCGGAATTGGAGGAATCAGGAGCCCAACAACAGGTTAGGCTGGAGGCACCAGGAAGGACCGGCGAGAGGTCAGGAGGAGGGAGAACTCATGGAAGTAGAGAAGCGGCCCTCCTGGAAGGATCCCTTCGTCACCTTCCTTGCAACAGGAAAGTTTCCGGAGGAGGTTCCGGACCAGAGACGCTTCCGATATAAGTCCGCCTACTACGTACTCCACGAGGGGGACTTGTATCGGAAGACCCTCTCGGGCCTCCTAGCCCGATGCGTTTCAGAGGAGGAGGTCCCAAGGATCTTGGAAGAAGTCCACTCCGGCAAGTGCGGCAGCCACTCGGGGAGCAGGATGTTGGAGGCAAGAATAATGAGGCAGGGATACTTCTGGCCAACCCTAAGTAAAGACGCGGCAGCCTTCGCCAAGAGGTGCCAGAAGTGCCAAATGTTCGCCCCGCTTCATCTCATGCCAGCTCAGAGGCTAAAGAGTATCACGACGCCCTGGCCATTCGCCATATGGGGGATGGATCTGGTAGGACCCTTCCCCCAGGCTAGTGGGCATAGGAGGTTTCTCCTAGTAATGATTGACTACTTCTCAAAGTGGTTGGAGGTCAAGGTGTTGGCTAAGGTCACCTCCCAGGTAATCCGCAACTTCGTATGGGGAGAGATCATTTGTCGACATGGGCTTCCACAGGCCATAGTCACGGATAATAATCCGCAATTCGCAAGCGAGGAGTTCATCAGCTTCTGTGGCCAGCTGGGGATAGACCTCAGGTTTGCATCCGTTCACCATCCCCGGAGCAACGGGCAGGTGGAGGCGGCAAACAAGGTCATCGTGAACCTGCTCAAGAAGAAGGTGGAAAATCTGAAGGGCAATTGGGTAGAACAGCTTCCATCGGTCTTGTGGGCCCTAAGAACTACCCCCAACACCGCCACAGGAGAGACCCCTTTCAAGCTCTCTCACGGCTGCGAGGCCGTCATCCCCATAGAGTTCGAAGTTATGACACCACGGGTAAAGGCCGCCGCAAGCGGAGAGGAAGGTTGGAGAGTCGAAAACGAGGTGGAGTTGCGGCTCTCCCTCGACCTCATCGAAGAAGCTCGGGACCTGGCAGCCATTCGCCAAGAAGAGGTCAAGCGACGGATGGCCAAATATTTCGATAAGCACGTCAGGGTCAAGCAGTTCGAGAAGGGAGATCTGGTGCTCAAGAAGGTCGACGCGGCCGGAAGATCCGCCGCGGTGGGAAAACTCAACCCCAACTGGGAAGGTCCCTATGTCGTGGAAGAGGCACTAAAGTCTGGGGGGTATCGCCTTCAGAATGTGGAGGGCCAACCTCTCAGCCACACATGGAGTGGTGACGATCTTAAACGTTTCTATCCCTGAAACTATGTAATAAAAATGTTTTGAAATAAGAATATTTTGCTTAACATAAGTGTTTGAGATTGATACTGCAGCTTGTAGGAAAAATCCCGAACGCTCCAAAAGTGGCCCCGAGCAGACCCGCTGTCCAGGCTCTCATCTAGCTGGCAGGTCCGAAGGCTCACTCGAAGGCAGGTTCTATGTGAAAGAAAAGAAGGCCCCGAGCAGACCCGCTGTCCAGGCTCTCATCTAGCTGGCAGGTCCGAAGGCTCACTCGGTGGCAGGTTCCAAGGTGTTGAGAAAGTGGCCCCGAGCAGACCCGCTGTCCAGGCTCTCACCTAGCTGGCAGGTCCGAAGGCTCACTCGGAGGCAGGTTCTATGTGAAAGAAAAGAAGGCCCCGAGCAGACCCGCTGTCCAGGCTCTCATCTAGCTGGCAGGTCCGAAGGCTCACTCGGAGGCAGGTTCTATGTGAAAGAAAAGAAGGCCCCGAGCAGACCCACTGTCCAGGCTCTCATCTAGCTGGCAGGTCCGAAGGCTCACTCGGTGGCAGGTTCCAAGGTGTTGAGAAAGTGGCCCCGAGGAGACCCGCTGTCCAGGCTCTCACCTAGCTGGAAGGTCCGAAGGCTCACTCGGAGGCAGGTTCTATGTGAAAGAAAAGAAGGCCCCGAGCAGACCCGCTGTCCACGCTCTCATCTAGCTGGCAGGTCCGAAGGCTCACTCGGAGGCAGGTTCCAAGGTGTTGAGAAAGTGGCCCCCGCTGTCCAGGCTCTCATCTAGCTGGCAGGTCCGAAGGCTCACTCGGAGGCAGGTTCTATGCGAAAGAAAAGAAGGCCCCGAGCAGACCCGCTGTCCAGGCTCTCATCTAGCTGGCAGGTCCGAAAGCTCACTCGGTGGCAGGTTCCAAGGTGTTGAGAAAGTGGCCCCGAGCAGACCCGCTGTCCAGGATCTCACCTAGCTGGCAGGTCTGAAGGCTCACTCGGAGGCAGGTTCTATGTGAAAGAAAAGAAGGCCCCGAGCAGACCCGCTGTCCAGGCTCTCATCTAGCTGGCAGGTCCGAAGGCTCACTCGGAGGCAGGTTCTATGTGAAAGAAAAGAAGGCCCCGAGCAGACCCGCTGTCCAGGCTCTCATCTAGCTGGCAGGTCCGAAGGCTCACTCGGTGGCAGGTTCCAAGGTGTTGAGAAAGTGGCCCCGAGCAGACCCGCTGTCCAGGCTCTCACCTAGATGGCAGGTCCGAAGGCTCACTCGGAGGCAGGTTCTATGTGAAAGAAAAGAAGGCCCCGAGCAGACCCGCTGTCCAGGCTCTTATCTAGCTGGCAGGTCCGAAGGCTCACTCGGAGGCAGGTTCCAATGTGTTGAGAAAGTGGCCCCGAGCAGACCCGCTGTCCAGGCTCTCATCTAGCTGGCAGGTCCGAAGGCTCACTCGGAGGCAGGTTCTATGCGAAAGAAAAGAAGGCCCCGAGCAGACTCGCTGTCCAGGCTCTCATCTAGCTGGCAGGTCCGAAGGCTCACTCGGTGGCAGGTTCCAAGGTGTTGAGAAAGTGGCCCCGAGCAGACCCGCTGTCCGGGCTCTCACCTAGCTGACAGGTCCGAAGGCTCACTCGGAGGCAGGTTATATGTGAAAGAAAAGAAGGTCCCGAGCAGACCCGCTGTCCAGGCTCTCATCTAGCTGGCAGGTCCGAAGGCTCACTCGGTGGCAGGTTCCAAGGTGTTGAGAAAGTGGCCCCGAGCAGACCCGCTGTCCAGGCTCTCACCTAGCTGGCAGGTCCGAAGGCTCACTCGGAGGCAGGTTCTGTAACATCCCCCAAACTGCTAGACCCCTAAGTTGGTTTTGTCATGACTGGGTCATGACAAAACCATAGGAAGAACCTTTTTGAACCTAAGAGCTTAGGAAAGGAGGAGGAAGCCACCTTGGTCTGCAAATAGTAATTCCCATCTTCCAAGCTTGGGATTGGAATTTAGGGCTTCAACTTAACCCTTGGACCCCACCATAGTGTCCCTAACCCTTTAGGGGTCCCCTTAGGGCACCAAGGGCCCATTGAAGTCAACCTAAGAGACCAATTTGACTAAGGTCAACATAAACCCTCAAATTGGTCAAAATAGCTCATTTAGAGCCAATCAACCCTTACCATGTCAAATTGATCACACCCCTAGGTTTAGAATACCATTATAGACCTAGTGGACCCAAAAGCCCCATCATGGGACCCCCAGGGGTGCAAATTGACCAAAATGCCCTTTTTAGGTCAAAATGACCTTTCTTCTCAAAGTACCCCAATTGACCTTCACCACATTAAATTGACCTCACCCATAGGGCTATCATGTCATAGGGGAGCTAGTGGACCAAAAAGCCCCATGACCAAGTCAACCCTAGGGCTCAATTTGACCAAAGTCAATTTAGCCTATTTTGGTCAAATCATCTTAGATTGGGTCAACCAAGAACCATATGACCAAATTGACTCCACCATTAGTTCCTAAACTTAATTTAGAACCTATTGAACCCAAAAGCCCCATCCTAGGGTTCCCCAATTGACCAATTTGACCAAAAGTCAAAATTGCCCAATTTAGGTCAAAATGCTCAAACCTAACCCAATCCCTTTGGGCTAGCTCAATTGGATGGTCAACCAGCCCATGTGGACCATCATTAAACTCAGGAGAGAGTGTAGAAACCGACCATGGTGATTAGGAGAGAGAAATGGGGGGTTTCACCATTTTTGGAAGAGAGAGAAGAGGCCATTCATGGCCATTAAGAGGTTTTACCTCTTGGCCCCCCCAATTGATGCCTCCATTCAACTCCTCAGCCAGCTGGGAGAAGTTTCCATCAGTTACACAAGGGAATTAAGGCAAGGAGAGGAAGAGGGGACGGCCTTGGAGTGAAACCGAAGAAGCCATTAATGGCCATGGAGCTTAAAGCCATCACCACCCCCAATCGAAACCCCCTTCACCTTCAGAGACCTGAGAGGAGAGAAACCCCCAAGCTTCCAGAGGATTTCGTGCACTGTAGGAAGGAATTGGCATGGCTTCTCAACCGACGGCAGCTCCCATGGTGTACTCGAGGTTGACCCGACGGCAAGCCCTCCAGCAGGTCCCGTTCTCTTCCCTGAACTCTAAGGATTAGATCCAAATCGACGGCGGCTCGATCCGTGGCCAATTGGCCGGGAATCAAGCCGGCCTTGCCCCCCGTTGATCGGGTTGGGTATCCTCTTACAGAACGCGATTCCGGCCACCTCCGGCCGATCAAACACCGCTCATCGCCGGCCCCCACCTCAACGGAGGTGGTGGTGGCGTTGGTCGGCCGGGGCGGCGCTCAGGTGGCCGGGAAATCACCTATCAAGGCGGACCAGGCGCGGTAAATCTCAGCCGCTGATTTCTTGGGGACGATGACCCGGCGCCGCCCGATCTGCTTTAAGATTCGTGCTAATTTAATTCAATCCTTATTAATTCTGTGATTAAAATGCAGCCTCTATTTAAATCTGGGAAAAATACTTAGAGGCCGAATCATGAAAAGTGGTCAACATAGAAAATGTAGCCCTTTGGGTCTAGTTTCATACAAAATTGAGATCACTCAATTTGGAGTCCTGGTTAGGGCTCAGCACTCATTCTAGTGGAGGCTGTCTTTAGGGCTAATCAGAACTCATTTTTGATGCCCACCCCATTATAGAACTCCAAATGACTTGATTTTTGGGGTGTAGTCTAGTCTTGTGCATACTTAGGTCATGTCCAAAGATCACAAGGATTGGAGAAGTTTTCTTCTTAATTTTTGGGAAAGACCAATAATCCTAGTTTAACCTAATTAGGTGTCCTAAACACCTCAAAACCCTTCCAAACTTGGATGGGTGGTCCTAAGGGGTATGTATAGGCCCTGGTTAAAATATCATGATTTATGGAGTTGTTTTGGTAGGGTATTCCACCAAAATAGCCTTAGGCTCCCTAGGTTTAGGCAAAACTTTGGGTGAGTGCCCCCACTCTTCCACAAGGTCTTTTGGCTCCATATTTGGGGTGCACCTCACCCTCCCCCATGCCAACCTCTGGTCCAAGTTTGGTGGCCATTGGAGGGGTTTTGCCCTAGTAAATCAAAAAGGGGCTAAATTGCTATTTGCACCCCAAATAGGTACCCATTGGAATTCCACTCCCCACCAAATGTTGGTAGGATTTTGGGTGGTCTTTCACTGACCCATGGTCAGTATAGTGAGTAGCATGGACATGGGCAAGGTAGGGAGATCTTTGAGACTAGTTTCACTTAAAGGTTATGTTTAGGGTAAAGGTAAACCTAAGCTAGTTTTGGAGTGTGGAGGGGTTTCCTCCCACTGATTGTTGGGGTAACTTTGGTCACTGCCTTGGGAGGTAGGAGGCACCCCAAGGAGCCACTTGGGGTGGGTTAGGACCTATTGTGCCCATGAATCCTAATGGTTGAGTTTATGGTGCCTTTTAGGGTTTGTGAAGGAGGTAGGAGTAAATGCCCATGGGGAGAAGTGTAATAGACCTCTCTGAGTCCTAAGAGTGGTATAATCCCCTCCCAAGAGGTTTGAGTGGATTTGGAGATGTTTAGGCCCTAACCCTAGGCTAAACCCTTAAGGGGTGCAAATAGAGGTCAATGAAGGGAGTAGGGTCAAACCCTAGTGGTTTGACCTAAAGTTTTGGTGGGTGGGTCATAGTGACCAGAGAAGACTCCCTTGTGAATTTGAAGAGGTTTGGAGTTGTCTAACCTAGGTAATAAATCCTTGGGTAGATTTGTAAATAATTGGAATTTGGAGTTCTAGGAAGAAATAACACTTAGGGAATCACCATCTTCTGTCACCCACTTGTTTTTGAGGTTATGAATCTCTGGAGTTCCTACTAGAGCTGTTGGAGAAGGTTAGACCCTAACCCTAGGTTAAACCCTAGTGGGGTGCAATTAGAAGCTAATGAAGGAAGAGGGGACAAAACTTAATGGTTTGACTTGAAATTTTGGGGAGGTGGCCTTAGTGACTAGGGAATGCTACTGTGAGAATTTGGAGGGATTTGGAGTTGCCCATCTTAGGTAATAAACCCTTGGGTAAATTTGTAAATAATTAGGGTTTGGGATTTTAGGGAGAAATAGTACTTATCAACTTACCATCTTCTGTCATAAACATGGTTTTAATGATATAAATCTCTGGAAGAATTGGTTAGAACATGAGTTAACCCTTGGAGGTCCAAATTGTAATATTCCTCATTGTTGGCAATTTTTGGGTTGGTTAAATTTATGATGATAAGTTACTGTAATTGCACGAAACTTTGCTGGTTGTCTTTTCATAACAATATATAACCACTGTAATTTTCCCATAATTTATGGATCAATATTTTTGGTACCTCTAGTTCATTTTGGAAGAGATTACAAATATATCCTTGGATGTAATTACAAATATGCCCTCTGTGGAACATGGTCAAACTTTGTAGGACTGAATATCATATCATGAGACACCACTGTACCAATTTGCAAAAGGTTTAGAGATCATATGAGGGTACCTCCTTTGTAATTTATTGGAAATAATTGTGTTTTGGAATTTCTAAAAATAGTAAATCTTGTTGGTTTTTCCTAAAATTTTATACCTACTGTTTATTAGGTACTATGGATTTATGTAAAAATTGGAGTAGGCAGTGGAGGTCAGGAAAGTACACCTGTAGTTCAAACCTTAGTAAAATGGCCCTTTGGAAAATTATTTAAAATACTTTTATTATTGGAAAAATTATGAAACCCTAGATTTGGTCTGAAATAGGTAGCATGGGTCCCCAGTAAATCCCTTGGGTCAAGGAGATGGTTATTTAGTGTACCTCTCTTTATGAGCATCAAAACGTTAAGGTTGGTCTGCGTTTAGCAACTAGACAACTTTGGGGTTAAAGGTCAAACTGATGGTCTTGGGTCTGGAGTGATGAAGGTTGGGTAGTAGCCTTGTGTTGTGTTTGGATCCCTAGAGGAGTTAGGGTTTGGTAAGTCTTAGGGTGGTGGAGTGCCACCCTCGGAATAGGTCGTCCGGGGATTGACGAAAGATCGTCTTTTCCTGTTAAGCGTCTGTTAGCACCTAAGTTTCAATAGCAGGAAAGTTATTATGAGATGTGTTTGTGGAAGTCTGGCCGGTTTAATCCGGTGATCTTTTGTTTCGGAGATGTTTGTTGGTGGCGGGCGGGTTAGCCCGGGGAGCTTGTAGCTCGGTGTTGTCGGAAGATGTCTTGCATGTGCATAAGGTGGTGGGTCCTTAGTGTTGGCGGTCGTTGCACCGACGTTGATACTTGGGCTCGGCTAGTGCGGGTTTGTACTTAGCCATAAAATCTGGCGGTCCAGTCAGTAAGAGTACGCAGACGCTCCGCGGGTTTAGTGGAGGCGTACGATAGGTCTAGGTCGGGTAGTGCATTTACCAACCTAGAGGTGGGCGGGGCCCAACCCACCGCTTCCGTTTGCCACTACGGGAGTATCCGGGGAGTCTAGCTCGCTCCAAAAAGGGGGAACTAAAGGTCTATGCGCATAGAGTCGTAGTGGGTGAGTTGCACTTGTTTGATCACCGCATAACAACATATTTGCATGTCATAGCATAACCATTGCATTCAACCCCTGACACCTATCGTATAAATTGGTATGGGACTTTTTATACGATAGGCCCTGCTAAACGACCCCTTGGTCTATAGGTTTGTTTGGGCACTCCTATAAATCAATGGTTAATATTATAATATTTAATTGTTTCTACATTTACTCATTACTGCTTTACCTATACTTTACCCTGCTGTTTTTATTTCTGGTTTCGTTTACATATATATATCACCTGTGTAGCGTAGATATTTCCTTGTCACCTGCATTTGTTCTACCCCTTGTTTGTCCTCCGCTTCCTCCTTCCCATCTGGTGCCTAGGAGCCTTGGGGGGAGGGGTGGGGAATTGGCTGAGTCTTTATGACTGACGGTCAGTGGACCTTATCATTTTAGGAGACCGCGGCGACGGAGCAGCACCGGAGGCCGGTGCAAATGGAGGCGGGGCAGTCTAGCTCAGGAGCTCAGATGACAGGATCCGTGAGTGTTGATTTAGTTATTTTGCTTCCGCGAGTGAATCATGTAGTGAGGATCTGATGTATTGGGCAAGGCCCTAGCTATCTTTTTCCTTTCTTTTCAGTTACATTGTGGACATCTTTTGATGAGTTATTTATATATGTGATGTGGACTTAGCTTGTTCTACTAATCAGTTTAGCTTACTTTTCTTGTGATCGATTTGGCCGGCAGGATCGGCATTTTGTAGTGGCGACCTTCTCGAGCGAAGGTGTCACCGCAAAACGGCGGTTCTGGGCCTAAGACCCGGTGGTTTTTGCAAAAAAAAAAAAATAGGGTCTTACAAGTGGTATCAGAGGAAACATCGATCCAAGGAAAAGAAGTCCACAAACCCTGGGCCACCCCGCGCGAGCTTAGTTTGCGGACAAACTAGCAGCGGAAGCAATGGTGTGCCCATAAGGGAAATCACATGTAAAAGTCCACTTATAACTGAAATTTTTCTTCCCTTTAGCTAAGTCCCTTATAAGTGCAATCTTTCTTGTGTAGCCGGCAACGGAACCTTCACCGCAGCATGGAGTCCCGCCGACTCCGAACGTCGTTCCACCACCACCGGCTCCTACCCCGTTCCAGCAGACGGAGTTGGGGCAGACTCTGACTGCCATTCTGGAGACATTCAGAGCACAGCAGGCACCGGCTCCTCAACAAAACCCTGGGGCCAACTGGCTGAGCATCTTCCGGGGGCTCTCCCCGCCAGCTTATATTGGGACGGAGACGGCTGTAAGAACTGAAGAGTGGGTGGACATTATGCAAGAGATGCTGACAGGAATCCAGTGCCCGGTGGAGATGGAGGTGCCACTGGTGGTTTCATGCCTGGAATCCCATGCTAAGAGGTGGTGGAAGAGGTTCCTGGCTACATCGTACCCGGGATTAGAGGCAGCAGATGTTGCTTGGGATGATTTCAAAGCGGCGTTGTTGGAGCATTTTGTGCCGCAGTCGGCAAGAGATGACTTGGAAGATAGATTTCTGCAGTTGCGGCAGGGGAGTAGATCAGTGCTGGAGTACCATCAGGAGTTCACTCACCTGTCCCGGTTTGCGGTATCCTACCAGCTGGATGATGCAGGATATGCTAAGAGGTTCTATAAGGGCCTCCGTGATGAGTTGAGACAGGCCCTTCTGTTCGTCTCCGATGGCAGCATGACGAAGATTCTGGAAATGGCAAAGAAGCTGGAGGGAGACCAGCAAGTTGTTCGAGGAAGGAAGAGACCCATGGAGGATCAAGGAAGAAATGGGAGAAGAGATCAGCCGAGAGGCCGAGACGCCGGGGAAAGAAGGACGGAGGTCCGACCCCGTCAGGAAGAGAGGCAGGAGCAAAGGGAGCCGGTAGTTTTGGCTCCTCAGCCCTTGCAGATAAGGGAAGTGCCAAGGATTGGAGGAGGTGGGCCACCTCCTGAGTGCTTTCACTGCCATCAGGTCGGCCACATCAAGAGGAACTGCCCCCAGAGGAATGCTCCTCCAGCACTACAGGCAGCACCTCGGGGCCAGCATCCCGGAGGCCGAGGACGTGGTCGAGGCCGTGGATTTCAGGGTGACGATCGGAGGCACTACAGAGAGCAGGCTTATGCCTTAGATTTGGCCAGGCTCAGGGACCCGGCAAGGGTCATCGCAGGTACTTGTCGCTTTTAATTTTAAATAGTTAATGTTTTGAAAGTTTTAGCTTTACCGTAGTCTTGAACCAATCGTCAAACCCTTCAGGTTTAGTTTCCGTTTTCGGCAAACCTGCTTTTGCCTTGTTCGATACGGGTGCCTCGCACTCGTTCGTCTCGGCCAAATTTATCGAAGACCTAGACCAATTCAAGCACTTCAAAAGCGACTATAGGAGAGTGAGATTTCCGGACGGATCAGAGGTCTTAACAAATTTAACATGCCTAATGAGTCTGGAGATTGGAGGAAGACTGTTCGAAGTCCCGGCAACTGTTCTGAAGATGAGGGATTACGACCTGATCCTGGGCATGAGTTGGTTGTATGAGAACCAGGCAAGGATTGATTGCCCGGCTAGGCGGATCGTGCTAGAGCATAAAGACGGTGTTGTGGTATTCGAAGGTACTCAACCTACCTCTCGTCTCTTTTTATCATCCATTCAGGCCGTCAAGGCCCACCTGCAGGGAGATGAGGTTTACCAGGTGCTCTTCGAGGCGACTGAAGTCGAGGACTCAGTGCCAAGTATCCCGGTAGTTCGAGATTTTGCTGATGTCTTTCCAGAGAAGCTTCCTGGGCTACCACCGCACCGCGAGAAGGATTTTCAGATTCAGCTGGTGCCAGGGGCCAAGCCGGTGTCCAAAGCTCCTTACCGGATGGCCCCAAAGGAGTTGGTAGAGTTTCGGAGCCAGCTGCAGGAGCTGGTGGAAGCAGGGTTCGTTAGGCCGAGTTCCTCACCTTGGGGAGCACCGGTGTTATTTGTGAAAAAGAAGGATGGGACGCTCAGACTGTGCATCGATTACAGAGCTCTGAATAGACTGACGGTACGGAACACGTATCCTCTGCCAAGGATAGACGAGCTCTTTGACCAGCTAGAGGGAGCCCACTGCTTCTCGAAGCTGGATTTAAGATCAGGTTATTATCAGCTGAGGATCCAAGAGGAGGACATCCCGAAGACGGCTTTCAGCAGTCGGTATGGATTGTATGAGTTCACGGTGATGCCGTTCGGGCTCACAAATGCACCTTCAGCATTTATGAGCTTGATGAACCGGGTGTTTGAGCCTTACCTTGACATCTTTGTCATAGTGTTCATCGACGACATCCTCATCTACTCGAGGACGGAGGAGGAGCATGCGCAGCATTTGGCACTAACCTTGGGGAAGCTGCGGGAGCATCGGTTATATGCAAAGTTCAGTAAATGTCAGTTCTGGTTGAAGGAGGTGGCCTTCCTGGGCCACATCATCAGTGGAGCAGGCTTGGCAGTAGATCCAGCAAAGGTTCAGGCAGTACGGGACTGGCCGCCGCTAAAGACGACCACCGACGTAAGAAGTTTCTTGGGACTTGCCGGCTACTACCGGAAGTTCGTTCAGGGGTTTTCCCAGATAGCCCTCCCGCTTACCTCTCTGACAAGAAAGGATGCTGTTTTTACTTGGACGCCGCAGTGCGAGACAGCTTTCCAGGAGCTGAAGGGTCGGCTTACTTTAGCTCCCATCCTTGCCCTTCCGTCGGGGAAGGAAGGATTTCAAGTGTATACGGATGCATCTTATCAGGGGATGGGTGCCGTTCTGATGCAGAACGGGCATGTGATAGCTTATGCCTCCCGCCAGTTGAAGGACCACGAGCGGAATTACCCAGTGCACGATTTGGAGATGGGAGCAGTCGTATTCGCTCTTAAGATCTGGCGACACTACCTCTATGGTGTCCACTACGACATATTCTCAGATCACAAAAATCTGAAGTATGTAGATACGCAGAAGGAGTTGAATATCCGACAGAGGCGATGGGTGGAGTTCTTATCAGATTACCAGTATACGATGCATTACCACCCAGGGAAGGCAAATGTGGTAGCAGACGCTCTGAGCAGGAGAGCTACTACATCAGGAGCAGAGCCTAAGCTGATGGCCATGGAGTTGGTGCGAATGTTCGAAGATATGCGGATCTCCCTGGTATTTGAAGATGATCCGGAGCTATACGAGGAGTACCTAGCAGCGACTGGTGCCACTTATGACATTCGAGACCGCATCAGGGAATGGCAGAGACAGGATGCCAAGCTGGAGCCGATTTTCAGAGCCTTGGAGGCAGGTTCAGCTGGAGATTATTCGATGAAGGACGACCTGTTGAGTTTTAGAGGTCGGGTGTATGTGCCGGTGGGAGATCAGATCCGGGAAGATATTATGGCAGAGGCTCACTGCAGTAAGTATTCAGTGCACCCGGGTATTACCAAGATGACGGCAGATCTGAAGAGGACCATGTACTGGCCGGGTATGAAGAGAGATATCATTTATTTTGTGACCCACTGCGAGACCTGCCAGCTTGTGAAGGCGGAGTGTCGGAACCCCGCAGGATTATTGCAGCCACTCCCAGTGCCGGAGTGGAAGTTCGACGATATAGCGATGGATTTTATTCATGGTCTTCCCCGATCCCGTACGGCGAATGACTCGATTTGGGTGATCGTCGACAGGTTGACGAAGGTGGCTAGATTCATTCCGATCAGGAAGGATGATTCAGTCAGAGTTTTGGTTCGAAAGTTTGTGGAGCAGTTTATCCGTTATCATGGTGTGCCAAGGACGATAGTTTCCGACCGAGATGGACGTTTTACGTCAAGGGAGTGGAGAGCGGTGCAGGCCTATCTAGGCACCCGGTTGACCTTCAGTACAGCTTTTCACCCCCAGACAGACGGGCAAACGGAGCGCACCAATCGGACCTTGGAGGATCTTTTGCGTCTTTGCATTCTAGACCGTGGGGAGCCTTGGGAGAGACTGTTGCCGTTGGTCGAGTTCTCTTATAACAACAGTCACCAGGCTAGCATAGGCAGAGCACCTTACGAGGCATTATATGGACGGAGGTGCAGGACACCGTTATCTTGGATTCAGGATGAGGACCCCAAGGCTCTTGGCTCAGAGTTCGTGGAGGACACGGAGGCCCAAGTGAGGTTGATTCGAGATAGGATGCTGGAGGCCCAGAGCAGGCAGGCCAAGTATTACGATGCGCGTCATCGTATGGTGGAGTTCCAGGTGGGAGACCGGGTTTTCTTGAAGATACGTCCGATGCATGGAGTCTCGAGTGTTCGCGGCCGGAAGAAGCTCAGTCCAAGGTTTATGGGACCCTATAGGATCCTGGAGCGGATCGGCCCCTTGGCTTACAGACTGGAGCTACCGCCGGATTTGGAGGGACTGCATGACGTATTCCACGTCTCTTCACTTAGGAAGGCTTTACTTCGGCCTGAGCAGCAGGTGTCTACTTCTGAGGGGCCAGTAGCTACAGATCGATCGATTCACTTGGAGCCGGTTCGGATAGACGACACAGAGCTACGAGTCTTGCGGCGCAAGAAGGTCCCACTGGTCAAGGTCCTGTGGAGGAATCATGGACAGGAAGAACATACTTGGGAGCCACTGGACTTGATGCAGCAAAAATATCCGCAGCTTTTTACGACAGGTACAACTTACTTTTTCTGGGATGTTACAGTTTTTCCTCTAGTAGAAACCCCATAGGCTTGTCTGAATTTCGGGGACGAAATTTTTATTTTTATGTATTGGGGTTTATAACATCCCCCAAACTGCTAGACCCCTAAGTTGGTTTTGTCATGACTGGGTCATGACAAAACTATAGGAAGAACCTTTTTGAACCTAAGAGCTTAGGAAAGGAGGAGGAAGCCACCTTGGTCTGCAAATAGCAATTCCCATCTTCCAAGCTTGGGATTGGAATTTAGGGCTTCAACTTAACCCTTGGACCCCACCATAGTGTCCCTAACCCTTTAGGGGTCCCCTTAGGGCACCAAGGGCCCATTGAAGTCAACCTAAGAGACCAATTTGACTAAGGTCAACATAAACCCTCAAATTGGTCAAAATAGCTCATTTAGAGCCAATCAACCCTTACCATGTCAAATTGATCACACCCCTAGGTTTAGAATACCATTATAGACCTAGTGGACCCAAAAGCCCCATCATGGGACCCCCAGGGGTGCAAATTGACCAAAATGCCCTTTTTAGGTCAAAATGACCTTTCTTCTCAAAGTACCCCAATTGACCTTCACCACATTAAATTGACCTCACCCATAGGGCTATCATGTCATAGGGGAGCTAGTGGACCAAAAAGCCCCATGACCAAGTCAACCCTAGGGCTCAATTTGACCAAAGTCAATTTAGCCTATTTTGGTCAAATCATCTTAGATTGGGTCAACCAAGAACCATATGACCAAATTGACTCCACCATTAGTTCCTAAACTTAATTTAGAACCTATTGAACCCAAAAGCCCCATCCTAGGGTTCCCCAATTGACCAATTTGACCAAAAGTCAAAATTGCCCAATTTAGGTCAAAATGCTCAAACCTAACCCAATCCCTTTGGGCTAGCTCAATTGGATGGTCAACCAGCCCATGTGGACCATCATTAAACTCAGGAGAGAGTGTAGAAACCGACCATGGTGATTAGGAGAGAGAAAATGGGGGGTTTCACCATTTTTGGAAGAGAGAGAAGAGGTCATTCATGGCCATTAAGAGGTTTTACCTCTTGGCCCCCCCAATTGATGCCTCCATTCAACTCCTCAGCCAGCTGGGAGAAGTTTCCATCAGTTACACAAGGGAATTAAGGCAAGGAGAGGAAGAGGGGCCGGCCTTGGAGTGAAACCGAAGAAGCCATTAATGGCCATGGAGCTTAAAGCCATCACCACCCCCAATCGAAACCCCCTTCACCTTCAGAGACCTGAGAGGAGAGAAACCCCCAAGCTTCCAGAGGATTTCGTGCACTGTAGGAAGGAATTGGCATGGCTTCTCAACCGACGGCAGCTCCCATGGTGTACTCGAGGTTGACCCGACGGCAAGCCCTCCAGCAGGTCCCGTTCTCTTCCCTGAACTCTAAGGATTAGATCCAAATCGACGGCGGCTCGATCCGTGGCCAATTGGCCGGGAATCAAGCCGGCCTTGCCCCCCGTTGATCGGGTTGGGTATCCTCTTACAGAACGCGATTCCGGCCACCTCCGGCCGATCAAACACCGCTCATCGCCGGCCCCCACCTCAACGGAGGTGGTGGTGGCGTTGGTCGGCCGGGGCGGCGCTCAGGTGGCCGGGAAATCACCTATCAAGGCGGACCAGGCGCGGTAAATCTCAGCCGCTGATTTCTTGGGGACGATGACCCGGCGCCGCCCGATCTGCTTTAAGATTCGTGCTAATTTAATTCAATCCTTATTAATTCTGTGATTAAAATGCAGCCTCTATTTAAATCTGGGAAAAATACTTAGAGGCCGAATCATGAAAAGTGGTCAACATAGAAAATGTAGCCCTTTGGGTCTAGTTTCATACAAAATTGAGATCACTCAATTTGGAGTCCTGGTTAGGGCTCAGCACTCATTCTAGTGGAGGCTGTCTTTAGGGCTAATCAGAACTCATTTTTGATGCCCACCCCATTATAGAACTCCAAATGACTTGATTTTTGGGGTGTAGTCTAGTCTTGTGCATACTTAGGTCATGTCCAAAGATCACAAGGATTGGAGAAGTATTCTTCTTAATTTTTGGGAAAGACCAATAATCCTAGTTTAACCTAATTAGGTGTCCTAAACACCTCAAAACCCTTCCAAACTTGGATGGGTGGTCCTAAGGGGTATGTATAGGCCCTGGTTAAAATATCATGATTTATGGAGTTGTTTTGGTAGGGTATTCCACCAAAATAGCCTTAGGCTCCCTAGGTTTAGGCAAAACTTTGGGTGAGTGCCCCCACTCTTCCACAAGGTCTTTTGGCTCCATATTTGGGGTGCACCTCACCCTCCCCCATGCCAACCTCTGGTCCAAGTTTGGTGGCCATTGGAGGGGTTTTGCCCTAGTAAATCAAAAAGGGGCTAAATTGCTATTTGCACCCCAAATAGGTACCCATTGGAATTCCACTCCCCACCAAATGTTGGTAGGATTTTGGGTGGTCTTTCACTGACCCATGGTCAGTATAGTGAGTAGCATGGACATGGGCAAGGTAGGGAGATCTTTGAGACTAGTTTCACTTAAAGGTTATGTTTAGGGTAAAGGTAAACCTAAGCTAGTTTTGGAGTGTGGAGGGGTTTCCTCCCACTGATTGTTGGGGTAACTTTGGTCACTGCCTTGGGAGGTAGGAGGCACCCCAAGGAGCCACTTGGGGTGGGTTAGGACCTATTGTGCCCATGAATCCTAATGGTTGAGTTTATGGTGCCTTTTAGGGTTTGTGAAGGAGGTAGGAGTAAATGCCCATGGGGAGAAGTGTAATAGACCTCTCTGAGTCCTAAGAGTGGTATAATCCCCTCCCAAGAGGTTTGAGTGGATTTGGAGATGTTTAGGCCCTAACCCTAGGCTAAACCCTTAAGGGGTGCAAATAGAGGTCAATGAAGGGAGTAGGGTCAAACCCTAGTGGTTTGACCTAAAGTTTTGGTGGGTGGGTCATAGTGACCAGAGAAGACTCCCTTGTGAATTTGAAGAGGTTTGGAGTTGTCTAACCTAGGTAATAAATCCTTGGGTAGATTTGTAAATAATTGGAATTTGGAGTTCTAGGAAGAAATAACACTTAGGGAATCACCATCTTCTGTCACCCACTTGTTTTTGAGGTTAGGAATCTCTGGAGTTCCTACTAGAGCTGTTGGAGAAGGTTAGACCCTAACCCTAGGTTAAACCCTAGTGGGGTGCAATTAGAAGCTAATGAAGGAAGAGGGGACAAAACTTAATGGTTTGACTTGAAATTTTGGGGAGGTGGCCTTAGTGACTAGGGAATGCTACTGTGAGAATTTGGAGGGATTTGGAGTTGCCCATCTTAGGTAATAAACCCTTGGGTAAATTTGTAAATAATTAGGGTTTGGGATTTTAGGGAGAAATAGTACTTATCAACTTACCATCTTCTGTCATAAACATGGTTTTAATGATATAAATCTCTGGAAGAATTGGTTAGAACATGAGTTAACCCTTGGAGGTCCAAATTGTAATATTCCTCATTGTTGGCAATTTTTGGGTTGGTTAAATTTATGATGATAAGTTACTGTAATTGCACGAATCTTTGCTGGTTGTCTTTTCATAACAATATATAACCACTGTAATTTTCCCATAATTTATGGATCAATATTTTTGGTACCTCTAGTTCATTTTGGAAGAGATTACAAATATATCCTTGGATGTAATTACAAATATGCCCTCTGTGGAACATGGTCAAACTTTGTAGGACTGAATATCATATCATGAGACACCACTGTACCAATTTGCAAAAGGTTTAGAGATCATATGAGGGTACCTCCTTTGTAATTTATTGGAAATAATTGTGTTTTGGAATTTCTAAAAATAGTAAATCTTGTTGGTTTTTCCTAAAATTTTATACCTACTGTTTATTAGGTACTATGGATTTATGTAAAAATTGGAGTAGGCAGTGGAGGTCAGGAAAGTACACCTGTAGTTCAAACCTTAGTAAAATGGCCCTTTGGAAAATTATTTAAAATACTTTTATTATTGGAAAAATTATGAAACCCTAGATTTGGTCTGAAATAGGTAGCATGGGTCCCCAGTAAATCCCTTGGGTCAAGGAGATGGTTATTTAGTGTACCTCTCTTTATGAGCATCAAAACGTTAAGGTTGGTCTGCGTTTAGCAACTAGACAACTTTGGGGTTAAAGGTCAAACTGATGGTCTTGGGTCTGGAGTGATGAAGGTTGGGTAGTAGCCTTGTGTTGTGTTTGGATCCCTAGAGGAGTTAGGGTTTGGTAAGTCTTAGGGTGGTGGAGTGCCACCCTCGGAATAGGTCGTCCGGGGATTGACGAAAGATCGTCTTTTCCTGTTAAGCGTCTGTTAGCACCTAAGTTTCAATAGCAGGAAAGTTATTATGAGATGTGTTTGTGGAAGTCTGGCCGGTTTAATCCGGTGATCTTTTGTTTCGGAGATGTTTGTTGGTGGCGGGCGGGTTAGCCCGGGGAGCTTGTAGCTCGGTGTTGTCGGAAGATGTCTTGCATGTGCATAAGGTGGTGGGTCCTTAGTGTTGGCGGTCGTTGCACCGACGTTGATACTTGGGCTCGGCTAGTGCGGGTTTGTACTTAGCCATAAAATCTGGCGGTCCAGTCAGTAAGAGTACGCAGACGCTCCGCGGGTTTAGTGGAGGCGTACGATAGGTCTAGGTCGGGTAGTGCATTTACCAACCTAGAGGTGGGCGGGGCCCAACCCACCGCTTCCGTTTGCCACTACGGGAGTATCCGGGGAGTCTAGCTCGCTCCAAAAAGGGGAAACTAAAGGTCTATGCGCATAGAGTCGTAGTGGGTGAGTTGCACTTGTTTGATCACCGCATAACAACATATTTGCATGTCATAGCATAACCATTGCATTCAACCCCTGACACCTATCGTATAAATTGGTATGGGACTTTTTATACGATAGGCCCTTCTAAACGACCCCTTGGTCTATAGGTTTGTTTGGGCACTCCTATAAATCAATGGTTAATATTATAATATTTAATTGTTTCTACATTTACTCATTACTGCTTTACCTATACTTTACCCTGCTGTTTTTATTTCTGGTTTCGTTTACATATATATATCACCTGTGTAGCGTAGATATTTCCTTGTCACCTGCATTTGTTCTACCCCTTGTTTGTCCTCCGCTTCCTCCTTCCCATCCGGTGCCTAGGAGCCTTGGGGGGAGGGGTGGGGAATTGGCTGAGTCTTTATGACTGACGGTCGGTGGACCTTATCATTTTAGGAGACCGCGGCGACGGAGCAGCACCGGAGGCCGGTGCAAATGGAGGCGGGGCAGTCTAGCTCAGGAGCTCAGATGACAGGATCCGTGAGTGTTGATTTAGTTATTTTGCTTCCGCGAGTGAATCATGTAGTGAGGATCTGATGTATTGGGCAAGGCCCTAGCTATCTTTTTCCTTTCTTTTCAGTTACATTGTGGACATCTTTTGATGAGTTATTTATATATGTGATGTGGACTTAGCTTGTTCTACTAATCAGTTTAGCTTACTTTTCTTGTGATCGATTTGGCCGGCAGGATCGGCATTTTGTAGTGGCGACCTTCTCGAGCGAAGGTGTCACCGCAAAACGGCGGTTCTGGGCCTAAGACCCGGTGGTTTTTGCAAAAAAAAAAATAGGGTCTTACAGGTTCTATGTGAAAGAAAAGAAAGCCCCGAGCAGACCCGCTGTCCAGGCTCTCATCTAGATGGCAGGTCCGAAGGCTCACTCGGAGGCAGGTTCCAAGGTGTTGAGAAAGTGGCCCCGAGCAGACCCGCTGTCCAGGCTCTCATCTAGCTGGCAGGTCCGAAGGCTCACTCGGAGGCAGGTTCTATGCGAAAGAAAAGAAGGCCCCGAGCAGACCCGCTGTGCAGGCTCTCATCTAGCTGGCAGGTCCGAAGGCTCACTCGGTGTCAGGTTCAAAATTCTCAAAAGGTGACCTCAAGAGCACTCGCATTGATCACGCGCAGGAGAGATGACCTCACTTCACTTTCATGACTACCTAAGCGAAACCCCGGTTTGGGCGAATGGTAAGAAAGTGCGAGTGGGGCAGGCAGCGGGAAGCGAAGGGGGGCGACACGCCTAGGTCACCCTCGAGCATTCGCTAAGTGGCCAGGACAGTCGCACTACAGTTTAAACGTCCTAATGAGCCTAGCGAGATATAGCGGCGACTGAGAAAGAATTAACGTCCTAGCGAGCCTAGCGAGACGTAACAACAAATGAGAAAAAAGTGGAGATAGCACAAAAATGGAGAGCACAAAAATCGTGATCAATATACATATCTTTCAAGGGCACTCGCCCCGTTCATGATTACATTCAAAAGATTTTAAGTAAAAGACGGCAAAAAACACAGGGCCCATCTCAGGGGTCGGCAGGCTTCTCGCCAGAAGATCTATCGCTCTCGCCTGAATCCGGTAGGAGGGCGTCTTCTCGCGGCTCGCCATCCTCATCTTCCGGGAAGGGGATCGGGATGAAGAGCTCGGGGACGACCTGTCGGGCAGAGAGGCATTCAGCCTCTTCCTTCAGGTACCCAGCCTGCCGCAACACCTGCAGCGCATGCTTCACGGCGCTCTGGGCGTTCTCCTGCATCAATTGCTCCAACTCGTGGTGGGGGTAGAAGTGCCCCCCACTCCCCAAGGCGAGTGCCGAGACCTCGGCTTCTCGCGACCGCTGGGCCTCGGCCTTAGCCAGCCGGACTTCGTCTTCAAGGCCAGCCACCCGAGCACGAAGCATCTCGGCAACTGTGGTATCCTAAAAATAATAATAAGGGTGGTAAGAAAAAGGTGCATCAATCGGCAACGGGTCACTCGCGGGGAGGGAGAAAATATATACCTCTGCAATGGGGCGGCTGGCGAGAAGGGTTTCCGCAGCTGCCAGCTTCGTCCTGAGTTCCTGCGCCTCAGCAGAAACGATGGTCCTGGACGCCTCAACCTCCCCCAAGCTCCGCTCCAGTTTGATGCTCCGGCGCGAAGACATATGCGCGAGCTCGAGCGCCCGCAGCATGGCCCTGGCGCTCTCATGGGCGAGAACCTGAGTCATCTCGGCATCGTAGACTTCAGCATCCTCCCGGCCGTAGAGGGCATACGCGATGGCATAAGCCTCACCACTGGCGAGGTCGCTCTCTATCCACGACAGATGGAGGGTGGAGAGCGAGACCCTATCGACGTTCCTGTCCCACTTTACCAGGGGAGCCCCCGAGGGGTCCACGTACTTCTCGCCGCTTGGGAAGTTCCGGTGGTCCCTGGGCAATGGAGGCGGCGACAACGACGATCCCGCATGAAGGGTGGTCTCGCCTGGCGCACCCACCCCCAGGGTTTGAGTCTGAGCACTCTCCCCTAGGGTCTCGTCCAAGACCCCCTTCCCCTTGGCGGAGGGGGGATTCTTTGATTTCTTGGAGGAAGAGGAGGTCAGCGCCCCAGGTTTTCGCTTCTTTCCGCTAGGCTTGGAGGAGGAGGGTTCCTCCCGACAGGCATCCGCTGCAGCCTGTGCGAAGGACACGGAAGCCCCAGAGGGACGCGGCGGATGAAGGGGGAAGCTACGCACGCCTGCATAATATTGCGAATGATTTGGCGAATGGTATAAGAGTCACAAGATCGAAACGAATGAAGTCCCAAAAACTTACCCTCGCCCTGTGGAATGAGCGGGAGCGAGTTGACGTTTCACCGGAGATAGACGAGGTCCATCCCGTGCTCCAAGATGTATTGGTGGAGTTTGGCCTCGTGCCCCCCTAGGGTCGGGGGGGCGGAAGGTTGACTCCTCCTCCTGCACTGGGGCGAGGAGTGTATTTCCCAGGTTCCCGCTGACGAAGAGGAAGCGCCGAACCCAGTCGTGGTTCTTATTCGGGAGCCCGTAGTACTTGAGCGGGTTCAGACCCGAGAAGAATGAGATGTCGTTGGTGCAGCGAAAGGTATAGAGCTTGCGGAAGACGGGGAGCGAGAACTCGATCCCCTCTTCTCGCAGGTAGCTCGCGTACCCGACCAGCATGGCGATGGAGTTGGGATTGAGCTGGCCGGGCACGACTCCATAATACTTGAAGGTCTGGCGGAGTTCCGGCCAGATGGGAAGGAGAAACCCCACCTCGAAGTGCTCTAGCGGGATCGCGAGAGCACAGGGCGAGATGGAGTTTAGGCGCTCGTCCGGCCTGGGCTTTCGCGCCTCGAACCCAGGCGGGATGTAATCCGCGACCGCAGTCAAGTAAGCCTCGTCGGAGAGGTCGCATGAATCGAAGGTGTGGTTGACGAACGCGCTGGCGCACCTGGCCCTGCCTTCCGCATCACCACCCATGTCGCGAATGACGAAGGATAAGAAAGCAGCAGAGAAGAGAGAAGCGCGAGTGCTAATGCGAGGAAAGAGAAGGAGCGGATGGTAAGGTATTTAATACGGTGGTTGAAAGACCTATTTATAGAGGGGCTAAACGACGTTTGGGCTTTCGAGGTAACGGGTGTGCGGATAGCATTCGCGCCTTCCCGACGCCTCGGAACCCGGGCCGACCCCTCTCGCCCAGTAATGACAAGTGCCCTGTGGCTATTCGCTCATCGACTACGCGAAAGAGGTTAAGAAAACATTCGGCAATAGTAAAGCATTCGGCAATACCCAAGTAAGATATAGGAAATAAAGGACAAAGAATAGAGCATTCGCAAAACACAGGACATAAGATTATTACAAACAGAAATAAAAGTTCAGCATCCGCGCTACAGAAAACAGAAGAATTACAAGAAGGGCGAATGAAGACTAGCTCAATACTCCTCCCAGACCCACCGACCTCGCTTTCGCGACCCAGCTTCCAGGGGCATTCGCGGGCGGAAATATGCGAGCATGTTGGTGATCTCATGGGAAGCCAGTTGGAGTTGGTCCCGGGCTCGCGCGGCGTGTCTTTCGGGAGACAACTCCCCTCCTTCACCCCCCAGGCTCTCCACCGTCGCGAGAATGCGCGAGTAGTCCCGCTGGAGGTCCTTTAACTCACGCGCGACTCTCAGCCGCACGTCGTCCACCTGGCCGGCGACATTTCGCTGGATGTGGATGAGCTTCCCCAAGACCTCCGTGATCCGCTCCTTCAGGGTCGCGTGATCTGAGGAGTCACCCAGAAAGTCAGCGAGATCCCCAGGGGAAGGGAGAGGCGAGAGCATCCCCTCTCCCCCCTCGTAGTAGGAATCAAAGAGGGAGGCTTCCCGATAGCCTGCGAAATCACAACTAGGTCAGTAGTGGTAAAATATGCGAGTACGATAGGGGCAGGTGAGTGAACTGACCTGGGGTGGGGTCCTTGTGACCTGAAGGACGAGACGAATGGGGTGCGTTCCAAGCAGCCCGGCGGGAGGTAGGACCTTTCCCTTTCCAGGATGGTAGGGCTGTGAGGTAGGAGCTGGAGCATCCGCAGGATCATCCGCACGGCCCTGATGACCGGATCCCTTCTGGGGAGATATCCTCGGCTCATCCGCAAGAACGGAGGGGTTCCGCAGCGGAAGGTTGGGGTCAAGGGCTACAAAAAACAGTGGTCAGCAGCGAGCATCATGAAGGGTGAATCTAAAAGGGTTAACAACTTACCGGACTGCAATGAGGTCTCGCCCGGAGGAGGTGGAGGAGCAAGGTCCCGATCTGGAGGCCTCTCATCCGGGGGAGGTGGCATCACGACACTGCTCGAGACGGCCCCGTGGCCGGTCTCGGGCATCGAGATCCCCTGCGAATGGTCAGAGCAAAGGCAGGGTAAGGAGAGGAACTAAACAGAGGGACGAGAGGAATCCTCATACCTGCGTCCCGGGGTCCGGAGGATTTCTCGCCGGAAGAGTATCCGCCGGCGGAGTCCTCGCCGGAGGAGTGCCCGCAGAGGATTCCGAGGCAGTCTCGCCTCTCTGACGATTCAGTCGAATCGCCTTGGCTCGACGCGAGACGTAGGGGGCACTCGGGTCCCGCTTAGACATAAGCCAGGGAGCAAATTTGGCTGCCTTGGGGGCAGTTACAGCTTGGGCCGCGGCCAGATGCTCGATCATCTCCAGCGAGAGGGGTCTCGCGGAAGGCTTGTGAGAAGACATTGATCTCGGTGAAGAGCTAAGGGAGGGAAGAAGCTCCGAATCGAGGGTTGTCAACGCTCCAGAAAGTTCTGACATGAAGAGATATATATAGGACAACGGTGGGACCCACAGAATCTTGTGAGTCCAGTCAGCAAGCACTCACCGAATACAGGGTTGGACTGTTCTTTCCGAGCGTAGTAACCACTCGCAAAGAGCGGGGATTGTGTACAACCCGTATTCGCCGAGTGGGCCCCTCAAGCCAAATGGCGAGACCTGGGTCAGCCCGATCATTCGCCCCGGCTAGGAGGTGGAAGCACCCCCGGTTTGGTGGGGGTAAGGTGCAGAAGAGAAGGAGCTAGGCGAGTGGTTCTCTCACGGACCACTCGCCCGGAAGCGTGGGCACTCGCCCAGCTAGGCGGGTGCCCAGCGAGTGGTGCCCTCACGGACCACTCGCCTAGGATGATTTGAGGGGGAAATGACTCTAATACCCATAGTGGGCTGCAAATAGCCCTTCGGAACAGCGGAGTTAGGCTGTTAGCAGACCAATTTGGGGTGCTGTTAGTAAAATTAAAAGGCGGATTCATGTTATTTGCAGACCAGCCTAGAAAAATCTATAAATAGACTCTTAAGGGCACCTTGGAGGAGATCCGATTTTAGAGAATCCTCTCCTCCAGGCTAGTTTTTGGTCGGCTGCTAGTGCCCTCCAAGGTGCCCGGTTGAGCTCTGGTTTGGGAGGAGAAGCTCTCTAAGATCTTCCGGGTGTGTGGCGGGACCTCCTCGCTTCAGCCTTGGGTCTATTCATATTCTCGCATCCACCGTCAAGATAGTCTAGTGAGGGAGAAGTAAGCATCGACTACACCCCCAGTGGGTCCGAACTCAAGAGACCTGTTGAAGGTTTCAACACTTGTATTGCCCTCGTTTTCACCTTTTTTTATTGCTAACATATCTTCATACATAGTACATATTAATACTCATGGGTGCTTTGGTAAAACCCATGAGTGCTTTCATCTGATATGCAAATAGTGTTACTTTGACATCTTGACCACTATGACAACCGTCACAGAGGGATCCATATGACAAGGTCATGGTAGAGTGTATATTTCGCAAGTCCTTTCTACTTTATTTCGCAAATTCAACCTGCCTACTCATGGTCACCACTTCAGCAACTATGGTGTTCTCTTCAGTTCTAGCTCGAGAACTGATACTCAACAAGTTCATATTTTTATGGTATTCTCTTTAGTTCCGCGAGTTCCTACTCGCGAGGATGTATCCAACTACTCATCTCTACAAGATCGAGAAGAAATCTATATTCGGCGAATGCTTACTCGCGATGGGTATTCTTATTTGGGATGATCTTATTCAACAGCTTATACTTCCTGATGAAAACTCAAAGGACAATTATTCATAACTCACTTTGGCGAGGAAAAGTCATCATGAATCAGGTCACGTAAAACTTATTCTTCTTCGTATTATTCACTATATATAACAATATTGATCTCTCTATTGTAAAACTCTTAAGAATTAGATCGAGCATCCACTTGAAGTAGTATGATATATTCAAAAGCATTTTAGGATGTGTAATCTCACCTCTCCCCTTGAAACTTCTGGTCGAGCAATGAGATGACGTCTCCGGTTCAGTGCGCCATCCTAAGTCCAAGCCTCTGCATTGTCGGTCGAGATCAGCTCCCCCCTCGCATGTTGTCCGATCTGCCCTTCGAGTACCAGCTCTCTTTGCCCGTGCATTAGTTACTATGGGAGAGAATGAAACTACATTCTCAGGTACTCTAAGTGAGTTGAAGTCCTCGAGCAGAGAGTTGTCATAGACCAGGCCGTAGCACTGGGCTCCTCCCCTGCAGGTTGGCTACTTGCTCCCTCGAGTGAGTTCTATGTCCTCGAGCAGAGAGTTGTCGTAGACCAGGCCGTAGCACTGGGCTCCTCCCCTGCATGCTAGCTACTTGCCCGCTCGAGTGAGTTCTACGTCCTCGAGCAAAGTGTTGTCGTAGACCACGCCGTAGCACTGGGCTCCTCCCCTGCAGGCTGGCTACTTGCCCCCTCGAGTGAGTTCTATATCCTCGAGCAGAGAGTTGCCGTAGACTAGGCCGTAGCACTGGGCTCCTCCCCTGCAGGCTGGCTACTTGCCCCCTCGAGTGAGTTCTACGTCCTCGAGCAGAGTGCTGCCGTAGACCAGGCCGTAGCACTGGGCTCCTCCCCTGCAGGCTGACTACTTGCCCCCTCGAGTGAGATCTATGTCCTCGAGCAGAGTGTTGTCGTAGACAAGGTCACTGCACGAGCTTCTCTCCTGCACACCGGCTACTTGCCCCCTCGAGCGAGTTGAAGTCCTCGAGCAGAGTGTTGTCGTAGACCAGGTCACTGCACGAGCTCCTCTCCTGCACACCGGCTACTTGCCCCCTCGAGCGAGTTGAAGTCCTCGAGCAGAGTGTTGTCGTAGACCAGGTCACTGCACGAGCTCCTCTCCTGCACACCGGCTACTTTCCCCCTCGAGCGAGTTGAAGTCCTCGAGCAGAGTGTTGCCGTAGACCAGGTCACTGCACGAGCTCCTCTCCTGCACACCGGCTACTTGCCCCCTCGAGCGAGTTGAAGTCCTCGAGCAGAGTGTTGTCGTAGACCAGGTCACTGCACGAGCTCCTCTCCTGCACACCGACTACTTGCCCCCTCGAGAGAGTTGAAGTCCTCGAGCAGAGTGTTGTCGTAGACCAGGTCACTGCACGAGCTCCTCTCCTGCACACCGGCTACTTTCCCCCTCGAGCGAGTTAAAGTCCTCGAGCAGAGTGTTGTCGTAGACCATGTCGCTGCACGAGCTCCTCTTCTCCACCTCCAGTTGAGCTCGCTTGTCTAGCGAATGGCCTGGAAGGTGGCGACTCTTCTCCACCTCCAGTTTAGCTCGCTTGTTTAGCGAAGGGCATGGAAGGTGCCAACTCTTCTCCACCTCCAGTTGAGCTAGCTTGATTAGAGAATGGCCTGGAGGGTGTCGACTCTTCTCCACCTCCAGTTGAGCTCGCTTCTCTAGCGAATGGCCTGGAAGGTGGCGACTCTTCTCCACGTCTAGTTGAGCTCGCTTGTTTAGCGAAGGGCCTGGAAGGTGCCAACTCTTCTCCACCTCCAGTTGAGCTCGCTTGTTTAGCGAAGGGCCTGGAAGGTGCCAACTCGTCTCCACCTCCAGTTGAGCTCGCTTGATTAACGAATGGCCTGGAGGGTGTCGACTCTTCTCCACCTCCAGTTGAGCTCGCCTGATTAGCGAATTGCCTTGAGAGTGTCGACTCTTCTCCACCTCCAGTTGAGCTCGCTTGTCTAGCGAATGGCCTGGAAGGTGGCGACTCTTCTCCACCTCCAGTTGAACTCGCTTGTTTAGCGAAGGGCCTGGAAGGTGACACTCTTCTCCACCTCCAGTTGAGCTCGCTTGTTTAGCGAAGGCCCTGGAAGGAGCCAACTCTTCTCCACCTCCAGTTGAGCTCGCTTGATTAGCGAATGGCCTGGAGGGTGTCGACTCTTCTCCACCTCCAGTTGAGCTCGCTTATCTAGCGAATGGCCTGGAAGGTGGCAACTCTTCTTCACCTCCAGTTGAGCTCGCTTGTTTAGCGAAGGGCCTGGAAGGTGCCAACTCTTCTCCACCTTCAGTTGAGCTCGCTTGATTAACGAATGGCCTGGAGGGTGTTGACTCTTCTCCACCTCCAGTTGAGCTCGCTTCTCTAGCGATTGGCCTGGAAGGTGGCGACTCTTCTTCACCTCCAGTTGAGCTCGCTTGTTTAGCGAAGGGCCTGGAAGGTGCCAACTCTTCTCCACCTCCAGTTGAGCTCGCTTGATTAGCGAATGGCCTGGAGGGTGTCGACTCTTCTCCACCTCCAGTTGAGCTCGCTTATCTAGCGAATGGCCTGGAAGGTGGCGACTCTTCTTCACCTCCAGTTGAGCTCGCTTGTTTAGCGAAGGGCCTGGAAGGTGCCAACTCTTCTCCACCTCCAGTTGAGCTCGCTTGATTAGCGAATGGCCTGGAGGGTGCAGACTCTTCTCCACCTCCAGTTGAGCTCGCTTCTCTAGAGAATGGCCTGGAAGGTGGCGACTCTTCTTCACCTCCTGTTGAGCTCGCTTGTTTAGCGAAGGGCCTGGAAGGTGCCAACTCTTCTCCACCTCCAGTTGAGCTCGCTTGATTAGCGGCTTGGAGGGTGTCGACTCTTCTCCACCTCCAGTTGAGCTCGCTTATCTAGCGAATGGCCTGGAAGGTGGTGACTCTTCTTCACCTCCAGTTGAGCTCGCTTGTTTAGCGAAGGGCCTGGAAGGTGCCAACTCTTCTCCACCTCCAGATGAGCTCGCTTGATTAGCGAATGGCCTGGAGGGTGTCGACTCTTCTCCACCTCCAGTTGAGCTCGCTTATCTAGCGATTGGACTGGAAGGTGGCGACTCTTCTTCACCTCCAGTTGAGCTCGCTTGTTTAGCGAAGGGCCTGGAAGGTGCCAACTCTTCTCCACCTCCAGTTGAGCTCGCTTGATTAGCGAATGGCCTGGAGGGTGTCGACTCTTCTCCACCTCTAGTTGAGCTCGCTTCTCTAGCGAATGGCCTGAAAGGTGGCGACTCTTCTTCACCTCCAGTTGAGCTCGCTTGTTTAGCGAAGGGCCTGAAAGGTGCCAAATCTTCTCCACTTCCAGTTGAGCTCGCTTGATTAACGAATGGCCTGGAGGGTGTCGAATCTTCTCCACCTCCAGTTGAGCTCGCTTATCTAGCGAATGGCCTGGAAGGTGGCGACTCTTCTTCACCTCCAGTTGAGCTCGCTTGTTTAGCGAAGGGCCTGGAAGGTGCCAACTCTTCTCCACCTCCAGTTGAGCTCGCTTGTTTAGTGAATGGCCTGGAGGGTGTCGACTCTTCTCCACCTCCAGTTGAGCTCGCTTCTCTAGCGAATGGCCTGGAAGGTGGTGACTCTTCTTCACCTCCAGTTGAGCTCGCTTGTTTAGCGAAGGGCCTGGAAGGTGCCAACTCTTCTCCACCTCCAGTTGAGCTTGCTTGTTTAGCGAATGGCCTGGAGGGTGTCTAATCTTCTCCACCTCCAGTTGAGCTCGCTCGTCTAGCGAATGGCCTGGAGGGTGTCGACTCTTCTCCACCTCCAGTTGAGCTCGCTCGTCTAGCGAATGGCCTGGAGGGTGTCGAATCTTCCACACCTCCAGTTGAGCTCGCTCGTCTAGCGAATGTCCTGGAGGGTGTCAAATCTTCTACACCTCCAGTTGAGCTCGCTCGTCTAGCGAATGGCCTGGAAGGTGGCGACTCTTCTCAACCTCCAGTTGAGCTCGCTTGTTTAGCGAATGGCCTGGAGGGTGTCGACACTTCTCCACCTCCAGTTGAGCTCGCTTATCTAGCGAATGGCCTGGAAGGTGGCGACTCTTCTTCACCTCCAGTTGAGCTCGCTTGTTTAGCGAAGGGCCTGGAAGGTGGCGACTCTTCTTCACCTACAGTTGAACTCGCTTGTTTAGTGAATGGCCTGGAGGGTGTCGACTCTTCTCCACCTCCAGTTGAGCTCGCTTCTCTAGCGAATGGCCTGGAAGGTGGTGACTCTTCTTCACCTCCAGTTGAGCTCGCTTGTTTAGCGAAGGGCCTGGAAGGTGCCAACTCTTCTCCACCTCCAGTTGAGCTCGCTTGTTTAGCGAATGGCCTGGAGGGTGTCTAATCTTCTCCACCTCCAGTTGAGCTCGCTCGTCTAGCGAATGGCCTGGAGGGTGTCGACTCTTCTCCACCTCCAGTTGAGCTCGCTCGTCTAGCGAATGGCCTGGAGGGTGTCGAATCTTCCACACCTCCAGTTGAGCTCGCTCGTCTAGCGAATGTCCTGGAGGGTGTCAAATCTTCTACACCTCCAGTTGAGCTCGCTCGTCTAGCGAATGGCCTGGAAGGTGGCGACTCTTCTCAACCTCCAGTTGAGCTCGCTTGTTTAGCGAATGGCCTGGAGGGTGTCGACACTTCTCCACCTCCAGTTGAGCTCGCTTATCTAGCGAATGGCCTGGAAGGTGGCGACTCTTCTTCACCTCCAGTTGAGCTCGCTTGTTTAGCGAAGGGCCTGGAAGGTGGCGACTCTTCTTCACCTACAGTTGAACTCGCTTGTTTAGCGAAGGGCCTGGAAGGTGCCAATTCTTCTCCACCTCCAGTTGAGCTCGCTTGATTAGGGAATGGCCTGGAGGGTGTCGAGTCTTCTCCACCTCCAGTTGAGCTCGCTTGTTTAGCGAAGGGCCTAGAAGGTGCCAACTCTTCTCCACCTCCAGTTGAGCTCGCTTGATTAGCGAATGGCCTGAAGGGTGTCGACTCTTCTCCACCTCCAGTTGAGCTCGCTTATCTAGCGAATGGCCTGGAAGGTGGCGACTCTTCTTCACATCCAGTTGAGCTCGCTTGTTTAGCGAAGGGTCTGGAAGGTGCCAACTCTTCTCCACTTCCAGTTGAGCTCGCTTGATTAGCGAATGGCCTGAAGGGTGTCGACTCTTCTTCACCTCCAGTTGAGCTCGCCTATCCAGCGAATGGCCTGGAAGGTGGCGACTCTTCTTCACCTCCAGTTGAGCTCATTGTTTAGCGAAGGGCCTGGAAGGTGCCAACTCTTCTCCACCTCCAGTTGAGCTCGCTTGATTAGCGAATGGCCTGGAGGGTGTCGACTCTTCTCCACCTCCAGTTGAGCTCGCTTCTCTAGCGAATTGCCTGGAAGGTGGCGACTCTTCTTTACCTCCAGTTGAGCTCGCTTGTTTAGCGAAGGGCCTGGAAGGTGCCAAATCTTCTCCACCTCCAGTTGAGCTCGCTTGATTAGCGAATGGCCTGGAGGGTGTCGACTCTTCTCCACCTCCAGTTGAGCTCGCTTCTCTAGCGAATGGCCTGGAAGGTGGCGACTCTTCTTTACCTCCAATTGAGCTCGCTTGTTTAGCGAAGGGCCTGGAAGGTGCCAACTCTTCTCCACCTCCAGTTGAGATCGCTTGTGTAGCGAATGGGCTGGAGGGTGTCGACTCTTCTCCACCTCCAATTGAGCTCGCTTATCTAGCGAATGGCCTGGAAGGTGGCGACTCTTCTTCACCTCCAGTTGAGCTCGCTTGTGTAGCGAAGGGCCTGGAAGGTGCCGACTCTTCTCCACCTCCAGTTGAGCTCGCTCGTCTAGCAAATGGCCTAGAGGGTGTCGAATCTTCTCTACCTCCAGTTGAGCTCGCTCGTCTAGCGAATGGCCTGGAGGGTGTCGAATCTTCTCCACCTCCAGTTGAGCTCGCTTATCTAGCGAATGACCTGGAAGGTGGCGACTCTTCTCCACCTCCAGTCGAGCTCGCTTGTTTAGCGAATGGCCTGGAGGGTGTCGACTCTTCTCCACCTCCAGTTGAGCTCGTTTATCTAGCGAATGGCCTGGAAGGTGGCGGCTCTTCTTCACCTCCAGTTGAGCTCGCTTGTTTAGCGAAGGGCCTGGAAGGTGCCAACTCTTCTCCACCTCAAGTTGAGCTCGCTCGTCTAGCGAATGGCCTGGAGGGTGTCAAATCTTCCACACCTCCAGTTGAGCTCGCTCGTCTAGCGAATGGCCTGGAGGGTGTCGAATCTTCTACACCTCCAGTTGAGATCGCTCGTCTAGCGAATGGTCTGGAGGGTGTCGACTCTTCTCTACCTCCAGTTGAGCTCGCTGTATAGCGAATGGCCTGGAAGGTGGCGACTCTTCTCCACCTCCAGTTGAGCTCGCTCGTCTAGCGACTGGCCTGGAGGGTGTCTAATCTTCTCCACCTCCAGTTGAGCTCGCTCGTCTAGCGAATGGCCTGGAGGGTGTCGAATCATCTCCACCTCCAGTTGAGCTCGCTCGTCTAGCGAATGGCCTGGAGGGTGTCGAATCTTCTCTACCTCCAGTTGAGCTCGCTCCTCTAGCGAATGGCCTGGAGGGTGTCGAATCTTCTCCACATCCAGTTGAGCTCGCTCGTCTAGCGAATGGCCTTGAGGGTGTCTAATCTTCTCCACCTCCAGTTGAGCTCGCTCGTCTAGCGAATGGCCTGGAGGGTGTCGACTCTTCTCCACCTCCAGTTGAGCTCGCTCGTCTAGCGAATGGCCTGGAGGGTGTCGAATCTTCCACACCTCCAGTTGAGCTCGCTCGTCTAGCGAATGGCCTGGAGGGTGTCAAATCTTCTACACCTCCAGTTGAGCTCGCTCGTCTAGCGAATGGTCTGGAGGGTGTCGACTCTTTTCTACCTCCAGTTGAGCTCGCTTGTCTAGCGAATGGCCTGGAAGGTGGAGACTGCAGCACACAGGTCTTGTTTGTAGGCAGGTTGAAGTGGTTTTGCATCCTCTCTGGCTTCTTATCACCTTGTCTCACGTGGGTCGATCACTAAATGAGTAGCCTCTGGTCACCCCCAAGTCTCGAACATAGTTGGACTGGTATCCGGGTTCCAACACGCGCGACGCGGAATCTCACTATATTCGCGCTTTCGACGAACGCGGGCTTCGTTCGATGAACACTTGTTCCGTTCGACGAACACGGGCTCCGAACAACTAATGGCCGATCGACGAACTGCGAATGGACACGATCGACGAATCAAATATGTTAGACGAACGCGGGCTAAAGATGTATGTTTATACACGCAACGCCCGTGTTCGTCGAACGGAGCCCGCCGTTAGCCCGTCGTTCGTCGATCGAAGCCATTCGTCGTTCGTCGTTCGTCGATCGTGGTCATTCGCCGTTTGTCGATCGGTGAATAACCACGATCGACGAACACGATCGACGAACGGCGAATAAGCTTCGATCTTTAGCCCGCGTTCGTCGATCGTGTTCGTCTAACATTGAATGGCCACGATCGACGAATGACGAACGTCGAATGGCTTCGATCGACGAACGGCGGGCTACGTTCGACGAACATGGGCGTTGCGTGTATAAACATATATCTTCAGCCCGCGTTCGTCTAACATATATGATTCGTCGATCGTGGTCATTCGGCGTTCGTCGTTCGCCCGTCCGTTGTTCGGAACCCGTGCTCGTCGAACGGAGCCCTGTGTTCGTCGAACCGAGCCCGCGATCGACTAAAGCACGGATATAGGGCGAATGCGCGCTGCGCGTATTTCCAGCATACCCTTTTTATATATATATACATATATATATATATATATATATATATATATATATATATATATATATATATTGAGTGTCCAACACAATAAATTACGTCTATGTTAGTGATTGAACATACTTCCGATCTATACAATCCAAATAGTATTGAATGTATCATGCTAATAACTCTGAAGCCGCAATGACCATATCTCGTACTAATTACAATTGTATTAAAATGGATCTAGTTTTATTCCCAAAAATAAATCCTGATTTTGTTTAGCTCAACACAAATAAAATCCTTGAAGTCCATTTTCTTTTCTGAAGAAAATATCACTGCTTTCTCTCTCTTAAAACAAAAATCGAACATTACACCGAAGAAATCCAGAATTCAAAGATTGGAACCCTAGAGAAAATTATTTAAGAAAAATCTGAAACATATTCATATTATAAGACACAACAACTAATAATACAATTGACAGATGTTATTGCACAAATCCATATTAGAATCCATATTTAGAAATGGAATTCAGGAGATAAATATGAACCTCATTATGCTAGATATCAAGAAAAGAAATTGCAACGACTAATTTTGATGAAGAAATGGAATTTGATGAAGAAATGGAATTTGATAGATGTCACTACTACATATTCAGATTTATATAGGCTTGGTTTGGCACGGCGGTGGCGATCGTTAACGCAGTGATTATGAATTATTGAAGAGAGAGCTAAGATCTCTCTGAGTTCTCCTTGAGTGCTTGAAGATTCCTTCAAAGATTTCATTCGAAGTTCGAATATTCCTTGAAGACAGCTCGAAGAACTCCTTCGGCTTTTAAAGACAGTTCGAAGATCTCTTTTGACTTTTGAAGACGGTTCGAAGATCTCCTTCGGCCTTTGAAGACGACTCGAAGATCTCCTTCGGCCTTTGAAAACGGCTCGCAGATCTCATCCGGCCTTTGAAGACGGTTCGAAGATCTCCTTCGACCATTGAAGACGGCTCGAAGATCTCCTTCGACCATTGAAGACGGCTCGAAGATCTCTTTCGACCTTCGAAAATCCCTTCGGATCCTCTAAAATCTCTTTCGCTCATCGAAGGTCCACCTGAAGACAGCTCGAAGACCTCATCCAGCTCTGTCCTTCGAGCTCAGAGCCCCGTTGCAGCATTCATCAGTCTAGATTGCTTCCGAACAAGCTCACCACCATCCCACTCCAAAATAACCTCCGCGGTCCGGAAGAATTATTGTAACGAGCGGTGGTTTGTCACCCTCGAATGATAACTTTTGCAACACCCCAAGAAATAGTGAAACTTGGCCGGCACAGACTCGACCTTGTGGTTTTTCCCATTTTCGGTGTTTTTCCCCGTCAAAAGATTTTTTGTCAGTCGTTGGTCTTTTCTGTGACTGTATGCGCGCTCGGCTTACTCCTGAGTTTAGACGGTTAAATTCGACTCGTCCATAAGAGCGTCGAGCGACCCAAAACAATTGTAAGGAATCCCAATTTCTTATAATAATCAATGAACATGAAAAATTAAGGTTCTCTGTGGTAACCCTTCCATATAGTTGTAGATCACAAAATTATAGTTGTACTCCATGACGCTATTCGTAGACTCAAAAGTAAATTTTTTTAAATTGATTTTATAGATAAAACTATATATATATATATATTGAGTGTCCAACACAATAAATTACGTCTATGTTAGTGATTGAACATACTTCCGATCTATACAATCCAAATAGTATTGAATGTGTCATGCTAATAACTCTGAAGCCGCAATGACCATCTCTCATACTAATTACAATTGTATTAAAATGGATCTAGTTTTATTCCCAAAAATAAATCCTGATTTTGTTTAGCTCAACACAAATAAAATCCTTGAAGTCCATTTTCTTTTCTGAAGAAAATATCACTGCTTTCTCTCTCTTAAAACAAAAATCGAACATTACACCGAAGAAATCCAGAATTCAAAGATTGGAACCATAGAGAAAATTATTTAAGAAAAATGAAACATATTCATATTATAAGACACAACAACTAATAATACAATTGATAGATGTTATTGCACAAATCCATATTAGAATCCATATTTAGAAATGGAATTCAGGAGATAAATATGAACCTCATTATGCTAGATATCAAGAAAAGAAATTGCAACGACTAATTTTGATGAAGAAATGGAATTTGATGAAGAAATGGAATTTGATGAAGAAATGGAATTTGATAGATGTCACTACTACATATTCAGATTTATATAGGCTCTGTTTGGCACGGCGGTGGCGATCGTTAACGCGGTGGTTATGAATTATCGCGTTAACGATCAACTTCAGCTAAAGAACTTCATCCACTATTATGTTCAAAACTAGTATTCTTGCCAGACTCACCTAGCAAAAAAGCAGGCCAAAGGAAGCATAAATATGTTTGACATATTCATAAGTTATCTTCGATAATCATTTTATTGTTATTATTAAATTTAAATTATAGAAAGAGAGATGGTAGGTTGGAAATAAATAATTTATTATTATTGAATCATTTTATCTATTTTTGGAAAAGAAAAAGAAAAAGCCTTGACCCCAGAAAACAGGGGTGCTGCGGTGGAGAGAAGAAAAGAAAAGAAGGCGTTGCGCACCTTCTCCTCCCCGGAAAGCTCTCACAGCCATCCAGCCATGGCGTCCTCCGCCCCATCGTCCGCTATTATAACCACCCCTCCTCCTCCTTCATCAACCTCTTCAACATACCTGAGACCCCTCCTAGGGTTCAAGCAACATGGAGGGCTTGGGACGCTCCCCCTCCCTCCTCCTCCTCCTCTTCTTCTCCGGCATTCTCCTCCCATTAGTTGCCTCCATTTCTAACTTAGAAGAGGCTTCCATTGCCCGCCGACAACTTCAGAATCTCCCTGAGAACGGCGACCTCCCCGACGATTTCGAGTTTGAAATCGAGATCGACGTCATCATCAGCAACCCCCGCCTCCGCCGCGCCTACATCGCCCTGAAGGCTTGGAAACATGCCGTGTACTCCGATCCCTTCAATACCACTGGAAACTGGGCCGGCCCTGACGTCTGCTCCTATACCGGCGTCTTCTGCGCCGCTGCCCTCGACGACCCCTACCTGGATGTCCTCGCCGGCGTTGATCTCAATGGCGCCGATATCGCTGGATACCTACCCGTCGAGCTCGGCCTCCTCACCGACGCCGCCCTCATCCACATTAACTCCAACCGCTTTTGCGGTATTATCCCCAAAAGCCTCTCCCGCCTCTCCCTCCTCCACGAGTTCGACGCCAGCAACAACCGCTTCGTCGGCCCCTTCCCCTCAGTCGTCATCGCCATGCCCGCCCTAAAGTACCTCGATCTCCGGTACAATAACTTCGAGGGCCCCATCCCGGCCGAGCTATTTGACAAGGAGCTCGACGCCGTGTTCCTCAACGACAACCGCTTCGACTCCTCCATCCCGGAGAACCTCGGAAGCTCCCCAGCTTCTGCCGTCATCCTCGCTAATAACCGTTTCAGTGGGTGCATTCCGAGGAGCATTGGCGGTATGGCGGGCAGCCTCAACGAAATCATCTTCCTTGGAAACGATCTCTCCGGCTGCCTCCCGCCGGAGATTGGCAAGCTCGCGAATGTCACAGTGCTCGATGTTAGCAACAACTTCTTCACCGGCGCCGTGCCCAGGACTTTCTCCGGGCTCAGCAGTGTGGAGGAGCTGGATCTGGCTCTCAACGTGCTGACCGGGGTCGTGCCCGCCGAGATTTGTGGGTTGCCTAAGCTTACGAATTTCAGCTTCTCTTTTAATTACTTCAAGGGGAAGTCCGCAGAGTGCTCCGCCGCCGCAAGGCCCAGTGTTGCTTTTAATGACAGTGGCAATTGCATTGCCGACCGGAGGGGGCAGAAGACGCCGAAGGAATGTGCTCATGTAATCAGCAAGCCGGTGGACTGCAGCAAGTCTAGGTGCGCAGGTGGTTCTGGCGGGTCGCCGCCGTCCAGCAGCAAGCCCAGCCCGAAGCCCGTTACTCCCGCTCCGCCCACAGTGAAACCAACTCCGGTGCCAGTCAAGCCTGCTCCGAGCCCGGTGCCATTAGTATCTCCTCCGCCTCCCGCGAAGGAGGTCTCGCCAGTTGTCCGGACTCGATCTCCCCCTCCACCACAGGCTCCTTCACCTCCGGAGGTCACTCCTCCGCCTCCCCGAACACAGATTTCTCCACCCATTGAACCAATTCGCTCCCCTCCGCCGCCGGCAGTACAATCCCCGCCTCCTCCAGTGCGCTCTCCCCCGCCACCGCCTATTGTCCACTCCCCACCCCCTCCAGTTTACTCTCCGCCACCACCGCCAGTTGTCCAATCCCCGCCTCCTCCGGTGCACTCTCCGCCGCCGCCAGTGGTCCAATCCCCGCCTCCTCCGGTTCCCTCGCCACCACCGCCGCCAGTGGTCCAATCCCCGCCTCCTCCGGTGCACTCACCGCCGCCGCCACCAGTAGTGCACTCACCACCACCCCCCGTCCACTCCCCACCACCACCACCAGTGCTCCACTCACCCCCACCCCCCGTCCACTCGCCGCCACCGCCGGCACCTCACTCACCCCCACCTCCGATCCACTCTCCGCCACCACCACCGGTAGTGCACTCACCACCACCTCCCACCCACTCTCCCCCACCACCTCCAGTAGTCCACTCACCTCCACCTCCGGTCCACTCTCCTCCGCCACCACCAGTAAACTCTCCGCCCCCACCAGTAAACTCTCCTCCACCACCAGTCCGCTCACCTCCACCTCCAGTCCACTCTCCTCCGCCTCCACCCCCACCTGTCCAGTCACCTCCTCCACCCGTCTACTCCCCACCACCTCCCCCGATCGCATCACCCCCGCCACACTTCTTCTCTCCACCACCACCAATCTACTCACCGCCTCCCCCGCCAGCCTCCTCACCGCCACATTTTCCAGATATTGGCATCTTGCCGCCCGCCGGAGGATATAGCTACGCTTCTCCTCCACCTCCAGTATACCAGGGCTACTAAGAAACAGAGACCGTTGAAGTGTCTTTTGAGGCCGTCAACACACACCGTGACTAATGGGAGGAGCTGATCTCTATTTCGTTGTAAAAGAAGAGTATTACAAAAAAAACGATCAAAAAGGGAGCCGCAATATATGTAACATAGTTTTTAACTTTATATATATATATATATATTTTTTTTTTCCTTTTTTTAGTTTAATTTTTACTGTATTATGTTACTCTTATGATTATCTGTAGGAATTAATATCTCCAACGAAAAAAAATATATATACATTCTTCAAAAATATTTGTCAACAATTTTTCACATCCCATTTTTTAGTGTCTTGAGTCGTTGACTTTGTTGGTCAAAGAAGCAAAGAATTGCTAGTTTTTATTATTGATCTCATAATTACTTTACAAGGAACTCCTTTGTCTGAATTAGGAAAAAGAAATAACTCCAAAATGTAAGAAGATGCTTAGTGGGGACTAAGAACTCTAGAATTGAAGTTTAGATTTTTTTTTAGACCAAGAGAATGGATCCAGCTCTATTTCGAAGTCCTTATCCGGTATTTGTATATTTGGTCAATTCATATTACATGTGTATATTACCTATATTCATCGAGATAAAAAAATATATAATCATATTGTAAAGGGTGGAAGACAATTTGCATCACGTGTCGTTCGCCCATGTAAAGATTCGGTGATCCCCCCCCCCCCCCCCCAAACCCGCACAACATTTGATTTGGGAGGAAAGGTTCTAATACACTCAGTTTGCAGTGGAACCCCCATCTTGTCAAACAATAAAATAATAATTTATTGTCGTCTTTGCCTTTTGCTTTCGTGATCACTTGCGAAGTAATAACACTCGGCATTACTATAGTACAAACATTGTGAGGTGAGACCCTGACTCCTTGCCGGTCGAGATCTTGGCTCCAACAACGTGGTTAGTTACATTGAGTAGAAAGGTCATTAACATAGTTGATTATGTGACTTGAGCCTTCTCGATTCTTTTGAAGATGTCACTTTTTCCTGGATGAGTGTTTTCGGAGACCGCTCTCATAAGGATGAGTAAAATCACACACACACACGTACGCACGCACACAAGTGACAAGAGATTGGTGAGTTGCAGGGAGAAAACATTTTTTTATTGTAGGTATGAGATTTAAAAAAAAATTGTAATAAAGATGAGTAAAATCAAAAAATTTGTTCACCGAAGCATAAAGATGAGTAAAATCAAAAAATTTAATGTTCACCGAAGGGTGCTTTTCTTTTTCAATATAGTAAAGTTAGCATAATTACAGATTGCACCCCTCTTATTATTGGAATTAAAAAACCTCCCCAGAATATTACAAAACTGAGAAGAATTTATTAGCCAAGTCAAGCACCACCGACGTCAAGAGAACAACCCCATCAACCATGAGAGGGAACGGCTACTAGTTCAAAATAAGCTCCATTAATAGGGCATAGTCTGCGTAAATAAGCCTGTCATATTTCTGCGAATGATGCGATCGTCCTAAATCCATGATCCTCCGGGAGTGGCGCATTTCCGGGACGAATCGATATTATGACCTCCAGACCTGCAAAAGTAGGTTGGTTGATGGAAATCCTTTAAACGATTAAGCCCGACATTAAGTATACTAAATTATTTATTTGATATCATTATAATAAAATATGATTTTCTTCAGAAAATAAAAATGTTTGGTCAATTGAAAGTTGCTTTTGGAGAAACACATCTTCAGATAGTGCTGATTATAATGGAAAGATTCAGCCAATTTATAGTCATGATTCCCCACCTGAACAAATGCAGACCGACGAGATAAGGAAATGTAATGGAAAATTTTCATTTGAAATGATGTGAGGCAAAAGCAGAAACTTGTAGATCTGGCATCCATAACTTTCTATAGAACTTAGATTGTCTTGACCAAACACAGCTTGCTGGAAGAACAAAAAAACATAAAAAACTATGTCAACTCTGAACTTACTCTCAGGCATGGATCTTTCCAAAAGCAATAAAAAACCATGTCAACTCTTTTCACCGCCTATGGATAACTCAGAAAGCGGACACGCCGGGCGGCATGTAGCGGAGACTTGTCGTTCTCTGCTATGACAACATTGCGTGTTACAGGCAACGAGGCTGCTGGCCTGGATTTCGATCGGATGACTCGAACAGGAAATGACAGTCCCTAAAATATTTAATGGATCCAAAATTGGTTGGTTCTCATGAAGATGTAGAAAGAGCCCAGCCTTCTTTTCCAACCTGACCATTGTAAAGACGTTTAAAGGGCAGACAAAGTTCCAAGCTTCAACTAGCTGTCATGCCGTGATTTCTAGGATCTATTTAGGCCGAGCTTCCCAAGCCACCATGACTCATAGGATGATGTACACTTCCAAAACTGCATCACTGGGCAATTGCTCTATTACCCACAGTATGAACCACAAGGAACTGCCTCTGCACTTGTGCTCACTAAAGCCCAAGGTGAATGGCTAGATGGTGTCATCACTCTTCAGAATTCGCCAATGAGTGAGGGGAATAAGACTCTCCTTAAGCCCACCTTGATCCCTAGATGTGTACTTCGGGTCTCGAACTTTGCATGATGCCCAAGTAGGCCCACGCATCTCATGACATTTCAGTTTCAAAATTTCGCACCAAACAGTACCAACATCACTAACTTCGCTGAACAGTCGAAAGGCGTCAACATACTCGGACCACCCGCATTGGACAGTAAGCCTCTGAAGGCAATATTCGTCTAAGAGGACACTATTCTTGCTCAGTCGCAATGACTCCACGTAGACATACTCAAGCCTTCATATTAGGTAGTAGGCCTCCAGCAATGGTGCTTGTCAAAGATGCTGCTACATTCCCGCTCAGTAGCAACGATCCTCTGTCAACATACTTAGATCATCCACACTGGAAAATAAGCCTCAAGCGGCACAATGATTATTCGCCTCATACTCGGTCCATTTGCAGTGGATAGTATACCCAAACGTTTGTAACAACCGAGTGAGTACTACATTTTTTCTGTTAGTCACGATGACCGCCCCGAGCAGACCCGCTGACCAGGCTCTCACCTAGCTGGCAGGGCCGAAAGCTCACTCGGTGGCAGGTTCTAAAGGTTCGAAGGTTGACCCCGAGCAGACCCGCTGACCAGGCTCTCACTTAGCTGGCAGGGCCGAAGGCTCACTCGGTGGCAGATCCTAAAGGTTCGAAGGTTGGCCCCGAGCAGACCCGCTGACCAGGCTCTCACCTAGCTGGCAGGGCCGAAGGCTCACTCGGTGGCAGGTTCTAAAGGTTCGAAGGTTGGCCCCGAGCAGACCCGCTGACCAGGCTCTCACCTAGCTGGCAGGGCCGAAGGCTCACTCAGTGGCAGGTCCTAAAGGTTCGAAGGTTGGCCCCGAGCAGACCCGCTGACCAGGCTCTCACCTAGCTGGCAGGGCCGAAGGCTCACTCGGTGGCAGGTCCTAAAGGTTCGAAGGTTGGCCCCGAGCAGACCCGCTGACCAGACTCTCACCTAGCTGGCAGGGCCGAAGGCTCACTCGGTGGCAGGTCCTAAAGGTTCGAAGGTTGGCCCCGAGCAGACCCGCTGACCAGACTCTCACCTAGCTGGCAGGGCCGAAGGCTCACTCGGTGGCAGGTTCTAAAGGTTCGGAGGTTGGCCCCGAGCAGACCCGCTGACCAGGCTTCCACCTAGCTGGCAGGGCCGAAGGCTCACTCGGTGGCAGGTTCTAAAGGTTCGAAGGTTGGCCCCGAGCAGACCCGCTGACCAGGCTCTCACCTAGCTGGCAGGGCCGAAGGCTCACTCGGTGGCAGGTCCTAAAGGTTCGAAGGTTGGCCCCGAGCAGACCCGCTGACCAGGCTCTCACCTAGCTGGCAGGGCTGAAGGCTCACTCGGTGGCAGGTCCTAAAGGTTCGAAGGTTGGCCCCGAGCAGACCCGCAGACCAGGCTCTCACCTAGCTGGCAAGGCCGAAGGCTCACTCGGTGGCAGGTTCTAAAGGTTCGGAGGTTGGCCTCGAGCAGACCCGCTGACCAGGCTTCCACCTAGCTGGCAGGGCCGAAGGCTCACTCGGTGGCAAGTTCTAAAGGTTCGAAGGTTGGCCCCGAGCAGACCCGCTGACCAGGCTCTCACCTAGCTGGCAGGGCCGAAGGCTCACTCGTTGGCAGATCCTAAAAGTTTAAAGGTTGGCACCGAGCAGACCCGCTGACCAGGCTCTCACCTGGCTGGTAGGGCCGCAGACTCACTCGGTGGTAACCTAAGGGGAAGGCAGGGTAAGACAGTAAAATCCCGCAGGGAAAGGTTAATATAGGGAAAGTCTTGATATAGGGCTGGCGAATGGTGTCCATTATAAGGGACATTCGCCGGCAAAGGGTACCGTTCGAGAAGGGCACTCGCCCGGCGGAAGCACAGTGGGAAGTTAGTCAGCCCCAAGGGATACAAGAAGTTAGTGAGACAAAGTGGGATCACGGCGCAGTTACGCTCCCGACAGGGATCAGCAAAACCGTCTAAGTCATAAAAAGGCATGGGCGAGTGCGGAAGGGTTGCGACCGCGTGACGCCCCTGCGCAGCGAGAGCGCCTCGGTCACGACCTAGGCTAAGGGTCGTCGACTCTAAGAGCGAACGAGCGATGTGCGAGCGCACGCGCGAAAGTGCGAGAGCATGTAAAATAGCGTGCGAGCGCGCGAGCTATCGACTAATAATAACGAGATGCATGAAAAGAAAATATAAGATATAAATCGAAAGAAGCAAAACATTTCATTTCAGTATAAAAAAATTACAGAAGGGTTCTCGCCTTACGTCCAAAAGAAAAAGAGAAAGAAAGGGAGTCTTCAGAAGGCGTCGGCTTCATCATCCGAGTATCCGCTGCTCATAACCGGAGAGGAGAGGTCGCTGAGCTCCCGCTTATCACCAGCTCCATCCGCAGGGTCAGCCGGGGCGAAAACCTCCGGAACCACGTGGCGGGCAAGGATCCTCTCGCCCTCTTCCTTCAAAAGGCCGGCCCTCCGCAGCACATCCAGCGTATGCTTCGCTGCTCCTTGGGCGGTCCTCTGCATCATCCCCTCGAACTCGGTGTTGGAGTAAAGATGCCGAATTTCCCTCTCCGCGGGAGGTGGCCGAGCGGCGGCTTCTCGCAACCTTTTGTTCTCGACCTCCAGCTCCTTGTTTCGCTCTTCAAGAATGCGAGACCGCACGAGCAGGGCATCATAATTAGCTATGTCCTGCAAAAGAAAAGTCAGTTAGCGCGGTGAAAGAAAGAGGGTTGAAAGCTTAGGGCTCGGTATGGGAACGTGCTTACCTCTCGTTCTGGGCGGCTAGCGAGAAGGGCCTCGGCTGTGACCAGTTGCTTCTTGAGGGCCACGACCTCGGCAGCGGCGATGGAGCGGGTCTTCTCAACCTCGACCAGGTTCCGCGCGAGGGTCATGCTGCGGCGAGAGGACATATGAGTCCACTCGTGAGCGCGCATCATGGCTCGCGCAGCCTCATGCGCGAGAGTCCGGGTAGACTCGGTGTCATAGATGGACGCGCCCTCGCGGCTGTAGAGCGCGTAGGAAAGACCGTAGGCGCCGCCGGTGGTGGTTTCCTTCTCCTTCCAGGATGGGAGGAGGGTAGAGAGGGAGACTCGGTTGGCGCCCCGATCCCAATGAATCAGAGGCCCACCGGTCACGTCTGCATACCTCTCGCCGAGAGGGAAGTTCCGGTGACCTCTCGGCACCAGTCCCGAGGAGGGCCCCGCTGGCTGAACCATGGGCTCAACCGCTGAGTTCTCGGCCGCGGGCTCGATCGCTAGGTTCTCGGCCGCGGGAGCACTCGAGCCTGGGGTCTCGTCCAGGACCGCTTTCCCCTTCGATGTTAAGGACGGCTTCGCCCGCTTGGCGGAAGGGCTAGGGGCGGAATCGGGCTTCCGCTTCTGCCCGCTGGACTTCGCGGGAGGCGGCTTCTGCCCGCTGGACTTCGCGGGAGGCGGATCCTCGCGGCAAGCCACAGCGGCGGATCGCGCGAGAGCAAGGGGATCGGCGGGGGCGACCTCCACGATCGCATTCGGCGGATGAAGGGGAGGACTTCGCACTCCTGTTTCAAGGGGGATAGGTTAATAAGGCGAAAGCAAGAGAAGGAGCAGAAGCTGGGAGCGAAATATTCTAACTAACCTTCTCCCGCCGGAACCGGCGGCAGCGAGTCGACGTGCTTCCGCAGATGCACGACATCCATCTCGCGCTTCAGAATGAAGGCGTGAAGCTTGGCCTCATAACCCCCGAGCGCGGGAGGCCGGAAGGTTGACTCGTCCTCCTGCACGGGCGCGAGAGGAACATGGTCGAACTTCCCTGTGACGAAGATGAACCGCCGAACCCAGTCGTGGTTCTTATTCGCGGTGCCGGTCACGCGGAGGGGGGATTGCCCGGAGAAGAACGCCACTCCACGGGTAGCCCTGAAGTTGAAGAGCTTGCGAAACACCGGGAGCGAGAACTCGATCCCCTCCTCGCGCAGGTAGCAGGCGAATGCCACCAGCATGGCGATCGAGTTTGGGTTGAGCTGCGCAGGAACGACTCCGAAGTAGCGCAGGGTCTGACGCACCTCTGGCCACAGCGGGAGGCGAAGTCCTACCTCGAAATATTCGAGGGGGATAGCGAGCGTGTCTAGCAAGAATTGATTGATGCGATCCTGGTTCCCCGGGCGGCGCGCGATGAATCCCGGCGGAACGAAGTCGGTGATGACCTGGGTAAAATCTTCTTCGGAGAGATCGCAGGTCTCGAAATCACGGTGGGCGAAAGCTTGGGCGCAGTTGGCCCTACCATCGGCTTCTTTCGACATCGCTGAGGGGCGGGGAGATCTCGCAAGGATCTAGAGAGAAGGGCGAGTGGTATCGCGAGAGCAAGAAGAGAGAGAGAATTGGAAGCGTAATAAAGGCGGTGGTTGGATCGACTATTTATAGAAAAAAGGGAAAAACAGAGGAAATTCCTTACGCACGGGGTGCGGATAGCGATTGCGTTGTCCTGGCCCCTCGGGATTCGTGCCAGCCCATCTATGCCCAGCCGTCGATGGAAGGCAAAAGAGACGTGCAGGCAGGGCTGTTCACAAATAGTATAGTTCGTGAATAATTCGGGATTTGATTCGCGAAAATTCGATTAAAATTCGTATTTTTCAAATTCGAATCCGAATTCGAATAGTTTTCGAATCCGAATCCGCATAATGTTATTCATATTCGAATGATTCGCGAATAGTTCGCGAATACTGAAAATATACTTAAATTAAATTAATATATGTAATTAAATGTTAAATATAATTATATTTGAATATTATATATAATTAAATATTATAAAATTCGAATTCGAATCTGAATTCGAACCCAAATTCGAATCCAACATTTCATGACGAATCCGAATTCGAATCCGACCCCGAATATTCGAACGAATCTGAATCCGAATCTCTGCATTCTATGTCAAATTTAGATTCGATTGAAGAGCTATTCGATTCGATTCGGTTCGTGAACACCCCTACGTGCAGGATCTTTCAGGCGAATGCAATAAAAAGCATGGCATAAATAAATAAAAAAACAGCATTCGCAAAGAAAGTATCCGCAGAAAGCACAAGATAATAAAAATTACATACAAAAATAGTTCGCGAGACATGTAAGGTCTCGTCGTGATTCGGTGCGCGGAAGAAAAAGAAATTACAAGGGTGCGGGAGAATACAGGGGGCGAGAGACGGTGGGCTTAGTACTGCACCCACTGCCATCGACCCCGGACTCGCCTCCCAGTCCTCGGAGGCACGCGCGGGTAATGGAACGCGCTTACCGCGGTGAGCTCCTGGTGGATCAGGAGCATCTGGTCCCTAACCCGCGCGATATGCCTCCCAGGCGAGGTCTACTCACACCCGCCCCCCTGGCGCTCCATCTCTCCGATAAGATGCGTGTAATCTCGCTCGAGGACACTTATTCGGCGCTCAAACGCCGTCCGGTGCTCCTCCGTCTTATTGGCCTGATCCCATTGCATCCAGATCAGTTTGCCGAAAGGCTCCGTCATCCGGTCCTTCAGGCCCCTGGCATCTTCGTGGTCGCCGAGAAAGCCCGAGACATCGCAGGGAGAGGGCGGTGGAAAGATCAGCTCCTCCTCCTCTTGAGGATCCGCCGGCGGGATTAGGCGGTAGCCTGCGAGAGCGAAAGTTAGGCTTTCCCGGTCATACCAATCATGAGTCTAACAAAAAAGCAACTAACCAGGCACATAAGGCTCGACGGGGGACTGGCGAGAGGTCCCGGCCTGCCCGGCGAATGGTTGACTGGGAGGGTGGAGTGATTTCCCCTTCCCAGGGCGATGGACCTGGTCGGCGACACCCGAGGTGGTGCCCAAATCCGCGGCGGGAGAGTTATTCCCGAGACCCTTATCCGCTGAGGTTTCTCGCTCTGGAGCGGGGGAATTGACAATGGTCTCGGGGGCAGGAGTTGCGTGATGGAGGGGGTAACCCCGTGGTCCCGAAAGTGGGATATGCAGAAATCCAGGGTCAGGAAGAAAGCGAAAGGTGAAAAGCCGGCGAGAAGGCAGTGAAGGGCTTACCGGGCGCAGGCAGGATCTCGCCAGGGATGGTTAGTATGACAGGCTCCTGGGTCGGTGGATTGCCCCCGGGAGCAGGAGGGGGAGGACTGGCATTCGCCTGATTGGTCTCAGGGAGACCTTCGGTCGGCTGCAAGTTCTGCGAATGGGTAAAGTGGCTAAGTTATCGAGTCATCAAGATCAGCACCAAAGGCAAGGTAGGTTGCATTACCTCAGCAGTGTTGACCGGAGGGACGTTGGAAAGAAAGGGAGTCTCCGACGCGGACTCCCTCCCCGATAAGTCTCGCCGTACCACCTTGGCCTTTTTCAGCCGGTAGGGCTTGGAAGGATCCCTCGTTGACGAGAGCCAGGAGGCGTAACGGGTGGTCCTGGGAGCGGTCTCCCCCTGAGCAGCGGCGAGACGATCCATCATGCCCTGCGAAAGAGGTCTCGGCGTCGGCCTCATGAATGTCATAGCGAGAGTTCAGGGACGAAAAAAGAGGAACAGTGATTGAAGAATAGGCGCTCCGAAGGCAACCACTGGGGTTGTATTTATAGCAAAGTGGAGGGCCCCACCATAAAGATTCCCTCCAGGTCAGCAAGACACTCGCCGAATATGGGGGGTTGGACTTTTCTTTCCGAGCGAAGGACTCGCTCGCAAAGAGCGGGGATTGTGTACAACCCCGTATTCGTCGAGTGGGTCCCCAGGTCCAAAGGGGGTCAAGAGGCTAGATCCGTGTCAGGCAGAGCACTCGCCCAGGGCAGAAGAGGTAGGAGAGCCTCCGGGCGAGTGCGAGTCCCATTCGCAAGGCACTCGCCCATTCAGAGGAGTGAGTGCGCGGAGGACCAGGCGAGTTGGGGCGGAATCCCACTTGCCGAGCAGGCCAGGCGATTAGGCGAGTGGTGCCTACATGGACCACTCGCTCGGCAGAATCGAGTATGCGAGAAGCCTGGCGAATGGTTTCTTCACGGACCACTCGCCCAGAAGGCTTTAGGGGAAAATTACCAAGATACCCTTTGTGGGCTGCTAATAGCCCTTCGGAACAGCGGAGTTAGGTTGTTAGCAGACCAATTTGGGGTGCGATTAGTAAAACAAAAAGGCGGATTCATGCTATTTGCAGTCCAGGCTAGAAAATCTATAAATAGACCCTTAAGGGCACCTTGGAGGGAATCAGATCTTTTTGAGCTCTCTCCTCGAGGCTAGTTTTGGAGTTGGCTGCTAGTGCCCTCCAAGGTGCCCGACTGAGCATTGGTTTGGGAGTGGAAGCTCTCTAAGATCTTCTGGGTGTGTGGCGGGACCTCCTCGCTACAGCCTTGGGTCTGTTCCAGATTTTCCATCCACAATCAGGAGAGTTTAGTGAGGGAGAAGTAGGCACAGGCTACACCCCCCTTGGGTCCGAACTCAGAGACCGGTTGACGGTTTCAACACGCCCTATCTTGAATCATAGTCTCACTAATGCCTAAGTACATCATGTCTTTCCTTATAGTTTCATTTCAAGTCTTTTTTGGTCTACCCCTCCCCCATTTAACATGTCTAGTGACTAAACTCTCACAACGCCTAACAGGTGCTTCTAATGGTCTTCTATGTACATGTCTGAACCATCTTAAACGAGCTTCTCGCATCTTCTCTACAATTGGCGCCACTCCTATCTTATCCCTGATACATTCATTCCTAATTTTATCCAATCTCGTGTGACCACACATCCACCTAAGCATTCTCATCTCTGCAACTCCCATTGTTTGCTCATGTACACCATTCACTGCCCAACACTCAGAACCGTAGAGCATTGCTGGCCTAACTGCAGCACGGTAAAACATGCCTTTAAGTTTTAATGGTATTTTACGATCACATAAGATACCAGACGCGCCTCTCCACTTCAACCAACCCGCTTGGATTCTATGTATCACATCTTTATCTACACCTCCATTTTTTGAATTATCGATCCCAGATATTTAAAGCACTCACCGCGAGAAATACCTTGGTCACCCAATTTAATGACGGAGTCATCCGACCTTCTAGCACTACTAAATTTAAGTTTTAAATACTATGTCTTTGTCCTGCTCAACCTAAAACCCTTCTTTTCTAAAGTGTCTCGCCAAGATTCAAATTTTGTGTTTACACCCTCGCGCGTCTCATTGACCAAAACAATATCATCTGCAAATAATAAACACCAAGGTATTGCTTGTTGGATATGTTCGGTGAGCTCATCTAAGATAAGGGTAAAGAGATAAGGGCTTAAAGTTGACCTTTGATGTACGCCAACAACGATAGGAAATTCCTGTGGTAATCCTCCAGATGTCCACCCTGGTCACTGAATTTGTATACATATCTTTGATTACGTCAATGTATGATACATTTACACCTTTCATTTCTAAGACTCTCCACAAGACCTCTCTTGGAACCTCATCATAAGTTTTTTCCAGATCGATAAACATATGCAAATCTTTTTGTCTTTCCCGATAATTGTCAAAGAGTCTCCTCAAGAGATGTATAGCTTCCATGGTAGACCTCTCTAGCATAAATCCAAATTAATTCTCTGAGATACTAATCTCTCGTCTTACTCTTCTCTCTATTACTTATTCACATAGTTTCATAGTATGACTCGTTAATTTAATTCCCTTGTAATTGACACAATTTTGTATATCTCTTTTGTTCTTATACAAAGGTACAAAAATACTTCATCTTCATTGGTCTGACATCCTCTTTGTCTTCGGTATCTTATTGAAGAAACTTGTAAGCCATAAAATTCCTTCCCTCTCTAAGCATTTTCATACTTCAATGAGTATATCATCTGACTCAACCGTCTTTTCATTTTTCATATTCTTCAGAGCGTCATTTATATCTAATGCTTGAATTTTACAATAAAAAGTTATGTTTATATACTCCTCTGATTTACTTAACTCTTCCAAGTTCAGTTCATTGTATTTTCCTTCATTTTATAGTTGATAAAAGTATCTTTTTCATCGCTCCTTAATAGCCACATCATCCGTCAAAACCATATCTGTTTCATCTTTTATGCATTTAACCTGGCTTAAATCTTCATGTATCTTTTATGTATATGTTTCATCTTCTATGTGCAGAGATAGTTCCAAGATAATAATAAAAAGGGAAGCCCGGTGCACGAAGCATCCCCACGCAGCAAGGGTCCAGAGAAGGGTCCCACCACAAGGGTGAAATGTAGGCAAATCTTACCCTGCATTTTTGCAAGAGGATACTTCCAGAACTCAAACCTGTTACCTCAAGGTCACACGGCAACATCTCAACCGGTGTGCCAAGGCTTCCCTTCAATAATTCCAAGAATATAAATAAATAAAAGAAACTAATAACTTCTTCTATAATAGGTAAATCCTAAGAAAAAAAAAATTTAAGATTGAGAGATTTTCCTAAAAACACAAACAATGACATATAAAACATAAAACAATATTCATATTGATGGTGATGCTGATCAATTACATATCTTGAAGATATTCATCAGGCAGACTGAGAGAAAAGACTTGCAAATATGTTGCATCAATCATCTAGTGGTTAATGATGTCGTGTTACGCATACACTTTCACTCAAGTGGACCCCCAGCATGGAGATCACCGACGTATGCTTATGGACGCCGCCGCGATTATTTGGGGCACGCGCATGGAAGCCGCCATGATTATTCCTTTTGAAATCAAATGTGTTAATTATTATTAATTAAATGGTATTTAATTAATATTAATTAGACATGATTATTATTAAATGTAATGCCTTATTTTGTGTGCCCTCCCCCATCTATATAAGAGGGAGGGGTAGGAGTTTGAAGGTATGCTATGAATGTATAAAAACTTTTAGGGTTGCTCCCTAAGTTCCTCTTTATCCTTCCTCTTTCGTCTCACTCACCACCGCCGGCCCTTCCCGTTGTCGGATGCCTCCCGATCTCGTATCGAAACAGTAACAATGGTCCGACCTGCCGCTCCGCCCGCCCGAGGGCCTCCGGATCTGATTTCTGTTTCCATGGTCCCGACAAGGCGTCTCCACGCCGGCGACAACACTGTCGGAGCGGACAACATCCGCGCCCGACTCTACCGCCACGAGGTCCAGCTCGACAGCTTACAGTCCTCCGTCGACGCAGCCCTCGCCGGATAAGCGCTCATTCTCCGCCGCCTCGATGCCCTCACGACTTCGCAAGCCCCCGCACCCTCAGCAGGCGCAACCTCTTCGACCCGCAACGAGCTCCTAGCGATGTGTGACCTCCTTCTCTTGAAACTCGCCAACAACAAACGCATACGGGAGCAATCCGCTCGTCCAGGCAACCGTCTGGCCCACGCCGACGAACCACAGGAGGACGTCTCCTCCCCTTCCAATGCCGAGCAGCCCGCCCAATCGTCCCCATCCTGCGTCGAGCAGCCAGCCCCGCAGCCCCCTTCCAGCGTCGAGCCACAGCCGCCGCCGCCACACCTACTGCGTCGAGCAGCAGCCGTCGCCGCACCTCCCACACCGCTTCCGCCAACCTCTGCTCCAGCACCGCCTCCGGCAGCCAGCTTCAAAACAGATTCCACCCAGCCTGAACGTCCTCTCGCCAACTCCCCCAGCCCCAGCTTCGCGCTCGCCGACCAGTGACGCCCTTCCTCCGAGTAGGAAACCCCTCCAGCGGCCCTCGTCGACCGGTCCAGCCGCCCACAGCTGGTCCTTCCGCAAGCCGTCATTGACGCCCAACTCGATTCATCTCCCTGCGCGACAACACTTGCTCTCATTGAGCCCCACACCCCTCTTTTTTTTCTTAGAACCCGCAACACCACTCCCATTTCTCCCTACAGCATGTGTAACTCCACGGGTCACACTTCTTTCCCACGCGGGCCCCACAAATCCTCATTTTTCTTTGTCCTTTTTACCACCATTACACGCCAACCTCCTTACCCCCATTTCTTGCGCCTAGTTGCCAAGCCTGCCTCAAGAATATTAGCACCTATTATGTCTTTTCCCAGCGGGCCCCACAATTCTCCCCTTTCCTTTGTCATTTTCAAGACAACTAAAGAACAACTTTCCACCCTCCAGCTATCGTATCCCCTTCTCCTTCACTCTTTTTCCAAGTTTTTTCTCCTCTCGAGCCCCACATGGGCTGCCATCTTTTACTTTATTCTGCACATCTCCCATTTTTCTTCCTTATCTCCACACTCACTTACTTGCACCCACCCTTTCCCCCCACACGCCACCCTCCAGCTGCCAATATTTTCTCATTTCCCCCACTAAAAGTCAAACCCCTCCAATGTTTTCTTTTAATTTTTATTTTCTATCCTTTTCCTCCTTGAAAACCCCACCTGCCAATCCATTCTTTCTTCCCAACCCGTTGTTTTCTTATCAGCCCCCTCCTTTTAAATTTATTTATTTTATCCTAACACCAACTTTCACCCTCACACCCTCACCCACTCTAGCTGTCCCCCCTTCTCCTCACCACCCACAAATAACGCATAAAATCTCACCCAAATTTTTTCTTCCGATTTTAACACTTCTTCGTTCGCTCCCCTCATGGCACTCGCCTCCGCCACTAGCAATGCACAACTTCCTTCCCATCACAATCCTTAAAGACCCCAATAAACGAGTAACACTCAACCTTGAGGACAAGGTCGATTTTCAAGGGCGGTATAGTGTTACGCATACACTTTCACTCAAGTGGACCCCCAGCATGGAGATCACCGACGTATGCTTATGGACGCCGCCGCAATTATTTGGGGCACGCGCATGGAAGCCGCCATGATTATTCCTTTTGAAATCAAATGTGTTAATTATTATTAATTAAATGGTATTTAATTAATATTAATTAGACATGATTATTATTAAATGTAATGCCTTATTTTGTGTGCCCTCCCCCATCTATATAAGAGGGAGGGGTAGGAGTTTGAAGGTATGCTATGAATGTATGAAAGCTTTTAGGGTTGCTCCCTAAGTTCCTCTTTATCCTTCCTCTTTCGTCTCGCTCACCACCGCCGGCCCTTCCCCTTGCCGGATTCCTCCCGATCTCGTATCGAAACGGTAACATGTCGCCTGTGGATAAAATAGAAGTAATAGCTTGAACTAACACATCATCATGCCGAATCGATGCTAATATCCTTGAAGCTAGTGGAAGAACTGGTACTAATGACAGTCGATGGGATGCAGAAACTCCTCTTGTAGGCATTCATATCCTCTTGTAGGCATTCATATAAGTACCATAGGAGGCTCAAAAGGCCCTTCTACAAGGTTAATCAAAACACTTATTACCATACATTTTCTCCAATGAGATGCTTTAGATGATGAAGTTAAACATCTGGTTCAATGACTCGTCTATCGTTTCAGCTTGATGTTAGACCACTTGGAGAATTTGTTGCTCGATCTGGATATCAAGTTTAGACTTAGTTGACTTCAAGTGTTTGGAGATAGTGTCGCAATTTTAATTTGATTCAGCTCGACATGGAGGAAACAATTCAATGGTTGGTGGTTGGATCAAATTTTAAGGCATTGTTTGTCTGTAGTTCTTATGTACGGATTGCTCAATGGAGGCGAACAGCTGAGTTGTGTAAGAAGCTGAGGCAGCTGCATAAACATGGAATCCGAATGGAGCACGAGCAGTGCTTGCTTCTATGGCTATTGACTTGCATTTAAGAGAAGTTACAGAAATTGTGGTTACTGTAGAAAAACACGAAATTAAGAGAAATAAATTTAAAACTTTTATTAACCTTTTTCGCACTCACAAGATACAAGCCTTTGTACATTTATAAGAAGAGAGAGGGGATAGAAAAACACATTCTAAGATGTGGGACTAAACACCAACAAACAGAATGGGCTCCTAACTGGGCCTTCATTAGTGGGCCTTTTACATAGGCTTAGCAACCCTCCCCCGCAAGTTGGAGCATACAGATCGTAGGCTCCAAGCTTGGATAAGAACTGATAATATAACGGACGTGGTAATGCCTTCGTGAGAATATCAGTAACTTGTCCAACAGCAGGAACATGCTTCAATTCCAATTTCTTCAGTTGAACACTTGAACCTTCTCCCGAATGAAGTGACAGACGACTTCGATGTGTTTGTTACGTTCATGAAATACAGGATTTTTGGCAATATGTATGACAGCTTGACTGTCACAATAGAGAGTGGTCGGTGAGGGAAGTCTGACACCGAGGTCACATAGAAGACTTTTCAACCAGGTGAACTCGGATACAACAAAGGCCATTGACCGATATTCTGCTTCGGCAAATGAGCAAGCAACCACCGACTGCTTCTTGCTACGCCAGGTAATAAAGTGTCCATCAAAGTATGTACAGTATCCACTTGTGGAACGACGATCATCTAGTGAGCCAGCATAATCAGTGTCAGAGTATGCAACAAGAGATATGGGAGATGAAGATGGCTTGTATACAAGTCCTTGTCCAAGAGTAGCCATCAAGTATCGAAGAATGCGCTCAACTGCCTGGAGATGAGAGATTTGTGATTAATGCATGAATCGACTAACAACTCCAACAGCAAATGATATATCAGGTCTCGTAACAGTGAGATATATCCATTCCCGACAAGACGACGAAAATACTCTGAATTTAGGAGTAGGTCGGAGTCTGAGGCATGAGCGCAGAGCTTGTGATTGATATCCGTAGGAGTGTCCGCGGGCTTGAATCCAGAGTAACCAGCATCACAGAGCAAGTCAAGACAGTACTTTCGTTGAGATAGAACAAGTCCATCGGGACGTTGAGCCACCTCGAGACCAAGGAAGTACCGAAGATATCCCAGGTCTTTTGTTTGAAAAACATAGGCCAGATGTTGTTTGATCATGTGTATTCCTTTGAGATCATCTCCCGTAATCAAAATATCATCGACATACATCAAGAGAATCAATGTGCCTATTGGACGATGATGAGTGAATAGAGAGAAGTCGGCTGAACTTCGAGTGAACCCAACAACACGAATAACCTGGCTAAACTTGTCAAACCATGTGCGAGGAGAATGTTTGAGACCATAAAGAGATTTCTTTAGGCGACATACAAGGGACTCCTCTGTGGTCTCAAACCCGGGAGGTTGTTGCATATAGACAGTTCCCTGCAAATCGTCATTGAGAAAGGCATTTTTGACATCTAATTGATGCAGCTGCCAATGTCGATGAACAGCAAGGGAGATCAGAACACGGACAGTATTCAGTTTGGCGACCAGAGAGAAGTTCTCGTCATAATCCAGACCTTGTTGTTGAGTAAAGTCACGGGCTACAAGGCGAGCCTTAAGACGGTGTACTGTCCCATCAGGACCATGTTTGATGGCAAATACCCACTTACAACCCACACAGGTCTAGACAGAAGAAAGGGGGACAAGGTCCCAAGTCTAATTTTCCCAAAGAGCAGTCATTTCCTCATCCATGGCCGCCCACCATCCCGGATGTTTGAGAGCCTCCTGCAAAGAGTTAGGGGTGAAAATAAAGGATAGAGAGGTTGCGAATTTGTGGAGTACCGGAGAGAGGCGATGCAACTTGCAAGGACACGTAATTTGCCATTGGATGAGCAGTAGAGGCGAGTGCCGGATCTTCAGGTTGCGTGGTATCGTTAGTAGAGGGAACCTGTTGCAGAGCATCAAACCGAGGTGAGCGACGAGTATAGACACGAAGAAGAGGTGATTTTGTTGTGGTGGGAGCCAGTGTTGGGGTTAGTGGTGTCTGTTGAGAAGTAACAGGCACAGTAGGACGAGGAACTGTAAAAGGCGTTGGAGAAGTAGTTGGTGTGGAATAATAAGCATGTTCTTCGAGAAATGTTACATCAGCAAATATAACAACCTTCCGATCAATAGGAGAGTAGCAAACGTATCCTTTCTGAGTGCGCGAGTAACCAACGAACATGTATTTGGTAGCACGAGGAGCAAGCTTGTTGGTTAATGGACCAAGATTATGAACATAGCAAGTGCAACCGAAGACATGAGGCGTGAGGGAAAAGAGTGGAGTGGAGGGAAAAAGAAGGCTAAAGGGAGTCGCAAAGTTGAGAATAGAGAAGGGCATGTGGTTGATGAGGTAACAAGCCGTCGATACTGCAAAATGCCAATACACTTTGGGAACTTGCATTTGAAACATCAGAGAGCGAGCGACCTCAAGGAGATGACAATTCTTGTGTTCAACTACACGATTTTGTTGGTGGGTATATGCACATGAGGTTTGATGGATGATCCCAAACTCGGCACATAAATTAGTAAACGTGTGACTTCTGTATTCTCACGCATTGTTGGTTCGAAGTGTTTTAATGGTGGTGGAAAATTGGTTACGAATCTCAGTAAGAAAGACACGAAACACACAAGCTATTTTAGAACGATCATGCAGTAAATACAATCATGTCATACGAGAGTAATCATCAATAAATATAATAAATAACGACAACTAGGGGTACTTGTTGTTTTGTAAGGTCCCCAAATAGCTGAATGAACTAAAATAAAAGGAGCCTCGCTCCGAGTACAATGAGGAGAGAAAGAAGAACGATGGTGTTTTCTGAAGATACAAGACTCGCATGTGAAGTCTTTTAAGGAGAGATCTGGAAGAGTTTTCTTGAGGATTTGGAGAGGGCCATGTACAAGACGCCGATGCCACTCAACAGTACTAACGGAGGAGAGAATGAGGGAGGGATGTCCAGAGTGTAGAGCCCATTTGTCAGTGGCTCTTTACCAATGAGAGTCTGTGTCCGTCGATCCTGCACAACAAAGGAGGTTGAAGAAAAAGTTACATAGCAATCAAGGTCTTGAGTTAGACGACTAATTGAGAGAAGATTGAAGGGAGAGATCGGAACATGAAGAACCGAGCAAAGAGAGATGGAGGGAGTAATGTTCAGGTTGGCTGCTCCAGAAACCGAGGTGGTGTCTCCATTGGCCACGGTAATGTACTTGAGGTGCTCAGAGTTCAAGTATTGAGGAGGTTTCTTTGGAGTAATATGGTGTGTTGCTCCGGAGTCCATAATCCAAGTTGGATTATGGGAGAGACAGGAGATACCTTCATTGGAAATGGAGGAAACAGAGACTGAGGAACGGCTGATCATCCCTTGAAGGTGCTGGAGCTGGGTGCGCAAGGCATCAATGTCAGTTTGATTGTTGGTGGGAGTATTGACTGCACTAGAGGCATATGGATGTTGTGGCACACCATGCTTACGATAACATGTGGTCTCGAGATGACCATCCTTGCCACAGTAGGTGCACTTGTGGCGGGCGTGACTGTTGCGACCCCGACCCCGAGAAGAGTTGCGACCTCCTCGAGCAGATGGAGGAGCAAGGTGAGGTGTTGAACATTGGTGGAGCATACCTGGACCGACAGTCCAGGGTACATTGAGGGGTGGTGTCACCTTTAAGAGCATGGAGCACACATCCAAGAGGGAAGAAATGGTAGAGGATGAAATAATCTGAGCACGAATACTGTGGAGATGAGGAGGAACACGGGCCATCATCATGGCGATCCCAACAGCTTCCTTCTAAGCACGTTGGGCGGCAAGATCAGTAGTGGGAGGCTGATGTTGAAGTCATGCCTCGACAAGGGTTTTGGAGCAAGCAACAAAGGAGATCAGATTGTCGTTGGCCCCCGGGTCACGAGATTGAAGGTCTGTGATGATGTCAAAGAGATGTTGCAGATTGTCCTTGCCAGAGTAGAGGGAGTGAAGTTCATCCCACATTGCCTTGGCAGTTTCATGATACATGGTCATGCGATATGACTCGTTGTCCATAGAATCCAGGATCCAGAATTGGACGCGTCCATCATTACGAAGCCATTCCTCATTGGGCTCAGAAGGAGTGGCTTTGGTAAGGTGATGAAGAAGACCTTTAGTCTGGAGGACTCGCCAAACAAAGTGCACTCACTCAACAAAGTTCTTCTTGCCATTGAGGGATATGGTAATAATCTGAAGTTCATCGCGAACTTCAGGTTGGTTAGGGACCGCACGGGCCGGAAGGGAGTTGGTGTCGTTTAGAGCCATAAGACACAACAAAATTCATGGCGCGGGAACTGAGTAAGCACGGCAGTAGATGCGGGCAAGCAAGATCTGCGATCAGTCGATCACGTCGGGCAAGAGCACAATCAGAAAGTGCACGAGCAGAGTTCGGAGGACAGGCGGTCACAGCTAGCTCTACGAACAACGAAGGACTGCGACCAAGAAGCGTTGCGAGCAGTCAAGAAGCGCGAACAACGTGGACCTCGGTGAGCTCGAAGGAAGACCAAGAAGCGCGCGAGAAGAGGCAGCGAGCAGTAGCGTTGGAGATCTCAAGGAAAATAGGTGGCTAGGCGAACAAGAAAGCTCGCACGACGATCTGCAGTTAGGATGCTGACGAGCAGGAGCTCTTGCGGGCAAGCGGACTGCCGATGAGACGGAGAGCGGGCAGTCAGGCGTTGCAAACAGGAAGAGCTCGGCGAGCTGCGAGCAACTGTGGATCGGTTGTTGCGAACAGAGGAGCTCGCACGAGAAGCAGGGAGCTCGGCGGTCAGCACAGTAGTGACCGCAAGAAACACCAGAGGAGTGGGTCACAGAGATGCAGGGAGGGGGCAACTAAGGCAGTGTAGAAAGTGGAGAAGCAGAGTTGCGGTCTGTAGGAAATCTGACCGCCCGAACCGACAGGAAGGTGGGGGCGGTAACTGGACCGAACTAATTAGGAAAGAAAATTTTCGGATCGATTTCGCTTTGATACCATGTAGAAAAACACGGAATTAAGAGAAATAAATTTAAAACTTTTATTAATCTTTTTCTCACTCACAATGTAAAAGCCTTTGTACATTTATAGGAAGAGAGAGGGGATAGAAAAACACTTTCTAAGATGTAAGACTAAACACCAACAAAGAGAATGGGCTCCTAACTGGGCCTTCATTAGTCGGCCTTTTACATAAGCTTTTCAACAATTACAAAATGGAGCGTGAGCATGAGCACTGCTTGCACTTTCGAAATATCTATGTTTGTGTTATGGATCAGCCGATCAGCGGAGGGGGTAATAGAGAAAAGCATGGGTGGAGAGCTTGCCAACTCGGAAAGTTAAGCCAGTTAATGATGGAGATCAATTTCGCGTTGGTTCAAATATTTGTGAGATTGCAATTTTAGAATCGTCATATGGACGACCGGAGACTGTGACCTCGACCGGCTCAATTTTTCATATTTTTAAATATTTTTCTTTTATTTTTCCGAGTTGTATTATGAGAGCTAGGTTAAATTATACGTCGGAAGATCACAGCCATCAGATGTATTTAACTTAATTCTCCTCCTCCCTTATATGTTGTTAGCAGCTGACAGATAGGTCATCGAGGGTTGGCTTCCGAAAACTGCAACACGCTCGGTCATCGTGGGCGCAGACGCCAACACCTTATAAGTTGCTAGCAGCCAGCATATAGGATATCGATGGTTGGCTTCTGTAAATTGCAAGTCGCTCAGTCATTGTGGGTGTTGACATCCACACCTTTTGATGTCGACGCTAAAGGGCCTTCTCACGACCACTACTGGTGCCAACGCCAGCCACTGTCGCCTCCACCAGCCAGCAGGCACCACTTCGTCCAGGACTCGTCGGCGTTACCATGTTACCCAGTCGACCCCTTCTCCACCCCCTTATTCCCCTCCAGCCACCATACGCCCCTTCCTCAATCCACAACTTCTCCAAAACCCTTGTCCAGCCACCGTCAGTTCTTCCCAAATCTGCTACCGCCCCAATCTTCCCCCTCCACCCCACCAACAATCTCTCAAGCCCACACGCACCACAAATTTCCCCCACTCACAATAGCCCCCAAACAACCTCTCTCTTGGAAACCAATCCTCATACGACCCATATCCGCTTGAGCAGCCACCATACACCAGTTTCCTTACTTCGTGGCCGATGTCAATGTATTGGTGAGTTTCTATTGTTTGTTTCAATTCTCGCATCATATGAATGTACTTATATTCTTAGTGAGTTTGCTTTTAATTAATTGGACTCTTTTAATTTCAACTTGTGTGATCCCTCTTTAATTAGTACATAATCTCAGTACTCTTAATTAATTTGCAATCGTCCCTTACTTGCTCAATTCAAATGTTTGTGCTTAAATGTGATTAAATACGTGAGTTTTAAAATCATGCACGACGGAGAGTATTTGCATGATTGGATCATTTACATGTGCATCGCATTAGGGTTTGTGTCGTCATCACCTTGTGTTGGGGAGAAGCCCGCCCATCCCGTTCAGGTTTACTCGCGTCGACCTCAGGCACAGTGACGATCGGGACTGCTCATCATGAGCGGATCGCCAATCTTAGCATTAGTTATTCTGTGTTTTTTATTTCGAATTGTATTTTATTTTAGTTTGGGGATGGCAACGAAAGACGAATCATATTCGTTCGTTGTCCCCTTAGTGTCTATATATGGAGGGTGAGAGTAGTCCTTGTCGTGAGCTCATCCTCTCCCCCCCACTCCACTGTCGCCCCCCCCCCCCCCATTTTCCCCTACCAGCACCACTCCAGACACCCGGCCCACCATCCTCCCCTCCCATCCCATTGTCGCCGCCCCATTCTCCCTTCCAGCACCTCTCCAAAAAGCCGGCCCTCCATCCTCCCCTCCCCATCCCACTGCCGACCCACCAATTCCCCTAAAATGCATCTCCGGTGATTACTAGAATCATTCTCCGATCACCCCCCGGTGATCGCCCCCATTCCCCCACTCAATTCCCTTCAATTTTCATTTTTCCGGCGTTCGCCGGAAAACATCTCCGGCCACCACCTCCGGTGACCCTCGCCAAAAACAACCTCCGGCAGACACCACACCCACTACCTCGCAACCGCCTCATAACTACTTCCAACTTCCTCCATTACCCAACTTTCCCTCTCCCCTAAATTTTAGGATCCACTCCAAAAATATAGCCCACTCCCTCTCCCCACTCCCACCATAACAGCCCCCCTCCCCTTTATTCCCCTCCCTACCTTCACGTGGAGCCACAAACCTCCTCCCCAAAACCGACCCTCTCACCTCCCTGCATTCCAGTCGCCTCTCCTCCCAGCCGGCCACCACCTGCAGCAGATTTCTTGGACAGCAGTTTACAGCCTCCAATCTCCTCCCAGCTGCTGTCCAGGCCCTGTACTCAATTACCAGCAAGCCCCCTGCACCCGGGAAGCCTCCCTGATCCTCCCAGCTCCCTGCTGAGCCCCTCCCAGCAGCTGGTTTCTGAATTCCAGACGCAGACAGCGACTTGCAACTCCAGAGGAACCTGAATCCAACCCCGAGTGACTCTCCCGGCTACTCCACAGCTCTCCGAATTCACCCCCAGCCCTCCCCTTTCAGTATTGTGCGAGTCCAAGGTGTGCTTGTTATTTCTTTACAATTGAATCTTGTGTTTAATCTCTACTTGAGGAGATATTAGATTGTAAGCTTCAATTTTAGTTATTTAAGTCTTTGTATTTTCTCATTTAATTAGTCATTTGATTTCGCGCACTCTCGCGTTTGTACTCCTCTCTTGTTTCCTTAATTTAAATGTTTTATTTTCCGGTGGCAAATAAAAAGAAAGTGGTTTTAAAAGTACTTTATTGTGAGTTAACTTTTGTTGAAAATTGTGCCTGCATGTACCCTTAGTTCCCTTAGGACCTTACCCCCGCGTCACCTTGTTTATTGGATTGTGTGTTGTTTGTGCATTTGCCCCCGCAATCTCATTATAGGATTGGTTGTGGATCCATTACACTCACTGAGGTTTTCTTGCATTGCACCTGGGGTTAGGAGATCACCAGTTCTCCACATATAGATTCATTCTGCGTTAATTAACCTAACACACAAAACCAAGGACTTCAACAAAATAATAAAGCTGTCATGATATAACAAGTGGTGTAAAAAAATTATAAAATAATTTTGAAACTGTCAAACTGGTATACGGATAGCTAGCAATTAGAAAGAATATTACAAAGATCAATATACATGGTGATGGGGATCGACGTCAGGTTGCGGGTCACTATTCGGCGGGACCCACATTGTGTATTCGCGCAAGAGACGTTGATCGGATCGACAATCCGAGACCACGAGCGTGTCCAGAGCGTCGTTTTAGTATTTCTATGTATTTTGTTTATTTATTTATTTTGGACTTGTATTTATTGTTTTAGGACACCGGGTGTAACGGTCAATTATAGCCGTTCACGTCGGATGCTCAATCGCCCCTCTCATTATAAATAAGGGCGGATGCTTTCATTTTCGGTCATTGCTGATTTTGGAGAGAAGAAATTCCCGGAATCCGGCGATCTTCCGTGGTGCGACGTCATGAAGCCCTAAGGTGCGACTCCTTAGGTTTGTATTTTGTATTCCCCGATCTTTCCCTCGCACAGCTCGTCCTGCATTAAATTGGTATCAGAGGAAGGTTCGGGTGAAGTTTAAGATACGTGAGACAAGTTTTTAGATCATCCATGGCATTTCACGGTAGTCATTATTACACTGCTCGACTATTTGAGGGACCGGAGTCCGTATATGCTCAACCCCGTAGAGATCCTCCTGAGAGATCCTCATACCATTATGATGATCATCCTCGTCCACCACCGCATGTTCGTAGGGATCACGTCTATCCTCAGACACGATTTGAGTTTGTTAGGGACGACCATTTAAATGAATATCAAGTGCCCTATAGAGATCACCATCATCAAGATAACATCACGTGTAGAGACCTTCCTAGTGTTCCGAAAACGGAGATGTTGGAAGCCGAATTTCAACGATTAGTTCTTGATCAATTTGATCGCATGGATGTTAATCTTGATCGCATGAAGACTGCTTTAATAAGAATCAATAAAAGAAATCTCAAGGGTTTAGGTCAAACCATCGATGCCACTAGTAGTGCTCTCATTGACATGGGAGACCCGACACCTGAGTTTGATACATCACATTTTGATGGACTCAGTGCCCACATGATTTGGAAATTGAATCTGCTCATGACCAAATTACTCATGCGGTTAAAGACTCATTCCTCGACACTCTACCTATTGAACCACTCTTGAGTATGGGCTCCTCCCACTCCTCCATTGTCATTGTCCCGGGCCACATCACAATCGAGATTCGCGAGCTTAGTGTTGATCTCGTAGTGGCTGCCTCACCTGTTTTTGAGGACACTACCTTTATCGGTGACACTCATGTGGAGGATCATCCCGCTATTATTGAATTCATCGTTGACCCCCCGATGAGCCACCACTCCCCTATGAGGATCAAGGGTCTAGCACTGACTTTGTCGTGGGTGTCCCACTTATTTCCATGGACACTATCATTAGTGATGGTTTTCTTTTGGAAGATCATCCTGTCATTAGTGACCCCCTCGAGAAACCCGTTGAGTCCTCAAGAGACACATTTGACGAGCCTCCCTTCCCAAGGAGCATTCACCTTAGTATAGATAGCTTGTGTCTTCGCTCGAGTGAGCTTCACGTTTGCGATGACCTTTCTTATATACCTCTTGGAGAACCACCTGACAGGGCTTATCATTTGAGAGGTGCCCGACACACCGTTGTATTGTGTTCTTTTGTCATCATGTACGACATTCCTTTGGGTGATTGTGCCATCCTTGACGAATATTTCTACATTCCACACAAAGAGCCTCCTGATATGCCACCTCATTCTAGAAACAGTCAGCTTGCTATTAGACTCCCAGCTATAGAAAATATCACGTTGGTTGCGCTTCATTTGCCTTATCAGTTATATGAGAGCACTCCAGATATTTCTCAAACCTACATTGGTTCTCGTCGCATTTGCGATGAATTTCATTATACCCCTCCAGGTGACCCCCCTGATGAGCTACATGTTGAACCATCGCTCATCTGAGATGCATTTATCATTAGTAGGACAGTAGAGTTTGAAAGTGCATTCAATGACTCGCTGATCTTATGTCTTACTACCCGCACTTGTAGAGACAGTCCACACATTATATTGTCACATCTTATTACTGATGTCTCTGTTGTTCATTTGAGTGTTCATCGCGCCCGCGATGAATTTTTTTATGCCCCACCTTCCTAGCCTCCTGATCATGCACCCATCTTAGGAGTTTCTTATAGTACCCAAAACCCTCGTTTTAAGGAGTTGGTCGTGTTAGTTGTTCATCTTTTACATTGCTTGCATGATCATTTACATTTAGTGCATGACTCATCAGTGTTGTATGATTCACATATGTTGTATGTTTTGCATGAAATGTAAGAATTAATCCGGAAGAAAATTACTAGCAAAATTGAATGATATAAGGCACATGCAAATATACACAGACGTGGGCAACATTTTTGGGTGGACGAGCAGGTCATGATTCGAATTCGCATGGAGAGGATCCCAAAAAGGAGCCGCTAAGAAGCTATAACCAAAATGGATGGGTCCTTATAGGATTATACAGAAAATTTGAACAAATGTCTATGAGATCAACCTCACTACATATATGAGTACTCATTCTGTATTTAATACGGAAGATTTGACGCATTACTTTGAGCCTCTTGAGCATAGAGACCTATACTTTGAGCCACTTTCGACACCCTCCCCGTTACAACTTGACCCTTCCCCTGATCACCTTGGACGAGCACCTGTGGGATTGCATGCACCTCCTATGATTCCACCGGTTCTTCTGGATCCACCAGCATGAGAGGTGAGAGATGGGAGCATTGCTGATACATACATTTTCCCTCGATCTTCGACGTCAGTACGATCATCTCCATTCATCGGAGATGAATGATTTTCAATTGGGGGGAATTAATGAGGATCGACGTCAGGCTACGGGTCACTATTCGGTGGGACCCACATTTGTGTATTCACACATGAGTTGTTGATAGGATCGACGATCCGAGACCACTAGCGCGTCCGGAGCGTCGTTTTAGTATTTCTATGTATTTTGTTTTTTTATTTTGGACTTGTATTTATTATTTTAGAACGCCGGGCGTAACGGTCAATCATAGTCGTTCACGTCGGGTGCTCAATCACCCCTCTCATTATAAATAAGGGCGAAACCTTTCATTTTCGTTTATTATTTAGTTTGTGAGCGAATCTAGAATGGGAAATCAACTCATTGTGCGGCGCCGCGAGACCCCGGGGTGCGACGTCCCAGTTATTTTTCAGTTATCCTGGAGTTTTCCTATTTTCTTTGTTTCCTTACAGTTCTCCCGTCAAAACCACCAATTACCAACGATCTATTCTTCTACAGTCCGCCAACTGCACGCTCTCTTCCTTTGTTTACTGAAAACCGCAACCTCGTCCTCTGTTCATCTCCTTTCTTCATGCCGCCCTTCACCGCAAGCCGCAAGTTACTCGCACGCCCAACCTTAGCCTGGTTCCGCCTCCTCCAGACGCACGCCTGCTCACCCTCTTTGGATCGTTGTCCAACCACCCTTGCCTCACAGAATACGCAATAGCCACACCCTCCCCAACCACAGCCAGCCCATCGCCCTCTTCACCCACCTTCGCCTTTGTCGTTCTTCTATTTCCTTGTATCCGAATACCAGCCCAAGCCTTCACATGTTAACATCTAGTTGCCCTCTCCGCCTCCCAACCTCCTTCCCCACAGCAAGCCACTAGTCTTGAAGTCAAAACACCCCAGCTGACATCCCTAATCTTCTCTCGGCAGACTCCTGCTGCTAGCCCCTACCCAGACCATTGTATCATGTGAAAAGTCCCGCCCTTTCTCTGGTTCCTACAGAAGAAATTCCTCCCATACACAACAACTGTCTGCCATTAATTGTCCACTGCCAAACCTCTTTGCTCGTTAGTATTACTATCTTTGTGTTTATTTTTTTTTATTAAATATTAGAAAACATCAAATGTTTGTTTGGAAAGTTTGATCCGTTTGTGTAATTGGTTTTTATTTTTTGTCATTCTATAAAGCTTATTCGTGAACAATTGTAGTAAAAAGTATCTTGTGTGAAGACGTGCGTGATTTGCTTATGCGCCCGAAAATTATCGTTCACGTTGTGGTGTCTTGCCAAAAGTAATATAACTTTATTGCAAACATTTTATTTCCAAATTAATTGAAATCTTCATGCATCATATAGTTTAGGTGCGCTTAAGCTCATTCAACACCACTTATACAGGCGTGTATTAGAGTCGGCACAGCCTCTCATAGTCCGTCCTGCGTCACATGGTTGTGCAACATATCTTGAATAATTTAAGGGAAAGACAGAAAATTCCATACATTACGGGATTACATGGAATTAATTTAACTACAAAAACCAAATTCAGAATGATAATAATATATATTAACTTTATATTTGGCTTGATTTACAGTGAAAAACATTAAAAGGTAACAATCAATATTCTATCACTACTAATCTTTAACAGCAGCGACCAGAATTCGCAAGATAAAAGAAAATTAAAAAGCAAAGCATCACAGAAAAGACATAAAATGAAGTTTACCTGCAGCCTTTGCAGCAACAGCTTCTTGATGAACATCAGTTATGAACAAGATTTGTGAGGGTATATCTACTCCAACAGATTGAAATATCTCAAAGTAACTCCTTGCTTCTCGTTTATTCCTAGAGGTAAGAGTTGAAAATCCCAAAAAGAAAGCATGTTTAAATAGTAGAGAAAACATCTTTAAATTGTAGAAAACATCTTGTTGGAATTATAGGAATTATTATTTTGCTTTATTATTTAGCCTTGTATCTCTCTCCTATATATAGGAGAGAGCCTCGTTACTATAATACAATTTTTGAGCTTCACTCCAACATGGTATCAGAGCATGGCATGACCTAATCTCCCGTCCGTCTCTTCCTCCCGTCTGTGTTCTTCCTTCAGCATCGGTGTGTGCGTCTAGTTTCTCCCGACAGCGGGTCCAGATCTCGCGTCGCCTCCCGCGTCTCTCCCGTCGTCGTCTTCCAGCTCCGCGTCTCTCCTGTCGCGCGTCTCCAGCAGCACCCAGCGTCCGCAGAGTCTTCCTCCAGTCAGCCAGACCTAGTCGGCCAGCTTCAGCACCGGTCCCGTTGCCTTCCTCCACCCTCGTCGCCTTCCTCCAGCGCCCGTCGGCACAGTCCTCTTCGCATGGCTGTATGAGCCTTTCTTGGCGCCGGATCTATGCAGGCTTGAGTCTCTGATTGCTCTTCCGGCGCCAGGTCTCCCTTCTTGTGGGAATGTATCTGTCTCTTATTGCGTATTGTGTCCCCCCGACGCATCTCCTCTTTCTATGAGTGAGATTTCTAGTCTCTAGACACCCGGATTTGTCTTTTTCCCTCGCTTGCTATGTCAGGAAGTGGTGAGACTCCGGATGTCTCCTCCGGTGGGAGTGCCCTTCATGATCCTCTGCCTTCTACTGGATCTCTTCGTGCCAACCATGATCACGGGACTCCTCAGATTACTACTATTAAGTTGGATGGCACTAATTATCTCCCCTGGGCTCGCTTCGTTACTCTGACCCTCAAGAGCCGTCGTCCATTTGGCTACATCAACAACACTACTAGGGCTACCACTACTACCTCTCTGGATTGGCCCCAATGGGAATCCGAGAACTCCTTGGTGATGTCTTGGCTGACCAACTCTATGCAGGAGTCTATTGCCCGCAAGTATCTATTTCTAGATACGGCGGCCGACATTTGGAAACGAGTCGAGATTACCTACTCCTGTCGTGGGAATGCCACTCAGATCTTCCAATTGCGGCAACGGATCTTCCTCTTGCGCCAAGGGGATCGACCTCCCACTGCTTATTACCTGGAGTTTACCCAGCTTTACCAGGAGTATGACCACTTTGGCGCGCTTAATCTTGTCTCCCCTTAGGATGAAGTGTTGGTCCGTGCCCGGGAGGAACGCAATTGGATCTTCGAGTTTCTTCATGGTCTCCACCGTGACCTCGATCCCATCAGTGTTCAGATTCTTGGTCATTCTCCTCTGCATTCCTTACATGAGGTATATAGTTTGGTTCAACAAGAATATGATCGCCGACAGATTCGTTTACCAGATACTGTCGTTGAGGGCTCTGCTCTTGCTGCTCGGTTCAATCCCGGTGGTCGCTCTATCCGGGACACTAGGTCTAAACCTATGGACAAGGACCATTTGACGTGTGATTATTGCGGGAAAGCACGTCATACTCGGGACACTTGCTTCAAGCTTCATGGCTTTCCTCCTCGCGGTGGTCCAGCCCCTCGTGGTGGCCGTGGATTTAGTCGCACTCTGGGTCAGTCTACTCCGTCTCGCTCGGCTCATCTCTCTGATGTTGTTGATGATCATCCTTCTTATGAAGGATCTGATGCCCCTGCGGTTCCTTCTGCCCTTTCTGCTGAGGAGATTCAAGCCTTCCGTCGCTTCATGCTTGGCCACTCATCTGAGTCTGCTAGTTCTTCATATGCCCACCAGGGGACTCAAGGTGCTCACTTTGCCTCTGCTTGCTATCCCACCCAGTGGATCATTGATTCTGGCGCCACAGACCATATGACTGGCTCTGCTACAAGTTTTGTATCTTATATCCCTTTGTCTGGTAGGGACAAAGTGAGCATTGTTGATGGTTCCTTGTCTCCCATTGCCGGGAAAGGGTCCATTCCTTGCTCCTCCCTCACCCTCTCTTCGGTGCTTCATGTTCCTAAGTTTACCCGCAACCTGCTTTATATTAGTCACCTTACTAATTCCATGAATTGCTCTATAACCTTTTTCCCTCCTCCTGTGTCTTTCAGGACCTAAAGACGGGGACGGTGATTGGCTCTGGTAGACTGCAGGATGGCATCTACCTGTTCGACCCCTCCAGCTCTACTTCACCTCCGAAGGCTCTTACTGCTACTCAGATCTCTGTGGACTCCTGGCACTGTCGTCTGGGCCATCCTTCTCTATCTACCATGCATCTTTTATTTCCGAATATGTCAAATGTATCTTTGAATACTTTTAAATGTGATGTGTGTGCTCTTGGCAAACATCATCGTGCTTCTCTTAATCATGTGTCCACTCCTAGTTCTTCTCCTTTTGTTGTGGTTCATACTAATATTTGGGGTCCTTGTCCTGTTGCCTCTGTTTCGGGTTTCCACTGGTTTGTTACGTTTATTGATTATTTTTCTCATTGTACATGGGTCTACTTAATGAAAAACAAGAATGATGTCTTTCCCTTATTTCAATGTTTTCATAAGATGGTGGTCACTCAATTTAATGTTGCCACTAAAGTTTTGTGCAGTGATAATGATTGTGAGTATGTTGACTCTTCCTTTGAGTGTTATCTTAGTGATAAGGGCATTATACATCAGACATCTTGTGTCTACACCCCGGCTCAGAATGGGGTCGCCGAGCGTAAGAATCGCCATCTTCTGGAGGTTGCTCGATGTCTCCTCCTGAAGATGCACCTCCCGAAGCATTTTTGGAGGGATGTTGTTCTTACTGCGGCGTATCTTATTAATCACTTGCCGACTTGTGTCCTTGGTTACAAATACTCACTTGCGTCTCTTTTTGTCTCTCCCACACATCTCCTTCCTCGGATTTTTGGGTGTGTGTGTTTTGTCCATGTTCGTCCCACGTCCAAACTTGACCCCCGTGCCCTCAAGTGTATCCTTATTGGGTATTCGCCTACCCAGAAAAGATATAAATGCTTCCATCCAGCTTCCCGAAAGATATTCGTTACTATGGACATCACGTTTCGGGAATCTGAGTCCTTCTACGAGCCCACTTCAGGGGGAGACTTACCCAAAGGAAGTGAGCTCTCTTCCCCTACCTATTCCTCCTTCATATCTTCCCCCTCCTGTGCCTATGTCTGTTATTTCTACATCCTTGCCTACTCCTGCTCCTACTCCTATGACCGCCCCTCCTTTACAGGTGTATACTCGGCGAAAAAGGGATCAAGGTACATCGGCATCTCTCAGGCTACCCGCTCCAACGTCTGATCCTTCTTTGGGGACTCAAGGTAACTGTATCTCTACCCAACATCCGATGTCCCACTTTGTGTCCTATAACTCATTATCCCCTTCACATAAACTTTTTATTGCCTCTCTCTCCTCCATTTCTATTCCCTCAACTTGGCAGGATGCTATCGCTAACCGAAAGTGGGAAGATGTTATGCTTGAGGAGATGTTGGCCCTGGAGAAGAATTGCACATGGGACTTGGCCTCGTTGCCACCTAGCAAGACTGTGGTAGGGTATAAGTGGGTGTTCTCCATCAAACAAAACTCGCAAGGTGTTGTTAAGCGATACAAGGCTCGCCTGGTGGCTAGGGGCTATACTCAGACCATGGGGATTGACTATCAAGAAACATTTGCTCCTATGGAGAAGATGAATTCTATAAGAATTTTGCTCTCGTGTGCTGCCTGCAAAGGGTGGACTTTGACTCAGTTAGATGTGAAAAATGTCTTTCTTCATGGGGACTTGGAAGAAGAGGTCTACATGTCGTTACCGCCTAGTCTTACCCTAGCCGGATCTGGGGGAAAGGTATGGAGGTTGAAGAAAGCCTTATATGGCTTAAAGCAGTCTTCTCGGGCATGGTTTGGGAGATTTCACAGAGCTATGGTTGCATTTGGATACTCCCAAAGCAATGCCGATCATACTTTATTTGTAGGGCACAAACATAGGAGACTCACCGCTCTTATTGTTTATGTGGATTATATCATTATCACGGGCGATGATACTAAAGAAATTCAAACTCTGAAACAAAAACTGGCAAAGGAGTTTGAAGTAAAAGATCTGGGAAATCTCAAATACTTCTTGGGAATTGAGGTCGCTCGATCAAATCATGGCATATTCATATCTCAGAGAAAGTGCATTCTTGACTTGCTCCAATCATGTGGGATGAGTGGGTGTAGACCTGTTAATACCCCAATTGAAGTTAACCACAGATTGGGTAGAGATGATGGGGAAGTGGTAGATGAAATCACTGGGTTTCAACGATTGGCAGGTCGTCTTATCTATCTATCTCATACTCGTCCGAATATTTCATATGTCGTTGGTGTTATTAGTCAGTTCATGCACTCACCACGAACCCGTCACTTAGAAGCTGTTCATCGAATCCTTCGGTATCTCAAGTCCTCTCCTGGAAAAGGTATCATATTCTCCCCGGGCAAAGAGCTGGCCGTTGAAGTCTATACTGAGGTTGAGTGGGCCGGTTCAGTTGACGACAAGAGGTCCACCTCTAGTTATTGTTCTTTAGTTGGTGGTAATTTGGTAACGTGGAGGAGTAAAAAACAACATGTGGTTGTCAGGTCTAGTGCTGAGGCAGAATTCAGAGTCATGGCTCATGGGATTTGCGAGGGATTGTGGATTAAATCTCTCCTAAAAGATCTTGGCATGGAAAACAAGGATCCCGTGAGACTTTACTGTGATAGCAAAGCCGCCATTAGCATTGCTCCAATCCTGTCCAACATGACAGCACAAAGCATGTGGAGGTTGATCGTCACTTCATCAAAGAGAATATAGAAAGAGGAGTTGTGAGCACACCTTTTGTTCCTTCAGATCAACAGTTAGCGGATGCTCTCACCAAGGGGTTGAGTCAGAACGTGTTTGGAAAAATTATGTGCAAGTTGGTCATGCAAGATATCACACGCCCAACTTGAGGGGGAGTGTTGGAATTATAGGAATTATTATTTTGCTTTATTATTTAGCCTTGTATCTCTCTCCTATATATAGGAGAGAGTCTCTTTACTCTAATACAATATTTGAGCTTCACTCCAACACATCTTTAAATGAAAAAAAATGAAATCTTCATGCAGGCGTAATTGATGAATACAGTTCTTACGAAAACCTACCCAACAGTAGTGTCAAAATATCCACACAAATACTCTCGTAAGTCCCCATATGCTGTATTTCCGAAGATAAGCCGCTGGGCTTCTCTACTCCCACTGGAATATATGTAAATCTGAATAATGAAGTTGATAATTTACAACAGTAAGAATCATAGTAGATTTATGGTCAGCAGAAACCAAATGAACATGACAATAAGAACAAAGTGGATGAAGCTTCAGAAGTTGTGGGCCCTGAGGCAGTGATACGTGCAGCAAAAGTTTGACAGCTTGCTCCAAAGCAGAAAGAGGAGATATAGCTCCAAAGCAGAAAGAAGAAGAAGAAAGAGGAGATATAGCTCTTCCAGATTATTCTGCTCAGCAGGTTATGTGCACTGGATATAATGGACCTTAGAGGGAGGTAAAAATTATAGAAGAGTTGAAGCAGACTAAACAAATTATCATGCAGAAAAATATAAATAATTCACCAATCTAAAGAGCGTATGCAAACACTCCAGAGCTATAAATTGATGATACTACTACCAAACCTATATTTGGAAGGAAAAATAATTTCCTTCTCAAAACAATTAGTTTTTATTACACTGTTACCTCCAAATGCAAGATAAAAATCTTTGATGCTATTATACTATCTAAAAACAACTTGATAATCTAATGTGCTCACAGTTTACTAACATTGACCATTAACGAAATTAGCGGGATAAACAGACACAAAATTTAACTTGCGAAAATTCAAGATAGGGCTATTTTCTGTTAGGGGTAAGGCTTCACCCGTACCCGTGGGCAATACCGTGGGCATTAGCGGCTCCGAGTTAACCCGCCCCCCAATCGGCCCCCAATCGAGCTCCTCTAACAGGGCCGCGGCCACCAGACCCCAACCCGTCTCTGCACCCATTCTAAGTGCAGCGGGTTGTTGGGGCGAGGATTCTATCCCCTGCCCCCTTGATAGGAAGCCTTCAACACGGCCCTTATCACCACGGCCGTGGCTCAGTTGGTGATAGGGGCCGTGTTGAAGGCTTCCTATCAAGGGGGCGGGGGATCGAATCCCCGACCCAACAACCCGCTGCACTTAGAATGGTTGCAGAGACGGGTTGGGGTGTGGGGGCCGCGGCCCTGTTAGGGGAGCTCGATTGGGGGGCGAGTTAACTCGGAGCCGCTAATGCCCACGGTATTGCCCACGGGTACGGGTGAAGCCTTACCCCTAACATAAAAGTGGTTTAGGGTCGTGTTGAAGGCTTCCTATCAAGGGGGCGGGGGATCGAATCCCCGCCCCAAATGATATGAACTTGCAAGAGAAAAGAGAGATCTAGAGAGAAACTACGGGAGAAGAAGAGAAATTAGGGTTTGGGAGAGGGAGAAGAGAATACCTGAAGAATAATACTTTGAGAGCCGTCTTGGAGGAGCCCCAGGCCTATTAATACCTGGGGCCATAGGGCGCCGGCCGCCCCCCCCCCCCCCCCCCCCCCATGTAGGGCCTGAACCGGGGTGGTTCAGCCCCTCTTTGTCCTTTTTATTGGTTGGCTGAACCGGCTTTGAGAGGGTTTAATGAAGTAATCAGGAAAAAATACATATCTCGAAGGCACCATTTACGCAAGTGTAAATCAATGAAGTAATCAGTGCTTGAGAGGGTTGTCTTCCCAGACCATCCTTCATGCGGGTTGCCTCAGAGTATAACTCGTCAGCCATCTGATTTGCTCCCCATGGCACAATTTATTCCTTTAGGAATAACTCTCGAAGGCACAATATATTCCCGTAGGAATGATTCTTGGAAGCACCATATATTCTCGTAGGAACATTTCTGGAAGGCACTATATATTCCCGTAAATCCATGAACATATAACCAACTCTCATACGAAGGTTATATGTTAATGGTACATGTAAATATGAATGTTTCGATGCAAATGATGTTTATGCAAGCCATGTACAACGAGTTCTCACGACTCGTCACAATTCCCTATGTCGACATAGTCTGACCACTTCTCTTCCAGCAGGGTAGCGAACCCCGCGAGCCTCACCGATGTGGCCGTCGGTGACAGTTGTCGGTCCTGCCACTTCTGGGTGTGGACGTACTGCACTACCCAGGCCCCAACGTACAACCTCGTATACTCTTGGATGTGAGCAATATCCGGCAATTACGAGAATCTGCTATCCAGCGGAGGGACCCTCCGGGGAAATAATAAATAACCTCCTGGGGTTCACACATTCCTTAGTGCCCCATGAGTCGTCAACCTTCCCATTCATGTACGAACGATCCATGGGCGACTGACCCGCCGCAGTAATCACATACAATAGTTTACCAGTTTGCACCTTAAGTTGACATAGTTTGACCGCTTCTTTTCCAGCAGGGTAGCGAACCTCGCGGGCCTCACTAATGTGGACGTCGGTGACAGTGGCCGGTCCTGCCACTTCTGGGTGTGGATGTACCGCACTACCCAAGCCCTAACGTACAACCCCGTGTACTCTCAGACGTAGGAGACGTCCGGCAATAACTGAATTTGGCCAACCAGTGGAGGGACCCAGCGGGGGATATAAGATACAATCGAGCTCTCGGGGTGCACATCTCTTTGTCGCCTAGAGTCGTCAACCTTCCTACACCGGTACGTACGGTCTACGGGCATGACCGACCCGCCACTTTTCCACCGTAGTTCTTTATGACTGCATGATTTTTATTTTAAACAGATCGTACTGATAGATGTTATGTCAAATCAAAACATACTTCATTATTTGCAATCATTACAGTAATTTTCAATAAGCACGCAAAATTTCATTTGATTAGTTTACCTCAAATGAAATTTTGAAAACGAGAATTCAATCCCAATAAAACAAAGAGGCTTAAACCTGGGGTTGAAATTATTAATGAAATCCTCAATCTGCATACAAAATTCCATTTACCTTGAATGAAATTTTGAAAATGAGAATTTAATCCCAATAAAACAAAGAGGCTTAAACCTGGGGTTCAAAATTTGAGATTGTCATTTGTAGGGTTTAATGGAAGTGTTTTATGGGAACAAAAATAAATCATCTTTTGAGATCGGTTGTGATATTTAAGTGTCGACCTGAGTCATACAAATTAAAAAATTGTATGACTAAAACTTAATTTGATAATTTCGAGTGAAAATCTACATATATATGCCAAGTTTGTTGTCAACTTCTACATTTAAGGTCCACCACCGCTTCCGCTGCAGTGGTTCGTCCCAAACCACGATACAACGACTGGTGGAGAAAGCGTTGTTTTTGTGATCACTACTGGTCGAAAAGATCGGTTGCGCTCTGATCCATTTGTAAGCCCCCCCCCCCAAATCGGCGGTCCAATCGGGGGATCTTATCGCACACCACCCAGTTAGCACGACGTCGGAGCGATCACGAAGGGTGAAGGCACTAGCTTCTCTAGTCTCCTTCCTTGAACACCCTGTTGTCATGTCTAGGGGTGATGTTAAGCAAAAGTCATTACACACCACAGAGTAGCGAAGCAGTGCTCTAGCGGAAGACATCATTAAAGAGTGTACTTTATGTCACTTAGCGGAAGGCATGATTTATAGCGGAAGAGTAATCATCACAGAAACTCCTATATTCAAGACCTGTATGAATAATTTCAATATATCTGTCGCATTAAATTCTATCAATCGAGGATTCATTTCCAATATATAGATGCCATGAAATAGAGTACACAAAAGGAGACGCGGCTTAACGAGTATATACATGTAGTAGCCTGCTATGTGGCTTCCTCCACACTTGGGTGATGCCTCTCACCCGCACCTATCACATGTGCTAAGGATAAGTTATTAGAACCACGAATCAAATCTAATTCCTATTAGCATCAAGCATAATATAACATTTAGGGGAGGAAATATTTGGACTATTATTGGGTCGTGGTAGTCTTCCCGCGACCGCCGCCTACGTACTCTGTATCATCCTGCATACGATTTCAGATCCACGTAGTTCTATTAGTTGTGAGGGGTAAGGCGATCTTGGAAAAACCCTCCACGAACTTACGATAGTATCCGGCGAGACCAAGGAAGCTTCTGATATCTGCCACTGACTTTAGTGTTGGCCAATTTCGTACTGCCTATACCTTGGTCTGATCCACCGCCACCCCGTTCTTATTGATCGTGTGTCCCAGGAATCCGAATTCCTCCATCCAGAACTCGCACTTACTGAATTTTGTGAAGAGTGAGTGTTCTCGTAATTTGATTAATACCATTTGGAGGTGTCTGGAATGGTCTGCCTTGCCCCTCAAGTAGATGAGTATATCGTCTATGAAGACGATCACAAAGTGGTCCAAGAACGGTTCAAACACCTTATTCATTAGGGTCATGAAGGCGGACGGGGCATTGGTCAGCCCAAACGGCATTACCATAAACTCGTAGAGTCCATAGCGAGAGTTGAAGGCTGTTTTGGAGATGTCCTTCTCTCGCACCCGAAGTCGGTAATATCCAGACCTTAGATCCATTTTGGAGAAAACAGATGCACCCTGCAACTGATCGAATAATTCATCTATTCTGGGTAGGGAATAGGTATTTCGGATGGTAAGTTTATTTAATTCCTTGTAGTCGATGCATAGGCGCAATGACCCGTCCTTCTTTTTGACGAATAATACGGGGGCTCCCCAGGGCGAGGTACTTGGACGAACGAAACCTGCATCGATTAGCTCCTGCAGTTGTATCTTAAGCTCGGCTAGTTCCTTTGGGGCCATCTGGTAGGGTACTCGGGACACTGGTCGAGCTCCGTGTGCAAGTTCAATCTGGAAGTCCACTTCTCGCTGCGGGGGCAACCCTGGAAGGGATTCGGGAAAGACGTCTGGAAAGTCTCGGATTACGGGCACCTTGGTGAGTACTTGCATTTTGTCTTCCATTTTGAAGTAGATTAGGTACATTTCGTCCTTTCGTCGGACCGATTTGACAGTTTGTGCGGACGTTAGAATGATGCGAGTGACAGATGGTATACCTGCTAGAGTGATAGATTGCCCATTTGGGTTCTGGAGGTTGATTTCTCGGGTCGATCAATTGATTTGGGCGTTGTGCTCGGCCAACCAGTCCATCCCTAGGATGATGTCGAACCCGGTTATTGCTAGAATAGTTGCGAAGATTTCGAACTCCATGTTTCCCAGCATCGCTTGGAATGAGCACTTTTCTGTAGACGTCATGTCTGACCCGTTCGGGAGTCAGATTCGTATTGACATTCCATACGATCGAACGGTGTTCTCTTTGTTTGCGATGAAATCCCGGGAGACGAAGGAATGTGTGGCACCGGTATCGAATAATGTTTTAGCAGGGTGACCTTCTACCAAAAGTAAACACGGTAACATATATATGTGTACTATGATCACATGGTTTTTACAGATATACAGATGGAGTACATATATAACAGAACAAAAGGGCTATATCGTATGTTTTCTACTAGATAATAACAACCAGGTACGACATCACTAATGCCGAAGATATATACCTATAATCACATCTGGTGCAGGTCTGTGCTGAAGGTATAGTGTGTACGCCTCAAGTGGTGCTGCTCGACCCTGCCTGGCTTGGTCCCTTCTGTCTGCGGGTCGTCCTCTGCGACCTCCTCGTCCTCTCTCTGTTGCTCCCTATACTGCTCCTAAACCTGGCCTTCCTGTAGCCTGGGGGCAAAAGGCTCTAATGTGTCCAGGCTGTTGGCAAAGGAAGCAATTCCCTGCAAAGGGAATATCTCGTCGGGCAGCTGGTGCGGGCTGGGGTGCTGGAGCTGGTCAGGGTGCTGGGGCTGGAGGCGCATGTCGGGGCTGAGGTGCCTGTCTGTAGGGTTGTTGGCGGTGACGCTGCCTCCTACCTCGGTCCTGCCCTCAAGGGGCAGTCCCTCTCTCTCGGCCCTGGGTCCGGGGAACCTCCACATGTCCTCTCTGTTGTTGGGCTACCATCCGTTGGTCCATCTCTAATGTTGCAGCATGCGTGGCAATCGTGTGGAAGATAGACTGCGAAATCATAATCAGGTCCTGTTGTAGGTCATCATGCAGTCCTCGGTAAAACCTAGCGGCTCTATCTCTATCAGTGGTTGTCAGTGTCCCCGCAAATCGAGCTAAGTGGATGAACTCGCGCTGGTATTCTAGCACGGTCCTCTCTCCCTAACGGATGTGCAGGAACCGCTCCTGGAGTGCAACTCGGTCAGCATCTGAGATGAAGTGCTCCAGGAAGGCCTCAGAAAATTCTCCCCAGAGAATCGTGCTGAGTGGTCGCCCTCTGAAAGTGGAGCGGATGGCTGCCCTCCACCAGTCTCGGGCATAGCCCTCTAATAACTTCACCACTAAGGACACTGCGGCAATGGCGGGGCACATCATACCGACTAGTAGTTCCTCCACTCTCTCTACCCACTCCTCCGCCTGCATGGCGGATTCAGTGCCTCGGAAGATAGGGGGCCTTAGCCCCCGGAAGGTCGTCAGAAAGTCCGTGGGCACGGTAGGTTGCTGAGGTGGCCGTAAGATGGCCGTCTGGAAGGTGGCCAGCAGTGTTGTCAACGTCCGTCCCAGGTCGGTCTCAGTAAAAGGAACTGCAGGCTGGAGCAACCGGATCTGGTGGTGGAGTAGTAGGATGGTACTGGTCCCTAGAGGATGACCTCCCGTTACTGGACTTCGGTATCTGGAGAAGTAACAGACGAACATCAGTACTTGCAAAAGAGAATTTTGCAAAACTGACTGAAACGGAAGCGAAATGCGTGTTCGTCTGTTAGTTTTGCAAAATTCCCTTACTTTTGCATTTCGCTTTCGTTTCAGTCAGTTTTGCAAAATCCCCTTACTTTTGCAAGTACTAATGCGTTAAAAGAGCCTTGATTTCCTCCATTCGTCCATCCAATCGCTCCTCCAAATTTTTTGTAGAGATTTTCATTTGTTCGTCGATTGTCGCTACTGAATCTGCCAAACCAACATAATTTTCTTCGATGGCGGCTAAACGCGCATTCTCGGCTTCGGTACGTGTTACCATGGTCGCGGGAAGGAAGCTCTGATACCAAATGATATGAACTTGCAAGAGAAAAGAGAGATCTAGAGAAAAAACTACGGGAGAAGAAGAGAAATTAGGGTTTGGGAGAGGGAGAAGAGAATACCTGAAGAATAATACTTTGATAGCCGTCTTGGAGGAGCCCCGGGCCTATTAATACCCGGGGCCATAGGGGGCCAGCCGGCCCCCCCAAGTAGGGGCTGAACCGGGGTGGTTCAGCCCCTCTTTGTCCTTTTTAATGGTTGGGGGTTGAACCGGATGGTTCAGCCCCGTTGCTTTGCGCGTGCTCCTTTAGTCGCAGAAAATACTTATGCCCTGAGAATCGTAACGCATGCGGGGGGAGGGGGGATAACATTTTCGCTCTTTTTTTTCCATCTGGAGCTCAATTGGAGGATATGTTTATCAAGAAGATGTATGAACAAAATCTCGATAGATTATTTGTGTGTTGACTCTTAAATTGATGGATGTTTATGGCACTAGCTTGTAGGGGTGTTAAAATACAAGTTCCTCCCAGAGCTAAAATTTACCTTGTGGTGAACACACCAAATCTGAATTGAAGAAAATATCTTTTGACCCTATTAGGCTTAGATTGAGGTTCTATTCATTTTAGGATCATTTTACTCATCATGTTGTAGATTATGATGAATGGTCGTGATTTTGGCACTTGGTGTGTTATGATTGAAAGCTAAACTTACTATACACATTTCTATACTACACTATTATACTATATATATATTACATATATATTATATATTGTTGAAGCCAGGAAAATCCTAGCTCCAAATGTTCGGATCAATGTAACCGGAGGCTACTTGCTCAGTGACCCAACTAGATGACTTGGCAGGCAACAATGAAGAGGCTCGAACAACAATAATGGGACCCCAGGTGTTGTGACAAGGAGGTCCCAACACGTACCCAGAAGCTCAGAAGAGACTTCTCCTCCACAACCAAAGATGGCCGAGCAGGGTACGAGGGAAGCACCAACTTGGCGAGTATCTAGGATGACGGTCAAGGGTGACGGTCAAGATCTCAGGGGAACAAGTCTTTGAAGATGAGGTTCCAAAAGCTCAACCAAAGGTGTCAATCCAAGTACCCCTAGGGTTCTATTTATAGACAAATCTTGAGAGAGGGGATGCAGGCAACTATGTCTGGCCCTGCGAGATTGGATAGATGAACCTGGTGAACGGGCGATTATTGAAGGATCTCTCATGTGTCTTGCAAGATGTTGATGATAGTCGCTACTTAGGAGGATCTCGCCCACCTCTGGCGAGTTGTTATGGATAGTCGCCGCTTAGGATGATCTCGCCCACCCCTGGCGAGTTGTTGTGGATAGCCGCCACTTAGGGGGATCTCGCCCACGCTTGGCAAGATGTTGTGGATAGTCGCCAATTATAGGCGAGAAATCCTGATACTCGCATCATGGATTGAATGCTCTTGTGAATGATTGGTTGTCTTTGGCTCGACCCTTGACTTTGACTTTTGCCTACGTGGCCAGAACGGGTCCTACCCTCGAAAAATATAGCTTGTACACAATCACCGCTCTTTGCGAGCAACGAAGTGACTCGGAAACAAACATCCAACCCTTATTCGGCGAGGGTCTCTTAGCGAGTATCGGTCATACTCGAAAGTATGGGGGTCCCCTCCGACATCTATAAATAGGAGCGGAGGGTCCTTCCCTGGCACACCCTTTTTAGCTTACGGCGAGATGCTGACTCCCGAGGAGTTAATCACGAAGACCCAGGCGCTGATGAAGCTGTTGAACAAGACGCAGGCCGCTGATCCTCGCCATGGCAGGGGGGGGGGGGGCGAAAGAGGAAAAGGAGCGACGTTGAGCGCCCGACTATCAGGACGTTGAGGGAGGATGCTCCAACAGGGGGACCGGCGGAACCTATGTCGGACATGGTCCAAACCCAACTGCGTCGGGCGGGTTTGGACGATGCGGGCGAGCAGCAGGCCGCTGTCAGCGAGCCTTCATCTGTTCCCCTTAATTCCACCGCCACAGGTGATTGTCGCTCATCTTGAGAAATCTTGTAAACGTTGACTTTACTGATGCCGACATTCACTTTCAGCGCTTCCAGAGACCAACCCGACCGGGTCGAGCGCGTCTGCGCCTCTCACGGGGGAGCCTGTGAGCGCAGATCATCTGCACCTCCTCCTGTTATCCCTCCAGGCGTCATTCCTCAGCAGGAGTCTTCTCGCCAGCCGCGATCTTCGACAGAGGTTGGAGAGGGTAGTTCCCGCGTGGGAATTCTAAAGCTAAGAGGATCGAAGATCCAGTCCCCTTATCCTCCTCCGCTTCCCTCGGCCGAAGTTCCGCGCCAACCGACAGCGTTGGATCAAAACCATCTGGCGTCCGATGGAACAGGGGGCGGCCGGTCCTACTTTGCGTCGTCGTTGTTGACGTCCGTGAGGGCGGATGACCGCGCGAAGGGGCCTGTGGAACCGTCGTTCGGGTCTTCTTCCCGCCAGCACGAGATCGTGCCTCCGCGCGTCCATCCAGCGAGCGGGAGTGGCAGAGGTGGGAGGTCCAGGGTCAGGCGGACCCCTCCTCGCCGCACTCTGTCGCCTCGCCGTTTTTCTCCATCACGCCGGCGAGATACTCCTCGGCAGACGCCTTCTCCCCGCCGGCAGTCCAGGGTGATTCCTGTGCGCGCAGGTACGTCGCACTTTAGAGCAATCTGTTGCGATCTTCTCGTGAGTGCCCTTTTGACTCGCTTCTATTTTTGTTAGGTCGCGTGACGTCCCCGGGATCCGACTTTATAGAAGATATCGGCCTGCCGTTGCACGAGTTCTAAACGAAACTGGTCTCTGCATATCTCGATCTTGAAGCCAAGGTCGACAGGCTAGCAGCGTATGAGGCGAATCGCCAAATATCCCAGCTGGAGGCTCGCGTCGTGAATATCGAGGGGTTCGAGCACCGGCTCGAGGCTTCAGAGGCCAAATACTACGCCATCAACGACCTTGATAAGCGGATGGCTGATGTGGAACATCGGCAAAAGGAGATTGAGGACAGCGTCCCTGAGAACCACCCGAACTTCGGGCAAGGTTCTTGGAATATCGATTTGGACGGCGAGCCTCTCATCGCTTGGAGCAGGAAGAGGAATGAGGTCTGCCTCAGTTCCCGTCTCCCGTCCTGGAGCGAGGATGAGGAGCCGAACGATGATGCCTTCTGCATTACGTTCAGTCTCTATGGGCGTGACGACGCAAAGCTCCTGCGAAACACGTCTCCTCGGTATCTCGCCGACCAGGGGTTGCGAGTGATGTTGCGAGCAGCGGAGCTCGCTCATCAGACCGTCCGGAACCTGCTGGAGGCCGATGAGGAGAACAAAATTCTCAAGAAGCTTCTTAAGGAGGCGGAGGCGCGCCAAGCCAGGGCCAAGGCGTGGGTCGTCGAGGCTGAGGACAAGGCTTCCTCAAGCAAGGACTTTGAGGTGATCTTGGTAGTTCGCCGCACTACTTTGTTTGGTTCGTCCTTCGCCTGTCTTTTACACTTTATAAGCCGCATTTGTTCGATTTTGCAGGAGCAGCTCGCAGCGGCGGAAGCCATCTCCAAGCTCGAAAGCGACCTGCGAGCTAGCCAAACCTCGTTAGAGGCGGCGCAGGTCCGCATCGCGGAGCTCGAGTCGAGGATCGCGGCGCCATATGCCGCAGAGGCCAGTCCTTCTCGCCGGAGAAAGGAACTTTCCATGTCCGCGCAGGAGTGGTCCGTCCTTCAGCGAGAGATCGCGATCACCGCTGGCGGCCTAGTCTTTTCCAAACTCCAGGTGGCGACTTCTTAACCCCGGCGGGCGAGACCTTGACGACAGAGGACCTCATCCCTGAAGTCTTCCAGGAGGATGAAGTGGACGAGTCATCCGATTCCGATTCCGATTCCTCGGATTATGCCCCATCGCCGAGCTAGTTCGTAGTCTTGCCGATCATCTTTTGTAACTCTGCGCGAGTTATTGTAATCTTGAATTTTAAAGTTAATACAATTTTTTGAGACACCCGTGTCGCTTGCTGGTGCTTCTCGCCTTGCTGTATTGATAGGCGCGCATGTGTTGAATACTCGCTCGTTAGGCTCATAGGCACGACTGCGTTGCGTGCTCGCTCGCTGGGCTCATAGGCACGACTGCGATGAGCGCTCGCTCGCTAGGCTCATAGGAGCGAATGCGTTGCGTGCTCGCTCGCTAGGCTCATAGACACGGCTGCGATGAGCGCACGCTCGCTAGGCTCATAGGCACGACTGCGAGTTTGAGTGATCGTCGTTATGACAGGTGCGATTTTGAAAGGTACTCGCTATGCTCGCCACGCTTTCGATATTCGCATAGATATACTCACACCCGCATGCTCGCACTGCAGAAGCTCGCCTACCTGAGTACTCGCCTTCTTCTAAGATTGATGTTATTTGATTTGTGAGTCCCACTCGGGGGAGGGCCGCAAGACGCACTCTTGAGGCTTCTACTTCGCCTGGTGAGAAGTTTTTGAGAGATCGCCACAAAAAACAATTAATAAGAGATAAGCAGGAAAATGGCAGTTGTGGGGTCCAAGGGGACACAATCCTAAGGCCGACATCCTGTTTTGCTGCTAGCTGCTGAGAGAACCGTCGAGTAGGGAATGACAGTCGGGAAGGTCCAAGGGGACACACCATCCCGAGGCCTCCATCCTACTCGGTTCTTGGTTCTTGAAAGAGTATTTATCTTGCTACTCAACAAACAGAGGGGATTATCCACACCAACTCATACGATTGGAAGAAATGACAGAAAGATTATGGTTTGTTTGCGAGCTTTCAACCCATTAAAGGTAGAGACGACGCTTTTATTCAAGGGTCTCTTGATTAGTTTAATCGGTCATCTCTTCGTCGAGTTGGGAGGTCGGCATCTAGACTTTTCTCTGACAATCTCTCTAGTCGGATGAGAAATGCAATCGGGGGGTCATTCGGCCAACATGCAAGGGGGGAGTCTCGATCGTCAATGCAGAGGCTTGGTCTTATGAAAACTCGTTATCCCGAGGCGCTGTCCCATCATCCGTCCTGGGTTTTATGAGAGTCAAGTCGGAGGCATGTTTCTCAACCTGCCGTGGAGATCGATTTCACCTACTTTCTTTCTTTGGAAACACTTGTTTGGAAGAGAAAAAGGACTCACGCAATCCCATGTATTCTCGAGTATCTCCTTCATGATTCTGCAGCCGATATCCTCCTGATGTTAGTGACTCATGGACGATGAAAGGCCCCTTCCAATTAGGGTTGAGCTTTCTGATAGCGGCTGCTCTTCCTGCCGCATCCACCTTTTCAGGACGAGGTCGCCTGCCTGGAATTGCTTGAGGCGGACGTGCTTGTCGAAGTACTTCGTCATTCGTCTTTTGATCTCTTCCAGCCGAGCTGAGGCTATTTCTCAAAGTTCGTTGATGTAGTCGAGAGATAGTGTCTGAGCCTCCCCATTCTCGAGCCACCATTCCTCATCTCCCTCTTCTGCAGCGACCACCCTAGAACTTCTGACTTCGAACTCCACCGGGATGAGAGCTTCGGACCCATGGGATAGCTTGAAGGGAGTTTCTCCCATGGCCGAATTAGGAGTGGTTCTCAGAGCCCACAGGACCGAAGGGAGCTGCTCCGCCCAGTTCCCTCTTAAGTTCTCGACGTTTTTCTTCAGGAGGTTGATGACTAGCTTGTTGGCGGCTTCCACTTGCCCGTTGCTCCGAGGATGGTGTATTGAGGCGAACCGAAGATCGGTTCCTAGTTGCTTGCAGAAGTCCTCCAGCTCCAAGCTGGCAAATTGCGGAACGTTGTCGGTGACGATAGCGAGAGGGATTTCGAATCTGCAGGCGATTTCTCCCCAGATGAAGTTCTTTACGACTTGGGAAATGGTCTTGGATAGAGCATTGACCTCGATCCACTTGGAGAAGTAGTCGATCATGACTAGAACGAACTTCCTCTGGCCGCTAGCTTGGGGAAAGGGGTCTATCAGATCCATTCCCCAGATGGCGAACGGTCACGGGGCCGTGATCGAACGAAGCTGCTGGGCTGGCTCCATTGGAGAGGAGCGAACAGCTGGCACTTCTGACATTTCTTCGAGAAGGCTTCGACATCCTTTCGAATGGTTGGCCAGAAGTAACCATGCCTCGGGATTCTTTGCTCCAAAGTGCGAGTCCCTGAATGACTACCGCACTCTCCCGATTGGATTTCCTCCAGAACTAGAGGTACTTCGGCTTCTGAAACACATCTGGCCAAGGGGCCCGAGATGGTCTTGCGATATAGCTCTTCGTTGTGTAACAGGTAATACGCCGCCTTGTACCTGAACTTCCTCTGATCTCCATCATCTGCTGGAAGTTGACCGGTGGTTAGGAAGGCTACGAACGGATCCATCCAGGAAGGACGCTACTCGATCTCCATCATCTCTCCCTTTTCGATGGATGGTCAAAACAGCTCGGTGATCGTTCCTCCAGCCCTCGGACCGTACTTGGCCAAACGGTCCGCCGCTGAATTCTCCTCCCTTGGCACGTGCTCGACGAAGAAGGATTGAAAACCACCGATCAACTACTGGACCTTGACCAAGTATCTCTGCAGGATGTCGTCGCGCACTTCGAACTCTCCTCGAATCTGCGAAGCGACCACCATTGAATCCGTGAAAGCTTGGATGTTTCGGATTCCCAATTCCTTGGCAAGACGCAAGCCTGCCATTATGGCTTTGTACTCTGGCTGATTGTTTGTGACGGGAAAGAGGATTTCGACCGCTTGCTCGATCCTAGTTCCCTGCGGGCTGACGAGTACGATGTCTACTCCCACAGAGCTTTTGCAGAAGCTCCGTCCACGAATATCTTCCAGAAGATCAGATTTGAAGGGCCCTCGCCTACATCTGCCTCCCCCGAGAAATCTGCCAAGAAGTCTGCCACCGCTTGCGCCTTTATTGCTGCCCGAGGTGAGAAGGAAATGTCGAATTCGCTGAGTTCTACCGACCATTTCACCAGTCTTCCTGATTGCGCCACCCCTTCCAGGATTCCTCGGAGGGGATGATCGGTCAAGACTCGGATGGAGTGGGCTTGAAAATAAGGCCGGAGCTTCCGCGCCGACACCACCAAGGTGAAAGCTAGCTTCTCGAGGATAGGATACCGCATCTCTGCCTTCTTGAGCACCCGGCTCATATAGTAGATGTGTAGCTGCTTCTTTCCTTCTTCTCTAACCAGCACGGAACTCACCGCCTTAGCCCTCACTCCTAGGTAGAGGAGTAGGTCTTCGCCTTCCTTCGGGCTTTGGAGGAGAGGTGTCTGGGTTAGTTGCTGCTTCAGCCTTTTGAAGGCCTTCTTACATTCCTCGGACCACTCAAATAGCTGGTTGTTTCGGAGCGTCTTAAATAATGGAGAGCACTTCTCTCCCGCCTTTGACAGGAAGCGGTTAAGGCCTGTCAGCCTCTGGACCTCTTTGGTGCTCTTCGGCGAAGTCATCTCCAGAATAGCCTTAACCTTGTCAGGGATGGGCTCTACTCCCTCCGGGGTGAGGAGATGTCCCAAGAACTTCCATCTTCCTGCCCCAAACACGCATTTTGCAGGATTGAGCCTCATCTTGAACCTTTGAAGCGTTGTGAAGGTCTCGACCAGGTCGGTAACATACTCTTGGGCGCTCTTGCTTTTGATCAAGAGATCGTCCACATACACTTCCAGATTCCTCCTCTTTTGCTCCTTGAAAACTTGGTTCATCATCCGCTGGTAGGTATCTCCCGCGTTCTTCAACCCGAACGGCATCATCTTGTAGTTGGAGCAGCCATCACCAGTGATGAAGGAGACATCGCGACAATCGGGAGGATGCATCCGGATCTGGTGGTATCCTGAAAACGCATCAAGGAAGCTCATCACAGAAAAACCGACGACTGAATCGACCAGCGCGTCGATTCGAGACAGGGGATAACAATCCTTCGGGCAAGCTTTATTCAGAAGAGAAAAATCTACACACATTCTCCAGCTCCCCCCACCCTTATTTACCATTACAACGTTTGAGACCCAGCCTGGATACTGGATCTCTGACACAAAGCCCGCGTCAAGCAGCTTCCTCACTTCCTCTCTGATGGGCTCGACCAACACTGTGGCACTTGCCCTCTTCTTCTGTCGGATAGGCTTGACCGCGGGGTCTAGATTGAGGCGATGGCAGGCAACCTCCGCGTCAACCCTGACATCTCGGCGGCGGTCCAGGCGAAGATGTCGACATTCTCTTGCAGGCATGCCGCCATCTTTATCTTCTCATCGGTCTTCAGGAAGCCTCCGATCTTCAACAATCCAGGCACTCCGGCCTCGGAGAGCACTTCTATCTCCTCCACCTCCTCCGCTGCTTCCAGTCTTGCCATTCCTTCTATCACCTTCTCCATCTCCTCGGCGTCCTCCATCCAGCTGATGGTGCTGACTGCGCTGAGGTAGCACTCGCGGGCGGCTCTTGGATCGCTCGTAATCCTCACCTGGACATCTCCTTGGCAGTACTTCAAGCACTGATGGTAGCAGGATGAGACAGCCTTGAAGAAATTGATGAGTGGCCTCCCGAAGATCGCCTTATAGCAGCTATGGGCATCGACGATGATGAATCGACACTTGATTGAGGTGCCGCCGAGTGTTACTAGCAGATCCGCTCTTCCATCCACCTTTTTCCTCTCTCCCGAGAAGCCAAAGAGGGGACCATCAGAAGTCGTGCCCTTCCTGCCTCGACTCCCAACCCATCGAACGTCTTATTGAAGATAACGTTTACGGAGCTTCCGTTATCCACTAAGATCCGATCGACGGTGAAGTCTTCCACGGACGCTTGAATCACGAGGGCATCATGGAAGGGATTCTCATTCCCGAACATGTCCTCCTCCGAAAAAGTGATCTCCTCCAACGGGGGCGGTGTCTGCGAGGTCGAAGCGACACTCCTGCGATAGATCTGATGGAGACTTCCCCCACGGGATGCTCCAAGCCTTGCTCCCTCGTGGATCACTCTTACTGCAGCTCCTCCTCCTGCTCCTTGAATAACTTCTCCTCGTCCCCTTGGTCGATTCTTCCCTCATTCCTCCTTCGAGCGACGGCTTGCACCGCCAGGGGCTCGACAGGGGCTTCCAGCCTTCGTGGCTCTCCTCCCACTTCTTCGGCGGCTAGCCTACTCCTGGCCTCCCAAAAGTCTGGGCAAGCCATCGTCTCATGCCCCTCTACTTGATGCAGCTCACAATAGAGGGGAACCTCTTCCGCCTGCGGCATTCTCCGTTGGTTCCTTCGGGCTAGCCTGTTACCCTGCCGGGCAACAGTCATCGCTTCCTCTCGTCCCCTTTCTTGACGCCTATCCGGCCGGTTAAGGTTTCTCCTCTCCAGGGAGATCCTTCTTCCAGGACCTTGACGCTGGAGCCGACCCGACGGCCTATTGACGGGGACCTGATATCTTCGCTCTTCTGGTCTGCGCTCTTCCGGCCTGCCCTCTTCCGGCCTCCTCTTCTCCAGTCTTCGGGGCTCCTCCGTCTTTCTTCTCACGGGGACCTTATCTTCTTCCTCTTCCTCCTCTCCGGTTAGCTTGGTGAGCTTGGTCAGGAAGCCGCGATTCGAGGCCTCCCCCTGGACGAACTTATTGGCTCTCTCAATAAGCTCCTCGAAGGACATGGGGGAATCCCTGTTGATCTCCAACTTGAAGAGACCTTCCCTGAGGCAGAACGTCAGGGCTAGTTGCAGGGTGAAGCCATCCACCTCCTAGATGTCCAAAACTTCTTCCAGAAAGCGGTTAATGTAGTTCTCCAACGTCTCCCGCACCCCCTGCACTAGATGGAAGAGGATTGTTGCCTCCTTCCTCTTCTTCGTCGTGGCGAATCGCATCGTCACTCCCCGACGCGGGTCTTCGAAGAAGTAAATGGAGCCTGCTGCCAGCTAGTGGAACCAATCTCTGGCCTTTCCCCGGAAGGTGATGGCAAATACCCTGCACTTGAAGGCATCCGACATGGTTCGGATGGAGACAACATCTTCAAACCACTGAAGGTGGCGGATAGGATCATCCCTCCCAGAGTAGTAGCTTATAACTGGCTCCCTGAACCCCTCCGGAACAGGGGCAGAGAGGATCTCCTCACAGAATGGGCTCCTCCCAGCTGACTGGCGACGATCATCGGCCTGGCGAGTAGTACCTCCATACTCGCCATAGTGGCGAGGATCACAGGATCTCGTCGGGTCCTCTACGTCGCGGAACCGGATTCCATGCGAGCTCGCTGGTAGAAATGTGAGCGCCTCAGCCGCTCCGGCTCTTCCTCCACGGGCTCCCTCCCTGCTCGTCGAGGGGGACCACCATCCTCCGACGGAGTCAGACGATGAGACGAGGTCGACGTGCACTCCGCGTGAGGAAGCAGAACTGCTCGCAACGTCCCCTCCATTCGTCGCGCGAAATCCTCGAAGTTTGCTCTTGTCACTTACTCGCCTCCTTCTGTCGAATTGCCGACTATCCCTTCAGGGTCGCCAACTTCCACCATCTCGCCTTCCAACCAGGTTTTCTTCCTTTAGCTACGATCCACGCTCACCGTACCAAAGTGTTGAAGCCGGGAAAATCCTAGCTCCAAATGTTCGAATCAATGCAACCGGAGGCTACATGCCCAGTGACCCACCTAGATGGCTTGGCAGGCAACAACGAAGAGGTTCGAACAACAATAACAGGACCCCAGGTGTTGCGGCAAGGAAGTCCCACCACGTACCCAGAAGCTCAGAAGAGACTTCTCATCCACAACCAAAGATGGTCGAGCATGGTACGAGGGAAGCACCAACTTGGCGAGTATCTAGGATGAGTGGATGACGGTCGAGGGTGACGGTCAAGATCTCAGGGGGGCAAGTCTTTGAAGATGGGGTTCCGAAAGCTCAACCAAAAGTGTCAATTCAAGTACTCATGTGGTCCTATTTATAGACAAATCTTGAGAGAGGGGATGCAGGCGACTATGCCTGACCCTGCGAGATTGGATAACTGAACCTGGTGAACGAGCGATTATTGAAGGATCTCTCTTGTGCCTTGCAAGATGCTGATGATATTCGCTACTTAGGAGGATCTCGCCCACCTCTGGCGAGTTGTTGTGGATAGTCGCCGCTTAGGAGGATCTCGCCCACCCCTGGCGAGTTGTTGTGGATTGTCGCCACTTAGGGGGATCTCGCCCACGCCTGGCGAGATGTTGTGGATAGTCGCCACTTAGGGGCGAGAAAACCTGATACTCGCATCTTGCATTGAATGCTCTTGTGAATGATTGGTTGTCTTTGGCTCGACTTTTGACTTTGACTTTTGCCTACGTGGCCTGAACGGGTCCTACCCTTGAAGAATATGGGTTGTACATATATATATATTTATTATTATTATATATATTATATATATAATGCGTGTAGATGTGTATATATGTACATAGTAATGTTTCTGGGTGTATGCATTTTTGTTATATCCGCAAGCCTCTAAATCCTTAAAATACTTGATCCCATCTTGCAATTTTTTGCCTTAATGGAACCTTTTCTCTCTCTTCTCCTTTTAACCATTCTAGCTATTGTTTAAATAATAAGAAAATCTCTAATAACTAGTAACGCCTCTTTTCACCCTCTAAACATTCTCAGATCATTCTTGTAACAAAGGTAAGAAGATCACATAAAACGCATTTTGTTAAGACAAGCTCATGACTTCATCTTGTCTAATTAATATCAAATATTGGTGTTATTTGATATTCGTGATAGTTTGTGTTGATTGCAGGAGCGGCATGGACAAAATCATGCAAGTATCAGGACCCTGCTTAAATACAAAGACTCATGTCCTGGTAGAATTAAATTAATCGGAACTCTAATACACAGATCAAGAGCCCGACTAGGCTTCGTTTGGCACAGCTTATTTGCTCCGGTGAGTTTGGTCAAAAACGCCATTATCATAGAATATATGTTTGGCAAGACAAAGGTAATGACCGCTACCCAAGAAAATGAACTAGTTTTGAGCATAAATGAATAATTTTTTTAGATGAGATCGAGCGTTCACGAACGACGGTTCATGACCACCGCGTTCACGACCGCCACCACCGCGCCAAACGAAGCCTAAATATAGAGACTCCCCCCTCCTTTGACCAACTAATTCAACGGGAAGTCCCCTATCGGAACTCCAGTTTATCCTAGGCTACCGAGTGATTAGCAAAATGGTACAACCAGGGCAATGATGATATATGGATACACCAATTAAATCACCTCTATTGGGACATTGATGGTGAGTGGGGCCGACTAAAGACAGAATTCAGAACTGACTCAGCTTAAACTACATTGGGACTCCAATAGAACTGATCGGTTCCCAGATGGAGCGTGATCTGATTTGATCTCTTGTCAAAATAGCTTCAAGGTATATACTGCAATCGCTATGAGATCAATCTAAAATGTTCAAAACTCATGCAGTCGGACCAACACTTCCAAAACCCTGTGAAAGTAAAAAGCCTTCTTCCTCCTCAGGATCAAAGCAACTTCCATCGCTTAAATCTCTATCATACTCTCCTATAGATGAAAGGAGAATCATGAAGACGTTGTTGGTCCACCCTTGAACGCAAAACTCGGGCTGATATATTTAAATTGTGACAAGAAAAACAATGGAAAGAGCTACCCGGATAATCATCCACAAGTCTAAGGCAGAGCTTTCACTTCAGGAACGCATATTATCCATGAAGACAGAACAATAGGGGAGAGAGAGAGAAAGGAGATAGAGAGAGAGAGAGGGAGAGAGAGAGAAAGAGAGAGAGAGAGAGAGAGAAGGAGAAAGGGGAGCAGCCCCAAACAAGTTAATTGATCCAAAGATGAGAATTAGGTTTCAAGGGGGGCCTCTTATACTATGAGGCCACAACCCATACATTTCCCAAAATACCCCACTCATAATAATAAAACTCCTAAGCCTGCCCTTCAGCCATTCCATCGCCGTCCCTGCTGTCGCCCGCATTGTCGCCAGGCGACAGCCTCCTGCTGTCGCCCACGGTACCGCCGGGCGGAATCCCCGCGCTATCGCCTGTCCCGCTGTCGCCGCCAATGTCGCCCGGCGACATTAACTCCGGTGCTGCTTCTATGCCCCCCGTTCCGCGAGCACGCCGCGCGTACACCCGCCAAGGCGGTTCCTCCTCCCGCAAGTCGGTAACATCATCCTTCCTTAAACCTTGTATCGTTTATAGGCTAAAACAGAAATATTTTTCATTAGAGGGAAAAATAAAGAATCCTCTCCTATATATAGGACAATATATAGGAGGGAGACATACAAGGAGAAGAAAATCAAAATAACCCAAAACGAGCCAAAAAATGCTAACACTCCCCCTCCAAGTTCGGTTGGTAATGTTGTTCATGTCCAACTTGTCAATAATTTTCACAAAGGTATTTCCACTCAAACCATTGGAGAGTGCATCATCGAGTTGTCCTTCGGAGGGAACAAACGGAGTACAAATAATTCATTTCTCAATATTTTCCTTACTAAAGTGTTGGTCAACTTCAATATGTTTAATTCACATGTTGGATAGGAATATGAGCGATATTAATAGCAGTCTTATTGTTACAAAATAGTTTAAGAGGCCCCTCCTCATTTTGGCCTATGTCACTCATTAAAGAGCGGAGTCATAGCCCTTCACAAATCTCGTGGGTGCCGCCTGCATATAGATCGTAGAAATTACAGACCCACTGGAAGCATCCCAAACACCTCAGTAGACCAACACCCACAAATCCGCGTTTGTCTCATGAAGCAATGTCGGAACGACGCACAAAATGGTTATGTTATAACTGCGACGAGCACTACTCTCACATCCATCGCTGCAAAAACTATTTATATGGAAGTGGAGGACTCTTGGAGAAAAAGGAATTGAGTGAACCATACACAGGACTTTGACCTCCCTCCGAGCTTGAGGACAAGCTCATTATTCACAACGGGAGTGATGTTACGGGCTTCGTTCCTAGTTATCGTCAGAGGCTTCGTCCCAGTTATCTATAATTTAAGTCCAGTTGTCTTTTATTATTAATGTTTGAGTCATTACATGTTGTTAGTAGTTAGTAGTTATTGGTTATCATTAAGAGTCTTGTAAGCCTATTTAAAGGCAAGTGATGTTAGAATGAATTGTATCGAAGAATTAAGTCTATTTCTCTAGTCTTTTTTATGGGATTGTGGTATCTCTCTCTTTCGAGCACACCCCGCTTAGACAACCGTGATTCTGGCTCCATAGTATCCACCATCATCTCCACCTCCAGCCGCTCCTCAAGAGACTCTACCGATGTTCTACGGAGATCCCATAACAAATCGACTAACCTTGGAATGATGGAGCAGTGTCTTGACTGTGTTGGGATGTAGTAGATGCACACAGGGAGTCACGATTCTTTCTCTAGTTGAGGAATTGGGCATGGTAAATTCAGCGGAGGAGCGGCCTCTAATTCCCTATCACAGGTTTCAATCGGATGGAGGAAACTGCCAATTCACAGGCAGTCATAGGAAGTCATGTATGGAATTTTTTTAGGATCAGGTGGTTATGAAGGAAATGGGTGGTGGTTACAAGGATTGTGGGTAATTATATGGTTCAATTGGTGGTGGAGGAAGGGGATAATAAGTTGTCAGGTGGTTAGAGAGGCAGTTATTGGAGACTAGGAGTGGTGAGGGGTGGTTGTGGCCGGCCAAATGGAAGGATGGGGAATATCCTAGGCTTCGGTGTCTAGGACCCACGGAATCGGCACCGCGGAATAAACACATGAACTCGAAATTTCTCTCCAACTCTGCAATAATCCTGAAAACAGCCCCTACTCCTAACTATAGCCAGCAATCCCACTATGGACGGCGATGATCATCCAATACAATAATACATAGAAAATGCGTAAATAAATATTTGAAAATTTAATAAAAATACATAAAAGTATTTTGGCATCGCTCTAAATGTGGCTAAGGGCTCGGATTGTTCATACGATGACTTCCCGTGTATGTAGACTCGGTTCCCGTGTATGTAGACTCGGCTGGGTTCCGATTATGGTCGGCCCGCCAATGTAATGTGATCTTCATCACCTTTCTTTAGCCTCGACTTACCCTTACCTTTCATCCATATCCCGTTCTTTAACCACGCCCTACTCTTACCTTTCATCCATATCCCTTTACCTCCTTCGGCACCTTAAAGGGTTAAACCAATCGGAACACTCGAACCAATTCTGAATGCCAAGCAACCAGAAACTAATGATAATTGCAGGTTTACAACAAAACCTTACTCCTGAGGTCAGACCAAAGTTTTGAGAAGCAAATCGAAAGAGCAAAGTTAAAGTTACCATGAACTAGAATAAAAGCTCTTCAACTACCAAAGTTGTTGAGAATAGGTTCACATCGGGATTTGGGAAACCAACGAAATTTTGTGCACTTAATATAGATCTCGGGTATCCCACCTCCAACCATTCCACGTAACCAAATCAAGGTCAAAGATCCTACACACGAGGGATGTGTTGATAATAGTTCTACATCAAGAAACTAACAATGGTCTTGTGCACTTAATATAGATCCCGGACCTCTCCACCTCCAACCAATTGACTTTAGGTTAGAGCATGGATTCTAACAGTAACACAAAAAGGTAGTAAAATCACAAACATAAATTTTGATCATACCTTAATGCCACTAGCATGCCACCTTTCGAGAGCTTCAGGAACATCATCAAAAACAGCACCTTGCAATTCATTATTTTCATACCCAGTCCTCCATATATGTCCCTGAATGTAAAACACAAACGAAAAATAGATAGCAATAGCCACGAGCTCTCTGTGCAAGTAAATCAAGTTCAATTACCTGCAACTGCTTAAGTGCTGTGATTTTTCTATCAGCTTTTATCATTGCCTCAACATTGGCTACTAAGGAGTCAATCACTTGTTCTTTCCCAGCATCATCAGGTGGAATGGGGATGGAACCTGAAATATCATTCCCCAAATCATCTAGAACCTGTATAGAAATGTTAAGAAAAGTAAACATAGTCAGATGAAAAAAGATCTTAAGCATAATTCAAGAATTAAAAGTAAAGAAAAATTAAGAATATACAACATATAAAATGTGTGTGACGGTTAGCCAGTTAGAATCCAGAAGAAAATGATTTAACAGGTAATTCAATCCTAGAGTGGGGCTTCATTTTACTTCTACATATACAAGAAGAAATATACATGTAATGAACTAGACAAGCATGTACTAAAAACAAATGATTGCAATTTACAACAATAATAAAACTGAACAATTTTTAATTTAAACACTTTAATGTAAAGCTAATAAATTAATAAATACATGTTGAACTGATGAATGGCAATCAGAGATAATTAAATTATATGTACCAAGGATAGTTGATTAAGTTAAAGAATGGAAGTTTCACAAATTTAAAAAATAAAAAAAAAAAGATGATATGCATTTATTGTCTTTTAAAAAAAATTTACAAACTGACATAAATTTGTTGAAAGAAACCTGAAGGTGAACAGCATCAACTCAAAAAGGTAAACACTTACTTGAGCGCGCAATAGGATAATGTCATCTTTGGTTTCCTGGCTGTCATATGTAGAAATCAAATGCTTCCGCACATTATCACAGGCATAGGGAAAAAGAACTTCTGTAACAAAAGTTATTGGTGTTGTTGTCCCTTCAATATCAAGCACAATGCATTTCTGCAACATATCATAGGTAAACAAAAAAAATAAACCCCCACTTCACTTAATACTTAAAATCCACAAAGTTTCTTAAGAAAAGTTAATGTGTAAAAAGGGGAATGACACTGTCAACTCATAAAAAAAGGTAAAAAGAAAGTTCACCAACCCCACATTGGTGGGAAATTGCGGCTCTATTCTAAAGAATGTCACCTTAAGAGCCTCTCAAGTAATGGACCATGGAACGTACCCTTGATGGTATGGAAGACTGAGTAGCAACTTTTGCATTTTCATTAACATCAAACCTCCTTTTGGCGCCTCTCCGATATGATTCTTTTTTAATTAGACCATGGCTTGGACTTGTCCAGTCAATACCTAATTGATGGAGCTTAATTGCAGCATCAAATAGATAGTGATAACACTCCGCCTGAATAATATATGAAAAAAGACAATTAGAAAATTGCAGTCATTAACTCTCTGAATGTAAAAGAAGGATACGGTTAAGAAACAAATAGGACCCTTCAAATTGACATGAATTGAAGTTGGATGCAGGAATCTATTTCGACATCAATTCCTGTTAAAATTGAAATTACTATGAATTCATGGTCATGTGTTCGGATATAAAATTGTTTCTTTCTCAATTACTTCGTATCTTTAACCTCGTTGGTCATTCATGTACAACCACACAGGAGGGATACGAGATTGCGGAAGAACAAGTGAATAAGAACACAAAAACATAAGAAGATATTAGAACACAAGAAGATATTATAACACAAGAAGAACACTCAAACTTTATTGCTTAGAAATATTGGCCAAGACTGAGATGCCTCAAACCATTACAACTGACCCTTATTTATAGTAGTCCTGGAGGGAACAACTTACATCACACGCTACCTTATCATCAGTGATAAGATTCCTTTCTTCAGCCACAAGTTATTCCTTTCTTGACTCATACGACACGCAAGAATAACTTTGTCTTATCATACAGGATAAGATTCCTTCTACTTTACACGTCACACTTTAAGACAAACATATTACACACCACACATATTATTACTGAAAGTAACAAATATGCTATTGTTTCTTGCTTTCACAATACTTATTATTTATGTTAATGTACAACCCGTATTCGTCGAGGGTGGGCCCATTCATGCCACGTAAGCAGAAGTCAAAGTTAAACCAGCAAGAACATTTGAAGGTCATGTGCGAGTATCGTAGTTACTCGCCAGGTATGCGACGTCGGTGACATCTCGCCGGCATGGCGAGATCCTTACATAGTCGCGGGGCTGGGTATTCTCACTTACATACCCCCCCCCCCCCCCACAGGATTTGTATATAAATAGACCCTCACTGGTACCAGGAACGGCACCTCCTACCTCCTTTTGGAGACAGTCAGTGCTCTCTTGAAATCTTAACCCCCCCCCCCCCCCCCCGCTTTTCTTGCTAGTGAGATACTCGTCGCGTACCCTGCTCAGCCATTTTTGGTTGTGGAGGGGAGGTTTCTCCCAAACTTTCGGGTACGTGGTGGGACCACCCTGCTGAAGCACCTGGGGTCTGTTTGTAGTTCTCTCTCTCTCTCTCTCTTCTTAGTTCTAGCCTTCGGATCCGAGTAGCCGGACTGCGGGTTAAGTAGCCTCTGGCTGCCTTTTGGTCCGAACATTTAGAGTCGGGATTTTCCTGGCTTCAACACTTTGGTTCGGTTAGCGTGGACCGTAGCCAGAGGAGGAAAGTCTAGCGAGAAGGAAAGATGGTGGAAGGAGGCGAGCAAGGAGTAGTCGACAACTCGCCAGGGGTAGGCGAGTATTTGACGAGCGCGGATTTCAATGACTTCGCGCGACGTATCGAGGACACCTTGCGAGCAGCACTGCTTCCTCGCACGAAGGTCAGGGCGACCTCTCCTCTCCGCCGGAGGAGGGTGGACCGTCCAGGCGAGCAGGAAAGGAGACAATGTTGGAAGAGCAGGAGAGACTTGTGCAGTCACTATTTTATCCAGCGAGTTCTCAGGGAATTCGGTTCCGCGAGATGGAGAATCTAGCGAGGTATCAAGAAACTCGCTCGGGCGAGCTTGGCGCATCTCGCCAACTCGCAGATTGCTGACAGGGTTGGAGGAGCCCATTCTGTGATGAGGTCCTGTCAGCCCCGTCCCTGAGGGGTTCAGGGAACCCGCTCTGAACTACTATTTAGGAAGGGATGATCCGATCTGGCATCTTCAATGGTTCGAGGACGTGATGTCCATCTGAAAAATGGCGGACGCGTTCAAGTGCAGATTCTTTGTCATCACCTTCCATGGGAAAGCTAGGGATTGGTTTCATTAGCTGCCAGGGAGCTCCATTTACTGTTTCGAGGATATGCGTTGAGGGTTTATGACGTGATTCGCCACCTCGAAGAAGAGGAAGGAGGCAACGACCCTTTTTCATCTGACGCAAAGGGTGCATGAGACCCTAGGGCATTACATCGATCCTTTTCAGGAAGAAGTTCTCAGCATCCAGGAGGTCGATGGATATACTCTGCAGTTGGCGCTGACGTTCGGCCTGAGAGAGGGCCTCTTCAAGTTGGAGACCAGCAGGGATCCCCCGATGTTCTATGAGGAGCTGATCGAGAGTGCGAACAAGTTTGTCCAAGGGGAGTCAACGAATCGCGGCTTGTTAGCTAAGCTTACGAAGCTGACCAGGGAAGAAGAGGATGAAGAGGAGGAGACCCCCGAGCGAAGGAAGAGGGAAGAGCCGAGGAAGCGGGAAGGGAAGAAGCGGGAAGAAAGAAGGAGGGAGGAGCCAAGAGGGTGGAAGGATCCTAGAGGGCATGAAGCAAGGAGGCCCTTTATGACTCCGGAGAATCGAGGCGAGGAAAGGAGGTTTCAGGTTCCCGTGAATAGACCGTCGTGGAGGCTAGCAGGAAGACTCCATCAAGCGGGTCCCGGAAGGAGGTTCTCCCCAGGGAGGAGGAACAACTACAACCAGCCAGAAAGGCATCTGGGAGGGGGACACAGGGAAGCGATGGCGATTGCCAGGCAGGGGAATAGGCACCATCGAAGGAATCAGCAAAGGAGAAACAGACCAAAGGATATTCCTCTTCACTGCGAGTTGCACCAAGTGGAAGGTCACGACATCATGGCTTGTCCGGACTTTCTGGAGGCTAGGAGGAGAGCCGGAGAAGGAGGAGAAGTGCAGAGGCAGATGGCTCCTGTCGAGCCGGGGGTGTTTCAAGCCCCAGTTCAAAGGAGGAATGAAGACAGGATCGACCAAGGAGGTCGCGGAGGAGTAGGCCAGGGAGGAGGTGGAGTAGGAGTCATCCACGGAGGAGCTGGGTTAGGAGCGTCCCGCAAGGGAAATCTTCATACCATCTATCGCAGGAGCATCGCTTTGACCTCCCAAGTCACTCCCTTGCTGGAAGAGATCACTTTATCGGAGGAAGTCATGCTAGGGAATGAGATCCCCTTCCATGATGCCCTCGTCATTCAGGCAGCAATTGAAGACTTCACGGTCGACCGGATCCTGGTGGACAACGGGAGTTCGGTAAATGTTATCTTCAACAAGACGTTCGATGGGCTGGAGGTAGAAGCAGGCAGGTTGAATGCGTCAGACAGTCCTCTCTTTGGATTCTCGGGAGAGAGAAAGGAGGTGGAAGAAGGAGCGGAGTTGCTGGTGACTCGGCGGGACCTCAATCAAATGCAGGTTCATCATCGTCAACGCGTCGAGCTGCTGTAGTGTCATCTTCGGGAGGTCACTCATCAACTCCTTCAAGGTCGTCCCGTCTTCGTACCATCAATGCTTGAAGTACTGCCAGGGGGATGTCCAAGTAAGGATCATGAGCGATCCAAAAGTTGCTCGAGAGTGCCATCTGAATGAGGTAAGCACTATCAGCTGGATGGAAGAGGCAGAAGAGGCGGGCAGGTTCATGGAGGGAATGGCTAGGCTGGAGGTTGCGAAAGAAGTGGAGGAGGTAGAGGTGATGACAAAGGGGGGGTTTCCCGGGATGCTGAAGATTAGCGGAGTGTTGAAGACAGAGGAGAAGATGGAGATGGTGGCGTGTCTGGAGGAGAACATAGACATCTTCGGCTGGAGCGCAGCGGAGATGCCAGGAGTTGGAAGAGGCAGAAGAGGCGGACAGGGTCATGGAGGGAATGGCTACGCTGGAGGTTGCGAAAGAAGTGGAGGAGGTAGAGGTGATGACAAAGGGGGGGTTTCCCGGGATGCTGAAGATTAGCGGAGTGTTGAAGACCGAGGAGAAGATGGAGATGGTGGCGTGTCTGGAGGAGAACATAGACATCTTCGCCTGGAGCCAAGCTTGTCGGGATCGAGATCTTACGTAAGATCGGTCGGCAGTGGTACGATTGTAAAACGTGGGATCGACACGAAACGGTAAGATCTTACTTATTATACAAAATTAAAAAAAATCTAATTTATATATAAAAATATCTAGTAGATCAACAATCATGAACGATGAAATGACGAAAGAGTGAACGACTTAACTGAGGAAATATATGTAAATATATGTATATATCGACTTACAATTATTGCAGGAGGAATGCCGACGATCAGTGCAGCTAGTCCATAGTCCATCGTCTGTGAGGAAGAGAAAGAAATGTAAGCATACACTGATAGGTCGGCGGCTGTGAGGAAGAGAAAGAAATGTTGTAAATCGCTAGTTACTCCATCGTCGAGCGGCTGTGAGGAAGAGAAAGAGGAAACCGCTAGTCCATAGTCCAGCGTCTGCTCTGCGGAGGAGGAAGAGGAAAGTCCAGTGTCTGCTCTGCGATTTTACCTTCGTCGAGCGGCCTGCAATCTGCGTAAAATAGGTCGGCGACTGTGATGCAGAGGAAGAGGAAGAGGAAAGTCCAGCGTCGAGCAACCTGTAATCTTGCCGCCGGAGGAAGAGGAAGAGCGTCGAGCGGCTCTGCGTAAATTATGTCGGCCTGCGATTCGTAAATGATGTCCAGCGTCGGCCGCACGTCCCGTTTTATTCATACGCGTGAGACAAGATCGCTCAGGATCGTAAGATCGTGCGATCTTACGATCCTGAACGGCGAACTTGCCGATCCTAACCATCCGGCGATTTTAGCTTCAACGCGAATCGTTGCCCCAAAAAAAAACGTAAGATTGTGCGATCTTACGTGTAAAATCGCGTTTTTGAAAACCTTGCCTGGAGCGCAGCGGAGATGCCAGGAGTTGATGTCGATGTGGCATGTCACCACCTCAACCTAGACCCCGAGGTCAAGCCCACCTGGCGGAAGAAGAGGGTGATCGTCACTGCGTTAGTTGAGCCCATTAGGGAGGAGGTGAGGAAGTTGTTTGACGCAGGCTTTTTATCGGAGATCTAGTATCCAGGCTGGACTTCAATGTTGTAATGGTTAAGAAAGTCGGAGGAGACTGGAGGATGTGTAGATTATTCCTTTTTGAATAAAATCTGTCTGAAGAATTGTTATCTCTTGCCTTGAATTGACACGTTGGTTGATTCAACCGTCGATTTTTTTTCTGTGATGAGCTTCATCGATGCCTTTTCAGGATACCACCAGATTCGGATGCACCCCCCTGATAGTCATGACGTCCCCTTCATCACGAGCGATGGATGTTATAACTACAAGATGATGCATTTCGGGTTGAAGAACGCGGCAGCTACATACCAACGGATGATGGATCGTGTCTTCAAAGAGCAAAAGGGGTGGAACCTGCAGGTGTACGTGGACGACCTCTTGATCAAGAGCAAGAGCGTCCAGGAGCATGTCGACGATCTGGTGGAGACCTTTGCAACACTTCAGAGATTCGATATGAAGCTCAATCCAGCGAAATGCGTGTTCGGGGCGGGAGAGGAAAGTTCTTAAGGGCAATAGGGCATCTTCTCACCCCAAAGGGGGTGGAGCCCAATCCTGACAAGGTCAAGGCAATCCTGGAGATGGCGTCCCCAAAGAGTATTAAGGAAGTCCAGAGGCTAACGGGAAGGTTGGCGGGCCTCGGTCGCTTCCTGTCAAAAGCCGGGGAAAAATGTTCTACATTCTTCAAGACTCTCCGAAGCGGCCAACAGTTCGTGTGGACGGAGTGTGAAAAGTCCTTCAAAAATCTCAAGCAGCAGCTGACGCAAGCGCCTCTGCTTCAAGGCCCGAAAGAGGGTGAAGACCTACTCCTTTATCTGGGAGTGGGGGCAGAGGTGATGAGTTCGGTGTTGGTGAGAGAAGAGGGGAAGGGGCAACTCCCCATTTACTATATGAGCAGGGTGCTCCAGAAGGCTGAGATATGATATCCCATCCTGGAGAAGCTGGCTTTCGCCTTGGTGGTGTCGGCACGGAAGCTCGGGCCCTATTTTCAAGTGCACTCCATCCGCGTGGTGACGGACCATCCTCTTTGAAGCATCATGAATGGGGTGGAATACTCGGGACAGTTGGCAAAGTGGTTGATAGAACTCTGTGAGTTCAACATTTCTTTCTCACCAAGGGTGGCAATAAAAGCACGGGCAGTGACGGATTTTCTAGCCGACTTCTCGGTGGAGGCAAATGAAAGCGAAGGCTCGTCAGGCTTAGTCTCCTGGAAGATGTTCGTGGACGGAGCGTCGGGCAAAAGCTCTGTGGGAGTGGGCATAGTATTGGTGAGCCCGCATGGAACTAGACCAAGCAGACGGTTGAGATCCTCTTCCCCATCACGAATAATCAAGCAGAGTATGAAGCGATAGCGGCAGGATTGCGCCTGGCCAACGAGTTGGGGGTCCAGGACATCACAGCCTTCACAGATTCGATGGTGGTCTCATTCCAGATCCGCAGAGAGTTTGAAGTGCGAGACGCCATCCTGCAGAGATATCTCGTGAAAGTATAAGGGTTGATAGGAGGCTTCCAATCCTTCTTCTTCCAGCATGTGCCCAGGGAAGAGAACTCGGCGACAGATAGTTTGACGGAGTATGGCCCGAGGGCCGGAGGCACGATCACCGAGTTGTTGCGACCGTCCAACGAAGAGGGGGAGATGATGTAGATCGAGCAACGAGCTTCTTGGCTAGATCCATACGTAGCATTCTTAGCTACTGGCCAGCTCCCAACTGAGGTGGCAAGAGAAAGTTCAGATACAAGCTTACTATCTACTGCATGGAGGAGAGTTGTATCGCAAGACCATCTCGGGCCCCTTGGTCAGATGTGTGACAGAAGTCGAAGTACCTCGAGTGTTGGAAGAGATCCATTTTGGGGAGTGTGAAAGTCATTCTGGAACTCGCACTCTAGAGCAAAGAATCTTGAGGCAAGACTACTTTTGACCGACGATCTGAAAAGATGTCGAAGCTTTCTTGAAGAAGTGTCAAAAGTGTCAGTTCTTCGCTCCTCTTCAATTTCAGCCGGCTCAGCATCTTAGATCGATCACGGCCCCTTGGTCCTTCGCCATTTGGGGAATGGACTTGATCGGCCCTATTCCCCAAGCCAGCGGGCAACGGAAGTTTGTCCTCGTGATGATCGACTACTTCTCAAAGTGGATCGAGGCTAAGGCTCTAGCTAAGACCACATCTCAAATCATGAAGAACTTTATCTGAAGGGAGATCGCTTGCAGGTTCGGGATACCCCTTCCAATAATCACCGACAACGAGCCGCAGTTTGCCAGCTTAGAGTTAGCCGATTTCTGCACGCAACTGTGGACAGATCTTCGGTTCACTTCCATGCATCATCCTCGGAGTAATGGGCAAGTGAAAGTTGCAAACAAGCTAGTCATCAACCTCTTGAAGAAAAAGGTTGAGAATCTAAAGGGGAACTGAGCGAAACAGCTCCCTTCGGTCCAATGGGCTTTGAGAACCACACCCAACTCGGCCACGGGAGAGACACATTTCAAGTTGTCCCACAGGTCTGAGGCTCTCATCCCGGTAGAGTTTGAAGTCAGAAGCCCGAGAGTGATCACGACAGAGGAAGGAGATGTGGACTGGCGTCTCGAAAATGAAGAAGCGCGAAGGCTATCACTCGATTACATTGAAGAGCTCAGAGACCTCGCATCTGTCCGACAGGAGGAGGTCAAAAGGAGGATGGCAAAGCACTTCGACAAGCATGTCTGCATCAAGCAGTTCCAGGCAGGGGACCTCGTCCTGAAGAAGGTTGATGTCGCAGGAAGATCGACCGCCATCGGGAAGCTCAACCCAAATTGGGAAGGGTCATTCATCGTACAAGAGCCGTTCCAGACTGGAGGGTACCGCCTACAAAATCAGGAGGGGGAACCACTTAGCAACACATGGCGCGGTGATGACCTGAAAAGGTTCTACCCCTAGAAGGGGAAGGGTATGTTTGAGTGTTTTGGTACAAACTTAAATATATGAAAAACTTTTTACTCACACTCTAGAACATGGGAAGTTGTGACATTTGTTCATAAGAGTACCTCAAACGTGCATAAGTAGGTGAAATCGATCACCACGATCGGGTTGGGAAACGAGCCTCCGATTTGACTCTCATAAAACCCAGAGCGGGTGATGGGACGGTGTGTCGGGTTTTTTAATGCTTCCTCCTAAGTCCAAGCCTCTGCACTGACGGACGAGATGAGCTCCTCCATTGCATGTTAGCCGACGATCCCCCGAGCGCACTTCTTATCCGGCTGAAGATGTTATCAGGAGAAAGTCTGGAGCCGACCTCCCAACTCGACGAAGAGAAGGTCATTTTTTTTTTCAAGGAAAGATCCTTCGTCATTGAAGACGTTATCAACCTCGAAAGAGTTGGAAGCTCGAAAGAGCTGGAAGCTCGATGCGGGGTCGGAAATCTTCTTAAGTTTAAGTTTAACGTCATTTCTTTTAGTCATGAGAATTGGTGTAGTTAACTCTCTTTGATTATCAAATGACAGGGCGAATAACCTCCAGGAATTGAGTAGACAAAAGGTAGGATGGAGGCCTCAAGTGTGCGTCTTGCGAGACCCCCCGAGTGTCATTTCCCTATCCAGGTTCCTTCGTCTTCTCAGCAAATGGTAGGATGGAGGCCTCGAGTGTGTGCGTCCTGCGGGACCCCCCGAGTGTCAATTTCTTATCCAGGTTCCTTCGTCTTCTCAGCAAAAGGTAGGATTGAGGCCTCGAGTGTGTGCGTCCTGCGGGACCCCCCGAGAGTCATTTCCCTATCCAGGTTCCTTCATCTTCTCAGCAAGTGGTAGGATGGAGGCCTCGAGTGTGTGCGCCCTGTGGGACCCCCAGAGTGCCATTTCCCTATCCAGGTTCCTTCATCTTTTCGACAAGTGGTGGGATGGAGGCCTCGAGTGTGTGCGTCCCGCGGGACCCCCAGAGTGTCATTTCCCTATTCAGGTTCCTTCATCTTCTCAGCAAAAGGTAGGATGGAAGCCTTGAGTGTGTGCGTCCTATGGGACTCCCCCCCCCTGTGGCATTTCCCTATCCAGGTTACGTCATCTTCATGGAGGCCTCGAGTGTGTGCGTCCTGCGGGACCCTCCGAGTGTCATTTCCCTATCCAGGATCCTTCGTCTTCTCAGCAAAAGGTAAGGATGAAGGGCTCGAGTGCATGTGTCCTGCGGGACCCCCTGAGTGTCATTTCTCTATCCAGGATCCTTCGTCTTCTCAGCAAAAGGTAGGATAGAGGCCTCAAGTGTGTGCGTCCAGCAGGACCCCCGAGTGTTATTTCCCTCCCCAGGTACCTGCATCTTCACAGTTAGGCGAGTATGTGAGAAATCACGAGTAGTAATAGGTGAGTAAGTGCCTTACTCGCCGGACCAAAGCAGCATGCACTCAAACTCGCTTGAGCCTAACGAACACTCAAAACTCGCTCGAGCGTATGAGCCTAGCGAGCACTCAAACTGGCTCGAGTCTATGGGCCTAGCGAGTACTCATCGCATTCGAGCCTAGAGAGCCTTGCGAGCAACGGAGGAACATGCAAACTTAAATTATATTTCCATATATTTCCTATTGAAAGGTGAAGACATTACATACAAAAAGGCGTGATACATCACCCTGTATAATGTAAGTACAAAAATCCATGCAAGTCAAAAGGAGATTAAAAAATTTCTCGGCCAACCAAGCTGCTCGCCGCCACGACTAGCTTTCACCCTCGTCCTCGTCCTCGTCGTCCTCCACTGCATCTAACAATGTGTCTTCCTCCGTCCCTAAGGGTTGCGAGGGTTCCAGAGAGTCGGCCTCTTTAGCGAGGAGCTCGGGAATCATGTCCATAGACTTCAAGTTCTCGTTTTCCAGCACGAGTTGACCGTCAAACTTCAACTTGCTTAGGAGAAGATCGTCGGTAGCTTTTGCAATGCCGTGTCGCGCCGAGAACATCTAAATTGGATCCATTCGCACCTTCTTGCCCACCTTGGAGGGACCCGCCTCAGATTGACTCCTCGCCAGCTCGCGAGTTTCGAGCTCGGCGACTTTGACTTGGGCCGCCTCCAGCGCGGCCTGACTCTCTTTCAACTCCTGCTCCAGGTGCGAGATACGTTGGACGGCTTCCTACGAGTAAGGGGCAGCCAGTCATTAGTAAGGCGACTTGTGAGTAACATGCGGGAAAAGAAGTGATTTATTTCTAACCAAAGTCACCTCGTATGCTTTGCATCCGGCAAACTTCTCCTCAGCCTCAATTAGCGACTTCTGGAGCTTGGTTACAAGCTCGCCTTGCGCTTTGATCCTCGCCTCGGCAGCCAGCAGATTCCTCGTCGTCTGATGGGCGATCTCCAGTGAACGCAGCAGCGATAGCAAAGTCTGATGGGCGAGATAGGAAGGGGTGGCCTCCTGCAGCACCACCGCATCATCCCGACCATAGAGGGTGAATGAGACGTCAAAGGCCTCGTCAACATCTTCCCAATCCTCGGACCATGGAGGCAGATTCGAGCTGAGGTGAACCTCATGCTCTCCCTCGGCCCAAGAGACCAGCAGGCGACCGAAGCTATCTAGCCCGCCCGCCTCATGGCCGAAGTTGGCGTGCGAAGAGGGAGCCCCGGGATCATCGTCGCACTCCCTCTTCCTCGGGATCTCTTTCTTTCTCCTCTTCATCTCGTCTCCATCTCTCTTCCGTTTCTTGACGGTTGGCTCGCCCTCTTCCGTCCGCCTCGCTTCCACAACCATCGAGGGTGACACGTCGAGATCCTCCATTGTCATGTCCTCGCGAATTGGCAACATCTCGGGAGGGAAAGTTGGTGGCACCACAGCACCGCACTGGCGAGATTCCGCGCTTGGCGGTGGAGTGGCTTCTTTCGCCACCGGAAGGGGCACCTGTGGAACTGTGCGAGATCCTGCAAGAGGCGACAAGACACTGTTAGCCGCCAAAGCACGATTAGTGCGATTATAGTTGAAATTCACTCGAAATTTACCCTCCCGGGAAAGACGTACTTCAGCTCGTCCACTTGTCACCGCCAGTAGGCGACATAGAACTTCCGCCCCCTGAAAGCCTGGCGCAGCTCTTCTAGCGGTCCTTGCAGGGTAGGAACAAGGAAGACCACCCCTGATGGATGCTGAGGGCGGCGAGGAATGGACTCAAAGTCACCGGCGACGACTACAAAGCGCTCGCCCCAGCGATGAGCCTTATTCACGATCCCTGCGATTGTGCAGGAATGGCTGCAGAAAAAGATGACGCCCTCCTTTGTCTCCCCAGGTGGAAGATCTTCCTGAAGACCGACATGTCGAACGAGATCTTCTTTGCTCGCAAGAAGCAAAGATATCCAACGATGATCGCCACGCAGTTGGGGTTGATCTGCGTCGGTACTAGGCCAAAGTACCGGAGGATCTGGCAGAACTCCGACCAGAGAGGAAGTTACAGCCCGACTTCAAAGTCGCGAATCGGGAGGATGAGTTTATCCGCGAATAAGGTGTTTATGCGCTCGTCCTCACGAGACAATCTCGCCAGGTAGCCCTCTGAAAGGAAGCAATCCTTGAAGTCCTCCAAATCAGCGCGAACAACGATCGACTTCTTGAAAGTCGCTGAAGAAAAGAACTTCGCGTAGCTCTGTCGACGAGCAGCAGCGTCTTCGGCGGACACCATTCTGAAAGCGAGATACCACGTGCGAGTAGAGGAGTGCGAGAAGAAGGCAAAGTTTAGAAGCTCGCGGGAGGAAAGAAGAATCGCGGAAAAGCACTGACATTCTGGACCCCCCCCCCCTATTTATAGACAACGGGATGAGGGGTAGCGATAGTCGCCCATTGAGCAGCCCGCCATGTCGTTGAACGCTTAGCTCAACTAGGATCTCGCAAACTTGAATGCCCAAACGATTTCTTAAGTAACAAACTCGCACAAGCTGCAAAGTACAAAATAGAGAACTTGCAGAATCCAACATCAAGCATAAGAACATACTCGCAGAAATGAAGACCAAGTATTAGACATCATCGCAAATCGTGGGAATAAAAGAATAAACAAAGAACAAGAATTCATACTCGCAAACATGAAATATTAAATCAAATAACAATATTTACAGGTTGCATGTAATCATTACAAAACAGTTTGAAGAAAAAAGTAAAAGAAAGCCGCCTAAGGCATCTGGAGATTCCCGCGCCTATCAGAGGCTTGAGCATGTCACCCAACCCATCCCAGATCGTGCGCGCGGCGGAAATGCTCGTTTGCCTTATCCAGGTGCTCCTCGCCTTGCCGGATATGATCATCTATCCTCGCAAGTAGACAGACTTTTGGTCCGAACATTTGGAGTCGGGATTTTCCTGGCGGTGGAGATGTCACCATATTTTAGCGATCGAGCTACTGGTGGGCAAGGATAGTGAAGTCACGCCGGTTGGTCCAAGGAACTGTCAATTGATATCGTGGAGGGGAACAAACACGTGATGAAGGATCCAATAATAGAAAAACATCAAGGGATATACTATTCTCTCAGGGGCCCCCGCTAAGTTGGCGCTTAGGCAAATCAAGAACATCCAATTAAGCCCTTTATATACTTGAGGCCAAACCACAAGGTAGATCACACATGAAAATGACATAAAACATAATAATAATTTGTCAGTCGACCTCCTTGTCCGCCCCATTATCTTTATGGTGGCCTTGGCGAGGAGCACCTGACTAAGACGAACGAGCATTTCCGCCGCGCGCGCGATCTGGGATGGGGCTGGGCAACATGCTCAAGCCACTGAGAGGCGCGGGAATCTCCAGATGCCTTAGGTGGCTTCTTTTACTTTTTTCTTCAAACTGTTTTGTAATGATTTCATGCAACCCGTAAATATTGTTATTTGATTTAATAATTCATGTTTGCGAGCATGAATTCTTGTTCTTTGTTTATTCTTTTATTCTCGCGATCTGCAATGATGTTTAATACTTGGTCTTCATTTATGCGAGTATGTTCTTTTGCTTGATGTTGGATTCTGTGAGTTCTCTATTTTGTACTTTACAACTTGTGCGAGTTTGTTACTTAAGAAATCGTTCGGGCATTCAGGTTTGCGAGATCCTAGTTGCGCTAAGCGTTCAGTGACATGGCGGGTTGTTCAACGGGCGACTATCGCTACCCCCCCCCCATCCCTTTGTCTATAAATAGCAGGGGGTCCAGAACGACGGTGCTTTTCCGCGATTCTTCTTTCCTCCTGCGAGCTTCCCAAGCTTTGCCTTCTTCTCGCACTCTACACGCACGTAGTATCTCGCTTTCAGAATGGTGTCCGCCGAAGACGATGTTGCTCGCCAACAGAGCTACGCGGAGTTCTTTTCTTCGGCGACTTTCAAAAAGTCGATCGTTGTTCGCGCTGATTTGGAGGACTTCGAGGATCGCTTCCTTTCAGAGGGCTATTTGGCGAGATTGCCTCGCGAGGACGAGCGCATAAACACCTTCTTCGCAGACAAACTCATCCTCCCGATCCTCTACTTTGAAGTCGGGTTGCGACTTCCTCTCTGGCCGAAGTTTTGCCAGATCCTCTGGTACTATGGCCTAGTACTGGAGCAGATCAACCCCAACAGTGTGTCGATCATCGTTGGGTATCTCTGCTTCTTGCAAGCAGAGAAGATCTCGTTTGACATGTCGGTCTTCAGGAATATCTTCCACCTGGGGGGCGACAAAGGAGGGCGTCGTCTTTTTCTGCAATCATAATAACACAATCGCAGGGACCGTGAATAAGGCTCATCGCTGGGGCGAGCACTTCATAGTCGTCGCCAAGGACTTTGAGTCCATTCCTCGTCGCCATCAGCATCCGTCGGAGGTGGTCTTCCTCGCTCTTACCCTGCAACTCTGCAAGGACCGCTAGAGGAGCTGCGCCAGGCTTTCAAGGGGCGGAAGTTCGATGTCGCCTACTGGCGGCAACAAGTGGACGAGTTGCAGTACGTCTTTCCCAGGGAAGGTAAATTTTGAGCGAGCTTCAACTATACTCACACTAATCGTACTTTGGCGGCTAACGATGCCTTGTCGCCTCTTGCAGGATCTCGCACAGTTCCACGGGAGCCCCTTCCGGTGGCGAAAGAGGTCACTCCTCCGCCAAGCGCAGAATCTTGCCAGCGCGACGTTGTGGAGCCACCGACTTCCCCTCCAAATACATCGCCAATTCGCGAGGACATGACGATGGAGGATCTCGGCGTGTCACCCTCGGTGGTCGAGGAAGCGAGGCGAACGAAAGAGGGCGAGCCATCCGTCAAGAAACGGAAGAGAGATGGAGACGAGATGAGAGGAGAAAGAAAGAGATCGTGAGGAAGAGGGAGTACGACGATGATCCGAGGCTCCCTCTTCGCACCCCAACTTCGCCGACGGGGCGGGCGGGCTAGATAGCTTCGGTCGCCCGCTGGTCTCTTGGGCCGAGGGCGAGCATGAGGTTCACCTCAGCTCAAATCTGCCTCCCTGGTCCGAGGATTGGGAAGATGATGGTGAGGCCTTCGACGACGCATTCTCCCTCTATGGTCGGGATGATGCTGTGGTGATGCAGGAGGCCACCCCTTCCTATCTCGCCCATCAGACTTCGCGATTACTGCTGCGTTCACTAGAGCTCGACCACCAGATGGCGAGGAATCTGCCGGTTGTCGTGGCAAGGATCAAAGCGCAAGACGAGCTTGTAACCAAGCTCCAGAAGTCGTTAACTGGGGCTGAGGAGAAGTCTCTAACTGAGGCTGAGGAGAAGTCTGTCGGATGCAAAGAATACGAGGTGACTTTGATTAAAAATAAATCATTTTTCTTTTCCCGCATGCTACTCACAAGTCGCCTTACTAACGACTGGTTGCCCCTTGCAGCCCGGAAGCCGAGCTAGTTGTCGCCCAGCGTATCTCGCACCTGGAGCAGGAGCTGAAAGAGAGTCAGGCAGCGCTGGAGGCGGCCCAAGTCAAAGTCGTCGAGCTCGAAACTCACGAGTTGGTGAGGAGTCAATCTGAGGCGGGTCCCTCCAGGGTGGGCAAGAAAGTGTGAATGGCTCCAATGGAGATGTCCTCGCTGCGACGCGGCATTGCAAAAGCTACTGGCGATCTGCTCCTAAGCAAGATGAAGTTCGACGGTCAACTCGTGCCGGAAGACGAGAACCCGACGTCTATGGACATGATTCCTGAGCTCCTCGCTAAAGAGGTCGACTCTCTGGAACCCTCGCAATCCGCAGGGACGGAGGAAGACGCGTCGTCAGATGCCAAGGAGGACGATGAGGACGATGAGTTCCCACCAAAGAGGCGACGGCTCTTGAGCGTCAAAGTGATAGAGCGAGACCATGAAAGATAATTGGAATCATCCAGGCGAATGGTAGTAATTTGAGGAGTATTGTGATCATGGCTCCCGCGCAGAGAGTCCACTAGAGGAACAACCGCGGATGAGGGAGCGGGAGCAAGAGAATCAATACTGCTTGGCATAGTGGCTCAAGAATAGAAATCTGGAGACCACCCAAGATCAAGAGTGTTCCCGAAACCAAGAAAAAAACTTAGGGCATCCAAGAACGGTGGATTACACAGAGCAAAAACGAATCTGGAAGAGGAGAGGAAGAGAAATCCACTCCATACAACGACCGGAGGAGCAAACGGCGGCGGAAAGGAGCGGGAACGTCACTGCATGGGGAAAAACGGCATCGGACAGTCACTGGAAGAGCCGTTGCTGGTTGCAGAATAGCCATTGTTGGTTGCGAAAGAGTCTGCGGGCTGCGGAAGAGTTGGGTGGAACGAACGAAATGCGGCGGGGGCGGAAGCGGTCGAGACACGGCAGAGGAGGAAGCGGGATCGAACGAAGCACGCCTGTGTGGGTGCGGGTTGAGCGTACTTGGCTGAAGCGGTCGACAAGAGGCGCTACAGAATACGAGAGGTCAACTAGTGCACGAAGAGGGTCGGCTCTGATACCATGTTGAACGAGAAAAATAACTTCTTAATTAAATGTTGCAAGCCTTCATCCCCTCAATATATGGAGGTGGATAATACAATACGGCTTATATTAAAAACATGTACGACTACGAGCATATTGTGACATATATATATACACACATTATGTATATATATGTGTATCGTAAATTATATTTGCATTGTGGTACATGCACGCTATCTCTACTTAATGATCTAGTGCAGTTCCCACAAATTTAGTTTTTTAGTTTAGCTTTCAATCATAACACACCAAGTGGCAAAATCACGACCATTCATCATAATCTACAACATGAGTAAAATGATCCCAAAATGAATAGAACCTCAATCTAAGCCTAATTGGGTCAAACAATATTTTCCTCAAGTAAGATTTGGTGTTCACCACAAGGTAAACTTCAGCTCTGGGAGGAAGTTGTATTTTAACACCCCTGCAAGCTAATACTATAAACATCCATCAATTTAAGGGTCAAGACACAAATAATCTACGGAGATTTTATTTCATACATCTTCTTGATAAACATATCCTGCAATTGAGCTCCAGAAGGGGAAAAATGAGTGAAAATAGCCTTATCTTTATCTTGAATTTTCTCAAGTCAAATTTTGTATAGTTTGGGCTTAATATCTCAGGCGGCACTTGACAGAAATGAATGGAAAAAAGGAATGTCTTAAAGCTGAGCGTTGAAACATGCAATACATGTATAAATGTGTCTACCAAGAAGTAAAATGATAGGAAGCTACTAGAGAGAGGGAGAAAACTAGAGGAAAGAAGAAAGGAAGCTAGGGTTTAGAGGAGGAAGAAGATTACCTTAGGGTTAATTGCATGCCCTCAAATGATAACATCCCCGGGAATAAATACCCCGAGCCAAGGAGGGAGCCGGTCGGCCCCTCCAAATAGGGCTGAACCAGTTGGTTCAGCCCTTGGCCGGCCGGTTTACTGAGTGGGGGCTGAACCGGTTGGTTCAGCCCCTTCGTTGTTTGTCTTCTCCTTGCGCCTGCGAGCATAATGACGCCCCGAGAAGCGGGGCGCGATCGGGGCGTAACATTCACCTCCCCATCAAGACCCAGCTTGTCCCCAAGATGGAAATCTGGGTACAGCTCCTTGAAGTCCAACAGATCAACCCATGAGTTATGTGTTTCCGACAAGTGCTTCCACTTGACCAAGAGTTCGGCCCGAAATTATGTGCCCCGCTGTTTCCACCTTAGTAATAGAACATTCTCCGGCATCGGCCGAAGTTCACCCGCAACGGTAGCTTCCGGCAAGAAAGGGCTCGGTTGGGCACTGTCACCAATCTTCTGCTTAAGCAAAGATACATGAAATGTCGGATGGATGCGGGAGCTTGCGGGAAGCGCCAATGTGTAAGCAACCGGACCCACCCTTTTGAGAACACGAAAGGGGCCATAATAGCGAGGGGACAACTTCTGATTTGTACGGCGAGCCACTGATAGTTGTCGGTGGGGTTGGAGCTTAAGGAATACTTCATCACCCACAGCAAACTCCCTCTCCATGCGGTGCTTGTCCGTCTGGGCCTTCATGCGATCTTGGGCAAGGCGAAGGTTTGCCCGCAATGTCACTAAGGTGCGATCGCGGTCGCGGAGGGCCCGATCAAACGTCGGTAACGCCGTGCTACCCGGCTCGTAACTTCTCAAAGAAGGGGGTGGGCGGTCGTAGACCACCTCAAACGGCGTCATCTTGTTGGCAGAGTGGTAACTGGTTTGTAACAATACTCGGCCCAGTGTAGCCAGTTGGTCCAAGTCCGAGGTTCGTCCATGACGAAACACCGGAGGTATGTCTCCAAGCTACAATTAAGAACCTCCGTCTGGCCGTCGGTCTGGGGGTGATTTGCGGTGCTGAAACGCAAACAAGTTCCTTGAAGCCGGAAAAGCTCTCTCCAGAACTGACTCACAAAAGTGGGATCACGATCAGAAATGATGGCGCGAGGGAGGCCGTGCAAGCGGACGACTTCCCTAGTAAAGAGTTCGGCGACCGACTCCGCCGTATAAGGATGACTGAGAGCGAGGAAGTGACCATACTTGGAGAGCTTGTCGACCACCACCAGAATGACCGACTTGCCCTGAGACTTGGGCAATCCAACAATAAAATCCATCGACACGGTGTCCCAAATGTGCTGCGGAATCTCTAATGGGTGGAGCAACCCGGCAGGTGTGGTCTCGTATTTCTGCCGTTGACATGTCTCACATTGTCGCACAAACTGTTGCACATCCCGGCGTATCCCGGGCCAAATCACATTTGATCTCGCCCTTTGGAGGGTACGGAGCACTCCTGCATGACCCCCCACTGGAGAGGAATGAAACTCGTAGAACATAACTGTCTTCCATGCTGAGCCTGGGGGTATGACTACTCTGTCGTGGTAATGGAGCCGTCCACTTTGTAGATGATAGCATGGCGTCACAGTTTCCCCACGATGGAGGGCCTCCACGAGGGCGCGTAGTGAAGTAACCCACAAGACCTCCTCATGTATGTCATCGAACGAGTCGAGGACCGGCCCCGAAATCTGGACGAGTGCACCATCCGGTAGACGGGACAAGGTGTCCGCCACCACATTCTCCTTTCCCTGGCGGTAGACGATCTCGTAATCGTAGCCCAAAAGTTTGGTGACCCACTTTTGCTGAAGAGGAGAGGAGACACGCTGGTCCAAAAAGTGTTTCAAACTTTGGTGATCTGTACGAATCTTGAAATGGCGTCCCAAGAGATATGGCCGCCAAAGGGCCACTGCCTGAACCACCGCCAACAATTCTTTTTCATACGTGGACAGTCCCAAGGTCTTAGGCGTCAACGCCTTAACGTAAAAGGCCAGTGGGCGGCCCTCCTGCATCAGTACTGCACCCAGCCCCACGTCGGAGGCGGCCGTCTCCACGACGAACTCCTTAGTGAAATCCGGAAGGGCCAAGATTGGGGTGGTCGTCACGGCCTGTTTGAGCGCCTGAAAAGCCGCCTCAGCATCATCCTGCCATGAGAAGGCATCCTTCTGCAGTAGCTGGGTCAGCGGTCTAGCAATCTTCCCGTAGTCCCGCACGAACCGCCGGTAGTAGCCGATGAGGCCCAAGAACCCCCACAGAGCCCGAACAGTCTGGGGTCGCGGCCAAGAAACCATGCACTCAATCTTCCGAGGGTCAGCTTTGACCCCTTCAGCCTGTAACGACCCAAGGCCCTGGACTTACCATCGGGACAACGTCCACCGATAGCCTCGCCTGGTGACCGTTACCGGGCTGCAGCCCAAGCACCCCAACCCCTCTCCAGCCCACTGGCGGGTTGTTGGTGGCCACAGCCTCCCTTCGGTGAGAAGTGATCCAGTTAAGCGCTTCTACGGGGCCTTCCCAAGAGGTCACCCATCCCAGTACTACTCCAGCCCGAGCCCGCTTAACTATATAGTTCTTTCACTTCTCATCACCAATTGAGAAGTGAAAGAACTATATAGTTAAGCGTGCTCGGGCTGGAGTAGTACTGGGATGGGTGACCTCCTGGGAAGGCCCCGTAGAAGCGCTTAACTGGATCACTTCTCACCGAAGGGAGGCTGTGGCCACCAACAACCCGCCAGTGGGCTGGAGAGGGGTTGGGGTGTTTGGGCTGCAACCCGGTAACGGTCGCCAGGCGAGGCTATCGGTGGACGTTGTCCCGATGGTAAGTCCAGGGCCTTGGGCTGGAGTAGTACTGGCGGGTTGTTGGTGGCCACAGCCTCCCTTCGGTGAGAAGTGATCCAGTTAAGCGCTTCTACGGGGCCTTCCCAGGAGGTCACCCATCCCAGTACTACTCCAGCCCGAGCACGCTTAACTATATAGTTCTTTCACTTCTCATCACCAATTGAGCTGCAACTGGGATGGGTGACCTCCTGGGAAGGCCCCGTAGAAGCGCTTAACTGGATCACTTCTCACCGAAGGGAGGCTGTGGCCACCAACAACCCGCCAGTGGGCTGGAGAGGGGTTGGGGTGCTTGGGCTGCAGCCCGGTAACGGTCGCCAGGCGAGGCTGTCGGTGGACGTTGTCCCGATGGTAAGTCCAGGGCCTTGGGACGTTACACAGCCGAGACCAAGTGTCCCAAGTACTCGACCTCCTCCTGCCCAAACGAACACTTGGATCGTTTAGCATAGAGCCGATGCTTGCGCAGAATAGAGAAGACCTGTTCAACATGGCACAAGTGGTCTTCCCAATTAGCACTGTATATAAGGATGTCATCAAAGAAAATCAGCACAAAGAGGCGAAGTGGTGGGCGAAAGATCTCGTTCATATTGGCCTGGAAAGTGGATGGCCCGCCAGTCAACCCATTGGCCATCACTAGAAACTCGTAGTGGCCGTCGTGAGTCCTGAAGGCCGTCTTGTGGACGTCGTCTTCCCGCATGAGGATCTGGTAGTAACCCGATCGTAGGTCAAGCTTTGTAAATCGGGTCATCCAACAGCTCTTCAACCAACGGAATTGGAAATTTCTCCTTCAGAGTGACGTTGTTCAAAGTCCGGTACTCCACACAGAATCGCCATGAGCCATCCTTCTTCTTGACAAGAATAATCGGGGCCGAAAAGGAGCTCGTGCTGGGCCGGATGATCCCGGCGTTGAGCATCTCCCGGACGCTACGCTCGATCTCTTCCTTCTGCATGTGTGGATATCGGTAAGGTCGGATATTGGTAGGCTCCGCTCCGGCCTTGAGTACAATCTGGTGATCCCGAAACCGCGACGGTGGAAGTGTACGTGGCTCCTAAAAGACGTCACAATACTGCTCTACCAAAGACTGCATCTGCATGGGTACCTCAGACGACCCGGCCTCATCGGACCGCACCCCCAAAAGGACCGCCATCAAGCTTCCTTCCTCTCCGAGCTACTGCATGCTTCAAAGAGAGACTTCCTTCACTGGCGAAGCTATGAGACCCTTCAAACAGAACTGTCGTCCACGCTGCAGAAACTCCATCGTCATGAGGTCTCAATCAAAAGTGACCCGCTTCAGCTGCTGCAGCCACTGAACTCCGAGTACCATGTCCGATCCCCGGATGGGCAGAAGATATACATCCATACTCCCAACGTATCCCTGAATCCGTAACTCCACTCCCTTCATTACCCCTTCGCACTGCAGCTTGCTGCCGTCAGCTACCATAACCTGGAATGCAGCTCCTCTGTCAATCTCATGCCTCACCCGTTGTGCGACAGCCGGATGAATGAAGTTGTGGGTGCTCCCACTGTCCACCAATATCGTCACCTTCTTCTGTTTGACCGTTCCGGCAACCCGCGTCGTGAGGGGCGGATTGCACCCTTCCATGGCATGGATGGAAACCCCAAACTCCTTCACGCCCACTTCCTCCTCCAACCGCGCCTCCTCGACTGCTACCGTGGGAGGAGACTCATCGCCCACATCTTCATGCAGCATGAAAACATGTATCTTCTGACATTTATGTCCGGGTACAAATTTCACGTCACAGTTGAAGCAGAGGCCTTTCTCCTTGCGGGCATGGAGCTCGCCCCACGACAAACGAGTCACTGTAGGCTTAGCAAACCGCTTGCGGCTCTCTCCTGGCAACGGCGGGTGTGGCGGGAGCCCTCCCCGTGGCCCACGACCGCTGCCGGTTGAAGCGCTCCTCCTGAATGCGGGCTAGGTTGATGGCGTGGTTCAAACTCCGTGGCATATAGGCATGAACCTCATCCCGCAATTGCTCCTTCAATCCTGACGCAAAACAACTCAGCAATGTTTTCTCTTCCCAGTGTACCAGGTTCGCCAACTTCTCGAACTTTGTCCGGTACTCAGTCATTGTCCCCTTCTGTCGCAACTTCTGCAGCAGCGCCTCAAAATCCTCATACTCCACGGGCCCAAACCGGGCGGTGAACCCCTCCACAAAATCAGTCCAGGGCACATAATCTCTACCTCTCAGGAACCACTGAATCCACTGAAACGTGTCGTCTTCCAGATGGAACGACGCTAGTTGCACCCACTGCCCCTCCGGGACCTCCTGGTAGCTGAAGAATAACTCCACCTTCTGAACCCATTCCAGTGCATCCCCCTCATTGAATTTGGGGAAATTCATACGTGTCAACTTCGGTGGCATGTACGCTCGGGGCTCCGCCTGCCCCTGCCAGCCCTATCCATGCCCATTCTGTCCCTGCTCGTTCCACGCCTGACGTCCCGGGCCCGGCCCACGGAACAAGGCCTCCATACCCGCCGGGAGGAACGCCGCCTCGCGGGTGAGAAAGAAGGCCCGCCGCACCTCCTGGAGCCCGCACAGCAGCCCCTTGCCCTCCATCGGCTTGTAGCCACGGCTGCCGCCCGCAATCCACCGGCCCAGCAACACTGGGGAGGCCGCCTGCTGCAGCCGCCGACCACGCCGCCGCTCCCTGCCCTTCGTCGGCGGTCCGCCAGGGTTGGGAGAAGCCGACGCCACCGTTTCCTCCAATTCCCGACCTCGCAACACCGGGGAGGCCGCCTGATGCAGCCGCCGACCACGCCATCGCTCCCTGCCCTTCGTCGGTGGTCCCCCAAGGTCGGGAGAAGCCGACGCCACCGTTTCCTCCCATTCCCGACGCTCCAATGCCCAAACACCCCGGATCGGGCGTTCCGGACGCTTCGGCGGACCGATCGGGTCTTCCGCCGATCGGTTCTTCTTCGCTCACTGTTTTCCCTTTCAACGGGGCCTTGAGCTCCTCCATACGCACGTCTATACGCTCCTCCAACCGCTGCGTAGATGTGTGCATCTCTTGCTCGATTGCGGCTACCGAATCCACCAATCCACCGTAGTTCTCCTCCAAGGTTTCCAAACGGGTGATCTCCTCTTGCGTGCGGGTGGTGACCATCGTCGGAGAATGACGCCTCTGATACCAAATGATAGGAAGCTACTAGAGAGAGGGAGAAAACTAGAGGGAAGAAGAAAGGAAGCTAGGGTTTAGAGGAGGAAGAAGATTACCTTAGGGTTAATTGCATGCCCTCAAATGATAACATCCCCGGGAATAAATACCCCGGGCCAAGGAGGGAGCCGGACGGCCCCTCCAAATAGGGTTGAACCAGTTGGTTCAGCCCTTTGTCGGCCAGTTTACAGCGTGGGGGTTGAACCGGTTGGTTCAGCCCCTTCGTTGCTTGTCTTCTCCTTGCGCCTGCGAGTATAATGACGCCCCAAGAAGCGGGGCGTGATCGGGGCGTAACATAAGAAGTGTATATGAAGATCGTTTAACAAAAACATAACTGAAGCTAAACATTTTGTATGTTGAGATATTAAAATCCTGATGCATGAAGCAGAAAGCCTTAAAGATTGTAGAAGAGAAAACAAAGAGAAAAGCTGATATTAGTGCAGAACACTTCAAAATCAGATTAGATTAGATTATGAGAGAATTTAAATAAATATATATATATATATATAAGAAACAGGCATCCAGCCATAGAAGGAACAAACCTGAGTCTTGGCACTTATCCAAGAATCTCCCCAAACATATATCCCATGATTCCTCACAAGTACAGCTGTTGCCTTTGGATATGCTGAAATCTGTAAAGTTTTACCAATGCAAGTGATTATCATATTATTTTAAAGAGCATAAACATTTACGAATGCAAATACAAATTACTTGCAAAGTAGAAAATAAGTTGTTATTTTCATATATAGAGCTAATTAGATTACAAGGTGCTAACAAGTTTAAACAGCTAAATGTAAACCCATTATATACTTTAGGAAGGGGGATATCTCCATAAAGCCCAGCAATTCAACATTTTCAATCATTATCAGACTAACTAAACAAATGAGCACTAGGAAAAATACAATTGTTTTTGAGTGGAACAATAATTTCCAGTGCAAGTGGATTCATCAAAAATCTTATAATTTGATGGGTTCCATCATTTGGTGCACATGGAGGCGTTCGTCGCAAGGCGGGGCCCACGTTCGTCTACTCGCGCAGGAGGACTTGATCGGATCGCCGATCCGACGCCGCGGATGCGTCCGGCTCCACGTCGGGAGTCAAAATTATATATAACTTTATTTATTTTGATGTAATTTTAATAAGTTTTGAACATTTTCCCCCGCGGCCAATCATAGCCGTCGGTTGGGATGCCCTAGCTTATGTTATTATTATAAATAGGAGTAGAAGGCTGCATTAGAGGGGATGGCAGAAATTTGGAGAAAGAATTTTCGGATTCCTGCGATCCTTCCCCGGTGCCGACGCCGTGGAGCCCTAGGTGACGACTCCTAGGTAGTTCTCTTCCCCCCCAAGGTAACCCTAACCCCTAGCCACCTTCCTCCACCACTAAATCCCCTCTCCAAGCCGCTGCCGCCCCGTTTTCCCCCTCCCAAACTCAGCCGAACTGCTGTAAACAGCAATCAACCTTCGCAAAGTGAACAGTCCAGCCAGCCCCCTTGCCGTCCGCCCCTGTTTCCTGTAGCAGCCGATCGGCCCCCATATTCCACCGCCCCATATCCAGCCCTTCCCTCCCGCTCCCAACTACTCCTTGGCCTTCCCTAGCCCATAACGCCCAACCCTATTCAATTTCCCTCCGTGGATCCACCTCCGCCTAGCCTAAAATTTCAGATTTATCCAGATCTGAAATTCCCGCCCCGATCCGTTATTTCCACCACCCGATCTCCTCTCCTAGACCCGATCCGCCCTCTACAAAGCGGATCTAGCCGCCCTTTACCCGGATCCTTCTCCTAGTAGCCGGATCTACACATTTCCGGCCCGATCTTGCCTTCCGACGCCGAGGACAGCCACTTCCACTTTTCCACGCCACCGGAGACGCGTTTGATCGCCGATCTACTATTCCGGATCCAAAATCTACATCGCCTCGGTAAAGCCCTCTACTCTTGAGTATTTTGTAGTATTGTGGATTGTGATTTGATATTATTCATTTGGTAGCCCTCTATTTGTTTGGTATTATTTTGGTGGGTTGCTTGTTGCATACGAATATCAATTGCAGGTGGGACGCATTCGCCGCGCATTCGCTTAAGGCCTTCCGAGCGGAGGAAAGCCTCGCTTAATTGCCAAATTGAATTTTGCTTCGTTTCTGTTTATTGCGCGTGGTGTTAAACAAAATTTATATTGCTCATTATTAAATTCCATCGTACTAATCGTTGCATCATCTTTAGAGTTGGATTAGCGGGTCGCATCTCACACCCACCTAGAGTCTAGGTTTTGTGCACCCACAGCCTACCCCTACATCATTTTGGTATCAGAGCTAGGTTAGGCCATTTTGCATGCTCCGTAGTGGTAGGACATTTAGAAGCATGGTAGATCCACCACCCACCACCGAGCGAGCAGCGGGCTCAAATTCGAGCGCCGCTACTACGGATTTTGAGCGTCTTGTGTTAGACCATTTTGATGCCTTAGGGACAGTTCACCAACATGCGTCGTGACTTCGCCACAGTGAACCAACGTTTAGATCGGTTAGAAAATGTTAGGAATATTCCGACACCCCGTGACGAGGAGATTGAGGACGACCCTGACAATCCTCCCCATCGAGATCAGAGGGATAGGGATGATCCACCACCGGGAGACCGTTATCGTCGTGATATCCCTTATCGAGTCCCACCCCCACCGGTGAGGAGATACCCCGATCTTGCGACTGAGCGTCGTCATGCCCAGTTCGTGACCGACCCCCATTTCAGCGAGATGAGTATCGTATGCCACGACAGCCTCGTTTTGACCCCGGGGACCGGGCGCCCCCGCATGATCGTCGTGACCGTTACCGCGATGAGTACTATCCCCCGGGTCGAAGAGAGCGTGGTCCTCAGCCTACTCGATACGACGCCTATGATGACTATCCCGAGGATTACCCTGATCCACGGAGAGGCGACCACCAGTTTGATATCACTCATCGTATCTGCATCGACGCCCCATCCTTCGACGGGCGCTTAGATCCGAAAGCCTTCAGCGATTGGCTTTTGGATATGGACCACTACTTCGAGTGGTACGAGATGAGTGACGAGCGCTATGTCCGCTTTGCGAAGATGAAACTGATCGGGCAAGCAAAGGTGTTTTGGATCAGTGTTGAGAGGGCCCTAGAGCGAGACGGCTACTATCCTATTTCCAGTTGGGAGGAGATGAAGGATAGACTGAGAGAAAAGTACCTCCCCACCTCGTACCGTGACCAGCTGTTCGAGCAGCTGCAGAATTTACGACAGGGGACGCTTACTGTTGCAGAGTACATGGCCCGCTTCGATGAGCTGATGGTTAGGAGCGATATTTCTGAGGAGCCTATTGCCACAGCATCCCGATTCAGGGCGGGCCTCCGCGCCGATATCCGGAGAGAGTTGATTCCCCACCATCCTGAGAGTGTCGATCAGATTTTCCAGCTTGCCCTCGAGTTTGAGCAGTACCTCCGATCGTTGAGCACGAAGCAGTTCCCCACGCGAACTGATTCGTCGACCTTTAGGAAACCCGCTCCACCCCAGACCTCCGCGGCCGCACCTTCTCGCACCCCCACCGATGCGAAGGGCAAGGTCATGACCACTGATGGCCAGCAGCCTGGCGGTATTGTGTGTTTTAGATGTTCTGGCAGAGGACACGTGGCGGCGCGGTGCCCCACGCGGAACCTGCTAGTTGAGGGCGAGGAGCAGGATTTAGACGAGGACGAGGATGCCCCTGAGGACGTCAGGGCCACTGTGGAGGATGGTTGGGAGAGTGACGTTGAGAGATCGTTAGAGGTGGGAGTGATTAGACGCCTACTACATACCCCACGTGTGGACGAGGACTGGCGTCGCACCACCATCTTTTATACGTATTTCCCCAGTGCAGGCGGGCCCTGCAAGCTAGCCATCGATAGTGGGAGCTGTGTGAATATTGTCGCCCAAAAGGGGCTTGATCGTATGCAGGTGAAGGCAGAGCCTCACCCTCACCCCTACCGTGTTGTCTGGGTAGACAAGACGGCTATTCAGGTTACCCAGCGTTGCCTTGTCCCAATTACTATTGCATCTTTCCAGGACAAGGTCTGGTGCGATGTCATTCCCATGGACGTCGCCCATGTGTTGTTGGGCCGCCCCTGGCTATTTGATCGTGACGTCACGTGTTTCGGCCGCTCGAACACGTGTGTCTTTTATGACAAGGGGCGGAAGATTACGTTGACGCCCACCCAGCCCCGAGATAGACCCAAGGGCGTGGTTGAGCCGTCTGTGAGCACGAGCGCCTCGAGACCCCTGCACATCTTGAGACGAGGCGAGTTCCTACGAGACAGCATTGAGTCTGATATCATGTTTGTCGTAGCCGCCATGCAGGCTTCTGAGAACACCCCTGTTGACCACCCACTAGCGGTGCGTCCCCTTCTAGATGAGTTTGTTGACATCATGCCGGATGAGCTTCCTGATGAGTTGCCTCCCCCACGGGACATTCAGCACGCCATTGATTTGATCCCGGGAACCTCTCTCCCGAACCTGCCCCACTACCGTATGCATCCTGATGAGCACGCTGAGCTCAAGAGGCAGGTCGACGAGCTTCTTCGGAAGCAGTTCATCCGAGAGAGTATGAGTCTGTGTGTTGTTCCCGCCCTTCTTACCCCTAAGAAGGACGGTAGTTGGCGTATGTGCATCGATAGCCGCGCCATCAACAAGATCACGGTCAAGTACCGCTTTCCGATCCCACGACTCGATGATTTATTAGACACGATGTCGGGTGCCCAGATCTTTTCCAAGATCGACCTCCGTAGTGGGTGCCATCAGATCCGAGTTCGTGAAGGGGATGAGTGGAAGACCGCCTTTAAGACTAAGGACGGTCTATTTGAGTGGCTAGTTATGCCATTTGGGCTATCTAATGCCCCAAGCACATTCATGCGAGTTATGACTCAGGTGTTGCGGCCCTACATGGGCAAGTTTCTGGTTGTGTACTTCGATGATATACTGATCTTCAGCCAGACTCAGGCTGCACACCTCGATCATCTGAGGCTTCTCTTTGGCACCCTCCGCCAAGAGAAATTGTATGTGAACTTGAAGAAGTGTTCATTTATGTCTGAGTCAGTCCATTTCCTCGGTTTTATCATATCCTCGACTGGTGTATCTGTTGACCCTGACAAGGTCAAATCTATTCGTGACTGGCCTGTGCCGACGAATATCCATGAGGCGCGCAGTTTTCACGGACTTGCCACCTTTTATAGGAGGTTCGTCCAAGGATTTAGCACAATCATGGCCCCCTTCACGAGCTGCCTCAAGAAGGGAGAGTTTCAGTGGACCCCCGCCGCCACTAGAGCCTTCGAGGAGATTAAAGAGAGACTGACGACGGCTCCAGTGCTGCGATTACCGGATTTTAGCCGAGCATTTGAGGTTGCGTGCGATGCGTCCGGTATTGGTATCGGTGGCGTAATGAGCCAGGAGGGACATCCAGTTTCTTACTTTAGTGAGAAGCTGAACGAGGCCAAGCAGAAATACTCGAATTACGATCGAGAATTTTATGCGATTGTCCAGTCTCTGCGCTACTGGAGACATTATCTCCTCCCCCGGGAGTTTGTCTTATATTCCGACCATCAGGCGCTACGTTATCTCGACTCGCAGCGCAAACTGGGACACCGGCATGCAAAGTGGGTCGAGTATCTGCAGGATTTTCACTATGTTCTCAAGCACCGCGCTAGTGTTGAGAACAAGCCGGCTGATGCGTTGAGTCGCCGCGTTTCCTTACTTTACTGCAGACGTTGACCTCGAGTGTTGATGGTCTTGAGAGGCTGATCTTGGATTATCCGTCGTGTCCTGACTTTGGCGAGATTTATTCCGCCCTATCCCGAGATCCACTTGACCCTGTTGAGGGCTACCAGATCTTTGAGGGATACCTGTACCGAGGCTCTCGCTTGTGCGTTCCCCAGACATCCTACCGTGACTATCTGATCTGGGAGTTGCATGCGGGCGGGGCCGCGGGACATTTTGGTCGGGATAAGTCTATAGCTATCGTTGAGGACCGCCTATATTGGCCTAGCCTTAAGAAGGACGTAGCTCGCGTTGTCCGCCGCTGCCGTATCTGTCAAACGGCAAAGGGGACCAAGCAGAACACGGGTCTGTACACCCCACTCTCGGTGCCACACCGTCCTTGGGAGGACATTAGCATGGACTTTGTTCTAGGACTCCCCCGCACTCTGCGGAAACACGATTCCATCTTCGTGGTGGTTGATCGGTTTTCAAAGATGGCGCACTTTATTGCTTGCCGCAAGACGGCAGACGCGACTCATGTGGCGTCTATCTTTATGAGGGAAGTCTTTCGATTACATGGTCTACCCAAGTCGATCGTTTCTGACCGGGATGTGCGATTCATGAGTTATTTTTGGAAGACCCTGTGGCACAAAACTGGCACCATTCTTAGGTTCTCCTCGGCATATCACCCACAGACGGACGGACAGACCGAGGTAGTTAATAGGAGCCTAGGAAACCTCTTGAGATGTTTAGTTGGTGAGCATGTAGGCAGTTGGGACTTAGATTTACCTGTAGCAGAGTTCGCCTACAATAGCTCCGTCAATAGGTCCACGGGTTTGAGTCCATTCCATGTAGTGTCCGGTTATGACCCTAGGAAACCTATTGACCTTCTACCGAGTCCTTTAGAGTCTCGCCCTAGTGAGTCTGCCGAGTCTTTCGCCCAGCACTTGCATGAATTGCATGAATCCGTACGACGGAAAATAATTATGAGCAATGAGAATTATAAAACACATGCAGATAAACATAGGCGAGAGCAAATATTTAATGTTGGTGAGAGAGTGATGGTGCGAATACGACCGGAGAGGCTCCCCTCGGGGCCTGCCAAAAAGTTGAGTGTTAGGCGAATGAGACCCTACTCTATTGTGAGCCGTATTGGGACAAACGCCTACCGACTTGTATCCCGGCAAGTATGGGGATTCACCCGGTGTTTAATGTCGAAGATCTGACACCATACTATGAACCTCAAGAGTATCTGGACCCGAGCGGTGGGGATGCCCAGCCTTTTCCTCCACCACTCCCCTTACCCTCCACCACTCATACCCCACCTACGACCGACACCCATGACAGTCCACCCCCTGCTGACACCCACCCACTCGGGGATTTGTCGTCTAGAGATTCGTCCTCTATGGTTTCACCTTCGGAACCACCGATCGCTTTGGATTCCACTACTCGAGAGTTGAGAGATGAGCGTATTACTGAGATCAGATCCCACCAGTTCGTGACTACTTCAGATGGGCCGCGCTGTCGTTACTTGGTACACTGGCGGGGCCGCCCCGATGTTGACGATGCTTGGATATTGCCTGCGGAGCTTGATCGACTCGCCCCTGGACTTCGACTTCAGTATGATCGTCTCCATTCATCGGAGATGAAGGCTTTTCAGTCGGGGGGAGTTGATGGGGTTCCATCATTTGGTGCACATGGAGGGGTTCGTCGCAAGGCGGGGCCCACGTTCGTCTACTCGCGCAGGAGGACTTGATCGGATCGCCAATCCGACGCCGCGGATGCGTCCGGCTCCACGTCGGGAGTCAAAATTATATATAACTTTATTTATTTTGATGTAATTTTAATAAGTTTTGAACATTTTCCCCCGCGGCCAATCATAGCCGTCGGTTGGGATGCCCTAGCTTATGTTATTATTATAAATAGGAGTAGAAGGCTGCATTAGAGGTGATGGCAGAAATTTGGAGAAAGAATTTTCGGATTCCTGCGATCCTTCCCCGGTGCCGACGCCGTGGAGCCCTAGGTGACGACTCCTAGGTGGTTCTCTTCCCCCCCAAGGTAACCCTAATCCCTAGCCACCTTCCTCCACCACTAAATCCCCTCTCCAAGCCGCTGCCGCCCCGTTTTTCCCCCTCCCAAACTCAGCCGAACTGCTGTAAACAGCAATCAACCTTCGCAAAGTGAACAGTCCAGCCAGCCCCCTTGCCGTCTGCCCCTGTTTCCTGTAGCAGCCGATCGGCCCCCATATTCCACCGCCCCATATCCAGCCCTTCCCTCCCGCTCCCAACTACTCCTTGGCCTTCCCTAGCCCATAACGCCCAACCCTATTCAATTTCCCTCCGTGGATCCACCTCCGCCTAGCCTAAAATTTCAGATTTATCCAGATCTGAAATTCCCGCCCCGATCCGTTATTTCCACCACCCGATCTCCTCTCCTAGACCCGATCCGCCCTCTACAAAGCGGATCTAGCCGCCCTTTACCCGGATCCTTCTCCTAGTAGCCGGATCTACACATTTCCGGCCCGATCTTGCCTTCCGACGCCGAGGACAGCCACTTCCACTTTTCCACGCCACCGGAGACGCGTTTGATCGCCGATCTACTATTCCGGATCCAAAATCTACATCGCCTCGGTAAAGCCCTCTACTCTTGAGTATTTTGTAGTATTGTGGATTGTGATTTGATATTATTCATTTGGTAGCCTTTATTTGTTTGGTATTATTTTGGTGGGTTGCTTGTTGCATACGAATATCAATTGCAGGTGGGACGCATTCGCCGCGCATTCGCTTAAGGCCCTCCGAGCGGAGGAAAGCCTCGCTTAATTGCCAAATTGAATTTTGCTTCGTTTCTGTTTATTGCGCGTGGTGTTAAACAAAATTTATATTGCCATTATTAAATTCCATCGTACTAATCGTTGCATCATCTTTAGAGTTGGATTAGCGGGTCGCATCTCACACCCACCTAGAGTCTAGGTTTTGTGCACCCACAGCCTACCCCTACATCATAATTGTAGCAGACAAAGCATCAAACTCAAGAAAGGGTTTATTACTCTGCTACAGCAGTAAGCTTTGCTAAAACCAGCTCAATTTCAAAATTAGTATCTAAAGGGTTAAGGTGAAGTATCTAAAGGGTTAAGGTGAAGTAGTACAGATGTTCTAAGTTCATTTGGCGTTTACAATCCAAACACATAAGAACACTGACCATCTCCAAAGCCAAACAATGATATGTTAACTCACTGTACAAAGATGAAGCACACTCGAAAAATGTAAAGTTACCGCTTCACTCAGCGATTCAGTGAGCTCCCGTTCATGAGCAGTATTCTCGATTATTGGGACCACGAGTTCATCATAATAACCATGTCCCAGAATTCCTTTTATCATCTCCATATGAGTTATCTACATGAAGAAAGAAAGGTAAAAATAAATGCATAATTAGTGCACAAAAACAAAAGGAAGATTAAATGGAAGTCATATATCACTCTCATTTTACAGAAGCTTCAAATAGATTGTCCTGCTCGCCATTTCACAGAATAATTTTTATGCATCAGTTATATTTTGAACCAAGAATATACATCAAAACTACTAAACACAAGAATAGGTACAGTATTGTTAGCATTATTCCAACTAACCAGGGTTAGATTACCAAATAGCGTTCTCCATTCATTCATATTAACTATTATTTGAGATGTTAAATCATTTTGCATATATCTTTTTTGCACAAGCTTTACCCATGTTTCTTTTAGGATATTGGTCGCCATTCTTAATCATTCCACTTTAATCTTATTGATCCTTCTTATTAGTGCATCTTCTAGTCTTTATTTGTATAAGCCCAAACAGCCCAAATCTATTCTCCACTATTTTAGCTTCAGTAGTGCCACTCCTGCAGCCAATCTCATGTTCTCCTATATGCTACACTAAACTAGGTTATCAATGACTTATCAAAATCTTAATGTGGATCCATATAACATAGTCAGCCTTACTAAATTTTATAAATAATGACTTTAAATCTCCACGTATTATCCTTTTGTATAGTAAACCTAAGGCATTTCTCTATCTTAATTACCCAATTAATATTGTCTCAAACAGTAATACCTCCATCTATATTCACATTATTTTGTATAGATTCAAGATACTTAAATCAATACATCTTATTTTATCTTCTAAGAATGTTAATGAATACTTATTAAATTTACACCCACTAAAACATATACATATATATGATATAACAAGTCTTTGTTCTATAACCATTTGTTCTAAGTACTTCCCCCTTGTCCTAAATTTCACTTACCTCAACATGATTTTATCGAATAGAATTATGTAACCAAAGGTGATGATGATAGTTGCACATTATAAAAAACTAAAATTATATGATTGAAAACAAACAAGGGATACAAATGGCGAGAAAAACTCGACCCAAACACTTGAGGGTTGGTTCCCCCTAAGAGCATCTCTCACTTAGGAGAGCCTAGCACTCACAAGATCACCCAAGATGCAAAATAAGAGACACTACACTCCTTTATATAGGGGAGTAGGACATACAAATTATAATAATGCTCATTAGGGCTACATAAGTAGAGGAAGACACGTGTCCAGGAGGTCGAATCCATATCAACACTCCCCTCCCGAAAAAAATAACTTTGTCCTCAAGGTCAAGGTCCGTAGGGATCATCTGCAAGCATCAGATGATCCAAGTCTCCGAAATCAAAACCGTCATCTTCAGATCCAACCAGCACGCACAAGTCTTTGAAAGCGCAGACGTAGGTGGGTGAGTACGGTTGCTGGCAGCAAAAGAAAAGGCCCTTGCGGCGAAGCTCGAGATGTTGCTCATGAGATAAGCGGTGGGGTCGTCGGGGCGCCGGTTGAGGCGAGGCTAGCGGAACTGGCGGCGGCGGAGGTGGGCCTAGCAGCGGGGGCAGGTGATCCAAGTGAGGAAGAGGCGGCGGAGATTTTGGAGGCAAGAGCGGTAGTGGCAGCGGTTGTTGGGGTGGGCGGGACGAAGAGGACTGATGGGCTTTGTAGAGTTCCTCGTCGAGGCAACGAGCATGCTCCATGGAGCGGGAAAGAGTCGTCGGATTGTGGACTCGGAGGCGCGCCCGAAGGTGGGGTTGTAGGTCTCCAAGGAAGTACCTCGGGTAGGTCTAGGGAAAGGTCGGGTACGTGCGAGGAGACCTCAATGAGCTCGTAAATGTAGGTGTCCACGGTGTCGAACTGGCGCACGGAGCTGAGATGCTCATAGGAATTGCCCTCATGGAGGCCGTCATAGTGGCGGAGTTCCTCCTTCAGCGTGACTAGGAGAGGTCAGGAATCTGATGGCGCGTCCAACATGCCCAATGGAGCGTTGAACCCTCCATATAGATAATGGTCAGTGGAACCTTCTGGTTGGCTGGAGTGGACTGAAGGTCGAAGAAGTGTTCGGTGCGGGCGATCCAACCGAGGGGGCGGTGTCGTCGAACACAAGGATCTCGATCCGACGAAGATGGGACCGGTGGATGTCCGTAGCGAGGTGGAGAAACCCCATGTAACCCGAGACGGGCTGAGGGGGTTGCGTTGGTAGTGGCGGAGGGGTCGGTGTGCGGTTTACCACCGTGGCCGCGAGCTCTCGAAGGAGTAGAGTAAGATCCTCAAGTCGTGCTTCGAGTTGATCCAAGCGATGGGTGTCCACAGAAGCAGTGGCGGAGGCATCCTCATCGGCGTAGAGGGTCATTGAACGGGTCCTGGGAATGGAAAGGAGGTGCGGGAGACCTCGATGAGCTCGTCAATGTAGGTGGCCATGGTGTCGAACTGGCGCACGGAGCTAAGACGCTCGTAGGAATTGCCCTCATGGCAGCCATCATAGTGGCGGAGTTCCTCCTTCAGCGTGACTAGGAGAGGTCAGAAATCTGATGGAGCGTCCAACACACCCAATGGAGCGTTGAACCCTCCATATAGATAGTGGTCAGAGGAACCTTCTGGTTGGCGGGAGTGGACTGAAGATCGAAGAAGTGTTCGGTGCAGGTGATCCAACCGAGGGGGCGGTGTCGTCGAACACAATGATCTCGATCCGACGAAGATGGGACCGGTGGATGTCTGTAACGAAGTGGAGAAACCCCATGTAGCCTGAGATGGGCTGAGGGGGTTGCGGTGGTAGTGGCGGAGGGGTCGGTGGCCGGTTTACCGCCGTGGCCGCGAGCTCTCAAAGGAGTAGAGTGAAATCCTCAAGTCGTGCTTCGAGTTGATCCAAGCGATGGGTGTACGCAGAAGCAGCGGCGGAGGCGTCCTCGTCGACATAGAGGGTCATTGAACAGGTCCGTGGAATGGAAAGGAGGTGCGGGAGGGAGACAGTAGGTTGCAGGGCTGAACGGGGGTGGAACGGCGGCCGGCGCAGCAGCGAGAAGCGTCGGAACTGCTATGAATTGTGTCGGCGGACAGCTGCAGAGGAAGAGCCCAAGAACGGCTGAAAGTCGTTGGGGTGTCGGGGCGACGATGGAGCGCCGGAAATGTGTCGGGGTTGTTGGACAGCAGGCGGGGACTGGAGGACGCGAGGAGGTTCGTACGGGGAAATGTGACGGAGTTGTTGGATCGGTGTCACAGAAAGGAGGGGACGGCAAGGCGGAAGACGATGGGCATAGACGAGCAGTGGAAGGCCCAAAATTGGCGCAAAGACGTGCAGGAGACCGAGGGAAACAGCTTGCGAGAAGCGGCAGGAGGGGCAGGCGGACGAGTAGCGGAAGATGATGGCACAGAGACGAGTAGTGGAAGGCTCAGAATAGGCGGAGCGAAAAACAAAACAGACGAAAGATGATGGAGCCATTGAGGCGGGTTGGAACAGGGATGCAGGTCCCATTAGGGTTTCGACCGAAAACCCTAAATGAGATGCAAGTCGGACCAATTGATAGTGCACTCTATCCAAAACTGAAACTATATGATGAACACAAATGAGGGATACAAATGTCGAGACAAGCTCGACCCGAACTCTTGAGGGCTGGTTCCGGAGAGTCTAGCACTCACAAGATCACACAAGATGCAAAATAAGAGGCAGTACCACTCGAATCTGTATCAGATGATTTCTTCCATGAATCCCATACAACTTCAGCTTGTACCTAGTGAACTAAAACTCTTTTAAAATAGTTAAGCTTCCAATTTACACAAGTTCTAAGGAAGAACTAAGAAGAGAACTGGAACACAATCTTTTTTTTCTTTTACTCACCTTCTTAACCACAGATTTACTAAGAAACAACAGGAGATTTAACTTCATAGAGTTCAACTTAGAAACAACAGGAGATTTAACTTCATAGGGTTCAACTTCCATTCTGGATATATTTTAGATTTTCCTTGTCTGCAAATAAATAAATCCAGATACTAACAACCTACGAGTCCAAAGCAAATGAGTATACCAAGCATACATCATTCATAGTTTAAAAAAAATCAAACGTAAGGTCTTGTAAACCAACAAGCTTTACGATGGACCTAGACATTAGTCATTATTGTAACAAAAAAAAGGGGAGATATATAGGGAATTGACTAAGTAGAAGAATAAAACACAAGAAGATTGGGCTGATCATTGAACTTCTTGGCGGTACAACTTAGGCTTCCTATTGTTATCAAATTTTCAAAGTCATAAGTATATTTCTATCACCTTGAGGTCTAGTAAGCTAAGGAGGGGTGGCATCACGGTTCCAAGGATAATATGTCCGAATGAGCATATCAGCAAGTGTTTCTTCTAGTCATGCAAGGTATTTGGCAGAGGTGATGTTCTTCTATGATGCGGATTTTCTTTAGGTTCATTGAGTAAAAAAGGAACACTACAAGGGGTTCCTTCAACACAATTTTCAAGTTTGTTCATTCGATTAATAATAATGCAAGAAGTCTGGAAACCCTATTGTGAGAAATATTTTGTTGCAACAAAAGATGCATCTATGAGCAAGTATGCCAGAAGGAATTGTTCAATGATTGTCTATAGAGTAATCGCATGCGCGAATATCTCAGCCAATTCGAGTTAGTTGGAGTGCGAGAGACTAGGGAAAGAGAGAAATTGGCGCAGGACGAATCTATAGGTGGTGGACAAATGATGCTCTAACCGTACATGCAATGCGAAAATTCATGCAACGACTGCAATGAACTTAAACACCATCTAATGAAGGGTGGGACACGTGAATGTGCGACTAACAAACAACCCTAAGTGAAGTGCAAACATGTAGCTCTCATATATGTAGTATGGAAACAGGACGCGGCAAAGAGAACAAAACAAGTAATAAATAATTACATATAATTAGATTCTAAGTTGCTTAATTTTGTTTTTACCTCTGGTATCTTCTAGATTCTAAAGTATGCTTCACAGTTAATTCTCAGATTTTATAAGTTCTATGCTTTTCTCTTTCTTTTGATCCTAAAAGCTGCGTAGTATGCAATTAACAGCATTTCACAAGCACTGTTCTTATACTTCATACTCTAAAATCACATTAAATGCTATAGGGCTATTTCTCATGAATTGAATTACCCATTTGTATCTTACTTCTTTCATCATGGTTAATTGAGGAAAGCTGATAGATGCTTGTAGATTCATTCACAAAGGCAAGAAACGGACATAGGATAACTACTGCGGTATAGTCTACTTTTCAGTTTAACAGAGGAAAGCTGACCAAATTTTTTTGCTTTGGGGCTGCGAATATCAAAATGCGTACAAATATCAGTTTATGGGCTGCGTATATCGAAGAGCTGCGTATAGACATTTCAGGTGTGCTAATATAAATCGCTTACTAAAATCACTTAATCTTGTATTTGAATATCCGCTGCCATTTTATTCAGATTTTCATGGATGATGAAAATCATCATCATTCTGGTATGTTCTCTATATACAGGATTTCAGGTTAAAAAAAGTAAGCACTTTTCCAATGTAAACAAATTAATTCCTTCTTAAAAGAAATGTCATTTCCTCATAAAACTAACAAAGCTTATAAGTTTAAATGTGAAGCATATGCTGAAGTAAGAATCCTTGCAAACTTTCTTTAACTTGAGAAAGCATAAAAATGTATTAATTGATTCCTTCTTAAAATAAATGTCATGTCCTCATAAAACCAACAAAGCTTATAAGTTTAAAGGTAAATCTTAAGAGTTCATGCTGAAGTTAAGAATTCTTGCAAATTTTCTTTGACCTGAGAAAGCATAAAAATGTATTCAAATATGATATCAACTCAGCCAGAAGTTCAAAACATTACCCGAAACTCCTTCGAGATGGGATTGATCATAGTTACTAGACACGACTCCAATCCATGGCTATGAATGACAGCACCAGCGCTACGTGTGTGATAGGCCTACAGAATCCAGTGAGTGTAAGTAAAAAATAAGAAATAATTTCATATAGCATGAGCCATCAACACAGAAAGCATAGACATTCATATTACTAAATATCCTAAACCTGCTCTACATCAAAATAATTATCATAAAGTCCATCCCAAATTTTGAGAAGTGGGTAACAACAACAAGTTGGATAGCTTGTTATCAAACACCTTACCAATAAATTTAAGCAATAGGCTTCCTAAAAAGAACTTTTACCTGGACGCATAAGTAAAGTATCAACCTATGATTTGTAAGGTAGTACAAAGTTATATATAACTTAAAACATACATTCAATACTAGGTGAAACATCTGTTTTACATTGTTTCCATGTGTTGTGTTCTGTGACAGCCTAGTGAAGTAGATGACTTTGAAGTACTCGTGTTAGAATTGTTTTCTGAAGTTTTGTAAGGGTTGTGGTCATTCAGTGGAAAATTATATGGGCAAAGATGTGAATTATGAGCTGATTGAATGATTGAAGTGAATAATATTGTGCATATTCAAACAATTATAACATAATATACCGATCCTAAACAAAATTTATTAAAACGATTAAGGCTCTGTTTGGGACAATTGTAGTGTTTGAGCAGTGGCAGTGTGGAACATAATATCTTAATCCTAAATAAAAACTTGGCTTGTGAATGAATAAAGAGGGTATTGCAGCTCCTAGACAGAAACAGCGGAACACAACAAGTTCAATCATCATCCCTCTGTTGCATGATTTCTATCTCATCTCAAATTTATTTTCCTTAATCTTAACCAATGTCGTTGTGTAACTTTTTACAGAAACAATAGCCTGAATTCGCTGTGGTAGAAGTTTAGGACCAGCCTCATGTAATATTGGGAGAAACAAGAGACTCTCGAACCAGCTCGGAAGCAGAAATTCAACCTCATCTCATAGAGCTTGTTGTTCTCCATCATATTTAACTTGATTTCAGAATAAATTTAACTCAGCAGATATTTATAATTTGGCATACGTTGGTTGCTCGTTGATGTACACCCGTATAGTTATGGGCTGCGTTTAGAGAAAAACTCCACTAAAAAAGAAGTGGGGATAGAGGAGTCAATGGTCCATCACGTGATCGCAGGAGTCGAAAAATCCGCCGCCGGACCCACGCCCCGCCGAACATCGCGCATCGCCATAACGGCAACCCGCTAGTGGGGAGCGGTTAGTCCGCACCTCACTAGCGGGGTGCGGATAGCCGCACCCTCACCGTAAGGGGGGTGCGGCCTAACCGCACCCCATGGAGGGTGCGGCCAAGCCGCACCACCCCATGGGGTGCGGCCATGCCGCACCCCCTATGGGGTGCGGCCGGCCAAGCCGCACCCTTAGTGGGGTGCGGCCAAGCCGCACCCCCTTTGGGGTGCGGCCCAACCGCACCCCTTGGGGTACGGTCAAGCTCCCTCCCCATGAAGGGGTTCGGGGGTGTCCGCCCTCTCCAGGCTCGTTGTGCGCCCTTTGGGCCCCGGATTTCGCTCGGAGTACTCCCGCGCTCGTAACATGCTCAGAACGCCTCTAAGCGCGTTCGGAGCACTTCCGTGTTCGTTGCACGCTCAGAACGCTTCTGAGCGCGCTTGCGCGCCCAGAACACTTTTGTCTTTCTGACATGCTCACATTTTGTCTTTCTGACATGCTCACATTTTGTCTTTCTGACATGCTCACATTTTGTCTTTCTGACATGCTCACATTTTGTCTTTCTGACATGCTCACATTTTGTCTTTCTAGCTTCTCAGATTTCAGGGACAATCCATCGTCTTTTCCGCCTCCAGCAAAACTGCCCAAACTGCCTGAGGGGCAAGATGGTCATTTACGAAAAATGGCGATCCGTGTGCTCCGAACCGGAAAATATCATTCATCCGCCAGGTGGTTACGGTGGTTACAACGGCGAAATTACCGGGCTACCCCCGGCCAAAGCTATAAAAGGAGCCCCAGGGCTTCATTTCAAAGGACCTTGTCTTCTGCACCCGGGAGAGCTCCTTGAAGATTTTCACGGAATTCTCCTTCGGCGCTTGAAGATCTCCTTCGTGGACCTGAAGATTCCCTTCATCCCGAAAGGCGACTCAGCATTCTCACTTTCGTTCTCCGAAGCATTCTCACTTTTGTTCCCCGCATTTCTCAGAAGGAAAAAGACTTAGTTTTCCGAGAGGTGGTCTGTCACCCTCGGAACTCTCTCTCTCTCTCTCTATTATTGTAACGAGCGGCGGCCTGTCGCGCTCGACTTCTAAGTACCTAATTGTAAGCTCTCATAAGATAGTGAAGTTAGGTCGGCACAGCTCCGGCCGCGTGGTTTTTTACCTTTTCCGGGTTTTCCACGTTAAAAAGTCTCAGTGTACTCAACGAATCTCTAATTGACTGTTTGCGCGCTCGGTTCGCTTCCGAGCTAAGGTGGTTCAATTCGACCGGTCTACCAAAGCACGCGAGCGACCCGCAACAGTTTGGCGCCGTCTGTGGGAAAACTTCATTCCCAAAGTTCAGCAAAGATAACCGAAGGTAACACTTGCCGCCAATTGCAATGGCAAGAAGAAGTGCTCGCACTACTGAAGGTTCAATCCCGGAGGGGCGCGTCGACCCAGCTCCCTCCCACTCGCTCATCAATGCGCCTCTCGCAGAAGAGGCAGTGCTTACGCCTGCGACGGTGTTGGAAGGCCGCATTCGGCAAATGGAAGAGCAATAAGCCGAGATGCTGACTCTCGTGAGAAACCTTGGGGCACCTCAAGTTCCCATTCAGCCTCCAGCATCGAACGCTCAGCCACCCCCAGCTCTGAATCATGCTCCGGTCGAGGGAGCCGTTCGGGAAGATGAAGTCTCTGAAGATTTCTCCGACGCTGCAAGCTCCGCACATCCTGCTCCGCCGGTCAGAGGACCGGAGGCTGCCCCCATCACCATCGTCAAAGAAGAGCTGCTCTTGGCCGAGTAGTAGAAAGAACCACGCGAGAGGAGATACGTGACATGATAGCGGAAGAGTACGGTCAGGCAGGGCGACTCGCAGCCCTCGCCCGCCGTCCCGCGCATCACGGCTCCCCACTATCACCTCAAGTCTTGGCTCATCCAATTCCAAACGGTTTCAAGCTTCCCAACATCAAAACGTTCGACGGGACGGACGACCCCCTGGAACATGTCAATCACTTCACCACCATCATGAGGATTTACAGCGCTCCTGATCAACTCCTCTGTCAAGTGTTCCCGGCAACCTTGAAAGGACAAGCACGCACTTGGTTCCACTCCCTGCGAGATGGGGCCATCAACAACTTCGCAGAAATGGCGCAGCAGTTCGTGGACCAGTTCATAGCCAATCGTAGGATTGTCCGAGATCCCACCCATCTCTCGGGAATCCGCCAGAACGACGGGAAAACTCTGAAGGATTTTTTCCGACGCTTCACCTCTGAGACTCGACAGATTCCGGGAGTCAACCCCGAGCTCCTGCGAGGAGTTTTCCTCGGAGGCCTCCGCCCAAGTGGTTTCTACTCAGCCCTAATGAGAGAAACTGTGCCAAGTTACCCTGACCTCGTTCATCGGGTTGAAGCTCAGATAGCTGCCGACGAGGCCATCGAAGCGCACCGTCGACAGTTCGAAGGTAGCCAAGGAAGAAAGAGGGGGTCAGATCAAGCCCCTCGTGGACGAGAAGAGCGGCGTGACGAGGGACGCCGCAATGATGAACATCGCCGCGACCCCCGAAGAGACCTGGGTCCGCGGCCTCCCAGGGTCTACACTCTGTTGAATACCACCAGAACAAATGTACTCTATACCATTCAGAACAACCCAGAGCTCCGCGCACCTCGGGCGTTAGCCCCAAACCCAAGGGGCGATCAGTCCAGGTACTACGAGTTCCATCGGGGGACCGGGCATACCACTGAAGAGTGTACCAGGCTCAAAGACGAAATCGAACGTCTCGTCCGCCAGGGACTCCTAGGGAGATTCCTACAAGGCCAGGTTCCCACTCAGCCACAGCAGCCTAGGGAGGCAAGGGAGCAGCCTCCCGCTCCCCGGGGCGCGGGAGGAGGAAGGCCGATGGTGGGAGTAATCGAAACGATCGCTGGACCTCCCGTCCTAGCGACGCAAATCCTCTCGATTGCCAAACCCCCGAGAGACCACGAAGACAAGAAGCTTAAACAGGACATTACGATCGCTTTCGGGGAAGAGGACCTGCAAGTATTACAGCTACCGCACCAGGATCCCCTCGTAATCAGCGCGGGGATCGGGGACTCTTGCTTTAACGTGAAAAGGATATTGGTCGATAACGGAAGCTCAGTTGATGTTTTGTTCCTTTCTACTTTGCAAGGTATGAAGCTCACGAAGGATCAGCTCAGCCCTGCAGCCGGGCCCGTCTACGGCTTCGACAACCGACCTGTCCCTGTTCAAGGCATGATCACTCTCTCAGTCACATTGGGCGAGTTTCCGAGACAGTCAACGTACAACATCCAGTTCGTGGTGGTGGAATCCACTTCCGCCTATAATGTCATCTTCGGGAGACCGCTCCAGTCTATCTTTGGGGCAGTCCCATCTATTCCGCATCTGGCTATGAAGTTCCCGACCGCTGCTGGCATAGGGGTCGTAAGAAGGAACCAGGAGGCAGACAGAACCTGCTATCTCAAGCAAGCTCAACCAGCAAAGGCAACCGCTCTCAACATCAACAACTTCGATCTGCGAGACGAAGCTACTCTGCAGCGAGGAGCGCCCGTCGAAGGACTAGTATAAGTACCACTCTCCCAGCAAGACCCAACTCGGACTGTTCAGGTTGGGTCGCTCCTGTCACAAGAAGAGCGGGAAGAGTTCACAACCTTCCTGCAGGAAAACGAAGACATTTTCGCTTGGAGCCCATAAGACATGCACGGGGTAGATCCTGAAGTCATTCATCACTCCCTAAACATCAACCCTGCTTGCAGGCCTGTAATTCAAAAGAAGAGGAACTTTGCCCCCGAGCGGTTGAAGGCGATCGAAGAGGAAGTAGCTAAACTCCTGGAGACACGATTCATACGCGAAGCGGAATACCCCGCGTGGCTCGCCAACGTGGTCATGGTAAAAAAGGCCTCGGGGAAGTGGAGAATGTGCGTCGACTACAGCAACCTGAACCAGGCATGCCCAAAAGATAGCTTCCCCCTCCCGATGATTGACCAGCTCATCGACGAGACGGCCGGCCACGAGCTACTTAGCTTCATGGATGCTTATTCCGGCTACAACCAGATAAGGATGAACCCCGCGGACGAGGAACATACCGCCTTCGGCACCGACAGAGGAGTCTACTGCTACAAAGTGATGTCGTTCGGCCTTAAGAATGTCGGAGCCACCTATCAGAGACTGATGAACAAGGTCTTCAAGAACCTCATTGGAGAAACGATGGAGGTATACGTGGACGACATGTTAGTCAAAAGCGTCCACCGTGGCGACCACTTGAAAGACTTGGGAAAGTGCTTTCAGCTTCTCCGTCACTTCCAGCTGCGGCTCAACCCCACCAAATGCGCATTTGGTGTGACGGCGGGAAAGTTCTTGGGTTTCATGGTAACCCATCGGGGGTTGAGGCCAACCCCGAGAAGATCAAGGCGTTGGAGGATATGTCGCCACCTCGTTCAATTAAGGAAGTGCAACGTCTGAACGGGAGGATCGCCGCGTTATCTCGTTTCTTGTCGCGGACAGGAGACAAATACCTCCCTTTCTTCAAAATTCTTAGGGGAGCGCGCCACTCTGGGTTCCAGTGGACTGACGAGTGTCAGGCGGCCTTCGAACTCCTCAAACAGTACCTGGCTTCGCCACCGCTTCTGTCAAAAACCCATCCCCGGAGAAACTCTGTTCTTGTACCTAGCAGTTTCACCTACGGCTCTCAGCTCGGTACTCGTGAAAGACGAAGGAGGGGTGCAACGACTAGTCTACTACCTCAGCAAGGTCCTCACCGACACCGAAACCAGATACCCGGCAGCAGACAAGACAGTCTTGGCCCTCGTCTTCTCCGCCAGAAAGCTTCGGCCCTACTTTCAGGCTCATACAGTGAAAGTGTTGACCCAGCTCCCGTTACGAGCAATCCTCCAGAAACCAGAAGTCTCAGGAAGACTAGTGAAGTGGGTCGTAGAGCTCGGCGAGTTTGACATCCAATTCCTGCCCCGACCAGACATCAAGTCACAAGTACTCGCCGACTTTGTTGTAGAGTACACCATCCCACCAGAAGCAGCTCTTGTCGAAGACACCACTAGCCCCCGTTGGACTCTCTATGTCGACGGTGCTTCAGGAGCTAAAGGGGCCGGAGCGGGACTGCTCCTCATAAGTCCCGATGAGATCACCTTGGATTACGGCCTCCGGTTAAAATTCCCCGCGACAAACAACATGGCAGAGTACGAGGCGCTGATCGCCGGTCTCCGACTCGTCATCGATTGCAAAGTAGAGAACCTAACGATCTACGCAGACTCTCAACTCGTAGTCTCGCAAATCGAAGGAGACTACGAGGCCAAGAACGACCAAATGGCGAGATACCTCGCATTCGCAAAATTACTCCTTCAGAAGATCCCGTCATATCAAATTCTACACATTCCCCGGGAGCAGAATTCTAGGGCAGATGCTCTATCCAAGCTCGCCACTTCACCCTCCAGCTACCAGTCTCGAAGACGCCGAATAGAAGAGATCGTGATTCCGAGTATTCAAGGGCCGTGGGAGATCGCAACCATCCATCAGGAAGAGTCATCCTGGATGACCCCCTTAAGAGCTTACCTCGAGCACGGACACCTCCCTGAAGATCGCCTAGAAGCGCGAAGATTACGGATGCGGGCGGCATCATTCACTATCGTGGACGGGGAGCTCTACAAGCGGGCGTTCTCAGGACCATATCTAAAATGCCTACCGGCGGGCGAGTCAGACTATGCCCTCAGAGAAGTGCACGGGGGAGTCTGCGGAGAACATCTAGGCGGAAAGGCGTTGGCACAAAAGATACTACGCCAAGGCTTCTATTGGCCAACAATGAAGAGGGACGCAGCCGAGCTGGTCCAAAAGTGCAGGAGTTGTCAGCTGCATGCCAACGTGCCTCATCAGCCCCCGGTCGCGCTCTCCACACTCCAAAGTGCGTGGTCGTTCGCGCAATGGGGAATCGACCTCCTCGGCCCCGTACCTCTAGCATCCAGGCAGAGGAAGTTCATCATCCTAGCCATCGATTACTTCACCAAGTGGGTAGAAGCGGAGCCCCTAGCCAAAATCACAGAAGAGAACGCTAAACAATTTGTCTGGAAGAACATCGTCTACCGCTTCGGTATCCCAGCGACAATCATTGCCGACAACGGCACTTAGTTCACCGGGAAATCCTTCACTAAGATGTGCGAGGACCTGAAGATCAACCTTCGTCACACTGCACTAGCACATCCGCAAACCAACGGGCAAGTAGAAGTCACGAACCGCACCATCCTCAAAGGGTTGAAGACGCGCCTGGAAGAAGCTGGGGGACAATGGGTGGACGCACTCCCAAACGTACTATGGGCATATCGAACAACAGAGAGGACTCCTACAGGAGAGACGTCATATAACATCTGCTACGGTACTGAAGCTGTCATCCCCATCGACATCGGCGTTCCGAGCACTCGAGTGCTAACCTTCAATCCCAGTAAGAATGACGGGCTGCTTCGGGAAAACCTCGACCTAATCCCCGAAGTCCGGGACGACGCCGCCCAGCGTGCCGCCTCCTACCAAAGGCGCGTAGCCCGGCTCTATGACAGAAGGGTGAAGCACAGACCAATCAACGTAGGAGATCTCGTCCTACGCAGCATCGAGGAAGCCGGAAAAGGCCCCCAAGGAGATAAACTCTCACTGACTTGGGAAGGTCCGTACGTTGTCACTGCGGTCGTAAAACCCGGAAGATATAGGCTCAGAACAGCGGAAGGAAAGACTCTATCACGCACCTGGAACGCCCAGAACCTGCGCCGCTTCTATCAGTAACATCAAGTCTTCTATCACGTAGAAAGCCGCGAGCTCAAACTCGTGCAAACTTATCTTATATTATGCATTGTATGCGAAGCCGCGAGCTCAGACTCGTGCAAACTTATCTTATATTATGTACTGTATGAAAAGTCGCGAGCTCAGACTCGCGCAACTTATCTTATATGTACTAAGCCGCGAGCTCAGACTCGTGCGAACTTATCTTGTATTGCAAAAACTATGCGCAAAACGATTTTTCACTATAAAAATATATATATATGATTTGACACCTATATTCAATTAAGAAAGATTTTTATTTCGGGGCCCTGCCCCGGGGACTTCGCACCGCCGTCGATTGAAGGTTCGCCCTTCTCCTCCGCCGTAGAGTCCCGGCGTCGTAGGGGCCTGCCCCCCTTACGTTCGCCCCCGGTTTGAATACACCAGCTATTCACCGGCCATTTCGGGGCCCTGCCCTGGGGACTTCGCACCGCCGTCGATTGAAGGTTCGACATTCTCCTCCGCTGTAGAGTCCCGGCGTCGTAGGGGTCTGCCCCCCCCCCCTTACGTTCGCCCCCGGTTTGAATACATCAGCTATTCATCGGCCATCTCGGGGCCCTGCCCCGGGGACTTCGCAGCGCCGTCGATTGAATGTTCGCACTTCTCCTCCGTCATAGAGTCCAAGGGTATGCCCCTCTTGCGTTCGCCCACGGTTTGAATACACCCGCTATTCACCGGCCAAATTTATTATGTAAAAGTCGCGAGCTCAGACTCGCGCAAATTTATAAAAAAGCCGTGAGCTCAGACTCACGCCAACTAATCTAACATTTTGTGGACAACCGCCAAGCTACTCAGGTACCGACGCTGAACGACGGGCTCGCCGCAATCTCCAACACAACCGCTAGACAGCACTCCCACAACCTATCAAGGCAAGACATAAGTTTCTCTCACAACAAGGGTCGGGAAACAACCCCTAGCACGTCGCGCAGAGATAGCAGTGACCAAGGCCGCCGCAGAAAAATCAAAACCTCCGAACTCCTCCGCACAGTGAACCGGACTCCGAAGGTTTGGGGGGCTTATGATGTACACTCGTATAGTTATGGGTTGCGTTTAGAGAAAAACTCCACTAAAAAAGAAGTGGGGATAGAGGAGTCAACGATCCATCACGTGATCGCAGGAGTCGAAAAATCCGCCGCCGGACCCACGCCCCGCCGAACATCACGCATTGCCATAACCGCACCCTGCTAGTGGGGAGCGGTTAGTCCGCACCTCACTAGCGGGGTGCGGATAGCCGCATCCTCACCGTAAGGGGGGTGCGGCCTAACCGCACCCCATGGAGGGTGCGGCCAAGCCGCACCCCCCCCCCCCTGGGGTGCGGCCATGGCCAAGCCACACCCCATGTGGGGTGCGGCTTCCCCTATGGGGTGCGGCCGGCCAAGCCGCACCCTCAGTGGGGTGCGGCCAAGCTGCACCCCCTTTGGGGTGCGGCCGGGCCGCACCCCCTTTGGGGTGCGGCCGGGCCGCACCCCCTTGGGGTGCGGCCAAGCCGCACCCTTAGTGGGGTGCGGCCAAGCCGCACCCTTAGTGGGGTAGGGGGTGCGGCCAAACCGCACCCCTTGGGGTACTGTCAAGCTCCCTCCCCATGAAGGGGTTCGGGGGTGTTCGCCCTCTCCAGGCTCGCTGTGCGCCCTTTGGGCCCCGGATTTCGCTCGGAGTGCTCCCGCGCTCGTAACATGCTCAGAACGCCTCTAAGCGCGTTCGGAGCACTTCTGTGTTCGTTGCACGCTCAGAACGTTTCTGAGCGCGCTTGCGCGCCCGGAACACTTTTGTCTTTCTGACATGCTCACATTTTGTCTTTCTGACATGCTCACATTTTATCTTTCTGACATGCTCACATTTTGTCTTTCTAGCTTCTCATATTTCAGAGACAATCCGTCGCCTTTTCCGCCTCCAACAAAACTGCCCAAACTGTCCGAACTGCCCGAGGGGCAAGATGGTCATTTACGAAAAATGGCGATCCGTGTGCTCCGAACCGGAAAATATGATTCGTCCGACAAGTGGTTACGGTGGTTACAACGGCGAAATTACCGGGCTACCCCCGGCCAAAGCTATAAAAGAAGCCCCAGGGCTTCATTTCAAAGGACCTTGTCTTCTGCACCCGGGAGAGCTCCTTGAAGATTTTCACGGAATTCTCCTTCGGCGCTCGAAGATCTCATTCGTGGACCTGAAGATTCCCTTCATCCCGAAAGGCGACTCAGCATTCTCATTTTCGTTCTCCGAAGCATTCTCACTTTTGTTCCCCGCATTTCTCAGAAGGAAAAAGACTTAGTTTTCCGAGAGGTGGCCTGTCACCCTCGGAACTCTCTCTCTCTCTCTCTCTCTCTCTCTCTCTAATTGTAACGAGCGGCGGCCTGTCGCGCTCGACTTCTAAGTACCTAATTGTAAGCTCTCATAAGATAGTGAAGTTAGGTCGGCACAGCTCCGGCCGCGTGGTTTTTTACCATTTTTCGGATTTTCCACGTTAAAAAGTCTCAGTGTACTCAACGAATCTTTAATTGACTGTTTGCGCGCTCGGTTCGCTTCCGAGCTAAGGTGGTTCAATTCGACCGGTCTACCAAAGCACCCGAGCGACCCGCAACACTCGTGTTCTTATAATTTCAATACAAAAGTTAATCCTCAATTGCTTCAACAATTTTTTTTAATCCTAAAGAGAAAATCAATGTCGGGTAGAATCAAGTCGAAAGACATAAGGTTATCCAAATCAACAGAGGTTAAAAATAGATAGGTCGATTAAAATTCAACTACGTACCTTCATGAAGAGAGGGGCACAGTCAGAGCATTTCGGAAGCTTATTAGGGTACGGTTTGGGGCACGGAGTCGACAGCACCTCGCCGCAGCTGGAAAGCACGTACATGTCTTCGGGAATCATCCTCTCCTTTTGAACTCCTAAAGATGTTCCGATAGCTTCAGCGCTTCCCATCAGGGGTGGGGGAAGATAAATAGAGAGGGTGGGAGGGAGATGATACCGGAGGGCGACATGACGATGAGCTGGTCGGGCTTGGGGATGGAGTCGTCGTGTACCTTGATGGTAATGCTGCCGCCGGTACCGGAGACCCATCCGAGAGTGTAAAATTGACGGCAGAGATCAGCGACCAACGCCCTGGTCTCCCGAACAGCTTTCCCGTCGAGGTAAGGTTGCGACGAGAGAACAGGGAATCCATTCGCCGCCGACATCGCCTCTCCCTCGCTTCGTACCCCTCCGAAGCAAAGTTGAACGACAGATTCTTGCGATCTCAGCTTCACAACATCAATGTTTTTTTTTTTACAACGCCACTTATTATTATTATTATTATTATTATTATTATATTGTCTAGAAGCAGTTGGGGTGTGACAGGGCCAATCAGGGGTGAGTGAGTCAAATCAGCTTGCACCTGCCCCCAGCTCGGGGCGAGTGGCAAGCCCCGGCCTCACCGGGTACTCGCCACCCCCTGGCGAGCAGGCCTAGAACAGTCTGGACTCGTCTATATGTATTGTGGCCTATTTTTTTCCAGAAAATCTCATTTTAGTCTGCACTTAGTCATTCCAAACAGTGGGATTCCGTTATTTGCAGACCAATTGGGGTTGTATTTAGCAAAACCAAAATGCGGGATTCTACTATCCGCAGATCATTTTCAGAGAACTATTAATAGACCTCAAATGGCACCTATGGAGAGGACGATTCTTTGGCTTCCTCTCTCCTTAGGCTGTTTCTGGTTGGCGAGAGCTCTGGCACTGTTTGTCGTGGTTTCTAGGCTGACAGTCTTGTGCTCTCAAGTGCCCTTCAGGGTGCCCCGCTCAGCATTGGCTTGGGAGAGAAAGCTCTCTTTGATCTTCCGGGGTTGTGGCGGGGCCTCCTCGTTGCAGCTCGTCGGGTCGATCTGTTTCTAGTTACCCACCCTTGTGAGTGAGGTTCTTTGCTCTGACTGCCTAGTCTAGCGTTCCAACTCAGGAGAAGTAAAAGCAAACTACACCCAATTTGTCTGAACTCCTATTGAACCGTAATTTCCGGGTTCAACAATTAATATAGTATACTACTAATTGGATTTTAATTCTCAATTACATTTCTCTTGTTGGTCTTACATAAAATTTGCAATTCAAGTCAATTTCGAACACACATTTTTTACCTCGCGACCTAAGAATCGTGATTTCTCGTAGCAGCCCGCATCCCTCCCGACTTTTTCGTCGAACCCAGCAACGAGCTTTTCTCCCAACTACCCCATAGAGTGCAGCAGCGAGCTTCTCTCCTGACTCTTCCTTCAAGCGCAATAGTGACCCGCATCACTCCCCATCGAGCGCGGACGCCTTTCGTGAGGTTTTACAACAGCGCAGTCCGCGTCACTCCCGATTCTCCAACACTCTCAACCATTTCTCTCTGGTGAGACGTCAAGACATTCCTCCAGGACATCTTCTTTGGCAACGACATCACCGTTTCTTTTTGTTTGTGCGTATAGATGTGAATGAATGGTTTTGTATGTTTTGTGTGTTTGTGTTTGTAAGTGTGTATTTGCGTATGTGTGCTTGGATGAATGATTTTGTAAGTTTGTGTGTATTATTAATTAGTTTGTGTATGTGTGTGCTAGTGTGTGTACGTGTACGTGTACGTGTACGTGTACGCGTGCTTGGATTGGGGGTTGTGTGTTTGAAAACACAAAAAATTGTGCGTGTATGAGTATGTGTGTTTGTGTGTGTAGGTGTGCTTGAATGTTTGTGTGTGTACGTTTGTAGCTTTTTTTGTATGTGTAAGTGTAGGTGTGTATTTGTTAGTGTGCTTGGATGATTGGTTTGGTATGTTTGTGTGTGTTTGTATTTTCTTTTTGTATGTGTGTGTGCGCGCGCGTTTGTGTGTGTAGGTGTGTATGTGTGCTCATGTTTTATGTGTGTTAGAATTTTTTGTTAGTGTCTGTGTGTGTAGGTGTGTATGTGTGCTTGGATGTCTATGCATATTTGTATTTCTTTGTGTAGGTGTATTTGTGTAGGTGTAGGTGTATATTTGTGTAGGTGTGCTTGGATGATTGATTTGGTATGTTTGTGTGTGTATTTATGTTTAGGTGTAAGTGTGCTAGTATTTCTTTGCATATCTATACATATATATATTTGATTATAGTTAATTAATCAAATAGTTGATTAAATTTTTTGTATGTATGTTTATTTGCTTTCATGTGCACCAATGTGTATGTGTGCTTTTTTTATATATAGGTGTTTGGATGTTTAATTATTATTTTGTTATTGTATATATGTAAATGAATGAAATAATAAATTAAGTCACGTAGGAACTCTATATTGTTGTCCATGGGTCAACAATCAACCTTCTGACACCATATTACCATCGTACGTAATAATTGTCCTAATAATTTTGTCGACATTTTCTCATTTGTTTGATTAAGGGCGCTGCTATTAGCACCGCAGTTTTGGCTAGTTGCATCGCACTTTTTCCTAATTTTTCGTGTCTTTTGAAAATACGCTTTGTACATGCATTTTTAGAAAAATTATCCAACACGAAAGTTGTAGATTTCGACGAGAGCTACAACTTTTGTGTTAAACACTTTTCCTAAAAATACATGTACAAGACGTACTTTGAAAATACACCCAGATTTTTGCGCTTTTTGGAAATACGTCATGTACATCTATTTTTAGGAAAAATGTTCAACACGAAAATTGTAGATCTCGTCGAAATGTACAACTTTCGTGCTGGACAATTTTCCTAAAAATGCATGTACAAGGCGCATTTCCAAAAGGCGCGGAAAATTAGGAAAAAGTGCGGTACGACTAGCCAAAACTACGGTGCTAATAGCAGCGCCTTTGATTAAATATGTGTCCAAAATTTTATGAATCCTAGTTTGTTATGATACCAATACTAATGAACCATCACATCCATAGATCCGATTGATCAGAAAAATTCGACGGCCAATGATCAAAATGTTTTTGCTAGAAAAATCAAGCGGGATGGAACCGCCACAACCGTTATCTGCACTACAGTTTTGACTATCCGCACTTTTTGTATGGAGTCTATGGATTATTACGCGTCTTTTAGAAATATCTTTTGTACATGCATTTTTAGGAAAAATGATCAACACGAAAGTTGTATATCTCAGCGAAATCTACAGCATTCGTGTTGAATATTTTTCCTAAAAATGCACGCACAAGACGTATTGCCGTCCTGCTTGAAACATGTGTGTAACTATAACGAATTTTTGGAAATAAGGGTCCGTTTGGTTGGGTTGTTGCTGATGAAAAGCTGCTGATCAGAAATAGAGTTTTGAAAAAGAGCTGTTTCTGAGAAATGGAGTTTTGTTAAAAAACTGTTTGGGTGAAATGGAGTTTTCAGTGCTTATTGAAATGGAGTTTTATAAATTTTGTTTGGGTTAAATGGAGTTTTTGAAAAAAAAATATGTTGTTCCATAAAATACACAATTTTGATAATACTGACTATAATAGATATAAATACCAATAATTCATCTCACCATCTAAGATCTAGAAGTGTACAACTGTTGCGCTATATTTTCACGCAACGTGATCATCTCATCTACCCCGCCTGCTGTATCAGGACAAACTACTTGATGCCCTTGTGTGCTCACTCCCTCATCACCACCTCCCTGCTCGAACTCATTGAAATCAATATCCCTCCGCGACGAGTGCCTCCGAATAAAATTATGCAATGTCATTGTCGCCATCACAATATCGGTTTGTTTGGCGAAGCTGTAGCTCGGCATATCACGCAATATGGCCCACTTTTTCTTCCAAATCCCGAACGATCTTTCAATGACACTTCTAAGGGATGAGTGCGCGTGATTGAATATCTCTCGGCGTCCTTCCGGTGCACGCCCCCCACGAGCAAAGTCTGGGAGATGATAACGTGTCTCTGGATATGGTTTCAAGTATCCCCTTTGTAGCGGATACCCAGAGTCCACCAAGTAATATTTTCCTGAAAACCAGGATCAAAATTCGTTATGCTTCAAAGGTGAGAAGTATAAAAAATGGAGTAGAAATCTTATTACCTGGTGGTGGATGTGGAAATTTGTAACGGGGATCCTGAAGCGCATAATTGAAAATGCGGCTATCATGCGCAGAGCCTTCCCAACCTAGCATAACAAACGTGAAACACATGTTGAAATCACAAGCAGCCATCACATTTTGTGTTGGCATGCCATGTCTCCCAATGTACGGTACTTGATCACGAACAGGTGCGCATGCATGAACATGTGTTCCATCAATTGCACCGACACAATCTTTAAAGAATGGCATGTAACGTGTGTCATACAGAATCTCTGGCGGTGTGCTACTGAAAGATCTATCTAATGGTTGAATCACTTCGGCCGCCAGTAGTATCAACACGCGAATGCCTTCTCCAAAAAACCTGCTAGCAGTCTCTGTCGAGTGCTGAAACCGCTCACATGTCTTCCTCATGACCTCGTTATGAGACAGTATGTCCAAGGTCAGTGCCAAAATCTCTCTAGATGCAGTCCGTCTCGTCCCGTGAAATCCGTACTTCTCCTCCAAGATATGCAATAGATCCATAAAAATATCTTGGGACATCCGAAATGAATTATGAAACCGGACTGTCGAACCTGCTAGCATTTCTCCTACCCATTTATCACCTGTTTGCTTCGAAGTCATGCAAGGTACTGGTTGGTTGAAAAGAGAACTGGTTTCAGCTAAGATACTAACTGCTGCTACCACATTTTGATGATGTGCGATCGCATAATTTTGAATAGCCTCAAAGCTATCTTCTGAATCATCAGAGTCATTGGTAGACATATTCTGATACACAAAAGACAGGACATTAATAAGAATAATGTCTAAACACAACCACAACAACAATAACATAAAACGTCGTAAACAGTCTAGCAGAAACATACAAATGCTAGAAATATCCAACATTGTAGCAGAATAACAGTAACAGTCAAACATGAATAACAGTCTAACAGTAGCAACAGTAGAAATACTATAAATATCCAAACACACACATCAAAACTAAAAATAACAGTCCCAAAGTCCATGACCCCAACCAGAATAATTCTACCCCCCACCATTGTAGCGGTTATAAATCCACTTTATGTTCATACCCTCGGGTAGGAAATGCCTCTCTATGACCTTTGTCCAACAGAAATGTGATGGCAAAGTCATAGAATTTCTCGTCCGCTACAACGCTGGGGTATCCACTTAACCGCTATAATGCCTGAGTAATAGTATAAGGGTTGCTCTTTGGATGTTCCTGAATGCATCGACTGATGGTCTTTGAAGATTCTGCCAGATCTTCTAAGACGGAGCTGGTGGCACTTCTCTTTCCTTTCTTCCTCTTCCTCGCCGATGTGACCTCGGGGGGAGGTGGTGCAACATTATCCTCCTGGATGTCATTCTCCCCACCGGACAACGCTCTCTCGTCGGTAGACTCAGGTGGATTACTCCTTAAGTCAGGAATGGTAGCATGACGTCCACATGCAATAACTGAATCGAACATCCTCCTCAATCGTTCCTCTAACTCAGGGGGGATGCCCGCATATCTGAACTTTTTGGCCGCTGGGACAACCTACAATATTATAACACAAATTAGGAAGGGCAAATAATTGAACATAAAGTTAAATCATCATTTTTAAATAAATGAATACCTTCAATCTCTCAGTCCACCACTCGTCCGAAGCATCTATAGTCTTTGTAGTCGGATTCCAACCCAAACCAGTGGACTCACGTTTTAGCTCACTCCAAATTTTCCACTCCTTCTTCAAATGATCCATTTGTTCTTCATTTGAACTTTATCGTACTTTTTTCCAGTTTGTAGTTGAAATTTTGTAGTCACATTTAACCAGCCCTCTTTACTAAAATGGGTTGTGGGTCGGTTACCAAGCTCTATTTCATGAATGCATATATCGCAAAAAATCAGAACATCGTTTGCATCCCAAATAGCAGACACACCACCGTCTTTCGCCTTACCCATCTTAAAAAAAAATTCAAACATATAAACAAATAAACATATAAACTTGTAAACACACACACATACAAACACACACACATACACACACACACACATACACATACACACACAAACACACACACACATACACACACACACATACATATATATATACAGCCACACACATACATATATATATATATATACAGCCACACACACACACTCATACACACACACACATACAAACATATATATACACAGCCACACACACACACATACACACACAAGCATATAAATTCAGCCCCCCCCCCCCCCCATATTTACACAGCCACACACACACACATACACACACACACATACACATACACACACAAACACACACACATACACACACACACACACATAAACACACACATACATATATATATACAGCCACACACATACATATATATACAGCCACACACACACACACATACACACACAAGCATATAAATTCAGCCCCCCCCCCCCCCCCCATATTTATAAACACACACACACACATTTACATAAACACACACACACACATATATACACAGCCACACACACAAACACATACACACACAAGCATATAAATTCAGCCCCCCCATATTTATAAACACACACATACACACATACATATACACACACACATTTACATAAACACACACACACACACACACACACATATATATATACAGCCACACACACACACACAAACATATATATAAACACACACATATTTATAAACACACATACATATATATATACAGCCACACACATACATATATATATATACAGCCACACACACACACTCATACACAGCCACATACAAACATATATATACACAGCCACATACACACACACATACACACACACACACATTTACATAAACACACACACACACACACACATATATACACAGCCACACACACACACACACGCATACACACAAGCATATAAATTCAGCCCCCCCCCCCCCCCCCCCCCCCCCCCCCTCCCCCCATATTTATAAACACACACACACACACATACATATACACACACACATTTACATAAACACACACACACATATATACACAGCCACACACACACACACATATATACACAGCCACACACACACACACATACACACACAAGCATATAAATTCAGCCCCCCCCCCCCCTATTTATAAACACACACACACACACACACACATATACACACACACATTTGCATAAACACACACACACACACACACACATATATACACAGCCACACACACACACACAAACATATATATATAAACACACACATATTTATAAACACACACACACACATATTTATAAACAAATACAAACACACACATAAAACACACACATACAAACATATATATACACAGCCACACACACATATATACACACACACACATACACACACTCATACATATAAACACACACTCATAAACATATAAACACACACACACACTCACACACACATACACACATAAAACACACACACACACATACAAATAAACATATAAACATATATACACATACACAAACACACACACATACAAACACCTCCATCTCCACACACACACACATACATATACATACACTCACACACAAACACACAAACACCTCCATCTCCACACACACACACATACATATACATACACTCACACACACACACACACACATACAAACACACACACACACACATACATACACACACACATACATAACACACATACACACACACAAACATACATATACACAGCCACAACAAATACAACACACACACATATACACACCACATACACAGCCACAACAAATACACCACACACATACATATACACAGCCACACATACAAACATATAAACACACACAAACACACACACCACAAACATCATCACACACACAACACAAACTCACACACACACACATACACAGCACACACATCACAGCACACACACACAACACAAACTCACACACACACCACAAACATCATCACACACACAACACAAACTCACACACACACATACAGAGCACACACACACAACACAAACTCACATATATACACACAAACTCACACACACACCACAAACATCATCACACACACAAAACAAACTCACACATACACATACACAGCACACACACATCACACACACATACACAACACCATCATCATCACACCACACACACATATAAAAATCCTCAAAAAATGACATATAATAAGTTCTACAAAAATCTAAAAATCCATCTAAATTGAGAAAAATAGGAGATATACCTAACAAGGGGGGCAGGGAACTCGAGAGGCGGCGACGGCGTTGACAGCAAACTGGAGAGGCGGCGGCCTCTACAAATACCGGCGATGAGATCTGTGGGAGACAAGGGAGAAGCAATCCGGCGGCGTGAGTGGCTCCTATGGAAAACCGACGACGAGAATCCACCCTATGTTGGCGACGGCAGGCGGCCTGGCCACGGCGGCGAGGAAAACCGGCGAAATCACCGTCTACGACACGGGATTTTGGAGATGCGGGGGAGAAGAAACCCTAGGGAGCGGAACGAAGCGGATGAGGCGCGGCTGGACTGGCGGAATTTCTCGCGTCTGGCCTATACAAAGAAACGGAGGTTATTAATAACCTCCGTTTCATCCAGCAGCCGCGCCAAACAATGCGGTCGGCAGAAACGCCGTTTCATTTCTGCCGCACCGGGGCTAATAAGCCGCGCCAAACGGACCCAAAGTCTTGTACATGCATTTTTAGGAAAAGGGTTCAACACGAAAGTTGTAGATCTCGACGAGATCTACAACTTTCGTGTTGAACACTTTTCCTAAAAATGCATGTACAAGTCTTATTTTTAAATGGCGCTTAATAACTCATACAAAAAAGTGCGGATAGTCAAAACTGTAGTGCGTATAGCAATCGCCTAAAAGAAACAAGCAGTACGAATCAAACGATGACACCTGGAAATAGATATTTTTTTGTAAATAGATGAATGCTGCTCCAACCGGCACCGCGGCACGGCTCAAAGACAGTGGGAAAAGCATTCATTAATCCATCCATCAAACAGGCGGCACCACGGCGATCTGCCCGTCACCGGCGGCGGACGACACCTGGTTTCTCCCCTCCCCGGCCGCTTCCCTCGCTCTCCGCACCCACCCCGCCGCCGCTACTCCATAATCATACATATGCATCAGAACGTGGACGGCTATTCCCGCAATTATGCCGTTGGAGATTGAAAAGGTGAGCGGCATCAGTATCATCGTCAGAAACGCTGGCACCGCCTCCTTCGCCTCTCCCCACTCAATCTCCTTCGCCAGCCTCATCATCATCATCCCTACCATTACTAGCGACGGCCCCACCGCCCAGGGCGGCACACTTGTCAGTACCGGCTCAAAGAATATTGCTGCCACGAAGCACGCGGCTACCACCACCGCCGTTAACCCCGTCCTCCCCCCCTCCTTTATCCCTGCCGTCGATTCTATGTAGGTCGTCACTGTCGTCGTCCCCATTGTTGCCCCAACTATTGTCGCTCCTGCGTCCACCAAGAACGCCATGTACTCTCCCTCAAAGTCCCCATTCTCGTTCGTGAACCCAGCGTACTCTGCCATGGAATACATCGACCCAGTCGTGTCCAGAATATCCACATAAAGAAGAGTAAACAGGGGAACCCACGCGGCCCGGCTGGTCAGTCCGGCGAAATCTAGCATTCCCGCCGTTCGCTTTATTGTATGGAAATCTACTATGTGCCGGAAGTAGGCGAACGCCTCGTCTCCGGTGGGGGTGCTCGGAAAGATTGTGACTTTTGTCCCGCGGAAACAGGACACAGCGGTGACAAACACGATGCCGTAGATCATACCGCCATTAACCCCGCGCGCGAGGCAGGATGCGGTAAGCACAAATCCCGCAGCGCCGAGCCAGAAAGTGGGGCGGTCGAGAACGCCGGAGGCTAGCGTGACGAGGGTGGGCGGGCTGGGACCGACGATTCCGACACCCTGGCTGGACTGAAGACCGGTGAAGGCGAGGAAAAGGCCGATGCCGGCGGCGGAGGCGAGTCGGATGCTGCGTGGGATGAGGCGAGCGAGGCGACCGCGGAGGCCGATAGCTGCTATGGCGAGGAAAAGCATTCCCTCGAGCATGACGGCGGCGAGTGCGGCGCCGTACGACAGAGGGCCTGTGCCGTGGAAGCCCACCATGCTGTAGGTGAAGAAGGCGTTGGCGCCCATTCCGGGAGCGAGGGCGAGAGGGAGGTTCGCGATGGTACCCATGGCGAGGGACCCAATGGCGGCAGCGGCGGCCGTTGCGACCACGAGGTCGCTCTTAGTCTCCGCGAGACAGCGGCCGTAGCCCGGGTTTGCGCTAAGGCGGCAGTCGGCAGGCCCGTGTTGGAGGTGCGGTTCAGGGGTGCAGTCGTGGACGGTGCAGGGCCCGCCGGAGTCGACTAGAATGGAGGAGTTGACGGAGATGATATATGCCATGGTGAGAAAGGTGGCGAGGCCGGCCCGGAGCTCTTTGGTTAACGTGGTCTTGCGGTCTTCCAGCTTGAAGTAGCGTCCCCAGCAACTCTGCGACGCCGCCCGGTTCAAATGGCAGCCGGCTCGCCGCCAAGCCTCCGCCATCCTCGAGCAAACTCCCTTCCCCATCTCCACCGCAGCGTCTCCGCCGGTCTTCATATGTTTCCAAATGAACTGATTTTGGGAATCCGCCGTCTCAGATATATACTTGGAATTTTTATTTTTATTCTGAGGGCACTCTGTTCTGCCATTATTAATTAATTAATTGTTTGAGAAACACAACACGACAGCTGGTCAAAATAGCGTTGACTGTGTTGGCATTGATTTCCTTTCAGCGTACTCCCACGAAGGCGAAATTATTGAACCTAATTTATTTAATTAGTTAAATTTGGCAATTGTTAACCGCACCCCACTTTTTGGCTATTCTCACCCAATTAAACTTTTGTTTTAGGGTTCTGAAAAAACCCTAACCGCACTCACTATCTATTCGCTTCTTGCACTCGCTCGGACCCCGCCCCGCCCCCCCCCCCCCCCCCCCCCCCCCCCCCCCCCCCCCCGTTTTCTCGCAGTCGCTCCGAACCCGCCCCCCTTCTCGCAGGAGGAACGCCGCCGACACCTACGCCCAGGAGGAACGCCGCCCAGGAGGAACGCCGCCGATGCGAAAGGGGAATGTCGACGGAGGTTCTGGTTCATGGAACGCCGCCGACGCCAAGGAGGAACGCTGGTTCAGGTTCCGGTGGAACGTCGCCGACGCCAAGGAGGAACGCCGACTTCCAGGAGGACGCTCCGACGCCCTGCAGGTATCCCTCACTCCATTGCTCTGGAATAATGTTCATCACTTCCAGGAGGACGCTCTGACGCCGACTTCCAGTAGGGATTTATATGCCCGTTCCACGCCAAATTTGTTTTCTGTATTCTCAACTTATAGTTTTGAAAGGATTATGCTATCTATAACTTAATGGTTCATAGAGTTGGAAATTTAGTGTTTCACAATCCATAAATTTCTGTTTCAATCTCTTGAATTCCTAATTTCATTAGGTGCTATATGGCCGTTCCACGCCATATTATAATTGCTATTGGGGCCACCATTTAGGTTTTTGGATCTGGACTTTTCCCCCTCATTCCAACTATTAATTTTCACTCAATTTTGCATGTTCTTAGCCTCATGTTATCTTACTGCCTGCTAGTGAAGGATACCTCATTCCACCAATTAATTAAGTGTATTCCACCAATTTCTTGTAGGTTTAAGAGTTGTGCAAGAGAAGATATGTCGGATTTGTCGAACGATAACAAATAATCTTGCTTGATTGTGCATGGTATGAAATATACCACAAATTTAGTATTTGATTTAGTTTGCATGTTCTTAATTATTATTGCAATTATTTATTGGTCTTTCTTGTTTGTTGGACTTGTAGACCCAAATATTGCAAATGCCGATACAGTTCAAAAATTTGAAATTGATGTCAGCGCACACTTTGAAACCAATATTATTTTTAGTTCAAAGGAAGACTTAGTTGATTGGGCTCGTCATGTTGGAAAAAACATTGGCTATGTTGTTACTATAAAGTCATCAGATAGGGTTGTTGGCCGGCTAAAACCTCGTGTCTTGTTAGGTTGTGATAGAAGTAGCCACTATCGGGAAAATCAAAACTAAAAGGGTTGGGTGACAATAAAGTTTTTGTACAAGTGCATAGACTATGCCGGCTATGTTAGTTTCAATAAAGTAAATGAAACAACCAAGAAACTACATAGTTTATTTTTTGCACATCCGGTTTCAATTAAATTAACAAATATGTTTCCAACGGTTTTTCAACTAGACTGCACATACAAGACCAACAGATATCGGATGCCCTTACTATGCATTGTTGGAATGACGTCAACAACTAAGTCATTTTTTTCATGTTTCACTTTTATGTCCGATGAAACTCAGTCAAGCTATGAATGGGCTTTGCAATATTTTAAGTCAATTCTTGCAACAACTTGGATAGAGCCGTACAACAACTTGGATAGAGCCGTACAAAGACCATTTTATTTCAGCATGGATTGATAAGTACTTGCACCTGGGTAATTCTTGCACACACCGTGTGGAGGGAGGACATAGCCAATTGAAAAAATTCTTAGAGGTATCAATTGGTAATTTGGCAACTATTTGGAAGACTTTTGATCAAATGATCAAACTTCAACATACAGAAATTAAACGGTCATTCGGCGAGAGTTCCATCAAAATTAGCAATGATTTCACAGGTGCATTGTATTCAGATTTAGTTGGGAAAATTTCTATACAAGCCTTGCAAATAATTAAAGAAGAAGAAGATTTAGTGAAAAATGGGGTCATTTCAAGTTAGCATACGAGTGCTCACACTTCAAGAGGTATGCAATGGGGTTGCCATGTACACATGAACTTTTTTCATATATTACTAACTGCAAGGGATTCCCTTTATGGCTTATTCACGGGCATTGGAAAAAATTAGTCTTAAATGAGAAATTTGATGTGGACATTGAGAACAATGTAGACATTGAGCTTGAAGGGGTGGCAAAAAAATTCTATGATTCTAGTGAACAACAAAAGAAAGAAATCAAACGCAAATTAAGAGAAATTATTGATCCAACATTGAGCCAAACTGTGGAACCAAATGTACCTTTAAAGCTAAAGGGGAAGCCAAAGGGGAGTTACAAAAAATTTAAGGAGGATGTTTTGTCTACAAAACGCCTCCCATCTCATTTTGAGTATGCATTATTGGAGAAGAAAGTGGCGGAATTAAAAAAGAAGAAGCAAAGAATGAAGTTGCCGGTTCGAAAAAATACAAATTTTGTTGTAAAGATTCGTCATCATTTTACAACATTTTGGTCTACACATATTGTTGATGCCTACGACGTGGATGGTGATGGTCATTGTGGATACCGAGTTATTAGTGATGCATTGAATGTAATAGGTGGTTGGCAACAAGTACGAAAAGATTTATATTGGGAGCTTGAAACTCGACGTAATTTGTACTGTTGCGGATCACTCAAGGCTCCGGTAGACCGGACTAGATTGGACCGCCTTAGCCCGGGAGCGTTTGAGCACGCAATCAGTCACAGAAAAAGGGAAAGCTGACAAGGCAAATTTTTTAACGTGGAAAACCCGTCAACTGGGTGAAAAATCACGCGGCCGGGTCTGTGCCGGCCGAAACCTCCACTATTTGTTGGTTGTTGTACAAAGCTACTTTAAAGAACTCGAGGGCGACAGGCCGCCTCTCGTTACAATTGTTGAGAGAGAGATACTCGGAGGGTGACAAGCCACCGCTTCTGGAGCTAAGACTTTTGTCTGATGCAGATGGGGATGTTGCGCTCTAAGCGCTCTAGAGGTTTTGACTGCAGCTTGAAGGTTGGATCGATGTCCTCTGTGTGTCTTTGTCTCTGTCAGTTGTCTCCTGCTACGCTAGAGGAGTTTGGAGTGATGTTCTTGCTGGAGGCTGGAGCGTTTGTTCTTGAGTGCGCGGAGTGCTTGTTGCTGAGTACGCGGGGTTATGCTTGGACGGTCTTGAGAGCGGAGCGCGCAGAGGCGCTCTTGGAGCAGTCTTGAGAGCGGTCTTGAGAGCGGAGCGCGCGGAGGCGCGCTTCGAGCGGTCTTGAGAGCGGAGCGCGTCGAGGCGCGCTTGGAGCGGTCTTGAGAGCGGAGCGCACGGAGGCGCGCATGGAGCGGTCTTGAGAGCGGAGCGCACGGAGGCGCGCTTGGAGCGGTCTTGAGAGCGGAGCGCCCGGAGGCGCTCTTAGAGCGGTCTTGAGAGCGGAGCGCACGGAGGCGCGCTTGGAGCGGTCTTGAGAGCGGAGCGCACGGTGGCGCGCTTGGAGCGGTCTTGAGAGCGGAGCGCACGGTGGCGCGCTTGGAGCGGTCTTGAGAGCGGAGCGCACGGAGGCGCGCTTGGAGCGGTCTTGAGAGCGGAGCGCACGGAGGCGCGCTTGGAGCGGTCTTGAGAGCGGAGCGCTAGGAGGCGCGCTTGGAGCGGTCTTGAGAGCGGAGCGCACGGAGGCGCGCTTGGAGCGGTCTTGAGAGCGGAGCGCAAGGAGGCGCGCTTGGAGCGGTCTTGAGAGCGGAGCGCACGGAGGCGCGCTTGGAGCGGTCTTGAGAGCGGAGCGCACGGAGGCGCGCTTGGAGCGGTCTTGAGAGCGGAGCGCATGGAGGCGCGCTTGGAGCGGTCTTGAGAGCGGAGGGCACGGTGGCGCGCTTGGAGCGGTCTTGAGAGCGGAGCGCACGGAGACGCGCTTGGTGAGATCTTGAGAGCGGAGCGCACGGAGGCGCGCTTGGAGCGGTCTTGAGAGCGGAGCGCACGGAGGCGCGCTTGGAGCGGTCTTGAGAGCGGAGCGCACGGAGGAGCGCATGGAGCGGTCTTGAGAGCGGAGCGCACGGAGGCGCGCTTGGAGCGGTCTTGAGAGCGGAACGCACGGAGGCGCGCTTGGAGTGGTCTTGAGAGCGGAGCGCACGGAGGCGCGCTTGTGAGCGCGCAAGGAGGAGGCGCGCTTGTGAGCGTGCGAGGAGGAGGCGCGCTTGGGAGCGCGCGAGGAGGACGCGCGCTTGTGAGCGCGCAAGAAGGAGGCGCGCTTGTGAGCGCGCAAGGAAGGAGGAGAGAGAAAATCCGTAGGAGAATTTTCCCGGCCGGAGAGAGAGAAAGTCTCCAAAGAGGGGACAGATGGAGGAGGAGAAGAAGAAGATCCTAAAAAAGAGAAGCCTTGGGGTTCTATTTATAGTTTTTGAGGGTGGCACTTTCGTAATTAAATGGGTGGTTATGGTAGTTATGGTGGTTATGCGGCTACCCGCACACCATAACCAATTTATGTGTTATACGCACACTTATCATGAATATAGCTACGCGCACACCAGTTTGTATAGTTTTGCGGTGATATGTATTCATATGACGGATATGGTTATGCGCACACCATAACCATATTATTTGCTATACGCAGACCGTATTGAAGGATTTTACTATTTGCACCTCATGATGTGAGATTTTACTATTTGCACTCCCATGTTGGAGGATTTTGCTATTTGCACTCCATGATGGAGGAATTTACTATTTGCACCCCCTGTTGAAACCGACTACTCGGTCTCTGTGGAGTTCGGGGCCCTCAACGAGGCTGAGGGGCGACCAACCCTTACTTCCCCCAAGGGAGAGCTCTAGGTTGAAGGTGTCGGAACTAAGAACTGGACCAAGGGCTTAGCGGGGAAGTCCCGCCACGTACCCGGAAGTCCCCTTGGAACTTCCCCTCCCAAGCCACTACTAAGCTTGGGCACCACTGGAGCCTCTCCTCACCCCCTAGAGAGACTTGGGGAGGGAGAGGGAGAAGGAGAGAGCTAGCCTAGGATGAGAGATCTCTCCAAATGGTGCCCCCTTGGTCCTATTTATAGGATTTTTGAAGTTGGGCTGCAAATAGCCAAAAACTGGTCTGCCAGATTACCAGAATACCCCTGAATTGGGCTGCGGATAGCTGAATCCCGCTGTTCTGAAATGCTAAATGCAGACCATTGGACTGCGAATAGTAAACTGGATGAGGGGGGCCGAGTTGGCCTCTCCGTCGAATGTTGGGCGAGAGGGGGGGGTCGAGCTGGCCTCTCCCCTCTCCGCCGAATGCTGGGCGAGAGGGAGGTCGAGCTGGCCTCTCCCCTCTCCGTCGAATGCTGGGCGAGAGGGGGGTCGAGTTGGCCTCTCCCCTCTCCGCCGAATGCTGGGCGAGAGGGGGGGTCGAGCTGGCCTCTCCCCTCTCCGCCGAATGCTGGGGGAGAGGGGGGGGGGTCGAGCTGGCCTCTCCTCTCTCCGCCTTCCTCCGGAGAGGGGGGCGAGAGGAGCTCGCCCCCTTCCTTTGCTCGCTTCCTATATGAGCTGGGCGAGCGGAGGTCTCCGCCTCCTACCGCTCGTCCTCCCTCTCTCTATCCGAGGGAAAAGCACTCGACGAATACTGGGTTGTACACAATCCCCGCTCTTTGCGAGGTTAGCTTAAGCTCGCAAAGAATCATCCAACCCTGAGTGTTCGACGAGTGTCGCTGGAAATCCGGCTAACGGTGCTATCTCGGAAAAACACGTAGCCTCTCCGAAGAGGTCCTCCAACCTTGTCGGCTAATGAGAGCCCGGCTAGGGAGTCTGCTCGGGATTGAGCGCCTCTGGGAGCGAGCTCCACTAGTGGTCGACAATGGGTCGACACACTCCTAGGAGCGAGCTCTACTAGTGAGAGCCACCCAACTAGTGAGAGCCACCCAGCTAGTGAGAGCCTGGTCAGCGGAACCATCCAAGGGGAACATCTCTTTTCCTCCCTAGGAGGTCAACCTGGCCTGTCGTCTAGTGAGAGCCCGGTCAGCGGAACCATCCAAGGGGAACATCTATTTTCCTCCCTAGGAGGTCAACCTGGCCTGCCGTCTAGTGAGAGCCCGGTCAGCGGAACCATCCAAGGGGAACATCTCTTTTCCTCCCTAGGAGGTCAACCTGGCCTGCCATCTAGTGTGAGCCCGGTCAGCCGAACCATCCAAGGGGAACATCTCTTTTCCTCCCTAGGAGGTCAACCTGTCCTGCCGTCTAGTGAGAGCCCGGTCAGCGGAACCATCCAAGGGGAACATCTCTTTTCCTCCCTAGGAGGTCAACCTGGCCTGCCGTCTAGTGAGAGCCCGGTCAGCGGAACCATCCAAGGGGAACATCTCTTTTCCTCCCTAGGAGGTCAACCTGGCCTGCCGTCTAGTGAGAGCCCGGTCAGCGGAACCATCCAAGGGGAACATCTCTTTTCCTCCCTAGGAGGTCAACCTGGCCTGCCGTCTAGTGAGAGCCCGGTCAGCGGAACCATCCAAGGGGAACATCTCTTTTCCTCCCTAGGAGGTCAACCTGGCCTGCCGTCTAGTGAGAGCCCGGTCAGCGGAACCATCCAAGGGGAACATCTCTTTTCCTCCCTAGGAGGTCAACCTGGCCTGCCGTCTAGTGAGAGCCCGGTCAGCGGAACCATCCAAGGGGAACATCTCTTTTCCTCCCTAGGAGGTCAACCTGGCCTGCCGTCTAGTGAGAGCCCGGTCAGCGGAACCGTCCAAGGGGAACATCTCTTTTCCTCCCTAGGAGGTCAACCTGGCCTGCCGTCTAGTGAGAGCCCGGTCAGCGGAACCGTCCAAGGGGAACATCTCTTTTCCTCCCTAGGAGGTCAACCTGGCCTGCCGTCTAGTGAGAGCCCGGTCAGCGGAACCATCCAAGGGGAACATCTCTTTTCCTCCCTAGGAGGTCAACCCGGCCTGCCGTCTAGTGAGAGCCGGTCAGCGGAACCATCCAAGGGGAACATCTCTTTTCCTCCCTAGGAGGTCAACCCGGCCTGCCGTCTAGTGAGAGCCCGGTCAGCGGAACCATCCAAGGGGAACATCTCTTTTCCTCCCTAGGAGGTCAACCTGGCCTGCCGTCTAGTGAGAGCCCGGTCAGCGGAACCATCCAAGGGGAACATCTCTTTTCCTCCCTAGGAGGTCAACCTGGCCTGCCGTCTAGTAAGAGCCCGGCCAGCGGAACCATCCAAGGGGAACATCTCTTTTCCTCCCTAGGAGGTCAACCTGGCCTGCCGTCTAGTGAGAGCCCGGTCAGCGGAACCATCCAAGGGGAACATCTCTTTTCCTCCCTAGGAGGTCAACCTGGCCTGCCGTCTAGTGAGAGCCCGGTCAGCGGAACCATCCAAGGGGAACATCTCTTTTCCTCCCTAGGAGGTCAACCTGGCCTGCCGTCTAGTGAGAGTCCGGTCAGCGGAACCATCCAAGGGGAACATCTCTTTTCCTCCCTATGAGGTCAACCTGGCCTGCCGTCTAGTGAGAGCCCGGTCAGCGGAACCGTCCAAGGGGAACATCTCTTTTCCTCCCTAGGAGGTCAACCTGGCCTGCCGTCTAGTGAGAGCCCGGTCAGCGGAACCGTCCAAGGGGAACATCTCTTTTCCTCCCTAGGAGGTCAACCTGGCCTGTCGTCTAGTGAGAGCCCGGTCAGCGGAACCATCCAAGGGGAACATCTCTTTTCCTCCCTAGGAGGTCAACCTGGCCTGCCGTCTAGTGAGAGCCCGGTCAGCGGAACCATCCAAGGGGAACATCTCTTTTCCTCCCTAGGAGGTCAACCTGGCCTGCCGTCTAGTGAGAGCCCGGTCAGCGGAACCATCCAAGGGGAACATCTCTTTTTCTCCCTAGGAGGTCAACCTGGCCTGCCGTCTAGTGAGAGCCCGGTCAGCGGAACCATCCAAGGGGAACAATACTTCAAAAAGCTTTCATTTCATTAGTCATTCGGTTACATGCAAGAAAAACTAAGTAGGGAAACACTCTCTCCTACTACATGGACTCAAAGAAAAAACAAAGCACGGAGACCGGGACTCGGACTTCTATTCCCCGGCATGGTCCTCCCCGACCTCCTCTGGTTGTCGATGCTGCGGCCTCGGGCCCCTCGCCTCCCTCATTTCCAAGAACTCAGGGCAGGCGGATGTCGCGTGGCCTTCCTCCTGATGGAAGTCACAGTAGGGTAACTCCACTCGGACGCCCCTTCTTCCTCCTCCACGATTTCTTCTTCTTCTGTGGCCTATCACCATGGCTTGCTGGGGTGGTGGAGAGGGTGCTTTCGGTCCCTGCCTCCATCCTGGGAGGTCGGTCCCCTCTTCTTGGAAGTTGTCTTCCTCCTGATCGAACTTCCTCTTGGGGGCCTTTGCTCTTCCCCCCTGCTGCCTTGCCTCCGGCTCACTCAGCTTGGCCAGCCTTCTTGTGAACTCCGGGTTGGCCTCTTCACTTTCAACTTCTTCGGCCACCCTTTCCATCAACTCCTCAAAAGACAAAGGAGCCCTCCTCTTGAGGTCCACCTTGAAGAAGCCCTCCCGCAGCACCAACGTGAATGCAAGCTTGAGGGTGTACCCGGGAACCTCTTCGACGAGGTGAACCTCTTCCCTGAACCGTTCTAGATATCGAGCCAGCGACTCCTCTGGCTCTTGCTTGACCTTGAAAGGTGCTTCGGCATCTTTCTTCCTCTTCCTTGACGTCGTGAAGCGTAGCAAGAAACCTCGACGCAAGTCTTCGAAGGCATAGATGGATCCCGCAGGGAGCTGGTGGAACCACTCTCTAGCCTTTTCCTTCAGGGTTGTCGCAAAGAGTCGACACCTAAAAGCGTCCGACATGGGCATAATGGAGACCATGTGTAACATCCCCCAGACAGCTAGACCCCCCAGGTGAATCTGTCCTGACAAGGTCATGACAAGGCCTTGGTAGAGTAGAAATCCCTTTAACTTAGGCAAGATTAGGATTGAAAGTGCCTTGGACTGCAAATAGCAATTTCTAGTGACCTAGCTTAGGGTTGGATTTTAGGGCCTCATCTTAACCATTTGGCCCCACCATAGTATCCCTAACCCTTTAGGGGTCCCCTTAGGGCACCAAGGGCACATTGGGGTCAACCAAAGAGGCCAAATTGACCAAAGTCAACCCTAACCCTAAATTGGTCAAAGTAGCCTAATTAGGGTCAATTAACCCTCACCATGCCAAATTGACCACTCATCTAGGTCTAGAATACCATAAGAGACCTAGTAGACCTAAAAGCCCCATCATGGGACCCTTAGGGGTGCAAATTGACCAAAATGCCCCTTTAGGTCAAAAATGGCAATTCTTCACAAAGTGCCCTAATTGACCATCACCATATTAAATTGACCCTACCCATAGTGTTACCATATCATAGGGGACCCAGTGGACCAAAAAGCCCCTTGACTGGGTCAACCCTAGGGCTCAATTTGACCAAAGTCAACTTAGCATGATTTGGTCAAATCAGCTTAAATTGGGTCAACCAAGACTCATGTGACCAAATTGACCCCACCAATAGTTTCTAAACCTAATTTGGAATCCAATGGACCCAAAAGCCCTATCCTAGGGTCACCCAACTGGCCAATTTGACCAAAAGTCAAACTTGCCCAAATTAGGTCAAATCTCTTAAACCTAGCCCAACCCCTTTGGGCTAAGCCCAAATTGATCATTTGACCAGCCTAGTAGACTGATATTAAACATGAGAGAGAGGGAAAATCGGCCATGGTGAGTAGGAGAGAGAAAAACCCAATTTTGGAGGAGAGAGGAGGTGGTATTCATGGCCATTAAGGTGTTACACCTCTTGGTCTCCCTCCCTTGGCCGACCCTATTCACTCCCCCACCCCCCAATAACTCCTGGGAACTGCTGGAATCTTCTCAAATTCATCAGAGAAGATGAATGGAAGAGTAATGGAGGGATACCAAGGGGTGTAACACCTTAATGGCCATGAATACCACCTCCTCTCTCCTCCAAAATTGGGTTTTTCTCTCTCCTACTCACCATGGCCGATTTTCCCTCTCTCTCATGTTTAATATCAGTCTACTAGGCTGGTCAAATGATCAATTTGGGCTTAGCCCAAAGGGGTTGGGCTAGGTTTAAGAGATTTGACCTAATTTGGGCAAGTTTGACTTTTGGTCAAATTGGCCAGTTGGGTGACCCTAGGATAGGGCTTTTGGGTCCATTGGATTCCAAATTAGGTTTAGAAACTATTGGTGGGGTCAATTTGGTCACATGAGTCTTGGTTGACCCAATTTGGTATCCCTCTGATACCACTTGTAAGACCCCTTTTTTTTTTTTTGCAAAACACCGGGTCTTAGGCCCAGAACCGCCGTTTTGCGGTGACACCTTCACTCGGGAAGATTGCCACCACAAAACGCCGATTCTGCCGGCCAACTCGATCACAAGAAAAGTTCATAAAAGAGAAGACAAGTCCACATAATCACATGAATTAAAACCATAGAGGTAAATCTCCACTAACAATAACTGAATAAAAGAGAGATAACAAGGGTTACAAAATAAAAGGGGCTCTTGCCCTGTACATCATTTCCTCACTACAAGATCACTCGCGGAAGCTAACTACTAGTCACTCACAGATTCTGAATCCTGTGCTCCTGTACTAGACTGGCCCGCCTCCGACTGCTCCGGCCTCTGGTGCTGCTGCGTCTCCTCGATTTCCTAAAATGATATGGTCCACCGACCGTTTGTCAAAAAGACTAAGTCAACAATCCCCCGCCCCTAAACCTGTGGCTCCTAGGCACCGAGCGGGGAGGAGTGAAAAGGAGGACCAAAGGCAGAGTGGAAACAAGCAGGTGACAGCGGAACTAGAACTACACAGGTGCATATATATATGGAGCATTAAGTAAGCACAGTAAAGAACAGTAAGCAGTATATATAATTGGCAAGTAAAGTAAATATAACGGTAACCATTGATTTATAGGAATGCCCATACAAACCTATAGACCAAGGGGTCGTTTAGCAGGGCCTACCGTATAAGAAGTCCCATAACCGACTTATACGTTAGGGGTAGGTTGAATGCAATGTTTATGCTATGACATGCAGGGTATGCTGTTATGCTATGTTCATACAAGTGCAACTCACCCACCACGACTCTATGCGCATAGACCTTTAGTTCCCCCTTTTTGGAGCGAGCTAGACTCCCAGGATACTCCCGTAGTGGCAAACGGAAGCGGTGGGTTGGGCCCCGCCCACCTCTAGGTTGGTATTCACACTACCCAACCTAGACCTATTGTACGCCTCCACTATACCCGCGGAGCGTCTGCGTACTCTTGCTGACTGGACCGCCAGACTATCAAGGCTAAGTGTAAAACCACACTCGCCGAGTCAACGTATTGACGTCAGTGTGAACGACCGTCCAATACCGAAGACCCACCACCTTCAGTGCACATGCAACATGTTCTACTTCCTATCTCTGAGCCATGAGTTCCCCGGGCTAACCCGCCCGCCATCAATAACCTTCCGAGCCAAAAGCTCCCCGGGCTAACCTGCCCGCCACCAACAAACATCTCCGAAACAAAAGATCACCGGATTAAACCGGCCAGACTTCCACAAACACATTCTCATAATAACTTTCCTGCTATAGAAACTTAGGTGCTAAAAGACGCTTAACAGGAAAAGACGATCTTTCGTCAATCCCCGGACGACCTATTCCGAGGGTGGCACTCCACCACCCTAAGACTTACCAAACCCTAACTCCTCTAGGGATTCATACATAATACTAGGCTACCACCCAACCTTCTTTACTCCAGACCCAAGACCACCAGTTTGACCCCCTCAACCCCAAAGTTGTCTAATTGCTAAACGCAGACCAACCTTAACGATTTGATGCTCATGAAGAGAGGTACACTAAATAACCATCTCCTTGACCCAAGGGATTTACTGGGGACCCATGCTACCTATTTCAGACCAAATCTAGGGTTTCATAATTTTTCCAATAATAAAAGTATTTTAAATAATTTTCCAAAGGGCCATTTTACTAAGGTTTGAACTACAAGTGTACTTTCCTGACCTCCAATGCCTACTCCAATTTTTACATAAATCAATAGTACCTAATAAACAGTAGGTATGAAATTTTAGGAAAAACCAGCAAGGTTTACTATTTTTAGAAATTCCAAAACACAATAATTTCCAATAATTTACAAAGGAGGTACCCTCATATGATCTCTAAACCTTTTGCAAATTGGTACAGTGGTGTATCATGATATAATATTAAGTACTACAAAGTTTGACCATGTTCCACAGAGGGCATATTTGTAATTACATCCAAGGATATATTTGCAACTTCTTCCAAAATGAACTAGAGGTACCAAAAATATTGATCCATAAATTATGGGAAAATTACAGTGGTTATATATTGTTATGAAAAGACATCCAGCAAAGTTACATGCAATTACAGTAATTTATCATCATAAATTTAACCAACCCAAAAATTGCCAACAATGTGAAATATTACAATTTGGACCTCCAAAAGTTTTCTCCTGGTCTAACCAAATCTTCCAGAGATTTATAACATTAAAACTAAGTTTATGACAGAAGATGGTAAATCAATAAGTACTGTTTCTTCCTAAAACCCCAAACCCTAATTATTTACAAATCTACCCAAGGGTTTATTACTTAGGATTTGCAACTCCAAATCCCTCCAATTTCTTACAGTAGCATTCTCTGGTCACCAAGACCACCTCCCCAAAATTTCAAGTCAAACCTTTAAGGTTTGACCCCTCTTCCTTCATTAACCTCTAATTGCACCCCATTAGGGTTTAGCCTAGGGTTAGGATCTAAATTTCTCCAATGGCTCTAGTAGGAACTCCAGAGATTTAAAACATCAAAGTTAAGAGGGTGACAGAAGATGGTTAACCACAAGGTAATATTTCTTCCTAGAACCCAAAAACTTAAATATTTACAAATCTACCCAAGGGTTTATTACCTAGGTTTGACAACTCCAACCCTCTTCAAATTCACAAGGGAGGCTCCTCTGGTCACTATGACCTTCCCTCCAAAACTTTAGGTCAAAACATTAGGGTTTGACCCTACTTCCTTCATTAGCCTCTAATTGCACCCCATTAGGGTTTGACCTAGTGTTAGGGTCAAAACTTCACCAACTCCACTCAAACTTCTTGTGAGGGTATTATATCACTTATAACACTCAGAGGAGTTCAACACACCCCTCTCCAAGGACAAACTCCCCTATGTCCTTCACAAACCCTAAATGGCTCCATACACCTCACCATTAGGGCTTAAGGGCACACTAAGCCCTAACTCATCCAAAGCTACTCCTTGGGGTGTCTCCTACCTTCCTAGGCAGTGACCAAGGTCACCCCAACAATCAGTGGGAGGAAAGCCCCTCCACACTCCAAAGTTAGCTTAGGTTTACTTTTGCCCTAAACCTAACCTTTAAGCAAACTATTCTCAAGAGGACTCCCTACCTTGCCCAAGTCCATACTACTTACTATACTGACCATGAGTCAGTAAAAGATCACCCAAGATCCTACCAACATTTGGTGAGGAGTGGGATTCCAATGGGTACCTATTTGGGGTGCAAATAGCAATTTATCCCCTTTGTGGTTTACTAGGGCAAACCTCCTCCAATGGCCACCAAATTTGGACCAGAGGTTGGCATGGGGGAGGGTGAGGTGCACCCCAAATATGAAGCCATTTGGCTTTGAGGAAGAGTGGGGGCACTCACCCAAAGTTTTGCCTAAACCTAGGGAGCCTAAGGTTGTTTTGGTGAATTACCCCACCAAATCAACTCCATAAATCATGAAATTTTAACCAGTGACTCTACTTGCTCTCTAGGACTTCCCATCCAAATTTGGTATGGTTTTGATGTGTTTAGGGCACCTAATTAGGTCCCACAAGGATTATTGAATTTTTCCAAAAACCAAGGGGAAAAGTTCTCCAATCAATCTGATTTTTGGACATGTGTTAGATGTATATAATAGTATACACCTAACTCCAATCAGTTCTGATACCACTTGTAAGACCCCTTTTTTTTTTCAAACATCCGGGTCTTAGGCCCAGAACCGCCGCTTTGCGGTGACACCCTCGCTCGGGAAGGTCGCCACTACAAAACGCCGATCCTGCCGGCCAAATCGATCACGAAGAAAAGTACATTAAAGAGAAGACAAGTCCACAGCATCAACATGAAATATAAGTGTCCACATATATTAACTGAATAAAGAGAGCAAGGGTTACAATAATAAAAGAGGGCTTATGCCCTGTACATCATTTCCTCACTACAAGATCACTCGCGGAAGCTAACTACTAAACACTCACAGATCTTGAATCCTGTGCTCCTGTACTAGACTGGCCCGCCTCCGTCTGCTCCGACCTCTGGTGTTGCTGCGTCTCCTCGAACTCCTAAAATGATAAGGTCCACCGACTGTTAGTCAAAAAGACTAAGTCAACAATCCCCCGCCCCTAAACCCGTGACTCCTAGGCACCGAGCGGGGAGGAGTGAAAAGGAGGACCAAAGGCAGAGTGGAAGCAAGCAGGTGACAACTATCCAAAAGTAAGTACGGTAACCAGGTATTGTAAAGTAAATGATGAAAGCTAATACGAGTAAGCTAGAGTAAAGTGCATGTAAAGAACAGTAAGCAGTATATATAGTGGCAAGTAAAGTAATATAAAAGTAACCATTGATTTATAGGAATGCCCATACAAACCTATAGACCAAGGGGTCGTTTAGCAGGGCCTACCGTATAAGAAGTCCCATAACCGACTTATACGTTAGGGGTAGGTTGAATGCAATGATTATGCTATGACATGCGAAGTATGCTGTTATGCTATGTTCATACAAGTGCAACTCACCCACTACGACTCTATGCGCATAGACCTTTAGTTCCCTCTTTTTGGAGCGAGCTAGACTCCCAGGATACTCCCGTAGTGGCAAACGGAAGCGGTGGGTTGGGCCTCGCCCACCTCTAGGTTGGTATTCACACTACCCAACCTAGACCTATTGTACGCCTCCACTATACCCGCGGAGCGTCTGCGTACTCTTGCTGACTGGACCGCCAGACTATCAAGGCTAAGTGTAAAACCACACTCGCCGAGTCAACGTATTGACGTCGGTGTGAACGACCATCCAATACCGAAGACCCACCACCTTCAGTGCACATGCAACATGTTCTACTTCCTATCTCTGAGCCATGAGTTCCCCGGGCTAACCCGCCCGCCATCAATAACCTTCCGAGCCAAAAGCTCCCCGGGCTAACCTGCCCGCCACCAACAAACATCTCCGAAACAAAAGATCACCGGATTAAACCGGCCAGACTTCCACAAACACATTCTCATAATAACTTTCCTGCTATAGAAACTTAGGTGCTAAAAGACGCTTAACAGGAAAAGACGATCTTTCGTCAATCCCCGGACGACCTATTCCGAGGGTGGCACTCCACCACCCTAAGACTTACCAAACCCTAACTCCTCTAGGGATTCATACATAATACTAGGCTACCACCCAACCTTCTTTACTCCAGACCCAAGACCACCAGTTTGACCCCCTCAACCCCAAAGTCGTCTAATTGCTAAACGCAGACCAACCTTAACGATTTGATGCTCATGAAGAGAGGTACACTAAATAACCATCTCCTTGACCCAAGGGATTTACTGGGGACCCATGCTACCTATTTCAGACCAAATCTAGGGTTTCATAATTTTTCCAATAATAAAAGTATTTTAAATAATTTTCCAAAGGGCCATTTTACTAAGGTTTGAACTACAAGTGTACTTTCCTGACCTCCAATGCCTACTCCAATTTTTACATAAATCAATAGTACCTAATAAACAGTAGGTATGAAATTTTAGGAAAAACCAGCAAGGTTTACTATTTTTAGAAATTCCAAAACACAATAATTTCCAATAATTTACAAAGGAGGTACCCTCATATGATCTCTAAACCTTTTGCAAATTGGTACAGTGGTGTATCATGATATAATATTAAGTCCTACAAAGTTTGACCATGTTCCACAGAGGGAATATTTGTAATTACATCCAAGGATATATTTGCAACTTCTTCCAAAATGAACTAGAGGTACCAAAAATATTGATCCATAAATTATGGGAAAATTACAGTGGTTATATATTGTTATGAAAAGACATCCAGCAAAGTTACATGCAATTACAGTAATTTATCATCATAAATTTAACCAACCCAAAAATTACCAACAATGAGGAATATTACAATTTGGACCTCCAAGGGTTAACTCATGTTCTAACCAATTCTTCCAGAGATTTATATCATTAAAACCATGTATATTACAGAAGATGGTAGATTGACAAGTACTATTTCTCCCTAAAATCCCAAACCCTAATTATTTACAAATCTACCCAAGGGTTTATTACTTAGGATGGGCAACTCCAAATTCCTCCAAACTCTACTAATTCCCTAGTCACTAAGGCCACCTTCACCAAATTTCAAGTCAAACCATTAAGGTTTGACCTCTCTTCCTTCATTAGCTTCTAATTGCACTCCATTAGGGTTTAGCCTAGGGTTAGGGTCTAACCTTCTCCAATAGCTCTAGTAGGAACTCCAGAGATTCATAACCTCAAAAACAAGTGGGTGACAGAAGATGGTGATTCCCTAAGTGTTATTTCTTCCTAGATCTCCAAATTCCAATTATTTACAAATCTACCCAAGGATTTATTACCTGGGTTAGACAACTCCAAACCCCTTCAAACTCACAAGGGAGTCTTCTCTGGTCACTATGACCTACCCACCAAAACTTTAGGTCAAACCACTAGGGTTTGACCCTACTCCCTTCATTGACCTCTATTTGCACCCCTTAAGGGTTTAGCCTAGGGTTAGGGCCTAAACATCTCCAAATCCACTCAAACCTCTGGAGAGGGGATTATACCACTCTTAGGACTCAGAGAGGTCTATTACACTTCTCCCCATGGACCTTTACTCCTACATCCTTCACAAACCCTAAAGGGGCACCATAAACTCATCCATTAGGATTTATGGGCACAATAGGTCCTAACCCACCCAAAGTGGCTCCTTGGGGTGCCTCCTACCTCCCAAGGCAGTGACCAAAGTTACCCCAACAATCAGTGGGAGGAAACCCCTCCACACCCCAAAACTAGCTTAGGTTTACCTTTACCCTAAACATAACCTTTAAGAGAAACTAGACTCAAAGGTCTCCCTACCTTGCCCAAGTCCATACTATTCAATATACTGACCATGGGTCAGTAAAAGATCACCCAAGATCCTACCAACATTTGGTGAGGAATGGGATTCCAATGGGTACCTATTTGGGGTGCAAATAGCAATTTAGCCCCTTTTTGATTTACTAGGGCAAACCTCCTCCAATGGCCACCAAATTTGGACCAGAGGTTGGCATGGGGGAGGGTGAGGTACACCCCAAATATGAAGCCACTTGGCTTTGTGGAAGTGTGGGGGCACTCACCCAAAGTTTTGCCTAAACCTAGGGAGCCTAAGGTTGTTTTGGTGAATTACCCCACCAAATCAACTCCATAAATCATGAAATTTTAACCAGTGACTCTACTTGCTCTCTAGGACTTCCCATACAAATTTGGTATGGTTTTGATGTGTTTAGGGCACCTAATTAGGTCCCACAAGGATTATTGAATTTTTCCAAAAACCAAGGGGAAAAGTTTTCCAATCAATCTGATTTTTGGACATGTGTTAGATGTATATAATAGTAGCCTACCCTACAAATTTCAAGTCATTTGGAGTTCTAGTTTGGTGTGGGCATCAAAAACAAGTTCTGGATAGCCATAAGGACAGTCCCCACAAAAATGAGTGCTGTGCCCTAACCAGGACTCCAAATTGAGTGATTTCAATTTTGTATTAAACTAGACATCAAGGGCTACATTTTCTATGTTGACCACTTTTTCTGAATCGGCCTCTAACTATTTTTCCCAGATTTATTAAGAGGCTGCAGTTTTAATCACAGAAATAAGAATTAACATTAAGGAGGAGCACGAATCTCAAAGCAGATCAGGTGGCTGCTGCTCATCTTCAAGCTCCAGCCAAGGCACGTGATTAGCCCGACCTGGAGCTATTTCCAGGCCATTTTCTGGCCACCACAGCCACCTCCCTGGCCGTGCCGCCGCCCGGCGATAGCCACCACCTCAACGGAGGTAGTGGTGGTGGTGGCCGGCGAATTTCCATGGAAAATCTGAATTTTCAACTCTCCGATCGGGCTCTTTTGAGCCCGATTTCTCACCTAATTCGATCTAAGATGCTAGCACGAGTAAGGAGGAGGAGGATCGGACCTTGTTTGGGGGTTTTGGTGGCTCCAATCGCCGGCCACCATTTTTCCTTCTCCAAGCTTTGGGTGCCATGGCTTCTTGTGCATAGGGGGCTCTAAACTTTCGGGAAAATGAGGGGTTCCACTCCTCTGATGGTTGTGAAGATGAAGGGAGGTTCAATTGAGGGGGAGGGAGGCTTTAACCAAGAAAGCCATTAATGGCCTCTTGGTCTCCCTCCCTTGGCCGACCCTATTCACTCCCCCACCCCCCAATAACTCCTGGGAACTGCTGGAATCTTCTCAAATTCATCAGAGAAGATGAATGGAAGAGTAATGGAGGGATACCAAGGGGTGTAACACCTTAATGGCCATGAATACCACCTCCTCTCTCCTCCAAAATTGGGTTTTTCTCTCTCCTACTCACCATGGCCGATTTTCCCTCTCTCTCATGTTTAATATCAGTCTACTAGGCTGGTCAAATGATCAATTTGGGCTTAGCCCAAAGGGGTTGGGCTAGGTTTAAGAGATTTGACCTAATTTGGGCAAGTTTGACTTTTTGTCAAATTGGCCAGTTGGGTGACCCTAGGATAGGGCTTTTGGGTCCATTGGATTCCAAATTAGGTTTAGAAACTATTGGTGGGGTCAATTTGGTCACATGAGTCTTGGTTGACCCAATTTAAGCTGATTTGACCAAATCATGCTAAGTTGACTTTGGTCAAATTGAGCCCTAGGGTTGACCCAGTCAAGGGGCTTTTTGGTCCACTGGGTCCCCTATGATATGGTAACACTATGGGTAGGGTCAATTTAATATGGTGATGGTCAATTAGGGCACTTTGTGAAGAATTGCCATTTTTGACCTAAAGGGGCATTTTGGTCAATTTGCACCCCTAAGGGTCCCATGATGGGGCTTTTAGGTCTACTAGGTCTCTTATGGTATTCTAGACCTAGATGAGTGGTCAATTTGGCATGGTGAGGGTTAATTGACCCTAATTAGGCTACTTTGACCAATTTAGGGTTAGGGTTGACTTTGGTCAATTTGGCCTCTTTGGTTGACCCCAATGTGCCCTTGGTGCCCTAAGGGGACCCCTAAAGGGTTAGGGATACTATGGTGGGGCCAAATGGTTAAGATGAGGCCCTAAAATCCAACCCTAAGCTAGGTCACTAGAAATTGCTATTTGCAGTCCAAGGCACTTTCAATCCTAATCTTGCCTAAGTTAAAGGGATTTCTACTCTACCAAGGCCTTGTCATGACCTTGTCAGGACAGATTCACCTGGGGGGTCTAGCTGTCTGGGGGATGTTACAAATCCCAATAAACAAAAAAAATAATTTCGTCCTCGAAATTCAGGTTAGGCTTGCGGGGTTTTTACCGCGAGTGACTGAACGTAACATCCCCTAAGAGTCAAAGTTATTCCTGGCTCGAAGAGCACCGACTATCTATGCCACACCATCTCTGGTGGCTCCAAGTTGTGCTCCTCCTGACCCTAAATAACCACATGTCTTAACCTCTGTAATCTTCTTGCGCCGCAAGACTCGCACCGTCGTATCATCTATCCTGACCGGCGTGACCTAGCTACCTTGGTCAATCTATCCTCGAACTTCCACTCTAACCTGGGCACACTCTTATGCCTCTAAAGTTTTCTTCTCGCATTCAAATTCTTACTCCTTCAGGTACGTCCGAGTAATCAATCGTCTCCAATCTACAACTTTTCTGGTTCTTACTATTGATGGGACTAATCAAAATCGGCTAGCGTCCCAATCATCCTTAAATATTATTGGGGGTGCACTTGTGAACTTTTATGAGTATATGCTAACCAATCATAATGGTAAGATGACTCTCAATCACTTTCTACGTGAAGTTTGATTCATAAGGGCAAAATTTTAATAACTTATGATTTTTCACAAGTCAATTTCATCAAGGAAGTATCATCACGCTTATTTCATCAAAGTCCTGTCACTTCCACCTATGCTAGTCTTGATCACTCTCAAATGGTCTAAAGCGAGATAAACTTAGATCATTCTTACCATAGTGAAATCAAACACTATATTCCAAATCTAACAAGTCATCGTCTAAGATCTCTGGTTATTTATCATCCAAGTTCACAAGGTATAAATGGTGGCCGGCGATTGGAGCCACCAAAACCCCCAAACAAGGTCCGATCCTCCTCCTCCTTACTCGTGCTAGCATCTTAGATCGAATTAGGTGAGAAATCGGGCTCAAAAGAGCCCGATCGGAGAGTTGAAAATTCAGATTTTCCATGGAAATTCGCCCCCTTGAGTTCGCCGGAGACCGCCCCTCCGGCGGCCGTGCCGCCGCCCGGCGATAGCCCCCACCTCAACGGAGGTGGTGGCGGTGGTGGCCGGCCAGGGAGGTGGCCGGGTGGCCGGGAAATGGCCCCGGAAAAGCTGCCGGAAATGGCGTTTTTTCTGGACTGTTTTCGGGCAAATGAAGAAGATGAACGGTGCCTTTTTATATTAATTGCTATTATGTGATTTAATTGGTATTATTTTTAGCAGAACTTGATTTTAATTACTAAAAATACTAGATGCCCTCTACAGAAAAAATGCCCAACATGAAAGTTGTAGGTCTTGACCCCTAGGATCATACAAAATTGATTTCATCCAATTTGGAGTCCTGGTTTGACCTCAGCACCCATTTTAGTGCAAAGTTTGACTGAACTTTGAATGGGTGCCCACACCAAACCACTAGTCCAAATGACTTGAAATTTGGACTGGTAGTGAGTCATGCCTAGGACTGCATCATATCCAAAAATGGGAATTTTTGGAGAACTTTTTCCTAAAGTTTTTGTAAAAATTTAATAATATTTGCATAAATTATTTGGAGGGTCAAATGACCTCCAATCTCCACCAAATTTTGGTGGGGTGCTCTTAGGGTCATGATAAACCCCTGGTTAAAATATCAACTCATTTGGAGTTCATTTGATTAGGTAATCTTTAGGCCAAAGATTTGTCCATTAAAGGGAAATTTGTGATTAAGGGCTATTTGGGATTTTTCATGGTCAAACCACCTCCTATTGGAGTGGGATTTTGGCCACTGTCCTAATATCACCCAAATCACCTCTAAGAGAGTTTTGGGGTCATGGGGAGTTGGTTTGCCCTAGGTCATGGAGTTGGAGCACTTTGGGGTGCAAATAGCCAAGTAGAGAATCATTGGCCAATTAGGTCCTTTGAGATTTGAGACTTCTTAGGAAGGTCAGTGGGATGAAGTTGAGACCCCATGAGGAGTTTGTTGAGCATTGGAGTTGTTTTGCTCAAGGTCATAGGGTTGATCCCTATGGGGTGGAATTTGGGGTTGTGAAGGACATAGGGGAGTTTGTCCTTGGAGGGGGGTGTGTTGGACTCCTCTGAGTGCTATAAGTGATATGATATCCTCACAAGAAGTTTGTGTGGATTTGGATAGGTTTAGACCCTAACCCTAGGTTAAACCCTAATGGGGTGCAATTAGAGGCTAATAAAGGAAGTAGGGTCAAACCCTAATGGTTTGACCCAAGGTTTTGGAAGGAAGGTCATAGTGACCAGAGGAGCCTCCCTTGTGAATTTGAAGAGGTTTGGAGTTGTCAAACCTAGGTAATAAACCCTTGGGTAGATTTGTAAATAATTAGGGTTTGGGGTTTTAGGAAGTATTATTACTTAATGATTAAGAATCTTCTGTCACAATCTTAATTTTAATATTGTTAAACCCTGGAGACTCTATTAGAACCATTGGAAAACATTTGGAGGTTCAAATTGTAATTATTCATATTGTTGGCAATTTTTGGGATGATTGATTTTAGAGTGTTAACTTTCTGTAATTGCATGAACTTTGCAGGATGTCTTTTCATACCAATATGTACCCACTGTAATTTTCTCATAATTTATGGATTAATATTTTTGGTATCTCTAGTTCATTTTGGAATTATTTACAAATATATCCATTGAGGAATTTACAAATGTAACCTCTGTGTTATGTGGTCAAACTTGGTAGACCTGAATATTTTAGTAAGATACACCTCTGTATAAATTTGCATAAGATTGGGAGTCCATATGAGGGTACCTCCTTTGGAATTTATTGGTAATAAATGAGTTTTGGAATTTTTAAAAATAGTAAATCTTGCAGTATTTCCCTAAGATTTCATGACTACTGATTAATAGGTACTTTTGATTTATGTAAAAATTGGGAGGGGCATTGGAAGTCAGAAAAGTGCACTTGTAGTTCAAACCCTAGGAAGTTGTCCTTGGGAAAAATGGTTTTAAATATTAATAATATGGGGAAAATTATGGAACTCTGGAATGGATCTTAAACCAGTGACATGGACCCCCAGTGAGAATATTAGGTCATAGAGTTGATTAATTAATGTACTTCCCTTCATGAGGATCAAAACGTTAAGGGTGGTCTGCGTTTAGTAAATTGGCAGTTTTGGAGTTACAGGCCAATTTGGAATACATTGTTTGGAGATGTGGGAATTGAATGGTAATCATATGGATATGAGAGGACCCTTGGAAAGAATTAAGGTTTGATGAGTCCTAGGGTGGTGGGGTGCCATCCTTGGGGTAGGTCGTCCTGTGGATGACGAAAGATCATCCTTTGTCTATTAGGACCTAAAAGCACTTAGGTTTAGACCAGGTGAAATGTTAAGAGGGTTTCTTATGGGTAGTAACTAATAACATTAAGTGCCTTGGGAATGGGAACTTTGGGGTGTCATCCCGTAGTGGTTCCTAGTACCGTAGCGAGCCCCTCACAGGGTAACCCTCGGGAAGTCCAAGACATTGTACAAGATTAACTAATAACACACTCATCCATACCCTGTGGTTTCGGAAGTTTAGTTGGATTGGTTGTCCGAGCGGTGGGCTCGGTGGCTGTTGCAGCAGACTAGTTAGTCTGCTGAGCTTATGGCTCGGAAGGTTATTGATGACGGGCAGGTTAGCCCGGGGAGCTTTTGGCTCGGAAGGTTATTGATGACGGGCAGGTTAGCCCGGGGAGCTTTTGGCTCGGAAGGTTAAGCGGCGGCACGTGGACTTCCCAGGAGGTCACCCATCCCAGAACTACTCCAGCCCGAGCACGCTTAACTATGGAGTACTTTCACTTCTCATCACCAATTGAGCTTTAGGGTTACCCTTGGGGTGCACGGCCTGCAGGCTTGTTGTTGACCAGTTGTTGGGGTCAGGCTTAACCTGAAGGGGGCTAGGGGCCCGGGTCAGGCTAGACCCTTCAGGTGCCGGCAGTTCTGGTGCCAGGGGCCCGGGTCAGGCTGGGCCAGGACTGTTATAAAAAAAAGGGGTCTTACAAGTGGTATCAGAGGCACCTCGATCCGAAGAAAAGAAGTCCACAAACCCTGGGCCACCCCGCGCAAGTTTAGTTTGAGGACAAACTAAGCAGCGGAAGCAGTGGTGTGCCCATATGGGAATCACATTGAAAAAGGTCCACTTTTAACTGAATCTTCTTAGTCAAATCTCTTTACGAGCGTTAAGTTTTCTTTTGTAGCCTGCGGCGAACCCTGCCCCCAGCAGAGAATACCTCCGGCTACAAAGATCTTTTTAGATAATACCTTAGTTAATGAGTTAGACTCAACCCCACTAGGACACGTGACTTACTAGGACAATTTATACCATGACCTAGTCTGAAATAGACCGTAGGTGTAGCTTTTGGTGAAAGTACGAGGCTACCCCAAAGAGGCTAGAGAAAAAGAAATTGACACATAAAGCAGAATGGTATGGGACTCATAGGCTCAATCATCGTATTTGTGACAAGATTATATTAAGACAACCACTGTGACAAACACCGAGGGTCGGATAAAATTGAAGTCCAGAAGGGACCCGTTTGGGATTGGGTGACATATTGACCCTGATAAGGTTGTCGTAGAAGGTACCTAGAAGAGCCTAAGGTGTGGAGTACACCATTGAGCCCCAAGATAGAACCCCAAGTCTAAGGTTGTATGCCCTAAGAATTGTTTGCATATTTGGGATGAATATAACTTGGTGATATTGAAGACACTTCGCCCAAAGATAGATAGAGGCTAATCTTTTGTTTATTTGGGGCTTGTCCTTTGTTTATTGGGGCTTACCTTTTGTTTATTGGGCAAATTAGTGACGGACTTAGATTTCCCTTAGAAATTTTTTTTTTATGTCATGAACTCTATGATTTTGAAGTCGATCTTACTCGATGTTACTTGGAAGAAGGTGAGATGGTGTAACAATATGTTTGGAATGATGATCAGTAGGAATTACCAGGACAATGGTTAGACATCATTTGATAAGGACAACAACTTGGCCTTAGTTGAATCATTGAAAATGTAAAGTCGCCAGGATTAATCATTTAAGGATGTCGATGTCCTAGTATAGAAGTTAAGGGCGGATATTAGATCTTATAAGTAGTAAGTAAATTTGAAAGCTCCTGTGGTTGGGGGAATTCAGAAGTGATTAACTTATGATTTGTTAGAAATCACGCTCTGTCATGGTAGAAAATTTTATCTACAATAATAGCTTTATACCTTGTGAACTTGGATGATAAATAACCAGAGATCTTAGACGATGACTTGTTAGATTTGGAATATAGTGTTTGATTTCACTATGGTAAGAATGATCTAAGTTTATCTCGCTTTAGACCATTTGAGAGTGATCAAGACTAGCATAGGTGGAAGTGACAGGACTTTGATGAAATAAGCGTGATGATACTTCCTTGATGAAATTGACTTGTGAAAAATCATAAGTTATTAAAATTTTGCCCTTATGAATCAAACTTCACGTAGAAAGTGATTGGGAGTCATCTTACCATTATGATTGGTTAGCATATACTCATAAAAGTTCACAAGTGCACCCCCAATAATATTTAAGGATGATTGGGACGCTAGCCGATTTTGATTAGTCCCATCAATAGTAAGAACCAGAAAAGTTGTAGATTGGAGACGATTGATTACTCGGACGTACCTGAAGGAGTAAGAATTTGAATGCGAGAAGAAAACTTTAGAGGCATAAGAGTGTGCCCAGGTTAGAGTGGAAGTTCGAGGATAGATTGACCAAGGTAGCTAGGTCACCCCGGTCAGGATAGATGATACGACGGTGCGAGTCTTGCGGCGCAAGAAGATTACAGAGGTTAAGACATGTGGTTATTTAGGGTCAGGAGGAGCACAACTTGGAGCCACCAGAGATGGTGTGGCATAGATAGTCGGTGCTCTTCGAGCCAGGAATAACTTTGACTCTTAGGGGATGTTACGTTCAGTCACTCGCGGTAAAAACCCCGCAAGCCTAACCTGAATTTCGAGGACGAAATTATTTTTTTTGTTTATTGGGATTTGTAACATCCCCCAGACAGCTAGACCCCCCAGGTGAATCTGTCCTGACAAGGTCATGACAAGGCCTTGGTAGAGTAGAAATCCCTTTAACTTAGGCAAGATTAGGATTGAAAGTGCCTTGGACTGCAAATAGCAATTTCTAGTGACCTAGCTTAGGGTTGGATTTTAGGGCATCATCTTAACCATTTGGCCCCACCATAGTATCCCTAACCCTTTAGGGGTCCCCTTAGGGCACCAAGGGCACATTGGGGTCAACCAAAGAGGCCAAATTGACCAAAGTCAACCCTAACCCTAAATTGGTCAAAGTAGCCTAATTAGGGTCAATTAACCCTCACCATGCCAAATTGACCACTCATCTAGGTCTAGAATACCATAAGAGACCTAGTAGACCTAAAAGCCCCATCATGGGACCCTTAGGGGTGCAAATTGACCAAAATGCCCCTTTAGGTCAAAAATGGCAATTCTTCACAAAGTGCCCTAATTGACCATCACCATATTAAATTGACCCTACCCATAGTGTTACCATATCATAGGGGACCCAGTGGACCAAAAAGCCCCTTGACTGGGTCAACCCTAGGGCTCAATTTGACCAAAGTCAACTTAGCATGATTTGGTCAAATCAGCTTAAATTGGGTCAACCAAGACTCATGTGACCAAATTGACCCCACCAATAGTTTCTAAACCTAATTTGGAATCCAATGGACCCAAAAGCCCTATCCTAGGGTCACCCAACTGGCCAATTTGACCAAAAGTCAAACTTGCCCAAATTAGGTCAAATCTCTTAAACCTAGCCCAACCCCTTTGGGCTAAGCCCAAATTGATCATTTGACCAGCCTAGTAGACTGATATTAAACATGAGAGAGAGGGAAAATCGGCCATGGTGAGTAGGAGAGAGAAAAACCCAATTTTGGAGGAGAGAGGAGGTGGTATTCATGGCCATTAAGGTGTTACACCCCTTGGTATCCCTCCATTACTCTTCCATTCATCTTCTCTGATGAATTTGAGAAGATTCCAGCAGTTCCCAGGAGTTATTGGGGGGTGGGGGAGTGAATAGGGTCGGCCAAGGGAGGGAGACCAAGAGGCCATTAATGGCTTTCTTGGTTAAAGCCTCCCTCCCCCTCAATTGAACCTCCCTTCATCTTCACAACCATCAGAGGAGTGGAACCCCTCATTTTCCCGAAAGTTTAGAGCCCCCTATGCACAAGAAGCCAGGGCACCCAAAGCTTGGAGAAGGAAAAATGGTGGCCGGCGATTGGAGCCACCAAAACCCCCAAACAAGGTCCGATCCTCCTCCTCCTTACTCGTGCTAGCATCTTAGATCGAATTAGGTGAGAAATCGGGCTCAAAAGAGCCCGATCGGAGAGTTGAAAATTCAGATTTTCCATGGAAATTCGCCCCCTTGAGTTCGCCGGAGACCGCCCCTCCGGCGGCCGTGCCGCCGCCCGGCGATAGCCCCCACCTCAACGGAGGTGGTGGCGGTGGTGGCCGGCCAGGGAGGTGGCCGGGTGGCCGGGAAATGGCCCCGGAAAAGCTGCCGGAAATGGCGTTTTTTCTGGACTGTTTTCGGGCAAATGAAGAAGATGAACAGTGCCTTTTTATATTAATTGCTATTATGTGATTTAATTGGTATTATTTTTAGCAGAACTTGATTTTAATTACTAAAAATACTAGATGCCCTCTACAGAAAAAATGCCCAACATGAAAGTTGTAGGTCTTGACCCCTAGGATCATACAAAATTGATTTCATCCAATTTGGAGTCTTGGTTTGACCTCAGCACCCATTTTAGTGCAAAGTTTGACTGAACTTTGAATGGGTGCCCACACCAAACCACTAGTCCAAATGACTTGAAATTTGGACTGGTAGTGAGTCATGCCTAGGACTGCATCATATCCAAAAATGGGAATTTTTGGAGAACTTTTTCCTAAAGTTTTTGTAAAAATTTAATAATCTTTGCATAAATTATTTGGAGGGTCAAATGACCTCCAATCTCCACCAAATTTTGGTGGGGTGCTCTTAGGGTCATGATAAACCCCTGGTTAAAATATCAACTCATTTGGAGTTCATTTGATTAGGTAATCTTTAGGCCAAAGATTTGTCCATTAAAGGGAAATTTGTGATTAAGGGCTATTTGGGATTTTTCATGGTCAAACCACCTCCTATTGGAGTGGGATTTTGGCCACTGTCCTAATATCACCCAAATCACCTCTAAGAGAGTTTTGGGGTCATGGGGAGTTGGTTTGCCCTAGGTCATGGAGTTGGAGCACTTTGGGGTGCAAATAGCCAAGTAGAGAATCATTGGCCAATTAGGTCCTTTGAGATTTGAGACTTCTTAGGAAGGTCAGTGGGATGAAGTTGAGACCCCATGAGGAGTTTGTTGAGCATTGGAGTTGTTTTGCTCAAGGTCATAGGGTTGATCCCTATGGGGTGGAATTTGGGGTTGTGAAGGACATAGGGGAGTTTGTCCTTGGAGGGGGGTGTGTTGGACTCCTCTGAGTGTTATAAGTGATATGATATCCTCACAAGAAGTTTGTGTGGATTTGGATAGGTTTAGACCCTAACCCTAGGTTAAACCCTAATGGGGTGCAATTAGAGGCTAATAAAGGAAGTAGGGTCAAACCCTAATGGTTTGACCCAAGGTTTTGGAAGGAAGGTCATAGTGACCAGAGGAGCCTCCCTTGTGAATTTGAAGAGGTTTGGAGTTGTCAAACCTAGGTAATAAACCCTTGGGTAGATTTGTAAATAATTAGGGTTTGGGGTTTTAGGAAGTATTATTACTTAATGATTAACAATCTTCTGTCACAATCTTAATTTTAATATTGTTAAACCCTGGAGACTCTATTAGAACCATTGGAAAACATTTGGAGGTTCAAATTGTAATTATTCATATTGTTGGCAATTTTTGGGATGATTGATTTTAGAGTGTTAACTTTCTGTAATTGCATGAACTTTGCAGGATGTCTTTTCATACCAATATGTACCCACTGTAATTTTCTCATAATTTATGGATTAATATTTTTGGTATCTCTAGTTCATTTTGGAATTATTTACAAATATATCCATTGAGGAATTTACAAATGTAACCTCTGTGTTATGTGGTCAAACTTGGTAGACCTGAATATTTTAGTAAGATACACCTCTGTATAAATTTGCATAAGATTGGGAGTCCATATGAGGGTACCTCCTTTGGAATTTATTGGTAATAAATGAGTTTTGGAATTTTTAAAAATAGTAAATCTTGCAGTATTTCCCTAAGATTTCATGACTACTGATTAATAGGTACTTTTGATTTATGTAAAAATTGGGAGGGGCATTGGAAGTCAGAAAAGTGCACTTGTAGTTCAAACCCTAGGAAGTTGTCCTTGGGAAAAATGGTTTTAAATATTAATAATATGGGGAAAATTATGGAACTCTGGAATGGATCTTAAACCAGTGACATGGACCCCCAGTGAGAATATTAGGTCATAGAGTTGATTAATTAATGTACTTCCCTTCATGAGGATCAAAACGTTAAGGGTGGTCTGCGTTTAGTAAATTGGCAGTTTTGGAGTTACAGGCCAATTTGGAATACATTGTTTGGAGATGTGGGAATTGAATGGTAATCATATGGATATGAGAGGACCCTTGGAAAGAATTAAGGTTTGATGAGTCCTAGGGTGGTGGGGTGCCATCCTTGGGGTAGGTCGTCCTGTGGATGACGAAAGATCATCCTTTGTCTATTAGGACCTAAAAGCACTTAGGTTTAGACCAGGTGAAATGTTAAGAGGGTTTCTTATGGGTAGTAACTAATAACATTAAGTGCCTTGGGAATGGGAACTTTGGGGTGTCATCCCGTAGTGGTTCCTAGTACCGTAGCGAGCCCCTCACAGGGTAACCCTCGGGAAGTCCAAGACATTGTACAAGATTAACTAATAACACACTCATCCATACCCTGTGGTTTCGGAAGTTTAGTTGGATTGGTTGTCCGAGCGGTGGGCTCGGTGGCTGTTGCAGCAGACTAGTTAGTCTGGTGAGCTTATGGCTCGGAAGGTTATTGATGACGGGCAGGTTAGCCCGGGGAGCTTTTGGCTCGGAAGGTTATTGATGACGGGCAGGTTAGCCCGGGGAGCTTTTGGCTCGGAAGGTTATTGATGGCGGGCGGGTTAGCCCGGGGAACTCATGGCTCAGAGATAGGAAGTAGAACATGTTGCATGTGCACTGAAGGTGGTGGGTCTTCGGTATTGGACGGTCGTTCACACCGACGTCAATACGTTGACTCGGCGAGTGTGGTTTTACACTTAGCCTTGATAGTCTGGCGGTCCAGTCAGCAAGAGTACGCAGACGCTCTGCGGGTATAGTGGAGGCGTACAATAGGTCTAGGTTGGGTAGTGTGAATACCAACCTAGAGGTGGGCGGGGCCCAACCCACCGCTTCCGTTTGCCACTACGGGAGTATCCTGGGAGTCTAGCTCGCTCCAAAAAGGGGGAACTAAAGGTCTATGCGCATAGAGTCGTAGTGGGTGAGTTGCACTGTATGAACATAGCATAACAGCACACCTTGCATGTCATAGCATAAACATTGCATTCAACCTACCCCTAACGTATAAGTCGGTTATGGGACTTCTTATACGGTAGGCCCTGCTAAACGACCCCTTGGTCTATAGGTTTGTATAGGCATTCCTATAAATCAATGGTTACCTTTATATTTACTTTACTTGCCAATTATATATACTGCTTACTGTTCTTTACCTGCACTTTACTGTGCTTACTTAATGCTTCATATATATATGCACCTGTGTAGTTCTAGTTCCGCTGTCACCTGCTTGTTTCCACTCTGCCTTTGGTCCTCCTTTTCACTCCTCCCCGCTCGGTGCCTAGGAGCCACGGGTTTAGGGGCGGGGGATTGTTGACTTAGTCTTTTTGACTAACGGTCGGTGGACCATATCATTTTAGGAAATCGAGGAGACGCAGCAGCACCAGAGGCCGGAGCAGACGGAGGCGGGCCAGTCTAGTACAGGAGCACAGGATTCAGGATCTGTGAGTGATTAGTAGTTAGCTTCCGCGAGTGATCTTGAAGTGAGGAAATGATGTACAGGGCAAGAGCCCCTTTTATTTTGTAACCCTTGTTATCTCTTTTTTTCAGTTATATCTGTGGACATTTACCTTTATGGTTTATATTTCATGTGATTATGTGGACTTGTCTTCTCTTTTATGAACTTTTCTTTGTGATCGATTTGGCCGGCAGAATCGGCGTTTTGTGGTGGCGACCTTCCCGAGTGAAGGTGTCACCGCAAAACGGCGGTTCTGGGCCTAAGACCCGGTGGTTTTTGCAAAAAAAAAAAGGGGTCTTACACCATGTCCTCAAACCACTGCAGGTGCAGGACGGGGTCATCCTTGCCGAAGTAGTGAGACATCTCTTCTCCCTTGAACCCCTCCGGAATCGGGGCTGAGAGGATCATCTCAGAAAAAGGACCTCCTCTGCTCGCCCCCCTTGGGGGCTGGGCGAGACGGGGTTTGACACCTTCCCATTCGCCTACTTGGGTCTCGGCGAGTGGGGGTCGATGACCTCCCCACCCGCCCACTTGGGTCTCGGCGAGTGGGGGTCGAGGACCTCCCCACCCGCCAACTTGGGTCTCGGCGAGTGGGGGTCGAGGACCTCCCCACCCGCCAACTTGGGTCTCGGCGAGTGGGGGTCGAGGACCTCCCCACCCGCCAACTTGGGTCTCGGCGAGTGGGGGTCGATGACCTCCCCACCCGCCCACTTGGGTCTCGGCGAGTGGGGGTCGAGGACCTCCCCACCCGCCAACTTGGGTCTCGGCGAGTGGGGGTCGAAGACCTCCCCACCCGCCAACTTGGGTCTCGGCGAGTGGGGGTCGAGGACCTCCCCACCCGCCAACTTGGGTCTCGGCGAGTGGGGGTCGATGACCTCCCCACCCGCCCACTTGGGTCTCGGCGAGTGGGGGTCGATGACCTCCCCACCCGCCAACTCCTGGCACCTCCTCTCTGGCTGGTTGGTCGAGAGGGATCTCACCCTCCTGTCGGGGAGAGACCTCCGAACCACTTCCTCTCCTGCCTTCTCCTCCCGAGGCGAAAGCTACCTGCAAGGTCTGCAGGACCTCCTGCCTGAAATTTTCAAACATCTCCAACATCATCCCAGCCACCGGGGGCTGCGAGTGACCTGGGTCGGAACTTCCTCCACCTCCATCCATGGAGCTCATCTTGAAGGTTTCTTGAATCGGTTACACTCCACGCTCACCGCACCATAAATGTTGAAACCGACTACTCGGTCTCTGTGGAGTTCGGGGCCCTCAACGAGGCTGAGGGGCGACCAACCCTTACTTCCCCCAAGGGAGAGCTCTAGGTTGAAGGTGTCGGAACTAAGAACTGGACCAAGGGCTTAGCGGGGAGGTCCCGCCACGTACCCGGAAGTCCCCTTGGAACTTCCCCTCCCAAGCCACTACTAAGTTTGGGCACCACTGGAGCCTCTCCTCACCCCCTAGAGAGACTTGGGGAGGGAGAGGGAGAAGGAGAGAGCTAGCCTAGGATGAGAGATCTCTCCAAATGGTGCCCCCTTGGTCCTATTTATAGGATTTTTGAAGTTGGGCTGCAAATAGCCAAAAACTGGTCTGCCAGATTACCAGAATACCCCTGAATTGGGCTGCGGATAGCTGAATCCCGTTGTTCTGAAATGCTAAATGCAGACCACTGGACTGCGAATAGTAAACTGGATGAGGGGGGCCGAGTTGGCCTCTCCGCCGAATGTTGGGCGAGAGGGGGGGTCGAGCTGGCCTCTCCCCTCTCCGCCGAATGCTGGGCGAGAGGGAGGTCGAGCTGGCCTCTCCCCTCTCCGCCGAATGCTGGGCGAGAGGGGGGTCGAGCTGGTCTCTCCCCTCTCCGTCGAATGCTGGGCGAGAGGGGGGGTCGAGCTGGCCTCTCCCCTCTCCGCCGAATGCTGGGCGAGAGGGGGGGGGGGGGGGGGGGTCGAGCTGGCCTCTCCCCTCTCCGCCGAATGCTGGGCGAGAGGGGGGGTCGAGCTGGCCTCTCCCCTCTCCGCCTTCCTCCGGAGCGGGGGGGGGGGGCGAGAGGAGCTCGCCCCCTTCCTTTGCTCGCTTCATATATGAGCTGGGCGAGCGGAGGTCTCCGCCTCCTACCGCTCGTCCTCCCTCTCTCTATCCGAGGGAAAAGCACTCGACGAATACTGGGTTGTACACCCCCATTTTGGAGGATTTTACTATTTGCACTCCATGATTGAGGAATTTACTATTTGCACCCTCATGTTGGAGGATTTTACTATTTGTACCCCATGATGCAAAATTTTACTATTTGCCCCCCCATGTTGAAGGATTTTACTATTTGCACCCACATGTTGGGTGGCTACGGGGATAGTGGGGTTTCTTTGGATAACCGCACACCCATGAATGGGGTGCGGTTAGCGCCTTCAAGGAAACCCTATCATGTACGATGATATATACGGTAGTAAGCGGAGATTAGAGTTGTTGGACTCTCTACAGTGCATAGAAACTCCAGCATCATTTGATAAATGAATGTTAACTTTGTTCTTATGGACTCTAAAATAATGACAATGAATTATGTTTTAATGGTGTTTTGTGAAAATCAGTTAATTTATATCAATGTTTTAGTAGCGATATTGTTTACAATTCATTTTTTTTCCATAAAAATTGGTTTGCGGATATCGATTTTGTTTGCGGATAGCCATTTTGAAAAACACTGGTTTGCGGATATCAAATAGTTGCCGATAGCCAAAAGTGCGGTGCTAATAACAATTGCCTTAAATTTTAGTACTTAAATTTGGCAATTGTTAATCACAGCTCGATTTTGGCTTGTGACACCCAATACTAACCGTAACTTAGAAATTTGAAAAAATTTAACGGCAACCTAATATTTGGCTTGCAGCTACTCGAATTTTAATATGAAGAAGAAGATTATTATTGGGGTTTTATTGCTAGCGTAACTGCGTAATATATAGAATGAGATTCTACATAGCCGGCTACATAAAAGGAGAGAAATCTCATTCTACATAGCGAGGGCTAGGATTTTAAGATCCGGGTTGCGGTCAAACACAAAAATAATTTGCATTTTTTAAAATTTTGGAGTGCGGATAGCTAAATAAGGGTTGCGGTTAACAATCGCCTTAAATTTTTGGTCAAAATCAATGAAATTGAAGTACTTAAATTTTATTCATTGTATAGTAAACTTGCAAACATAATAGAGAAAAACCGCTCAGACCAAAGTTTAAAGTAAGATAAGTCCAATCGTGATAACACTAAGGCTTCGTTTGGGGGGACTTATTTTCACCGATCAAGCGGTTACGACCGCATGAACCGGACCTTAATTAAGGTCCGGTCCCCCCAAACGAAGCCTAAACCTTGCCCACCTAGTTCCTTCTAATGTATGCAATATATCATGTTACTTTGATCGAGACATCGGTAGTTGTTATCAGAATTCTGATAAAAACAAAGAACCCGGTGCGACTGCAAGAAAATTTACGGCACACTTTCACTTACAATAAGAGGCTTGATCGTAATTGCGACACCAATAGTTGTCGATTATCAGGGGCTCGATGTAGATAAAGCTCAATTTTTTTTATTATTTTATTTAATGCCCAAAGGGAGTATCTACATAAGCGGGCCCCACCACTTGGTTGCATGATATTTTAGTATTTTAGATTACTTGTGAACCCCTAGCCTTCAAGGTGTTTGCTCTTCGAAGATTCCTTATGATAAGCTATTTCCTTTGAGATAGGTGATGAATAAATATGTGTTAGAGATAGGTTATCTTCCTCTTTCCAATGGTTGATAATAACATGCACCAACTATGATGCCCTCGTTTGAACCCTCCATTTGATGCAAGAAGAGGCAGGGCAACAATGGGATATGAGGAGTCACAGACTACAAAACCACATAATGATGGGAGCTTTACATGTTGTATTGGGAAAAACCCTGGGCCACCGGTGATTCCTCCCCCAAAGATTTGCAGGAGGTGAAGCCAATCTTCGGCCTTCATGTCTAGGATCGTAATAGAATCAAATTCTTAATTAGAAGAAGAAGTCACGTATCAAAATGATGAGTAGTTTTTAAAACCAGAGCTTACTTGTTATTCTTCGGTGGAAATCTCAGCTATCTTAGAGAGAATTTCATGGACTCGCTTGCCTTTGCTATTTGAATTAAAATTTCTAGTAGCAATGTCTCTTTTTTCCTGTAATTATCCGTTGCATCACCCTCACTTGCGAACTTAATTCTCTGTGATATAAGTTGTCAAAATTCAAGTTTCGCATCCTAACAAGTGATACGAGTGTTTGGTGTGTAACGCTTCCACTGCAACAACCATATAATATGGGTCCGGCCACAACTACCTCAACATGCAAACAGGAATAGAGCAAAAGAGAAAAGTAATACTATAAAACAGGAGGAGATATACTTCATGAAGCTTATGCCTTTTTATCCGGTGAGCTGGTTCCAGCTTGCGATCCTTGCCTTGAAACCAACACTGAAGAAGCGGTATAACAAGGGTCAACCATGGCTGACTGTACAACCCAGTATTCGTCGAGTGCTTTTCCCTCGGATAGAGAGAGGGAGGACGAGCGGTAGGAGGCGGAGACCTCCGCTAGCCCAGCTCATATAGGAAGCGAGCAAAGGAAGGGGGCGAGCTCCTCTCGCCCCCCCCGCTCCGGAGGAAGGCGGAGAGGGGAGAGGCCAGCTCGACCCCCCTCTCGCCCAGCATTCGGCGGAGAGGGGAGAGGCCAGCTCGACCCCCCTCTCGCCCAGCATTCGGCGGAGAGGGGAGAGGCCAGCTCGACCCCCCTCTCGCCCAGCATTCGGCGGAGAGGGGAGAGGCCAGCTCGACCCCCCTCTCGCCCAGCATTCGGCGGAGAGGGGAGAGGCCAGCTCGACCCCCCCTCTCGCCCAGCATTCGACGGAGAGGGGAGAGGCCAGCTCGACCCCCCTCTCGCCCAGCATTCGGCGGAGAGGGGAGAGGCCAGCTCGACCCCCCTCTCGCCCAGCATTCGGCGGAGAGGGGAGAGGCCAGCTCGACCCCCCTCTCGCCCAGCATTCGGCGGAGAGGGGAGAGGCCAGCTCGACCCCCCCCCCCCCCCCCCCCCCCCCCCCCTCTCGCCCAGCATTCGGCGGAGAGGCCAACTCGGCCCCCCTCATCCAGTTTACTATTCGCAGTCCAGTTTGGCTATTTGCAGTCCAGTGGTCTGCATTTAGCATTTCAGAACAGCGGGATTCAGCTATCCGCAGCCCAATTCAGGGGTATTCTGGTAATCTGGCGGACCAGTTTTTGGCTATTTGCAACCCAACTTCAAAAATCCTATAAATAGGACCAAGGGGGCACCATTTGGAGAGATCTCTCATCCTAGGCTAGCTCTCTCCTTCTCCCTCTCTCTCTAGGGGGTGAGGAGAGGCTCCAGTGGTGCCCAAGCTTAGTAGTGGCTTGGGAGGGGAAGTTCCAAAGGGACTTCCGGGTACGTGGCGGGACCTCCCCGCTAAGCCCTTGGTCCGGTTCTTAGTTACGACACTTTCAACCTAGAGCTCTCCCTTGGGGGAAGTAAGGGTTGGTCGCCCCTCAGCCTCGTTGAGGGCCCCGAACTCCACAGAGACCGAGTAGTCGGTTTCAACATTTATGGTGCGGTGAGCGTGGAGAGTGACCGATTCAAGAAATCCTCAAGATGAGCTCCATGGGCGGAGGTGGAGGAAGTTCCGACCCGGGTCACTCGCAGCCCCCGGTAGATGCGGGGATGTTGGAGATGTTCGAAAATTTCAGGCAAGAGGTCCTGCAGACCTTACATGTGACTCTCGCCTCGATAGGCGAAGGCAGGAGAGGAAGTGGTTCAGAGGTCTCGCCCCAACAGGAGGGTGAGATCCCTCTCGACCAACCAGCCAGAGAGGAGGTACCAGGAGGGGGGGAGTGGGGAGGTGCCAGACCCCCACTCGCCCAACTCCAAAGGGGGGAGTGGGGAGGTGCCAGACCCCCACTCGCCCAGCCCCAAGGGGGCGAGTGGGGAGGCGCCAGGCCCCCACTCGCCCAGCCCCAAGGGGGCGAGCTCAGTAGAGGGGCACCCTCCCGGCTCGCCCAGCCCCCAAGGGGGGCGAGCAGAGGAGGTCCTTTTTCTGAGATGATCCTCTCAGCCCCGATTCCGGGGGGGTTCAAGGGAGCAGAGATATCTCACTACTTCGGCAAGGATGACCCCGTCCTGCACCTGCAGTGGTTTGAGGACATGGTCTCCATCATGCCCATGTCGGACGCTTTCAGGTGTCGACTCTTTGCGACAACCCTGAAGGAAAAGGCTAGAGAGTGGTTCCACCAGCTCCCTGCGGGATCCATCTATGCCTTCGAAGACTTACGTCGAGGTTTCCTGCTGCGCTTCTCGACGTCAAGGAAGAGGAAGAAAGATGCCGAAGCACTTTTCAAGGTCGAGCAAGAGCCAGAGGAGTCGCTGGCTCAATATCTGGAACGGTTCAGGGAAGAGGTTCACCTCGTCGAAGAGGTGCCCGGGTACACCCTCAAGCTTGCATTCACGTTGGGGCTGCGGGAGGGCTTCTTCAAGGCGGACCTCAAGAGGAGGGCTCCTTTGTCTTTTGAGGAGTTGATGGAAAGGGTGGCCGAAGAAGTTGAAAGTGAAGAGGCCAACCCGGAGTTCACAAGAAGGCTGGCCAAGCTGAGTGAGCCGGAGGCAAGGCAGCAGGGGGGAAGAGCAAAGGCCCCCAAGAGGAAATTCGACCAGGAGGAAGACAGCTTCCAAGAAGAGGGGACCGACCTCCCAGGATGGAGGCAGGGACCGAAAGCACCCTCTCCACCACCCCAGCAAGCCATGGTGATAGGCCACAGAAGAAGAAGAAATCGTGGGGGAGGAAGAAGGGGCATCCGAGTGGAGTTACCTTACTGTGACTTCCATCAGGAGGAAGGCCACGCGACATCCGCCTGCCCTGAGTTCTTGGAAATGAGGGAGGCGAGGGGCCCGAGGCCGCAGCATCAACAACCAGAGGAGGTCGAGGAGGACCATGCCGGGGAATAAAAGTCCGAGTCCCAGTCTCCGTGCTTTGTTTTTTCTTTGAGTCCATGTAGTAGGAGAGAGTGTTTCCCTACTTAGTTTTTCTTGCATGTAACCGAATGATTAATGAAATGAAAGTTTTTTGAAGTATTTTTCCCCTTGGATGGTTCCGCTGACCGAGCTCTCACTAGACGGCAGGACAGGTTGACCTCCTAAGGGAGGATAAGAGATGTTCCCCTTGGATGGTTCTGCTGACCGGGCTCTCACTAGACGGCGGGCCAGGTTGACCTCCTAGGGAGGATAAGAGATGTTCCCCTTGGATGGTTCCGCTGACCGGGCTCTCACTAGACGGCAGGCCAGGTTGACCTCCTAGGGAGGTTAAGTGATGTTCCCCTTGGATGGTTCCGCTGACCGGGCTCTCACTAGACGGCAGGGCAGGTTGACCTCCTAGGGAGGTTAAGTGATGTTCCCCTTGGATGGTTCCGCTGACCGGGCTCTCACTAGACGGCAGAGCAGGTTGACCTCCTAGGGAGGTTAAGTGATGTTCCCCTTGGATGGTTCCGCTGACCGGGCTCTCACTAGACGGCAGCAGGCCAGGTTGACCTCCTAGGGAGGATAAGAGATGTTCCCCTTGGATGGTTCCGCTGACCGGGCTCTCACTAGACGGCAGGCCAGGTTGACCTCCTAGGGAGGTTAAGTGATGTTCCCCTTGGATGGTTTCGCTGACCAGGCTCTCACTAGACGGCAGGGCAGGTTGACCTCCTAGGGAGGTTAAGTGATGTTCCCCTTGGATGGTTCCGCTGATCGGGCTCTCACTAGACGGCAGGCCAGGTTGACCTCCTAGGGAGGATAAGAGATGTTCCCCTTGGATGGTTCCGCTGACCGGGCTCTCACTAGATGGCAGGCCAGGTTGACCTCCTAGGGAGGTTAAGTGATGTTCCCCTTGGATGGTTCCGCTGACCGGGCTCTCACTAGACGGCAGGGCAGGTTGACCTCCTAGGGAGGTTAAGTGATGTTCCCCTCGGATGGTTCCGCTGACCGGGCTCTCACTAGACGGCAGGACATGTTGACCTCCTAAGGGAGGATAAGAGATGTTCCCCTTGGATGGTTCCGCTGACCGGGCTCTCACTAGACGGCAGGCCAGGTTGACCTCCTAGGGAGGATAAGAGATGTTCCCCTTGGATGGTTCCGCTGACCGGGCTCTCATTAGACGGCAGGCCAGGTTGACCTCCTAGGGAGGTTAAGTGATGTTCCCCTTGGATGGTTCCACTGACCGGGCTCTCACTAGACGGCAGGGCAAGTTGACCTCCTAGGGAGGTTAAGTGATGTTCCCCTCGGATGGTTCCGCTGACCGTGCTCTCACTAGACGGCAGGACAGGTTGACCTCCTAAGGGAGGATAAGAGATGTTCCCCTTGGATGGTTCCGCTGACCGGGCTCTCACTAGACGGTAGGCCAGGTTGACCTCCTAGGGAGGATAAGAGATGTTCCCCTTGGATGGTTCCGCTGACCGGGCTCTCACTAGACGGCAGGCCAGGTTGACCTCCTAGGGAGGTTAAGTGATGTTCCCCTCGGATGGTTCCGCTGACCGGGCTCTCACTAGACGGCAGGGCAGGTTGACCTCCTAGGGAGGTTAAGTGATGTTCCCCTTGGATGGTTCCGCTGACCGGGCTCTCACTAGACGGCAGGGCAGGTTGACCTCCTAGGGAGGTTAAGTGATGTTCCCCTTGGATGGTTCCGCTGACCGGGCTCTCACTAGACGGCAGGGCAGGTTGACCTCCTAGGGAGGGTTAAGTGATGTTCCCCTTGGATGGTTCCGCTGACCGGGCTCTCACTAGACGGCAGGGCAGGTTGACCTCCTAGGGAGGTTAAGTGATGTTCCCCTTGGATGGTTCCGCTGACCGGGCTCTCACTAGACGGCAGGGCAGGTTGACCTCCTAGGGAGGTTAAGTGATGTTCCCCTTGGATGGTTCCGCTGACCGGGCTCTCACTAGACGGCAGGGCAGGTTGACCTCCCAGGGAGGTTAAATGATTAGTTCCCCTCGTTAACTGACAGGATAAGAAGGTCTCTCGGCGAGGTTATGTTTTTCCCCCGAGGTGGTTCCGCTAGTCGGGCTCTCGCTAGCCGGCAGGGTTGGAGGAACTCTCGGAGAGGCTAGGTGTTCTTTCCAAGTTGGCACCGTTAGCCGGGTTTCCAGCGACACTCGTCGAACACTCAGGGTTGGATGATTCTTTGCGAGCTTAAGCTAACCTCGCAAAGAGCGGGGATTGTGTACAACCCAGTATTCGTCGAGTGCTTTTCCCTCGGATAGAGAGAGGGAGGACGAGCGGTAGGAGGCGGAGACCTCCGCTCGCCCAGCTCATATAGGAAGCGAGCAAAGGAAGGGGGCGAGCTCCTCTCGCCCCCCCCCCCCCCCCCCCCCCCCCCGCTCCGGAGGAAGGCGGAGAGGGGAGAGGCCAGCTCGACCCCCCTCTCGCCCAGCATTCGGCGGAGAGGGGAGAGGCCAGCTCGACCCCCCTCTCGCCCAGCATTCGGCGGAGAGGGGAGAGGCCAGCTCGACCCCCCTCTCGCCCAGCATTCGGCGGAGAGGGGAGAGGCCAGCTCGACCCCCCCTCTCGCCCAGCATTCGGCGGAGAGGGGAGAGGCCATCTCGACCCCCCTCTCGCCCAGCATTCAGCGGAGAGGGGAGAGGCCAGCTCGACCCCCCTCTCGCCCAGCATCGGCGGAGAGGGGAGAGGCCAGCTCGACCCCCCTCTCGCCCAGCATTCGGCGGAGAGGGGAGAGGCCAGCTCGACCCCCCTCTCGCCCAGCATTCGGCGGAGAGGGGAGAGGCCAGCTCGACCCCCCCTCTCGCCTAGCATTCGGCGGAGAGGCCAACTCGGCCCCCCTCATCCAGTTTACTATTCGCAGTCCAGTTTGACTATTCACAGTCCAGTGGTCTGCATTTAGCATTTCAAAACAGCGGGATTCAGCTATCCGCAGCCCAATTCAGGGGTATTCTGGTAATCTGGCGGACCAGTTTTTGGCTATTTGCAGCCCAACTTCAAAAACCCTATAAATAGGACCAAGGGTGCACCATTTGGAGAGATCTCTCATCCTAGGCTAGCTCTCTCCTTCTCCCTCTCTCTCTAGGGGGTGAGGAGAGGCTCCAGTGGTGCCCAAGCTTAGTAGTGGCTTGGGAGGGGAAGTTCCAAGGGGACTTCTGGGTACGTGGCGGGACCTCCCCGCTAAGCCCTTGGTCCGGTTCTTAGTTCCGACACCTGCAACCTAGAGCTCTCCCTTGGGGGAAGTAAGGGTTGGTCGCCCCTCAGCCTCGTTGAGGGCCCCGAACTCCACAGAGACCGAGTAGTCGGTTTCAACAGCTGACCACAACTACATAACAACACCCCTCCTCCCGGGCGTCCTAGCGGACCCCGGGGAACTGCATCACCCTACAAGTCACCACTTCGTATGCAAATATAATAAAATATATAAACAACATGGAAAGCCAACGGTTTTTATGTCACAGACATCAAATGTACAACCCCGTATTCGTCGAGTGGGTCCCAAAGGGTCAAATGGCATGCAAGGTTGGTCAAGAAGAGCATTCGTCGATAGTGCGGGAGGATCACTCGCCCAGGTCAGGAGAGGCAGAGAAGCCTCAGGGCGAGTGCAAGCCTCATCGGGCGAGTGGTGCCTCTACGGACCACCCGCCCAGTGGAACTTAGAGAGTCTAGTGCGCAAAAAGTCTGGCGAGTGGTGCCTTCACGTACGATTCGCCTAGAAGGATTTGGTGAGGAAATTACCTAAATACCCTTTGTGGGGTGCCAATAGCCCTTCAGAACAGCGGAGTTAGGTTGTTAGCAGACCAATTTGAGGTGTGATTAGTAAAACTAAAAGACGGATTTACGCTATTTGCAGACCAGACTAGAAAATCTATAAATAGACCCTTAAGGGCACCTTGGAGGAGATCCGATCTTTTGGTCCATCTCCTCCTCTGGTTAATTTTGGTTAGCTCGTATTGTCCTCCAAGGTGCCCAGTTGAGCATTGGTTTGAGAGGGGAAGCTCTCTAAGATCTTCTGAGTGTATGACGGGACCTCCTCGCTACAACTTTGAGTCTATTCGTTTTTCTTCATCCACAGTCAAGAGTGCCAGTGAGGGAGAAGTACGTGTTGACTACACCCCCCTGTGGGTCCGAACTCAAGAGACCAGTTGACGGTTTCAACATCAAACACGTTTCTACGTTGAGCAAGATATAAAAGGGGGGCTATCAATGCATTTCTCGGCCTAAATCGTCATTCATTGTTACACGAAAAAGGGCATCACAACGACGTCTTCACTGGTGCAATCGCATTTCTAGCACAAGCGCTAATGCACGTCAAACAACATCACTGAATCGGAGCACCGACCACGATTTTGTCTTCACCCACTATGCGTAATCTGCTAATGGAACGAATCTCTAATACAAAATATGTCAGAGATGGACTCAATCGACCCGGTAGTTCTTCTTGAATCAAGGCAACCCGAATCCCTCTCATTTGAGAGATCTGGTGTCAACATTTTCTGAGAAAGAATCCATAAAAGAAAAAAGATGACTTGCACACATCCTAAGACCGGGAGGAAATATGTTGTTACCTTTTGTAATCTCTTCCTCTCCATGGAAAACTTGAAGATGAAAATGTGCGCCTTCAAGTCCTCTCCGCGTTGCCGGCCTCGGATTGTCGAACGGAGCTTCGAAGCTCCTATAATAGAGGAAACTAGATTGTCTTCCTCTTCCGCGGTGTTATCTCGCTCACCCTAGTCGCAAATCTCCGATAAAGAAAGATAATGGCTAAGGAAAAGGTTTCTGCCTTATTCAGGGTTCACAGGCGAACATATCTAGCCCTTGGATCAAGTCCCAAAGAGACCAGGTGACCAAAAAACATCTATTTTCTGATCTGGTTCCATTAACTACCGCCCGATTGTAGCTAGCTACCGCGTCGCATTAGCTCCAGCGCTGAACGCTTTCCGTCTCAAGCCGTCTTGAACAGCATGCTTCATGACAATAAAACATCCTTCATACCGATACACCAACCTCCAGTGGTATCGATGTCGCGCGGTGTTATCTCTCGACGACACACTTCATGCCGACACTCTTCCCGCCGACACAACCCATGTCGTCTAGACTAAGGATCAACACTACCGCACGGCGATATCGATAACGCACGTCGTTATCTTCTCGGCGACAAACCGAACTACCACACTTCTCGACAACCAACTAATGAACAACACTTCTTGACGACAAGGGGCATGTCATCTAAACGGCTACCGCGCGGTGGTAGCTATTACCACACCGCGCTATCTCTAGTCAACATTATCTCACCGACAAGCCTCTCTCGACGACATAGCCTATGCCGTCTGGACAAGGCAAAAGGTCGGCGGCGGTAACTCCTACCGCGCGCGTTAGCTTTCTGCTACCACTTGTCCTGACACTTCTATTTCTCAAACATGAAAAATGAGGTGTTACAGATGGCTCTGCTGCGATCAAGCATGTTCGTAAGCTTGTAGATCCGATCCATGGGCGTAAACATTATGATAGCCAGCTAAAAAGTGCTCTAGATAATGTGTGAGAGATGCTCTTAATTAATGCACATGATAACATAAGGCAATTGTTATTCGCAGATCATAAATGTCTATTCACAGACCAATTTTAAACTTGAGTAGCCTATGTCTTCATTCTCGTGAGCAGGGACCGACAACGAAGAATATCTCCGACGACCTTCTGAACACTTCAATGTGTGCGCAGATAGAGACCGTGTCGAGGAAGAAAGACGATTTCTCGTTGTTCATGTGATTTCAATTTGTTTGGGAAGATTTAGATAGCTAGGATTTGTTTGAGAAGATTTAGATAGCTAGAGTTACTCTCTTCCCGTGATGAAGAAGGCGAATAGGACAACCAAGGATTTCACTCGGGAGCTTAATAAGTTGAATATGTGTATGATCACAAGTGTTTCTAGTCTTTTTTCTATTACAATAATTATCCTAGTAACAACAATTATCTCCAGCCATCTTTGATTATGAACAAGCTTAAAATTAAAATTAAGTAAACTAATATATATACATAGTATAATTAATAACGACAAAATTTTGAATTCAGTCCCTAACGTTTGAGATCTTTAAGAAATCAATCCTTAAAGTTTAAACTTTAAGATTTTGATCTCAAAAATTTAATACCTTTAAGATTTTAGTCCCTAAATATACTAAAGAGTTATCTCTCTAAGGGAATCAGGAAATATATATGTTTAGGAGATAATTAAATGATAATTATGCAAAAATATTTACTATCTTTGATAATTATGTGTAATCATTTACTACCCTCTCCGCCTCCCGAATTTCAACCCGATCATCTCTCAGCCTCTTCTCCGTCATCAAAACTGAAACCCGCTTCACTCTGTTCTCATAAAATTCGCGGTAAAATGATTACACCGTCAACACAGAAACCTTTGGGGACTAAAATAATTTCGCCTAATTATCATTTAATTGTCTCCTAAACATATTTTCCCGTTAGAGATAAATGTTTAGTACATTTAGGGACAAAAATCATAAAGTTTAAAACTTAGGGTGCGTTTGGCGCGGATTATTTGCCCCGGTGCGGTAGAAACGGAATGGAGGTTTAGGCAAAAGCAGCGTTTGGCGCTGCTGATGGACCGAAACGGAGGTTATTAATAACCTTCGTTTCTTTGTTAAAGGCAGCCGTTGTTTTGCTCGCCAGTCCAGCCGCAAGATCCGCACGTCCAAGGTTTCCACTCCCCCGATCGCCTTCTCGCCCGCTCCAGTCGACGACACATTCGCCGGTATTTCTCGCCACCGCCGCTCGTCGTCAACAGGAGCTACTCCTCACTCCACTCCTCGTCGGTATCTCTCGACGCCGCCGGAATCCGCCTTTCTTGTTTCCTCCTCCTACGGAATCAACTTATCCAGTTTCTTCCTCCTCCTCAGCCTATCGAGTGCTCGCCCGCTCCAGCTTCCTCCGCCGAATTTTAGGTAGAAATCATTATTTTTTTGTTAAATTTTTTTTTGAGCTAATGTGTTTGTGTGTGTGGTGTGATGATGATGATGAATGTGTGTTTGTTTGTGTGTGTTTTTAATTTTTGTGTTTGTTTGTGTGTGTTTTTAATTTTTGTGTTTGTGTGATGATGGTGGTGAATGTATGTTTTTGTGTGTGTATGTTATATATGTGTGTGTGTGTGTGTGTTATATGTGTGTGTGTGTCTTGTATGTTATATGTGTGTATGTGTGTGTGTGTCTTGTATGTTATATGTGTGTGTGTTATATATATGTGTGTGTGTGATGTATGTTATATGTGTGTGTTATATATGTGTATATGTGTGTGTGTTGTATGTGTGTGTGTGTGCGTGTGTTGTATGTTATATGTGTGTGTGTGTTATATATGTGTATATGTGTGTGTGTGTGTGTGTGTGTGTGTGTTATATGTGTATATGTGTGTGTTGTATGTTATATGTGTGTGTGTTATATATGTGTGTGTGCACTGGCGGAACTAAATAGCGGCACACCCGGGCACGTGCCCGAGTCTGATTTCTAGGGAAAAAGTTAGGTGTAGCTGTCTCTTCTCTGTAATTTCTCTTTTTTTTACGTCCCCTTTTACTATTTCTTCTCTGTTTTTTACTTTTCTTTTCTCTTTCTCTGTTTTTTTGTCTCTTAGTTGCTTCCGCCCCTACTTTAGTACAAAAGCTGTCTAGCTCTCATTCCTAACTTAAAAGTTATCTCACTCTAGCCTTAGCCCTAGTCCTGCTCTAGCTCTGCATCTCTAGACCTAGCCATATGAAGAAGAATGATGCTTCTAAGGATATAAAAAAAGTCAACCACTGAGCTTCACGAACAGGGAGCGAGCAGGTAGCTTCACGACTAGAGAGCATGAGCAGGCTCCGCTTCGATGTCCAACGGCGTCCCGACATGCCTCCATCAAAGTTCTTCCCTCAAATTCGAGCCGCCAACAACGTGGTCTCAGCATTGTGGATACGATTCACTGGCTATATTTACCATAGAGACCTCAAAATCATTTTTATTCTAGCCTGTTCTCTGTTTTTCGTCTCCTTCTTTTACTATATCTTCTCTGTTTTGTTACTATTCTAGCCTGTTCTCTGTTTTTCGTCTCCTTCTTTTACTATATCTTCTCTGTTTTGTTATCTTTCTCTCAATTTTTTTTCTATTTTTGTCCTCATCCTTTTCCTTTTTTTGGTTGATACATTTGAAACATTTTTGTTTCTCTATTTTGTTCCATCATCATTGGTTTAAAAGATTGTTTTGTTTCATCATCGTAGGTTTTATTCTTTTATTTCATATAAGTTATACGTTATGCAATTTTTGTTAAAAGTTACAAGATTATGAGCAATTATATTTAGTGAGCCCTAAATAAAGTGAACATTGTTAATATTTTGTTTACAATTTGTTTAAGTTAATTTTGTAAGTGTGCCCGGGTTGAGATAAATTTCTAGTTCTGTCACTGTGTGTGTGTTGTATGTTATATGTGTGTGTATGTTATATGTGTGTGTGTGTTATATATGTGTATGTGTGTGTGTGTTGTATGTTATATGTGTGTGTGTATGTGTTGTATGTTATATGTGTGTGTATGTTATATGTGTGTGTGTGTGTTATATGTTATATGTGTGTGTATGTTTTATGTGTGTGTGTGTTATATGTTATGTGTGTGTGTGTGTTGTATGTTATATGTGCGTGTGTGTGTATTGTATGTTATATGTGTGTGTGTTGTATGTTATATGTGTGTGTGTTGTATGTTATATGTGTGTGTGTTGTATGTTATATGTGTGTGTATGTTATATATGTGGGTGTGTGTGTGTGTGTTATATGTGTGTGTGTGTATGTTATATGTGTGTGTTGATTTTTATGTGTGTGTGTTATATGCTATGTGTGTGTGTTGTATGTTATATGTGTGTGTATGTTATATGTGTGTGTGTGTGTTGTATGTTATATGTGTGTGTGTGTGTGTTGTATGTTATATGTGTGTGTTGTATGTTATATTTGTGTGTATGTTATATGTGTTATATATATATATATATGTGTGTGTGTGTGTGTGTGTGTTATATGTGTGTGTACACTTCTAGATCTTAGATGGTGAGAAGAATTGTTGGTATTTTTATCTATTATAGTAACTATTATCAAGATTGTGTATTTGATGTGTATCATTTTTTTTCAAAAACTCCATTTGACCCAAACAAAATTTATAAAACTTCATTTCAATAAGCACTGAAAACTCCATTTCACTCAAACAGTTTTCTAATAAAATCTCATTTATCAGAAACAGCTCTTTTCAAAACTCCATTTCTGATCAACAGTTTTTCATCAGCAACAGCCCAACCAAACTCACCCTTAGAGACTGATTTTTTACAAGTCTTAAAGATTAGGGACTGAATTCGTGATTTTGCCATTAATAAGTGTCTAGGTTCAGCCTTTGAAAAGTGAAAGGAGCATTTACTGCTTTTGAGGCCCAGCCATTACTTTGAGGTCGTGCAGGTTTAGCTCAGGCAATCACTAATCCATTTTTTTAATATACTAATTAGGGATTTCATGTGCTTCTAATTATTTCGGCTAACTAGCTTTTAAAAGCTTGTACTCGAGCTAATCAAATTATATAGCTAGCACTTGGCCGTATGGTTGCAACCGTATTAAATTACTATTCTTTATTAGTCCCACACACAAAAAAAAACAATTTTAACCCCTCCTATAAAGTATTATATTTATTTATATTACCACTTACAGCTTAAAAAATATATATTTTATAAGTACAAAAGATACTAAAGTGTAACACACCAAGTCAGCATCCTAGCTTGTTCAGCATTCCATCAGTAGGGTTTTAAAATAAAAAACTTTGATCAATCCAAAGTACTATATATAATGCTAATTAGGTCTAATCCCTCTACTAATGCCCGCTAGATTACCACGTGTCATTAACACTTATAGTCTATAGATTCATTTATATCTTATATTTACCACCACCATCACACGTTTAACTAGAAGTCGTGCGTGATTCGCCAGTCTAATATCAAGGACTCTAAGCGTGTTGGGCATCTATACGCGCGACCTTTATTCGACGAGGAGTCCCAACTCAGAAGACCTCGCCCAAGTGTGAACGAGTTTAGAATTTCACATCGTCGACCAATATTCCTCCGAGACGGATTTTCTATAAATAGGACTCCAAAGGCACAAGAAAAAGAGACTTTTACCCCCCTCCCCCTCTAGGGTCTGGGCAAGCTCAGTGCCCGTCTCCCTTGTGTCGAACTCAGCATTGACTTTAAGATGAGAAGTTTTTATAGACTTCTGGGTGTGTGGCGGGACCTTCTTGTTGCAGAACAGTAATATTGTTTGTAGGCGATTCATGGCTATTTCTTGTGTTCTCTAGCTTCTTCTTGTCGTGTCTCGTCCGGATCGACCACCGGACCAGTAGCATTTGGTCACCGCAGGTCGAAACATTAGGAGCCTATTTTTGTGGTTCTAACAATGCGCATACTCGATGTCTACATAATCATCGTCTATGAGACCACTTGTTACGAAGTGAAAAAGTAAAAGAAGACGAAGTTTGGCGGAGATGCATCATTGGTAAAATATATATTCAACTTAAAAACAAGCTTGGGCACGTGGATGAGCGTCTGATACATAATATTTTTAGGGCGCTGCTATTAGCACCACAGTTTTGGCTAGTCGCACCGTATTTTCTCCTAATTTTTCGCGCCTTTTGGAAATACGCCTTGTACATGCATTTTTAGGAAAATTGTCCAACACGAAAATTGTAGATTTCGACGAGATCTACATCTTTCGTGTTGGACATTTTTCCTAAAAATGCATGTACAAGGCGTACAATGGAAATACGCTCAGGTTTTGCGCCTTTTGGAAATACGCCTTGTACATCTATTTTTAGGAAAAGTGTTCAACACAAAAGTTGTAGATCTCGTCGAAATCTACAACTTTCGTGTTGGACAATTTTCCTAAAAATGCATGTACAAGACGTATTTCTAAAAGACGCGAAAAATTAGGAGAAAATGCGTGCGACTAGCCAAAACTGTGGTGCTAATAGCAGCGCCCTATTTTTATACCAATAAATATATATATTTCATATATGATATATATCCTAGGTGGGGCCCACCTAAATAAATGCTCCCACTTGCCTTAATAAAACAGTTAATCTGATTTTCCACCATAATTATCTGAAAATACATGGATTAATTAATTACCAGCAGTGCATCGCATTCATTTGCAAATCTACTGCATAAATTAATAACTGAGGCATACAAGATTCTGATGTATCAAAAAGAGTAAGAAAAATCTTGAATAAATACTTAAAATATGTGCATTAACTCATATTTTTTCAATACCACAAGTTTTAGTATACAAGTTTATAATATTTGTATAATATTTCAAGCAGTGTAAAAGTGTAAGAAGACGGGTAACACACTACTAACGTGCACATCATCTATAACACTGTAATAACATCACACAGCTGCACAAATTCAAACAAGTTTTCACTGATCTATAGATAAAAACATCTCAAACTAAAATATTTAGATTAAAAAAAATGAAAACCTCAATTGTTTGGCACCATGCCCTTCTTTTCTCCTATCATTAGCCTGGTTTTTGAGTTGCTTCTCCCGAAATCTGGTGATGTTGGTATCTTCGCTGGAATCTACAGAACGAAATCATCGAGCAATGGATTTCGGGAAGAAGAAGGGTTAGCGAAAAAAGTTAGAGGCTGGTGAATCGACATATTTCACATAAGATATCAAGCAAGAAAACAGTGATTTATCAAGTTAAAAAAAAAAGTGCATTAGGAGAAACTCTCCCTCCATAATTGCAAAAACTGTGTTTCGGCTGCAGATTCATGATAAACCTATGCAGCATTTGATTAATTTTGAACTCCCTCCTGCATCAAGAAGTTTTCTTGACACAAAATTCAAGAGCCACATATGATTATGGAGGCAAACGGTGTATGTTTACGAAAGCAACATGCTCTACTAAATCAAGATTTCTCAGTCAAACATTTTAAGAAATTAACTACAGAGTTTATGGAAGTTCTTAATCCGCAAACAAGCAATTCTTTTCATCATTTTGTTTTCCATTCAAGGTGCTCAATTGATAAAATGTGATTGTTATATGAACCATCCTTCAAAATTTGATGGTGGTGGAGGATGGGATAACCAGCTCAAGGGGGGAGCTTCTAACCTTAAATAAGCTAAGGAGAAACTAAAGAGGAGAAGAAGAGAAACTAAGGAGGTGAATAAGATATCAAAAATAACTATTTACTGAAGTTATATACCAAAAAATATAAAATAAAGTTTAATTAGACCATGATTTGATCCCTAACAAAGACCATAAACTTCCATCATTCCTTCAAAATGAGCTTTCCCTCAAGCTCAAAGGGGAATCTAATTTTTTAGATTAGTGGGGCCACAAGCTAATTCAACATCTTCATCTTATGGTTATTTGGTTTCACGTCGAAAGAGCTCCTTACAGTGATGCCTTGATATTGAGGTGTCGTCACAAAATATGTACAATCCCTTCGCTCTGGTGGCGTGGGAAAGATGACTGTCATCGCTTGTGTGGAGAGGGGAACGACTAGACCAAATACTAGTGGCTGCGTGGAATTAGTAGCTAAGACGTGGCTTGATGAATGGTGACAACAGATGTCTACGACTGGAGTGGGGCATTTGTATGAAGACAATATGAGATGGCTGAAGAAGAGCTTGCTGGATGGAGAAAATATGGATCAATGGTTGCGCGAGAGCTGGTGGATTGCTCCGTCTGTTGTAAGTCATCAGTTGTTATTCCTCAGCCTCTAGGTGCTCATTCTTGACAACTTATTCCGCTGCAAGGGTTGGTTCAACTTTTGTATCACCTTCTTTAACAGCATAATAGAGTTCCCAAAAATGATTGGAATCTCAGACAGCGAAGAAAAGTATTTCTATGATAGCGGTAGTTCGATTTCTGGTGGGTGGAAGAAGGGAGGCAATGAAGCAACTAGGGCTTCGTTTGGCGCGGCTTATTGGCTCTGGTGAGTTTGGTCAAAAACGCAATTAGCATAGAATGCATGTTTGGCAAGACAAAGGTTACGACCGCTATAAAGAAAATAAACTAGTTTTGAGCATAAAATGCATGAATTTTTTTAGGTGAGGTCGGGCGTTCACGAACGACGGTTCATGACCACGGCGTTCACGATCGCCACCACCGCGCCAAACGAAGCCTAGGAGAAGTGCGGGATGTACATGTCTAAGTCCAGGTGCTATTAGGCTGGGGAAGACTTGCAGAGCCATCTAGCTGCAATAGAGAAGATTTGTGGGAAAGGGCAAGATCTTTGGAAGTCAAAGTGATAGTGGGGTGGATCAATTGTTGGATGACTTCACTCAATCTTTTTTTGAATAAGTCTGCGAGTTGTGTTTGGACTGAATGAAGGCAATAAAGATAATCTCATCTTTAAATTTCCATTTGATAAAGTTTTTACAAGCTTTGATGTGTTTTGTTTGATTGTGTTGAATAAGACAATGAGAAATGCTAATTGATGTCTCATTTCACAATATAACTTAGACAGATTTAGTCGCCAGGAGATCCGAATCTCTGTCTCATGATAGTCTTCAACTAGAAACCTTACAAATGTCTTGGGCCCGTTGATCTGAATTCAGACTTTGCATTAGAATAAGCAGAACATTCACTTTTTACTTCGCTAGGATGTAAGATTGTTACCTATAAAAGAATAATATCCATTAGTTGATTTTCTGTCCGCAGTGTTGCGGAAGTGAGAGTAGAAAGATCAAACAAACAAAAAATCACAGCACAAAAGACATATTTACGTGGTTCACCCCAAGATGGGCTACGTCCACGGGCAGCAGTAGTCCTTTTTTCACTAGATCAAGAACAGAGGCGGTTACAAAAAGTGAGTGGTTTTCAAATTTTCGAATTATCAAACCCTAGAAAGGAATTTATATAATATGTAGTACCAACCAAATCGTAGTCTTTGGGTTAGGATTCGAGGCATATAATTAACAAGTAGTATAACCAACCAAATCAAGGTGTATATAGACTTCCCAGTGAGATGATGATAATTTGAAACATTCTTAATAGACTCACCACCTTCTCTATGGATATTATGACTTGCTTCTTTTGATGGCTATATGAGATTGTTGTTGAAAATAATATTATTCAAGCTAAATGGGACCCACATTAGGGTTTGAATGGGGGACCTATATACAATGTTTTGGACTCTCTCACTCGATTCAACCCGCAAGGTCACCGTAAGATGTCGCAAGGTATTTTCCTCATCTTTGATTCTTCATGGTATCAGAGGAGGTTAAAGAAACCTAGCTCTCCTTGTTTCGATCGGCTGGGATCGCTGCGTCGAAGATTATTGGAACTGACGACGTCGACGGGAGGGGGTACTTTGTGATAGAAAGAATAGATGTTATTATTCACACTAAAGGGGTGCATATATATATATATATATATACACAAGAGGGTTCTCAACACCTAGAGGTGAGCCTAAGAGGGTCTACCACCAGAATATACAATATAAACATAATACATATAACACCCCCCCCCCCCCCCCCCCCCCCCTCAAACTCACGGGGGTTCATACACCGAGAGTTTGGATAATAGATAAGCATGTTGGGACCGAGTCTGCGGCTTAGTCATCAAGTCTGCAAGCTGCTGCTCAGAAGGAACAAAGGAAGGAGCAAGAGTTCCCCGACCATACTGCTCACGAAGGAAGAAAACATCCACCCCGATGTGCTTGGAAAGAGAATGCTTCAGATTCAAGGTGATCTGAATGGCACCAGTGTTATCACAGTGGAGTGGAGTGGGATTCGGAGAAGAGACACCAAGATCCTCAAGGAGCCAGCGGAGCCAAATAATGTCCTCAGTAGTAGTAGCCATGACACACATCTCAGCCTCAGTACTGGAACGAGAAACCTCAGTCTGTTTCTTGGACTTCCAGGCAATAAGTGATGTACCCAAGAATAGACAGAAACCAGTGACAGATCGGCGGTCAACGGGATCACTGGCCCAAGTAGCATCTAAGTAAGTATGAAGCTGCAGAGAACTGTTACTGGAGTAGAAGAGACCACGTGAAGTCGTCGCCCGGAGATAACGCAACAGCTGCAGTAGATGACCATAATGCACAGAGGTAGGCGCACCAACAAACTGGCTCAAAACATGAACAACATGTGCAATGTCGGGCAGAGTAATAATAAGGTAGACGGGGCTCCCGACAATGTGACGATAACGAGTAGGATCAGAGAGTGGAACCCCATCATCCGGTAGTAACTGAAGGTGAAGCTCCATAGGGGTGTCCACAGTGCGAGAGTCAGAGAGAGTCGACCGAGCTAAAAGATCTGATGTGTAACGCCGCTGAGAGAGCTGAAAACCACGGTTTGTAGAGGTAACCTCAAGGCCCAAGAAATAGCTCAGCTGTCCAAGATCAGTCATCTGAAACTGCTGCTGGAGGTGTTGTTTGACGAATGTCACATGAGTAGGGTCATCACCTGTAATGATCATGTCATCCATATAAAGTAATAGAAGAGTCCGGACACGAGAAGAAGAGTGCACAAACAAGGTTGGATCATGCGGGCTCGGCTGAAAACCGGCGGCAGTAATGGCCGAACAGAAACGAGCAAACCATGGGCGGGGCGCCTGCTTGAGCCCGTAAAGAGCTCGTCTCAAGTGGCAAACAAGTCCTGGAGAAGTGGAAAGACCGGGAGGAGGGAGCATGTACACCTCATGCTGAAGGTCACCGTGAAGAAAGGCGTTCTTCACATCGAGTTGGAATAGAGACCAGCGACGAACAGCTGCAACAACAACAAGAGTGCGGATCGTGGTCATGTGAGCAACTAGGGCAAAAGTCTCATCATAGTCACGTTCCTGCTCCTGCTGAAAACCACGAGCCACGAGGCGGGCCTTGTACCTCTCTACAGAACCATCTGAGCGAGTCTTCACCTTGAAGACCCACTTGCAAGTAATGGGAACAGCACCAGAGGGGAGAGGAACAAACTCCCAGGTACAAGTGTGCTCAAGTGCCTCCAACTCAGCAGACATAGCAGTCTGCCACTCAGGTATCTGGGCAGCCTCACGATAGGAAGTCGTCTCTGGAGTACCACAGGCAGTAGCAGGGAGAGCTGGTAATGGGGAGAATAGTACCATGGCTAGCAATGGGGAGAATAGTACAATTGGCTACCATGATACTAAAGGCAGGGGAAACGGGCTGGCAGGATGAAAGGTGTGTGGTGTAAGACCCCCCCCCCCCCCTCCCCAAAACTGAACCCGGTTCAGGGAGGGGGATCTTACTGCCCAAGGACGGCCACTTAGCGCTTCCCAGGTGGCAACGACCCACCCTCTCAAGCTCTGAGTGGACGCCTTGTCAGACACAAGAATCACAACAACACATCAGAATCACATAGTGGAAGCAATAGAACAGGAAAACTAAGCACACAGCTTATTTTTACATAAAGTGAGAAGGGTCGAAGACAATTGTTTAGTACATCTGCCTCGGGGGCTACACATGACTATAACAAAATGCTCTTAAGCTAGTCCTATACTCTAGGACTCACGTCGCGGAAGACAGGGGGTGAGGCTGGAGTATCCGATCGGGCCATCTCTAAGGTCGGTAACTCATCCTGCGGCGCGGGGGCTTCGCGTTGTCCCATCTCCTGTGATTGGTTATAAGAATAACCATTAGTCACAGAGCTAAGTAGAAAACACATTCCCTCCCTGGATCCATATCCTGGGGCGGGCTAATGTACAAGAATAAATAGCCGAAGCAAGGTAAATGGTTAGCAGCGGACAAACATATATACGTATATATATCTATAGGGCCTACCAACCATAATATCCACGGGGTGGCATAGACGCGCAGTACGTAATAAAAGCAATACTATCTTGCGCACACTCGCACCCAAGTATTCAAACCTGCACACACAAAAAGAGACCCTGTGTCGACACAGCTTGGACCGCTTCGCTTCAAGCAGGGTTGCGAACCCCGCGGGCCTTACCGATGTGGCCGTCGGTGACAGTGGACAGTCCTGCCACTTCTAAGTGTAGTCGTACCGTATCACCCAGGCCCTCCCGTACAACTTGGTGTACTAACTGGATATCCTGCGGCGCGAGGGCTTCGCGCTGTCCCATCTCCTGTGATTGGTTACAAAAATAACCATTAGTCACAGAGCTAAGTAGAAAACACATTCCCTCCCCGGATCCATATCCTGGGGCGGGCTAATGTACAAGAATAAATAGCCGAAGCAAGGTAAATGGTTAGCAGCAGGCAAACATATATACGTATATATATATATATATCTATAGGGCCTACGAACCATAATATCCACGGGGTGACATAGACGCGCAGTACGTAATAAAAGCAATACTATTTTGCGCACACTCGCACCCAGGTATTCAAACCTGCACACACAAAAAGGGACCCTGTGTCGACATAGCTTGGACCGCTTCACTTCAAGCAGGGTTGCGAACCCCGCGGGCCTCACCGATGTGGCTGTCGGTGACAGTGGCCAGTCCTGCCACTTCTGAGTGTAGTCGTACCGTATCACTCAGGCCCTCCCGTACAACTTGGTGTACTAACTGGATGTGAGCGACATCCGGCGATTCCGAGATTTAGGCCGACCGGCGGAGGCAAAACTGCGGGTTCGTAGTGGAGATAACCCGCAATGCACATCTCCCTGTCGTCATGAGTCATCAACCCTCCCGCACCGGTACGAACGGTCTGCGAGCGTGACCGACCCGCCATTTTAACAAACAATCTTCAAACAGCTTAACCGAAGAGTAAGCGCTTTAAGTTTTGACGCGACATTCTTAACTCGACCGGCCACTCGACTTTTGACCGGGAGTTTCGGCGGTAGGAGGGCTCCTTATTTGGGGCTAACTCGGGAGGAGGGACTCAACTCTGGGTTTTCCCCAACTAAGGCCTCACAGAAAGGAGGAGAAGCACCGCTTGCCAGCGTAGGACCGTGGTTAGCACTAAAATATATAAAGTGCACATAAGCAGTAAGAAAGGCCGGAAGCAGGGGCCGAAATAAAGGACCAGTGCGAGACTGGAGAATTGAAAGTACATAAAGCAGTAAATAAAGGACCAGTGCGAGACTGGATAATTGAAAGTACAGAAAACAGTAAATAAAGGACCAGTGCGAGACTGGATAATTGAAAGTACAGAAAGCAGTAAATAAAGGACCAGTGCGAGACTAGATTACAGGAAATGAACGAACAAAAATATAAGTAAGGGGACCAGTGCAAGACTGGATTTAAACAGAAAGCATAAGTAGGGGGACCAGTGCGAGACTGGATTTAAAGAATAAATGTCGAAAGTAAATGCAGGACCAGTACGAGACTAGAGAGCATAATAAATAAAAAGGTTAGTAGTCCAATCACTCCATAACAGGAGGCTTCAATGTCGACTCCGTTTTTAGGAGGAAGTTCCGTTCAATCCCCGTTCATAGGGGTCTTTTCTCCGTTCATAGAAGCTTTATTATATTTTATGAGATTCCTTAATTTGGTGTGCCTTGGGTTCACATCTTTTAAATATCTTAGAGTTATTGAATTTACAGCGTCGCCTCGCGACTGCGACCCAAATTGCGCATCGATACTTTTAATTTAGTCGATTCCTTAGATCGATACGCATAATTTTACTACGTGACTAAAATACGCGTTGCGCGTCCGCCAAATTTTCCCAATTAATTTCGCTCACTTTCGGGCGTTTATTTTGCTCGTAAAAGACTTTTAAAGGACCAAAAGAGAAAATCACACCTTCAAACTTTTATAGTAATTGCAAAATACCCTAAATTAGAGCCTATAATTTTGGGGGAATTTTCCCAACTCATTTGGGCTTTTAATTCTTTTAAATAAACCTTGTATAGGGGTTTAAAAATAGCAACACTCCTCCTAAAAATCCAAAAAAAATACAGGACGTGCACCTCTGAGTGGAGAACACTTTTCATGTTGGGAGTTTTTGCAAAAACTGCCCCATTTACCCTCAGAAAATTAAATAAGGGGGCTTTTAGGGTGCGGATAGAGGAAAGGAGAGGGGGCAGGGGGCGCTGCACCGTGCGCCCTCCTGGGGTCCCCACAGCGGATCGACAGCGGATCCGCTGTGGGGGCACGTATGTGGAGGCGGGGGCGGGAGTTAAGAAAAGGGGAGCCGCCCGATTTCCTAGGGGAGATCGGGCGGCTCCCGTTATCTCAACGGAAGGCGGTCGCTGCCGCCGCCAGGCAGCGGCCGGCTGGGGCCGGCGACCACTCCGGGGGTGGTCCGGCGGCCTGGTGCCGCCGGCCACCGCCGGAAATACAGAAAGGCGGGGGTGGGGGCGTAGCCTGCATGCGCCATGCAGGCTTCCTGCGCCACCTCCCCCGCTGGGAGAGCCTCACCTGCCGCCCCTGGCTGGGGCACCGGGGAGTGGACAGTCCTCCGGCGGGGGTCCGGCGGCCTGGCGCCGCCGGTCGCCGCCGGGGTGGGGTTTTTCCCGTGCAAGAAACGCAGAGGGAGGGGGAAGGGCGCTGGTGCCGTCGGAGGCGCGTCCCCTGGCCGCCGGCCGCCGCCGGGGGTGGGGTTTTTCCCGTACAGGAAACGCAGAGGGAGGCGGAAGGGCGCGGGTGCCGCCGGAGGCGCGTCCCCCGACGGCCCTGCCACCTCCTCACATCAGAGCTCGGGTCCCCAGGTGGGGACCTGCCCCCCAGCGCCACCACTGGCGCTATGGGTGTAGGTTTATGGCCAGCCCTTCCCCCACCCGAACCTGGGCAAGGTTTGGGTGGGGCTGGCGGCGCTCCGGCGACGGAGGGGCGGCCGACTTGCCTCCGGGAGGTAGGAAAGAGGAGGAGGAGGGTTTCTACCTGTGGGGGGAGGGCTCGGGAGGTTGAGGGGCGGCTGGCCATGGTGGGGAGGTGGCGGCGGCTTGGCTGGGAAGGGTTCCGGTAGGGGAGGGCTGGCCGGCTGGGGAGGAGAAGGTGAAGGCTGAGGGGGGGGGGGGGGGGGGGGGGGGGGGGTTCTGCGACCAGGGAAGTGTTGGAAAACGAAGAACTTAGGTCTCCAAAGTGGAGGCCTACTATATATATATACCATAAATCCAAGATAATTACAAATAAGCCAAACACCAAAATATACAAATACACAGGTAAAAATAACTCCAATACTCCCCCTCAAGGTGGAGCAAAGATGTCAATCATGCCCAGCTTGGAAATGGTCAAATCTGATCGAGTTGGACCAACAGCTTTAGTGAAGGCGTCAGCAAGCTGGTCGGTAGAGGGTACGTAAATAGGAAGAATAGTCCCGGTACGAACGTGATCTCGCAGAAAATGAACATCCATCTCAATATGCTTGGTGCGCTCATGTAGCACCGAGTCCTGAGTAAGAAGGAGAGCAGATTTATTATCACAGTAGAGAGTCGAGCCAGTAGTGAGGGATAGGCCGAGTTCAGTCAGCAGCGATCGTAGCCAAACCAACTCAGTAACGCCATGGGCCATAGCTCGGTACTCGGATTCAGCTGACGAGCGAGATACAATAGGTTGTTTCTTACTCCGCCAGGAGATAAGATGATCACCATGGAAAACACAGAGACCAGATGTGGAGCGCCGATCGGTCAGAGAGCCAGCAAAATCAGCATCAGTGAAGCATGAGAGACTGGAGGTACTATCGGTCCGATAGAACAGCCCAAGTCCAGGAGAGCGCTTAAGATAGCGAAGAACACGACGAGCGGCCTCTAGATGAGAAGTCCTGGGAGAATGCATAAACTGGCTCAAAACGCTGACTGAGAAACTGATGTCCGGCCTAGTATTGGTCAGGTAGATCAAGCGACCAACCAGGCGCTGGTACTGAGAGGGGTCCGGTAGAGGATCACCAGATTCAGCATGAAGACGATGGTTGGTATCCATAGGTGTACTCGCAGGACGACACCCAAGTAGACCCGTGTCCCGAAGAAGGTCTAAGGTGTACTTGCGCTGCGATATGGAGATTCCTTTCTGAGAGCGAGCAACTTCAATCCCAAGGAAGTAACGGAGGGGTCCCAGGTCTTTCACCTCAAAGACTGAGCGTAATGTAGCTTTTACCTCAGAGATGCCAGAGGAGTCATCCCCGGTGAGAATAATGTCGTCAACATAGACCAAGACAATGGCACGACGACCCTCTGGAGTGGCACGAATGAAACAAGTGTGATCTGCACGGCACTGAGTGAAGCCGGACTGGAGGATAACTGAGCTGAACAATTCAAACCAGGCACGCGGAGACTGCTTTAAGCCGTACAAAGATTTGTGCAGTCGACATACTCTCCCTGAATACTCCCCCTTAAGAGCAAACCCTGGAGGAGGAGCCATATAAACCTCCTCCTGTAAATCTCCATGCAGGAAAGCATTTTTGACATCGAGCTGGTGGAGCGGCCACGCCCGAGAAGCAGCAAGCGAGAGAAGAAGGCGGACACTGGTCAATTTAGCCACAGGAGCAAACGTGGCGCCAAACTCGTCGGGAGCCTGAGTAAAGCCCTTGGCCACCAAACGAGCCTTATATCGATCAATTGCTCCATCAGCAGAGTACTTCACAGTATAGACCCATTTGCACCCAACTGCGCGTTTTCCGGCAGGAAGAGGAACCAGAGACCATGTCCCAGTACGATGGAGAGCAGACATCTCCTCCTCCATGGCCTGAACCCACCGTGGGTCAAGGAGAGCCTCAGCGGTCGAAGCAGGTAGGCGAACAGAATCAGCAGCAGCAACAAAAGCCTGGTAAGATGGTGAGAAACGCTGGTAGGAAACAACACTAGCCAATGGGTGCTCCGTAACGGGAGGGCGAGCACAAGCACGCTTACCCTTGCGCAGGGCAATAGGTAAGTCAACAGAAGTAGTAGAGAGAGACTCAAGAGAGGTACCTGTGACCGGAAGGGGCTGCTGATCCGGGACTGGAGGAGAAGTGGGTGTACGCTGGCGGCGAGAGTAAGTCAGCAGGACAGGCGGAGCGGCAGGTGGATCAGGGACTGGGGAAGGCGGAACAACCGGAAGAGGTTGCACAACGGTAGGAAGAATATGTGAAGACAAATGGGTTGAGAAGAAGGGAATCTCCTCATGAAATGTTACATCCATGGAGTAAATAACTCGTCGCAACTGAGGGTCATAACATCGGTAACCCTTAGTGGTAGTGGAGTAGCCGAGGAAAAGACAACGGATGGCCTTGTCGTCGAGTTTAGTCCGAGAAGGGCGACGGTCCTGGACAAAACACACACAACCGAAGACGCGGAGGGGAATGGGAAAGGCGGAGACGGAGGGATGGATGAGGCTGTAGGGGGTAACACCACCTAAGGGACGAGAGGGAGTCCTATTAATAAGGAAAGTTGCTGTAAGAAGGGCAGCACTCCAATAGGACTTGGGAACATTCATTCCCCGAAGAAGACAACGAACAGAGTCCAAAAGGTGGCGGTTTTTTCGTTCAGCTACCCCATTCTGCTCGGGGGTACCAGGACACGAAAATTGGTGGAGAGTGCCTTCATCCCGGAGGAAGTGATCAAAAGAACGAGAAGAATATTCACCCCCATTGTCGGAGCGAAGAATGTGAACAGGTGTGCCATGCTGAGTCTGTATCATACGAGAAAATTGAGAATAAACAGATAAGACCTCAGATTTATTTTTTAGGAGATAAACCCATAAGCAACGAGAATAGTCATCTATAAAAGTCACAAAGTAAGAGAAACCATCAAATGATATAACAGGGGCAGGGCCCCACACATCAGAATGAACTAATTCAAAACAAGAGGTAGCACGACTAACAGAAGGAACATATGTGCTACGTGTGTGCTTCGACAGTTCACATACATCACAACGAAAAGGAAAAACAAAGGACACATCTGGACAGACAGACACCATCCGCTGAGGGCTAGCATGGCCGAGACGTGCGTGCCAAAGCGAGTTGGATGACAAAACATGTGACACTGCAGAAGAGGTAGTCGGACAGATGTCGGTGGTGGTGGTCGCAGCAGTGGAAGAAGGTAGCTCCAGGTAGTACATTCCACTCTTCTCATATCCCGTACCAATAGTCCTCCCGGATCTCAGGTCCTGAAAAACACAACGATCAGAAAAGAAAGTTACTGAGCAGTTTAAAGACCGAGTAATACTACTAACAGAGATGAGGTTGAGAGCCAACTGAGGTACAAGGAGAACAGAGTCAAGAGAGAAAGAGGAGGAGAGAGGGACGGTGCCACGGCTGAGGACAGGGGTAACTGAGCCATCAGCGAGGCGCACATCCCGGTGGGAACATGGGACAACCTGAAGCAGACGGGAAGACGTACCAGTCATGTGGTCAGTTGCTCCAGAATCAATCACCCAGGGTGACGAATCCTGATCAACCGTTGCCACGGAGCAAGCAAACGGAGTACCTGATGAAGAAGAGACCGTGGAAGCAGAGGCAGTAGTGGAAGGCTGAGACTGCTTGAACTGCTGAAACTGCTGAAACTGGGCCATCATCTGACTGAACTCAGAGGAGTTGGCACCCAAAGTGTGCTCAACTGACTTGGAAGACTCGGCAGAAGCAACAGTGTGTCTGGGGACACCACCAGGACTGGGACGCTCAGAGCCCTTCAGGTGGGGGTATAGCTGATAGCAGCGACTACGGTCATGATACAGGCGTCCACAGTGAGAGCAAGGGCCAGGAGGGCCCGCAGAGCCACGACCACCAGGAGAGACACGACCGCCAGAACGACCACCCCGGTTCCGAGAGCCGGAGGTGGAAGGCCGATAAGAGGCAGCAAGGGCCATCTGTTCAGTAGGGAGAGAAGAGGTTGTACGGACGCCAAAAAGACTAGATTGCCTCTGCATACGCTTCTCATGCTCTGCAACAATGGAGTAGGTCTCAAGAAGATCAGGCAAAGGAGACATACCCACAATCTGAGCACGGGTCCCTCTGATACCATGTTGGAAAACGAAGAACTTACGTCTCCAAAGTGGAGGCCTACTATATATATACCATAAATCCAAGATAATTACAAATAAGCCAAACACCAAAATATACAAATACACAGGTAAAAATAACTCCAATAGGAAGGGGTTGGGCCCTGCCTTTTATAGGGGAGGAGGGAGGCTTCCCCTGCCCGAATAGGGCTGCCTGTTCATGGGCAGCCCCCTCCCTTGAGGGAGGAGCCTCTCTCTCTCCCCCTTTCTTTTCTTCTCCCAAGAATTCGTGCTTGGGGGGGCGGGGGGTTGACCAAGGTCAACTTAGGGTGGGGTCCTCCATGGTCCCGGGGGTCCACCAAGACTTACAGGGGCCGGTTCCGAGTTCGTGCGCTCCGTATTTCGTGCGTTGTGCTGAGTCGGTCTGCATAATCCAAAACGGGCATATTCTCCGTATGACCTCGGATCGAAATGGAACGAGTTCCATTACACTCGTATCGGTTATACGAGTCTAACGGAACTGACGGAAGTCAAATCGGAGTACATTTGGTCATTGTACCGTAACGACTTAGTTGTGGCGCACAATAGTACCCAAAACGGTCGTTTTCTCCAAACGATCTCGGATTGGAATGAAACGAGCTCCATTACACTTGTATCGATTATACGAGTCTAACGGAGCTGACGAAAGTCAGATCGTAGTACATTTGGTCACTGTACCCCAACGACTTAGTTGCGACGCACAATAATACCCCAAACGGTCGTTTTCTCCAAACGACCTCGGATTGGAATGAAACGAGTTCCATTAAACTTGTATCGATTATACGAGTCTAACGGAGCTGACGGAAGTCAGATCAGAGTACATTTGGTCACTGTACCCCTAACGACTTAGTTGGGAAGCACAATAATACCCAAAACGGGCGTTTTCTCCAAACGACCTCGGATCGAGGTGCAACGAATTCCGTGGCACTCGTATTGGTCATACGAGTCTAATGGAACTGACGGAAGTCAGATCGGAGTACGTTTGGCCACTATTCCACAATAGTGTGGTAGTGGCACGCAACGATATTCAAAATAGTCATTTTCTCTAAACGACCTCGGATCGAGGCGCAACGAATTCCGTTGCACTCGTATTAGTCATACGAACCTAACGGAACTGGAGGAAGTCAGATCGTAGTTCCCTAGTACATAATCCTATATCGGGTTATATTCTAATTCTCGGACCTACTTTTATTGGGCTCACTAGGGTCTAGTGACCCAATAAAAGTTGGGATGTTACAATCCAATAAAAATAAAGAGATGTTCGTCCTCGAAAATTGCCTAAAGTATGGGATTTCACTAACATACCCGGGAAAAGAGTGCCGGGTATTTTTCCTGAACAAGTGTTTCGGGTTCCCAGGTAAAGTCCTCGCGTCCACAGTTTGACCATAAAATATTGACCATCGTGAGGGTTTTGTTCCGCAGTTCTTTGAGCTTGGAATCTACTATCTTCACCGGTTCGAGTTGGACGGAACGGTCAGACCGCACTGTCGTTGGTGGCACGGGAAGATGCTGCTCTGGTTGGCGAAGGACACGTTTTGGTGAGGAGACGTGAAATACGTCGTGAAGATTTCCCAGTTCAAGCAGAGCTAGCCTATATGCAACAGGGCCCATCCTTTCTATGACTTGATATGGGCCTAGGTAGCGGGGATCCAGCTTTTTCTGCTTCTTTATTCGGGATATCCCATGCATTGGCTTAATCTTCAAGAATACCATGTCTCCTACATTGAATTCCACCAGTCGATGACGTGCATCATAATATTTGGCTTGATGGCTCTGTACCTCCAGCATTTGTTCTCGAATTAACCTTATAGCAGCTGTGGTATCATCTATGTAGGTGACTCCTAAAGCTTCGGGGTCCTCATCCTGTGCCCATGATAATGGTGTTCGACAGCGTCTTCCGTAGAGGGCCTCGTACGGTGTCATCTTGATGCTTGCCTGGAAGCTGTTATTGTATGAAAATTCTACCAAAGGCAGTACCTGTTCCCAAGGTTCACTGTGTTCTACTATGCATAATCGGAGGAGGTCTTCCATTGTCCGGTTCGTCCTTTCCGTTTGCCCGTCGGTTTGGGGATGGAAAGTGGTGCTAAAAGCCAGTCTGGTTCCCAGATAAGCTTGCACTCTCCTCCGTTCCCTTGATGTGAAGCGCCCATCACGGTCGGATACAATTGACTTAGGTACTCCATGAAATCGGACCACTTGCTCTATAAATAGTCGGGCTAAGATGTCGACGTCGTCGCCTTGTCGGTTTGGGATAAAACGGGCCACTTTGGTGAGGCGATCTACTACGACCCATATTGAGTCGTTCCCTGCACGAGATCAAGGTAAGCCGTGAACGAAGTTCATGGAGATATCTTCGAACTTCCATTCTGGTATGGGCAGGGGTTGTAGTAAACCTCCTGGGCTACGACATTCTGCCTTGACTATTTGACAGGTCTGGCAGTGCGCTACGTAATCGGTGACCTGGCCAGTATAATGTTTTTCGTAGATCTGTATACATTTTCACTACCCCCGGATGTATCGAATACCTTGATTGGTGTGCTTCGCGGAGTATCTTTTCCCGGATTCCTTCGGCAGAGGGAATGAATATGCGGTGTTTGTACTGTAGGATGCCATCATATAGGTTGCTGTCTTCCTGAGCGCCGTGTTGCAGGGTCTGAATGATTGGGGCCGCTTCTACGTCGATCTTTTGTGCCTCTCGTATTCTGTCTCTGATGTCACACTGTATCTCCATCCAGTAAAGTTGGGCCTGGTAATCCATCGGGTTCCTGCGGGTGATGAGGATGATATCCAAGTCTGTCAAGGACTTGACTAGTCCTTCCGGTATCATCTCTAGCCAATTCCCGGCCATCGGAGGTTCCCGACTTAGGGCATCTGTAACCTTATTGGCTTTGCCGGGGTGGTATCGAAGGGCGAAGTCGTAATCGCACAGGAACTCCAACGACCGACGCTGTCGGAGATTTAGCTCTTTCTGGGTGAAGATGTATTTAAGGCTCTTGTAGTCGGAGAAGATCTCGCATCTTACTCCGTAGAGATAATGCCTCCAGACTTTTAGTGCGAACACTACCGCACCCAGTTCCAGGTCATGGGTTGCGTAGTTTAGTTCGTGAGGCTATAGCTGCATTAGCACGGCTCCCAACCTTTTCAGCGATGCGTCGGCGTAGATTTGGAAGCCCTCAGTGCCTGAGGGGAGTGTCAGAATCGGAGCCGATATTAGTCGGTTCTTTAGTTCCGCGAACACTGCCTCGCATTCAGGAGTCCATTGGAATGTTGTATCCTTTTTGGTGAGGGCGGTGAGGGGTAAGGCAATTTTAAAGAAACCTTCTACAAACTTGCGGCAGTAGCCGACGAGGCCAAGGAAGCTCCTGATATCTGTTGCTGACTTAAGTGGCGGCCAGTCGCGTACTGCTTGAACTTTGGCTTAGTCTACCGCCACCCCGTTCTTGTTGATCGTATGCCCAAGGAAACCGACTTCCTCCATCCAGAGTTCACACTTGCTAAACTTCGCGAAGAGCGAGTGTTCCCTTAACTTGAGCAAAACCATTTGGAGGTGCCTGAAATGATCGGTCTTATTCTTTGAGTAGATGAGTATATCGTCTATAAAAACGATCACAAAGTGGTCTAGGAAGGGTTTAAACACTTTATTCATTAGAGCCATGAAGGCGGACGGGGCAATGGTCAGCCCAAACGACATTACCATAAATTCGTAAAGTCCATAGCGGGAGCTGAATGCTGTTTTGGGAATGTCCTCCTCTCGTACTCGGAGCTGATAGTAGCCGGATCTTAAGTTCATTTTGGAGAAGACGGACGCGCCTTGTAATTGATCGAATAATTCATCTATCCTGGGTAGTGGATAGGTATTTCAGATAGTGAGCTTATTTAGTTCCCTGTAATCGATATAGAGACGCAGGGATCCATCCTTCTTTTTGACAAATAGTACTGGAGCTCCCCAGGGCGAGGTACTCGGACGAACGTAACCTACGTCAATCAGCTCTTGTAATTGTATCTTGAGCTCGGCTAGTTCCCTTGGGGCCATTCGGTACGGTGCTCGGGACACTGGTCGAGCTCCATGAGCAAGTTCAATCTGGAAGTCCACTTCCCGTTGCGGGGGCAACCCGGGAAGGTATTCTGGAAAGACGTCTGGGAAGTCTCGAATTACGGGTACTCTAGAGAGCACTTGCGTCTTGTCTTCCATCTCGAAGTAGATTAGGTACACCTCGTCCTTTCGCCGGATCGCTTTGACTTTTTGCGCGGACGTTAAGATAATGCGGGTGACAGAGGGTATACCTGCTAGTGTGATAGACTGCCCATTTGGGTTCCGGAGGTGGATCTCTCGAGTCGAACAATTGATTTGGGCGCTGTGCTCGGCCAACCAATCATTCCTAAAATGATGTCGAATCCGGTTATCGCTAGAATGGTTGCGTTGATTTCGAATTCTACGCCTCCTAGCGTTGCTTGGAAGGAGCACTTCTCTGTGGACGTCATGTCTGATCCATCCGGGAGTTGTATTCGTATCGACATTCCAGATGATCGTACGGTGTTTTCTTTGTCTGCGATGAAGTTTGTGCGACGAAGGAATGCGTGGCACCGGTATCGAACATCGTTTTAGCGGGGTGACCTTCTACCAGAAGTAAACCTGATAATATATATATACTATGATCATATGCTCTTTACAGATATACATGAGTAGTAATCACACCAGCTAAACAAAAGAATACATCATATATTTCTACTATATCATCCTCCTAGGATATCGTGGCTAATGAAAATATATACCTATCACTATATCTGGCGCAGGCCCATGCTGGAGATCTAAAGCGTATGCCTCGAGCGGTGATGCTCTGCCCTGTCTAACCTGGTCCCTCCTGCCTGCAGGACGTCCTCTGCGTCCTCCTCGTCCTCGTCCTCTCTCTGCGGCTCTCTGCACTGCTCCTAGGCCGGGCCTTCCTATAGCCTGAGGGCAGAAAGCTCATATGTGCCCGGGCTGCTGGCAAAGGTAGCAGTTCCCTGCAAAGGGGACATCTCGTCGTGCTGCTGGGGCGGCTAAGGTGCTGGGGCTGGAGGTGCCGGTTGGGGCTGGGGTGCCTGCATATATGGCTGGTGGCGCTGACGTTGTCTCCTATCCCGGTCCTGTCTGCGAGGGCTTATTCCTCTCCCTCGGCCCTGAGCCCAGGGAACATCCATGGGTCCCCTTCGCTGTTAGGCCACCATCCTCTGATCCATCTCTAAAGCTGTGGCGTGTGAGGCGATCGTGTGAAAGGTCGACTGGAGATCATGATCAAAGCCTGTCGAAGATCGTCTCGTAGTCCTCGATAGAATCTCGTCGCTCTATCTCTGTCTGTAACTGCCAAGGTACCAGCGAAACGGGCCAAGTGGATGAACTCTCGCTGGTACTCTGGTACCGTCCTCTCTCCTTGTCGGCTCTGCAGGAAACGCTCCTGGAGTGCAATCCTATCTGAGTCTGAGATGAAGTGTTCTAGGAAGGCATCTGAGAACTCTCCCCAGAGGATTGTGCTAAGTGGTCGCCCTCTAAATGTGGAGCGGCTGGCTGCCCTCCACCAATCTCGGGCATAGCCCTCTAGCAAGGTCACCACTAAAGACACTGCGGACACGGCGGAGCACATCATTCCGACCAGGAGCTCCTCTACCCTCTCTACCCACTCTTCTGCCTGTATGACAGACTCGGTGCCTCGGAAGGTGGTGGTCTTAGCCCCCGGAACGTCGTCAGAAGGTCGGTAGGCACAGTCTGAAAGGTGGCTAGCAGAACTGTCAGTGTCCGTCCTAGATCCATATCAACAAACGGGACTACAGCTGGGCGGCCGAGGCTGGTGGTGGAGTGGTAAGATGGTACTGATCCCTAGAGGAGGACCTTCCGTTACTGGACTCTGGTATCTGGAGAAGTAACAGACGAACATCAGTATTTGCAAAAATAAGAGAATTTTATAGAACTGACTGAAAGGAAGCGAAAAAACGTGTGGGTATACTACTGTGCAGTCTAGGATCCTTAAACCTTAAACCTAAGGGTCCACCAGGCTTCCACGCAAGGTTCGTCCCGAACCAAGGAACGGAAACTAGGAAGGGAAGATCTAAAGACTGCCCCATGTGGTCGGGTTCCGTCAGTGCCTGACAAGGCGTCCACTCAGTGCTTGAGAGGGTGGGTCGTTGCCACCCGGGAAGCGCTAAGTGGCCGTCCTTGGGCAGTAAGATCCCCCCTCCCTGAACCGGGTTCAGTTTTGGGGAGGGGGGGGGGGTCTTACAAATGTATCAGAGCTACCACGATCCGACCACATAGGGCAGTCTGTAGATCCTCCCTTCCCAGTTTCCGTTCCATGGTTCGGGACGAACCACGCAGCGGAAGCCTAGTGGACCCTCAGATTTAAGGTCTAAGGATCTTAGACTGCACAGTAGTACACCCACACGTTTTTTCGCTTCCTTTCAGTCAGTTCTGCAAAATTCCCTTATTTTTGCAAATACTGATCTTCGTCTGTTACTTCTCCAGATACCGGAGTCCAGTAACGGAAGGTCCTCCTCTAGGGATCAGTACCATCCTACCACTCCACCACAGCCCCGGCCGCCCCAGCTGCAGTCTCGTTTGTTGATACGGATCTAGGACGGACACTGACAGCTCTGTTAGCCACCTTTCAGACGGCCATCCTACGGCCACCCCAGCAGACCACTGTGTCTACCGACCTTCTGACGACGTTTCAGGGGCTAAGGCCCCCCACCTTCCGAGGCACCGAGTCTGCCATACAGGCAGAAGAGTGGGTAGAGAGGGTAGAGGAGCTCTTGGTCGGGATGATGTGCCCCGTCGTGGTCGCGGTGTCTTTAGTGGTGACCTTGCTAGAGGGCTATGCCCGAGATTGCTGGAGGGCAGCCATCCGCTCCACATTTAGAGGGCGACCACTCAGCACGATCCTCTGGGGAGAGTTCTCAGAGGCCTTCCTAGAACACTTCATCTCAGACGCAGATAGGATTGCACTCCAGGAGCGTTTCCTGCAGATCCGGCAAGGAGAGAGGACGGTACCGGAGTACCAACGAGAGTTCATCCACTTGGCCCGTTTTGCTGGGACCTTGGCAGTTACAGACCGAGATAGAGCGACGAGATTCTATCGAGGACTACGAGACGATCTTCGACTGGCTTTGATCATGATCTCCCAGTCGATCTTTCACACGATCGCCTCACACGCCGCAGCTTTAGAGATGGATCAGAGGATGGTGGCCTAGCAGCGAAGGGGACCTATGGATGTTCCCCGGGCTCAGGGCCGAGGGAGAGGAGTAGGCCCTCGCAGACAGGACCGGAAGAGGAGACAACGTCAGCGCCACCAGCCATATAGGCAAGCACCCCAGCCCCGACCGACACCTCCAGCCCCAGCACCTCAGCCCGCCCCAGCCGCACGACGAGATGTCCCATTTGCAGGGAACTGCTACCTTTGCCAGCAGCCCGGGCACATACGAGCTTTCTGCCCTCAGGCTATTGGAAGGCCCGGCCTAGGAGCAGTGCAGGGAGCCGCAGACAGAGGACGAGGACGAGGAGGACGCAGAGGACGTCCTGCAGGCAGGAGGGACCAAGTTAGACAGGGCAGAGCAGCACCGCTCGAGGCATACGCTTTAGATCTCCAGCATGGGCCTGCGCCAGATATAGTGATAGGTATATATTTTCATTAGCCACGATATCCTAGGAGAATGATATAGTAGAAATATATGATGTAGTATTTTGTTTAGCTGGTGTGATTACTACTCATGTATATCTGTAAAGAACATATGATCATAGTATATATAGATATTATCAGGTTTACTTCTGGTAGAAGGTCACCCCGCTAAAACGTTGTTCGATACCGGTGCCACGCATTCCTTCGTCGCACAGAACTTCATCGCAGACAAAGGAAACACCGTACGATCATCTGGAATGTCGATACGAATACGACTCCCGGATGGATCAGACATGACGTCCACAGAGAAGTGCTCCTTCCAAGCAACGCTAAGAGGCGTAGAATTCGAAATCAACGCAACCATTCTAGCGATAACCGGATACGACATCATTTTAGGAATGGACTGGTTGGCCGAGCACAGCGCCCAAATCAATTGTTCGACTCGAGAGATCCACCTCCGTAACCCAAATGGGCAGTCTATCACACTAGCAGGTATACCCTCTGTCACCCGCATTATCTTAACGTCCGCACAAACAGTCAAAGCGATCCGGCGAAAGGACGAGGTGTACCTAATCTACTTCGAGATGGAAGACAAGACGCAAGTGCTCTCTAGAGTACCCGTAATTCGAGACTTCCCAGACGTCTTTCCAGAATCCCTTCCCGGGTTGCCCCCGCAACGGGAAGTGGACTTCCAGATTGAACTTGCTCATGGAGCTCGACCAGTGTCCCGAGCACCGTACCGAATGGCCCCAAGGCAACTAGCCGAGCTCAAGATACAATTACAAGAGCTAATTGACGCAGGTTTTGTTCATCCGAGTACCTCGCCCTGGGGAGCTCTAGTACTATTTGTCAAAAAGAAGGATGGATCTCTGCATCTCTGTATCGATTACAGGGAACTAAATAAGCTCACTATCTGAAATATCTATCCACTACCCAGGATAGATGAATTATTCGATCAATTACAAGGCGAGTCCGTCTTCTCCAAAATGGATTTAAGATCCGGCTACTATCAGCTCCGAGTACGAGAGGAGTACATTCCCAAAACAACCTTCAGCTCCCGCTATGGACTTTACGAATTTATAGTAATGTCGTTTGGGCTGACTAATGCCCCGTCCGCCTTCATGTCTCTAATGAATAAAGTGTTTACACCCTTCCTAGACCACTTTGTGATCGTTTTTATAGACGATATACTCATCTACTCAAAGAATAAGACCGATCATTCCAGGCACCTCCAAATGGTTTTGCTCAAGTTAAGGGACGCTAGGAGGCGTAGAATTCGAAATCAACGCAACCATTCTAGCGATAACCGGATTCGACATCATTTTAGGAATGGACTGGTTGGCCGAGCACAGCGCCCAAATCAATTGTTCGACTCGAGAGATCCACCTCCGTAACCCAAATGGGCAGTCTATCACACTAGCACGTATACCCTCTGTCACCCGCATTATCTTAACGTCCGCACAAACAGTCAAAGCGATCAGGCGAAAGGACGAGGTGTACCTAATCTACTTCGAGATGGAAGACAAGACGCAAGTGCTCTCTAGAGTACCCGTAATTCGAGACTTCCCAGACGTTTTTCCAGAATTCCTTCCCGGGTTGCCCCCGCAACGGGAAGTGGACTTCCAGATTGAACTTGCTCATGGAGCACGACCAGTGTCCCGAGCACCGTACCGAATGGCCCCAAGGGAACTAGCCGAGCTCAAGATACAATTACAAGAGCTAATTGACGCAGGTTTTGTTCGTCCGAGTACCTCGCCCTGGGGAGCTCCAGTACTATTTGTCAAAAAGAAGGATGGATCCCTGCATCTCTGTATCGATTACAGGGAACTAAATAAGCTCACTATCTGAAATATCTATCCACTACCCAGGATAGATGAATTATTCGATCAATTACAAGGCGCGTCCGTCTTCTCCAAAATGGACTTAAGATCCGGCTACTATCAGCTCCGAGTACGAGAGGAGTACATTCCCAAAACAGCCTTCAGCTCCCGCTATGGACTTTACGAATTTATAGTAATGTCGTTTGGGCTGACCAATGCCCCGTCCGCCTTCATGTCTCTAATGAATAAAGTGTTTAAACCCTTCCTAGACCACTTTGTGATCGTTTTTATAGACGATATACTCATCTACTCAAAGAATAAGACCGATCATTCCAGGCACCTCCAAATGGTTTTGCTCAAGTTAAGGGAACACTCGCTCTTCGCGAAGTTTAGCAAGTGTGAATTCTGGATGGAGGAAGTCGATTTCCTTGGGCATACGATCAACAAGAACGGGGGTGGCGGTAGACTAAGCCAAAGTTCAAGCAGTACGCGACTGGCCGCCACTTAAGTCAGCAGCAGATATCAGGAGCTTCCTTGGCCTCGTCGGCTACTGCCGCAAGTTTGTAGAAGGTTTCTTTAAAATTGCCTTACCCCTCACCGCCCTCACCAAAAAGGATACAACATTCCAATGGACTCCTGAATGCGAGGCAGTGTTCGCGGAACTAAAGAACCGACTAATATCGGCTCCGATTCTGACACTCCCCTCAGGCACTGAGGGCTTCCAAATCTACGCCGACGCATCGCTGAAAAGGTTGGGAGTCGTGCTAATGCAGCTATAGCCTCACGAACTAAACTACGCAACCCATGACCTGGAACTGGGTGCGGTAGTGTTCGCACTAAAAGTCTGGAGGCATTATCTCTACGGAGTAAGATGCGAGATCTTCTCCGACTATAAGAGCCTTAAATACATCTTCACCCAGAAAGAGCTAAATCTCCGACAGCGTCGGTCGTTGGAGTTCCTGTGCGATTACGACTTCGCCCTTCGATACCACCCCGGCAAAGCCAATAAGGTTACAGATGCCCTAAGTCGGGAACCTCCGATGGCCGGGAATTGGCTAGAGATGATACCGGAAGGACTAGTCAAGTCCTTGACAGACTTGGATATCATCCTCATCACCCGCAGGAACCCGATGGATTACCAGGCCCAACTTTACTGGATGGAGATAAAGTGTGACATCAGAGACAAAATACGAGAGGCACAAAAGATCGACGTAGAAGCGGCCCCAATCATTCAGACCCTGCAACACGGCGCTCAGGAAGACTACAACCTATATGATGGCATCCTACAGTACAAACACCGCATATTCATTCCCTCTGCCGAAGGAATTCGTGAAGAGATACTTCGCGAAGCACACCAATCAAGGTATTCGATACATCCGGGGGTAGTGAAAATGTATACAGATCTACGAAAAACATTATACTGGCCAGGTCACCGATTACCTAGCGCACTGTCAGACCTGTCAAATAGTCAAGGCAGAATGTCGTAGCCCAGGAGGTTTACTACAACCCTTGCCCATACCAGAATGGAAGTTCGAAGATATCTCCATGAACTTCGTTCACGGCTTACCCTGATCTCGTGCAGGGAACGACTCAATATGGGTCGTAGTAGATCGCCTCACCAAAGTGGCCCGTTTTATCCCAAACCGACAAGGCGACGACGTCGACATCTTAGCCCGACTATTTATAGAGCAAGTGGTCCGATTTCATGGAGTACCTAAGTCAATTGTATCCGACCGCGATGGGCGCTTCACATCAAGGGAATGGAGGAGAGTGCAAGCTTATCTGGCAACAAGACTGGCTTTTAGCACCGCTTTCCATCCCCCAAACCGACGGGCAAACGGAAAGGACGAACCGGACAATGGAAGACCTCCTCTGATTATGCATAGTAGAACACAATGAACCTTGGGAACAGGTACTGCCTTTGGTAGAATTTTCATACAATAACAGCTTCCAGACAAGCATCAAGGTGGCACCGTACGAGGCCCTCTACGGAAGACGCTGTGGAACACCATTATCATGGGCACGGGATGAGGACCCCGAAGCTTTAGGAGTCACCTACATAGATGATACCACAGCTGCTATAAGGTTAATTCGAGAACGAATGTTGGTTGCACAGAGCCATCAAGCCAAATATTATGATGCACGTCATCGACTGGTGGAATTCAATGTAGGAGACATGGTATTCTTGAAGATTAAGCCAATGCATGGGATATCCCGAATAAAGAAGCAGAAAAAGCTGGATCCCCGCTACCTAGGCCTATATCAAGTCATAGAAAGGATTGGCCCTGTTGCATATAGGCTAGCTCTGCCAGTTGAAATGGGAAATCTTCACGACGTATTTCACATCTCCTCGCTAAGACGTGTCCTTCGCCAACCAGAGCAGCATCTTCCAGTGCCACCAACGGCAGTGCAATCTGACCGATCCGTCCAACTCGAACCGGTGAAGATAGTAGATTCCAAGCTCAAAAAACTGCGGAACAAAACCATCACGATGGTCAAGATTTTATGGTCAAACTGTGGACGCGAGGAGTTTACCTGGGAACCCGAAACGCTTGTTCGGGAAAAATACCCGACACTCTTTTCCCAGGTAAGTCAGTGAAACCCCCTACTTTAAGCAATTTTCGAGAACGAAAATCCCTTTATTTTTATTGGATTGTAACATCCAAACTTTTATTAGGTCACTAGACCCTAGTGAGCCCAATAAAAGTAGGCCCGAGAAGTATAATATAACCCGATATAGGATTATGTACTAGGGAACTACGATCTGACTTCCGCCAGTTCCGTTAGATTCGTATGACCAATACGAGTGCAACGGAATTCGTTGCGCCTCGATCCGAGGTCGTTTAGAGAAAACGACTATTTTGAATATCGTTGCGCGCCACTACCACACTATTGTGGAATAGTGGCCAAACATACTCCGATCTAACTTCCGTCAGTTCCGTTACGAGTGCCACGAAATTCGTTACACCTCGATCCGAGGTCGTTTGGATAAAACGACCGTTTTGGGTATTATTGTGCGTCGCAACTAAGTCGTTGGGGTAAAGTGACCAAATGTACTCCGATATGACTTCCGTCAGCTCCGTTAGACTCGTATAATCGATACAAGTGTAATGGAGCTCCTTCCATTCCAATCCGAGGTCGTTTGGAGAAAACGACCGTTTTGGGTATTATTGTGTGCCACAACTAAGTCGTTGGGGTACAGTGGCCAAATGTACTCCGATTTGACTTCCGACAGTTCTGTTAGACTCGTATAACCAATACGAGTGTAATGGAACTCGTTCCATTCCAATCCGAGGTCGTTTGGAGAAAACAACCATTTTGGGTATTATTGTGCGCCGCAACTAAGTCGTTGGGGTACAGTGACCAAATGTACTCCGACCTGACTTCTGTCAGCTCCATTAGACTCGTATAATCGATACGAGTGTAATGGAACTCGTTCCATTCCAATCCGATGTCGTTTGGAGAAAACGGCCGTTTTGGGTACTATTGTGCGCCGCAACTAAGTCGTTAGGGTACAGTGACCAAATGTACTCCGATTTGGCTTCCGTAAGTTCGGTTAGACTCGTATAACCGATACGAGTATAATGGAACTTGTTCCATTTCGATCCGAGGTCATATGGCGAATATGCCCATTTTGGATTATGCAGACCGCTTCGGCACAACGCACGAAATACGGAGCGCACGAACTCGAAACCAGCCCCAGTAAGTCTTGGTGGACCCCAAGGACAATGGAGGACCCCACCCTAAGTTGACCTTGGTCAACCCCCCCCCCCCCAATACGAATTCTTGGGAAAAGAAAAGAAAAGGGGGGGAGGAGAGAGAGGCTCCTCCCTCAAGGGAGGGGGCTGCCCATGAACAGGCAGACCTATTCGGGCAGGGGAAGAAGAGAGGGGGGGGGGGGGGGGGATAAATCATCTCCCCCCACCCATCCCTCCCTTGACCCCACGTGGGGATAAAGGGAGGGAGAGGGGAAGCCTCCCTCCTCCCCTATAAAAGGAGGGGCCCAGCCCCTTCCCTGGTCGCAGACCCCCCCCCCTCATCCTTCTCCTCCTCCTCCCCAGCCGCCCAGCCCTCCCGTGCCGGAACCATTCCCAGCCAAGCTGTCGCCGCCACCTCCCCACCATGGCCAGCCGCCCCTCAACCTCCTGAGCCCCTCCCCCACAAGTAGAAACCTTCTCCCTCACCCTTCCTACCTACCGGAGGCAAGCCCCCCCCCCCCCGGTTCGGGTGGGGGAAGGGCTGGCCATGAACCTACACCCCCAGCGCCGGTGATGGCGCTTGGGGAACAGGTCCCCACCCGGGGACCCGAGCTCCGACGGGAGGAGGCGGCAGGGCCGCCAGGGGACGCACCTCCGACGGCACCCGCGCCCTTCCCCCTCCCTCTGCGCTTCCTGTACGGGAAAAACCCCACCCCGGCGGCTGCCGGCGGCGCCAGGCCGCCGGATCCCCGCCGGAGGACTATCCCCTCCCCGGCGCCCCAGCCAAAGCGGCAGGGGAGGCTCTCCCAACGGGGGAGGTGGCGCAGCAAGCCTGCATGGCGCATGCAGGCTGCGCCCCCGCCCCCTTCTTTCTGTATTTCCGGCGGTGGCCGGCGGCACCAGGCCGCCGGACCACCACCGGAGTGGTCGCCGACCCCCGGCGCACCGATCGGGGGCGGCAGCGGCCGCCTTCCGTTGAGATAACGGGAGCCGCCCGATCTCCCCCGGGAAATCGTGCGGCTCCCCTTTTCTTAACTCCCCCCCCCCCCCTCCACATACGTGCCCCCCACAGCGGATTCACTGTCGATCCGCTGTGGGGACCCCAGGAGGGCGCACGGTGCAGCGCCCCCTGTCCCCTCTCCTTTCCTCTATCCGCACCCCAAAAGCCCCCTTCCCTATTTAATTTTCTGAGGGTAAATGGGGCAGTTTTGGCAAAAACTCCCAACATGAAAAGTGTTCCCCACTCAGAGGGGCACCTCCTGTATTTATTTTTGGATTTTTAGGAGGAGTGTTGCTATTTTTAAACCCAAAGGAGGTTTATTTACAAGAATTAAAAGCCCAAATGAGTTGGGAAAATCCCCCCAAAATTATAGGCTCTAATTTAGGGTATTTTGCAATTACTATAAAAGTTTGAATGTGTGATTTTATCTTTTGGTCCTTTAAAAGTCTTTAACGAGCAAAATAAACGCCCGAAAGTGAGCGAAATTAATTGGGATAAATTGGCGGACTCGCGACGCGTATTTTAGTTACGTAGTAAAATTATGCGTATCGATCTAAGGAATCGACTAAATTAAAAGTATCGATGCGCAATTTGGGTCGCAGTTGTTGAAACCAGAGAACCGATTTCGACGTTCGAAAGGGAGATGCAGCTAACCCTTACTTGACCCGAGTGAGACCCTTGACCAGTCTCTAAGAACCGAAGAACCGCACCCTTGAAGAACTCCTAAGTCCGCAAACGGACCCCTTAAGCTGCAGCGAGAGGTCCTACCACACACCCGGAAGCTCACAAGAAACTTCCCCTCCCAAGTTAATGCTGAGCCTGGGCACCTTGGAGGGCACTAAAGGTCACCTCACCGTCCACCTTCAATGACAAGGGGAGGGAGGGGTAGTGCTTGCTCACAACACTCACGCGAGGGAGGGGGGTACCAACATCCCTTCCCAAGGTGCCCATGGAGGTCTATTTATAGACTTCCCAAAATTGGGTTGCGGATAGCCAAAAATCTACTATCCGCAGCTCAACAACTAACCTGAACGACCAAAACAGGAGGGGCGGGGGGCGAGTGGAGCTTGAGACATCCACTCCCCCCTTGTCGGGAGTCAGGAGAGTGGACCGAATGGTCCACTGCCTGGGCTTGGGCGAGTGGACCACTCGGTCCACTCTCCTCAGGGGCGAGTGGACTCATGGTCCACTCCCCTGAGTACCCGGGGCGAGTGGACCACACCCTCACCCTGGGCGAGTGGACCATAGGTCCACTCGCCCGAGGCATGGGCGAGTGGACCGCTAGGTCCACTCGTCCAGGAAGTGGACTTCCGGTCCACTTCCTCCCCCTTGGGACTGCGTCTTTGATCCTGACGGCCTTCAATTGGTCGATCTTCTGCGCCACGGTCACCCTCTCTATCCCGACCTCATTCGTGTTGGGTCACACCGACTCTGAAAATATGAGGGTTGTACAGCAGTCGCGAGGCGACGCTGTAAATTCAATAACGCCAAGATATTTAAAAGATGTGAACCCAAGGCACACGAAATTAAGGAATCTCATAAAATATAAGAAAGCTCCTATGAACGGAGAAAAGGCTCCTATGAACGGAGAAAAGACCCCTATGAACGGGGATTGAACGGAACTTCCTCCTAAGAACGGAGTCGACATTGAAGCCTCCTGTTATGGAGTGATTGGACTACTAACCTTTTTATTTATTATGCTCTTCAGTCTCGTATTGGTCCTGCATTTACTTTCGGCATTTATTCTGTTTAAATGCAGTCTCGCACTGGTCCCCCTACTTATGCTTTCTGTTTAAATCCAGTCTCGTACTAGTCCCCTACTTATGCTTTCTGTTTAAATCCAGTCTCGCACTGGTCACCTTACTTATATTTCTGTTCGTTCATTTCCAGTAATCCAGTCTCGTACTGGTCCTTTATTTACTGATTTCTGTACTTTCAATTATCCAGTCTCGCACTGGTTCTTTATTTACTGCTTTCTGTACTTTCAATTATCCAGTCTCACACTGGTCCTTTATTTACTGCTTTCTGTACTTTCAATTATCCAGTCTCGCACTGGTTTTTTATTTACTGCTTTCTGTACTTTCAATTCTCCAGTCTCGTACTGGTCCTGATATTTCGGTCCCTGCTTCTGGCCTTTCTTACTGCTTATGTGCACTTTATATATGCTAGTGCTAACCACGGTCCTACGCTGGCAAGCGGTGCTTCTCCTCCTTTCTGTGAGGCCTTAGTTGGGGAAAACCCGGAGTTGAGTCTCTCCTCCCGAGTTAGCTCCAAATAAGGAGCCCTCCTACCGCCGAGACTCCCGGTCAAAAGTCGAGTGGCCGGTCGAGTTAAGAATGTTGCGTCAAAACTTAAAGCGCTTACTCTCCGGTTAAGCTGATTGAAGATTGTTTGTTAAAGTGGCGGGTTGGTCGCCCGCAGACCGTTCGTACCGGTGCGGGAGGGTTGACGACTCATGGCGACAGGGAGATGTGCATTGCGGGTTATCACCACTACGAACCCGCAGTTTTGCCTCCGCCGGTCGGCCTAAATCTCGAAATCGTCGGATGTCGCTTACATCCAGTTAGTACACCAAGTTGTACGGGAGGGCCTGAGTGATACGATACGACTACACTCAGAAGTGGTAGGACTTGCCACTGTCACCGACGGCCACATCGGTGAGGCCCGCGGGGGTCGCAACCCTGCTTTAAGCGAAGCGGTCCAAGCTGTGTCGACACAGGGTCCCTTTTTGTGTGTGCAGGTTTGAATACCTAGGTGCAAGTGTGCGCAAGATAGTATTGATTTTATTACGTATTGCGCATCTATGTCACCCCGTGGATATTATGGTTGGTAGGCCCTATAGATATATATACGTATATATGTTTGCATGCTGCTAACCATTTACCTTGCTTCGACTATTTATTCTTGTACATTAGCCCGCCCCCAGGATATGGATCCGAGGAGGGAATGTGTTTTCTACTTAGCTCTGTGACTAATGGTTATTCTTATAACCAATCATAGGAGATGGGACAGCGCGAAGCCCCCGCGCCACAGGATGAGTTACCGGCCTTAGAGATGGCCCGATCGGATACTCCAGCCTCGCCCCCTGTCTTCTGCGACGTGAGTCCTAGAGTATAGGACTAGCTTAAGAGCATTTTATTATAGTCATGTGTAGCCCCCGAGGCAGATGTATTAAACAATAGGCTCCGACCCTTCTCACTTTATGTAAATATAAGCTGTGTGCTTAGTTTTCATGTTCTATTACTTCCGCTATGTGATTCTGATGTGTTGTTGTGATTCTTGTGTCTGACAAGGCGTCCACTCAGTGCTTGAGAGGGTGGGTCGTTGCCACCCAGGAAACGCTAAGTGGCCGTCCTTGGGCAGTAAGATCCGCTGGGGGGCACGTATGTAGAGGCGGGGGGGGGGGGGGGGGGGGGGGGGGGGGGGGCGGGAGTTAAGAAAAGGGGAGCCGCCCGATTTCCTAGGGGAGATCGGGCGACTCCCGTTATCTCAACGGGAGGCGGCCGCTGCCATCGCCGTGTAGCGACCGGCTGGGGCCGGCGCCCCCCCCCCCCCCCGGTCGGTGCGCCGGGGGCCGGTGACCACTCAGGTGGTGGTCCGGCGGCCACCGCCGGAAATACAGAAAGAAGGGGGCGGTGGCGCAGCCTGCATGCGCCATGCAGGCTTGCTGCGCCACCTCCCCTGCTGGAAGAGCCTCCCCTGCCGCCCCTGGCTGGGGCGCCAGGGAGGGTACAGTCCTCCGGCGGGGGTCCGGCGGCCTGGCGCCGCCGGCCGCCGCCGGGGGTGGGGTTTTTCCCATACAAGAAACGCAGAGGGAGGGGGAAGGGCGCGGGTGCCGCCGGAGGCGCATCCCCTGACGGCCCTGCCGCCTCCTCCCGTCGGAGCTCGGGTCCTCGGGTGGGGACCTGCTCCCCCAGCGCCACCACCGGCGCTGAGGGTGTAGGTTCACGACCAGCCCTTCCCCCACCCGAACCTGGGCAAGGTTTGGGTGGGGCTGGCGGCGCTCCGGCGACCGGGGGGAGGGGGGGGCGGGTTGCCTCCGGGAGGTAGGAAGGAGGAGGAAGGTTTCTACTTGTGGGGGAGGAGCTCGGGAGGTTGAGGGGCGGCTGACCATGGTGGTGAGGTGGCGGCGGCGGCTTGGCTGGGAATGGTTCCGGCAGGGGAGGGTTGGCCGGCTGGGGAGGAGGAGGAGAAGGCTGAGGGTGGGGTTTCTGCGGCCAGGGAAGGGGCTGGGCCCCTCATTTTATAGGGGAGGAGGGAGGCTTCCCCTCTCCCTCCCTTTATCCCCACGTGGGGTTAAGGGAGGGATGGGTGGGGGGAGATATATTCTCCCCCCCCCCTCTTCTTCCCCTGCCCGAATAGGGTTGCCTGTTCATGGGCAGGCCCCTCCCTTGAGGGAGGAGCCTCTCTCTCCTCCCCCCCCCCCTTTTCTTTTCTTTTCCCAAGAATTCGTGCTTGGGGGGGGGGGGGGGGGGGTGACCAAGGTCAACTTAGGATGGGGTCCTCCATGGTCCCGGGGGTCCACCAAGACTTACTAAGGCCGGTTCCGAGTTCGTGCGCTCCGTATTTCGTGCGTTGTGCCGAGGCGGTCTGCATAATTCAAAACGGGCATATTCTACGTATGACCTCGGATCGAAATGGAACGAGTTCCATTACATTCGTATCGGTTATACGAGTCTAACAGAACTGACGGAAGTCAAATCGGAGTACATTTGGTCACTGTACCCTAACGACTTAGTTGCGGCGCACAATAGTACCCAAAACGGTCGTTTTCTCCAAACGCCCTCGGATTGGAATGAAACGAGCTTCATTACACTTGTATCGATTATACGAGTCTAACGGAGCTGACGAAAGTCGGATCGGAGTACATTTGGTCACTGTACCCCAACGACTTAGCTGCGACGCACAATAATACCCAAAATGGTCGTTTTCTCCAAACGACCTCTGATTGGAATGAAACGAGTTCCATTACACTTGTATCAATTATACGAGTCTAACGGAGCTGACGGAAATCAGATCGGAGTATTTTTGGTTACTGTACCCCAACGACTTAGTTGCGACGCACAATAATACCCAAAACGGTCGTTTTCTCAAAACGACATCGGATCGAGGTGCAACGAATTTCGTGGCACTCGTATTGGTCATACAAGTCTAACGGAACTGACGGAAGTCAGATCGGAGTACGTTTGACCACTATTCCACAATAGTGTGGTAGTGGCGCGCAACGATATTCAAAATAGTCGTTTTCTCTAAACGACCTCGGATCGAGGCGCAACGAATTCCGTTGCACTCGTATTGGTCATACGAATCTAACGGAACTGGCGGAAGTCAGATCGTAGTTCTCTAGTACATAATCCTATATCAGGTTATTTTCTACTGCTCGGGCCTACTTTTATTGGGCTCACTAGGGTCTAGTGACCCAATAAAAATTGGGATGTTACATGTGGGATCATGAGTTAAATGAAAAGAGGCTTCAGAGTCGAGCAACCAGTCGGAGGAAGAGATACCTGAAGGGGTGGAAGTTGCCGACTGAGAGGTAGAAGCATCAGAAGAATCCGGTGAAAGAACTGAGACAGTAGAGCGAGGCAGGGATCCCTGACAGAGCTGTTGAGCAATCTATTGTGCAAGCTCAGAAATAGAGAGAGACTGTGCCACAGCAGAGAAAGGAGCACTGGGAGCATGCTGTTGACCAGACTGCTGAGCTCTCTGAAGTTTGCGGCACTCAAATTTGACATGACCAAGACATTGACAGTAGTGACAGCGGGCAGATGAGCGACGGGGAGCACCGGACTGAGCCGAAGAGGGCGCCGGAGGACGAGGAACAGGGCGCACCGGAGCACTATAACCTGACGTGGGCAGCAGAGGAGAACTGACAAGGGAGGACTGCGGTGGAAGCAAGGGAGCAACCAGAACAACATGATGCATCCCACCAGGAGAGGTAGCGGAGTCCAAGGAGTGGAGACGAGTCTCCTCAGCGATCACCAGAGTCAAAGTATCGCTGAGCGACGGAGGGGGATGCCGGTGCAGAAGCTGAGCGCGAATGGACTCGAACTCGGGGCGTAGGCGCATAAGAAACTCAAACAAGCGCTGACCGTCGCGATCCCGAGAGATAGCAACACACTGAGGGCATGTTGCACGGGGAGAAGGAGCCATCTCGTCGCATTGACGCCAGAGATCAAGGAGCTCAGCAAAGATGGTCTGAACAGACCGATCACGCTGGTAGCAGACGCCAAGGGTCTGGAACAGAGAGTAACGCAGGGCCTGACTGGATGGCTGATAGAGACGGCGCAAGTGATCCCACATCGCCTTGGCCATAGGGAGCTCGTAGACGGCCATCCGAATGGGAAGCTTGCAAGACTAACAGATCACGGCAATCGCGCGAGAGTCGTCGGAGCGCCACCGCGCTAAGTTGGAGCCCTTGGTGGAGGCGGTCGTGCTGAGAGTGGAAGAATCGGTAGCAGCAGCAGCCGGCGGTGCAGGAGCAGGCTCGGAGCCGTCAATGTGGCCCCACAAATCTAGGCCACGGAGAATGACGCCGACGGTGGCGGACCAAGCCTTGTAATTCCGCCCATCAAGGGTGACATCAGCCTTTTGAAGGAAGCCGGAGGAGTGAGAGGAGGCCATCAGAGCTGCAGGGAAGCCGGGGAAGGAGAGATACGAGCCGGATTGGAACCTCGATCGGAAGCAGAAACGAGCAGGAACCTCGATCGGAAGTAGACCGGGGAAGGAGAGATACAAGCCGGATCGGAACCTCGATCTGAAGCAGAAACGAGCAGAAACCTCGATCGATCGGAAGCAGAAACGAGCAGGATCGGCGAGAGAAAACGATCAGGATCGGAACCTCGATCGATACAGGACCGTAAAATCGGCACGGGATCGGCAGTCGGCGTCAACCGCAGAATCGGCGCGGGAGACGGGATTGGCAGTCGGAAGAAACTTCGACCGCAGATCGGGAGACGGGATTGGCAGTTGGAAGGAGGAATGAGATCGACACGGGAGACGTAAGCAGGAACGGGATCGAGAGGCGAAAGCGGGATCACGATGAAGGCGAGCGGGAAAACCCTAAATGCTTTGATACCATGATAGAAAGAATAGATGATATTATTCACACTAAAGTGGTACATATATATATACACACAAGAGGGGTTCCCAACACCTAGAGGTGAGCCTAAGAGGGTTTACCACCAGAATATACAATATAAACATAATACATCTAACTGATGCATTCTCACCCGCCTGATCGTGTGTTTCTTTATTTTATCATGCTTTATGTATTTGATTATTTATTTCCAGCATTTATATTAGTCTCGGCTCACCGGTGTGACCACCCAGTGAGACCTTAAATAAAAAGGTCCGATAAATAGCAAGTAGGACGTAAAAAGGCAAGCCAGCCAAATAATTAATTACGTGTAATCAAGTTAGAGCCGGTCAAACGCTGTTTTAAAACCTTTACCTCCATCAACTCCTCAAATCTCTCCCGTCCACAAGTCAAGAATCTCATTTTGAGAAAGTAATTAAACCTTACCAAATATTCTCCTTAATTACCCACCAAATTAAGCCCAAGCAATCTCCTATTTTAATCCAGGAAAACACACCAGGAAGGCAGAGACGGAAAGACAGAGGCGAGACCTTTCTCTCGTCTCCTGTCCGACCGGTCCCCCTCTTCCCCACGATTCTTTCCCCTCCCCTTCCGACTTGATAGCCACCGACGTCGTTTTCCCCCGCCGACTCAGACGCTGGACTCCCTCTCAGCTGCGACTGACGACCACTGTCGCGGAATCTTCTCCGACTCAGCGCACGACGACAACTCTTGGGAGCAGGCGCTCGTTTCCCCCCTCCGTCGGCTTCAGGGTACCCTCCGCAACCGCCGACCGTCGACTCCGGACATCCTTCCGGTCGGCCCACCAGCAGGTCTCGTCGTCCAGCAACGGGAGTTCGGTCCTTCGCCAGCTCGTACCTGAACGTGTCCGTTTCCTGATTACAACTTGGGCTATGACTTGGTAAAATCCATCCTCCGCATTTATTCGGTTCTAATTTCATGCTCGGAAATTAAGTGCTTGGCGTGGCTTGCCTTTTTTTCGTTCATTTGCTTGTTTATCGTTTATCTCATAAATTATTACTGCAAATTGGCTTGTGAAAGCAAATCTCCGTGTCAATTTGAACCCGTGCAAATCGAGTACTCTCAAATTAGGAATAACAAATATCTTAAATCCAAATATTTGTGTTTTCCGCGCGCTCATTCTCGAGTCCGTTCTCTCGGACAATTTGGGTTACATCACTAACACTGTGATCGTTGGCGTGGGTGTAGTCGTGATCGTCCACAAGGGATCGATCAGGCGGCGGTGTTGGGACTTAGCTTCTCTTCCTCTGATTGGCTTGGTCGCCTTCTTCCATCACAGGGGCCGCTAGTAAGTCCTTGTTTCTCGATCTCATTGACTCTTTCTCCATCCGCTGCTTCAAAGGGGATCGGCTGGGACGCTCTTCCTGTTTCTCGATCTCTGGTTTGCTCTTCCTGTTTTTTGGTCCATTCAGTCATTAGTGCACGATTTTTTTGTGACTTCCGCACTTGTCATGGGTTAAATGGATTCTGATATCGCAGCCAGGAAAGGGAAAATGGTATCTAATGTCTCTAATTTAGGTGTAGATTTCTCAGTGATGACAGTTACTAATGTCAAATTAAATGGAAAAAACTACTTACTATGGGCGCAATCAATGAAGATGGATATCGGGAGCATGAGAAAGCTTTATTTTATAACTGGCACAAAAGGGGCTCCTATCACAGATTCATCCTATAAAGAGTGAGAAGCAGATAATCTAATTGTTATGATAGGTTAATCCACTATATGGAACTTACTATTGCTCGCCAGTTCATGTTTTGTAAGACAACTAAGCTCTTGTCGAATTTGGTTGAAAAGAATTACTCAAAAAAGCGTGATCATGCTGGAATCTATCAACTGAATACAAAGGTTATATGTATGGACAGTGGGACGTCCTTTGAGGATTACTACGAGAGGCTTACTCTAAAATGGGAGGAGAAAAATCAATATTTTGATGTTAAAATCTCTCTCACCTGTTCTGGGTGTGGGGATAGTCAAAGAGAGTTGAGTCAAAGAACAATATTTGAACTTCTTGCTGGTTTGCCTTCTGGACTTGAATTTCAACAAGTCCAAATGCTTGGAAGAGATGTTGTTCATGATCTGGATACTGTGGCCAGTTATCTCTTGGGAGAATCTCACGGAATCTTGATAAATAAAATTAGTGGTGCAGAGAACTATGAAAAATCAACGATGGTGGCTGATAAAAGAAGATGGAATACTGACTCTAGAAATGGATCTAATATGAATCGACCTCGACTGACCGTGAAGAAAAAATGTTGGGAGTTACACTTCAATAAAAATGTTGCAGGCAAGTATGTGGTTAAAACTCAATCTGCTCACTCGGGAATTTCTTTTTTTTTAGGAAGTGGAGATCACTCTATTAGTCAAGAAGCTATATCTATTCAGTAGATGAGCAAGAAATTGATGGCTCTTGAAGCCTCTCTTGGGCGACAGGAACACACTCAGACATCAGGTATGGTTGCTCATGTTAATGATGTGTCTTCCTTTGGAGACAGTACTCAGTGGATAATTGATTCGGGAGCCTTCAATCATATGTCGGGTAAGTCAAGTTATATTACTTATATGCATCCTGCAGTGGGAAAGGTCAAAATTGTTGATGGATCTTTGCCCCTGTTACGGGCAAAAGGGATTGTCTGTCTTTCATCCGAGATTTTTCTTAACTCTGTGATATATGTGTCATCTTTTCCTACAAATCTATTATATGTTAGTTTCTTGACCACACAACTTAATTGTAACATTACATTTTCTCTTCTCATTGTGGCTTTTAGGGCCTGGTGAGTAGGAAGACGATTGGTGGGGGACTAAGTCAGGGGGGGTATGTCTGATGGATCCGAAGAAGGCAATGCATGTGAAAACTTCGAAGCAAAATGATCTGAGTTTATGACATCGCAGACTAGAACATGTGTGGATTCTTAAATCTATGTTTCATGTTGACTCCTCCATTTCTAGCTTGGACTTATCTTGTGAAGCGTGTGAAATAGCTAAACACTCCACAACTACTTATTTTCCTAGTACTAGTAGAACTAAACAATGTTTTGATCTTATCCATTATAATGTCAGGACTGCTTCCGTTATGTCTTCGAACGGTTTAAGTATTCCGTTCTCTTTATTTATGATTATTCAAGATTTACTTGGTTGTACTTGTTGGAAAAAAAGAATAATGTTTTTGATGTGTTTCAAAAAATTTATGCTCCTGTTGAAACTCAATTTGAAGCAAAGATTAAAGTCTTGAAGTCGGATTTAGATGAAAAATGTTTAATTTGGATTAAATTGACAGAGAAAGCAAGATATTAAAACAAGTAAATGAAAATTTGTGTTCATAGCAAAATATGATTCATGCATCTACATGAATAGTGAACAGAATCAGCTGTGCAAAATGACAGTCATCAAGATATACCAGCTATTAAAGTCAACTCTTCGACTCTCATACCTTTTCATTTGTTTTACAGCTAGAAGAAGCTGATCTCGCCTGAAGTTGTCTGTTTTCCCTAGCACTTGGAGATCTAAAGCAGCTGACACACAAATAAACTATATTCATATTTCAAGTTCACTTTTTGTGCAAATCCGACTATCATAATTCATAAAGAGAACTATAGCCATTAAAATTGCAAAAGGGCAACTAACTTGATCGAGAGTAGTGGGCAAAATTTAGTAGCATCTACTTTTCTTCTAGCCGAAGATATCCCATATGTAGGTGTTCGATTCCTAGAAAAAACAGCATATCACATCAGAAATATGTCAACAGTATAATGTGGTATCCGAAGAACATTCATGGAAAATGGAGTAGTGCCAGCACCTAGTATGTTCTAACTGTGGAGTAGTATACTTCGATCCACTTGTGGATGCCTACAATGCAGTTATAGAACTTGATTAGAATCATAAAGGGAATGAGGAAGATTAACAAACCGCACCGATGCAGATAAAGTAAAGCACCCTGGATTGTCTTGTTAAATGACTGTAACAGCGTTCTGATGCTCTTGAGGAATTGCACACAGCTTTTGTTGGATCATCAACTTTGTCATGAAACGGTGAAGTTTTATTTACCGGAGATGGTTTCTGTCCACTATGAATTGAATTGGAACTAACTGGCATATGAAGTGGTACGGAAGCTGGCTTTCTTCTGTCCCTTGTTCTCAAGCAAATTTCCGAGCGAATTTGAGGCGGCATGTTTTCTTTTGTTAGGTACTTTTGGATCTTAGATGCAGAATGAGATGAAATCCTTGATTCTTGATGAATGTCAGCTGATTTTACTATTGAATTGTTTGATTCCTTTTTATTTTGTTCTTCACTCGAGTGACTCGTGTTGAAAACTTCCTATAAAAATGAAGCCGCGATATGAATTAAAGGAATATGACCGTTGCCATAGAGCACAAAATTGGACAACAAAAGCTAGGGAATTTACCTCCATTGGGGGCTTCTCTTGCATCTGGCCATCAATTTCGGTGGCAATGGCTTCACCCTCCATGTTTTGAACATTATTTGATGATTTAATTTGCAAAGAATGCTTCCCATGGACTTCATCTAGCTTAGTCGGACTGGCATTATCACCCTTCATCCTCTCCAAACCGTGTTTGTCAACAATTTTACATGGAGATTGCAGCCGTGTTTTCTGCCCACTTTCAGCTTTCAAGCATGAGGACTCATTTAATTTTTGTTCATCATTTCCAAGTTTATTGCATAAAAAACCATTCCCGACCAAATCATTTTCCGGCTCCAGTATAGCTGCAGACTTCATAGAAGCAGCCCTTCTGTAATGTGCTTCAAAATAAGCTTTCTTCTGAGCAACAGAGCCCGGAATCGAGCAGTTCTTCGCCTCTTCCAAGTGCTTATTGTGGGTGAAGGCAGACCATTTTTCCCAGTCCATCGATTCTGACAAGAATCTCCCGAAAGAGATGGATCCTCTTAACGCATAAGCTAGGTCTACCTGCAAACTCAAACGCTCATTGAACCATCTATTCATAAGCCCAAAATCTAATCTGCTTTAATAATGTTACTTGAAATTTCAAACTCCATAACGAACAGTTTACTTGAGATAACGATGAAGCAAACATAAACACTACATTTTTGGATGGAATGTAGGAAACAGAGAATAATCAGAAGCTAGACACCATGGAAATGGATAACTTCTCTTTTTCTTCATAAAAAGTTAACTGAATCTTAATAGAATCCAGTATCAAACCATCGGATAGAAGAACAGGATTCCAACGCAGCTGGTAAAAAAACACTGGCAGGTGAGAAGGAAAACCTGTCTGTTCTTCTTGTGGGCATCTGGGGATCGAGATAACTCTCCCATTTACTTCCAGCGATGGCGTAATGGAGCCCGGCGTCTACTTCCTACCCTTTTCTTTCAACTTCAATTGGAAATCAAGGAGAATATCAGTTTTTCCAAAGAACAAAAAATACATTTCTGAATCAAATATGAGTGAAGTCAAAAGTATACGGCTCTCCCCAAAAATAGGAGAAGGGGGTCCCATCACCCATGCTTCAAACTTTAAAATTTTCAAATCCCCAACGTCTACTATTTGGTAACGCCAGCATCACCGGTGAGTCGGCGAGACCATCCGTTATTTCTTCACGTCGCCCTAAAGACCAAAATATCCCTGCTTTATTCTTAAATTTACCGGAAAAAACATAATTCTTAGCAAATCGACAGTGTCAAGATTAAGCAAAGATGGCACTGCTGAGATCAAAGATGAAGGTAAAATTGTATTTTACCGACCTTGAAACTACCTTCTTAGTTTTCAACTTCTCCTCAATCTCAAATTATGCCTTTGCCGCTCCCTAAATCATTTGCAATCTTTGATCCATTTGTATGAAAATTTTCGATCTATATTTCCTTCATGTATCCAGATGAAAAAAAGATTTGGCCTGCATTTTCAGATTGCTTAACTTATCATTCCTCCAACACTTCGTTCTTCGCCTGGTTTTCATAGAACTGATCTTTGGGGCTTATTTGATTGTTCTTTATGTAATTTCAGGTTGAGTTAAAAAGGGTGATTATATTAGCACACTGTCTTTGACTATTCATAGTCCTTTGATATTCGCAGACTTAGAATTATATTTGCAGATCAATGCTGTTGCGGATCACTCGGACGCTCTGGTAGACTGGTCGAATTGAACTGTCTTAGCTCGTAAGCGAACCGAGCGCGCAAACAATCAATGAATGAATTAGTAAGTGACACGAAGGTTTTTAACGTGGAAAACCCGGAAAGGGTGAAAAACCACGCGGTCGGAGCTGTGTCAGCCAACTTCCACTATCTTCTGGGGGTTACAATTAAAGACTTAGAGTTCGAGCGCGACAGACCGCTGCTCGTTACAGTAATGAAGAGAAGGAGAGGACTACGAGGGTGACAGACCACCTCTCAGAAAACTAAGTACTTTTTCTTCCGAGAACAGGAGTGAGAACAAAAGTGAGAATGTTGGTGAGAACAAAAGTGAGAATGTTGTTGAGAACAAAAGTGAGAATGTCGAGTCGCCTTTCGGGAGAAAGGAAATCTCAAAGTCCACAAAGGAGATCTTCAACTCAGAAGGAGAGCTCAGAGGAAATCTTCGCAGAGCTCCCTCGGGTCCGAAAAGCCAGGTGTCTTGAAATGAAGGCTCTGGGCTCCTTTTATAGCTTTGGTCGGGGGTAGCCCAGTAATTTTGTCATCGTAACCACTGTAACCACCTGACGGGCGAATCATGCTGGTCGATTTGGAGCACACGGATCGCCATTTTTCGTAAATGACTGTCTCGCCCTTCGGGCAGTTCGGGCAGTTTGCGCAGCTTTGTTGAAGGTGAAAAAGGCGACGAGCGAGTCCTGAAATCTGAGAAAAATGGTTAACTGCAAGCGTGTCGGGAACGCGGAAATACTTCTGAGATACTTCTGAGCGCGCTCAGAAGCGTTCTGAGCGCGCAACGAACGCGGAAATGTTCTGAGCACGCTCGGAAGAGTTCTGACTGTGCAACGAACAAGGAAGCGTTCCGAGCGCGCTTGGAAGCGTTCTGAGCACGCAACGAACACGAGAGTGTTCTGGGCGCGCTACGAGTATGGAAAAAAGGGGAGTCACGTCTCCTAAGGGGAAAGCGAACTTCGACCTCTCTTGCCGAGGGGATGCGATTTCGGTCGCATCCCTCGTGGGAGAGGGCCCGGCCGCCCCCCCCCCCCCCCCTATGGGGGGTGCGGTTTGGTCGCACCCCCAATGGGGGGCGCGACTTGGTCGCATCTCCCTATGGGGGTGCGATTTGGCCGCACCCCCCCCCCCCCCCATGGGGGTACGACTTGGCCGCATCCCCCTATGGGGGGTGTGGCCGCATCCCCCGATGGGGGGTGCGGTTTGGTCGCACCCCCCATGGGGTGCTATCCGTGTAAGATCCCCCCTCCCAAATCGACGGTCCGACCGGGGGATCTTATCGCACACCACCCCTTTAGCACGACGCCAAAGCGACTCTGAAGGGTGAAGGCACTAGCTACTCCAACCCTTTTTCTTGTACACTCCGATGTCACGCCTAGGGGTGGTGTTAAGCGAAGTCACTACACACCAACAGAGTAAGGGAGCAGTATTTTAGCGGAAGATATCATCAAGAGTGCGCTTTGTATCCCTTAGCGGAAGACATTATTAAAGAGTGCGCTTTGTAGCACTTAGCGGAAGACGTAGTTTTATCACAGAAACCACAATTTCAAGACCTGTAAATAATCTACATATCTCTGCCGTATAGAAATCCTAACCATCAAGAATATATTGTCATTATAAATATAGATACCCTAGGATAGGGCACAACAAAAGGAGATGCGGCTTAACAAAACTTTATACCTGACGTAGCCTGATCCGTGGCTTCATCCACACATAGGTGTTGTCACTCATCTGCACCTGTCACCTGTGCTAAAGACAAGTTATTAGAACTACAAACAGAATCCAACTCCTACTAACGCACAAACATAATATAACAATTATAAGGAAGGGGATATCTGGACTCTTATTGGGCCGAGGCAGTCTTCTCACGACCACCGCCTACGTACTCCGTATCATCCTGCATACGGTCTCAGACCCACGTAGTTCTATAAGTTTCGCACGGGTTGCCCTCCCAGACCGTCCATCGTGCGGGTTGCCTTAGAGTAAAACTCATAGGCCATCCGACATTCTCCCAAGGCACCTTATATTCCCGTAGGGATATTTCTCGAAGGCAACATTTCATTCCCGTAGGAACTACTTCTCGAAGGCAACATTTCATTCCCGTAGGAACTACTTCTCGAAGGCAACATTTCATTCCCGTAGGAACTACTTCTCGAAGGCAACATTTCATTCCCGTAGGAACTACTTCTCGAAGGCAACATTTCATTCCCGTAGGAACTATTTCTCGAAGGCAACATTTCATTCCCGTAGGAACTATTTCTCGAAGGCAACATTTCATTCCCGTAGGAAAGAGACACGCTTTGAAACCAGCAACACATCCTCCCGAGAACTCAGTAGAAGGGGAGAAGATAATCTCTTTATGCGCTTACCGTATCTCCATCCGAGAAGATACCACTATTTTAATCTGTTTGGCCATCAAACCCGAGCTGTCCACATAAGGCACGTCTGCATCAATCACTTGGACGCTTGGCATTCAAATCCAAGCTATCCACATAAGGTACGATTGCATCAATCACTTGGACGCTTGGCATTCAAACCCAAGCCATCCACATAAGCTTTATGTTCATTCATAGGCACAAGAAGTAGCACTGTAGTGTGAAAGCGAGAAATAAGATGAAGAGAGATGAGGTGTATATCATCGTAAACCATGGGTGATCAACTCCCATAGGTATTACACCCTATCACAAATTCGTTACCTCATAATGTTAATGCCGAGCTTATGAAACTAAGTGGTTCTATGCAAATATTAATGCTAAGCAGTTCCCTGAACCAAAGCAAGCTCGCATTTGGCATGAAAGCAAGAGTGTCATCATATCGTAAACCGACACCAATTTCAGCTATGGAGGCGTAGACGGAAAAAGGGGAAGATCTCCAAAATCAAGGTTGCACGGGTAGTGGGAGGTTTATCCTCCATCCAATTACCCGCAAACGCGCCCTAACTAACATGATCTAACCATTATGAACCGGGCAGTGGAAAGGTAGAGGGTGGAGCTCATGATTAGCAGCCTTAACAATTTCCTTTCCAAAAGAACCAAGAGAGGGAGAGAGAGAGAGAGAGAGAGAGAGAGAGAGAGAGAGAGAGAGAAAGGAGTGTGCATATAGCATTTGTGAAACGAATACGGTCCACCAAACAAAATACTGGTTGACCAAGTCAACATGGATCGAAACCGACAAACTCCCCCCCCCCCCCCCCCTCCAGCTGCATAGACACTAACAACCCTCAGCTCACTCATGCACAATTATCACCCCATTATACACAGCCACTGCACAAGGCTGCACAAGGCACCTCAAACACATAGCTATACACAGCTGCACAACAATACCCACAACAGCACAACACAATCCACTGCACACTCAACACAAAACACTTTTACATAAGGTTGCACAAGCCACCTCACACACAACACACACCTAACATATTTTAAATCCCCCTTCAGCAGCCACACACTTTTTAACTTCCTCTAGCAGCAGTAGTAAAACACTACAACAACCAACTTAAACTCAAGGAATGACAAGCACATAACCTTTATTATATTAACACAAAAGAACATGCCTTGGACCCCAAAAGAGGCAAGGAAGGAGGCTTTATCTGTTGTCCCAAACAAATCCAGCAAGGTAATAATAATAGCCAGCAAATCCGAATCCAACAAAAGATAATTGGCAGCAACTCTAAAACCAATCCCTTAACTACAAGAGAAGTAATCCCAGAAGGAGGAGGAGAAGATTAAGTAATAAGCTCTCCAAGTTCACGGCAGTGGCCACAAAACCATCCAGATTGGGGGGAAAACAAAACCAGAGCAGCCCCCTTCAAGTTTCCGGCACTCAAAGACCAATGCCAAAGTTAATTACCATCGGATATGCAGAGCTCGGTTGGAGGTTAGAAGGGGAAGATAGAGAGAGAGAGAAGCTTTTCACAACCCAGAATAGAGAGCACGGGAGTGAGGCCAACTGGGAGAGATAAAAGGGGAGGAGGGGAGCCTAATAACTCCAACTATAGCATCACATTCCAGCCAAGCCCAAAACTTCCTCCCGTGGATTTAATCCAAGGGTAAATCTTAAGCCAACACAAGGAGATCCAAGAATTTCTAGCATAACAACCAAGAACTTACTAGCATAAAAACCAAGAACTTACTAGCATAAAAACCAAGAACTTACTAGCATAAAACCAAGCGAGAGCCGAGCATCAAGGGGGGGCATTGCCGGCGGAGGGAGAGATGGAGCAGAGGAGACCTTCCATGCTGCCTTCCATCGCAGCACAATAACTCGCCAAATATTAATTAACCAAGACGAATCAACAGAGCTTGGTCAAGAGAGGAGAAGAGGTTGGAGAAGTAGGAGATCTCGAACCTTAACCTCTTGTTGTGAGGAGGAAGAACCATGGGGAAGGGGGCGGTTTCCCGCGCCGCCCGTCTTGCCGGAAACCCTCACCATGACAGAGCTTCGAGGAGGAAGAGAGAGATGAGGGCGAGAGGCAACCTTGCGGTCTCCCCCACCGGAGTCGTATCCATATAGCAAAATGTTAAGATAAACTCCAACTGAAATTAGAAATACCCAAAACAGCGATAAACGACGTCTCCATCCTGACAGAACTTCCAAGGGGAGGAGATTGTATATACAATATAATTTATTTTTGGCCCAATGGAAATTTGATTTGGGCAGTTTACTCATAACTGAATTACAAGGAGGAGGATTGCATAAGTCCCATCGTAATGCGCCACCCCCATTATTCTCATGGGATAATATGAAGCAGAGGAGAGAGAAGAGATAGGTTAGTGACGTTCTTGCATCTCTTATTGATGTTGTAGCGCCTTAGGATGTGGCAGAGATTAAACCAGTTAGTTTTAAATCTCTTGGCACCACCATCAATCCAACCATCCCGTACCTTAAAACTGGCCCATGAACCAAATTAAATTAAAACCCACTTGACTACTACAATAAAGCTGGAACCTACTTTTTGTTGAAGAAGCCATAACAATAATTAATATATCCTCTTCTTTTCCCCCTTTTTATAAAGGGGAGATCTCAAAAAGTTTTGGCCTCCAGAACATAATCAAACCAAGCTCCTGTTACTATTATTCCATTATATGGATCATGCCACAAAATTTCATGTTTTATCAGAATTTGTTCGAGACCCTCCAATGGTGATTTTAGTTTTGAAGAAATATCAACGCAGTTAACAGGTGGTGATCTCGAAATTCATCAATGCCCCTAAATTCAGAGCATCATAAAAATTAAGAGGTATAAGAGGAAGAGAGGTAGATGATGGTGAAGAAGAAGAGGAGGGAGAGGAAGTATGGCATACCTTGCCAGATCCCCCCCCCCATAGCAGAACATCATTATAACTCAAGAGCTAAGTCAGGAATTTTGCCAAAAAAGAAAAAGATAAGAAGTTGAAGATGTTGCCCCTATTTCCACAGAACATTCATAAGAGGAGAAAGGGAGGAGGAGGGATGCGGGGGTGGGAAGAAAGGACCTTGCCCCCCTTATTTTGTAGACCTGAGAGACCAATCCGATGCTTCCAACGAGCTCAAGGGCTCAAAAAAATCTGAGGTGTCGTGGCATGAGGGAGTTCGCGATACCTCCGGTGAGTCTCTCCCCCGCCCTAGGTTTTCTATCCCTGGTTTGCCTCCCCTGTTCAGCGTTTCCGCTGGGTTTTTTTTTTTTTTTTAGTTTTAGTTATCTAAGTTTATATATATATATATCATTTAGATGAGCATTTAATTATATACAAACATATATATATTTGAAATTCTCAAAATAAGCGCGTGAAGAAAAAATGAGCGGATGGTGTCGCTGTGTTCGTAACAATTACGTGAAGTTAACGAAATTATTTGAAGTTGATTCCGAGCCCGTTCGCCCAATATTTTAAACTGGCGTTGTTGTCGCGCTCGACGTTACTCAAAATAGTGGTTTTCTTCAAACGACCTCGGATCGAAACGAAACGAGTTCCGTTGCACTCGTATCAATTATACGAGTCTAAAGCAACTGACGGAAATCGATTCGGGGTACGTATGCTCCATATTCTAAAACTGCGTCGTCGTGACGCGCTGCGATACTCAAAACGGTCACTTTTATCAAATGACCTCTGATCGAAACGAAACGAGTTCCGTTGCACTCGTGTCAACTATACGAGTCTAACGTAACTGACGGAAGTCGATTCAGAGCACGTATGCTCCATATTCTAAAACTGTGTCGTCGTGACGCGCTGCGATACTCAAAACGGTCACTTTCACCAAATGACCTCTGATTGAAACGAAACGAGTTCCGTTGCACTCGTGTCAACTATACGAGTCTAACGTAACTGACGGAAGTCGATTCGGAGCACGTACGCTCAATAAACAACTTTGACGTTGTGGCGAAGCACGATGCTACCCAAAACAGTTATTTCTTTAAATAACCACCACTATGTGGTGAAGGTCGGGTCGTGATTTTCCTCTGACCTGGCCTAAGCTCCTGCAAGGGTTCAACTGAACCGGCTAGCCCCCTTTTTCAAAGTCGGGATGTTACAATCCAATAAAACAAAGAAAATTTTCGTCCCTGAAAATACGAGTGGGTCATGGAGATTGAAAATGGGGCCTACTATAGACCGCTATATGTGTCGAACGACCCCAAAATTTAAGGGTCTATAGATTTGGTTTTACCTAAATGAGCTGTGTTGACAGCTCCCGTCGTGTACTGTAATAAGTAGCTTAAGCGAACTAGGGGGTAGCTTTATCCTAGCCATGTCCATTCTGCCGTAATTCTGATATATTGTTCGAGGGAACATTTCGCGCGCCAAATTGTTTGCTAAAGGTATTACCAGTTTAGACAATTATATCGAGTAAGTAATTCTAGCAACATCGAGTACCTCCAAGGTTTGAACGATTCAAAAATTGATCTAATCGTGAGGAACAAGAAACCCTTCATCACTCGATAACCCTCCCGTGAACCGAGCTTAACGGGAGACGAAGGCAACTCAACACCTTTCAGGGAGCCGAGCTCAACTGGAAGTGAAGACAACTCAACACCTTCCAAGGAGCCGAGCTCAACTGGAAGTGGAGGCAACTCAACACCTTCCAAGGAGCCGAGCTCAACTGGAAGTGGAGGCAACTCAACACCTTCCAAGGTTCGCATATCTGAAACGCAAAATTTATGAGTTGTGTCCGAAAGGCACATAGTAAAAATCTATCAACATATAGCTAATTCTCTTACGGGGCTACATGTCAGTGGAACATATAAAAGTTATAACTTGCATAAGCTTTTGTAAAACCCATCAACATATAACCGACTCTCATACGAAGGTTATATGTTGGTGGAACAGATGAAAATTGTAAATAAGTAGAGTAAAATCATGAACATATAACTAACTCCCATACGAAGGTTATATGTTAATGGTACAGATAAAATTGCAAATAAGCAGTAAAAATCCATAAACATATAACCAACTCCCATACGAAGGTTATATATTAATGGTATATGCAGATATGTATGTTTTGATGCAAATGATGCGTTTGCAAATATGTATGTTTTGATGCATATGCAAGCCATGCATAACGAGTACTCACGACTCAATCACAACACACAATGTTGACACAGTTTGACCGCTTTTCTTCCAGCAGGGTTGCGACCCCCGCGGGCCTCACCGATGTGGCTGTCGGTGACAGTGGCCGGTCCTGCCACTTCTGGGTGTGGACGTACCGCACTACCCAGGCCCTAATGTACAACCCAGTGTACTCCTGGATGTGAGCAACATCCGTCAATTACAAAATTCGGCTATCCAGCAGAGGGACCCTGCGGGGAAATAATAAATAACCTCCCGGGGTTCACACACTCCCTAGTACCTCATGAGTCGTCAACCTTCCCATTCTTGTATGAACGGTCATTGGGCATGACTGACCTGCCACGGTAATCACATATAATGTTTTACCAGTGCTCTTTATGTTGACATACTTTGACCGCTTCTTTTTGCAGGGTAGCGAACCCCGCGGGCCTCACCGATGTGGCCGTCGGTGACAGTGGCCGGTCCTGCCACTTCTGGGTGTGGACGTACCGCACTACCCAGGCCCCAACGTACAACCCCGTGTACCCTCGGACGTAGGAGACATCCGGTAATAACTGAATTTGGCCAACCAGTGGAGGGACCCAACGGGGCATATAAGATACAACCAAGCTCCCGAGGTGCACACCTCCCTGTTGCCTAGAGTCGTCAACCTTCCCGCACCGGTACGTACGGTCTACGGGCATGACCGACCCGCCACTTTTCCCAAAGCAAGCAAGCAATAAAATAGGTAACCATCACCTTCGGGTCCTCAGTGGCTTACCCTTTTTAACGAGGCTTCCCGGCTGGCTGAGTATGCAACCGTCGCAAGTCCTGCGAATGCTAACAAAGTACTTTTTAGGATGGTTTATATACAAGCTTTTATAAATTTGCCACAAGTTTACTTCAATCCAGTACGTCGCCTTAGTAATTATTTCCTGAAATATTAACGTTATTGAAAAGGCTAACATTTTATCATAGCTCTTTCACGATTGCACGACTTTATTTTCAACAGATCGTCAAATTGATCAAGTCAAATCATACTTCATATTTGCAATTTGTTAGAGCATTTCTCGATATACACGCAAAATTTCATTTGATTAGCTCACCTCAAATGAAAATTTGAAAACGAGAATTTTAATCCCAATAAAACAAATAGGCTTAAACTTGGGATTGAAATTAGTAATCGAATCCTTACATTGTACACATAATTTCATACGATTAGTTTACCTTGAATGGAATTTTGAAAACGAAAATTTAACCCCAATAAAACAAAGAGGCTTAAACCCAGGGTTCAAAATTTGAAGTGGATGTTTGTAAGGTTTTACGTGAGTGTTTTATGGGGACAATGTAAATCGCCGCTCGAGATCGGAAGTGGTAAATGACATTTAAGTGTCACTCCACATATATGCCAAGTTTGTTGTCAATTTCTACCTTTTAGGTCCACCACTGCTTCCGCTGCAGTGGTTCGTCCCGAACCACACTACATCGATTAGCGGAGGAAGAGGAGTTTCTGTGATCACGAATAGGTCGACAAGATCGGTTGCGCTCTGATCCATTTGTAAGATCCCCCCTCCCAAATCGACGGTCCGACCGGGGGATCTTATCGCACACCACCCCTTTAGCACGACGCCAAAGCGACTCTGAAGGGTGAAGGCACTAGCTACTCCAACCCTTTTTCTTGTACACTCCGATGTCACGCCTAGGGGTGGTGTTAAGCGAAGTCACTACACACCAACAGAGTAAGGGAGCAGTATTTTAGCGGAAGATATCATCAAGAGTGCGCTTTGTATCCCTTAGCGGAAGACATTATTAAAGAGTGCGCTTTGTAGCACTTAGCGGAAGACGTAGTTTTATCACAGAAACCACAATTTCAAGACCTGTAAATAATCTACATATCTCTGCCGTATAGAAATCCTAACCATCAAGAATATATTGTCATTATAAATATAGATACCCTAGGATAGGGCACAACAAAAGGAGATGCGGCTTAACAAAACTTTATACCTGACGTAGCCTGATCCGTGGCTTCATCCACACATAGGTGTTGTCACTCATCTGCACCTGTCACCTGTGCTAAAGACAAGTTATTAGAACTACAAACAGAATCCAACTCCTACTAACGCACAAACATAATATAACAATTATAAGGAAGGGGATATCTGGACTCTTATTGGGCCGAGGCAGTCTTCTCACGACCACCGCCTACGTACTCCGTATCATCCTGCATACGGTCTCAGACCCACGTAGTTCTATAAGTTTCGCACGGGTTGCCCTCCCAGACCGTCCATCGTGCGGGTTGCCTTAGAGTAAAACTCATAGGCCATCCGACATTCTCCCAAGGCACCTTATATTCCCGTAGGGATATTTCTCGAAGGCAACATTTCATTCCCGTAGGAACTACTTCTCGAAGGCAACATTTCATTCCCGTAGGAACTACTTCTCGAAGGCAACATTTCATTCCCGTAGGAACTACTTCTCGAAGGCAACATTTCATTCCCGTAGGAACTACTTCTCGAAGGCAACATTTCATTCCCGTAGGAACTATTTCTCGAAGGCAACATTTCATTCCCGTAGGAACTATTTCTCGAAGGCAACATTTCATTCCCGTAGGAAAGAGACACGCTTTGAAACCAGCAACACATCCTCCCGAGAACTCAGTAGAAGGGGAGAAGATAATCTCTTTATGCGCTTACCGTATCTCCATCCGAGAAGATACCACTATTTTAATCTGTTTGGCCATCAAACCCGAGCTGTCCACATAAGGCACGTCTGCATCAATCACTTGGACGCTTGGCATTCAAATCCAAGCTATCCACATAAGGTACGATTGCATCAATCACTTGGACGCTTGGCATTCAAACCCAAGCCATCCACATAAGCTTTATGTTCATTCATAGGCACAAGAAGTAGCACTGTAGTGTGAAAGCGAGAAATAAGATGAAGAGAGATGAGGTGTATATCATCGTAAACCATGGGTGATCAACTCCCATAGGTATTACACCCTATCACAAATTCGTTACCTCATAATGTTAATGCCGAGCTTATGAAACTAAGTGGTTCTATGCAAATATTAATGCTAAGCAGTTCCCTGAACCAAAGCAAGCTCGCATTTGGCATGAAAGCAAGAGTGTCATCATATCGTAAACCGACACCAATTTCAGCTATGGAGGCGTAGACGGAAAAAGGGGAAGATCTCCAAAATCAAGGTTGCACGGGTAGTGGGAGGTTTATCCTCCATCCAATTACCCGCAAACGCGCCCTAACTAACATGATCTAACCATTATGAACCGGGCAGTGGAAAGGTAGAGGGTGGAGCTCATGATTAGCAGCCTTAACAATTTCCTTTCCAAAAGAACCAAGAGAGGGAGAGAGAGAGAGAGAGAGAGAGAGAGAGAGAGAGAGAGAGAGAGAGAGAGAGAGAAAGGAGTGTGCATATAGCATTTGTGAAACGAATACGGTCCACCAAACAAAATACTGGTTGACCAAGTCAACATGGATCGAAACCGACAAACTCCCCCCCCCCCCCCCCCCCCCCCCCTCCAGCTGCATAGACACTAACAACCCTCAGCTCACTCATGCACAATTATCACCCCATTATACACAGCCACTGCACAAGGCTGCACAAGGCACCTCAAACACATAGCTATACACAGCTGCACAACAATACCCACAACAGCACAACACAATCCACTGCACACTCAACACAAAACACTTTTACATAAGGTTGCACAAGCCACCTCACACACAACACACACCTAACATATTTTAAATCCCCCTTCAGCAGCCACACACTTTTTAACTTCCTCTAGCAGCAGTAGTAAAACACTACAACAACCAACTTAAACTCAAGGAATGACAAGCACATAACCTTTATTATATTAACACAAAAGAACATGCCTTGGACCCCAAAAGAGGCAAGGAAGGAGGCTTTATCTGTTGTCCCAAACAAATCCAGCAAGGTAATAATAATAGCCAGCAAATCCGAATCCAACAAAAGATAATTGGCAGCAACTCTAAAACCAATCCCTTAACTACAAGAGAAGTAATCCCAGAAGGAGGAGGAGAAGATTAAGTAATAAGCTCTCCAAGTTCACGGCAGTGGCCACAAAACCATCCAGATTGGGGGGAAAACAAAACCAGAGCAGCCCCCTTCAAGTTTCCGGCACTCAAAGACCAATGCCAAAGTTAATTACCATCGGATATGCAGAGCTCGGTTGGAGGTTAGAAGGGGAAGATAGAGAGAGAGAGAAGCTTTTCACAACCCAGAATAGAGAGCACGGGAGTGAGGCCAACTGGGAGAGATAAAAGGGGAGGAGGGGAGCCTAATAACTCCAACTATAGCATCACATTCCAGCCAAGCCCAAAACTTCCTCCCGTGGATTTAATCCAAGGGTAAATCTTAAGCCAACACAAGGAGATCCAAGAATTTCTAGCATAACAACCAAGAACTTACTAGCATAAAAACCAAGAACTTACTAGCATAAAAACCAAGAACTTACTAGCATAAAACCAAGCGAGAGCCGAGCATCAAGGGGGGGCATTGCCGGCGGAGGGAGAGATGGAGCAGAGGAGACCTTCCATGCTGCCTTCCATCGCAGCACAATAACTCGCCAAATATTAATTAACCAAGACGAATCAACAGAGCTTGGTCAAGAGAGGAGAAGAGGTTGGAGAAGTAGGAGATCTCGAACCTTAACCTCTTGTTGTGAGGAGGAAGAACCATGGGGAAGGGGGCGGTTTCCCGCGCCGCCCGTCTTGCCGGAAACCCTCACCATGACAGAGCTTCGAGGAGGAAGAGAGAGATGAGGGCGAGAGGCAACCTTGCGGTCTCCCCCACCGGAGTCGTATCCATATAGCAAAATGTTAAGATAAACTCCAACTGAAATTAGAAATACCCAAAACAGCGATAAACGACGTCTCCATCCTGACAGAACTTCCAAGGGGAGGAGATTGTATATACAATATAATTTATTTTTGGCCCAATGGAAATTTGATTTGGGCAGTTTACTCATAACTGAATTACAAGGAGGAGGATTGCATAAGTCCCATCGTAATGCGCCACCCCCATTATTCTCATGGGATAATATGAAGCAGAGGAGAGAGAAGAGATAGGTTAGTGACGTTCTTGCATCTCTTATTGATGTTGTAGCGCCTTAGGATGTGGCAGAGATTAAACCAGTTAGTTTTAAATCTCTTGGCACCACCATCAATCCAACCATCCCGTACCTTAAAACTGGCCCATGAACCAAATTAAATTAAAACCCACTTGACTACTACAATAAAGCTGGAACCTACTTTTTGTTGAAGAAGCCATAACAATAATTAATATATCCTCTTCTTTTCCCCCTTTTTATAAAGGGGAGATCTCAAAAAGTTTTGGCCTCCAGAACATAATCAAACCAAGCTCCTGTTACTATTATTCCATTATATGGATCATGCCACAAAATTTCATGTTTTATCAGAATTTGTTCGAGACCCTCCAATGGTGATTTTAGTTTTGAAGAAATATCAACGCAGTTAACAGGTGGTGATCTCGAAATTCATCAATGCCCCTAAATTCAGAGCATCATAAAAATTAAGAGGTATAAGAGGAAGAGAGGTAGATGATGGTGAAGAAGAAGAGGAGGGAGAGGAAGTATGGCATACCTTGCCAGATCCCCCCCCCCCCCCCCATAGCAGAACATCATTATAACTCAAGAGCTAAGTCAGGAATTTTGCCAAAAAAGAAAAAGATAAGAAGTTGAAGATGTTGCCCCTATTTCCACAGAACATTCATAAGAGGAGAAAGGGAGGAGGAGGGATGCGGGGGTGGGAAGAAAGGACCTTGCCCCCCTTATTTTGTAGACCTGAGAGACCAATCCGATGCTTCCAACGAGCTCAAGGGCTCAAAAAAATCTGAGGTGTCGTGGCATGAGGGAGTTCGCGATACCTCCGGTGAGTCTCTCCCCCGCCCTAGGTTTTCTATCCCTGGTTTGCCTCCCCTGTTCAGCGTTTCCGCTGGGTTTTTTTTTTTTTTTTAGTTTTAGTTATCTAAGTTTATATATATATATATCATTTAGATGAGCATTTAATTATATACAAACATATATATATTTGAAATTCTCAAAATAAGCGCGTGAAGAAAAAATGAGCGGATGGTGTCGCTGTGTTCGTAACAATTACGTGAAGTTAACGAAATTATTTGAAGTTGATTCCGAGCCCGTTCGCCCAATATTTTAAACTGGCGTTGTTGTCGCGCTCGACGTTACTCAAAATAGTGGTTTTCTTCAAACGACCTCGGATCGAAACGAAACGAGTTCCGTTGCACTCGTATCAATTATACGAGTCTAAAGCAACTGACGGAAATCGATTCGGGGTACGTATGCTCCATATTCTAAAACTGCGTCGTCGTGACGCGCTGCGATACTCAAAACGGTCACTTTTATCAAATGACCTCTGATCGAAACGAAACGAGTTCCGTTGCACTCGTGTCAACTATACGAGTCTAACGTAACTGACGGAAGTCGATTCAGAGCACGTATGCTCCATATTCTAAAACTGTGTCGTCGTGACGCGCTGCGATACTCAAAACGGTCACTTTCACCAAATGACCTCTGATTGAAACGAAACGAGTTCCGTTGCACTCGTGTCAACTATACGAGTCTAACGTAACTGACGGAAGTCGATTCGGAGCACGTACGCTCAATAAACAACTTTGACGTTGTGGCGAAGCACGATGCTACCCAAAACAGTTATTTCTTTAAATAACCACCACTATGTGGTGAAGGTCGGGTCGTGATTTTCCTCTGACCTGGCCTAAGCTCCTGCAAGGGTTCAACTGAACCGGCTAGCCCCCTTTTTCAAAGTCGGGATGTTACAATCCGCACCCCGCTTAGTGGGGTGCGGACTGACCGCTCCCCGGTAATGGGGTGCGGTCTTTGGTTTCGCCTGGTGCTTCTCACGGCGTGACGCGCGCATGTGGCGGAGTCCTCCACTTCCATGATCATGGGTTGGACCGTTGACCCCACTAACCCCACCTCTCCTTAGTAGAGTTTTCTCTAAACGCACCCCAGGACTCTTATGGGTGCATATCATAAGCCCCCCAAACCTTCGGAGTTCGATTTATTGCGTGGAGGAGTGCAGAGGTTTTGTCTTGCTCACGGCAGTCCAAATCGTTGTCATAGTCGCGCGTTGTACCATATGTAAGACCCCTTCCCCCGGACTTCCAAAAACTTGGGAGGACGGAGGGAACATGAAGAGGAATGGGCCCCGATAATAGGCCACATGAAGTAGTCGAGGCCCTTTTAGCCTTACTACGGGTCTTACTGCCCAGAACCGCCGTCTCGTGGTGGGTAGCCACCACTTAACGCCGATTCTGCCGGCCAATTCTAGAGGAAGCATCCATAGTTAACATTACCTAAGAGATACATATCCATCCAAAAACCAAAAGACATAGAAAGGTAACATCATAGTCTGGTACAATTCATAAGAGAGTACCCGGGAACAAACCCGGTCAAATAAAGCTGAAACTAAAACTCCTCGAAAACTAAAGTGACTATAACATGGTCCTCATCACCAAGTACTAAGAATCTAGGACGAAATCTCACGGTAGTACGGTCGCCAACAGGAGGGGCTCCGGGATCCGTAGCTCCTGCCGAATCAGATCCTCCTGTCCTCTGGTGTTGGGTCTCCTGGTGCTGCCTCCCCTGTGTTAGGTCACAACCGACCGTCAGTCTAAAAGACTCAGCCACAACCTCCCCGCCTCCCCCCGTGACTCCTAGGCACCGGGTGGAGAGGAGGAAAAAGGAGGGACACAAGGCAGTATAATTTCAAGCAGATGACAAATGGTAGGTAGAATAATTATAGCACGTATTTATACAAATGAGCACGGTATAAGAACAGGCGAGTATATAGTAAGGCAATAACCATTGTACAAGGTTACTAACAACATAAGCAGTGTCACAATATAAGAGAAGCAATAGAAAGTGTATCAAATTGCAGTAAATGGAGCATCCACTAAAAGTAAACAAGCCACGGTTCAAAGGGCAACAGTGAGGTTTTCATAATTTTAAGTCAGGAAAAACCTTAACTTATCAATTCAAAAGATAAGTTAAGGGATCGTTTTGCAAGGCCCATCATATAAGACATCCCATACTACTTTATATGATGGGGGAAAAAAGAAAGATGAGTGATGTGATGTATGCAAGACTTCTGGTCATCCCATGTATGCTCACTAGAATAAGGTGAATCATCGTTGTTTCTAGCTAACTCTATTTCTACTATTTAGTGAGGCTAGTTTAACTATATTCCCTTTAGATGCCCTATGCTAAGTCACTCTCAGGGTTAGTGAACTCCTATCAATCTAAGTTTTTAGGTCATGTAATTCTTAAGTTCACTCTATATGTTATACTTGAAATATGATCAGGAGATCAACTAAATCACAAGGACCATTTTACTTAAGACATCAAAATACTCAGATACGTAACCTTATACATGCTTTACTAAAATGGGTCTATAGGGAACTATACTGCACCAAAAATTCTTTATAACAAATCATTAGAAAGGTAAGAGCAAGGGCTACAACTTTTGTATTGACCACATGTTCTGAATTTGAGTGTAAGTCATTCAATTCACTGCTTAAAGTTTCAGCTTGGGGTGTGACATTTAATTACTACAATTACATGGTTTACTAAAAAGGGTCTACAGGGAGCTACACTTCACCAAAAATTATGTATAACATATCATTAGAAAGGTAAGAGCAAGGGATACAACTTTTGTATTGACCACATATTCTGAATTTGAGTGCAAGTCATTCAATTTACTGCTTAAAGTCTCAGCTTGGGGTGTGACCTTTAATTACTACAATTACATGGTTTACTAAAAAGGGTATACAGGGAGCTACACTTCACCAAAAATTCTGTATAACATATCATTAGAAAGGTAAGAGCAAGAGCTACAACTTTTGTATTGACCACATGTTTTGAATTTGAGTGTAAGTCATTCAATTTACTGCTTAAAGTTTCAGCTTGGGGTGTGACCTTTAATTACTACAATTACATGGTTTACTAAAAAGGGTCTATAGGGAGCTACACTTCACCAAAAAATCTGTATAACATATCATTAGAAAGGTAAGAGCAAGAGCTACAACTTTTGTATTGACCACATGTTCTGAATTTGAGTGTAAGTCATTCAATTTACTACTTAAAGTTTCAGCTTGGGGTGTGACCTTTAATTACTACAATTACATGGTTTACTAAAAAGGGTCTACAGGGAGCTACACTTCACCAAAAATTCTGCATAACATATCATTAGAAAGGTAAGAGCAAGAGCTACAACTTTTGTATTGACCACATGTTCTGAATTTGAGTGTAAGTCACTCAATTTACTGTTTAAAGTTTCAGCTTGGGGTGTGACATTTAAATACTACTCATTTATTCAATCTAGTGATCACAAATTCCAACTTTCCTACCTTCATATCTACTTAGCCAAACCTCATAGATGGCTTATCATGACTTGGGGTGAGACCCCTTGAGATTTCATTGAAAATTTATAATTAATATTCTCTAAACTCACAAAAATCATAGAATGAAATATCTAGCAAAACCATAGAAAAGTGTCTTACAAATATTCTAAATTTCTCACCAAGCATAGGTCATACATGGGTACATGCATGGCCTGAAAATCATTCATGTTGCCTGCAACAATATTCCTAAATTTCAGAAATACTAAAACCTTAAACCAAGGACATGTGTTACTAAATATGAACATGAATGCCACTATTCACTCCTCTTCACTTAGAGTAGTCAACATGCATGCCTAGATTACTCACCCAAATCAAGTCCAAATATCATAAAATTTTGTGCAGAGGTGAGTCATCACATGATAAACATGTTACCAAAAATTTGGGCCAAAACTATAAGTTTATGCCCCATAAGTTATTACAATAATGAAATTTAAATTATTCCAAAAACTATAGAAAATTTTTCTCCTAAAATCATCAAACTTGGACAGTGATTTTATATAGCCATCACACACATTGGGTACAAATTTCACATGCATGCAAATGATATTGAGAGAAAAATACACATTATACACATGCATGAACATATTGTACGTCCTGCACTAAAACAGATGCACAGGACTGTACAGTCATCCAAATCAGTTGATTTTAAGCTTAGACGAAAGTAGACATCAAGATCTACAAATCTTGTCTCTGGTGAAATTTGCAAATTCGGCCTCTAAGGGCTTCATTTTCCTGCTTGAACATCTTAAATAAAGTGTGACAGATTGAACACTATTCATTTATTAAAATCATGTGGTCTGCATTTAGGGATCTAATCAGATCCAACGGCCAGGGCATCGTCTTCCACCTCTCGCCAAGGGCTGAGAATGAAAGCGCCTGGGCTACCTTTGAGCCCGATTTCCCGGCCACCTACTTGACTCCACGGCCGACCACCACCACCACCACCTTCACGAAGGTGGGGGCTATCGAGACGGCGGTCTTGATCGGCCGGTGGCGGCCGGAATAAGGAAAGAGGGGAGGGTGATTTCGACAGAAAAACCCGTGAAAACCAGTGGTGGATCTCGCTCAATCGAGCTCGTCTCACCTCCTAATTGATCTAGATAGCTAGCACGAGGGAAGAGGGAGAGGTACGGGCCTGAGTTTGTGGTCGGAGGCGCGGATTTGCCCTTGTTCCCATGCGTGAGTGATCGCCGCCGGAAGCCATGGCTGTTTGTGGGTTCAGAGCTCGAAGGCTTCGCCGGAGGTGAGGGTTCTTCTTCGTGGAGGTCACTGAGCATGCAACAGCTCTCAATTGAGGCTGGGGTGGAGTTAAAAAGGAAAAACAGTTGGTGGTTCGGCCATTAATTTCACCTCCCGAGCTCCCAATGCATGGGCTCCAAATGGTGTCAAACCAGTTGGGGGACACCGCCTGAGGTCGGGTGGAGGGGGAGAGGTGGAATTGAGGTGCCAATTGGCACTCTAAGGCTGGGTTAAAGGTGGGTGAAGTCACCATTTTGAAAGCTCACTAAGATTACCCTTGTTCCTTTCTCATGGCCATGCATGGCTGCCACCTAGGATCAAAAATGGTGGGATTTTATTCCCCCTTGTCAGCTGAAGGTGTTGGGATGGGGTGGTGTGTGCCAAATGGCAAGGTGCCCAAGATTTTCTTCACTCTCTCTCTCTCTTCCTATTTTGGCTTTTTCCCCAAAAAAAATGGCCCCTTAATTAACATCCTATTTAACTCATTACTTAAAGGAAAATCAGCCATGGTATGGACTGATTGTGGGCTTGAGGTTGGGCTAGGGCCCAAAGAAAATCAGTTTAACCCATGATGACTTAATGGGTTACTTGAGATTTAGCTCAAGACCACCTAGGTTAATGTGAGTGATTCAAATGAATCCAATGGACTCTATGGGTCTTAGATTGATGGAGCTTTGTGGAGGGGGAACACAAGGAGGTCTTAAGCTCACTTAGTGAGCTTGGGGGGCATAATGGGGCCCTTAGGGTTTTGCCCTAATTTTTCAGGTTGAAAGAGCTCATTGAGCTATTGGGATCTTAAATGAAACCCTAGAGGTCAATTCCTCATAATAAGTTAGTTGGCTCTCATCCCTAAGGTTCTGTACATTGGTTAGGGAGTTTAGTTCACCCTAGTGTCACCCCAATCTCCTGTTGGTCTAGGGAGTTTGTTTAGAAGGGGAGAGTGTCAAAACTTGTACTAAGGGGGCCTAGCAGTTTTGGGTATGTTACAATTCCCAATATGCAATAAAATAATTTCGTCCCCGAAATTTAAGATTAGTTGTACGGATGTTGACATTAAGAGAAAGACTTAATCTTTAAAGAAGAGTGCGAAGTGTACCTGCACTGAATAGCCTTGGATATTTTTGTTGCATGAGATCCAGGGGCTCCCAGGTGTGCTCCTCTTGACCATGATTAGACCACAACACCTTGACTAGTGGAATTTTCTTCTTTCTCAGGGTCCGGACTGCCGTTTCATCAATTTGGATTGGCTCTAGAGAAACAGTTCTATCAGAAGCCACTGGATTTGAAGCTGAAGTTACATGTTGGTCTGGCCGGATTAGTGCCTTCCGGAGGGAGGAGATATGAAAAACGTTGTGCAGGCCGGCCAAGTCCGGAGATAGTTCTAATCTATATGCCACAGGACCGAATCTTTCTAGAATTCTGAAAGGCCCGAGGTACCTGGGGCTGAGCTTCTTCAGTCCCCGTACCCGGGTGATGCCATGAGCTGGTCGGATCTTTAGAAAAACTTGGTCACCCACTTTGAATTCTACCTGACGGTGATGCGCATCATAGTATTTGGCTTGCCTGCTCTGGGCTTCTAACAACTTCTGTCGTATTAAGCGTACTTGAGCATCGGTGTCTTCGATGAATTTAGATCCTAAGGCCGAGGGGTCTCCATCTTGCACCCAGGATAGCAGAGTTCTACACTTCCTTCCGTACAAGGCTTCATAAGGTGCCATTCCTATGGAGGTATGGTGGCTGTTGTTGTAGGATAACTCTACCAACGGTAACAGTCCCTCCCATGGCTCCCCACTATCCAATATGCATAATCGGAGGAGGTCTTCCATCGTCCGAATAGTGCGTTCAGTTTGCCCATCTGTTTGAGGGTGGAAAGCGGTACTGAAGTTCAGGCGGGACCCTAAGTAGGCTTGGACAGCCCTCCACTCCTTAGATGTAAATCTTCCATCTCGATCTGATATGACGGTTTTTGGCATGCCATGGTAACGTACAAACTGTTCTACGAAGAGTCGAATTAGTACGCTGACCGGGGCTTTCTTTTTCATCGGAATGAATCTGGCCACTTTAGTTAATCTGTCAACGATTACCCAGACCGAGTCATGACCGGAACGGGACCTTGGTAACCCATGCACGAAGTCCATCGAGATATCTTCAAATTTCCAAACAGGCACTGACAAGGATTGAAGTCGTCCTGCCGGATTTCTGCATTCCGCCTTTACACACGGACAAGTTTCGCAGAGGTTTATAAATTTTGTTATATCCTTCTTCATCCCAGGCCAAAACATGGTTCTTTTTAAATCTGCTGTCATCTTGGTGATTCCCGGGTGTACTGAATACTTGCTATAATGCGCTTCGGTCATGATCTCCTCCCTAAGCTGGTTTGTAGCCGGAATGTAAACTCGGTCCTTGAAGCGAACTAAACTGTCGATGATAGAGAAGTCTTTGGCGGTGCCCGTATTCAGTGCTTCAAAAACTGGTTCCAAATCCGCATCTTGTTTTTGACCTTCCCGGATGCGATCCTTGATATCACTCTCGATTGAGATCGATCCCAGATACTCTTCGTACAATTCGGGGTCTGCTCGGGAGACTAGAGTAATATTCAGATTTTCCATTTCTCGGATCAACTCCAATGACGACAATCGTATTTCTGGTTCCGATGTGCCGACTGTTCTGCTCAAAGCGTCAACCACTTTATTCGCTTTTCCGGGGTGATAGTGCATTGTATACTGATAATCACAAAGGAATTCCACCCATCTTCTTTGACGCATATTAAGATCCTTCTGTGTGTCTACGTATTTTAAATTTTTGTGATCAGAGAAGATGTCACAGTGTACTCCGTACAGATAATGCCGCCAAATTTTTAGCGCGAATACTACAGCTCCCATCTCTAGGTCATGCACGTGATAGTTTTGTTCATGCTTTTTCAATTGCCGGGATGCATAAGCAATTACATGACCGTTTTGCATTAGTACAACACCCATTCCTTGGTAAGAGGCGTCAGTGTAAACTTGGAAGCCCTCCTTCCCTGATGGTAAGGCAAGAATTGGAGCAGAGATTAATCTGGCTTTTAAGTCCTGGAAGGCTGTTTCACACTTGGGGGTCCAGATGAACGACGAATCTTTCTTCGTTAACGTGGTAAGCGGTAGTGCGATCCGGGAGAAACCTTGCACGAACTTCCGGTAGTATCCGGCAAGTCCTAGAAAGCTCCTTATGTCTGAGGCCGTTTTCGGTTGGGGCCAATCTCGGACTGCTTGGATTTTTGCTGGGTCAACGGCCAATCCAGCGCCGCTAATGATGTGGCCTAAGAAGGCTACTTCACTGAGCCAAAATTGGCATTTACTGAACTTTGCGAAAAGCTTATTCTCCTGAAGTTTCTGGAGAGTTAAGGATAAATGCTGGGTGTGATCCTCCTTTGTTTTCGAATAAATTAGAATGTCATTTATAAAAACGATAACGAAGGAATCTATGTATGGTTCAAACACTTTGTTCATTAAACTCATGAATGCAGAGGGGGCATTCGTGAGTCCGAATGGCATTACTGTGAACTCGTGTAATCCATACCTGCTACTGAAAGCCGTCTTTGGGATATCCTCCTCCCGGATCCTCAGTTGGTAATACCCTGATCTGAGATCTAGTTTTGAATACCAGAAAGCCCCTTGTAATTGATCAAACAGTTCGTCGATACGGGGTAGGGGATATGTGTTTCTAACTGTCAAACGGTTGAGTTCTCTATAGTCAATGCACAGCCTCAAGGTTCCGTCTTTCTTTTTAACGAAGAGGACCGGGGCTCCCCATGGTGACGAACTTGGCCTTACAAAGCCTGCTTCTACTAACTCTTGCAGTTGGCTTCGGAATTCGGCTAACTCCTTTGGTGCCATTCTATAAGGTGCTTTAGATACTGGTTTTGCTCCTGGTACTAGTTGAATTTGAAAGTCGGCCTCTCTGTGTGGAGGCAATCTGGGTAATTTGTCGGGAAAGACATCGGCAAAATCCCTTACCACCGGGATGTCTCCTAAGGGTTCACCTGACTCTTCTATTCCAAAGCAAACTAAAAATAATTCATTTCCCTGAAGATGCGATTTGACGGCCTGGACGGAAGATAAGAGGTTTTTGGAGACTGGTAAGGCACTTTCAAAGATGATCGTGGTGTCCCCGTGACGAATAGTAACCCTTCGTTGCTGACAATTAATTATGGCGTGATACCGAGATAGCCAGCTCATGCCCAACACTAGGTCGTATTTGACAAGTTTTATCGCAGTAGATGAGGTTTCAAAATTCTTTCCACCGATGGTTACGCCTACGTCACAGGTCGAGGTGACATTGATTACGGATCCATCGGGAAGGCGGACTCCCCTAGCAGGACCCAAGCGGCAGCTTAATCCTTTCAACTCCTTAATAAAGTTTTCTGATATAAAGACATGAGTTGCTCCACAATCGAACAAAGTGAGGGCAGGTTTTCCGTTTACAAAAAGAGTGCCTGCGATTGCGAATTCGAATGTTATCTAGTTAAGTGATAGTTCTTACGTTACCCACACTTAGGAGCAGATTTTAAGGGAACAAATTAAGTGAAATAAAGGAAAGGAAAATCTTGGAATACCTGAAATAGTCTCCTCTGGTTTGCAAGGTTGGGCCAGGTCCAGAGCATAAAGTTGATTGCCGGTGAGTTGACGGTTACCTCCTTGGTGTCCTCGTCCTCGACCTCGACCTCGGCCTCCAGAGTGCTGATAAGGGGGCCTTTGGGGTGGAGGAGGGAATGCTCTCTGAGGACAGAAAGCCTTCACATGACCGGGCTGGTGACAGAAGAAGCATAGCTGAGGAGGAGGGACCCCACCCAACTGCTTAGGCGGCTCCTGGGCTTGCAGTGGTTGCGGTGCCAAAACTGTGTGGGATTCTTGGCCTTGATTGAAGTTTGGACGCGGTCTTCCCCCGCTCCTCTGATTCTTAATGAACTGATCCTGCTGATGTGGGAGCTGTCTATCTCCTCTTCGTTCCTCGTCAGCAGCTCTCTTCCCCCTGCCCCTGGTCATCAGGTGATCCACTTCCAATCTCTTTGCTGCTTCAGCAATCTTGGCCAGGCTAGAATCTGCTACAAATAAGAGTGCTTGCCTCAGGTCATCTCGCAGTCCCTTAAAGAACTTCTTGGCGAATCCTGCCTCACTGAACTGGTAAGAAACTAGGAATCGGGATAGGTGGGCAAATTCTCGTTGATATTCCAAGATAGTCCTATTTCCTTGCCTTAACTGTAAGAATTTCTCCTATAGCTCGTCTCTTGCCGACTGAGGAATGAAGTGCTCCAGTAACGCTCCTCTGAACTCCTCCCAAGAAATTTCACTGTATTCGTAATCTAAGAAGGTGGTATCCATTGCTGTCTTCCACCAGTGCTTAGCATGAGAGCGAAGTGCTGAGACTGCTAACGCCACTGCTTCGGTTGTTGGGCAGCGGATTCCAGCAAGCATTTCTTGAATGGTATCGATCCATTCCTCAGTTTGTACTGCTGATTCTGTACCCGAGAAGGATGGTGGAGAGAGTCCTTTGAACACACTGAGCCAGTTTGAAGCCGGGTTGAGCTCCCTAACTGGGGCTTGATCTCTGAATGCTTGCAGAATGGCCTGCAGTGTCTGCCCCACATTGTCTTCTTGAAATTGGGCGGGGGGGCGGAGGTGGAGGGGGAACCCTATTCTCTGGGACAAGATTCTGCAGGATAAGAATGAGAATTGAAAAGAGGTATTAATCTCAGGTGGCTAGATGAGAAATGGTCGGGAGAAAAACCCTTATGGGCACACCATTGCTTCCGCTGCTAGTTTGTCCGCAAACTAGACTCGAGCGGGGTGTAATAAGGGTCGGACAGAATATGTAGGATCGTTAAGCTCTGATACCCTTTGTAAGACCCCTTCCCCCGGACTTCCAAAAACTTGGGAGGACGGAGGGAACATGAAGAGGAATGGGCCCCGATAATATGCCACATGAAGTAGTCGAGGCCCTTTTAGCCTTACTACGGGTCTTATTGCCCAGAACCGCCGTATCGTGGTGGGCAGCCACCACTTAACGCCGATTCTGCCGGCCAATTCTAGAGGAAGCATCCATAGTTAACATTACCTAAGAGATACATATCCATCCAAAAACCAAAAGACATAGAAAGGTAATATCATAGTCTGGTACTATTCATAAGAGAGTACTCGGGAACAAACCCGGTCAAATAAAGCTGAAACTAAAACTCCTCGAAAACTAAAGTGACTATAACATGGTCCTCATCACCAAGTACTAAGAATCTAGGACGAAATCTCACGGTAGTACGGTCGCCAACAGGAGGGGCTCCGGGATCCGTAGCTCCTGCCGAATCAGATCCTCCTGTCCTCTGGTGTTGGGTCTCCTGGTGCTGCCTCCCCTGTGTTAGGTCACAACCGACCGTCAGTCTAAAAGACTCAGCCACAACCTCCCCGCCTCCCCCCGCGGCTCCTAGGCACCGGGTGGAGAGGAGGAAAAAGGAGGGACACAAGGCAGTATAATTTCAAGCATATGACAAATGGTAGGTAGATTAATTATAGCACGTATTTATACAAATGAGCACGGTATAAGAACAGGCGAGTATATAGTAAGGCAATAACCATTGTACAAGGTTACTAACAACATAAGCAGTGTCACAATATAAGAGAAGCAATAGAAAGTGTATCAAATTGCAGTAAATGGAGCATCCACTAAAAGTAAACAAGCCACGGTTCAAAGGGCAACAGTGAGGTTTTCATAATTTTAAGTCAGGAAAAACCTTAACTTATCAATTCAAAAGATAAGTTAAGGGATCGTTTTGCAAGGCCCATCATATAAGGCATCCCATACTACTTTATATGATGGGGGAAAAAAAGAAAGATGAGTGATGTGATGTATGCTATGTTATGCAGTGATGCGCATTATTATGAAATGATGATTTACTCACACACACGACTCTGTACGTACAGACCTTGTTAGTTCTCCATTGTTCAAGGTGTAGCTATCACCCAGGGTCTCACTACCGTGGCCGTAGTGACGGTGGGTCGGGCTCCCCCACTTCTAGGCGGGTACACACACTACCAAGCCTAGACCTCTCCACACTCCCTCCGAGACCCACGCGTGGGCGGACTAGTCGTGCTTTTTGCTGCGCGTCAGACTTAGATAGGCCAAGTGTGAGTTTTAGGGATGGTGGCTTCTCCACAACTTCCACTAAGCCAGATCCCTAATCCTCCCCACTTGCCTGAGTCAACGTATGTCCGCCGGTGTGCCAGCCCAGACCATACCGAAGACCCGCCACAGATTCCAATTATTCAAACAAGTTTACCCCGAGCTTACTGCTCGCTAATAATCGAATAAAACACGGGCTCAGCCAGCCTCTCTCTAGGCCTTAGAACAAATTCATTTCCAAGGTAGGTATGTGGAAATTGTTTAATAATGTATTCACTTGACTCTAAATTACAAGTTCTTTCCCCGTTGACCATACCCTAGATTAACCTACCAATCCTCACCTTATTACGTGGGGTTGCTTACATTGTAGCATGATCCGATTGACACGGTGCTCTTACCTTAGCTTATAGACCTAGGGATTTAGAATTTTTACCTTGAGCTACCCGAGGCATAGACCTAAGTGCCTTGGGGTAGGTTAAGTGATGTGGGATCACTTATCTGAGACCTCCTCGGGACTCGAAGTCGTTCTAACTCGTCTTGATTATACTACCTTAAGTGATCACCTTAGATCCTCCTCGTATTGCTTAGTTCTTGACCCAATCATGGACAAAGTGTTCTATTTACCCGATGCGACCTCGAGTGATTACCTTCTAATGATTTGAATCTATTATTTGACGAGTACCCAGAAAATTCATATTAACTTAAACTCCAAGTTCCAAGAGGTTAAGTTTCTGGAGGAGATTGATTTGTTTAATTGGAATCTTAGTAATTGTATGCCTTAGAGAAGACATCAGTCGGCCCGAGTGTACGAGTTTCATAAATGAGCCTTATATGAACAAGGTTTGTACCTCTCCAGCTTTGTGATGTGCAACGATTTGGATCATTTAACGAGTATTCAATTTATTCCGGTTACTAAGGGCATTTGCTACTCACCGGAGGCTTGCCCAATTCTATTCTTGATGGGGGAACTTCCTTTCATTTTGCTGGACCAAAGGTTAGGAAACCTCTCCCTACCCAAAATCCTTACTTAATTAAGTTGCTCACCCGAGTTGAGGTGGTTCCGAGGTGTGTATCTTCCAAGTCTTACCCCTCTTTCAATTTAATCCCCTAGGAGTATCCTAAGGTAAATTATGTCTAAAGCATATGATTTATGAACCTGGGTTGGGTCTAAGGGTGTCCCTAGTCCTGTGAAAGTTTGGGGTCAGTCGGGTGTCTTAATAGGTATGGGGGTCCACCTTAGTGAATTGGCTCATTCTAAATTAGGCCTTGGTGAGAATGAATTTCTGGGGATTCATCAGCTCTTTTTAGTCCTATTTCAATTCTGAACAGTAGAGGGTTGCCTCCTCTCTAGTCAGGGCTTGGGGTACCCTTTTCTTATAGGGATTCTAACGGAGGTGAATTTTTGTCAAAACTTGTGGTGGTTTTGGGGACCACCTAGGGGTTACCATTTCACAAGTGTATCCTTCTCGTTTTCACCCAGATTAATTTAGTAGCTTCAGTGGGGGCTGCTGGTCGTCCTACCATTTTATTACCCTGATTTATTTGGTATCATGTATTAAGAAAATTTGTTCATGCCTTCAATTGATAACATCCGCTCACTAGAAATTTCTATGGATATTGGGGTGGACTAAAGTATGATCTTGAGCCTTGGGACATTTTAGACTCCTCGGATCTATTCAAGACTTCTGGTCATCCCATGTATGCTCACTAGAATAAGGTGAATCATCGTTGTTTCTAGCTAACTCTATTTCTACTATTTAGTGAGGCTAATTTAACTATATTCCCTCTAGATGCCCTATGCTAAGTCACTCTCAGGGTTAGTGAACTCCTATCAATCTAAGTTTTTAGGTCATGTAATTCTTAAGTTCACTCTATATGTTATACTTGAAATATGATCAGGAGATCAACTAAATCACAAGGACCATTTTACTTAAGACATCAAAATACTCAGATACGTAACCTTATACATGCTTTACTAAAATGGGTCTATAGGGAACTATACTGCACCAAAAATTCTTTATAACACATCATTAGAAAGGTAAGAGCAAGGGATACAACTTTTGTATTGACCACATGTTCTGAATTTGAGTGTAAGTCATTCAATTCACTGCTTAAAGTTTCAGCTTGGGGTGTGACCTTTAATTACTACAATTACATGGTTTACTAAAAAGGGTCTACAGGGAGCTACACTTCACCAAAAATTCTGTATAACATATCATTAGAAAGTTAAGAGCAAGGGCTACAACTTTTGTATTGACCACATGTTCTGAATTTGAGTGTAAGTCATTCAATTTACTGCTTAAGGTTTTCAGCTTGGGGTGTGACCTTTAATTACTACAATTACATGGTTTACTAAAAAGGGTATACAGGGAGCTACACTTCACCAAAAATTCTGTATAACATATCATTAGAAAGGTAAGAGCAAGAGCTACAACTTTTGTATTGACCACATGTTCTGAATTTGAGTGTAAGTCATTCAATTTACTGCTTAAAGTTTCAGCTTGGGGTGTGACCTTTAATTACTACAATTACATGGTTTACTAAAAAGGGTATACAGGGAGATACACTTCACCAAAAATTCTGTATAACATATCATTAGAAAGGTAAGAGCAAGAGCTACAACTTTTGTATTGACCACATGTTCTGAGTTTGAGTGTAAGTCATTCAATTTTCTGCTTAAAGTTTCAGCTTGGGGTGTGACATTTAAATACTACTCATTTATTCAATCTAGTGATCACAAATTCCAACTTTCCTACCTTCACATCTACTTAGCCAAACCTCATAGATGGCTTATCATGACTTGGGGTGAGACCCCTTGAGATTTCATTGAAAATTTATAATTAATATTCTCTAAACTCACAAAATTCATAGAATGAAATATCTAGCAAAACCATAGAAAAGTGTTTTACAAATATTCTAAATTTCTCACCAAGCATAGGTCATACATGGGTACATGCATGGCCTGAAAATCATTCATGTTGCATGCAACAATATTCCTAAATTTCAGAAATACTAAAACCTTAAACCAAAGACATGTGTTACTAAATATGAACATGAATGTCACTATTCACTCCTCTTCACTTAGAGTAGTCAACATGCATGCCTAGATTACTCACCCAAATCAAGTCCAAATATCATAAAATTATGTGCAGAGGTGAGTCATCACATGATAAACATATTACCAAAAATTTGGGCCAAAACTATAAGTTTATGCCCCATAAGTTATTACAATAATGAAATTTAAATTATTCCAAAAACTATAGAAAATTTTTCTCCTAAAATCACAAAACTTGGACAGTGATTTTATATAGCCATCACACACCTTGGGAACAAATTTCACATGCATGCAAATGATATTGAGAGAAAAATACACATTATACACATGCATGAACATATTGTACGTCCTGCACTAAAACAGATGCACAGGACTGTACAGTCATCCAAATCAGTTGATTTTCAGCTCAGACGAAAGTAGACATCAAGATCTACAAATCTTGTCTCTGGTGAAATTTGCAAATTCGGCCTCTAAGGGCTTCAATTTCCTGCTTGAACATCTTAAATAAAGTGTGACAGATTGAATACTATTCATTTATTAAAATCATGTGGTCTGCGTTTAGGGATCTAATCAGATCCAACGGCCAGGGCATCGTCTTCCACCTCTCGCCAAGGGCTGAGAATGAAAGCGCATGGGCTACCTTTGAGCCCGATTTCCCGGCCACCTACTTGACTCCACGGCCGACCACCACCACCACCACCTTCACGAAGGTGGGGGCTATCGAGACGATGGTCTTGATCGGCCGGTGGCGGCCGGAATAAGGAAAGAGGGGAGGGTGATTTCGACGGAAAAACCCGTGAAAACCAGTGGTGGATCTCGCTCAATCGAGCTCGTCTCACCTCCTAATTGATCTAGATAGCTAGCACGAGGGAAGAGGGAGAGGTACGGGCCTGAGTTTGTGGTCGGAGGCGCGGATTTGCCCTTGTTCCCATGCATGAGTGATCGCCGCCGGAAGCCATGGCTGTTTGTGGGTTCAGAGCTCGAAGGCTTCGCCGGAGGTGAGGGTTCTTCTTCGTGGAGGTCACTGAGCATGCAGCAGCTCTCAATTGAGGCTGGGGTGGAGTTAAAAAGGAAAAACAGTTGGTGGTTCGGCCATTAATTTCACCTCCCGAGCTCCCAATGCATGGGCTCCAAATGGTGTCAAACCAGTTGGGGGACACAGCCTGAGGTCGGGTGGAGGGGGAGAGGTGGAATTGAGGTGCCAATTGGCACTCTAAGGCTGGGTTAAAGGTGGGTGAAGTCACCATTTTGAAAGCTCACTAAGATTACCCTTGTTCCTTTCTCATGGCCATGCATGGCTGCCACCTAGGATCAAAAATGGTGGGATTTTATTCCCCCTTGTCAGCTGAAGGTGTTGGGATGGGGTGGTGTGTGCCAAATGGCAAGGTGCCCAAGATTTTCTTCACTCTCTCTCTCTTCCTATTTTGGCTTTTTCCAAAAAAAAAATGGCCCCTTAATTAACATCCTATTTAACTCATTACTTAAAGGAAAATCAGCCATGGTATGGACTGATTGTGGGCTTGAGGTTGGGCTAGGGCCCAAAGAGAAATCAGTTTAACCCATGATGACTTAATGGGTTACTTGAGATTTAGCTCAAGACCACCTAGGTTAATGTGAGTGATTCAAATGAATCCAATGGACTCTATGGGTCTTAGATTGATGGAGCTTTGTGGAGGGGGAACACAAGGAGGTCTTAAGCTCACTTAGTGAGCTTGGGGGGCATAATGGGGCCCTTAGGGTTTTGCCCTAATTTTTCAGGTTGAAAGAGCTCATTGAGCTATTGGGATCTTAAATGAAACCCTAGAGGTCAATTCCTCATAATAAGTTAGTTGGCTCTCATCCCTAAGGTTCTGTACATTGGTTAGGGAGTTCAGTTCACCCTAGTGTCACCCCAATCTCCTGTTGGTCTAGGGAGTTTGTTTAGAAGGGGAGAGTGTCAAAACTTGTACTAAGGGGGCCTAGCAGTTTTGGGGATGTTACACCATACTATGTCGGAGGTAAGTCATTACGACTTGCGCAACTATGAGCATGTCGTTGTACGAACATTCCGGAAGTCGTTGCTTGGCTCCAGTGCTGGAGGGACTTATGCCTTGTCTTGATTGGTTGCGAGCTTGCCGTTTATCGATTGTGTCGTAAATCACGACGAGCTTTGCCATTTAGCGTTGAGGCCTGAGTAGCTTGGTGGCAAAGTTCCCAAGGAGCGCGGAGGCAGGGTGTCGAAGAAGCCCGGAGGCAGGGTGCCGAAGCAGCGCGGAGGCAGGGTGTCGAAGCAGCGCAGAGGCAAGGTGGCCAAGTAGCGCGGAGGCAAGGTGGCCAAGCAGCGCTGAGGCAAGGTGCCCAAGCAGCGCGGTGGCGAGGCGCCCAAGCAGCGTTGAGGCTAGGTGCCCAAGCAGTGCGGTGGCGAGGTGCCCAAGCAGCGTGGAGGCCAGGTGCCCAAGCAGCGCGGTGGCCAGGTGCCTAAGCAGCGCGATGGCGAGGTGCCCAAGCAGCGCGGTGGCCATGTGCCCAAACAGCGCGGAGGGGAAGTGCCCAAGCAGCGTGGTGGCAAGGTGCTCAAGCAGCGCGGTGGCAAGGTTCCCAAGCAGCGCAGAGGCGAGGTGCCCACGCAGCGCGGTGGCGAGGTGCCCAAGCAGCGCGGAGGGGGGGTGCCCAAGCAGCGCAGTGGCGAGGTGCCCAAGCATCACGGTGGCGAGGTGCCCAAGCAGCGCGGAGGGGAGGTGCCCAAGCAGTGCGGTGGCGAGGTGCCCAAACAGCGCGGTGGCGAGGTGCCCAAGCAGCGCTGAGGCTAGGTGCCCAAGCAGCGCGGTGGTGAGGTGCCCAATCAGCGCTAGGATTGGTTGCGTTTGGGATTAGTTGCGTCAAGACCTCATGTGCTAACGATGATCCGTGGTGGAGAGGGGGGAAAACTGGAGCGGCTCGTCTCCCGACTCGTTCGTATTCCTCGGCGATCACGTCGCGAATTTCCTCGCGAGTAAGCCATCCTTCTACACGCCCGAAGCTTGCTGCTTCCGAGCGGTGGTGGTGATGACGAGCTTCAGGTTCTCTGGACGGACGGACTGGGCATGCTGGGCTGTCCGCGTTGGAGATCTCTTCTTCCGGAATGTTGTGCTCGCGAGCGACGCGCTCAGCTGAAGCGCGATCCAGAGCTGGAGGGGGCAGACTGTCTTGCTCGCGGGTAGGATTAGGAGCTCGTGATGCCCCTCCGTTCCTTATGAGCGCGAGCATCTCGGTTTGGTGTTCTTCTATCTGGCGCACGCGTCCCTCCAGTGACGCAATGGGTGCATTCATGGCCCCTTCCACGAGAGGAGCGTTGATGAGCGAGTGGGAGGGTGCTGGATCAACATGTCCCCCAGGGACTGATTCTTCGATAGTACGAGTGCTTCTTCGTGCCATTGCGATCGGTAGCGAGCACTGCCTTGAAGCAAATACTTCCTTTCGAGAGTCTTTGTGGAGTATTTGTGAACACTGTTCCCACAAACGGCGTCAAACTGTTGCAGATTACTCGGGCGCTCTAGTAGACCGGTCGAATTAAACCGCCTTAGCTCGTAAGCGAACTGAGCGCGCAAAAAGTCAATGAATGAATTAGTAAGTGACACGAAGGTTTTTAACGTGGAAAACTTGGAAAGGGTGAAAAACCACGCGGCCGGAGCTGTGCTAACCAACTTCCACTATCTTCTGAGGGGTTACAATTAGAGACTTAGAGTTCGAGCGTGACAGGCCGCTGCTCGTTACAGTAATGAAGAGAAGGAGAGGACACCGAGGGTGACAAACCACCTCTCAGAAAACTAAGTACTTTTTCTTCCGAGAACAGGAGTGAGAACAAAAGTGAGAATACTGGTGAGAACAAAAGTGAGAATGCTGGTGAGAACAAAAGTGAGAATGCCAAGTCGCCTTTCGGGAGAAAGGAAATCTCCAAGTCCATGAAGGAGATCTTCAAGCTTAGAGGAAATCTTCGCAGAGCTTCCTCGGGTCCGAAAAGCCAGGTGTCTTGAAATGAAGGCTCTGGGCTCCTTTTATAGCTTTGGTCGGGGGTAGCCTAGTAATTTTGCCGTCGTAACCACCGTAACAACCTGACGGGCGAATCATGCTGGTCGATTTGTGATACGTTTTTTAATTTGTGAAACTTGCTCTCTCTCTTTGAAAGAGAGAAGAAAGAGAAGAAAGCTCTTTCTTTCTTTTCGATTCAACCTTGGGCGGATGTTTTCGAAGAGTCCCGCGAGTAATTCTACTTTGAGGAATTACCCGTTATCCTATCGAAGGATAGAAGTAACAGACTCTTTCTCTTTCGAAATATCGAGGATTACTCCTCGGCCGCGTCCTTTGAAGGCTAAATGAAAAGATTGAAAAAGGGCTTTGTGTTGAAATTAAAATTGAAAGCTTTTTGAAAATATTGTTGCAACAATTTTTTGAGTAGTTGCAACAATTCTTTAAGAGCGTTTTAAAACTTCTTTTACCTTGAGCTAGTTGCAACAACCAAAGAGGTGTTGCAACAAATTTTTTAGTGTTTTTAAAAGAGAGTTTTAAAAAGTGCTTTAGAGAGAAAGCTTTTGGGTTTATGTAATTATCTGGACTAAAATCAATAAAGGCAAGTGGACCTTATCGATAGTAGTATAGGATATTTCTTTTGAAATATCAAGGTCGTATTTTTCCAAGGTCGTATCGATTATTTCTACTTCTTAGGAACGCGCTATTATTTTATCGAGAAGAGTTTGAAATTGATTTTTATGATTTTATAGAAAAGCTAGTGACGAAAATGATAACTATCGCGGGCTTGGTGTGCGTTTAGCAAAAACCAAGAAAAGCGATGAAAAGAAAAAGAACGAAAACGTTAATTTAAAAAGTAGTTTTGCTTAGAATTTTTTTGGGTTTTATAAAACGATAATGATAACTACGGCGATAATAAGCGATTGAGCGGGTAGCGAAATTAAGCAAAAAGCAAAATATATAAAAAATAAAAGACGCACTAATTGAAAACTCACGCACTCTACAGAATTAAAATGAAAGGTGTAAATTGCAGAAATTAAAGAAATGCAATCCCTACCCAAATAGGTAGAGGGGAAATAAATGCGTGAGCGAGTCCTATCCAAACGGATAGGCGGGAAATAAATGCGTGAGCGAGTCCTATCCAAACGGATAGGCGGGAAATAAATGCGTGACGGAAATGGAAGCTATTGAATTACAAAAAAGGCGCAAAATTTATCCACCTACACACACACACACTTGCATGAAATGAAATCTAAGTTAAAGAAAACAAAATCTATACTCATACACACACACACTCTACTTTAATGAAATCTAATTAAAAACAAAACAAAATTAACTCATGCACTCACACACACAACATAAATGAAACTAAGTTAAAAGAAAATAAAATGTATTCTCCTACACTCACACACACTAATAACAAAATAAAACTAAAATAAAAACAATTTACTCTCATACACTCACACACACTTACTAAAAAAGAAAAATAAAATAAAAACAACAAACCAAAACAAAAAACAATTTAATCTCCTACACACACACACTAACATAAAGAAGAAGAAAAAAGGAAAAAGAAAAAGAAAGAGAAAACAAAAACTAAGTTACCACACTAAGAACAAAGAAGAACCTATATTCATATATATATCAAAAAAGAGATTACAACTTTTACAAAAAAGCTTAAATATGAGGAGAAAGAGCCCAAACAAGGGCTTAGAAAACACCTAAACAAGCTCTCACAAACACTCAAATACTCACAAACCAACCCTTATTTAGGTTCTAAAACATGAACCTTTTTAAAGAGGAAGAGCCCTCTTATTTATAGGCAAAAGAGAGAGAGAGAGAGAGAGAGAGAGAGAGAGAGGGGCAGCTGGCTGGAAGCATGTGTTTTAAGGTAGCAAAATTGGATTTGAGTTGTGGGGGTGCGGTTAGCATGGCTGGAGGAGCAGCTGGCGGGTTGAGCTGGAGGGGCGCGGGCAGGGGGCAGCTGCTGGCACGGGCGCGGGCAGGGGCGCGGGCAGCAGGGCAGGCGCGGGCAGCAGCGGGCAGGCTGGATTTAATCCGGCGAAAAGGGTGCGCTTGCCCGGATTCGAACCCAGGGCGGTTGCGGGGTCAACCTAGTCCGGAACCAATGAGCCAAGCGGCTCAATCTACAAAGAGCAGGGGTATATTATATATATATTGGTCAGCACAGATATTTTTATTTTAAATTTAATTTTTAATTTACATAGTTATTTATATATTTATATTTAATATATATATATACTATTATTATTTACATTTTATATTTTAAACATATATATTTATACATATACATATATTATACATATGTGTATTTTATTATATTTATAACATATTTATTATTCAATATTATTATTATTATGTTAATAGCTTACACTACTATATTATTATATATATATTACTATTATTATATCATGCATATTATTTTTACATCATTTATATAATATTACTATTTTTCATTCATATTTACATATAAATATATGCTTATTTATTATACTTATTATTTACATACATATAATTATATTATTTATATTTTAAATATTATATATATATATATTTATTATATTTATAATAAATTTCTTATACAATAATATATCAAAATTTTATTCTTTTACATATATAATTACTTATTTTTACAAAAGAAAAAAAGAAGTGATTATTTTAATGATTTAAATTCAATATGTACAAAATTACCCAAAATTAGGCTAGAAATGATACTAAAAATATGCATATTTTGTTATTCATCAAACACCCCCATACTTAAGCTTTTGCTATTCCAGAGCAAAAGTAAGGGATACCTATAAGACGTTTAATAAAATTTCTAATTTACTAAAGTTTTTATTAAATCAAAAGTAAGATCGAAATAAATCTAGGGTATTTAAAGAGGTAAGTCCAAAACTATGAAAGTAATTTAAAAAGAGCGAAAAAATTTTAGCGAGACTTCTTAAAGTTAGCTAAATAGCGTTGATTTTTGCAGTCTTTGGTACCTTTTAATTAGAATAGAATTATATAAAACTTTAACTTTTTTAAGAAAGTTTTTAAGAATAAATAAAGCCTACTAATTATGCTCTCGCAACTTTTTTAAATTAAAATCTAGGTACAATTTTATTGGCTAAGGGGTAGGGGAAAAAGGTAGCCTTAGCAAAAAGAAGAGTGCTTGGATTTAGGGGTGATGGATTGTATCCTCTCACCCCACCTTTTTGGTGGTTTTGCTTTGATACCCAGCGTTGGTTTACGCGGGATAAATGAAATCTTTTCTCAACTTAACCCAATGCCTGTGTTTACGGAATTATTAATTTTTTTTATTCCCATTGACACGGGATTTCTTTTAACAATATTGGGTGCCTGTGTTTACGGAATCTCTTTATTCTCATTGACACAGGATTTCTTTTAAAACTCCTACTTTTATTATTTTTATGCCAAGCTAAGGGTGTTTATAAGGGGGGTTTCAGGAGAAATTCTAGATTAATAAAAAAAGATTTTTGAGAGCAAGTTTAGTAGATTAAAAACATTCCTAAAGTTTCACAAGTTTAGAGTTAGAATAATTGAATCTAAAGATGGTTTGCCAATATAATACAAAAAGGAATCTATTTAGGGTAAACCCGAGGTAGTGCTAAAAATTCTGCTCTCAAATTAAATTAAGATCGCAAGATTTTCTTTACTACTGAAAATTCCTCGATTTAAATTTTTCAAACTATGAAATAAATAAAATTGATTTAGCAAATCATAAATAATGAAAAACGCTTAAAGATAAAACTAACCTAGCCTTGGAAATAACAAAAAGCTAAGTAGGGGTTTTATTTTATTTTTGGATTTTTGATAAGTTTTTCATCATTTTTTTTTTGAAGTTTTTTAAGATATGATATATTTTTTTATTTTTGATTTTTCATAACAAAATACATATATAAATACTAAAAAGAGGAAAAAGAAAATTAAGAAAAGTTATATACAAAATATTTTTGATAAGTTTTTCTAAGAATTTTTTTTTTCATCATATATTTTTTGATTTTTTAATTTTGTTAAAAATATGTACATTAATAAAAAGGAAAGAAAAGAAAAGAGAAAATAAAAATTTTTGGTGTTATGACAAAATGAATTTTGTTATAACAAATTTTTAAGTGTTTTTTTTTTCATTTTTTTTTTTTGGATTTTGATTTTAAAAATAAGGTTTATTTATATACAAATAAAGACATGAACATAAAACATTGATCGCATTTTTTGTTTTTGTGTGTTTTTTAATTTTTTTCTAAGTTAATTAAAGATTTTTTTGGATTTTTTCTAATATGGGAGGGGCAAAAATAATTACAAAAAGAGGGAAAACACGCCCCCATACTTAAAACCAAATTGTCCTCAATGTTGAAGGTAAGTGTGAGGAACGAAAATATTTACAAAAAAAGGATGAAAATTTTAATTACAAAATAGAAAAAAATATATAGAAGGATAGTTACAAAAAAAAAACTCCACGAATATATACAAAATTGTTTTTTTTGGGTTGTTTTAGTTTTTCGAAATGTACAAAACACGAATACAAGAAGTAAAAAAAACATATATTTTTTGGTATGATAAAAATAAATTTTTATCATCTTTTTATGTTATTATTTATATTATATGTATTTTTTTGTTGTTTTGGTTTTAATTTTAAAATATGCATGTTTTAAAATATATCTAAATTTTAAGAAAGATAAAATAAAGTAAAATAAAGAAAAGGCTTTAAGATAAAAACCAAGGAAGAAAGAAGAGAAATAAAAAAGGTAAAAGCAACGGGGTTTTCTCGTTTCAAAATATCGACAAAAATCCCCTCTCGGGTCTGTCGAGTAATCCTACTTTGAGAAACTTCCTATTGTCTTATCTTAAAATTCCCAAAATTCTTTTTGATTTTTGTTTTAAAGTTTTTGCATTATTTTATTTTGTTTTATGTTTCTTTTTTGAAAAAGAATGATAATTTAAAATATGCATAATTATTAATATTATTATTATTATTTTGTTTTGTTTATTTATTTATTATTTATTATTATTATTTATTATTATTATTTTTGTTTAAGTTTTTATTTTTTTGAAATGAAAATTTATTTCATCATTTTTTTTGGTTTTATAAAAAAAGGAGCGTAATTGGATAAATATGGGGGTGCCTCCCACGAGCGCTTTGTTTACCGTCTCGTAGCTTGACTCGTTGGCGGGGTACGATCTTTTTAGAGGTGGGGGAGGGGTATGGAATTTAACTTCCCTCCCAGTTGATCCCCCGCGTGGTAGAGTTTTAGTCGGTGACCGTTAACTTTTAAGTCGCTTTTTTCCGGGTGGGTGATAAGGACGGTCCCGTATGGCCAAACCTCTTTCACTTGAAAGGGGCCGGACCAACGGGATTTTAGTTTCCCCGGAAAAAAACGAAGACGTGAGTTATATAGGAGGACGAGATCGCCCGGCGCAAATGATTTTGGATATTTTATTTTCCGGTCGTGGTAAAATTTCGAGCGTTCCTTATAAAATTTATTACTCTCGTAAGGGTTCGCACGCCATTCATCGAGTTCGTTTAATTGGAATTTCCGGTTTTCGGCGGTTAAATTATGATCGAGATTTAAGAGTTTTAACGCCCAAAAAGCGCGGTGCTCTAATTCTACGGGCAAATGGCACGCCTTGCCGTAGACTAATCGATAAGGCGTACAACCGATTGCGGTCTTGTACGCCGTACGATATGCCCACAGCGCGTCGTCTAATTTAAGTGCCCAATCCTTCCTATTAGTTGAAACGGTTTTTTCTAATATGCGTTTGATTTCCCGATTTACTACCTCCACTTGGCCGCTCGTTTGGGGGTGATAGGCGGTGGCGAGCTTATGCGTGACGCCATATTTGGTTAATATTTTTGCAAACTGGGCGTTGCAAAAGTGCGTACCCCTATCACTAACTATCGCACGGGGCGTACCGAAGCGAGAAAATGATTTTTTAAGAAAGTTGACGACGACTCTCGCATCGTTGGTGGGGAGAGCTTACGCTTCCGCCCACCTAGATACGTAGTCGACCGCCACTAAAATGTAGCGATTATTATATGAAGGAGGTAGGGGGCCTACGAAATCTATCCCCCATAAATCAAAAATCTCGCATTCTAAATAAAAATTTTGGGGCATCTCGTCTCGACGAGAGATGTTACCCGACCGTTGACAGCTATCGCATGCGCTCACAAAAGTGTGAGCGTCTTTGAAGAGAGCGGGCCAATAAAAGCCCGCCTCCAGCGCCTTCTGCGCGGTCCGGTTGGCTTGATAATGCCCCCCCGGCCGGCCCTTCGTGGCAGTGCCGCAAAATTTGCGCACCCTCCTCGTTCGAAACGCATCTCCGCACGACTTGGTCCGCGCAGACGCGAAATAAGAAAGGGTCCTCCCAAAAGTAATTTTTCAAATCAGAAAAGAATTTCTTCTTTTGCTGTTTTGAAAAGTCTTTCGGGAGCACCCGCGCAACTAAATAGTTGGCGTAGTCTGCGAACCAAGGCGAGGGAGAAGTTTTTAAATTATTTAAAGCTAAAAGACGCTCCTCGGGAAATCGATCATCGATTTCCGGTTCGAAGAGCGCTTCCGCGATTGGGTGTTCTAAACGAGAAAGGTGGTCGGCCGCTAAATTTTCGGCCCCCTTCTTATCGCGGATCTCTAAATCAAATTCTTGTAATAGGAGGATCCATCGAAGAAGGCGGGGCTTAGCGTCCATTTTTTCTAATAAATATTTTAGGGCGGAGTGGTCGGTAAATATTATAATTTTAGAAAGCGTGACGTAGGGCATAAACTTATCTATGGCGAAGACGACGGCAAGGAGTTCCTTTTCCGTTGTCGTGTAATTAGCCTGTACGGTCGTGAGCGTGCGGGACGCGTAGTAGATAGGATGAAAATATTTATTAACGCGTTGGCCTAATACGGCCCCTACCGCTATATCACTCGCGTCGCACATAATCTCAAACGGAAGGGTCCAATCGGGCGCCACCAGAATGGGAGAATGGATAAGTTTATTTTTTATGGCATTGAATGCCTCTACGCACGCGTTATCAAAAATAAATGGAGATTCCTTCTCCAGGAGGTGGGTTAGCGGTTTTATTATTTTGGAAAAGTTTTGAATAAACCGCCTATAGAAACCCGCGTGGCCAAGAAAACTACGGATTGATTTTATATTTGAGGGCGCGGGGAGTTTTTCAATTATTTCGACCTTGGCCTTGTCGACCTCCATCCCTCTTTCAGAAATTTTGTGCCCGAGAACTAAGCCTTTCGAACCATAAAATTACACTTTTCCCAGTTTAAAACCAGGTTCGTGTCTTCGCATCGTTGGAGGACTCGATCTAAATTTTGGAGGCACTTTTGGAAGGAGCTTCCAAAAACCGAGAAGTCATCCATAAAGACTTACATAATATCCTCTACGAGCTCTCCAAAGATCGCCATCATACATCGTTGAAATGTAGCTGGCGCGTTGCAGAGGCCGAATGGCATCCTTCGGTACGCGAAGGTACCGAAGGGGCACGTAAATGTTGTTTTCTCCTGGTCTTCGGGGGAGATAGGAATTTGTAAAAATCTCGATAGACCATCGAGAAAACAATAATAAGGATGACCCGATAGTCGCTCCAAAATTTGATCGATAAACGGTAACGGAAAGTGGTCTTTGCGGGTGGCATCATTTAATTTTCGGTAATCGATGCACACCCTCCAACCTGTAACAGTACGAGTTGGAATTAATTCGTTATGTTCATTTGCCACTACCGTTATACCGCCCTTTTTAGGCACGACATGAATAGGACTAACCCACGTGTTGTCGGATATAGGGTAGATAATCCCCGCATCCATTAATTTTATTACTTCAGCCTTAACGACCTCCCGCATATTTGGGTTTAATCGTCGCTGAGGCTGGATGGTTTTGCGGGAATTATCTTCTAAGAAGATTTTGTGCTTGCAAAAAGAGGGATTTATCCCCCTAATATCGGAAATCTGCCATGCTATTGCATGGCGATGCGTGGACAAAACTTTAACTAATTCGGAAGTTTCCGAATCAGATAAAGAAGACGAAATAATAACCGGGAGTTTTAAGTCCGCGGCGAGAAAAGCGTATCTTAAATGGTCGGGGAGTGGCTTAAGCTCCAAGACCGGGGGTTCTTCGTAAGATGTTGTTATTTTTAAACTTTTAGAATTAAAGGATTCGAAAGGCGTATCTGGCGGTAGCTCGTCCAAAGGGGCGAGGTCCGCCAAATCCGGTTCGTCTAAATTTAAAGCGAGTAATTCATAAAGCGAAGAACACTCATCCTCGAACGTGGATTCTAAGTGAAAGCAAGAATCATCGTTCGATAAAGAATTTCGCATCGAGGGATTAATAAGAAGGGTAACTTCGTCGTCCCCTACCCGAAGGAGGAGGCGACCGTTAGTCACATCAATTAATGCGCGAGAGGTCGCGAGGAAAGGGCGACCGAGGATAATTGGCACCTCGGCATCCTCCTCGATGTCGAGGATGACGAAGTCTACCGGAAAGATAAACTTGTCAACCTTGACCAGAACGTCCTCCACTACCCCGATAGGATATTTTATCGAGCGATCCGCGAGTTGGATGCTCATTTTCGTTGGGGTGGGAACTCCCAAATTGAGTTTTTTAAAGAGGGAGAAGGGCATCAAATTGATGCTCGCTCCCAGGTCCGCTAGGGCGTACTTTATTAATAAATTGCCGAATAGGCACGGGATGGAAAACCTTCCCGGGTCGTTTAGTTTCGGCGGCAATTTATTAAGTAGGACCGCCGAGCATTCCGCATTTAAGGAAACACGCGAAATCCCCCGAGCTTCTTTTTATTAGAAAGGAGCTCCTTAAGGTATTTCGCATATTTCGGTATTTGTGAGAGTGCCTCGCAGAATGGGACGTTAATTTGAATTTGTTTAAAAATTTGTAAAAACTTTTTGTAATGTTCGTCCTCCTTCTCTTTATTAAGTTTTGCGGGGTACGGAATTTGCGGGCTCGAGACGCCCGGCGCTAATATTTTTTCCGTATCTACTAAAATAAAAGACGAGGGTGCAGGGGTCGGAGGCGAAACAGTTACCTGATGCTCAACCCGCAATGGGGAGTCGACCTCCTTGCCGCTGCGTAAGGTAATGGCGTGGGCATTTTCACGCGGGTTCTGCTCCGAGTTACCAGGTAGTGCTCCAAGTGGCCGCTCGGAGACCATTTTTGCAAGCTGACCAACCTCCATTTCTAAATTTTTTAGCGATCCGGTTATATTCCGGATATTTGCGTCGTTGGAAGCCATGTATTTTGCAAAAATCTCCTCGAGCGGAGAAGTTTTTGGAGGAGGAGGCGCAAAACCCTGCTGAAATCCTTGGGGATATCCATGCGGAAATCCTTGCGGGATCGCAGGTGGAGGGCGTTGCGCATTATTTGGGTTACTCCAGGAGAAGTTCGGGTGGCTCCTCCAACCCGGGTTATAGTTATTACTATATGGGTTGAAGGGCGCCCGCACTTGATTGCCCACGTAATCCACCGATTCCTCGCTTAAATTATTGTTATTATTAATATTATTATTAAGATTATTATTATTAAGATTATTAAAATTATTATTATTATTATTAGGATTATTAGCCCAAGCGGGAGTGGAGGAGGAAGCAGTCATCTCCGCCACTTGCTTACTTAGCCGCTCTACCTGCGAGGCTAAGTGAGTAGTGGCATCCACTTCAAAAATACCAGCCGGTTTACGAGGACGCGACCTTGGCACGTTCCATTGGTACGCGTTCATGGCCATTTCTTCGATCAGAGCTTGAGCGGCCTCCGGGGTTTTGTTGTTTAACGTTCCCCCGGCGGCTGCGTCGATCATCTGTCTCGTTGAGAAATTCAAGCCGTTATAGAACGTTTGTACCTGAAGCCAAGTTGGTAGCGCGTGATGAGGACACCTACGCAAATATTCTTTAAAACGTTCCCAAGTCTCGTAGAGAGACTCAGAATCGAATTGAATGAAGGATGCGATATCGGTGCGTAATTTAGCGGTTTTTGACGGAGGAAAATATTTAGTTAGAAAATTCTCCGTCAATTCGGCCCACGTGGTTATGGACCCTCTCGGAAGAGAACAACCACGATTTCGCCTTTGTCCGCAGGGAAAAGGGAAATAAGCGCAAGCGAATGGCGTCATCGCTGACGCCATTAATCTTGAAGGTGTCGCAAATTTCTAAAAAATTATTAAGGTGTTGGTTTGGGTCCTCATCTGGCAAACCGTCGAACTGAATCGACTGTTGTACCATTTGAATTATACTGGATTTGATTTCGAAATTATTATTAGCTACCACGGGGCGGGTAACGCTCGATCCTGTATCCTCTAAATTTGGCCTAGCATAATAGGCCATGGTCCGCTGTGGGGCCGCATTTAGATTAGGATCGCCCATCACGCCTATATGTATATCGCCGACGGATTCTTCGGGATCTATTTGTAGATTTTGATTATGAGATCGGCGGCGCTCGTGAAACGTGCGCTCGATTTCAGGATCAAAGGGTATAGTCAGATTATCCGAAGATTCTCCTCGGGCCATACACTATTCTTTAATTAATTTTTTTTTGAAGAGTTTTTGTTTTTCTTTTATAGATTTTTTTTTTGATGTTTTTGTATTAGAAATATTTTTACAAAGATGAAAAAGAAAGGAAAATAAGTAAAAGAGAATAATATATTTTGTTGGGTTTTTCTTTACTTAAGTAAAATATATAAATATATATTTTTTTGGGTTTGATTTTTGTGGGGCTTTTATATGAAAATATATGTAGCTATATTCGAAAATATATGTAAAAAAGGAAAATTGAAAAATATATGTATATATATATATATTTTTTCTTTACTTAGATAGTATATTTTTTTTGTTTTTGGTTTTTTAGATAGAAAAAGAGATGAAATATAAGATAAAATTAATAGCGTTTCCTATTTCAAAATAACGACACAAGTCCCCGGCAACGGCGCCAAAAACTTAATACGTTTTTTAATTTGTGAAACTTGCTCTCTCTCTTTGAAAGAGAGAAGAAAGAGAAGAAAGCTCTTTCTTTCTTTTCGATTCAACCTTGGGCGGACGTTTTCGAAGAGTCCCGCGAGTAATTCTACTTTGAGGAATTACCCGTTATCCTATCGAAGGATAGAAGTAACGGACTCTTTCTCTTTCGAAATATCGAGGATTACTCCTCGGCCGCGTCCTTTGAAGGCTAAATGAAAAGATTGAAAAAGGGCTTTGTGTTGAAATTAAAATTGAAAGCTTTTTGAAAATATTGTTGCAACAATTTTTTGAGTAGTTGCAACAATTCTTTAAGAGCGTTTTAAAACTTCTTTTACCTTGAGCTAGTTGCAACAACCAAAGAGGTGTTGCAACAAATTTTTTAGTGTTTTTAAAAGAGAGTTTTAAAAAGTGCTTTAGAGAGAAAGCTTTTGGGTTTATGTAATTATCCGGACTAAAATCAATAAAGGCAAGTGGACCTTATCGATAGTAGTATAGGATATTTCTTTTGAAATATCAAGGTCGTATTTTTCCAAGGTCGTATCGATTATTTCTACTTCTTAGGAACGCGCTATTATTTTATCGAGAAGAGTTTGAAATTGATTTTTATGATTTTATAGAAAAGCTAGTGACGAAAATGATAACTATCGCGGGCTTGGTGTGCGTTTAGCAAAAACCAAGAAAAGCGATGAAAAGAAAAAGAACGAAAACGTTAATTTAAAAAGTATTTTTGCTTAGAATTTTTTTGGGTTTTATAAAACGATAATGATAACTACGGCGATAATAAGCGATTGAGCGGGTAGCGAAATTAAGCAAAAAGCAAATATAAAAAAAATAAAAGACGCACTAATTGAAAACTCACGCACTCTACAGAATTAAAATGAAAGGTGTAAATTGCAGAAATTAAAGAAATGCAATCCCTACCCAAATAGGTAGAGGGGAAATAAATGCGTGAGCGAGTCCTATCCAAACGGATAGGCGGGAAATAAATGCGTGAGCGAGTCCTATCCAAACGGATAGGCGGGAAATAAATGCGTGACGGAAATGGAAGCTATTGAATTACAAAAAAGGCGCAAAATTTATCCACCTACACACACACCCTTGCATGAAATGAAATCTAAGTTAAAGAAAACAAAATCTATACTCATACACACACACACTCTACTTTAATGAAATCTAATTAAAAACAAAACAAAATTAACTCATACACTCACACACACAACATAAATGAAACTAAGTTAAAAGAAAATAAAATTTATTCTCCTACACTCACACACACTAATAACAAAATAAAACTAAAATAAAAACAATTTACTCTCATACACTCACACACACTTACTAAAAAAGAAAAATAAAATAAAAACAACAAACCAAAACAAAAAACAATTTAATCTCCTACACACACACACTAACATAAAGAAGAAGAAAAAAGGAAAAAGAAAAAGAAAGAGAAAACAAAAACTAAGTTACCACACTAAGAACAAAGAAGATCCTATATTTATATATATATCTAAAAAGAGATTACAACTTTTACAAAAAAGCTTAAATATGAGGAGAAAGAGCCCAAACAAGGGCTTAGAAAACACCTAAACAAGCTCTCACAAACACTCAAATACTCACAAACCAACCCTTATTTAGGTTCTAAAACATGAACCTTTTTAAAGAGGAAGAGCCCTCTTATTTATAGGCAAAAGAGAGAGAGAGAGAGAGAGAGAGAGAGGGGGGGGGGGGGGGGCAGCTGGCTGGAAGCATGTGTTTTAAGGTAGCAAAATTGGATTTGAGTTGTGGGGGTGCGGTTAGCATGGCTGGAGGAGCAGCTGGCGGGTTGAGCTGGAGGGGCGCGGGCAGGGGGCAGCTGCTGGCACGGGCGCGGGCAGGCGGGCAGGGGCGCGGGCAGCAGGGCAGGCGCGGGCAGCAGCGGGCAGGCTGGATTTAATCCGGCGAAAAGGGTGCGCTTGCCCGGATTCGAACCCAGGGCGGTTGCGGGGTCAACCTAGTCCGGAACCAATGAGCCAAGCGGCTCAATCTACAAAGAGCAGGGGTATATTATATATATATTGGTCAGCACAGATATTTTTATTTTAAATTTAATTTTTAATTTACATAGTTATTTATATATTTATATTTAATATATATATATACTATTATTATTTACATTTTATATTTTAAACATATATATTTATACATATACATATATTATACATATGTGTATTTGATTATATTTATAACATATTTATTATTCAATATTATTATTATTATGTTAATAGCTTACACTACTATATTATTATATATATATTACTATTATTATATCATGCATATTATTTTTACATCATTTATATAATATTACTATTTTTCATTCATATTTACATATAAATATATGCTTATTTATTATACTTATTATTTACATACATATAACTATATTATTTATATTTTAAATATTATATATATATTTATTATATTTATAATAAATTTCTTATACAATAATATATCAAAATTTTATTCTTTTACATATATAATTACTTATTTTTACAAAAGAAAAAAAGAAGTGATTATTTTAATGATTTAAATTCAATATGTACAAAATTACCCAAAATTAGGCTAGAAATGATACTAAAAATATGCATATTTTGTTATTCATCAATTTGGAGCACATGAATCGCCATTTTTCATAAATGACCGTCTCGCCCTTCGGGCAGTTTGGGCAGCTTTTGTTGAATGTGAAAAAAATCGACGAGCGAGTCCTGAAATCTGAGAAAAATGGTTAACTGCAAGTGTGTCGGGAACGCGGAAATGCTTCTGAGCGCGCTCAGAAGCGCTCTGAGCGCGCTCGGAAGCGTTCTGAGCGCACAACGAACACGGAAGCATTCCGAGCGCGCTTGGAAGCGTTCTGAGCACGCAACGAACACGAGAGTGTTCTGGGCGTGCTACGAGTATGGAAAAAAGGGGAGTCACGCCTCCTAAGGGGAAAGCGAACTTCGACCTCTCCTACCGAGGGGATGCGGTTTCGGTCGCATCACCCGTGGGAGAGGGCCCGACCGCACCCTCCATGGGGGGTGCGGTTTGTCCGCACCTCCCATGGGGGGTGCGAATTGGCCGCACCCCCATGGGGGGGGGGGGGGGGGAGGGGGCGCGACTTGGACGCATCCCCCTATGGGGTGTGCGGTTTGGCCGCACCCCCCATGGGGGGGGGGGGGGGGGTCGTGACTTGGCCATATCCTCCGATGGGGGGTGCTGTTTGGCCGCACCCCCCATGGGGGGCGCGACTTAGCCGCATCCCCCGATGGGGGGTGCGGTTTGGCCGCACACCCCATGGGGGGCACGACTTGGTCGCATCCCCCTATGAGGGGTGCGGTTTGGCCGCACCCCCTATGAGGGGTGCGGTTTGGCCGCACCCCCTATGGGGGGTGCGACTTGGCCGCACCCCCCTATGGGGGGTGCGGTTTGGCCGCACCCCCATGGGGGGTGGGGGGTGCGACTTGGCCGCACCCCATCAAAGTGGGGTGCGGGCTATCCGCACCCTGCTTAGTGGGGTGCAGACTAACCGCTCCCCGGTAATGGGGTGCGGTCTTTAGTTTCGCCTGGTGCTGCTCACGGTGCGACGCGCGCGTGCGGCGGAGTCCTCTACTTTCATGATCATGGGTTGGACCGTTGACCACACTAATCCCACCTCTCCTTAATAGAGTTTTCTCTAAACGCACCCCAAGACTCTTATGGGTGCATATCAAATGCGATATTCATAGACTAAAGTTTAGAAAGATCCGCGGAGCACTACTTAGAAACCATGCCACATACTAAAGACTAAAGACTGCCTAAGTTGTGGACGTGAGTTGTGAGAACCTAAAGTAGGCGGAGAAGATCCATGAAGAGAATCGAGAGATGGTCACCATGCTTTTGAGTTTTGAGGGATGCTCTTCTATATTTTGTTGAGTTTATTTAAGAGGAATCACCCATTTCACCAGTAGCAGGACGTGTAATTGGGATATTTCAGTTGTACGACCTATATCATCGAGTACATATATTGATAATGATAGAAGGTTGGTTGTTGACCAAAGAGACAATCATACAAAGGACCCTACTCAATTCACCAGCAACTTGTCGACAACCTGTCTGTGCCCCCAACAATAACTTGCCCAAGGCAAGAATCAATTTGTCGCGTGTGGGTGGAGCCCACACGTTAACAATATGGTACCCCTCAGTCTCATGTACCTATAAATACAACCCAATGGTGAGGAGGGAGAGGTAATGCTAACAGCTCATGAGGGTTCTAGCCTAACACTAGAACTCGCATGTTCCTAGTTCGAGTTTGCTTCTCCCCTTCAACCCAGCACATCCTTTGATTTAGAAGGGGGAATTTCTACGCACACTTCAATGTGCGTCGGAACCTCCTTGCTGCATCTTATAGTTTGTTTTTATATGCAGTACGAACTCTCGATATCTCTCTCATTAGCCCTGTGCATAGGCTTGCTGACTCAGAGACAAGTAGCTTTTTTCCATCTCTTGGTCAAAACTTTGTGAGCCAGAACACCAATCATGAAGGAGTTTGACTGGATCGAGGTTATTGTGTTGATTGTTATTGCATTTCCCTCCCAAGAAAGAGGACATGTCTAAATTATTAGAGAGTTCCCCTTATAAGATGAGAATATTTGATGCCTTCAAGAAAATGAATTGTAGCATGCTTGAACATATTGAATTTGTAAGATTGCAACAAGGATTCTCTCATCTCGAATGTGCAGCTTAGACGAAGACATCAAGCATGGCATCATTATATTGTTCAACTTTCTTTAAATCATTAGGTTTCTCTTAAGTTGTGGGAGAGTTTCTCTTTATTAAGGGTGCAAGTTGAGTTGAACCGGCTTGAAAAAAGCTCGACACAAGCTCACGTGCTCTTATTCATGAGCTCGCGAACCGATAATTGAGGAACGATGACCAAATACCTGCTTATTGAGCTCACCGAAGAACCGATAATTGCTAAGATGCATCAGACTAGAGAAATATAATCGATACGTAGGGAGGGAGTGTGAACTTTTGGCCCCTCCTTCTAGGAGAGCTCTTTAGGACAAATCCACTTACATTTTCTTGAGTTATTTCCTCATACATTGGAGGTCCCCAACGACATTATTTCCTCGATGTCATTCGCTTTTAGTGACATGTAGAGTACAGAAATTTCACGTGCTCATGATCACTTCACCACTTTGCACTGTTGAAACCAGAAAACCGGTTTCGACGTTCGAAAGGGGGATGCAGTTAACCCTTACTTGACCCGAGCTAGAACCCTTGACCAGTTGCTGAGAACCGAAAGACCTTGCCCCTGAAGAACACTTGAAGCTGAGAACGAACCCCTTAAGCTGCAGCGAGGAGGTCCCACCACACACCCGAAAGTTCAAAGAGAACTTCCCCTCCCAAGCCAATGCTGAGCCTGAGCACCTTGGAGGGCACTAAGGGTCACCTCACCACCAACCTTCACTGACAAAGGAGAAGGGGGTAGTGCTTGCTCACAGGATACACGCAAGGGAGAGGAGAGTCCAACCCTTCCCAAGGTGCCCATGGGGGTCTATTTACAGACTTCCCAAAATTGGGCTACAGATAACCAAAATTCTAGTATCCGGAGCTCAACCACGAACCTGAACGACCAGAATTGGAGGAGGGGCGAGTGGAGAACGAGATATCCACTCCCCCCTTGCCGGGGGTCGAATGAGTGATGAGAAGTGAAAGAACTCTATAGTTACGTGTGCTCGGATGGGAGCAATCCTGGGATGGGTGACCTCCTGGGAAGTCCCCGTAGAGGCGCTTAACTAGATCACTTCTCGTCAAAGTGAGGTTGCGGTCTCCAACAACCCGCCGTGGACGAATAGGCGCGGAGAGGGGTTGGGGTGGCATGGGCTGCGGCCCATGTGAGGGCCTGGGACGAAAGGCACGCTAGTGCGCCAGGCTGTGGTCAGGGTCCTTATAATCACTATCTTCACTAAAGATAGACACTTTTGCTATCTGTCTAGCCAAACTCTATTGAGATGCCTAGAGATTTTCCAACTCCATCAGAGACGGTTGAGTAACCCATCCTTGTACAACTGTTAGAAAAGATAGATACTCTTTTCATAACCCTCTGATAATGTGTCTCTTCAACATCGCCTCAAAGATTGGTTCTTTCAGATCTAATGCGGTAATCTCTACACAGATTTTTCATCTTCAAGAAATAAATCGAGATGGAAAACTCACATTGATTTGTCTTCGCCAACTCATTTTCCGGAAACTGAAGCCTTGCCATATTTTTCTTGTTGAACAAATCATCAAGGGCAACCAAAGTCTCAAAAGCCAATTTGCACCCTATGATGTGGTCGAACAAGTCCGGTGAGACAGATTTTTTTAAAAGTGAACTCCGCTTTCGCCTTCATCTTCTTTCATGCCTGACTTCCCGAGCATTCGTCGTGGTCAACACTACCTCTTATTGTACATCTCCACCAACCACATCTCACAAATCTTTTCCCAACAAGTAACTCTCCAAGCATGACTTTCATTTCTTAAAATTTGTTCGCGTGAGCATATCGATCCTCAAACCACGAGAACTACCACTGCTTTCCATTGATGAGAAATCCGGATAATAGCAAAATGAAAGAACTTATACTCACTAAAACTTTTGTCGCTTTAATACCGTGTAGAAATTTCACATGCCCATAATCACCTCATCACTTTACACAATTTCCGATCATTCGTCCCAATGAGAACCAACAATGATGAACCCAAATGAGATAAAATCCATACAAAAACAAATCAATTTGAAAATAAAGATTTCCAAGTATGCTTACAACCAGAGAGAACTCCAAATAAAAACTAAGAGAAAAATAAAGCGAGACATGCTTCAAACTCTTCCACAAAAATTGAAATAGAAAACCTCCTCTCTTTTTATGGATACGTGATGGAAGGTAGTAAATGTCTGAAGGATAAAATGCTTTCACTTTATGGTAAAGTGTGGGCATCCAAAAGCTCGTGTGGATGCCCACACACATCTCAAAGCGAGCACATCTCAGCTCACTTTGAGATGTGTGCGGGCATCCAACGCGGACCGTTGGATGCCCACACTTTATCGTAACGTGCAGGTGGTGCACTTTACTCCCCCCGGATCCCAATGGAATGGATGTGTCGTACAACCAAGAGACGCTTTTTTGGCGTGAATTGCAAAACCGAAAATTGCAATTCTCTGGGAGAATGACAACCACTCAATCGAATGGATGCATCTCTTCAAAACTGCCAGCCTACAATTTTATTTTTTGAGAATATGAACAGAGGCAACACTTCACTGGTGGAGGAGAACATTGGAGAGCAAAAACTGAAAGCTTCGGGCGAACTGAGCGTTAGAGTGCGGGCTTGATCCTGGATCGGTTCAGTTGAACCAGTCTAGGGTTTTCTTCCTCTTATTCCGCAAGGGGTCGGAAGGGGCTTGTATTCTTCTCTCTTCCCAGTTCGATAGCAGCAGGAGCGGGAGTAGCAGCGAGAGGAGGGGGGTCGACTTGGAGGCGTTCTGGAGCAAGATCGGGAGGCGGCTCAGGAGGCGTCGGCGTCAACGACAGTGGAGGAGTCGGCGGCTGTGTTCGTGGAGGCTTGCAGCATCTGTGTTCATTGAGTACTCGACCGAGAGGAGATCCGAAGCTCTCGGGATTCTGAAGCATTCCGTCTCTTCTTTCTGAAGGAGATCTCTCTCTCCTTGGTGTTCCAGCCCATTTCCGGCTACAATCAGTAGCCGAGGTTTCGCTCCCTCTCTATCCCTACACCTACTTTTGTATTTACTTTGCATTCTAGTGGAGCTTTGAGGTATTAGCCAAGTAGTGGCTAAGCAAGGCTCGCTAGTCTCTGTGATGAATGTATGTAAGGGTGCTTCGTAGTATTGGCCGGTAGAGGGTCAAGCGGAGCACGTAGTCCTCTCTTTATTATTGCACTGTATTATTGTGGTGGCAGGTTATGGTTGGGTTTTATTCCCCATGAGGGTTTCCCAAGCTTGTTAATATAAAGCAAATTGTGAAATTTGTGTTTGCCGCTACGATTAGTGTTGATTCAATTTACCCGCAATCCTAACAAAGTGGTATCATAGGGAGGTTCAGGACGAGCGATTGATTTATTCGGGTTTGCGGTCTAGTGCGGTAGGTGACGACCATCGGTCCGCTCCCTATCCTCTGTGATCACAATCTTTGAAAAAATCAGCTCTAAGATCAGTGAAAGGATTTGCGGGTACTCAGCTTGAGTGGGAGCAGTAAGCCAGCTATGGAAGAGGGGAAGGTGAAAATTGACAAGTTCGATGGGAAGAACTCTGGGTTTTGGAAAATGCAGATGGAGGACTATCTGTATCAGCGGGATCTCTATTTACCCCTTGGAGGGAAGAAGAAAAGTCGGAAGACATGGACGACAAGAAGTGGGAGGTGTTGGATCGCAAAGCTCTTGGGGCGATTAGACTCACTTTGTCGTCATTCGTAGCCTTCAACATATCCAAGGAGAAGACTACAGAAGATGTCATGGCGGCTCTGATGCGGATGTATGAGAAGCCTTCTGCATCAAACAAGGTATTCCTTATGAGACGGTTACTGAATATGCAGAAGACTGAAGGAAAATCTATGACTGAGCATTTGAATGACTTCAATACTATCATGAGTCAGTTAGAATCAGTTGGACTGACATTTGAGAATGAGATGTTAGTTGTGTTCATTTTTTCAAGCCTACCTGACAGTTGGGATAGTCTTGTTATGGCAGTTTGCAACTCATCTGGATCCAATCCCTTAAAATTTGAGGATGTGGTCGGTGTTCTCTTGAGTGAGGACACGAGGAGAAGGAACAACTCAACTGGCAGCAGTTCTGGTGGTGCCCTTAATGTTGGAGAACGGGGAAGGTCTTCAAAAAGAGGTGACACCAAATGGAAGGAACGATCTAAGTCCAAGAGGTGCAGTGGTATGTTGGAACTGCCAAAAGAACGGTCATGTGAAGCGCGATTGCAAGGCGCCGAAGAAAGAAAAAGAGAAGGGTGATAAAGAGTCGGTGAATCTGACTATGCAGGATGAATCATCCGATGATGCCTTAGTCCTTTCATGTACAACGAGATGTGATTCATGGGTTCTTGATTCAGGTGCATCATTTCATGCCACCTCCAACCGTCAGTCTTTCTTAAGCTATGAGAAGGGAAATTTTGGCAAAGTTTATCTCGGTGATGATGAGCCATGTGAGATTGTTGGAAGGGGGGAAGTGCACATATGCCTCGTTGATGGGTCTACCTTGATATTAAAGCAAGTGAGACATGTTCCCAAGTTGGCCAGAAACCTTGTATCTATGAGTCAACTCTCAGATGAAGGGTGCATCACTATGTTTGGTAGTGATTCATGGAAGGTTAGCAAGGGATCAATGGTCATGGCAAAGGGAAAGAGAGAGGCCACCCTCTATCTGATATCTACTGAAGAAAATATCAGTGTTGCCACATCAAAGGTTGATGCTAGTGTTTGGCACCAACGACTTGGGCACATGAGTGAGAAGGGCATGAAGATGTTGGTTTCAAAAGGAAAGCTGGAAGGATTATCCTCAGTTGACCTGCCTTTCTGTGAAGGATGCGTCTTTGGAAAGCAAAAGAAAGTGAGTTTTTTAAAAGGAAAGAGAACTCTGAAACCAAACAAGCTAGATCTTGTTCATACAGATGTGTGGGGACCTTCAAAGGTGCACTCTATTAGTGGCTCTCAGTACTATGTCACATTCATCGATGACTCTACCAGGAAGCTTTAGGTTTACTTTCTGAAAAACAAATCTGATGTCTTTGATGTTTTCAAGAAGTGGAAAAGTTTGGTAGAAACTGAAACAGGTTTAAAGTTGAAGTGTTTAAAATCTGATAATGGTGGTGAGTACTGCAACAAAGAATTTGAAGAATATTGTGCTACGAATGGCATCAGAAGGGAGAAGACTGTCCCAGGCATACTACAACAAAATGGTGTGGCAGAACGTATGAACAGGACTATAGCCGAACGTGCTAGGAGCATGAGGTTGAACGCAGGGTTGCCAAATAAGTTCTGGGCTGAAGTGGTTAATACAGCCGCTCACTTGATCAATAGAGGCCCATCAACGGCCATTGATTGCAGGTTGACTGAAGAAGCTTGGACCGGAAAGCAAGTGAATCTCTCACACTTGCGGATATTTGGGTGCACCGCTTATGCCCATGTAGATGCTGTGAGCAGATCAAAGTTGGATCCAAAATCTAGGTCTGCACCCTCTTGGGTTATGGTGGCACCAACTTTGGCTACAAGCTATGGGACAATGTAAGTCCGAAGGCATTCAGGAGTAGGAATGTGATCTTTAATGAGAATATGATGTATAAAGATCATATTAATAAACAAGACAAACACGAGGAGACTATGTCTGTTAAACTTGATGATACTTCTAGCGAACTGAGTAATCAAGGATCTGAGCATTCTGGCGAAGACATTGAGCATGCTGACACTCATGGAGAGATTGATGTGGAGCCCATCACTCCACCCATTGCTACCCGACGTCTTAGACGGACTATCACTGCTCCAGCCCGATACTCTCCATCTCTTTACTATCTTCTTCTAACTGATAATGGAGAACCCAGTTGTTACGAAAAAGCCATACAAGTTGCTGAGAAGGATGAGTGGAAGAGTGCTATGGATGATGAGATGGATTCTCTATCCATTAATCAGACATGGGATTTGGTTAAACTTCCGACTGGGAAGAATGCTATTCAAAATAAATGGCTATATAGATTGAAGCATGAGCATGACGGGTCTTATAGGTATAAGGCCAGACTTGTTGTGAAGGGATTCCAACAGAAGGCAGGAATCGACTTCACTGAGATTTTCTCTCCTGTGGTGAAGCTATCTACTAATAGGACTGTTCTAAGTATTGTTGCTGCTGAGGATCTCCACTTAGAACAGTTGGATGTAAAAATGGTGTTCCTTCATGGTGACTTGGAGGAAGACATTTATATGCTTCAACCACAAGGCTATATAAAAGCAGGAAAGGAAAATTTGGTGTGCAAGTTGAAGAAGAGCCTTTATGGGCTCAAACAAACACCAAGACAGTGATATATGAAGTTTGACACGTTCATGCGAAAGAACGAGTACACTCGTTGTCTTTCAGACCATTGTTGTTACTTTAGGAAGCTGAAGGGTTCCTACATCATATTGCTTTTATATGTTGATCATATGTTAGTGACAAGCTCTAACATGGAGGAGATCAAATATTTGAAGAGGCAAATGACAAAAGAATTCTCTATGAAGGATTTGGGCCCTGCAAAGCAAATCCTAGGACTGAGGATTGAACGGGATGGGCTAAATAGAGCACTGAAGTTGTGTCAGAGGGACTACATTCAGAAGGTGTTGAAAAAGTTCAACATGAAGAATGTCAAGCCTGTGGCTACCCCTTTAGCAGGTCACTTCAGAAGTATCTCTAAAAGGCACAGTCCAAGGTCTCAGATCGAGAGAGATAAAATGACGAAGGTTCCATATGCATCTGCTGTGGGGAGCCTCATGTATGCCATGATTTGCACCAGACCCGACATTGCCCATGCAGTGGGAGTTGTGAGCAGGCATATGTCTGATCCAGGACAAGAGCATTGGAATGCCGTGAAGTGGATAATGAGATATCTTGCAGGCACTAAGGATATGATGTTGTGCTACTTAGGCACAAAAGTCCACTTGCAAGGATATGTTGACTCTAATTTAGCTGGGGAGGTCGATGACAGTTAGAGTACCACGGGCTATGTGTTTACTCTTGGGAGTGCCGCTATTACTTGAATGTCAAGGTTGCAGAAAGTTGTTGCCCTGTCAACAACGGAAGCTGAATATATTGCTACATCTGAGGCCAACAAGGAGTTGATATGGATGCAAGGATTACTGAAGGAGCTCGGTTCTGAGCAAGTCGGTTGCAGCCTATTCAGTGATAGTCAGAGTGCCATTCACTTGGCTAAAAATTCAGCTTTTCATTCTAAAACTAAGCACACTGACATCGATATCATCACACGCGTTCTTTGATTGAAGAAGGTACTTTCAGATTAGAGAAGATACACACTGATGATATCCCAGCAGACATGTTTACAAAGATTGTGTCCGATGAGAAAATGGAGTTTTGCTCAAACTCCATTGGGTTGATTGTTACTAGATAACTAGTATTGCCAAGATGTTTTGCAGTGCAAAAGTGTTGTTCGTGAGAGGATCAGTCCCAAGTGGGAGAGTGCTAGAGTGTGGGCTTGATCCTGGACCGGTTCAGTTGAACCGGTCTAGGGTTTTCTTCCTCTTATTCCGCAAGGGGTCGGAAGGGGCTTGTATTCTTCTCGCTTCCCAGCCCGATAGCAGCAGGAGCGGGAGTAGCAACGAGAGGAGGGGGGGGGGGGTCGACTTGGAGGCGTTCTGGAGCAAGATCGGGAGGCGGCTCAGGAGGCGTCGGCGTCAACGACAGTGGATGAGCCGGCGACTGTGTTCGTGGAGGGCTTGCGGCATCTGTGTTCGTTGAATAGCCGACCGAGAGGAGATCCGAAGCTCTCGGGATTCTGAAGCATTCCGTCTCTTCTTTCTGAAGGAGGAGAGATCTCTCTCCTTGGTGTTCCAGCCCATTTCCGGCTACAATCGGTAGCCGAGGTTTCGCTCCCTCTCTATCCCTACACCTACTTTTGTATTTACTTTGCATTCTAGGGGAGCTTTGAGGTATTAGCCAAGTAGTAGCTAAACAAGGCTCGCTTGTCTCTGTGATGAATGTATGTAGGGGTGCTCGTAGTATTGGCCGGTAGAGGGTAAGCGGAGCACGTAGTCCTCTCTTTATTATTGCACTGTATTATTGTGGTGGCAGGTTATGCTTGGGTTTTATTCCCCATGAGGGTTTCCCAAGCTTGTTAATATAAAGCAAATTGTGAAATTTGTGTTTGCCGCTGCGATTAGTGTTGATTCAATTTACCCGCAATCCTAACACTGAGAAAACTGAAAATAAACCAAAATAAAAATGACCCGGTTCAGATGATTATACTTTATACATATATGAATATTTATGATGAATGGAAGTTAAAAAAAATACAACATTATTATTGAAGCACAATAATGTTATAAGAACATCAGTTTTGGCTATACGCATACCAATTTCTATGAGTTATTACGCGCCTTTTGAAAATATGCCTTGTTCATGCATATTTAGGAAAATTGTTCAACACGAAAATTGTAGATCTCGTCGAGATCTACAACTTTCGTGTTGAACGCTTTTCTTAAAAATGCATGTACATGGCGTATCTTCAAAAATTCGCTATAGTTACGATCAAGGCGACAATACGTCTTGGGCTTGCATTTTTAGGAAAAGTGTTCAACACTAAAGTTGTAGATCTCGACGAGATCTACAATTTTGTGTTGAATACTTTTCCTAAAAATGCATGTACAAGACGTATTTTCAAAAGGCGTATAATAACTCATAGAAATTGGTGTGCGAATAGTCAAAATTGGTGTGTTATAATTTTTAATATTAATTAGTAAAGTATTGAGGGGGTATTTTATTACACTTCAGCGGCTAATCATAACAACGCTAAGACACTATCCTCTTTTTTCGAACTAAGGGGCATCCTCAAGTGTGGCGATCTCCGGCCGCCGCTTGACTCTCGACGGGGGTCTATGGATCTCACCACTCTGCGATCTGCATTCTTACCCGCTTTCCACCCCGTCTCTACCCTCTCCTGTAATCGAAGACTGATCCCTTTCTCATATTCCTCGATCATTTCCTGCAAATTGAAACGTTCCGAGGAATCCGAAGAGAAAGAGAAGCCCTCAAATTCTACGAGGCTGCTCCAGTTCTCGATAACCTTAACTGCGATCTACTCTTCGATCCCGCAACCATTGGCTCATGCCAAGGTAGCTGAGAAGAAGCGGACGACCAAGGGAACTACCGAGACTCTCTCAGCCGATGAGCTCAAGACTTGGTCGCTCGGACTGCCGACCGTTAGGAACCGGATTCCGTACACAGAACTTCTAAGTCTTAGGGAGGAGGGAAAACTCAAGCACATCGTCAAGCTTCCAGCTGCCGCTCTGAAACGGAGACCGGATCCTGTTCTCGTGGTTTTGGATGATTCTAGAGTTTTGAGAACAGTCCTCCCGACAATCGAGAGGGATTCCAAGTTCTGGGAATCTTGGGACACTCTGCATTTGAATACTCTGTGCATAAATGCATACACTCCGCCAGTGAAGAAGCCGGAACTTCCGTCACCTTATCTAGGTTTTTTATCGAAGGTTCCAGCCTTCGTCCTTTCGTTTACAAAGTCAAAGCCGAAGTCGAAGCGGGCTCGTGAGCTTGAAATGGAACGGAAAGAACTGGTGGCAATGAGGAAAGCAGAGCTGGCAAGAAGGAGGGAAGAGAGGGAAATGATGGAGAAGATTCTTAGAAATCAGAAGAAAACGGAGGACAGGATGAGGAAATTGGAAGAAAGGAAGGCCAAGCACAATGAGTCTCTTAAACAGGCCAAGAAAAATTACAGCATCATGGCAGATAAGTGGGCTAGCCTGGCCAAGGACAACAATGTTACAACTGCACTGGGATTTCTGTTTTTCTTTATCTTTTATCGAACAGTTGTGTTAAGCTATAGGAGGCAGAAGAAAGATTATGATGATAGACTGAAGATTGAGAAAGCTGAGGCAGAGGAGAGGAAGAAGTTGAGGCAACTGGAGAAAGAGATAGCAGGACTTGCGGATACTGGGGAGGAAGAAGGTGAAGAGAAGGAAGGGGAGCAGAACGCTTATCTTCAGATGGCAAAGAAGTTCATGCGGTCAGGTGCTCGAGTGCGGCGAGCGCATGGCAAGCGTCTGCCCAAGTACATCGATAGAGGTGTTGATGTGAAGTTCAAGGATGTTGCTGGGCTTGGAAATATCAGACTTGAGCTTGAGGAAATTGTTAAGTTTTTTACAATTGGTGAGGTTTACCGAAGGCGAGGTGTAAAAATTCCAGGTCATGATCTTACCTCTCCCTATACCAACTGAAAAATGGTTGACATTTAATCCCATTGTTTTACTTAATGTTATGTTTTTATCTTTGCCGGTAGGTTCGTTTCCCCTGAAATATTCAACTGACTCAATTTAGCTGAAAGTTACTCACAATGTCTTACGATTTTTGAAACTATTGAACCAGTTAGCTTTACAAGCCCACATAGGCATACAGTTAGCTAGAATCACTATTTATGTATCTTGCATACTCATCTGCATTTCTCTTTATACACCCCACACACCATGACATCATAATCATGCACATGTGTAACTATGTATCACTAGAAGTTGTGCTTCCTTGTTAATGGCATGGATTCCTTAATTCTTATGCGGAATCTAAGTTGTAAACAAGCCCTAAATTGAAGTGACTTATTACAATGGCCCCTTGATGAGATTGAAATATGAGCTATATCATTTCAAGCTTGATAATATGGTTTTTGGGATGTAATCATGTAAATAAGTCCGAGTTTGACAAGTTATAAGTTATAACCTTCTCTGGCTTGATTTTTGAATTATTGTATCTGAATATGAGTGGAGTTTGGGCTTCATACACTTAGGTTGAATTGCAACACAAATATGACCAGTGATAGCAAAGTGGAGATTACTCGTCTCATTGTTTGATTTGCAGAAGAAAAATTAGTGATTTAAAACAAGTAGTCCTAATCAAAGGAGATGACCTACCAATATGCCACTTCTCAGTGTGCACAATGACACCAATTGGAGACATCACAAAATGTAGCCAAAACATGACCATAACAACACTAATCAACCTTTCAGCCTCAATACATTCATAAATAGACAACATTTGAGCTTGCAATGTATCAAGCCACTTTTGGCAATAATCAGACCAACCTGAAACATTTACTATTGGCAAACTAATTAACAGTAAGGAGATATTAATTTACTGGCCCGTATGAGAACCTTGAGGAAAATCCTACAACTGACACACTTAATATCAGTTAGAGGCTATTTTGTTCAAATAGATTTGACTCTTATTGAAGGGGAGCCTTGGCGCACCGGTTGAGATGTTGTCGTGCGATCTTGAGGTCACTGGTTCAAGTCCTGGAAGCAGCCTCTTGCAAAAATGCAGGGTAAGGTTTGCCTACATTTCACCCTTGTGGTGGGACCCTTCCCCGGACCCTCGCTACGTGGGGATGCTTCGTGCACCGGGCTGCCTTTTTTATTTTTTAGATTTGACTCTTATTCTGATAGCAACCCAGTTCATCACTCGAACTCCTAACATCACACATATATCATATCCCCTCGTGCAAAAATTCTAGTAAATAATCATAATAAATGAGGCGGAACACATATGTACACTCCGTCGTATATAACGATACAATACATTTATCCACCACCCTATTCTCCACAAGTATGGAGAAATACTCTACTAGTCTACTGATTTAACACGTAAGTTCACAATGAATCCCTTTGGCAAAGGCCACTGGCTCTAGTAAAAAAAATACTAACGAGGAATGACTTGTAGCTGAGAAAGATTGGGTAATAATGCACTACCAAGATTTTTCTAGTGTGTGTGTGCGCCTGCACTTATGTGGTTGTGTGAATGGGTGCGTGTTTGTGTGGATGCGTACGCACGTGCTTTTGTGCATGAGTGTGCGCGCGTATGCATGTGTAGTGCTGAGGTCAAGTTTCATTGTATGTATTGGAGGAAATGCATTATCCCTTTAATATATTGTGATTTTTTTACTATTGAATTATAACCTAGGGAGGGAGAATAAAATAAAATAAAGCACAGTAAAAGCAGAGAATAAGAACAGAGGGAATGTAGCAACCTTTCATTACGCTTGAGTTCTGCCTGGTCTTCAATTAGGAGTGTACTGTGTAGGATGCTGCAAAGTAGTACATTCTCTGTTTGCATCTGAATGAACATTGTTTAGAGCAATGCATGAATTAAACATCACATGGGTGTGTGCTGCACGAATGACAGAAATTTTCCATTTTTGATAAGAAATAAGCCCGTCCTTAATCATTTATTAACAATTTCCTTTACCACAATGATATGATGTACAATTGGATATATCACTGCATTCATTTTGGCATAGGAGATTGCCCTTAAAAGATGTGATGTTTTTACTGTCTTTTAGAATGGAATTATTTTCCCCTATCTCTGTAACTCTAAGATGAGTACATATGTTCGTTTTGTATGGAAAAGGAGACTGATTGGTCTTGATTATGACTTTGTTCATTGTACTGAAGTCAAGTTTCATTTTATTTGGTAATTTTGCCTTCCATCTCCGTAAGAATAGTGACTGCATTATGTTCCACTACACATTGTCGACAATATTGGAGAGCATGGCTTTAATTTTGATATATGTGGATGGGTGATCTACCGAATACTGATTATTGAGTTCATTTTTATCTTTATTTCTCACATTCCTTTGCATACCTTCTTCAGGAGGCATACTTTTATGCGGTCCTCCTGGCGTGGGCAAGACATTGTTGGCAAAGGCTGTTGCGGGGGAAGCAGGAGTCAACTTTTTCTCTATTTCTGCTTCACAATTTGTGGAAATTTATGTTGGTGTTGGTGCATCACGTGTACGTGCACTTTATGAGGAAGCGAGAGAGAATGTAAGATCACTTGGACTACATTTTTTGTAGGCTTATATAGAAATTTAAGCTAAACTGGTTGCTTGCAGTCACAATTTTGGGCTTGTTTAACAATCAATAATTTTTCTCTCACAAACCTTATCATTCATTTAGGCTCCTTCTGTCGTGTTCATTGATGAGCTTGATGCTGTTGGTAGAGAGCGTGGTTTAATCAAGGGTTCTGGTGGACAAGAGCGAGATGCAACTTTAAATCAGGTAGTTTAAACTATGTAAAGTCAGCACATGCTTCAGTATGTGATTAAGCTTTAGGAGTTTCTATTGTTTCTGATGTCCATCTCTTTGTATTTGTTGAAGCTTCTTGTTTGCTTGGATGGATTTGAAGGACGAGGCGAGGTTATTACTATTGCTGCAACAAACAGACCAGATATTCTTGATCCAGCCCTCGTTCGACCTGGACGTTTTGATAGGAAAATATATATTCCAAAACCTAGTCTAACTGGCCGTGTTGAGATTTTGAAGGTATCATTCTCTGTAATTCTACTATTTCTTATAAGGAAATTTTAGTTGTATGTAATTATAGAAGATCCATGTAAAGTCCCATGCAAATGCCCTCTTTTCTCTTATATAGATTAGTCCCACATCTTGAACCGGAGTTGAGTTGTCACTCCTCCATCCTATAAATATGTGTATAAATACTTGTATTTTAGACTTTTAGTGAAGAAATAAATATATTGAAATTTCATCTTCTTATTTTCTACATGGTATTAGAGCCACTTGATTTCTCGAATCAGACTTTCGACCATTGAGCTCCCGTTCTGGCGCTCTCGCCGATTGGACTGATTTCTTTTACCCTTGGTTTTATTTTAGGTACTCACCGCCTACTTTTGGGTATTCACTCCTTTTCCGTATCCGGACGTCGTCACAAATGAGCCAGCCCAACCCGTCTTTTATAGGCCGTCCGGAAGCCCCGGGAATTCGTTGCCTCTTCTCAGTATTCACAGATCCCTTCTACTCCGACACTTGTCTACCTCCACAGGTCGCGCTGGTCCCGGTCGCCCCCTAAACCGCAGCCCCTCTACTGCCTAAGCTCGCATTGCGATTGTTGAAACCAAGACTTGAGAACAAAACTTAGTCTCTGTGGAGTTCGGGCCCTCAACAAGTTGAGGGGTGACCTCACACTTACTCCTCCCAAGGGAGAACTCTAGGCTAGAGGCTAAGGAACTAGGAACAAGGCCAAGGGCTTAGCGAGGAGGTCTCACCATACACCCGGAAGATCTTAGAGCGCTTTCCCTCCCAAGCCAATGCTAAGCTTGGGCACCATTAGAGGCTCTCTCCACCCAACAAAGGAACTAGGGGGAGAGAAGGCCAAGAGAGAAGTAGAGAGAACTAAAGAGACTCCCTCCAAATAGTGCCCCCTTGGTCCTATTTATAGGATTTTGAACTTGGTCTGCCAATAACCACAATTTGGCCTACGAGATTACGAAAATACCCTCGGATTTGGCCTGCGAATAGCCAAATCCCGCTGTTTGGAGGCGCTAAACGCAGACCGACCCCCCCTGGGGCTGAGTGAGAGGAGGGCTGGCTGCCCGCCCCTCTCACCTGCTAGAGGACCTGGGTGAGAGGGGGGCTGGCCGCCCGCCCCTCTCGCCTGCTAGAGGACCTGGGCGAGAGGGGGGCTGGCCGCCCGCCCCTCTCGACTGCTGGAAGACCTGGGCGAGAGGGGGACTGGCCGCCCGCCCCTCTCGCCTGCTAGAGGACCTGGGCGAGAGGGGGGCTGGCCGCCCGCCCCTCTCGCCTGCTAGAGGACCCGGGCGAGAGGGGGGCTGGCCGCCCGCCCCTCTCGCCTGCTGGAAGACCTGGGCGAGAAGGGCTGGCCGCCCGCCCCTCTCGCCTGCTGGAGGACCTGGGCGAGAGGGGGGCTGGCCGCCCGCCCCTCTCGCCTGCTGGAGGACCTGGGCGAGAGGGGGGCTGGCCGCCCGCCCCTCTTGCCTGCTGGAGGACTTGGGCGAGAGGGGGGCTGGCCGCCCGCCCCTCTCGCCTGCTAAGGACTTGGGCGAGAGGGGGGCTGGCCGCCCGCCCCTCTCGCCTGCTAAGGTTGAGGCGGGGGCGAGCCTAGGAGGCCGCATGCCTCCGGCTCGCCCCCCTTGCTGGTGCGAGAGTGAGCCCAGGAGGTCGCATGCCTCTGGCTTGCCCCTTACGGGTTGGGCGAGCGGGAAGCCTACGCCTCCACCGCTCGCCCTCTTCTGCTTGCCTGGGGTAATCTTAAGAACTGTTGGGCTTAAAGACATCTTGGGCCCCGGGGATCCTACTCGGCGAATACAGGGTTGTACACAATCCCCGCTCTTTTCGAGCGAGGCACACGCTCGGAAAGAAAAGTCCAACCCTGCTTATTCGACGAGTGCCTCCCTGAGAGCCCGGCTAGCGGAGCCACCTCGGGGGAAAAACACTTAACCTCCCCGAGAGGCCTTTCGATCACGACGGCTAGCGAGAGCCCGGCTAGCGGAGCCACCTCGGAGGAAAAATACTTACAGAAATTTCGGCCACCGAGCGGTTCCCGGCCCTGCCAGCTAGGTGGGAGCCTGGTCAGCGGGCCAGCATCGGGGCTAAGTACTTTCCTTCCTGCCACCGAGCGATTCCCGGCCCTGCCAGCTAGGTGGGAGCCTGGTCAGCGGGCCAGCATCGGGGCTAAGTACTTTCCTTCCTGCCACCGAGCGGTTCCCGGCCCTGCCAGCTAGGTGTGAGCCTGGTCAGCGGGCCAACATCGGGGCTAAGTACTTTCCTTCCTGCCACCGAGCGGTTCCCGGCCCTGCCAGCTAGGTGGGAGCCTGGTCAGCGGGCCAACATCGGGGCTAAGTACTTTCCTTCCTGCCACCGAGCGGTTCCCGGCCCTGCCAGCTAGGTGGGAGCCTGGTCAGCGGGCCAGCATCAGGGCTAAGTACTTTCCTTCCTGCGAGCGGTTCCCGGCCCTGCCAGATAGGTGGGAGACTGGTCAGCGGGCCAGCATCGGGGCTAAGTACTTTCCTTCCTGCCACCGAGCGGTTCCCGGCCCTGCCAGCTAGGCGGGAGCCTGGTCAGCGGGCCAGCATCGGGGCTAAGTACTTTCCTTCCTGCTACCGAGCGGTTCCCGACCCTGCCAGCTAGGTGGGAGCCTGGTCAGCAGGCCAGCATCGGGGCTAAGTACTTTCCTTCCTGCCACCGAGCGGTTCCCGGCCCTGCCAGCTAGGTGAGAGCCTTGTCAGCGGGCCAACATCGAGGCTAAGTACTTTCCTTCCTGCCACCGAGCGGTTCCCGGCCCTGCCAGCTAGGTGAGAGCCTGGTCAACGGGCTAGCATCGGGGCTAAGTACTTTCCTTCCTGCCACCGAGCGGTTCCCGGCCCTGCCAGCTAGGTGGGAGCCTGGTCAGCGGGCCAGCATCGGGGCTAGGTACTTTCCTTCCTTCCACCGAGCGGTTCCCGGCCCTGCCAGCTAGGTGGGAGCCTGGTCAGCGGGCCAGCATCGGGGCTAAGTACTTCTGAAACATCCGGCCACCGAGCGGTTCCCGGCCCTGCCATCTTGATGGGAGCCTGGTCAGCGGGCCAGCATCGGGGCTAAGTACCTAGAAAATTTTCATAACTTTGATTGTCATATTACATGTAAGAAAAACTAAGTCTGAAAGTAGACCATCATACTACATGGGCTTAAAGAAAAAGCTAAGCAAGAAAACTAAAACTTGGTCTCCTACTCCCAAGTCTGATCTTCCTCGACCTCTTCTGGTCGTGGTTGTTGCTGCCTCAGACACCTCGCCTCCCTTAATTCCAAGAACTCAGGGCAGGCGGACGTCGCGTGACCCTCCTCATCGTGGAAGTCGCAGTAAGGTAACTCAACCATATCCCTTCTTTTTTCTCTTCTTTCTACTTTCCTGGCTCTCCTCCTTCTTCCCAAACCGATTGTCATGGTTTGCTGAGGTGGTGGAGAGGGTGCCTTCGGTCCCTGCCTCCACCCTGCGGGGTCAGGACTCTCTCCCTGGAAGTTGCCCTCTTCTTGGTCGAACTTCCTCTTGGGAGCCTCTACCCTCCCACCCTGCTGCCTTGCCTCCGGTTCACTTAGCTTGGCTAACCTTCTTGCGAACTCCGGGTTGGCTTCCTCACTCTCAATTTCTTCCGCCACCCTTTCCATCAGCTCTTCGAAAGATAGGGGGACTTCCGCTTCAAGCTCATCTTGAAGAACCCCTCCCGCAGCCCCACTGTGAAGGCGAGCTGGAGGGTGAACCCTGGAACCTCTTGGACAAGTAAAACCTCTTCCTGGAACCTATCAACATAACGAGCCAGCGACTCCCTTGGCTCTTGCCTGATCTTGAAGAGTGCTTCAACATCCTTCTTCCTCTTCCTTGACGTCGAGAAGCGCAGCAGGAAACCTCGGCGCAAGTCTTCGAAGGCATAGATAGATCCCGCAGGGAGCTGGTGGAACCAATCCCTTGCCTTCTCCTTCAAAGTTGTCGCGAAGAGTCGGCACTTGAAAGCGTCAGACATGGGCCTGATGGAGACCATGTCCTCAAACCACTCCAGATGCAGGACTGGATCATCCTTGCCGGAGTAGTAAGACATCTCCAACCCTCCGAACCCCTCTGGAACCGGGGCCGAGAGGATCAGTTCACAAAAATGACTTCTCTCACTCGCCCCCCTACGAGGTTGGGCGAATGAGGGTAAGACACCTCCCCACTCGCCCAAGGTTTTCAGGATCGAGATCCTAGGTAAGATCGTTTCGAGGTTGGATCGGATCGGATCGTAGGATCGGATCGAGGATCGCAAGATCCTACAACATTCATAGATTAATCTCAATATATAAAATTGAATTTTGTATCATCCAATTACATGCTCAATTAGCAAAAAATCAATAAATTGAGCAGTATGTAAATAATTATATTAAATTTTTTTGAATAACTAAAATAGAAAAGATAATATCATACTAAGTTCACTTTCAGTTTCAGGTAAGACACCAAATGTCTACTAACAATAAAAACAAATCTGGACTGCTGGATTGGTGGAAGCCTAAAAGCAGGAAGACGAACCCAAACTGTTGGATTGCTCGTATGCTGGAAGCAGGAAGCTTGAATTGCTCTTATACTGGATTTCTAACCGTTAGATTGCTCGTACGCTAGAAAGGAAGATTATACGTCGGCCTGAAAGTAGGAAGCAGGAAGCCACTGGATTATCAACCACTGGATTGCTCATACACAGAAATATAAGATAAGACACTGATAACCATGGTTCTAACTGGAAGCGACCGAAGACATTGTCTGGACTGGAAGCGGCTGAAGACATTGTCTGGACTGGAAAATGAAGACATTGTCTGGACTGGAAGCGACCGAAGACGTCAGTTTTGGCCTCCGTTTGCATCCAGCAATCGACATTTGGGATATGGTAAAACAACATGATATAATTCTGTATATCATTCTGTGATGGGGTATGTCGGTGGGATTGGGATAAGGTTAAGCAATGGGTTATGGGTGTTGGACCGGTTGAATGGGGTCCGGATAGGGTTGGACATGTTTCTAGTTCCCTTTGGCCGGATCGGTAGAATCGGGTCGGGTCGCGATCCTAGAGATCCTAAGATCCGGATCGCGATCCCAGTCGTAGATGTGCCAATTTAGATCCTAGGTAAGATCCGGATCGATTTACAAAATCTGGATCGTAGAATCGTAAGATCCTAAGATCTGGATCGCGATCCTGATAACCATGCACTCGCCCCCTTGGGGCTGGGCGAGTGGGGGCCTGGGACCTCCCTACTCGCCCCCTTGGGGCTGGGCGAGTGGGGGCCTGACACCTCCCCACTCGCCCCCTTGGGGCTGGGCGAGTGGGGGCCTGGCACCTCCCCACTCGCCCCCTTGGGACTGGGCGAGTGGGGGCCTGGGTCCTCCCCACTCGCCCCCTCCTAGGGGACTGGGTGAGTGGGGGCCGAATGCCCCCCCACTCCCCCCCACTGGCACCTCCTTCCTGGGCTGCTGGCCTGGAGGGCTCTCGCCCACCTGCTGAGACGGGACCTCCGGACCACTTCCTCTCCTACCTCCGCCTATCGCGGCAAAGGTTAGTTGAAAGGTCTGCAGGACCTCCTGCCTGAAATTTTCAAACATCTCCAACATCACTCCAGCCACCGGGGGCTGCGGGTGGCCTGGGTCGAATCCTCCACCTCCAGCCATGGAGCTCAGCTTGAGACTTTCTTGAGTTGGTTACTCTCCACGCTCACCGCACCATAATGTTGAAACCAAGACTTGAGAACAAGACTTAGTCTCTGTGGAGTTCGGGCCCTCAACAAGTTGAGGGGTGACCTCACACTTACTCCTCCCAAGGGAGAACTCTAGGCTAGAGGCTAAGGAACTAGGAACAAGGCCAATGGCTTAGCGAGGAGGTCCCACCAAACACCCGGAAGATCTTAGAGCGCTTCCCCTCCCAAGCCAATGCTAAGCTTGGACACCATTGGAGGCTCTCTCCACCCAACAAAGGAACTAAGGGGGAGAGAAGGCCAAGAGAGAAGTAGAGAGAACTAAAGAGACTCCCTCCAAATGACGCCCCCTTGGTCCTATTTATAGGATTTTGAACTTGGTCTGCCAATAACCACAATCTGGCCTACGAGATTACGAAAATACCCTCGAATTTGGCCTGCGAATAGCCAAATCCCGCTGTTTGGAGGCGCTGAACGCAGACCGACCCCCCCTGGGGCTGAGCGAGAGGAGGGCTGGCTACCCGTCCCTCTCACCTGCTAGAGGACCTGGGCGAGAGGGGGGCTGGCCGTCCGCCCCTCTCGCCTGCTAGAGGACCTGGGCGAGAGGGGGGCTGGCTGCCCGCCCCTCTTGCCTGCTGGAAGACCTGGGCGAGAGGGGGGCTGCCCGCCCGCCCCTCTCGCCTGCTAGAGGACCTGGGCAAGAGGGGGGCTGGCCGCCTGCCCCTCTCGCCTGCTAGAGGACCTGGGCGAGAGGGGGGCTGGCCGCCCGCCCCTCTCGCCTGCTAGAGGACCCGGGCGAGAGGGGGGCTGGCCGCCCGCCCCTCTCGCCTGCTGGAAGACCTGGGCGAGAGGGGGGCTGGCCGCCCGCCCCTCTCGCCTGCTGGAGGACCTGGGCGAGAGGGGGGATGGCCGCCCGCCCCTCTCGCCTGCTGGAGGACCTGGGCGAGAGGGGGGCTGGCCGCCCGCCCCTCTCGCCTGCTGGAGGACCTGGGCGAGAGGGGGGCTGGCCGCTCGCCCCTCTTGCCTGCTGGAGGACTTGGGCGAGAGGGGGGCTGGCCGCCCGCCCCTCTCGCCTGCTAAGGACTTGGGCGAGAGGGGGGCTGGCCGCCCGCCCCTTTCGCCTGCTAAGGTTAAGGCGGGGGCGAGCCTAGGAGGCCGCATGCCTCCGGCTCGCCCCCCTTGTTGGTGCGAGAGTGAGCCCAGGAGGTCGCATGTTTCTGGCTCGCCCCTTACGGGTTGGGCGAGCGGGAAGCCTACGCCTCCACCGCTCGCCCTCTTCTGCTTGCCTTGGGTAATGTTAAGAACTGTTGGGCTTAAAGACATCTTGGGCCCCGTGGATCCTACTCGGCGAATACAGGGTTGTACAGCGATCCTGTTTCCACAATCGCCGACTCTCGCCTACCAGAGCTCGCATCCTATGAACTCTCAGCTTCTCTGCTTGCCAACTTCTGAAGTTGTGAGCTAGCGCCCTCAGGGTTGCCGCTCCCGTTGAATTTCTCGCATCTTCCGTCCTCCAAGAGCTAGCAAATCTTGCTTTCTTTCTCTGTACTTGTCGCCGTGTCGGCTTGAGTGTGCCACTCGACCTTGTGTCGACCCCTGCGTACGAAGTTGTTATGCTTCCTCCTCTACTCTCGCCGAAATCATTGTTTCCTGCTTTTGCCGAGCTTGCGTCCTCCTACCTCATCGTTTGCTGCCTTCAGTTTACTACTTCCTGAAATCGCTTGTCTCCTGAGCTCGCTGCCGCTCCCTATACTCCGGAAGGCTCATCAGCAGGATCAACGCACACGGAGTATCATTAGTATCGGTCGACTGTCAAATTTGCTTTATACTCAGGACTTCCCTCCTTAGCGTTATCCTTTGTTACTTCTGTTGATTAACATCGACGCCTTGGTCATGCTCCTCTTCCTGTACTCCGGAAGGCTCTTCCTGATTTTCCTTTTTCTGAATTTACATGTGAAACTTGTATTTACGGGAAACAACATCGTAATACCTTCTCCCCTAGTTGTACCAGGAGCTCTGCTTTTAGTTCACTCGGATATTTGGGGTTCATATAATACTGCGAGTTTGTTTGACTATCATTACTTTCTTACTTTCATTGATGATCACTCTAGCTTGATGTTGATGTTTTTACTACGCGATCGTTCTGAATTACTGCATTATTTTCGCCCATTCGTCGTTGAAACTTGCACTCAATTCTTGAGCGCTATTAAAATTCTTCGTACCGATAATACTCGTGAATATACCAGTCACGAATTTCAGGACACCTGCAATACCTTGGGTATTATCCACCAAACATCATGCGCCTATGCCTCTCAACCAAACGGTGCTACCGAGCGGAAGAACCGCCACCTCCTTGAGGTTGTCGCTCTCTTATGTTTCAGATGCAGTTTCCCAAGAATTATTGGCACTTCACTATTACCACCGTGTGTTATTTAATTAATCGTATGCTGTTAACCTTCTTCAATTTTTCTACTCTCTTCTCAATCATGTTCCCCTCCACACCTTCCTTCCCTCCGCCTACTCGTGTTTTCGGGCGTGTCTGCTTTGTCCATCATCTTAGTCCTCCCGTGGACAAGTTGTCCCCTCATGCTACAAAATATATCTTTGTTGGGTACTCCCGCACTCAGAAAGGTTGTGTTACTCTCCCACCGATGGGAAATCGGTCACCTCCGCCGATGTCACCTTCCTCATGGATCAACCATTGTACTCCTCGCTTCCTCACAATACCTTACCACGTGCTATCCCACGGCCCAACGTCCCTATCCACCACACAACTCCTACCTTGCTACCTACACTGCCTCCTGTGTTCCCGACACCACTGCCTCCTCTCCGTGTGTGCACTCGCCGTTGTCCTTTGACGCCCTGCTCCAGTTGCCTCTTACTGATGACGCTCCACGACCGATTGCTCCGCCTACGAGTACCTCTCAGGATGTGATCTCTTCTACTGCTCACCCTCTTTCTCATTATATCTTATTTCACTGCTTATCTTCGGAACTTCACAAATTTTCCACTTCCTTCTATCTCCATCCCCTCTTCTGTGCAGGAAGCTCTCCAGCATCCACGGTGGCGGGCATCGATAGATGAAGACATGACTGCTCTCTGGCCCAATCATACTTGAGACCTTGTTTTCCTTCCTCTTGGTCAATCCCATGTGGTATGTAAATGGGTCTTCACTATGAAGTCTTGTGGTTCGCGATTTCACTCAACAATAAGACCTCGAATATGAAGAGATGTTCTCTCCCGTCGTTAAGCTGAACACCTTACAGATCTTGTTCTCCTTAGTCGTCCATCGTCATTGGCATTTGCATCAATTTGACACCAAAAATGCATTCCTTAATGACGGTCTTGCTAAAACCTTCTACATGCAACAATCTCCTGATTATGAAACTACGTGGGAGTCTCTTGTCTTTTACCTCAAGAAATCTCTCTATTACCTCAAACAATCCCCTTAGACTTGGTTTGATATGTTCAGTCATGTCTTTCAAGATTCTAGATTCACTCCAAGCTCCATAGATTTCTCCTTATTTTCTGTTGCCGCCCAACAAGCACGGTGATACTTCTTGTATGTATTGATGATATTCTCATCACGGGCGATGATTTGAACGATATATCTTTGATCAAGAAGCATTTGACCTCACATTTTAAGACCAAAGGTTTGGGCTGCCTATGATATTTCTTGGGTATTGAGGTAGCTATGATTGAGGACAGAAGACGATTTCACGTCTCTCGTCGCGAGTGCTATGGTTTGTTTGCCTTTGGAACTTAGGTCGTACGATTTTGGGTACTTATGACACGTGTGTGAGTCGTATGTATTATGCGACGCTTAGTGTGTTCTTTTATGTGCATGTCTTACTTGCGTATTCACTTAATTTGTGTGGCTTCGAGTGCCTCCAACATGTGTGATGATCACATATGCTAAGCGAAACTTTGTGGTTTGATTTGCATGTTTTGTTTACGCACATACTTGCAGGAGAGCGATGTACTCGCCCCGGAGTCCGCTAGGATGGCTGGGGGAGGGGTCGTTACGTTGTGTTGGTCAGCCCCGTGCTAGCCTTCATTTTCCACTCGTGTGTTCTTGGTTTCAGATGGAGTAGCTCGTAGTGGAGTTTAGCGGGCCGGTGCCCGAGTTGTGCCAAAGTAGTAGAGTTTTCCGCTTTCTTTCATTTTGAGTACTTTCTTTCGTATTTTATTTGAAAGCGATGCAAGACCTTAAGACCGAATTTATTTCAGTTCCTTCTTTTCTCTAGTTGCGGACATTCATTTAGATGGGCTTTTGTTTAAGCTTTCACTGTGGTTTTAACTCTGAGTTGTTTAGTACGTTTTATTTTGTTACGGGTCCTTTTATGACATCATTTATTATTATTTATTTCTTAATATGCATTTATTCCGTCTTAGAGTCGCTTCCTTATATGACGTCGTTATTTATGTCGTGTCATTTTTAGTCGCATTTTCAAGTTTGTCTTTATTTCCATTAAAGGTTTGTTGTAAGTCCTATTTAATGGACACTAAGGGTCTTGTATGAGGAAGCAATAAAATAATATATTTTCCGAAACCTTAAAAAATATCTTGGAAGCTCTCTCTTTCGAGCACGCCCCGCTTAGGCAGTCGCGGTCAAGGCTCCGTAGTACCTCCGCCACCGTCATCTCCACCTCCGACCACTCTTCCGACAACCTCTAAGTAGGCCCTTAAGAACATGGTATCAGAGCTTTTGATCCTCCTCGACCGTGAACGCTTTCCGAAGCCGCTGCCATTTCACTCCAGCCGCTGTTTTTTTCCCTTCAACCCATCGTCCACCACAACGCCGAGGAAGCCCAACCAACAATCTTCTCGTTGAGCCTCACGCAGAAACGCATGCACGCGCGCCTTCATCGGAGATCACTCGACATCATCTTCATCCACAAGCTCCTTCCGAGCACCCGATCTCCATAGCCGATCACCATCGATTCGGGACGATGCTCCGCACGACGTCGTTGCTAAAGCCCTACGTCATCGAAGCCCTCTCGTTCCACGATCTACTCACTGAACGCCAAGCAGCGCCCGCTCCATCAATCACGCGCCAGTAATGTTCCTCGCACGGGAATTAATTCTCTCTGTCCGTGGAATTGCAGCTGCTTCGGTCACGCGTGACCGTATAATTCTTTCGACCACATGTGGTCCACATTGGGAAATTAATTATTCCTAGCAATATCGGAAATTTTCAAAATCTGCAGCCAATTGGGCTTATTAAATTCAGGGGCATTATTCTGGGCCGTAAGTCACGCGGGTCCTATGAATTAATATATTTTGGTCCAACCATAACCCACACCAAGCGGAATTTCCTTCTCCTGCCAGCTTGGAGTATTTTTATTCCATCATTGGGAGATGACGTGGATCTCGCGACACCTCCCAAACAACCACCTCCAAGCAATCTAGCAGTCCCGTCACCCCCTCCTTATCCCGTGCTACCTCCATCCACAATATGGGTGACTCAGCCAGCTTCTTGGATGATATGAACCGGCTACACGCAGTTATATCCGCCATGGATGCACGCCTTCAAGATGTAGAAGCAGACTTTCGGGACATCGACGTACGTCATCAGGACGACATGACAACCCTCACCACCAAGCTTAATGGACTAACAACAACACCTCTCGTGGTTACCACCCCACCCACGGATCACGCCAACAACAATCAAGTTCCGCTACCGCCTCTCATCCGCCACGAGCAACCACCATAACCCCTCTTACGCCCTGAAGTTGCTATTCTGCCGCGCTATACCCGGTTGAAATTCCCCACCTACGATGGGAAAACTGAGCCCTTGGGCTGGCTCACCAGGTGCGAACAATTCTTTGGCCATTAACAAACTCCGGCAGCTGAACGACTTCCTCTCGTCTCTTTCCACCTTCTCGACTCTTTGGGCCACTCGTCTCCTCACTGATTAGCTGTGTCTGATGTGGGATGACTTCAAGCGATTTTGCAACCTGCGTTTTGGCTCTCCCGTCCGCAGCAACCCCCTCGGTGCCCTCACGACACTACGCCAGACGGGCTCCGTGGACGATTATTTGGACTGGTTTCAACTTCTTCTGGCGCACGTCACGCTTTCCCCAGAGATGCAGGTCGACATCTTCACCGCCGGACTTCGCGATCGCCTGCGACTTGATGTCGAATTTGAGGCTCCTCAAGACTTAGTGACTGCTATGAGTCTGGCCAGGCTATGTGACCGTCGCCTCCAACTGGTGCAGGAGATCTATTTTCCCACCAAAACTGGCATTCAGCAAGGCCGTCCCGAGGGTCATCCAGGCCCACTAGTCCGTAAACTATCTCGGGCCGAGATGATGGAACGACGCGTTCATGGCTTGTGTTACTACTACAACGAACAGTACACTCGTGGTCACATGTGCAAACTGCTTTTCTGTGTACACGTCGAGGACTCTGATGATGATGATGTCGAATAACGTGGACACCATTGATCTCCCTCGAGCTTGAGGACAAGCTCTTTTTGCAAGGCGGGAGAGATGTTACGAATCCTTTTATGACATTATTTATTATTATTTATTTCTCAATATGCATTTACTCTGTCTTAGAGTCGCGTTCTTAAATGACGTCGTTATTTACGTCGTGTCTTTATGTGCTGTTCTTTTTAGTCGCATGCCCAAGTTTGTCTTTTATTTTCATTAAAAGTTTGTTGTAAGTTCTATTTAAAGGACACTAGTGGTCTTGTATGAGGAAGCAATAAAATAGTCTATTTTCCCAAACCCTAAAAGTCATCTTGGAAGCTCTCTCTCTCGAGCACACCCTGCTTAGGCAGCCGCGGTCAAAGCTCCGTAGTACCTCCGCCATCGTCATCTCCACCTCCGGACACTCCTCCGCCAACCTCTGAGTAGGCCCTTAACATATTTCTTGTATCCATTATTAACGTTCTTGCTTGTGAGTATCATATGCCGCGGGGACCCGACCGGACCCATGATATATTATATTTGCAGGCCAGGGTTGTTACATAACACACATGTCAAAGACTCAAAGTGATCTATTAAGGTTAACTTGGGTCATATCTGTGCACGAAAACTAAAACGGGTTAGTTCATCATGCTCAATGTGTCATTATAGGTCTAGAGATGCTAAATCTAACTCATTGGACTCACTCTAGCCTAGGTTTGCCCAATCAGGCCAACCCAGGTTCACTGCAGGACTAGGTACCCCGTAGAGTGCACAATGGATGAAGTGATCGGGTCGAAAAATGGGATGTTACACATAATGTTTAAAGGAAGGTTTTAAATATTTTGAGTAGAACTCTCATCCCTCTCTTTCTTCCTTGTATCTCTCATTCCTCTCTTTCTTCCTTGTATGAGAGAACGCCAAGTTGAATGAGACCAGAATGAGGAATCTTTGTTTCTTTTTGAAGGGAGGATACAAGTCTAAAGTACTGTTGCCCATTCTGTAATTTTTTTATTTTCTATCATTCAATCCCCCTTAATGTTGTCAATCATATATTTATAAAGGTGGGAGTCACCAAAATTATAAGAGGCTGGTTACTAATTATGATTTTCATGTCTTCTAATTGCAGAAATGAATTCATTATGATAACTTGGTCTTGTGGCAAGAATCTCCAACTGACTCTCTATTGAGATATCTTTATTTGACCAACGACTAGTGATTGTTGAAGTTTGATAGTCGGGTCCCAACTCATAAAAAAAACTCTTTATCCTACACAATCCGTTTTATCACCGTCGACTAGTTAACATATTCATTAACCTTTTTTCTAAAACACTAAAAAATATTTTGTTTATCAAATTATCCAGTGAGCTCTGGTGAGTTGGTATTGCCGTGCCCTAGAAAGTAGACTGATGGGGGACCATCAGATCTTGTTCACCGTAAGGCGGGGCCCACATTCTTATATTCACGACGGAAGACTTGATCGGATTGGCGATCCGACCCCGCGGATGTGTCCGGCTCGCTGTTTCCAGTTTTTTTCATATATTGAATTATTTTATTGCACTTTTATTTCATGTAATCGGGCTGTCGCATCTACGACCAATCATAACCGTCGATTGCGGGGTACCCTAATTTTATTTTCTTATAAATAGAGAGTAAGGGGGCTGCCTTTAGGTCATTGCAGATTTTTGGTGAAGCTAGTCCTGGAATCCGGCGATCCACTCACAGTGACGACTCCGTGAGGCCATAGGTGACGACTCCTAGGTGTGCTCCCGCCTCCCCAAGGTAACCCCTATCCATTCCCCTCTTCTTCCCCTCCTCCCAGCCACCGCCCACCACCCAAATCCCTTCCGCCAAACCGCCGCCTCCCCTGTCCAGCACCCTCCAAAAAATCTGCAGCCCGCCGCTCCTCCTTGCTGCCCAAGTTCTGCCGCCCCTCCTCCCTGCCGCCAGCCCACAGCCGCCGCTCCTCCCTGCCACCAGCCGCCAGCCACCCCTCCCTCCTCTAACCTCAGCCTCCTTGAATCCAGCCCCCTCCGCCATCCCAAAATCTGTCTCCCCACTCAGATCTACCAAAACCCAGTCCCCCTCCACCCAAAACAGCCATTCCCACTCAGATCTACCAAAAATCAGCCCCCCTCCACCCAAAACAGCTACTCCCATCCAGATCTACCCAAAACCAGCCCCCTCCACCTCCAAACGGCCAGGACCACTCAGATCTGACCACCGTAGCCACCAAATCCAGCCACCATTCCGTCATCTTAACCGGATCTACACACCTACGGCAGCCCCCTTATTTTGTGAGCGTTATTGTTGCATGAACTCTTGTATTTTGCATTAAATATATTGTTGTGATTCTAGCTTGCTCTGATATTTCAATATTGTAGTAGTTAGTGCTAGTTGCGCTTGTAATTTGCAGGAAGGAGTTGTTCGCCTTGCACTTTGCTTGGCCCTCCACTCAGAGGAAAGCCGTTGCTTGCTTGCCCTGAAATAATATTGCTTGCTTACCGGTTTCTTATTATTGCGTGCTTACCTGTTTCTTATTATTGCGTGGGTGAATAATACTTATTACTCAATCATTTCGTTGTCGAACTTTGCATGGTTACATTACATGTTAGCACATGGTCGCATAATCATACTTTCATATCCCCCGTTTCTTATTATTGCTCGCCATCATACAAGGATGCCGCATCCCGCAGATTGGAGAAGACCTTGTTGAAATAGGCGATGGGCCGACCCCCCTGCATGGGGACCGCACCCACTCCCTTCCCGGAAGCGTCCAACTCGACAACGAATGACTCAGAAAAGTCCGGCATCCCCAGGACTGGGGCTGATGCGAGCGGGTGCTGTAGGCCGTGAAAGGCCTCCTGGGTTGCCATGCTCCAAGAGAATGGTGCCCCATTCTTGAGTAGATCGGTCAGCGGACGCGCCAACGCCCCGTAGTTGCGGATGAATCGGCGGTAGTATCCTGTAAGGCCCAAGAATCTGCGCACTGCTCTGATGCTCGTCGGAGTCGCCCACAGTAGGACAACGTCAACCTTGGCCGGGTCCATAGCCAGACTGACAGTCGAGATGCTGTGCCCCAAATATTCGATCTGTGTCTGCCCGAATTAACACTTCTTGTGGTGGGCCACGAACTGGTGCTCCACGAGCAGTTGAAGCACGGTGGCCAGATGGTTCAGGTGGAGCTGCTATGAAGAGCTATAGACCAATATGTCATCAAAAAATACCACGATGAACTTACGTAGGCGTGGACGGAAGACGTCATTCATCGTGAATTGGAATGTGGCTGGAGCATTAGTCAAACCGAAGGGCATGACTAGAAACTCATAGTGGTTGTCATGGGTGCGGAACGCCGTCTTGGGCACATCCTCGGCCCGGACCCGAATCTGGTGGTATCCCGAGCGAAGATCCAACTTGGAGAAGTAAGCCGCTCCTTGTAGTTCATCCAACAACTCCTGGATGAGGGGAATCGGGTACCTGTTGGGAATCGTGAGCTTGTTCAGCTCCCGATAGTCCACACAAAATTTCCAGCTGCCATCCTTCTTCGCACCAGGAGAACTGGGCTGGAGAAGGGCCTCAAACTCGGCTGGATGATTCCCGTCGTAAGCATCTCCATAGCGGTCTTCTGATCATGGCCGTAACGATACTGGAGGACGGAGACTGTGGATACCCCTGGCTGTAGGACAATGACGTTATCGGAGGCCCGGTTCGGGGGAAGCCCGTATGGTGTAGAAAAGAGGGGTCCATGCATGTCCAAGAGTCGCTGGATGTCGGCGTGTGAAACGTGCGGTGCCTTGAAGGCTGTCGCCTCCATGTGCCACAAAAGGACACTGAAGTCTGGGTCCCTCGTCCGCAGGATGGAGCGCAGGGCGGCAGGAGAACGGGCCAAGGACGAGTCTCCCTGCAGTCGGCGAGTGGCGCCAGACGTCCCGAAGACCATGGTGTGGCGATCCCAGTTGTGCTAAATCTCACCTAACGTGCGCAGCCAGGCCACGCCAAGGATGACGTCAAGACTGCCAAGTCCGAAGACATAGAAATCCGTCGTACCCGAATAAGATCCGATCGTGAGGGGCAGGCCAACGCAGCGACCCACCGTTTGAGTTCGGCGGCCATCGCCGAGGCACACAGGAATGTACAACCCCGTATTCGCCGAGTGGGTCCCCAAGACCCCGGGGAGGGTCCAGGTGCAGAGTAGGAGTCCAAGGGCCCTTGGGCGAGTGAGGCCCCACTCGCAGGCCACTCGCATGGTATCATAGCAGATAGGCGAGAGCGCCCATGATCTCGCCCATCGAGCGAGTCGAGCACCTGGCGAATGGTGTCCTCATGAGCCATTCGCCCGACGAACTATGACGGGCAAGGAGACTGGCGAGTGGTGCCTTCACGGACTACTCGCCCAGAAGGCTTTGGGGGGAAATGACCTAGATACCCCTTGTGGGCTGCTAATAGCCCTTCAGAACAGCGGAGTTAGGCTGTTAGCAGATCAATTTGGGGTGCGATTAGTAAAACCAAAAGACGGATTTACGCTATTTGCAGTCCAAGACTAGAAAATCTATAAATAGACCTTTAAGGGCACCTTGGAGGAGATCAGACCTTTTGAGCTCTCTCCTCCAGGCAATTTTCGGAGTTGGCTGCTAGTGCCCTTCAAGGTGCCCGACTGAGCATTGGTTTGGGAGGGGAAACTCTCTAAGATCTTTCGGGTGTGTGGCGGGACCTCCTCGCTACAGCCTTGGGTCTGTTCCATATTTTCCATCCTCGGGGAGTTTAGTGAGGGAGAAGTAAGCGCATGCTACACCCCCTGTGGGTCCGAACTCAGAGACCGGTTGACGGTTTCAACATTTTTGGTGCGGTGAGCGTGGACCGTAGCCAGTGCAGGAAAATCTCAAGCTGAGCTCGATGACAGGAGATGGAGGGAATGGTTCCGACCCAGGCCACTCGCAGCCCCCAGCAGCAATGGAGTGGTTGGAGATGTTCGAGAAGTTCAAGCGAGAGGTCATGCAGACCATGCAGGTAGCTCTCGCCGGAAGAAGCGAATGCGAGACGCCCGTGGTCCCGGTGGTTCCGCCCCAACAGATCGGCGAGAACGCTCCGGGCCAGCGGCTTGGGAAGGAGGTCGCGGCGGAAGCGAGTGCGCGAGATCTCCCCGGGCGGCAGCTGTTCAGCTGCCCGGCGAGTGCGGAGGTGTGTGAGCTGACCCCGCGCGAGAGGACCACTCGCCGAGCAGGGGAAGGGAGCCCCTTCTGTGAGTTGATCCTCTCGGCTCCAGTGCCAGAGGGGTTCAGAGGGCCGGAGATGTCTTACTATACCGGCAAAGACGACCCAGTCCTGCACCTGCAGTGGTTTGAGGACATGGTCTCGATCCTCCCAATGACAGATGCCTTCCAGTGCCGGCTCTTTGCCACCACTCTGAAGGAGAAGGCGAGGGACTAGTTCCACCAGCTTCCCGTGGGCTCCATCTACGCCTTCGAGGACTTGCGTCGGAGCTTCAGATTGCGCTTCTCAACGTCAAAAAAGAGGAAGAAGGATGCAGAGACACTCTTTAAGATCAAGCAAGGGCCTGGGGAGTCGTTGGCCCATTACGTGGATAGGTTCCAAGAAGAGGTCCTGCAAGTCCAGGAAGTGCCGGGGTTCACCCTCCAGCTAGCCTTTATAGTGGGGCTGCGGGAGGGGTTCTTCAAAATGGACCTGAAGCGAAAGGCCCCTCTATCCTTTGAGGAGTTAATGGAGCGGGCAGCAGAGGAGATCGAGGGAGAGGCCGCCAATCCCGAGTTTGCAAAGAGGTTGGCGAGGCTGAGCGAGCCGAAGGTGAGGCACCAGGAGGGAAGAAGAAGGGAAGAACCCAGAGGTCAGCGGTTTCAGGGGCAGCAGCGGGTTTGGGGGTATCAGGAGCCCAATAACCGGCTGGCTTGGAGGCCCCAGGAAGGACCGGCGAGAGGTCAGGAAAGAGATCACCAACGAAGGAGGGAGGGAAGGGTCAATCATCCAGGATGGAGGCAAGGTCCCAGACCACCTCACCCCCCTCGAGAGCAAGCCATGACGGTAGGCCGAGGAAGGGGAGGAAGAGGAGGAAGAGGCGGAAGAGGGGGCAGGGTGGCGTTGCCCTATTGTGACTTTCATCAGGAAGAAGGTCACGCGACAGCCACCTGCCCGGAATTTCTGGAGGTAAGGGGAAGAGGCCAGCAGCAACAGCGGCCTGTAAGGATCGAAGAGGTGCTACCCGGAGATGAAGAAGATAGATGCGAAGACAGGACGGACGTAGGAGCCAGGGGAGGGGTCAGAGTAATCCATGGTGGGGTGGGAATAGAAGCGACTCGCAAGAGAAGCTTCCAGGCGATGTTCAGGAGAAGCGTCGCGTCGACCTCCCAAACCCCACCCCCTTCGGAGAAGCTCACCTTCTCGGCAGAGGACATGCCAGACTTTGAAGACCCATTCTGTAACGCCTTGGTGATCCAGACGGCAATTGAAAACTTCACAGTCTCCCGAATCTTGGTCGACAACGGGAGTTCAGTGAATGTTATCTTCAAGAAGACCTTTGACGCGCTGGAGGTGGAAGCGAAGAGTGTGCAGGCCTCAGATGGACCCCTGTTTGGGTTCTCAGGGGAGAGGAAGGAAGTCGAGGGAGGAGTTGGCCTCCAAGTGACGTTGGGAGGGGTCCCCAGGAACTGCCGGTTCGTCATTGTCGACGCTCCGAGCAGCTACAACGCCATATTTGGACGCCCTCTCATCAGCACCTTACGGTGCGTTCCCTCGTCCTTCCATCAGTGCTTGAAGTTCCGCAGCGGAGGAGTTCAGGTCCGGATCCGGGGGGATGCAAAGGTGGCGAGGCAGTGCCATGTGACTGCCGTCAACACTATCTCTTGGATAGCGGAGGCTGAAAAAGTGGATAGGGAGATGAATGGGCCGGAGGGGCTAGGTGGAGATAGGAGGAAAGAAGAGGGGGAGAGCATCATCCTAGGAAAGGAGAAGGAAGTGGCTCCGGAGGAGCTTGACTAGCCAATGGAGGAGGAGGCTTCGGAGGAAGAGAAGACCCTGCCAGAGAGAAGGGAGGGGAAAGGCAGAGGGGAAGAGCCGACCCGTCTGGAGGCGGCTGAAGAAGTGGTCGAGATGGAGGTCACCACCCAAGGAGGGAGAGTGGAAAAGGTGCGGATCAGCGGGGGTCTTGGCCCAGAGGACAGGAAGAGGATGCTGGAATGCATCCAGAGGAGCGTGGATATCTTCGCATGGAGCGCGACAGACATGCCAGGCATCGATGCAGACGTGGCCTGCCACCGCCTCAACCGCGAGCCAGGAGCCCACCCCATCAGGCAAAAGATGAGGGCCATCGCTGACAAGCTGGAGGAGCCGATCCGCGAGGAGGTAGAGAAGCTCCTCAAGGCAGGTTTCGTATCAGAGATCCAGTATCCAGGCTGGGTCTCCAATATCGTTATGGTAAAGAAAGGCGATGGTCGCTAGCGTATGTGTATTGATTTTTCTCTATTAAACAAAGTCCGCCCTAAGGATTGTTATCCTTTGCCTCGAGTCGACGCGCTGGTTGACTCAGCCGTCGGTTTTTCTGTAATGTCTTTCTCAGATGTTTTTTCAGGTTACCACCAAATTAGGATGCACCCCCTGGACGTCAAAGACGTCTCCTTCATCACAAGGGAAGAGTGTTATAGCTATAAGATGATGCCATTCGGACTAAAGAACGCAGGAGTGACGTACCAAAGAATGATGGACCGCGTCTTCCGGGAGCAAAGAGGGAGAAACTTGGAGGTTTACGTAGATGACCTCATGGTGAAGAGTAGGAGCTTGAGCTCTCACCCCTCGAGGAGACCTTCACCACTCTGCGCAAGTACAAGATGCGGCTAAACCCCCTGAAGTGCGTATTTGGAGCTAACAAGGGGAAATTTCTAGGTCATCTCCTCACCCCAGCGGGGGTGGAGCCTAACCCGGACAAAGTCAAAGCCATAATGGAGTTGAGATCGCCGCAAAATGCTAAGGAAGTTCAGCGTCTAACTGGGAAGCTCGCAGGGTTGAGTAGGTTTCTCTCCCGGGCCGGAGAGAAATGCCCCCCCTTCTTCAAGGTGTTGCGGGGTAATCAGAGGTTCGAATGGACGGAGGAATGCGAGGAGGCCTTCCAGGCCCTGAAGGGTCAGCTCACCAAGACTCTGCTGCTCCAAGGTCCAAAGGAGGGGGAGGATCTATCTTTGTACCTCGGAGTCGGGGCTGAAGCGGTAAGCTCCGTTTTGGTCTGGGAAAAGGGCAAAAAGCAGCTTCCAGTTTACTACGTAAGCAGGGTTTTGAAGAAGGCAGAACTCCGATACCCGATTTTGGAGAAGCTGGCCTTCACTCTGGTCATCTCGGCCAGGAAGCTCAGACCATATTTCCAGGCCCACTCGATCCGGGTAGTGACTGACCATCCCCTTCGCAAAATCTTTGAGGGAGTAGAGCACTCGGGGAGGCTCGCGAAATGGTCGGTGGAGTTGAGTGAGTTCGACATCTCTTTTGTCCCCCGATTGTCGATAAAAGCTCAAGCGGTCGCGGATTTCATGGCGGACTATGTGATCGAAATGGAGGAAGGCCAAGCTCTTCACCACCCCCCTTGGAAGTTGTTGGTCGATGGGGCATCATGCAAGAATTCCTTAGGGGGAGGCGTGGTGTTGGAGAGCCCCCATGGAATGAAAATCGAGCAAACACTAGTAGTACATTTTCCCATCACCAACAACCAGGCGGAATACGAGGCAGTAATCGCCGGCCTACGTCTGTGAAAGTCAATTGATATCCTCTGATACCAATTGAAAGTCAATTGATATCTTCTGATAGCAATTGAAAGGGAGTGATTAGTTCTTAATTAATATGTTAAAGCTCTTGTTTATGTTTTACTTCAAAGTAATGATATATATATGTGAGTGCTGACTGAGTGAGTAATAAAAACAAACAGTAAGAATGCATAAAGAATCACAACACAACAAATAAAAACATAAACAAACAAGGCACACAACCAGATGACACAAGAATATATAGTAGTTCCCCTCAACTGGGTACATATACTCTTCTACCCACTGGTAGGAATCCACTAGGAGTTTTGATCAGGTGCCCTCACACCAAGGTATTTTTGTTCAGGTGTCCACACACCAATGGAGATTTGATCAGGTGCCCAAATCACCTATAAGCTTTTGATCAGGTGCTTATAAACCAAGATGCAGGTTTTTGCTAAGGTGGTCTGTCACCGGGAGTTAACTTTTGAAGGGAGTTATAACCCTTTACAAGATGGGAAGGAGAAAGGGAAAACAGAAAAAAGGTTATGTTGTTCTTCTCTTTGCTGAGAAGACACTTGATAAAGATGTTGAATAGAGCTCCCAATGTCTGATTTAGTTTGATGACAACTTGTGGATGGAGCTTCTTCTCTAGAAAGCAAATCCTATGTTCTTCTTCTTGCAGTTTTGATCCCTGAGCAAATGATATTGATTTGGTGTCTCAGGTTGTAGATGATCTGCAAGAGAAGAGTTAGGCAAAAAGAAGATATAATATAAATTTGATCTGCTTCTTTTTGCTCCTCTGTTTCTCTTCCTCTTTCTTTTCCTGTACAGCAATAATAATATGTTCTGTACTATTTTTCTTTCTTTCTCTGTTAGCTGTTCTATATCATGTTCTGCTACTACTTGTTCTTTGATCTTCCTCTGTATATTTAATCTGAGAGCTTTCGGCTGATTTGAATCCTTGCCGATCAGAAGAGGAAAGAAATAATATATCTTTTATTTTTCAGATCCTCGAGCAGAACAATTTCCTTCTTTAGCTTGCTTCAACGGCTACAGCATTTGTTGCTTCTGCCAACGGCTAGAACATTTAATGCTTGCACGGCTGTAATGTCAGATCAGAAATATATATATATATATAAATAATAAATATTGCTTTAAATAAAACTGACAACATATATATATAATATTTTAGTCGAGCTGAATGATATAAAAATAATGTTGCAGATATTTCGTCGAGCTGAGCTTCAAGTTCGTCGACCTCATCACTTGATTCGTCGACCTGAACATTTGATTCACTGTTAACATCTGCTGAATATTCGTCGAACGCAAACTTGAGTTCGTCGAACGGAAGGATTCGTCGACCGCTGAGCCTGGATGATTTCGTCGACCGCTGAAGTATTGAGCTGTTCGTCGAACGCAGCTTGAATTAGTCGAGCGCTTTGCACTTAGACAAATTCTTCGACCGCTGAGACGGGAGCGTCGAGCGCTGAACCGCTGAGACGGGAGCGTCGAGCGCTGAGCCGGGTGATCTTCGTCGACCGCTGAGATGGCTGGATATCGTCGAGCGCAGAATGAATACCATTCGTCGAGCGCAGAGCGCCGTTCGTCGAACGCAAGTAGCCGTTCGTCGAACGCAGAGAACAAGTGTAAATTTTTCAGCCAATTAAATATATATATTTATATTTCTTAGTATATTATTTATATATATATATTATTTTCAGCCTTCTACCTTAATAGGATTTAATCTAAGTTATAAGATATATTATGAAAGAAACTTAGACATAAAAGGTGGATCCTAACTCAAATCAAAACTAAGGTTCCAACAGTCTGGCTCAGGAGTTGAGGGTTCATGACGTGGAAGTTCTCACGGACTCGATGGTGATAGCCTCGCAAATCAAGGGTGAGTTCGAGGCAAGAGAGCCCACCCTCGTGAAGTATCTGGCCAAAGTAAGGGGTCTCATTGGGGTATTCAAAACCTTCTTCATCAGGCACATACCGAGGGAGGAAAGTGTCCAGGCAGAAGTCCGGCCCTCGGGTCGGAGGAGCCTTGACAGATCTGTTTCGCCCTTCGATTGAGGAAGGGGAGCTCATGAGCATAGAACAACGCCGCTCGTGGAAGGACCCTTTCATGACCTTTCTGGCAACGGGCAAGTTTCCGGAAGAGGTCCCAGATCAAAGGCGTTTTCGATACAAGTCCGCATACTACGTGCTTCATGAAGGGGACTTGTATCGGAAGACCCTCTCGGGACTCTTGGCGCGGTGCGTCTCGGAGGAAGAAGCCCCGAGGGTCCTGGAGGAGGTTCACTCCGGCGAATGTGGCAGTCATTCGGGGAGCAGGACGTTGGAAGCAAGGATAATGAGGCAGGGATACTTCTGGCCGACCCTGAGCAGGGATGCGACGACATTCGCCAAGCAATGTCGAAAGTGCCAGCTGTTCTCCCCACTTCAACTTTTGCCGGCTCAGAGGCTAAGGAGCATCACCGCGCCCTGGCCCTTCGCCATATGGGGGATGGATCTGGTAGGACCTTTCCCCCAGGCCAGTGGGCAAAGAAGATTTCTCCTGGTTATGATCGACTACTTTTCGAAGTGGTTGGAGGTCAAGGCTCTAGCAAAGGTCACCTCCCAGGTAGTCCGCAACTTCGTATGTGGAGAGATTATCTGTCGACATGGGCTCCCTCAAGCTATAGTCACAGACAACGGTCCGCAGTTCGCCAGCGAGGAGTTCATCAGCTTCTGCAGCCAGCTGGCGATAGACCTCAGGTTCGCATCCGTCCATCACCCCAGGAGCAACGGGCAGGTGTAGGCGGCAAACAAGGTCATAGTAAACCTACTCAAGAAAAAGGTGGAGAACTTGAAGGGAAACTGGGTGGAGCAACTCCCCTCGGTTCTGTGGGCTCTAAGAACTACCCCCAACACCACCACCGGTGAGACCCCCTTCAAGCTCTCTCATGGTTGCGAGGCCGTCATTCCCGTGGAATTTGAAGTCAAGACGCCGCGGGTAAGGGCAGTCTCAGAGGGGGATGACAAATGGAGAACAGGAAACGAGGAGCTGCGGCTCTCTTTGGATCTGATCGAGGAAGTCCGAGATCTCGCCGCCATTCGCCAAGAAGAAGTCAAGCGGCGGATGGCCAAATACTTTGACAAGCACGTCAGGATCAAACAATTCGAGAAGGGGGACCTCATGTTGAAAAAGGTCGACGCAGCCGGAAGGTCAGCCACGGTAGGAAAGCTCAATCCCAATTAGGAGGGCCCCTATGTCGTGGAAGAAGCATTAAAGTCAGGGGGGTACCGCCTCCAAAATGTGGAGGGCGAGTCCCTCAATCACACGTGGAGTGGCGACGACTTAAAGCGTTTCTATCCCTAAGTCCATGTAATAACAATACTTTGCTTTGCAACTTGATTTTTATATATGTGTGCGGTATGATGGCTTGCGTGATGATGATAAAGTTTCAAAAGTTGGCCCCGAGCAGACCCGCTGTCCAGATTCTCACCTAGCTGGCAGGGCCGAAGGCTCACTCGGTGGCAGGTTCCAAAGGTTTCAAGGTTGGCCCCGAGCAGACCCGCAGTCCAGGCTCTCACCTAGCTGGCAGGGCCGAAGGCTCACTCGGTGGCAGGTTCCAAAGGTTCGAAGGTTGGCGCCGAGCAGACTCGCTGTCCAGGCTCTCACCTAGCTGGCAGGGCCGAAGGCTCACTCGGCGGCAGGTTCCAAAGGTTCGAAGGTTGGCCCCGAGCAGACCCGCTGTCCAGGCTCTCACCTAGCTGGCAGGGCCGAAGGCTCACTCGGCGGCAGGTTCCAAAGGTTGGCCCCGAGCAGACCCGCTGTCCAGGCTCTCACCTAGCTGGCAGGGCCGAAGGCTCACTCTGCGGCAGGTTCCAAAGGTTTGAAGGTTGGTCCCGAGCAGACCCGCTGTCCACGCTCTCACCTAGCTGGCAGGGCCGAAGGCTCACTCGGTGGAAGGTTCCAAAGGTTCGAAGGTTGGCCCCGAGCAGACCCGCTGTCCAGGCTCTCACATAGCTGGCAGGGCCGAAGGCTCACTCGGTGGCAGGTTCCAAAGGTTCGAAGGTTGGCCCCGAGCAGACCCGCTGTCCAGACTCTCACCTAGCTGGCAGGGCCGAAGGCTCACTCGGCGGCAGGTTCTAAAGGTTCGAAGGTTGGCCCCGAGCAGACCCGCTGTCCAGGCTCTCACCTAGCTGGCAGGGCCGAAGGCTCACTCGGTGGCAGGTTCCAAAGGTTTGAAGGTTGGCCCCGAGCAGACCCGCTGTCCAGGCTCTCACCTAGCTGGCAGGGCCGAAGGCTCACTCGGTGGCAGGTTCCAATGGTTCGAAGGTTGGCCCCGAGCAGACTCGCTGTCCAGGCTCTCACCTAGCTGGCAGGGCCGAAAGCTCACTCGGCGGCAGGTTCCAAAGGTTTGAAGGTTGGCCCCGAGCAGACCCGCTGTCCAGGCTCTCACCTAGCTGGCAGGGCCGAAGGCTCACTCGGTGGCAGCCTGGCAGGTTCTAAAGGTTCGAAGGTTGGCCCCGAGCAGACCCGCTGTCCAGGCTCTCACCTAGCTGGCAGGGCCGAAGGCTCACTCGGTGGCAGGTTTCAAAGGTTCGAAGGTTGGCCCCGAGCAGACCCGCTGTCCAGGCTCTCACCTAGCTGGCAGGGCCGAAGGCTCACTCGGCGGCAAGTTCCAAAGGTTCGAAGGTTAGCCCCGAGCAAACCCGCTGTCCAGGCTCTCACCTAGCTGGCAGGCCGAAGGCTCACTCGGCGGCAGGTTCCAAAGGTTTGAAGGTTGGCCCCGAGCAGACCCGCTGTCCAGGCTCTCACCTAGCTGGCAGGGACGAAGGCTCACTCGGTGGCAGGTTCCAAAGGTTCGAAGGTTGGCCCCAAGTAGACCCGCTGTCCAGGCTCTCACCTAGCTGGCAGGGCCGAAGGCTCACTCGGCGGCAGGTTCCAAAGGTTCGAAGGTTGGCCCCGAGCAGACCCGCTGTCCAGGCTCTCACCTAGCTGGCAGGGCCGAAGACTCACTCAGTGGCAGGTTCCAAAGGTTCGAAGGTTGGCCCCGAGCAGACCCGCTGTCCAGGCTCTCACTTAGCTGGCAGGGCTGAAGACTCACTCGGTGGTAACCCAGGGGAAGGTAAGGTAATAAATGAAAGACCAATAAAGGAAGATTATTACAAGGTAAGCCTTGGTACAAAGGTGGCGAGTGATGTCCATCATAAGGGTCACTCGCCCGCGAATGGTGTTATACGAGAAAGGCATTCACCTGACGAACGCGCAACGGAGTGTTAGCCAGTCCCAAGGGATGCAAGAAGTGTGCGAGATGAAGTGGGTCCACGCCGCAGTTTCGCTCCCGGCAGAAATCAATAAAATCGTTTGAGTCCTTAAAGGGCACGTGCGAATGCAGAAAGGGGTTGCGTCTGCGGGGCGCGCCTATGCGGCGGAGTCATCTCGGTCACGACCTAAAGATAAGTGCCATCAGCACTCAAGCAAGTAAGAGATGCGAGTGCGAGCACGAAATTTCGAAAACCTGCGAAAGGACATACGAGTGCGCGAGCTGTCGGGTGACGATAACGAGAAGTGCGGGAGAAGAGACGCGCAGTGGTAACAAAGATCACGAACGACAACAAAAGTATTACTTTCTATTTCGTCATAAAATTACAAGAGGTTCTCGCATTACATCAAGAGAGAAGAAATCTTCAAGGGTCATCGGCCTCGTCGTCGGAGTACCCACTACTCGCGCCTGGAGAGGGGAGACCTCCAAGTTCTCGCCCGTCGCCAGCTTCATCCGCAGTATTGATCGGGGCGAAGAGCTCTGGAAGTACATGGCGGGCTAGGATCCTCTCGCCTTCTTCTTTCAAAAGGCCGGCCCTCCGCAGCACATCCAGCGCATGCTCTGCCGCTCCCTGGGCCGTCCTCTGCATCAGCCCTTCAAACTCGGCGTTGGAATAGAGATGCAGAGTTTCCCTCTCCGCGGGAGGTGGCCGAGCGACAACATCTCGCAGCCTCCGATTCTCGGCCTCCAGCGCCATATTTCGCTCTTCGAGGATGCGAGACCGCACGAGCAGGGTATCATAGTTGGCTATGTCCTGCAAGATAAAAGAAGATTAACACGCAAGGAAGAAAGAAAGGAAAGCGAGAGCTCAAGTCGCAGGAGTTGGAAGGGGTCACCTCTCGGCTCGGGCGGTTGGCGAGAAGGGTCTCGGCAGCGGCCAGTTGTTGCTTTGCGGTCGCGGCCTCGGCGGCTGCAATGGAACGGGTCTTCTCGACCTCGAGAATGTTCCGTGCGAGAGTCATGCCCCGGCGAGAGGACATGTGGGTCAGTTCATGGGCCCGCATCATAGCCCTCGCAGCCTCATGCGCGAGATTCTGCGTCGACTCGGTGTCGTAGATAGAAGCGCCCTCGCGGCTGTAAAGCGCATACGAGAGGCCATAAGCGTGGCCGCTGATGGTTTCCTTCTCCGTCCAGGACGGAGGGAGGGTGGAAATGGAGACCCGGTTGGCCCGCCGGTCCCAGTGAACGAGGGGCTCGCCGGCGAGATCGGCGTACCTCTCGCCGAGAGGGAAGTTTCGGTGACCTCTCGGCCCCGGCCCCGGAAGGGACGCCGCTGGCGCAGTGGCAGGCTGTACGGCCAAGTCCCCAGCCGCGGGAGCACTTGAGCCTGGGACATCCTCCACGACCGCTTTTCCCTTATTAGCTGCGGAGGGTTTCACTCGCTTGGCGGAAGGGCTCGAAGCCGCGTCAGGCTTCCGCTTCTGCTTTTGCCCGCTGGACTTAGCGGGAGGCGGGTTCTCGCGGCATGCCGCGGCAGCAGACTACGCACGGGCGAGGGCGTCGGCAGGAGGGATCCCCACGTTCACATTCGGCGGATGAAGGGGGAGGCTCCGAAGCCCTGTGATCAAAAGGTCAGTTAAAACAGGCGGAAGCGAGCGTAGAAAGAGCGAGAGCTCGGGTCGAAGTAATTTAGCTTACCCTCTCCCGGCGAGACCACCGGCAGCGAGCCGACATGCTTCCGTAAGTGCACAACGTCCATGTCGTGCTTTAGAAAGAAGGCGTGAAGCTTAGCCTCGAACCCTCCCAGCGTTGGAGGCCGGAAGGTCGACTCGTCCTCTTGCACGGGTGCGAGTGGCACGTTGCCGAACTTCCCTGTGACGAAGATGAACCGCCGAACCCAGTCATGGTTCTTATTGGCGTTGCCGGTCACGTTGAGGGGGCTCTGCCCCGAGAAGAAAGCCACTCCGCGGGTGGCCCTGAAGGTGAAGAGTTTGCGGAAGACCGGGAGCGAGAACTCGATCCCCTCCTCGCGCAGATAGCAGGCGAATGCTACCAGCATGGCGATGGAGTTTGGACTGAGCTGCGCGGGTACTACCCCGAAGTAGCGCAGGGTCAGACGCACCTCTGGCCACAGCGGGAGGCGGAGCCCTACCTCGAAATGTTCAAGGGGGATTGCGAGTGTGTCGGGCGAGAACTGATTGATGCGATCCCGGCTCCCCGGGAGGCGCCCGACGAAACCCGGCGGGACGAAATCCGCGATGGTCTGGTTAAAATCCGCCTCCAAGAGGTCACAGGTCTCGAAGTCTCGATTGGAGAAAGCTTGGGCGCAGTTAGCCCTACCATCCGCTTCTTTCGGCATCGTGGAGGAGTGGAGTGATCTCGCGAAGGATTTAGAGAGAAGGGAGAGTGGTATTGCGAGAGCAAAAGAGAAGAGAGAGATGAAAGCGTAATAATGACGGTGTTTGGACGTACTATTTATATAAAAAAAGAGAAAAATGATTGAAATCATTTTTGCTGATAGCTCCCGCGACTTTTTAGCGCCTCGAGGTCTGAACCACCCACCCGAACCCAGCCACGTACAGAAGGCGAAAGCCATATGCGAGACCTTTCCTGCAAATTCGAATCAAATAGCACAAGAGCGAAAACAATCGTAAGGCAGCATTTTGAAAAATAGTGAAAAACGAGATATATACATATAGACACACAAGCAATAGTTCGCGAGACATAAAAGGTCTCGCCTTGGTCCAGTACGAAAAAGAAAAAGCAAATAGAAAAGAAGAAATAGCAGGGATACAGGAGAACGCAGGGAGCGAGAGCCGGTAGGCTTAGTACTGATCCCACCGCCATCGGCCCCGGCCTCGCCTCCCTGTCCTTGGAGGCCACACGGGTAGTGAAATGCGCTGACTGCTGTCAGCTCTTGGCTAATCAAGCACATTTGATCCCTGGCCCGCGCGATGTGCCTCCCAGGCGAGGTATCCTCACACCCGCCCCCCTGGCGCTCCATCTCCCCGATCAGGTGCCCGTAGTCTCGCTCGAGGACGCTGATCCGATGCTCGAAGGCCGCCCGGTGCTCCTCCGTCAGGTTGGCTTGATCACGCTGCATCCAGATCAGCTTGTCGAAAAGCTCTGTCATTCATTCCTTCATAGTACGGGCATCCTCGTGGTCGCCAAGAAATTCAGAGATGTCGCTGGGGGGGGGGGGGCGAGATAGACTCTTCCTCGCCGGGCGTTCCCGCTCCGGAGCAGGGGGACTCTTGGTAGCATCCGGGACAGTAGAAGTGCGGAAGGGAGGAGGCAATCCCGTTGTCCCAAAGGTAGGGGCTGCGAGAACCTGAGTCAGAAGAGTTGCGAAAAGACAAAGGCAAGCGAGAGGGCAACAAAATGCTCACCAAGCGAGGGCAGGGCTTCGCCAGAAGTGCCGAGAGGGGCGGGCTCCTGGGTCGGAGGGGCGTTCTCGAGAGCAGGAAGAGGAACGGTAACACTCGCCTGGTTGAGCCCAGGGCCACCCTCGGTCGTCGACAGGTCCTGCGAATGGTAAGAGAGGCGGAGGTCAGTCGCGTCATCGTAATCAACCTCGAAAGCAAGATAAGACGCGTTGCCTCGTCGGTGTTGACATGAGGAATGTTAGGGGGGGGGGGGGGGGGGGGGGGGAGTTTCAGATGCAGACTCCCTCTCCCCTCGGTCTCGCCAGACCGTCTTGGCCTTCTTCAGCCGATAGGGCTTGGAGGGGTCTCTTGCTGACGAGAGCCAAGGGGCATATCGAGTGGTCTTGGGAGCGGTCCCTCCCTGTGCGGCGGCAAGACGAGTCATCATTCCTTCCGAAAGCGGCCGTGGCGTCGGCTTCATGAACGTCATGGCGAGTGCTCCGAGGTAGAAAATGAAGAACAGTGATTAGAAGATGGGCAATCTAAAGACAGCAGCGGGGGCCGTATTTATAGCTAAGTGGAGGGCCCCACCAAAAAGATTCCCTCCAGGTCAGCAAGGCACTCGCCGAATATTGGGGTTGGACTCTTCTTTCCGAGCGTAGGATTCACTCGCAAAGAGCGGGGATTGTGTACAACCCCGTATTCGCCGAGTGGGTCCCCAAGACCCCGGGGAGGGTCCAGGTGCAGAGTAGGAGTCCAAGGGCCCTTGGGCAAGTGAGGCCCCACTCGCAGGCCACTCGCATGGTATCATAGCAGATAGGCGAGAGTGCCCAAGATCTCGCCCATCGAGCGAGTCGAGCACCTGGCGAATGGTGTCCTCATGAGCCATTCGCCCGACGAACTATGACGGGCAAGGAGCCTGACGAGTGGTGCCTTCACGGACTACTCGCCCTGAAGTCTTTGGGGGGAAATGACCTAGATACCCCTTGTGGGCTGCTAATAGCCCTTCAGAACAGTGGAGTTAGGCTGTTAGCAGACCAATTTGGGGTGCGATTAGTAAAACCAAAAGACGGATTTACGCTATTTGCAGTCCAAGACTAGAAAATCTATAAATAGACCCTTAAGGGCAACTTGGAGGAGATCAAACCTTTTGAGCTCTCTCCTCCAGGCAATTTTCGGAGTTGGCTGCTAGTGCCCTCCAAGGTGCCCGACTGAGCATTGGTTTGGGAGGGGAAGCTCTCTAAGATCTTCCGGGTGTGTGGCGGGACCTCCTCGCTACAGCCTTGGGTCTATTCCAGATTTTCCATCCTCGGTCAGGAGAGTTTAGTGAGGGAGAAGTAAGCGCAGGCTACACCCCCTGTGAGTCCGAAGTCAGAGACCGGTTGACGGTTTCAACAAGGAAAGCCCGGGGCGGCCGTCACCGGAAGCTGCAAATCCGACACGAGAGCTTGAGAGATGAAATTGTGGCTTGCCCCGCTGTCGATCATGATGACTACTGAGCGGTCACGAAGGGAAGCCTCCAACTTCATGATACAAGGTCCGGTCATGCCCCGCACTGAGTAACAGGAGACCTCGAGGCGGTGGAGAAGAGCTGGTGGGGTCGGGTCGAGGTCGTCTTCATCTAACTCCAGAGCCTCAAAGTTGGCCATACTGATGTCGTCATCTTCACCACCGAGGAGCATTTTGAAGTCTCTGTTCAGGCATATATGAGCAGGGGAGTAAGGACCTTTGCAGCTAAAACAAAGGCCCTTGTCGCGAAGGTCCCAATACTCGACCTGAGAGATCCTATGCACCAGCATCTTGGCTCAGGGAGGTGCCTCAGGAGGTCGCGGTGGAGGCCGGCCCGGGGCAGTAGAGGGTTCGGTCGGAAGACGAAGCGGAGGCGCCGATTGCTTGAATGAGCTGGGGTGGGCAGAGGAGGAAGCGTCGACGAAATGGAGTGCCGGGCTGGAGGACAAGATGGCAAAATCCTATACGACGTAGCGAGTTTGTTCCATAGCTCGAGTAAGCGTAGTCGGGTCATGCACCAGTAGGCGGGCCCAGATATGCGACCATAGGCCGGCTAGGAAGGTGCCCAAGTAGTGGTTTGCGGACAAGCCAGGAACATGTGTGACGACCTCGATGAAGGCATCAATGTAGGAATCAACGGTGTCGGTCTGACGAACGTTGCTCAGGCGCTCGAAGGGGTTGCCGGAATGACGCGTGTCGTAACGACGAAGCAGCTCATCCTTGAGGGCCGCCTAGGAGAGAGTTGGTGTGGACTCGCGAAGCCAACGAACCCAGTAGAGGGTCGAGCCCTCCATGTAGATCGTTGTGAGGGGCACCTTTTGGGCTTCAGTGGTGCCATGAAGGTCAAAATATTGCTCTGTGCGGGTCAACCAGCCCATGGGATCAGTTCTGTCGAACACCGGAATGTCGAGTCGGCGTAGGTGGGGAGCCGACGGGTCGCCGAAGGGACCAGGAAACCCTAACGGTTCGACGACGTTGCTGGGAGAGGGGATGAGAGGGGGCTGTTGGGACCGGTGGCGAAGATGGGGTGGCTGGTCGAGTGAAGAGGAGCGAGTGAATCTCCCGGACTGCGACTTGAAGGTCAGAGAGAGTCGTGTCGACTTGATCCATGCGTTCGGAAAGGCCTTCCACCGAGGGGGGTTGTTCTTATCACGAGCAACCATTTCGCGCGTCAAGGGCATGCACGGAGATGAGGGAAGAGGTGGATCAGGCACATGGAACCAATGTCGAAGGACACCCACGCGTGCGCAGACTGAGGTCGGCGCGGTAGCAGCCGATGGAAAGGACGAGGGAAAACGTCGGCGTGCGGAAGAAACACGACGCAGAAGATTCGTCGGCGGAGCCTTGCGGTTGCTGGGGCACTCAGAGGAAGGCGGGGTACGCGCGTAGGTCGTCAACGGAGCCTTGTGGTTGCAGGGGCACGCAGAGGCAGGTGGGGGGTACGCGCGGCTCAGCGAGAGGATCGGGTGGCGCATAATCCGGTAGGTTGGACCAATTGATAGACACGAATGGCTAGGGCTACGCTGGGTCGTATCCCTCCAATTTCTCAATTTCCAAATTAAAACATACATAATTCCAAGATAGGTCTCCTCCCTATATATATAGGAAGGCCCAAATACATAATTAGAAAAACGCATGACAAGATAATGGAAATACAAAAGTCCCGACACATCTTGAAACTGCGCCCGGTTCCCGTGCGCGCCTTGTGTAAACCCTTGCGTAGCGCTTGCCGATGATGGGGTCATCCACACTCGTATTATGATTACTCGTAACTATGGCCCCGTAGCCTCCTCCTCCCATGCCGGTCTCTTTACCTTTCCCTTGGCTCCTCCTGGATTGTGGACTCCAGGGCCACCAATCTCGTCTCTCCAAACCAGCTCTCTCGGTACTTGGACTCTCTGTGTCCAAAATTTGTTACAGTGGCACACGACGACACCACTCCCGTTGCCGGCTCCGGCGATGTGTTGCTCAAATGCTCACTCTATCTTTCCACTCCGTTCTTCATGTTCCTGACTCTCAATTCAATTTGCTCTCTGTCATCCGCCTAACTCATGATAATGATTGTCTAATTACCTTCTCTTCCTCTCAATTTATTGTGCAGGATCAGCAGACGTTGAATATCATTGGTAAGAGGCGGCTTTGCAATGAGCTTTACATTTTGGATCTTTCTTTCTCTGCTCTCTCTTCCGTCAACTCTGTTGATTGACATCGGCGTCTCGGTCATGCTCCTCTTCCCATTCTCCAGAAGGCTCTCCCCGATGTATCTTTTCTCCTTTTAATTGTGAATCATGTATCTATGAGAAACAACATTGCTCTGTTTTCCCTCCTCATTGTACTCGGTGCGCTGCTGCTTTGATTTAGTACATTCTAATATTTGGGTTCCTACAAAACTGCTAGTCTATCTGGTTATCGCTACTTTGTTACGTTTATTGATGATTATTCACGCATGATTTGGTTACATATGATGCGTGAGCGCTCTGAGTTTCTGTCCATTTTCTTCTTCTTTACTGCAGAAATCCAAACACAATTTACCCGCGCTATCAAAATTCTTTGTATCGATAGTGCGCGCGAATACACTGGGCATGTTTTCCAGGAATTCTGCACCTCGTTGGGCATCATCCACCGAACCTCATGTGCGTATACGCCACAACAGAATGACGTTGCTGAGCGGAAGAACCGACACCTTCTCGAAGTTGCTCGGTCTCTTTTATTCTAGATGCAGGTCCCCACGACCTATTGGAATTTCGATGTCCCCGTTGCTTGTTATCTCATCAACCGCATGCCCTCATCCATCCTCCAATTTGCGACCCCTTCTGTCTCCTATTTCCTGACCGCCCTCCCTTCCCCCCTGACCCCATAGGTCTTTGGTTGTGTCTGTTATATTCACCATCTGGGTCCTCCCGTTGACAAGTTAGCTCCTCGTGCCACACTCTACATGTTTGTTGGAAGCTAATCACGTTTGTTGATGTCACTTTCCTGGAAAACCAGTCTTTCCATCAACCCGTCACCATGTCAATGCCCCCTCCTAATCTACCACATCCTCTTTTTCCTACCAATTCTCCTTTACCACCTTTACTATCGACACCACCGCCTGCCTCGGCTCCTCTTCGTGTCTACTCTCCCCGATATCACCGATCCGGTGCCCCGCAACATCCTCCCTCTACTACTGATACTCCGCCGACTGCTAATTCGACGACACCCTCCACCACACATACTCTCAAATTATGTTTCCCTACATCGCCTTTCCTCTGATTTGCGCTGGTTTGCGACCTCTCTATCTTCTATTTCCGCTCCCTCTTCTGTGCAGGAAACCCTTCAACATCCGGGGCGGCGTGCGGTAATGGATGAAGAAATGACTGCTCCTTAGGCCACCCACACTTGGGACCTTGTTCCTCTTCCTCTTAATCAACATATCGTGAGCTGCAAGTGGCTATTCACTGTGAAACATCATCCAGATGGGATTGTTGATCGCCTCAAGGCCTGCCTTGTTACCAGAGGTTTTACTCAACAACACAGTTTTGATTACGAAGAGTCCTTTTCTTCGGTCCAAAACTCAACATTGTCCGTGTCCTACTCACTTGTCGTTCATCTTCATTGGCCGCTTTATCAGCTTGGCATTAAAAACCTCTTCCTTCACGACGATCTTGTGGAGACTGTGTACATGCAGCAATCTCCTGGTTATACAACCACGGGGGAGTACCTTGTCTGTCATCTGAAGAAATCTCTCTATGACCTCAAACAGTCTCTACGGGCATGACTTGAGAAGTTTAGTCATGTGGTTCGTGAGTTTGGCTTCACCCAAAACTCAGCAGATTTCTCCCTATTTATTCGACAACATTCATCTGGCACTGTGATTCTTCTAGTTACGTTAATGACATCCTTGTTACTGGTGATGATCTTCCCGACAAAACCCAAATCAAGCAACATCTTGCCTCTCATTTTCAAACTAAGGATTTGGGACGACTCCGCTACTTCTTGGGAATTGAGATAGCCCAATGACCTGATGGTCTTGTCTTGTCTCAGCGGAAGTATTGTCTCGATCTACTTTATGATGCAGACTACTCTGAATGTATGCCTGTCGATACACCTATAAATGCAAATCATCAGCTCAACGCTCATGACTCGGACTCTGATCAACTTCTCCCTAATCCGGAGTATTATCACACCCTAGTTGACAAGCTAATCTATCTTTCTGTCACACGACCTGACATTTCTTTTGCGATCGGTGTGGTCAATCGCTTCTTACATACCCCTCGGGTCTCTCATCTTCATGCCGTTGAGCGTATTCTTTGATACTTGAAGAATGCTCCGGGACAAGTGTTGGTATACAAGCCCTCTACTTCTCTGTCTCTCATTGCATATTGTGATGCTGATTACACTGGATCCCTGGACGATCGTCGGTCCACAAGTGGCTACTACACATAGTTTGGCGGAAACTTAGTTACTTGGCGAAACAAGAAGCAGACTGTGGTTGCCTGATCTTTAGTTGAAGCGGAGTATCACTCCATGGCTGCCGCTGTCTCAAAACTTACATGGCTAGAAAGTCTCATCACTGATTTAGGTGTGAAACTTCCATCACCAACTGTTCTCTTTTGCGATAATCAAGCTGCTATTCATATCGCTGAGAACCTTATGTTTTATGAGCGTACAAAACATATTGAAGTTGATTGTCATTTTGTCTGGGAAAATGTTCAACTTCAGAAACTGATTCTACGAACATGTGCGAGCTGCCGATCAAATCTCTTATATTCTCACTAAGGCCTTGTCTCACCCACTATATCAGCAATTTCTCTCCAAGCTTGACGTCTACGACTTGTACACTCAAGCTTGCGGGAGAGTGTTACAAGTTCTAAATAAATAAAACCCATGTATTTAGGCCCATAAAGCCTCTCTCCTCTTAAGCTCCTCCCTTAGTCCCACATCTTGAGTTGTATTTAGCTCTCTCTCCCTCTCTCTAAAAAAGGAGACCTATTGTACATTGTATTTGGGTGACATTATTTTGAGAATAATATAATTATGGCCCTTTTTATTCTCTATTTGCACACAGGTTATTTTTAGTGCATTTTTGACATAATGAACTTATGCGTGACAGGTGCATGCTCAGAAGAAACCAATGGCGGAAGATATAGATTATGTTGCTGTTGCTAGCATGACGGAGGGTATGGTTGGTGCTGAGCTGGCCAACATTATTGAGATTGCAGCCATAAATATGATGAGAGATAGAAGATCTGAGGTACATGTCTCCGGTGATTCTCAAGTTTAGATGTTTTATTGCCAATCTTTTGTTTTTATCGTGTTAACAAAGGTTAATAATACTTTGGTATCACACATTATGTGCAAATTTAGATAAATATTATGTTTTTTGAATCTTGATTCAAGAACACTCTAGCTTTTTCACTATTTTTCATCGTATTTATGTATCAACTTACGGTTCTAAAGGGTGCATTATCAATTTAATTTATTTTTTCAAAGAATTATGTTATCTTCAGTCTTATTCCAAGTATAATCTGATTCATGCATTTCTGTTTTCAGGAAAATATTAAGCTTTCTTAATTCTGATTGTCTTTAGTATTCCACCACGTTTGTCACAAAATATGTAATTATTTCAATGGGCCATTTACCGGGACCTCCCCTCTAACTTTGCTAAATTAATGAGAGCACCGCTCTTATTTTCGAAATTACAAAAACTCCCCTATAAGTTAGCATAATTACAAAAACTTTCCTTGAAGTTTTAATTTCATTACAAAAAACCCCATCGGTGTACAATTTCATTACAAAAATATCCTGAATTTTTGTTCATGATGTTATGAAATGAAAAGTTCCGGGGAGGTTTTTGTAATTTCGAAAATAAGAGGGGTGCTCTCAGTAATTATGCTAACTTACAGGGGAGGTACGGGTAATTATTTCTTATTTCAAATTGTACTATAAGTAGATGAATATTTACTATTCTAAATATGTTATAATGTTTAAGTAATATAATATTGTTGTATAGACTAAAAAACATTCTTAAATTAAGAAAAACATTCAAAATTTCAAAGGTAAATTATTATAAGATGTAAATGAATCTAGAAGTATGATTGTATAAAGTAATTATAAATCTAATTAAATTTGTAGTTTCGTACTAATTAAGCCACATTGTGCAATTCATTTCTTCGATTTCCTTCCACGTGAAGCTGTGTGATAAATTTATAACTTTTGTAAATCCGAGACTAAATTTATAACTTCATCTACTCTATAAAGAGAGAAGCGCCAGTTGAACTGAATAATGAATCCATAATAATGCCATATGGACCTTACTTATACATATACTCGAGTAAGGGATACCAAACAAAACTACTCCAATCTAGGGTAAACACAATAACGACGACTTGTAAATAATAATACAGGTTACAACTCTCTCCCTTAAGTCAGACGGAAGATATCAGTCATCCCAAGCTTTTGAATATCATCGGTAAACACATCACATCCAAGCTTTTGGTGAACACATCAGCCAGTTGATCTTTAAAATAAACAAAAAGGGTAACCACAGTCTTTTTATCCAAGTGGTCTTTGATAAAGTGTCGATCAACCTCAACGTGATTTGTCCTGTCATATTGGACTGAGTTATGAGCTATACTAATAGCTGTCTTATTGTCACAAAACAAGGAAAAATGGCCGGTTTCAAAAAAACCCAGATCTTGTAACACAGTACGCAGCCATAGACCCTCACATAGACCTTGGGACATAACACGATATTCTGCCTCAGCACTTGATCTAGCCACCACATTCTGCTTCTTATTACGCTAAGTCACCAAGTTTCCACTAACGAAGGAACAATATCCTGTTGTGGATTTCCTGTCATCATGACATCCGACCCAATCAACATCAGTAAAAACTTCGATCTTCAAGTTGTTGTTTTTGGAGAAGAAGAGGTCATGGCTGTTGAAACCGGCAACCGGTCTCTTGAGTTCGGACCCACTGGGGGTGTAGCCGATGCTTATTTCTCCCTCACTAGACTCTCTTGATGGTGGATGTGAGAATAGGAATAGACCCAAGGCTGAAGCGAGGAGGTCCCGCCACACACCCGGAAGATCTTAGAGAGCTTCCCCTCCCTAACCAGAGCTCAACCGGGCACCTTGGAGGGCCTTAGCAGCCGACCAGAAACTAGCCTGGAGGAGAGGATTCTCTAAAATCGGATCTCCTCCAAGGTGCCCTTAAAGGTCTATTTATAGATTTTTCTAGACTGGTCTGCAAATAACATTAATCCGCATTTTAGTTTTACTAACCGCACCCCAAATTGGTCTGCTAATAGCCTAACTCCGTTGTTCTGAAGGGCTATTTGCAGCCCACAAGGGGTATTATGGTCATTTCCCCCTCAAATCCTTTTGGGCGAGTGGTCCGTGAGGGCACCACTCGCTGGGCACCCGCTTAGCTGGGCGAATGCCCACGCTTCTGGGCGAGTGGTCCGTGAGGGCACCACTCACCTAGTTCCTTCTTTCCTGCAGCTTACCTCCACCAACCTGGGGGTACTTCCACCTCCTAGCCGGGGCGAATGATCTGGCTGGCCCAGGTCTCGCCAATTGGCCTGTGGGACCCACTTGGCGAATACGGGTTGTACAATGGCCAGTGGCTTTCTTCAAACACCGTAACACATGATATGCTTCCTCTTGATGTCTGATCTTGAGAGCTTGCATATATCTACTCAGAATACCAACCACATAAGTAATGTCAGGACGTGTGTGAGATAAATATATGAGTTCTCAACCAATCTCTGATAACGTGATACATCTATGTGGTCACCATCAACATCTTCCCTAATCCTATGATTTTCCTCCACAGGAGTGTTCGCAGGAACACAACCAAGCATCCCAATCTGCTTTAAGAGATTCAATATATACTTACGTTGGGATATGAAGATACCCTGATCAGATCTAGCCACCTGGATACCCAAGAAGTATCGTAATCTTCCCAGTCTTTCACCTCAAATTCAGCAGATAAGAGGGACTTGAGATTAGCAATCTCCATTGTGTCATTTCCGGTGATCACAATGTCATCCACATAGACAATGAGAACCACAACCTTCTGTTCACATCTCCGGATAAACATAGTATGATCAGACTGTGCCTGCTTGTACCTAAATTTGAGCATAACCGTGAGAAATCTACCAAACCAGGCCCTAGGTGACTGCTTCAGGCCATATAAAGATCTTGTTAGGCGGCAGACAAGTCCTTTAACTCCTTTCTTCACAAATCTAGGAGGGAATTTCATGTACACCTCCTTATCAAGCTCACCGTGGAGGAACACATTCTTAACATCCAGTTGGTGAAGATCCCAGTCCATACAAGCAGCGCACGATAACAACACCCGAATAGAATCCATCTTTGCTGCAAGAGCGAAGGTCTTCTGGTAGTCTACTCCTGAGTCTGAGTTTATCCTTGGGCAACCAACCGTGCCTTGTACCGTTCCACCTTATCATCTTGATTTTGCTTAACAGAGAAGACCCACCGCGAACCAATGTCTTTCTTGCTAGAAGGAAGGGATGCGATATCCCATGTATGATTCTTGTCCATAGCAGACATTTCATCTTTCATAGCTCGAGTCCATACCGGTATACCCAATGCTTCCCGCCACGTCTTAGGAATAACAACCAAGGAGAGAGAAATAACAAATGTCTGATGGGACGGGGTAAGATGATGATAAGCCACATGATTAGAAATAGGATGTTGCGTACCGGTAGCTTTACCTTTCAGCAATGCAGAGCGACATGTAGATCAACATCATCAGAGTCTGAGGCTGAAGTGGGTACTTGTAGAGGTGGAACTCTAGTAGCCTGTGTACCTGGAGGAAGAAGGTGGTATACGTGAGGAAGATGAGAGATCATAGTAGGCAAAGGTACAAGGATAGGATCTATAGGTACCAGAAAGGGTGGCAGTGGAGGAATGGAAGGTAGAAGAGGAAGAGGGACATGAGTAGTATCAGTGGAATGAACATCAGTGTCACAATTACTCTCCACCTGACGAAGAGAGTGAGTCGAAGGCAGAAAATATGATTCCCCTTCCCTGAAGGTAACATTCATAGTACAAAACATACGCATGTAAGGGGGGTGGTAACACTGGTACCCTTTCGTGGAGTAGCCAAAAAAGACAACGTTGAGCCCGATGGTCAAGTTTGTCCCGATGAGGTTGATGGACATGCACAAAACATACACATCCAAAGACACAGGTGCCAGATGAGAGGTATCAACAACGGTCGTGGTGGAGAGACGGGCGAAAGGAGTAGCATAGTCGAGAACACGGGAAGGAAGCCAGTTGATAAGGTGAGTAACGGTGAGCACAACGTCACCCCAATAAGATTTAGGAAGGTGCATAGTGGTTAGAAGACAACGAGCAACCTCAAGAAAGGTGCCGATTTTTTTGTTCGGCAACTCCGTTTTGGGTAGAGGTGTGAACACAAGTTGTCTAATGGATGATACCATGACTGGTGAGGTAAGAGCCAAACACACCACGATCGTCATACTCTCCCTCATTATCACTCCAAAGAACACGAATAGAGTCATCAAATTAGGTCTGCACCATTTTATGAAAAGCTTGAAAACATGGAAACACCTCAATTTTCTTTTTTACAGATAAACTCATGTTGTGCGAGAAAAACAATCAATGAAAGTAACAAATCAACGAAAATCAGATAAAGATAAAACAGGGGACGACCCCCAAACATCTGAATGTATAACAACAAATGGAATGCTACTAGGAGAAGATAAATGCGAAGAATTATGTCGCACATGTTTAGACACATCACAGACATCGCAAACAAAAGTTCGAAGAAACGGTAAGAAAGCAGGAAACAATTTTTGAAGATAAACAGAGGACGGATGTCCTAGGCGCAGGTGCAAACGACAAACATCATCAATAGTAACAGTAGAACAGGAAAGAGCCTGAGAGGGAAGCTAGAGTCCAGGTAGTACAAGCCGTCACGTACCACTGTCAATGTTCCGCTTCGTACTCAGTTCCTGAAAAACACAAGTGTTAGGAAAAAATGTTACAGATCAGTTAAGATACTTAGTAATATTGCTGATGAAGAGTAAATTGTGCGGAAAAGAGGAAACATGAAAAACAGAAGGTAGGGAAATAGACGGAGAACACGAGATGTGGCCTTTGCCCGCAATGGAGGACAAATAGCCGTTTGTAGAAATAACATTGTCCTTACCAGACAAAGGAATATAAGAAAGAAAACCTGAGGAAGATCCTTACCAGACAAAGGAATATAAGAGAGAAAACCTGAGGAAGAGCCAGTCATATGGTGAGTGACACCGGAGTCGAGCACCCACTCAGAAGAAGAGGCAGTGGCAACATGCGCACATGGCATAGCAACAGTGGCAAGGGAAGTAGGAACACTGATGGTAGTATCAGACGAAGAGTGAAGCAGCCGACGAAACACATCCAATTCATGAACTGTAAGCTGTCTGGGAGAGTAACATGGTGTCTCGTTGATGAGTCTGATTTATATAGGGTTTTTCGGACTCATCTGAGCTAGTTTTCACTCGTGTGCACTACACTTTCAAGCCATATTAGCTTGTATTTCACTATCATTCGCTTTCACGATATGTGCACTGCTTAAGCCTGTTTTGGTGTGCAATTGCGCGCTAATTTGTTGGGGGTAAGTACATGGTGCTCCCCAACCCTTTTTCTGTATTTAGATTGAGCTGGAGGGGTATTCCCATCTGTGTTACTGCTGTATGATTTGATGTGCAGGTGGATAGATCGTCCACTTTTCCCAGATTTCATGTCTGCACCAATTGCACGGTCGTGCGTTGCCTTGACGCACGATTGCTCCGATCGTGCGCTGTCATCTGCGGCTTAGAATGATGTCCTGTCCCTGATCGTGCGATTTGTTCTCGCACGGGCAGTTCGCCCGTGTGCGAAGGAATCGCATGATCTCCCGTTGAGTGCAGGTTTTCGGGCTTTCTGGATTTGCTCGTGCGTTTTTACGCACGGTCGACCTCGACCGTGCGTGAGTAAAACGCACGGGCGCTCTGCTTCGTCTTCCTGGGCTTTCTACTTCATTAATAATGCACGGTCCACGCACAGTCGTGCGTTCGACCGTGCGTGACCAATTTCTGACTGTTTTACTATAAAAGCTGCAGATCTCGCCCTATTTCGGATCACTCTTCAATCCATCTCCTGTTCACGCGCAGAGCTCCAGTTCCGCCGCTCCATCGCCGCCCACCTTCGGGAGGAGCTCCGGCCTCCATTCTCTTGCAAATCTAAAGTCGGAGCTTCCTCTTAGCATCCTCCATCGTTTGTATACACCGAAGCTCCATTTTGAGAGATTTCTCGCTATATAAGTGAAGTTCTCCGGCGAGGTCAGAATCGAAGATTATTGACGGGTACATTAGAAGAAGGTGACAGCTCTTCCGGACCCTGGACGGCAGTTGGAGCCCGAGCTCGGACAAGGCTTGACAACCCTAGATTCCAGCCGTGAACCTCCGATGAGTCTCCGCCTCTTTGGTTGTAATCTCACCCCCTTCATTTTGTAGTATTGTTTTCCTTGATTATTTGTGTGTATGAACGATGATTGCTAAACCTTATTATTGCATTTAAGTTTATTTCATGTCTATGTGAAATTACTTTGTGGTTTATGCAAGTGAGGAGCGCCCCCATTCCATCTTCCGCTACGCAAAACCTCCATTCCATTACGCAAGTCTACTCTTCCATTACGCAAGCCTACTCTTCCACTACGTGAGCCTACTCTTCTATTCCGCAACCCTACTCTTCCATCCGCCAAGCTAAGCGGTGCTAACGACCCGTATAATCCACGTCACTTCTGCCGGTGTGAACCATTCCATCCGCTTGCCTTCTCGCCCATCCGCCTAGCGAAGCAGTGCATAGCGGCCTGCGTAGTCTCCATTCACCTTGCGAAGCAGTGCATAGCGGCCTGCATAGTAATTTAGTAACTTAGTTTTATTTTGCTTTTCCACAAACCATTTAGACCCTTCCGCAATCCATCCGACCTAAAGGACTTCAATCTCAAGTGCTTCCTCAAAAATAAACTCTACCTTACCGTGTTCCTTAGAGATTCGATACTTGGGGATCACTCCAATTTTATATTACTTGAACGATCGGTAACCACCCTGTATATGGCCCCCACGGCCAGGTCAACGGCCACGACCACGGTTAGGAGCAGCAAGGTGCGAATGAAGTTTGAAACACACCTCCCGATGTGTCCCCTGTGTTTGCAATAATCACAAGTGGGCACAAATGATCCTGGACTGGGAATATGGCCGCGGCCAACACTAGTCAAAGCGGAACGATCAGGAGGAGCAATAACACTGAGAGACTTGCGGCGGTCTTCATCACCAAGAACCATACTGAATGCCTCCTGAAAAGACGGGAGAGGAGAGCGGTGAGGGATATGTGTCTGCACCATATTAGAGTCCATGTTCAAGCCCATCAAGAAGACATGGAGACGAAAGCGGTCCTCCCGTTGCTTTAACTGAATGACATCAGCAGTACAAGCTGGAGAGAAATGCGCAAAGTAGTCCAATTCCTTAACTCTGAGAAGAACGACGACACGGTCATAGATCCTTGCCGCAACTCCAAAATGCGGTGGGTAAGCTCATAAACTTGGTTGGAACTACCAATTTGAGAGTATGTTTCACATGCACGGGTCTAGATCTCGGTATGCAAAGTCCATCAACATATAACTTTGATAGACTTTGGGAGACATCGAATGCAGGAAATAACTACCAACTTAAAAATAACTTAAATTATATAAATGTCCATACAAATATATAAGTTAAGGGTCGTTCTAACATAATAAACTCATCGTATAAAAGAGCTCACATTAGTTTATACGATGAGGGTCTTGTTGTATGCAATGATGCGTATGCTATGCGGTGCAATGATTATGCTATGACTTCACACACATGCAACTCACACACTCGACTTTGTACGTACAGACCTTTCTGTTCCCACTTTTTAGAGGTAGCTAACTGCAACACCTCCCCTGTAATGACCATATAATATGGGTCCGGCCGGGACCCCACAACATATAATCGCGACAACTTTAGTATTAAAAGATGATATAGAATCTACCTAACTCAAAACTCAGAACAAACACATCTGAAACACTATCAGAAAACACAGAAGCTGTCAACAACTACATAGGAGTACATGACCTTACGGCCTTACAAAACCGGTGTTCAAATTATCATCCATACACTACAAAACTTCCAAAAGATAAAAGCATTTCTATGCTATGTCGACATGCAAGCCAGAACAATATAACAAAATCATAACATGGGAGGACAGGAGCAGATAACTCTTCATGAGGCTTAGACCTTTTTGGCCGGCGAGCTGGGTCCAGCTTGCGATCCTTGCCCTGCATCCATTATACAAAAAGCGGTATAACGAGGGTCAGCTATGACTGACCATGAACGGTGTAACAACACCCCTCCTCCCGGCCGTCCTAGCAGACCCGGGGAACTACATCACCATGCAAGTCAGCACTTCGTATGCAAATGTAATTAAACAAAAGTAACATAGAAACAACAAGTATGAGTGTCACGAGCATTATCCACGTTTCTATGTTGAGCAAATAAAATAAGGGGCCTACCAATGCAACATGTATGCAAACCTGAGTTTCACCTAAGGCACTCTATGACGTATGATTCTAACACATCATCATACATCAACAACAATCACAGGGGTACTCATCAATTTCCCCAAAGGCATCCAAGCCCAAGGCCAAAAACTCCTGCTGAGACCCCACCCGCACATGACCCACAATGCCATCGGGATTGTCCATCAGCTCACACGTTCTTGCCAGAAACACCGAGCCAAACACAACCGATGATAAGAACTCTTGCCTAGACCCCACCCGCACATGGCCCACAATGCCATCAGGCTTGCCCATCAGCACAGACGTTCTCGTCAGTTGACACAGAAGGGACTTGTCTTGCCGGGACACTCTCCACACATGAATTCCAACATTCACGGGCTAGCCAGCCGACCACAAAGACCATGCCACACCTTCGCACACAAACATGCATCACAAGCCATTCAGTACGCATAAGTTTTCCCGTCCAAAACCAACGTTCGTTCTCACACGAAAATATAAGGGCATCACAATGACGTTTTCGCCGTAATTGGATTTCTAGCAAAATCCCTAAAATGCACGTTAAGCAACCTCACCGAATCGGACTATCGGTCGTGATTTCGGCTTCACCCACAATGCCTAATCCACTAACGGAGCAGATCTCTAATGCCTAATCATGTCGGGGACGAACTCAATCGACCCGATGGTTCCTCTTGAACCAAGGCGACCAGAACCCCTCTCACTTAAGAGATCCGCTGCCAAAAATGCAATAAAGGAAAGACAAAACAAGAGATGTCACGCGCATCCTAAAGACCAGGAGGAGAGATGTCGTTACCCTTTGAGATCTCTTCCTCTCCATGGAAAACTCGAGTAGCACGGATGAAAACGTGCGCCTTCAAGCCCTCTCCGCGCTGCCGGTCTCGGATCGACGAACAAAGCTCTGAAGCTCCAACAATGGCGGAAGCAAGGTTGTCTTCTTCCTCCGGTTCCTCTCGTTCATCCAGCAGCAAAGTCACGAATGATCTTAGAAATGAAAGGGGAGAACTCCTCTGCCCTACTTAGGGCTCTCAGACGGACTGATCTGAGCCCTTGGATCAGAATCCAAGGAGGTCGGACGCCCAGAAAACGTCACTTACGGATCTGGTTCCGCAACCTACCGCGCCGCGCTACCGCTACCGCGCCGTGCTAGCGTCTCGACGATACCTTCTCGACGAAATTTCTCGGCGAACCTTCTCGACGCACCTTCTCGACGCACCTTCTCGACGCACACTGATAACGCCAGCGTTAACACTACCGCGCCGCGTTTAGTAACAGTATGCATTTTCCACTTTCTAGGCACTTTCTACCGCGCGGCGGTAACACTACCGCACCGCGTTAGCGTCTCGGCAACATTGACCTTCTCTCGACGATAGGGGACTCATCCCGACGAATAACTACCGCCAGCGGTAGCACTTACCGCCCAACGTTAACTAACAGAATTGGAAAACTGAGGTGTTACACTAACCACTCGTCCCCCCCGTCGTGGTCAAACAGTGGCAGAGGAGCGGGCGTCTCCTTACCTAGTGGGTATAACACACTACCAGACCTAGGCCCTATAAGGCTAAGTGTAGGATTATTAGGGAATTTGATCTTTCGGCCGCGCAGTAAAATAACCTGGCCCTTTGAACACCTACCACTTGCCGATTCATCGTACTTCCGTTGGTGTGTCGACTGGGCTAGTACCGAAGACCCACCACTTTCTATGCACAGCTAGGAGACGACCAGAGAGTTGTCAGAGTCCCAATGCTTCCATGAGGGATCGGTCTTGAGGGGCTCCTTAATCATCCTGTCAATGTAACCAAACCGTTGGTGGTTACGAATGACATGTTGAGCAGCACGGAACCATTTGATATAATTCGTGTCATCCAAAGGTACCGTGGTAATCTTCAAAGAGCCGGAGTGGCCATGAGGCTGCTGAGGGTCACTCACCTGAGGCAGTATCACACTCGGCGACGAAGCAGAAGAATCACCCATACCGGCACGACGAAAAGAAGCAACGGAATGTCGTTTCAAATGGGAATATGAGATGCCTGGAGATGTGCTTGCTAAAAAGGATAACTGAGAAACCTCAGATATACACACAACATGCTAAAACATGAAACCTCTGGGAGTAGAGCTGATGCAAGGGCCCGACTTCAAAGGCGAGGTGAGGATTCTGGCTAAGAAACGAAGGTGCAAAACGAGCAATGGAGGCCCGTCGACAGTCAGGATGGCAAGCCTAACGTCAAAGGAGGGGTGAGGATGCGTCAGAGGCGGGAGCGAGCGAAGAAAGAGCAAAGAACGACCATAAATATGGTGGCATCATAAGAGGACGGCGGCGGCGGCCTCCTCAGCAACCGGAGGCGGCGTTGATCCCGCCCGGGGACTGCATGAGAGGGAACGAGGCCCTAAGAGTGCTCAAACCAGCGGACAGAGGGATCGAAAAGGAGGCCAGAAGCGATCGGCGAGCGGGCGAACGTGGAAACGAAGATGCGGGGCGGCGGCTAGGGTTCCTCGCTCGGATACCAAGCTGAACCGAATAAATAATGAATCCATAATAATGCCATATGAGACCCTACTCATACATATACTTGAGTAAGAGATACTGAAAAGGACAAAACTGCCCAAATCCGGGGTAAGCTCAATAATGATGACTTGTAAATAATAATACAGGTTACAACTGCGTTGATATAATAATTTAGATTTTTTGGAATAATAATTATTTATATTTCAAACTCTCACGCGATATAAGAGCTTGGCAAAATCACTCGCCGCTCTACCCTTTCTTGAACACTCCCGACCTCGCACGAACCTTTTTCGGTCTCCCCTGAACTTGCGCAAGCTCCCACTATCAACTCCCCTGGTAGAGCTCGCCGATCCTTCCCAAGCAGAGCTCGTTGTTTTCATCGCAGTACGTCTCACCGACCATCCCATGTAGATATCGCAAATCATCCACAACAGAGCTCGTCGATCCATCCCGTGAAGAACTCATCCTCATCAAGCAGGGTTCACTGATCGCATCCCATCCGAGCTTGCCCACCATTCAAAATGAGCTCGACATTCTCAGCTGTCCAGCAGATCGGGATCGACGACCAAACCAACTCCCCTCCCCCATGAGATATTTATAGGCTCTGCTCTTTCACTTGGAACACTGCTCCTTCCGCATGGCCTGGCGATCTCCATCTCCGTGTTCAAACAATGATCCCGCGAGCACTCCTGTATTACGACTCATCTCTGCGAGCTCCTGTCTCCAAATAGTGATAGATCACAACATCCTGAACAGAGAACCTGCATGCTTCATGCGGTCGTTTGCGAGACCTTCTTACACGAGCTTTACGCGGCCGTCTGCGAGACCTCCTTCCCGCATGTTCTCGCTCAAATCAAGCCAGCGCCAGGAATTCTTCTTGAGAACTCCAACGACTCTCCCTTCGCTTTTCAGACGAACCCGCCGACTCTTCCTACGAGCTCTTTGCTCTCGCTTGCATTGAACTATGACCACTCCACCGCTCGCTCCTACTCCCACACTCATTTCCAGTGCATCTGGAAATCTCGGGACAACGTCTAAATTAATTGGATCAAATTATCCCAATTGGAGTTTCTCCTTCACCTTCCTTTTGAGACTCTCAACGCAAATGACATCATCTCACTAATTCTTCACCCGACTCCGCGTCTCTTGCATATGCCGATTGGGATGCGAGTGATCCTCTTGTTTGCACCTGACTTGCACACAGTCTTTCAGATGCATGTTTGCCCATCATCCGTCATGATGACACTGTGAAGACAATATATGATCATTTTGCTTCCCTTTACTCCAAGGGTGGCAGAACTCTCGTATCTACACCCTCTATTCGAATCTCTTCTCTCGACCAACACTCTCTCCCGATGTTGCATATTATTAAGTTCAATCTCTCGGCGTAGAACTTCTCCAGCATCAGCCCTTCTTTGCTGACCTTACCACGCAGCAGAATATTTTCAGGAACTCCTTGTGGTTTACTATCTTCTCTATTTTCCAGATTCCTACGAGATGATACGCCAACAGATCTTAGGAGAATCTGACACTCCCACCTTAGATGCAACTGCCGCTCGCATCTTTGCTGTTACCAATCTTCTGCAACGACTTTCGATTGTGTCCCCTCTGCCCTCTGACAATTTTGCTTATGCAGCTGGTCGTGGAGCTCACTGTGGACGTGGCAGCGCACCGGGGGTTGTGGTGGACCTCACCCACTTTGCTCCCATTGTAGTCGGCTTGGTCATCTTGTCAAGAAATGCTTTATGAAGCATCTCACCTCAGCCCATGTCAGTACTACTGCGTCTGAGCCTTCTGCCTCCCCGTTCACCACGACGCCAGAGTCCGGACTCTGGTTTCTTCTACCGATATTAAGGCTCTCATCAATGCCTCCACACAATCTACCTCCATTGCCATTTCTTCAGGCGCACATGTTGCTACTCAGAGTAAATGACTCATCGACTCCGGTACCACCAATAATATGAATGATGACTCTCTTGTCTTTTCTCACCTCGAGAAGCATAACAGGCTACCACCGGTCTTTGTGGTCGATGACTCTTGTGCTCCAGTTTGTGGATATGGAGTTGTGGTTACCGCCTCTCATCTCCAGTTGGACGACACTCAATTCGTCCCAATTTTCTCTTGCAATTTGTTCTCTGTTAGTGATCTTTCACGACAATTGCAATGCTCTATCTCATTTACTCCTACTGCATGCTATTTTCAGGACCTTCACTCGCAAAGGACTATTACTATTGGGACTGAACACAACGGTCTCTACTACCTCGACGATCTTCTCACTTTATCTGTATCAGCGGTCTCCATTTCTCTGCTCCAGTGGCATCATCATCTTAGTCATCCTCCGCTACGTCTCCTCCACTAGTTCCTGCCATCTTTCAAGACAGAGTCCACTTTAGAATTCGAGGCTTGCCAATATGACAAACATCGTCATGTAGTTTCCCTCCTAAACTCTATAAAAGTTCTGTTCGTCATTTTGATCTTGTTCATTCGGACATCTGGGGTCCTTGCCCCACTAAGTCTGTTGGCGGAGGAAGTTTATACCTTGTAACTTTTATTGATGATTTTTCTAGATGTATTTGAGTGTATCTTTTGTTTTCTCAAAATTTCATAATGAAATTCACACTCAGTTCGGTTTTCCTTTAAAAATTATTCGGATCGATAATGCAAAGAAATACATGAGCTAGCAATTCTCATCTTTCTGCACTTCTAATGATATTATTCATCGGACCAGTTTTGTGCATACGTACCAATAAAATGAAGTGGTGGAAATGAAAAATCGTCATCTCCTTAATTTTTCTCAGACACTCCTGTGTCAGGTGAATGTTCCCTGCTCCAATTGGAGTCATGCGATTCTCATTTCTTATTTTCTCATTAAATGTCTACCTTCTTCTACTCTACAAGGTAATACCACATTTTCTCTTCTATATCTAGCTGGTACACCTTTTCCCTCACTCCACGTGTATTTGGTTGTACTGCTTTCATCCACACTCTTGTCTCTGGTCGCGTTAAACTATTCGCTCTCGTCACCAAATGTATCTTCGCGGGGTACTTTCCGGCTCAAAATGGATATTGTTGTTTCAACCCTATCTCCAAATGTCAATATATCACTGCTGACATCACTTTTTTTAGTCTACCCCTTATTTCTCCACAAACAGAGGGACTCTTACTCTCTAGACCTCTCCTCCTATCTCTGTCGCCTCTCCTTCCACATCTATTTCATCATTCCCTCTCATTCATGCTCCTTCACCAGATATCCCACAACTGGCACCAACTTTCGAACATACCTTCTCTTTCATCCTTTCCTTATCATTATCGTTACCGCCCTACTTCCCCACATGTCCTCGCTCCTTCCACTCCAAAGTTCCCACTGTCAGCTCCCAGGCTAGTGATCTCCTCTTCGGAAGCTTCCTTCACCTCAATAGACTCGGACCTGGATGTTTCCATTCCTTTGCGAAAAGGGGTAAGGGGCAACACACAAAATCCTCTTACTAATGTTATCTCACATGTTAATCTCGGTCCTTCATGCAGCAAGTTTGCCCGGGCACTCTCTATCACCACATTCCTACTACATATCAGGCAACTCTTAGTATACCTTACTTGAAAGCGGCTATGGAGGAGTAAATATCTGCCTTGACATTACGTGGTACCTGGACTCTTGTCCTTACCCCATCCCGTGTCGATATTGGTTGTCGTTGAGCCTTTGTCATCAAGTTTCTCCTAGGAAGCACTGTGAATCGATACAAGGCTCGTTTAGTTGCGAAGGGGTTCACCCAAAAATTTGGTGTTGATGTCTTTGACACCTCTCCGGTTACCTGTATCAACACTATTCAGATCCTCTTCTCCATTGCTTTGTACATGAATTGCCAAATATGTTAGTTTGATATCAAAAATGCCTTCTTCTATGGTGACTTATATGAAAAAGTCTATATGGAGCAACTTCCTGGTTATGCTGCTTAGGGGGAGTCTCAAGTATGTAAGCTTTAGAAGGCCATTTATTTTTAAACAAAACCCTCGAGCATGGTTTGACAAATTCAGCCAGATTGTCTCCATTATTTGTTTCTTCAAAAGTAATGCCCATCGCTCTCTTTTTATACGAAAGACCAACCATGAACGGGTTATTCTTGTAGTGTACATTGACGACATTCATTTTACCAGAGATGAATCCTCTGGAATAGATAACACAAAGAAACATCTTCAGAAGCATTGCGTTACTAAAGATATGGGTCCTCCAAGATATTTTTTTAGAAATTGAATTAGTTCTCTCCCAATGCAAGTATGCCCAAGATCTACTCAACGAAACCAGTCTCCTTGACACGAAACTTGTTCTGAATCTTATGTATATGGGCACAAACAAACGTTAGGATGAGACATCCCCTCCTCTACAAGACATTACTCAGTACAGACGTCTGATCAGTAAACTCATTTATCTTATCGTAAGCCGACCTGACAACTCCTATGATGTGGGGGGGGGGGGGGGGGGGGGGTCAGTCAGTTCGTGCAGGCTCCCAAGAGCGTCATCTGGAAGCTGCTTTAAAAATATTAGAGTATATCAAAAGGTCTCCAGGTAAAGGGCTATTGTTTCCACACCAAAAGGTCTCCATGATTGAAGCATATTTTGATGCAAGCTATGCAGATGATAAAGAAGATCGAAAATTCACTTTTGGGTTCTGTATGTATGTCAGAGGAAATTTAGTCACTTGGAAAAGCAAGAAACAAGAAGTGGTGTCCACTCAAGTGTAAAAGCTAAATAAAAAAATATGACTGATACCACTTGTTAGTTAAAGTGGTGTGAGAGATTTTAGAGAAATCTACGATTATCCTCTACCGATGTTTTGTGATAATTAAACTGCTATTTACATATCTAAAAATCCTGTGTTCCATGAAAGAACAAAATATCTTAAAGTTGATTGTCACTTCATTAAGGAGAGACTTATCAACAAACATATATGTTTTATGTTTGATTCTTCAGATCAGGAGCTGATTGACATTTTCACCAATTTTTTATTCTTTTTTTGATATTTGTACCAAACTGGAAATTGTCGATTTATATGCTTCAGCTTGAGGGGAAGTGTTAAAACCCAAGATTTAAAGCCTATAAAGGGGCCCATTGTACATTTTTTCTATTCTTTGTATTTAGTCCCACATTTCAAAGTTTAATTTCTTCCTCCTCTATTCTATATAAATAGGAAAGCTCATGTAATAATTTAGATATTTTGAAATAATAATTATTTATATTTCAAACTCTCACAACTTCTAATTAATGGAAAGAGCTGTAGGCATAGTGTTTGAGACATTATAAATTTGCCTCATTGTTTTCTGGTGGATGTGATTGTGATCTTCTCCTTCAAACTTCTACTTCCATCATCAGTATCTTCTGCAGCTTTATTTATGTTTAGCTATGGAGTGGGTATTTGTTTAGAGTTTTGACTTTTGAGCTTTTGAGTATCTCAGAGAACAATTTCAACCATATTACTGTTTGTCAATCCCTCCCATTTCCATGCTTTTTCATGTTAAGTCTAGCTCATTGTAATCTATGTTGTATGTTCCCAATCAGCTCCAGCTTTTTGAATAATCTCCTTATCAATACATTACTAATTTTCTGTATATAGTTCTTTCTCAGTTTATTTCTGACCAAGTCTTACATAGATTATTATAACTCACTCTGTTATTTGATTTGTCAATCACGGAAGCTCTTTTGCCAGTTTTTATCTGTCATGCTTATATGTAGCTAGATATTCAATTTCCTATAATAATTTTATACATGTGATTTGATTTTAGTTTTCTTTGATGCAGATAACTACAGATGACTTACTGCAAGCTGCACAAATAGAAGAGAGAGGAATGCTTGATAAAAAGGAGAGAAGTGAAGAGATGTGGAACCGACTAGCTCTTAATGAAGCAGCTATGGCTGTTGTTGCAGTGAATTTTCCAGATCTAAAGAATATTGAGTTTGTATTTTCCGAAACCTTAGTTTATGATACATGTATTTCTGTTTTTATCTTAATTTTCTATCATATTTGTTATCCCAGATTTAGTTGTTATTGTTTCCCTTCATTACAAAATCATTTTTCATTAATTAGAATTACTAAAGAAAGAACATAGCGAATAGCGAACCCCAAATAATTTGGATAAGGTTGTTGATCATGATGATGACATATTACCAATTCAAACTTAATGTTCAAACTTAATGTTTAAACATAAGCTAGGAGACTGCATAAGAAATGTTCAAGTTGTTATACTAGCTTGCAGTAAAAGAGTTCTATGTTGCACGAGGACATAGACGGGATACGAGATCAAATTTATTTATTTAAATATAAATACAAGTTAAAATGAAGAAATGTCTGACATTCACTTTTGTTTTTTTCAATCATTATATCATGCATATGCGCGGGAGCGCACACAGACACATACATCTATACTAATCAAGCTTGCAGATGTCGGATGTCGGACTCATGTCGGTTTTGGTTTTTTATGTCGGATGTCGGATTGTGGGGATATATCGGGGACATTTCAAAATGTCGGATTTTAATTATATATATATGTTTTTAATTAGATGGTTGTAATTATTTTTTAATTATTTTTTCTAATTATATATATATATTTATATGTTTTTAATTATCTCGGATGTCGGATTTTAATAATAGATGGTAATTATTTTTTCTAATTATATATTATTTTAATTATATAATCGGATTTTGGGTTTTACGGGTTCGAGAAATGAAGTGAACCGGGAGAAAATAAATGGGGTTTTAGTATTTTTTTTTGTGCTATTAGCCATTAATATGGTATAATTAAAAATAAATGTTCATAGTTAATGTCACCGCCATAAGCCGCCATAAACCGACATGTCGGGCCGACACGTCCGACATGTCGGCCGCCATACTGGAAAACGCCATTTTTCTCATCTGTGTCGCTAACGTTGCGATTTCCCCTCAAAAATGACATGTCGGACATGTCGGACAACATCTACAAGTTTGATACTAATATATACAGATATACCCTTATGGTGTAATAGTTTAATAGTGCGTACCATCAAAGCAATCATAGCCCTCCATTCTATCATCTCCTTTCTTTATTTTTATTGTATTAGGAAATAAAAATCCCTCCCTCGCGATGCCCTTACAATGCTCGAACCTGTATTCTCACACAAAATCTCCTGCTCAATCCGACGCCTCATAATCTACCTCCGCCTCCATGAAGTTGTTGTACTTCTGGACGAATATTTATCCTCCTATTTACTTATCTAGGGCTTCCTCCTCCCCTAATGTCTCTATATATATGAGGGACAGTGCACGGGGCCTCCTGTGCGGCCAACAACAGTGCTCCGTGCGCGATAGTTCCCCGACACGATGACACTTTCGCCGCTCGCTGCCCCGAGGGCAGTCGTGCCAAACGCATGTCTTTCTCCATATCATCATCGCAATATACACAATTTTTGAGCATTTGGAGCATCATATTCGAGCGCATCCAAGAGTATCCAAAACTTTTTTTTTTTATTTTGAATTATAAAAAGTTTCCAGGAGTTTTATGGATGGGTTTCCAAGAGTTTCCTAAATCAGAAATGTTTCATATACGATAAGGCTATTGCAAGTATCTGTGCATTGTAGAAGTTCGTACATTCTATGGCCAATATAATTTCTACTGAAATGATTTTTAAACCAGAGTGATTAAACTATGTCTTGTGATTCAACGGTCTGTTTTACCATTTTTTCTACATGTATGACATAACGCTTACCTACCAACACATGTTGGCACACAACCAGAATGAACACTTACATAGAATAGCCTAGAAAGGAAAAAACCATGTGCCCGTCCCAGTTGATGTATTCAACATTTATCCTGACGCTCTAAAATATTAACAATGATTTACAGTTGTATTTAGCACATATTGGCTACAGGGTTTGATCTTGTCAGTTGTTATGCCCTTAGAAGATTCTCCAAAGTTTCGGCTACAGAGTCTGATCTTGTCAGTTGTTATGCCCTTGGAAGATCCTCCCGCCCTTACTGGGCTATCATGTTGGATTTGAATTCTCTATGATGATGGAGGATTGATTAGTTGTGATGGAAGTTATGTTTTAGGACGATTGAACGAATTATGGGTGGAATCCAAATTTATTTTTACTCTTTTCTGCTCTGAATTCTTTCACTCCCTTCAAATTTGTGTTGATGAGATGGCTTCCTCTTATTTTAGTTTGAGCTGAATTAGAGCAGAATCGAGGACAGGACTCCCTCTGATTTCTGGTCTACATTGGTTTTACTGGTTGTACCTTGACTGCATTCCATAAATATGCGTGTTAATCTTTAGATATGTAGGAATATTTGTATAGGTGACATTATTTTACTTTCTTAACTTCGAATATATTTATATTTTCTATTTCACTTGCAAAACAGACAGACTGATCATAGCACATTTTAAACATATGATCTATTCCAAGTAGGTCACTATTTCCCCTCGAGCTGGTAGAGAATTGGGCTATGTACGAGTTAAAATGGATCATGTAAAGTTTAGCGGTGGAATGCTTAGGTATGTTCTACATTTATCTCAGTTTTTTTCTCACCCTTTTCAACAGTGAACACTATTAATTGGAGATTTTGTGGTTTTCCTTTTGCTTGTTTCTCCATTTACTGTTTATTTGGAAGCTTCAATAAGTAGAGTGAAAGAATCTAAGCAGCTTCTTCATAACTACCCATCCATATATTTTCTTTTAATCATGATTATAGTTTTCAACTATGTGAATTTTTCCTTGATTGGCTTCCCTTTTAATTGACAGTCGGAAATCCCTCCTTGATCACATCACAGTTCAGATAGCACCTCGGGCTGCTGATGAAATATGGCATGGTGAGAATCAGGTATGACAGTATTTCTTTCTTGTTTTGTTCAAGTTTCATTGACATCCATTCTGTAATTGTGGTGTTAAGCTGATAAGCTCCTCATAATTACTCGGTTATTGGACTTGTATTAGATTTTGACAAGCTGTATTTTTTATATGATGTATCCTGCAAATACAATTTTTGATATTAAATATAATTTGCAATAATTTAAATTAAGCGGAACAAATTAGACTCATCGAATAATAAAGTGGGATAATCAACCTAGGGTCATATGACTCTCTCAAGAGAACTAACATTCAAACGATGAATTAGCACGAAATTATATCCTATAATCTTGAAAATGAAAAATGAAGAACACAAGATTTTCAAATTATCTACAAACGGGCTAATGGAAATTAAGAGGCAAGTGTTGCGGCGAACTCAATCCGGCAGTGTTGGTTGCGGGAAATGACTGCTGGGGTACCAGATAAATGAGGCCGTGGGGTGAGGGGATCATGGGAGTTAGGATTTCCTGAACAGCTGATTGGGAGGGAGGAAAAGTGATCGGGCAAGCCTTGGCAGGTGGTAGCGGTTCTGGGTGGCGTTGAACTAAGGCGGTGGAGATCGAACAACTGGGAGCAGGATTCGTCGTGCTGGAAGATGTGCTTGATATATGGAAAGACAGTTTTCTATCTTCTGATCTTATCCCAATCTACTTTTTGACAGGTGTATATATATATACTACATTAAAAAGGAAAAAAACACAATTCGGTCAAACATTTAATATGCCTATTTTACCCTTCCTCTTCTGATTTTGTTACTTACGAAATTCAAAATAATATAAAAAATTAGGGATTTTATTGTAATTTATAGTATCCGCTAAATAAATGAGCAGCAAATCCCGTGCATCCCTCCACGAAACCCCACATCCCTTGCACTCTCATCGCATCGTTAGGGCAGCGATACCTCTACGCCTCATCTGCTCCTTTGATTATCCTCCTCGACTTCTTCCTCTGTTCCTTCCACTCCCTGCCATGATTTCTTCCTCCGATCCTTCCATTCAAGATGACGGACAATTATCTTCGTAAGGTAAAATCCGATTTCTTGAAAAAAAAGTCATCTGTGATTTTTTTTTTTCCGGCGCTCTCTTATTTATCCGACTCATATCAGCCGATTCTTCTAATGCCTAATCAGAAATGATTTACATGAATCTTATCCTTCTCTTTCTTCATCCATGTGCGCCGCAAATACAGCCTCTATTTTTGGGGTTTCCCATGCTTTCACCGTTGAGAGAAAGAGATGGAGAGAGAATGAACCACCAGCCATTGCTTTCCCCTGTTTTCGCCGGAGATCTTTGTCTACTTCCTGCAGCAGTTCTTCCAACTGCCGCAGATCAGTTCCCACCGGTTTCCACGACCGTTAAGTGAGAGCGCGAGCGCAACATCGATTTTTCCGTCGAGGCGTAGGAGGATGACTCGGAGACGCTGCAGTGGAGGGCACTTCGTAAGGTAAATTCTGATTTCTTTTCTTCTTCATTCTGATCGGAAAAAAGTGAGCTGTTTATGCATTGATTTCAGATTTGCAGTAGATTGTTTTGTTTATCTCAATTTAAACTCAGAATGACTGACTTTAGGAATTCATTTGCTATGACTATCATTCTGACTTTAGGAAATCATTTGCTATGACTAGAATCCGTAGTTGCTATTTTCAATAGCATTTCATATTTGAATGCTCGGCCCCAAATTGTTTAGGAATGGTAGCTTCTAATTTCAGGACCCTTCGTTCAGGGATTGAGATTAGTTATATTTCTCAACTCTCTTCTTAGATTATTCAATAGATTTTCCATAATGTAAGCCTATTTATTTATTATTATTATTATTTTTATTTTATTTTACTATCGTGATTAGGGTATTGGCACCCTCGAGGTACTATCACGGTCGAGATACTGTCACAATCGATGTATTGTCGCGGTTGGCTGTAGGGGCGAAGCCCCGTGCTTGTCACTCGTGTATATATATATATATATATATATAGAGAGAGAGAGAGAGAGAGAGGGAGAGAGAGATATGAGAGGCTACACAGGGGGACCCATATGGGTGCCACAATACCCGACCATGAGTGTGTTAATGGCACTCCCGCAGCTTGCAGCCCTCCGGAGCGCATTAGGACATCAAGCGACAATCGGAGTACCGGGGGTAGGGGTGATGCTGTGAGCCGCGAGAGTGACGTCGTGTTGGGCCATTGTCGTGGCCGGGGTACTGTCTCGGCCGCATGGGGGCCTCCCGTGCGCTCTGGCTCTCGTTTCAATATATTGCAATATGATATTTCCTTATGCTTGCTCTAATTTCCAATTAGCTTAATTTGACGGACCATTTCATTCATAGTTTTATTGGTTGGTCGCACCAATAAGCTGTAAGAGTGCATCCGAGTAATATGCGCGATAAAAAGTACCATGGCACCAATAACGCATGCGAACATAAGTTACGAATATGCGCTAAAATTAAAATACATGATGCGACTCAAGTTACATCAATATCTTACTTGGAGCACTATATATATATATATAACCAGTTATGAGAATAACACGTGAACACGGTATTTTTGTCTACTAGTGACTAATACAATGCTAAAAATTAATTTGAAAAAAAATATTTATTATATGTGAATTGCAATTTGACCATGGTGGGCTGATTGGATGGTTATCTCATATTTTCCTTGTTTATATTCAAGCTGTTTTTGCATTCATTCTGTGATTCTGCTGTTAAGCTAATGTGTTTCTCATGGTTACTCAGTTATTTGACTTGTGTTTAGATCTTGACAACCTGCATTGTATAATTTTTTTTGGATATCTTACCACGGTAGCAATATATAGTAACCACTATTTCTATTTAATAGTTTTGATTTATTTCTTCACTATTTCTCCGCGTACTTCTACACCTTTTCTGGATGATGGCTTCAATCAACACTTGTAATGGATTTGAGATTTTTGAATTGTCAATTTGTTTCGCAGCTGAGCACAATTTGGGCAGAAACAGCAGATAATGCTAGATCCGCTGCAAGAAGCTTTGTTCTCGGTGGTCTCTCCGAGAAATTTTATGGGTTGGCCGATTTTTGGGTTGCCGATCGAATTAATGTATGCTCACATGATTGCACATTCACATGGCTTTCTTCTTAGACTTCTTCAACTGCAACTTTACTTTTTTCCCCAGGAAATTGATCTGGAGGCCATGCGTGTCCTCGACAAATGCTACGAACGGGCGAAAAAAGTACCCATTTATTTGCGCATATAAAAAAGTATCCAAGCTTGATGTGTTGATCTCACACTTCACCTTGTTATTTTTTTCTTTAGATTTTGAAACAGAATAGAACCCTAATGAACAAGATTGTTGATGAGCTGGTCATGAAGAAAAGCCTCACTAAGCAGGAGTTCTTTCACCTAGTTGAGGAATACGGTCAGCTTGAGCCCCAGCCACAGAGTATTGTTGATATCAGAACTGCGAAAAAAGTACAATTTCAGGAACTGATGATGAGCCGAAAATGATGATCTGTGATTTGGTTTACGAGTTTTGATCGCAGGTTTCATTATTCTCTTCTTTTTTTCGTGTAATTCTTTCTGATTGAACAGTTTTTTAAGCATTTCATTACACCAAAATTACCATGAAGCCCTATATTTTGAAACAAGTTTCTTGTAATGTTGATACCATTGTGAAACTGCCATGTAGTCAACTATATATAGCAGTTTTGATCACAGGTTTCACTAGCTGAAACTGCCATATAGTCAACTGCATTTTTTTCTTCTTCTGAAGATCAAAGGGGAGCCGTGAAACCAAACTTATCTGTATTCCGATGACTTCATTCATCAGATTTTTGTCATCAACACATATTTTTCACTATCTAATCATTTTGAATTATTGAGCAGATTATCCCAATCCGGGACTATAAACAGATTTTAGAAGCCAATGTTCTTTGCGGTTCCCGATCTTGACCTGCAATTAGCTGCTTCTCTTCAGGGTAAGCACCCTAAACCTGTCAAACTGAGCTTTTATTTTGATTTTTTTTTATTACATCAAAAAGAATATAACTGCGCGGGTGATTTATTTCTGTAGATGCTGGTCTGTTGGCCATGGCTGAATTTTGCCGAGGTGCTCCAGAGAATCTGGATGGTTGAATATATGGATGTTTATTAGCTATTCATCATTCATGAGTTATTTATGGAGGGTTTTTTTGTATGCCCATCTTGTATGAAATGTCTCTTTAATATAAAGTTTTTCAATGTGGTGAACATCATTGCCTTTGTTTCACTTGAACAAGTTTTCTTGCTGGATTGAGTGGGACATAATTTAATTTTTTTAAATGTATACTTTTCTGCTGTCTATTGATATAACCTGCTGTCCTGTTGATATAACAGTTGCTGTTTTTATATATATAGGGTCATTTACCGGGACCTCCCCTCTAATTTTGCTAAATTACTGAGAGCACCCCTTTTAGTTTCGAAATTACAAAAATCTCCCCTTAAGTTTTCATTTCATTACAAAAACCTCCCTTTCATTTCATAACATCCATGCATAAGAATACCCCCCTCGGTGAACAGTGTCCAGGGGGGGTATTTTTGTTCATGGATGTAATGCAATGAAAACTTAAGGGTAGATTTTTGTAATGCAATGAAAACTTAATGAGAGGTTTTTGTAATTTTGAAACTAAGAGGGGTGCACTCAGTAATTATGCTAACTTACAAGGAAGGTTTGGGTAATTATTTCTAATTTTAAGAGATAAAGTTTGCAGCCTGTGATTATGCAAACTCACATGGGAGATCCCGGTAAATGGCGCTAATAATAGTATAAGGTGCTCAATCAACTTTGCCCCTCTTATGTATAAATAATTCCATAAGGGCCTGTTTGGTATAAAGGAATTAGCCCTGCGGAAATCGTTTTCATTTAAGCATTACATTTGTGGTTGTTCGGGTGGATGGAATTGGCGGAATTGGTTTTCGTTAAAACCGTCAAACTTTGTTTTATACTTATTTGCAATTCTTGTCCCTGGGGTTGGCTTTTCCCGCTCTTTGCAATTCTTCTACCTCAGCCTCAGCTTCTTTTTCTTGCTCTTTCAATTTGTCTAATTCTGTAATAATCTGAAAATGAATTTCAAATCATATATATATAGGCTATAGAAAGCAACAGACGATTATGATTGATTGGAATGAAATACATGCAAAAAGCATGTAAATATTGTCTGGAAAAATGCATAGAAAATGTCCCGTTGTAGCCTTTAATGTGATTACGGTCTCAGATTGTCCATAAGACAATCCTAATGCCTACGAGTGTAAACCCAATGGGTAATAGGCCCACACGTGAACTATGTATGACGTGATCAAAATGTTATAGATAAATCGTGTAGTATAATAAGGTAGTTGTGGTAGGAAGAACATTTAAAGTGGGTTATAGATAAATCAAGAGGGAACCCTAAAAACTTTCATAATTGCAGCTAGAATATTGATATCGTGGGAGCAAAATGGTTGGAGATAAAGCAAGATTTTCATTCCATAGCAACCCTAGCAGAAGAATTACAATTGGAGATATCCTAATAAAAGTTCCTCATCTGATCGCTCCCTATCTTGTCTCGTCTCCCGGATGTCGGGGTGATTCAGTCACCGAAAAGTGGGCTTGCTTAGTTGCTCATTGGAGCAGTCACTCCGACATGCGGAGAACTGATACTGTCGTTTGGTGAAGTTGAGTGCCCGACGAAGGACACCGGCGTGCCCCCGTGCTTTCCATGATCTTGTTTCAGTCTCTATTCCTCTTTGAGATTTTTGGATTGCAACAACAGATCGTTCTTGACCAAATCACGCAAAATCTTATATTTTTACTTGCGAGGTTGTTCTTATTTGTTGTGCTTATCTTTCGGCGACAACATAATACCCAAACTTGGGCTTTAGAACCCCTCTTTATGTCAAGCATTATCGAGCGTCCATTTTAAGCTTAAGCCTTTATGTTATGCATTATCGACCGTCCATCTTATATAGCACGACCGTCTCCATGCTATGAATTATTTTTTATAAATTGACGCATCATACTTACACTCTGTTTAGGGAGGACAGGTGTGACATTTGAGCGGTTTATTATGATAGTAAACACAATAGCAACCTATTATTTATTTCGAAATTTTTGTGACAATATTTTCGAGCATTCACGACTACTAAAGCTTGGCCATGGCTCCATAATTGTGATGTGTTTGGAAAAAAAGTGTTCGTGGTTATGCATATCCAAATTCTGCGTCTGCTGCTGTCGCTCTCCCACCGCTCTACCAAACAGAATCTCAGACTTCCATTCCCAAAAGCCTGATGACAGCATACAACTCATCAAGTCTGCAATAAATCTGATTTGAGCGCGGGTGGGAATGATCAGAAGCCACAAACCAGTGGACCTTCTCCCCCACTTCAATCCAGCTGCAGCCAGCCCCCTTCTCAATTCCCCTCTCCTTCATCCGCCTCCTAATCTCCGCAGCCTCTTCCCACTCCTCCTTCCCCGCGTGCAAGCTCGCCCTCCACACCAAGAACCCGCTGTTTTCTGCATCCAGACCCGACATTCTCACGGCGATCTCTTCAGCAAGCTCTGTTTTCCCGTGGGTCATGCAGGCCGCAGCCAAGCTCCCCACGACGACGCGATCCACTTCAATGGAATCCACAATCTCCATGGCCTCCGCAAACCTTCCCGCCCTTCCGAGAAGATCCACGACGCACCCATCGTGCTTAATTCTAGGGTCAATGCCGTACAATTCTCGCATCGTTCCGAAGAATCTCAGCCCCTCTTCGACCAGTCCTGCGTGGCTGCAGGATGTGAGAACTGCTATCATCGTAACATCGTCTATCTCGATCCCGTTCCTTCTCATCTCCTCAAAAAGACTAATGGCTTCTTCTCCCAGCCCGTGTACAGCCAGCCCGAAGATCATGGCGTTGTAGCACGACGTGTTCTTAAATCTCGTTGCCTGAAACGCGAGCATGGCATCCCGAATGCTGCCGGATTTGGAATACATATCGATGAGAGCGGTGCCCACAAACGCGTCGATTGGTATCGCGTTCTTCCTTATGTAATCGTGAACCCATTCGCCGGAGCTGAGATATCCGAGGTGAGAAATTGCGGATAAGACGGTGACGATGACCATCTTGTCTGGCTTCACCCCGTGGAGTTGCATTTGGCGGAAGGCCGTCAAGGCTCGCTTTGGGTCTCCGGCGTTCATTAACCCGCCGATCATCGTTGTCCACGAGTTCACGTTCTTCACAGGCATTTCATCAAACAGTTTTTCTGCGAGGAGAATAGAACCAGATCTGGCATAAGCAGAAACCATTGCGTTCCATGACACAACATCTCTTTCAGTCATTCTATCGAAGAGTTTCCGGGCGTCGGTTGCGTCCCAGCAAGTGCCGTAGAGATCAAGCAGAGCTGTCTGGATGAAGATGTTGGAGCCATAGCCAAGCTTCAGCACGTGGCCATGTAGAGTCCTTCCTTCATCGGCGGCAGCCAGCTTGGAGCAGGCCTTGAGGACCAGCGGGAGGGTGAAATCGTTCGGGAACGAGTCTCCCCGGAGCAACATACAGTAGAACTGCAACGCCTCGCCGTGGAATCCGGCAGAAACGAAGCCTTTGATCATGACGTTGAAGAGGAAGACGTCCGGGTGGAGCAGCAGACCAAAGAAGCGCGAGGCGTAGGAATAGCGGCCGAGAGAGAAGCAGCAGGAAAGGAGCCTGGCGGCTAGGAAGTGGTTTTGCTGGAGAGAGTTGCGGATGATGTGGCCATGGATTTCTGCCAGGCGAGAGGAGGATGAACATGATTGAAGAAGATTTGAACATCGGCCTTCCAGAGAATGAGTTTTCGCGGGGAGCTGTAGTTTGTTCGAGCTGGAATTTTTTTTTGGAGCAGCAATGGCGTCGGGGATGGGAGCAGCCGGCCTCTGGAGATGAGTGGAGGTTGACGGGGACAGGGAAGCCATGGCCGGAACACTCTTGGCCGATTCAAGTTCGACTCAAAATAAAAGAATATTCATACACTCATAATGGTTATTCCTATTTCTCATTTCAAAAAAAAAACAACTAAGCCCACAAAGATGAGATATTTTTAGGTGCGTTCTAGCATCTAATGATCACCGCACGTGATACGTTCTAAGACCGTCTCTTTCTGCAAGTACAAATTTTTAAGCATGATTAATTGAAAATATGGCCGTATTTCAATATAATCGTATTACACATGTATTTTCACAAAAAAATTCCACCTTAGGATCGCGGATTGTAAGGTTATATTTAGCTCACACGGTGAGAACCATGCATTACCCATACCTAATTATCTCTTGTTTGGGAGGGCAATGGCCTCTAGAGATTGAGTAGTCGTTGGAGATGGAGATAAAACTGGCTTTTTGAACGTGGCTCCTGTTAGATTTTCATATGCTACCAAGTAAGGAACCAACGATGGAACAAAAACGAAGTAAACTCTTTATAACTAGGCAATTAATTGATTACAAATAGACAAGCTGAATACAAGGTGCATACACCTTGATTCACAACAGCTAATATGTAAAATAAAAAACTTGTCGCGGACAAGATCCGCTTCTCCACTCTCCACTTCGCAATACACTCAACCCTGCACTCTCCACCTCACAGTGCACTCTCCACCTCTCGCTGAGGTGCGGGTTGGGGTTGGACCTCTTGGGGTGTAGGCACACTCCCAATCTCTCTCACTTGAAGTTTCTCTCTCTTCAAGTTCTCTCTCTCTCTTGAATCTCTATCTCTCAACACTACTTTTCTAGGGGGGGGGGGGGGTGGGGGGGGGAGGGGGAGGGTGCACACACCACTCCGACATAAGGTGCACTTGCCAACCCACACCTTGCTGGACTCGCCCGGCTCCACTACCTCCACTCGGTCAAGGCCCACTCACCCCCCTTCATTCCACTCGCCCCCTAGGTCACACCTCCACTCGCCTGGCACAGCTCCCACTCGCCCATAACACTTCCACTCGCCTAGCACTCCACTCGCCCCCCTCCACCTCACTTCAACTCTCAACACTCCCCCTTGAAGTGAGCTTCAGGGACGACTCCGAGGCAGGCGCGAAGCTTCTTGAACGGCCCCGCAGATAGGGGCTTGGTAAAGATGTCCGCCAGGTTCTCTTCACTCCGCACGTGCTCCACCTCAAGCGAGCCACCCAACACCTTCTCTCGGATGAATTGGTGCTCGATCTCTATGTGCTTCGTCCTTGCGTGACAAACTGGGTTGGTTGCCAGCTTCAGAGCACACTCGTTGTCGCCACGCAGCACAGTAGGTCCTCTGACCTTCTCATCCACATCTTCCACCAGCCTTCTCAGCCAGACACACTCCTGAGCTGCTAAGGACGACGCATTGTACTCGGTCTTAGTGGTGGAAAGGGAAATGGAGTCCTGCTTCTTGCTGCACCAGGAAATGGCAGTGGCTCCACACATGAACACGTAACCTGATGTCGACTTGCGGTCATCAGCGTCACCTGCGTAATCTGCATCTGTGTAGCCATGCAACTTGAAGTCGGTCCTCCCTCCATAGAACAACCACATCTCCAGGGTCCCCTTCACATACTTTAGTATTCCCTTGGCTGCCTCCAGATGAGGCTTCCGCGGCTCCTGCATGTACCGACTCACTCGGCCGACAGCAAAGGCGATGTCCGGCCTTGTGATGGTCAGATAGATAAGGCTCCCCACTAGTGCCCGGAAGATCTTCGGATCAGGAAGAATCCTCCCTTCTTCCTTCCGAAGCTTCAGCCCAACCTCCAGTGGAACGGAGCTGCTCTTGCCCTCCTTCATGCCGAACCTCTCGACGATCTTCTCGGCATACGCCTTCTGGGTTACGAGCAGCCCGCCACTTCTCTTCTCCACTTGAAGTCCAAGGAAATGTTGTAGTTCACCAAGATCCTTCATCTCAAACAGTATGGCTAGTTGCTGTCTCAGCACCGCGACCTCTTCACCGTTGTTCCCGGTCACGATCATGTCGTCGACGTACAGCAGCACCATCACGTGAAGATCTCCACTCTTCTTCACGAACATGCTAGAGTCTGAGTCTAAGGCATCGTAACCACAAAACTGCGGATACTCTGCAATCTTCCCACACCAGGCTCTCGGCGCCTGTTTCAACCCATAGAGGGCCTTCTTCAGCTTGCAGACATAACGTGGCTGAGACTTGGACACGTATCCAGGTGGTTGCACCATGAATATGTCCTTATCTATCTCTCCGTATAGTTGGTAACTTTATAATTTTCCAAGGTAAAAGAGCACCTGACCAGGTACGCCGTTAGAGTGAGTGCTCAGCGCTCCGGGTTCCCCAGCTTTTTTTGGGTCCTCGGGCTAGGCGCAAGGGTTGGCTACGAAACTAGGCTGTGATCTGACTCTTCCACATCGTCCCCCTGATCCGTTAACGATCTCCACCAGTGGAGTTACCAGCTCGGTCGAAACTATGAATCCCTAAAAGCTGCAAAGGCCTTCTCGTTCGGCCTCCCCGAGGAAATAAGCCGTTAGAGCGACTTATTTCGCCTATCTTTCTATAGGCTCACCAGTGGAGCCCTGGCACCCGACATTGAAGACATAGCCCATAGCCCTAAGATCTTGAATGCGGTGTCTACTGATTTGGATGAATGGCTTGAGGCCTTGCCGTAGGTGCGTACGCGGGCGAGATGTTATCCCTTATCTAAAGCATGAGAAATCCCACGGAGCGGTTCGAAATGGTTAGGTTAAGTGTCCCACGGAGCGGATAATGATCGGGATAGCGGCCGCAAAGCTATTGAACTCGGGTATGGTCCTTGGGAAGTGTTCCTGCTCCTGCTTTTTTCCCTTGGATTGGAAAGGGCTGGCTGCCCTTTGAAGCCCGGAATTTGAAGTCACCCGCCTCAGTTCATTTCGATGGGCCGAACAACCCTGGACAGGCGGTGGAAACTACCAAGCTGGAGTACGGTAGGGGCAGAGCGATCCAAAGGACGGACCTGGTCAAAGCTTTCAAAAGTGCCTCATCAATACGAGCAGAACGAAAACCCAAAAAAGAAGAGTCTTCTTATTCTTGACTGTCTCCCATTGACATCCTCTTTGCAAGGTGGCAAACGATGTTCTCGAGATAGAACCAAAACCCTAGACTGCGTATTCACCAAGCCTAAACTTCTTGCCGTGGAAGGCCCTACTCTTCGTCCAGTTCGCTGCGTTGCTACTTTGCCACGCCAGTTCGCCCTACCCTTTCTCCTGGGTGTATTCGGTATCAGTCGTCGGACTTATCCACCTCAGGGATTCGTGGAATTTCCGTTTTTGAATTGCCTTCTCTGTCTCACTCCTTTCTTCGCTATCGCTCGCCGAATTAGGTTAAGCTGCCACAACTTCCATCCTCTGCACACTGCTAGGGCAATGACCGTCCTCACCGACGTCATCTTCGCTACAGGACTGAAGGTCTCCTCGTAGTCCTCTCCATAGGTTTGTGAGAAACCTCGAGCGACAAGCCTAGCCTTGTACCGCTCCACTTCTCCATCAGCTCTCTTCTTCACCTTGTACACCCACTTGCAGGTGACAGGCTTGATGCCCTCTACCATGGGAACAAGGTCTCATGTCTCGTTCTTCTTCAGGGCCTCCATCTCCTCATCCATGGCCACATCCCACTCCTTGGTGCCAACAACATCTTCAAAGCGGGCAGGTTCCCTCTCGTCGAGTGGTCCTGCGAAGAAGCAAGAGACCAAACTCACAAAGTTCCCCTCCTTATAACGAGCAGGCGGGACGATGGTCCGCTTCGACCTCCTCAAGGCTTGGCCACTTTCTACCGCTCCGGTAGACTCCTCCTCTCCAGCTCCTCCTTCAACTTCTCTTGAAGCAGCGCTCCCCCTGCTTCTAAAGCTTGAAGGTCCACCTGAGCCAGAAGCTCCCCCTGAGCCAGATGCTCCCCTTGAGCCAGATGGCGATGGGGCACTTGGAGATACCTCCAACTCCACCATAGAGTCCTCAGTGACTCTCTCTTCTTCCCTGCTTGATTCTCCACTCTCCGGAAGCACCACAGAAGAGACTCCCTGATACGAGATCAGTTCGTCAAACACAACATCGCGCGAGACGACGAACTTGTGGGTCTGCGGGTTCATGCACTTCCATCCCTTCTTCCTCTCGTCGTAGCCGATGAAGACACACTTCCTCGCCTTCGGCTCCAACTTGGTTCTCTCCGCCTCTAGAACGTGCACAAAGCAGGTAGAGCCAAACACCCTCATGCGACTCACATCTGGCTTCTCCCCGAACATGAGTTGGTGTGGAGACACTATCCTGTTGGGACTCAGAGGTAGCCGGTTGATCACATGGGTGGCACATGCCATTCCCTCCGCCCATAAGGCTTTGGGGATCCCCTTGGCATGTAGCCAACTCCTGGTTGTCTCCACCAGATGGCGGATCTTCCTCTCTGCCACCCCATTCTGCTGAGGGGTGTGGGCGCAGGAGAGCTCTCGTCGGATGCCGAACTTCCTGCAGAAAGAGTTAAAAGCGTTAGAGGTACTCCCCCCCATTATCACTTCTCAACTTCTTCACCCTCAGGTTCAGCCTCCCCTCCACCAGTTCCTTCCACTCCTGGAACTTCTCAAACACCTCCGCCTTCTCCCTCATGAAGTACACCCACGTGTAGCGGGTGTAGTCATCCACCAAGACCAGCGCATACTTGTTTCCTCCATACGTCAGGGTGGAGCACGGCCCCATCACATCAGCGTGTACGCACTCAAGAGGTGCCCTACACCTGGTCTCCGACTTATCAAATGGAAGTCGATGTGACTTTCCAAATTGGCAGCCCTCGCACACATGGCTGTCGCCGTAAGAAGAGAGATTGGGCAGGCGAGACACCAGACCCTTCGCCATTATCATCTTCAACTTCTCCATCCCCACGTGACCTAGCCTCTCATGCCAGATCGCTGCGCCGTCGTTGGTCTTCAGCTTGTCCACATAGGCACTTGCAGACAAAACATACAAGTCCTTCACCCTTCTCCCGGTGAGCGTGACATCATCATCAACTGAAGACAGGTTCTTCAGGAACTTCACCTCCTTCGGTCCGATCAGCACGTGGTAACCTGCATCCACTGCATTCGCAACCGAGAAGAGGTTCTTCTTCATGCCCGGCACGTGATACACAATCTTCAGTGTCACGGGCTTCTCTTCACTTCCCAGGGATACCATCCCTTCCTTCTCAACTGGATGCACTGTATCATCCGCCGTGATGATAACATCAGTTCCACCATATGCCTTCAAGGAGGCAAACTTAGACACATCTCCAGTGAGATGGTGCCCGCAACCGGAGTCCACTATCCAGTCGTTCTCAAAACTGACGGAGGCTAAGGCATCGACCGACGTTGCCGTCATCTCAGCCAAGAAGAAGTTGTCTCCACCTTCACCACCCTGGTGACCTCCACCTCTTCCTCCACCTCTTCCTCCACCTCTTCGATGGTCTCCACCTCTCTGATGGTCTCCACCTCTCTCAGCAACATGACCGGCCTTGAGATTAGACCGACACTCCTTTGCCATGTGCCCGTACTTCTTGCAGGAAAAGCACAGGGGTCTCCCCCTCTGGTCATAAGGAGGGAGGAAGTTCTCTCTAACTCCCTGAGAGGACGTTGAAGGTCCATCTCCGGAGTTCTTCTTCTTCTTGTCCCAAGGATTCCTCTTGCCTGAGAACAACGCCTCGCTATCTCTCCCTGAGATAGACACTCCTGCCATCTGCTTCGCCAAGCTCTCCTGTGACGACAACAGGTTCTCTAGCTCCAGTAAGGTGGGCTGAGTAGCCCATCCTTGCACGGACGTGATAAACGGAACATACTCCTTCCGCTGACCTCGGAGTGTGTGTCTCTTCAGCTTCGCTTCTGAGATCGGCTCGTCAGGATCCAAGGCCGAGATCTCAGCACACAAGTTCTTCACCTTCAAAAAGAAGGTGGATATCGACAACTCTCCCTGAGTGGACCGCACCAACTCATTCTCCAGGAACTGTAGCCGCGCTACGTTCTTCTTGTTGAATAACCCATCAAGGACACTCCAAATCTCTGACGCTGACTTGCACCCCATGATGTGGTCGAACAAGTCAGGAGAGATAGCTTTCTTCAAGGTGAACTCCGCCTTGGCGTTGGTCTTCCTCCACGCCCTCACAGCTAGACCATTGTCATCGATTGGAAACACTTCTTCCTGCTCTTCTCCTCCAACGACCTCCCATAGGTCCTCTCCAAGCAGGTAGCTCTCCATGCATGACTTCCACTTCTTGTAGTTGGTCTGGGTGAGCAGCTCATTGTCTAGTCCTCTCGCATATCCTCCTCCGCCGTCCATCTTAGATGTCAACCTTGAACCTCGATAGCACACTACGCTTCACCAACCTCGCTCTGATATCATGTTAGATTTTTGTATGCTACCAAGTAACGAACCAACGATGAAACAAAAACGAAGTAAACTCTTTATAACTAGGCAATTGATTGATTACAAATAGACAAGCTGAATACAAGGTGCATACACCTTGATTCACAACAGTTAATATGTAAAATAAAAAACTTGTCGCGGACAAGGTCCACTTCTCCACTCTCCACTTCACAACACACTCAACCCTGCACTCTCCACCTCACAGTGCACTCTCCACCTCTCGCTGAGGTGCGGGTTGGACCTCTTGGGGTGTAGGCACACTCCCAATCTCTCTCACTTGAAGTTTCTCTCTCTTCAAGTTCTCTCTCTCTCTCTCTTGAATCTCTATCTCTCAACACTACTTTTCTAGGGGGGGAGGGGGAGGGTGCACACACCACTCCGACATAAGGTGCACTCGCCAACCCACCCCTTGCTGGACTCGCCCGGCTCCACTACCTCGACTCGGCCAAGGCCCACTCGCCCCCCCTTCATTCCACTCGCCCCCCCTAGGTCACACCTCCACTCGCCTGGCACAGCTCCCACTCGCCCATAACACTTCCACTCGCCTAGCACTCCACTCGCCCCCCCCCCCTCCACCTCACTTCAACTCTCAACAGCTCCCTCCTTGTGGTTGTAATTGAGCATAAATCAGCATTTGGGGGATCATCAGTTCTAAATGAAAGTTATCCAAGCTAACAAAAAAAATAGCATTTACATTTTTTTTTGCAAATACGCAGCGGAGGAAAACGCCCAAACAAACAGGGCATGAGTAGGAAAAGCTTACTATGGTCACGAAGGTGCTAATGAGTTTAGTAGAAGACCTCATAGGGTCCGTTCATTTGAACGGAATTGAGGCTCTTAAATTGGAGATTTACTTTCATTAGAATTGAACTCCAATTTCAATTATAGGGTTGGTTGAGAAACCTGTCCGGCACCGTTTTGGCCGGTTTAAAAAGGTGTCGGGGAACGACGAGGTGTTTGGAAAGGCCCGTTGTAAAAAAGCCTTTTTGACGCGTTGAGCACCAGCCGCTCCCTCCATTCGCCGTTTTCACGTGCTCTTCCTCTTCCGGAGTTTGCGGGTTGAGCATGGATGAATATTCGTCGCAGCCGCCATTAATGGCGAGCAAGGAATCGGTTGCCCTAAGCTTTACGAGCAAGGAAACCTGCCATTAATGGCGAGCAATGAAACTGGTGCTCTAAAGCGTATTTTGATTTAATATTTACTTTAATTAATTACCTAATTAATATTCTGATAAATAAATTAATACTCCATTGTTTAATTGATTAATTAATACCTTTATCATTTTATTATAATATAAGTGATAATACAAGTAAAATATAATTTTGAATATAACTTAAATAAGAGACGAGTGATAATTTTAGATATAATTTTTAAATCGTGGAGGTTATCAAAATAGATCTTCAGTTTTATAAATACAGTTTTTAATCTCTCTTTTGAACTATACCCTTTTAAAACGACATCAATTTCTCAAACAGAACCTATGGTGCATCAATTCCGTCGAAACGAACAAACCTTAACAAATAAATCATGGTGGACCGCACGATCAACTTGAGGATTGATGGATGATAAATTACCTCTAAATTACATCTTTGCATTTCTAAAATCAAGGGGCCAAAAAACTACGATCATTTGCAAATGATCTTGGGCTCCGTTCGTTTCGCAGGAAATGAAATGCAGGAATTGGAATTGAAGTCAATTCTGATTCTCGCAGGAATTGGAATTGACTTCAATTCCAATTCTGCTGTTCGGCTAACTGCAGGAATTCTGTCATCAGAATTGGAATTGGTAATTCCGCTGTTCGACTGTATGTCAGAATTCAATGGACGGAATTGAAATTTAAAATTTATAAAATTAAAATTAAATTTTAAACATGATTAAAATATCAGAATTAAAATAGAAGTCTGCATTAACATCATACAAAATATAAGTCCACCGCATAAAAAAAGTCCGCAGCATACAAAACATAAGTTCTTATATAATCAATCGAGTAAATGTAAGCGGAGTCAGGTCCTCCAAATTGGCACCGGCAAAGCGATGAACACATCGCTCTTCGTGTCGTCAACACTCAGCATATCGATAGCCTGTATGACCTCAGCCTCAGTCAGATCTGTAATAGCTGCAATGACCGCATATTTCCTGTCTGCCTTTGAGATCGGAGGCGGTGGCTGAGAAGGCAAACTGTTTTCATGCTTCATGTTCCTCGCTATTGCAGTAACAGCATCCGCAATAACATCTACCGCAGATGTTTTCTTCTTCTTCTGGGGATGTTGCTCGACCTCCTCAACCACATTGTCTTTCACCGAATCATCAATGTGGATCTCGTTCATTGACTCAGATGTAGTAGCAGCATGAGCTCCAGTAGCTCTATCAACCCCACATATCATAGCTAAGTCGCCCCAATTCACGATCACTTTGCCCCGATAATATTTTACTGTCGGGTGTGCCTACAAGTTTAGTTTAAATTAGACTCATACATTTTCAAAATTTCAAAACATGTAAGTAATTGTCAAATTAAAATATTACCTGAACATAGTTGGCCCAGACATCTTCACTGTCTACCTTCACCACATTGCGTTCCCAATCCCAGTCAAATCCACTAGTATCTAGCATTGCTGATATCTCTTGGTAGCATTTATTCCATGTTTTTATTCGATCCATTATCTTCTCCTTACTTATTTCAACGTTGCATTCCTCCTTTAATGCTTGAACTGCCGCTGTGTAGGCAACACTTTTCCATCCACTAGCCGCCTTGTTCCCCAAACTCTGTTGTTCGAGGAAAGCTGTGGATAAAGCACAGTCCATCTGTGATGTCCAGGGAACATAAGACCGTTCACTAGCTTTGACATCTTTTCCTTTGCTTTTATCCATCTACTGTCTGCACTTTAGTCATGCATAGAATAAAATAAATTGAACAAATTACACCATATTAGTGTTGCACGATATCATATTAGAAACAAGAATACATTAAAAAGGAACACACCAAAAAGGACAATATGATTTAAGAAACACGAAAATATCAAAATAGCACGTTACTCATATCCCACGGCGAGCACGATACTCATTGAACATGTTTATAGCCATAGAATCTCTAAATGTGTTCCACTCCGGTGTTGCTTGAACTGCACCAACTGCGTCCACGTACTCAAAACTTTCCGAACTTGCATCTTGCGCTAATATCTCAGCATCTACTTCGGCAAGTAATCTAGCATGATTTTCTAGTCTCCTCTCTATGAGAAAATTATGTAGAATGCAACATGTGTTTATAATTTGAACCTGTTTAAAATTGTAAGCAATTTATATCTCAATACAAATGAAATCATAATGATGCATACAATGTAATTGTCATTTACCTGCACTTTAATATCAAAGAAAGATGGTCCCCGCAAAATTGCCCACCATTTTTTAAGGAGCCCGAATGTCCTCTCAATAACATTTCTCTCCTTTGAGTGTCGGAGATTAAACAACTCTTTATAATTTGTGGGATTATTGCCCTGTGCGGACCACCCTTTTAGATGGTATCTAGGTGACCTATATGGAGCAAGATATCTTGGACCATTGGTGTATCCAGCATCCACAAGATAGTATTTTCCTACTGGCACCTCGAAACGATCTGTCCTTTCAAGTGCATTACGTAACACTCTAGAGTCCGATGATGACCCTTCCCATCCAGGCAAGACGTATAAAAACTTCATATTTGAATCACATACCCCCATTACGTTTGTTGTAATCGCTTGTTTCCTGTTCCGATACCTACCCTGATCTTTAACTGGCACTGTTACTTCAATATGAGTGTCATCAATGGCGCCAATGCAATCCTATAAGATAATACAATATATATATATATATATATATATTAAAATAATTTAAGCATACTACATAAACATAAACTTTACGGTAATAAAAATGCTTACGGGAAAATGACGTCATCTTTGTGTTGTTGACGCATTAGAGAGCTTTATAAACTCGGGGCCTAGCTTTAGAATAGCCCACAACAGCTTGTTGAAATGACGGCTGATTGTATCAATTGAACGGAGATATGTTCCGCCGACAACCCGGAATTTCTTATTGTGAGCTAAGACAAGTAAAAATATACTTACTGACTCTCTAACTGCAACATTCAGTGTGTCTCTTAATAATCTACGATCGATTAGAATGTTGCATAACCTTTCAAAAGAGCTTCTATTCATACGAAGTTGGTTAAAACAGTTGACATCTGTTTCACTATATAATCGAGCAAACAATGTCCTCCTTAAAATAGTCTTAGCATCGGCCTCTATAAGATCTCTTGCAATCTTGGGTTTCATCAGAACTACAGTGGCCGCAGCAAAAGCCGCTGTCAATGCTGCTCTTCTACGCCTACGACGCTTTTTTATTTCATCCATCTACAAATAAACAAATATGCAATAATAATAATCAAATAAAACATACATACATACTAATAGAAATAAAACACAAACATACACAAACTCAAATAAAACACACACATACAGTTGCATATTTTCTGCTATACTAATTTGTGAATGCATGATTATTTGTGAATGCAGGATTTTGAAGAGGTGGAATGTTTAAGTTCCTAAGTGTCATGAAGAAATGCACAAAGAAATCTGGAGCAATGCTATACTGATTTGTCATGAAGAAATGCTATACTGATTTTTGAATAGCCATGAAGTGTCTTACTGCAAAAAGAAATCAGAAATCTGGAGCAATGCTATACTGCAAAAAGAAACCCGAAATGCAAAAACAAGGAAATCTGGAGAAAAACTAAATCTGGAGCATATAGATCTAGGTTTTGCCAAGTAACAACGAAATGACGGCTGTCCCATATAGATCTAGGTTCTCCCTGTATCAACGACTGAAAAACGAGATTTACCTGCTCTTTTGCTCTGTATCAACGACGAAGAGGGGGAAGGGGCACGCCGTCTAGGGAGGGCTCGCCGGAGAAGAGTTGCGATAGATGAGTCGCGTCGGGAGATGGTGTCGAGCGAGAGAGGAATCACGGGGGAGGAGGGTGCAGAGCGGTGGCGAGGCGAGGCGAGGTCGAGCTGTGCGGGATTTGCGAAAGAAGATGTACAGTGTGCAGGAATCGCGAAATCAGAGCTCCCGAGGTCGGAAATGGGGGTCACGGGGTTTCCCTGTGCGGGATTTCTTATGGGAATTCAATAGAATTCCGATTCCCACGAAATTTTTGGGTCGCCGAACGCCGGAATTGGAATTGGCAATTGAATTCCAATTCCAAACCTCTAATTCCGACCAAACGAACGGAGCTTTAGTGTCATTTTAAGTCGGCATCCACGAAGATGGCCGACATAATGCTCAAAGGGCTCTCGAGCCCCAGCCCTTGCGAAAAAAATGTATTTCCATAACTATTACTTAGAATAGAAAACCAATAACATTAATATCTATACACATTCAAACAAACAAATATAATAAATTAAATTATTATTTTACAATCAACCAGATTGATAAAGATGTGAAACAAAGTCCTGAATTCCAACTAAGAGATTAATGGCATTGATCGTAATTAACCGCATTTAGCAGTACATTTTTGAAACCATATTCGAGCGTACAACATCCAAAGCTCAGCCAGAGCCAGCCCTGTGGTTTAAGAAGAAGAGAAACAGAGAGGAAGAGACTCCACTGAGCCTTCTTCCTCCTCATCCCTTCCCTGACTTTGATATGGCCGCCGTTGAAGTCTCAATCTCCTTCCGCACCACCGTAAAACCTTCTTCCGCCACCCCGCCGCATCTCCGCCGCTGGAAGCTCTCCATGATCGACCAACTTACCCCCAAGCACCATGTTCCCTTCATCCTCTTCTACTCCCCGAACCCCTCTCATCCGCCGGCCGCCATTGTTGCCCACCTGAAGCTCTCCCTTTCTCACGCCCTGACGAAATTCTATCCCCTGGCCGGCCGCCTCCACGATCCATCGTCTACGGTTGATTGCGGCGACCAAGGCGTCGATTTTTTTGAAGCGCAAGTTTTGGGCGCCGTCGACCTCGCCGGCCTTCTCCTCCTGAACCCGGGGCCGGGCCTCCTGCGACAGCTCGTTCCCTGCGCAGGAGCCTGCTCCGCCGGGTGCCCGGGAGGCGCGCTCCTCGCCGTCCAAGCGACAGTCTTCAGCTGCGGCGGAGTTGCCGTCGGCCTATGCATTTCCCACAAGATTGCCGACGGAGTTTCATTCCTCTCTTTCCTCCAATCTTGGGCCGCCACAACGACAATAGGCAGTTTTATAACGAACCATTATAAATAAATGTTCTTTCACACACAATTTAACACATTTTTAATAAAAATAGGAGAATATTCATTTAAATTTTTAATTAATAGGAGAATATTCAAATAAAATCTCATAAAAAATAAATATTAAAACCTTTTTAAATAAGATCGCACTCACAAAAACAGATATTAATTGTATGCTTAACGGTTATATCAGAGTATTATAAAAGCTTATAGATCAATTTCATATAAATAAATATTTAGTGATCAATTTAATTTTCTTTCTAAATTTTAGCACATTTTTAAATATTTCGCCTATTTTTAACAAATAAATAATTTATTTTATTAATATGAGAAATTATAGAAAACGTACAACATAAAATAAAAGCTTAAATGCTTAGGTTTCATTTGGCGTGCATGGCGTTTTCGCCGGCCATTTGGAGCAAAACGCCGCCGGTCAGCAGAAAAATAAACAGCCTCTGGCGGCGTTTGCTCCGTCTGCTCGCTGTGCCCTGAGGAACGGAGCAAAAAGCCCAGTCTTCCCACCTCCAGTTTGAATTCTCCAGCTCCACCCGTCGCTTGCTCCCGCCACCGCCGAATCAAAAGAAGCCTTAATATTGTATTTATTCCATATCAAATGCTTTACTAGCAATTATTTTCTAACTTAATTAACTGATTTTAATCATGATCAGGAGGCGGCGACGCAGTGCTGGAAACGAGCTTCTTCCCGCCACTGGAGTTCTTTGTGCCGGTACCGGATCGTAGCCCAACAGAGAGCACGGTGCAGCGAAGGTTCGTTCTCTACGGGCCGCAGCTCACTGCACTGCGGTCAGCCAACATGCTGGACGACGGCACCCAGTCGCCGGCGCCGACCCGGGTCGAAGTGGTTACCGGGCTATTTTGGCGCGCCATAATTCGAGCTCGGTGCGGAGTCGGTGCAGCCGGGGAAGGGCTGGCGATTCATATGGTTGACCTGAGGAAGAAGATGGCTGCGCCCGTGGCCGAAACCATGATCGGCAACTTCTCCATTCCGGTGAGTTTGCCGGAGGAGGATGGGTCTTGGAGAAGCCTGGCTTTGGGTCTGAGGAAGGCGGTGAGGGAGCTGGACGACGAGAAGATGCGGGTGGCGCGGGGACCGAGGAGGCTGGCGTTCGCTGTGAAGAGCCAGAAGGAGATGACGAGGCTGCCGATGCGTTGCTCTTTTAGTAGCTGGTGTCGGTTTCCGGCGTATGGGGTAGACTTCGGGTGGGGGAAGCCGGCGTGGGTGGCGTTTGGCGGCGCGATAATGAAACATTCTTTGGTAATCGTGGATCGGAGGGACGGCGACGGTGTAGAAGCTTGGGTGAGTCTAGAACGAGACGAAATGGAGCGCCTGATAAGAGATGAGGAGCTGCTCTCCCACGTTTCTCTTCGCTGAAGAAGAGGCAAAAATCTTAAATCAGTCCCTGATCTTGTACTTCTTTTTAAATAGGTCTATCAAGTTGTAAAAGTATCAAATCAGTCCACCGCTGTAATGAAAAATCTAAATAAGCCCTAATTAATGGAATATATAAACGGAAAGCAACTTAAATAGTGATCAATTGACTCATAAATTAACAAAATAACGCATTTTTTAAATATAACACCATTCTTATTGATACATGGACGATATTCTTTTCTGAATATTCTTAGAACATCAAAACTTAGAATATATTTGATCGGTAAAACAGTATGCTATTGGGAGTATTCTTACAACTAAAAAAAACTTAAAACTGCAAAAGAGTAGGAAGAACATCGGCTTAATCAACGTCGAATATGCTTTGCGATTCGTGCTCCTCTATTCGGTGTAAACGGCGTAGAAAATCTAATCGAAAAAATAAATACTAATTTAGGTTTAAATATAACTTTTTCAGAATTTGATAACGTTAGTATTTCAAATTTTAACTCATTTTCACTTAATTTTATAATTATTACGATCAATTATATGGATCACGGCCTCGAGAAGATATGTCGCAACCCAAAACAAAAAGATAGTTTTAAAAATAAAATTTTAGAATTAGCTGTTAGGAAAAAAAACTCGCACATCATCTAGTAGTTTAAATGAACTAAGATTGTACATTAAAACATAATTTTGCGATTTTATGAGTACCGACGAAATTGAAAATTTAATTGAAAATTTCGATCTTCTAAAATGGTGGAAAGGTAAAGTTAATATATATCCTATTATATCACATATGACCAGTGATTTACTAACTATCCAAGCTAACACGGTAGCTTCAGAATTTCCTTTTTCTGTTAATGACAGAGTTTTGATCGAACGGAGGAGTCACCTCAGTAAAGACTCGCTGAAAATCTGCAAGAAAGAAAAAATTCTACCTCCAATTGCATAATAGAAAGCCATCACCATCTATGAACTTAGTGCCCACTCTCACTATCCCTTTTAGCTTCCACCAAATAATAATAATAATAAAATCATTATTTTGTATTTAATGAGATCAAGACTAAGACTAGGTTTATGAATAATTTGGATGAGATATACTTGCAGTCAAATGCATGTTAAACCAAAATGCTTGAGACTATAGACTAGGTTTATTTCACCTATATGATATTATGTCTAAGGCTCTATTGGGGGAGCAGAGTTAATTAGTTGTCTACAAAGAAGTGAACATATAGATAAGAGTTTGTATCACGAACACTATTGTACCAAGATCGTGTTGTGAAGTTAGGTCGGCTCGACATCGAATTTTTACTTCCTTTCGGAGTTTTTCACGGTAAAAAATGTCTCTTGTCAGCCGCCTCGATTCTCTGTGACTGATTGCGCACTCGACCACTCCGAGGCTAAGAAGGCCCAATTAAACCCGATTTTAGGAGCTTTCAGTAGTCCGCAACAATAATCTTAATTCGGTAATGTAGAAGTTTACTTCATCTTATTTGATTTTGGTTGGACTCAATTGCATGTGAATAATAATTCATTGATGAGCATATGACATTTCCAAGCTAGATATACTGAAAGAATTGTTTTGCTTAATTTCCTTTCCGGAAACTAACAAATCTGACCGTTACAAATTAATAATGATGATATATTGTTTTTTTATTGTTGTTAATGAATGATAAATATTAATAATGAAGCATATGATTAACAATTGGGTTGGGGAAGTAAATTTCGAACTCTAATTAAATATTTTTTAGTATATGCATCCGGCCACTTAAGGAAAAATGGGAAAAAGAAAAAAAAAACAGTAAATAACCGCTTATTAAATATATATACATTTTATTAGCTAGTATATATTTTGATTGATTCATGTGTATATCTATTATTCTATGAAAATAATAACTATATATTAAGAGGGGGAGGTAACCGGGAGGTAGAAAATATATTTGCAATGGAGCGTCGTCCGAGTAAGGTTAGAATTTTGCCCTTATTCTCTCTATTTCTTTATGCATTTTGTTTTTTCTTCAATTGTTTTTCAAATTCACTATCATATTTATATTACTTTTTTTCAATATTTAGTCTCACATCAAAATCTCAAATCGATAAAATCAATAATAATGTAGAGTGTGAAAATATAAAGAGAGAGATGTTTTTGGAGAAAATTTTTTGTACGTGTAATGTTTCTATAGGATGATACGGGACAGTATTTTTATTTGAAATTGAGACTGCAACTGTATTCATAGTTATAGTTACAGTCATAAAAATATACGTTTTTTACAATTGTAACTGTATTTAAAAAAATCACTTTTTAACACGTGTATTTTTAGACTGTAACATATACACATGAGATCTTAAAATAATCATAAAAATATGTAAATTAATATTCTGTAATTTATTTTTAAAAAAAACACTGTATTTTAGCCTACAAATACAATTTGCGCACCTTCCTTTAGAAACGTTACACGTACCTAAGTATTTTCCATGTTTTTGAGCATGAATTTGACTTTACTCACTTAGGCTTGGTTTGACGTGGCGGTGGAGGTCACGAACACGATGATTATGAATTCGGTCTAAGCTCGTTAAACAATTGTTTAGAAGACCTAGATTTAGAGACATAAAAATGAAAAAAAATCATTTTCTCGCTAAACGGTAAAGAACATGAAAGATATTATTTATGAGGAACAAAACATTAAAAAATAGGAGCAACCATACCACATTTTTGAATTTTTTGATAAGAATCGACTGGCTAATAACAAAATTGGGAAGATCCAACCTTCCAGACAGTCGCCGACGTCCAAGGGTGCTCCTCCGGCAGTTTTCGGTGGTCGGCGGCGAGGATTCAGTGGTCGGCGGCGAGGATTCGGCGGGCGGGAAGAGCCTCGAATGGGGGCGACGTGAGTTATGGGGGCAGGATTCCTATCGGGCGTAGGAGGGGATGTAAAGGGGGGGGGGGGGGGCAGCTATTAGAGAGGATAGAATTAGAGTATTAGGCTTTTTTTTTAAAGTTTATTGGGGCTGCCAATATCAATATGTTGGCTGCTAATATAAACACCCTTAATTTATTTTGCCTGCTTTGACTAAAATATCTCTCCGAGATTAGAAATAAGGCTAATGACGATTGTGATGGGCCCATGTATGTATTAGAGAGTGTTCTAGACTTTTATAACACGATATTGTCAGCTATAATAATCTTAATAATAGAAAAATTTAACAAATTTTAAGAATCTTGTAGTTCTTATTAATTTTCACTAATGGAATTATGGGCTGAAACCTGCAACACAGCTGTCTACCTCCTCAATCGATCAACAACCAGAGCCCTCACAAATACACCCCTTAAGTAGCCTTGTTCAAGCGAAAGCTAACCATTGAACATCTAATGACATTTGGAAGCATTGCCTATCACTACATTGCAAGCAACAAGCGAGAGAAGTTAGACAAAAAACTCAAAAGTGTATTCTAATTGAATATAGACTCGAAACAAAAAGATATAATCGTCTATATCATCCACCAACCAAAAGGTTTATCATCTCCAGAAATGTGACGCTCAGTAAAGATGAGGTGTGCTGCTGCGAGTTAGAAAAGGAAAAGGAGAATGATAGATAGGTAGTGGTTGCTTGTGACCCCATCAAAACCGACGAAGCCATCTTACACACCCTTCCACTGACTCCGATCCTCCTATGCCAGATCTAGAGCAGTCTCCCCTTTCATCATCGCCAAAATAGATGAAAACCTTGCAAGAGACATATGATAGTTTCAATCTGGTCCTATTCTCTAATGTCCCCACATCTTATGAAGAAGCCTAAAAGGCAGAAGAATGGAGGCTTGCAATGAGAGAAGAAATGTGTATGATAGAAAAAATTACACCCAGAGTCTTGTCGACAAACCTCCCAATGCTGATGTCATAGGACTGAAGTGGGTATACAAGATAAAAGAAGATGAAAATGACAGACCCATCAAATTTAAAGCCCGAATTGTTGCAAAAGGATATTCCGAAGTTCCCGGAAGGGACTATGATGAGAAATACGTTCCTGCGGCCAGAATGGACACAATCCGATTCATCTTTGCCTTTGCTGCTCAACACCAACTCCCTGTTTTTCAAATGAACGTGAAGTCCTCCTTTCTAAATGGAACAATCAATGAAGTTGTGTATGTTAGCCAACCTCAAGAATTTGAGATGACTGAAAACCAAAACGTTTACAAGCTATCCAAGGCTCTCTATGGATTAAAGTAGGCAGCCCGTGCCTATAATTCTAACATTAACACCTTACTATGTAAAGAAAACTTCATAAAAAGCCCAAATGAAGCTTCCCTATACATTATAAAGGATGAAGGCAACAAAATATTTATCGCCTTTATTTATGTTGACGACCTTATTGGTACAGGAAACGATCCAAACCAGATTTAGGATTTTAAATGCAAGATGAAAGACACTTACGAAATGACAGACCTTGGTATGCCCGACTATTTTCTCGGCATACAGGTTAAACAAGCGAAGCAAACACATTGATCTCAAGTATCACTTAGTGCGGGAAATGGCCGAGAAGGAGGAAATCCATGTTCTGGTCTGCCCTACAGAGAAGCAGCTGGCTGATATCTTTACTAAGCCCTTACGAAGATTGAGACTACTTCTCCTGCAAACTTCACCTACAATTAAGAAGAATCATATTAGCTTTAAATTCTATGTATTGCCTATATATAACATTCACTTTTTATCCCGCTAACTTTATGTGTATATTGTGCCAGGCTTCTTTCTCCAAGTTCGTCTCTTTTCTTATAAGAATCTATGCATTATGTTATAAATTGATTCACGCTTTAACAGAAAAAACAAGAACTGGATGAGAGACTGCTTCTTCGTGCCGAGAATGACCTTCTCAAGGCTGAGAACGCTAGATTGAGGAAAGCACTCGAAGGCGCCTCCTGCCCAACCTGCTCTACTGATTCACTCCGTCTTCTAAATGTCCGGCTACGGCAAGAGGTTTCGACATCTCTCCCTTTCTACTAGGCTTCGTTTGATTGAGCATTTGCAAAAGCTATCCAATTGTCATTTTAGATAACCTTTTCGATCCGTTGAAACTGAAGATTATCAAAAATGACTTTATGAGTAATTCCAACCCCAGGAATTGGGCAAAGTCTTAGACTCCGTTGCCCGCCTAAAGAACTTCATCCACTTAGCATAAAAGTGGATGAAATTTCTTAGGTGTCTGTTCACGAATGACGGTTTTACCACCGCGTCCACGACCGCCGCCGTCGTGCCAAACAAAGCCTTAGAAACTTCATTTCATCTCTGTCTCCAACAGCAATTGTCATTTCAAACCAAGCCAGGGCTTCGTTTGGCGCGGTGGTGGCGGTCGTGAACGCGGTGGTCATGAACCGTCGTTCGTGAACGCCCAACCTCATCTAAAAAATTTCATGCATTTTATGCTCAAAACTAATTTATTTTCTTGATAGCGGTCATAACCGTTGCCATGTCAAACATACATTCTATCATAATCGAGTTTTTGTCCAAAACTCACCGGAGCAAATAAGCCGCGCCAAACGCAAGCCTAGGTCTCTCTCTTAGTCTTTACATTTAGGCCAATTGATTGATGTAAGCTTTTGATGTAGATTATGAGGCAAAGAAAGGTTGCAGAACAGTACAATATATTGGAGAGTGGGGATGACTTCTTCCCTGAAGTACAGCAGAGTGCGGCTGCGATGATCGCCGGAGCTCCGCTTAGCGCCAATAATCAAAAAATTGCTGGAGAAGCTCCCAAGGCTGGCAACAATGGTGGTGAGTCCGACAAGGACGATGGAGATGCTGAATCATTAAATTGTATATAATGTATTGGATTTCATTGTTATTAATAATAATTTAATAAATCGTATAGATTAATAAATATACGGCATTGTAGTGATTTAACTCGTGAAATAGTTTATTATTTATTTAATAAAATATACAGCTTTATATATAGTGATCTAATTCATATATCTAGTGCATGAGATTAAAAAAAACATTTGTGCTCGTAGTTTAATTAAGGGCGTTTATATCGGCAGACTCTTGCAATAATGCAGGGTACCTAAGGTTTGCCTACATTTCAACCTTGTGGTTGGGGAGAGAATTTTCTGTACGCGTAGTGTTTGATGAGATGATGCGGGACAGTATTTTTAGTTGAAATTACGACTGTAACTGTATTCATAGTTATATTTACAGTCGTAACAATGTATATAATTTACAACTGTATCTGTATTAAAAAATCGTTTTTTAACACATATATTTTCAGACTGTAACATATACATATGAGATCTTAAAATGATCATAAAAATAGGTAAATTAATATTCTGTGATTTATTTAAAAAAAAATTGTATTTTGGGCTAAAAAATACAATCTGCGCATAGAAAAGTAGAAACGTTACACGTATAGAAAATTTTCCCATGATTGGGACCCTTCCCCGGATCCTCGCTACAAGGGGATGCTTCGTGCATCAGGCTTCCCTTTTTTTATATATTGTCAGCACGTCTATGGTTATTCACAGCTCAAATATAATAGCAGCCCAACAAAAAATATTGACAGCACATTGAAAATTGGCACCCCAAAATTCAAAATTTTTATTAGACATACCACCACATTTAACTAATTTATTAAGCCAAAAAAATATATAATAATAGTTCATAGTTTTTTCCAACATAAACACAATATTCTAAATTCTCATAGTACTTACAGGATTTTCTCAAATTTCTTCTAACGAGACTCTTATTTTGACTCTCTTACGAACACAGACCGATCATAATCAAGAATAACTTTGGGTTTTGCCCTTGAGTCAATTTATCGGCATTCATGATGATTACAACAAAACTCGATCATTTGTCAATGTTTCTTGCTCATTCAATTATTTCCTCCTTGCTACAAAATGACTTATTTGTAATGAAATGTGCTCTTACATTGGTTAAATTTTTTTCAAAGTAATCTCCCTACGTCAATCGGTCTGCCAATATAAACGCTCTTAATTAATTGCCATAATTGGTACATCTTAGAGTGTAAAAGGTCTGCCAGGTACGAGCCAAAACTAGTCCCCTATGAGAGATTGGACCAGGTATGAGCCCGTTTCAAGGACCCAAGTCTGGTCTGGTTCATGCCCCCTTTCAAAAAAGGCGAATAATGGGGCCCAAGGTGCAGATTTACTGTGCACCATGGGCCCCACAATACAGGCAATTTCTCCTGTATGCCATTGGTTACCGACGATTTTCTACGCCCGAGTTGCGGCCGAAAATTTCTTTCTCAAAGGAGTCATGTGTAGTGGACCGGTCCAAGCCTTGGTCTGAGCACCCAACCAAACATTTAATCTATGCAATTTTCTTTTTTATTTGAGCAATTTATTTTTTATAACGTTGCAAATGTTTTATTTACATTGTTAAAAGTAAATCAGGGGTTATGCTATTAGTAAATCATGATTATCGGTAAATTATCTATTTTGAAAATGTCTATTAGCAAAAAAAAATTTTGTAATTAACAAATCGTAACAAAATTTAGATTGAAAAAAGGAGTTCATATTAGAGAACCCGATTTATTTTGGTTTGCTAATAGAGAAGCCCAATTTGTTATTAACAATGTTCTTATTTAAAACCTCATATCCAAGCATAAAATTGAAAGTCTAATTTCAATTTTTTTGTTCGTTAGCGCGTTTGAACGTTTGAAATTGAATTTTAATTAATTTCATGAAATTCATTTTGAATTAAAGCAACTTCTTTTCAAGCTATATATGAATTTGATAATTCCGGCCGAGACGCGTTTATCACATGTGACATGTTTTTTTGCCCCGATTGTATTTTTGTGCCCAGACAAGTATTTTTCGCACAGACGAGCATATTTCATTCAGGCACGCACTTTTTCGTATGCGTGTGTTTTTTTCGCTCGGGCGCGCTTTTTTCGCCAAGACATTTTTTTCGCCAAGACACTTTTTTCGCCAAGACACTTTTTTCCCAAGGGCGCTTTTATTCCATCTGGGCGCACATTTTTTCGCCCAGGCGTACATTTTTTCACTTTTTCTTATTATTTTCGCATTAGCGTGCATTTTTGGCCCGGGGCGCGTGTTCTCGCCCGATCGAGCATTTTTTGCACGGGCGAGTGTTTTACGCATGGGCGAGCGTTTCTCATTTGCGAGCCCGCTTTTTTCGCCACAACCCTCATTTTTCACCAGAGCACGCGTTTTTTTGTCCGGGCGAGCATTTTCGTTCATGCGTGGATTTTCACCCGAGTGCACCTTTTTTTCGCCCGGACGCATATTTTTTCGCTTGTGCGTGATTTTCGGTTTAACTTGCGATTTTTGTCCTAGTCGCGCTTTTTCGCTCGCGGGAGCATTTTCTCGCTCGGACGCGCGTTTTCACCCTGATACACGTTTTTTCGCCCAGGCGTGTTTTTTTCTCCACAACGCCCATTTTTTGCCCGGGCGCGCGTATTCAACCCGGGCGCGCATATTCCGCCCGGACACGCTTATTCGGCGCGGGCGCACATATTTTGCCCGGACATACATATTTCGCCCGAGCGCGCATTTTCAGCCCGAGGGCACATTTTCAGCCCTTGTGAGCATTTTTCAGCCCGAGTGCATATTTCGTCGGGGCGCGCAATTTCAGCCCGTGTGTACGTTTTTCGCCCGGGTTTAGGAAACATATTATTTATAAAGATATTATTATAAAGATATCATATATTAGGAAAGATGTTATTTATCGAGTGCAAGTGATTTATAATGATAAAGAATAAATACCATTAATTGCCATGAGATATTTGATATTATTTAAGGTGATTGTTATCCGCACTACAGTTTTGGCTATCCGCACTCTTTTTGAATGAGTTATTATGCGTCTTTTGGAAATACCTCTTGTACATGCATTTTTAGGAAAAATGTTCAACACTAAAGTTGTAGATCTCGTCGAGATTTACAACTTTAGTGTTGAACACTTTTCCTAAAAATGCATGTACAAGACGTATTTCCAAAAAATCGCTATAGTTACGCACATATTTCAATCATGGCGGCAATACGTCTTGTGCGTGCATTTTTAGAAAAAGTGTTCAACATGAAAGTTGTAGATCTCATCGATCACTTTTCCTAAAAATGCATGTACAAAACGTATTTTCAAAAGGCGCGTAATAACTCATAAAAAAAAAGTGCGGATAGCCAAAACTGTAGTACGGATAACAATCACCTTGTTTAACTTGGTAAATTTTAAAAAGTTCAACTTCCAGTTTAATAATATATAAATACATAGGGAGGAGGCTCAGGAGCTGGAACCAGAGAGGGAGAGATTGAAGGAAATGGCCGCGGTTGAAATCTCGATCTCTTCGCGTTCCACCATAAAGCCTTTCTCCGCCACCCCTCCGCATCTCCGCACGTGGAATCTCTCCATGATCGACCAATTATATCCCAACCACCCCGTTCCCTTCATCCTCTTCTACACGCCAAGCCCCACTCACCCGCCCGCCGTCATTGTCGCCCACCTGAAGCTATCCCTATCCCACGCCCTGACTAAATTCTATCCCCTGGCCGGCCGCCTCGGAGAACGGGCGTATACTGTTGATTGCGGCGATCAAGGCGTCGATTTTTTTGAAGCGCGAACCCCTGGCGTCCTCGATCTCGCCGGCCTTCTCCTCCGGAACCCGGGGCCGGACCTCCTGCGGCAGCTCGTTCCCGGCGCAGGCGCTAGCGCCACCAGGTGCCCGGGAGGCGAGCTCTTCGCCGTCCAGGCGACCGTCTTCAACTGCGGCGGAGTTTCTCTCGGCCTGCGCATTTCCCACAAGATTGCCGACGGCGTTTCATTGTTCTCTTTCCTCCAATCTTGGGCCGCCTCCTCATCCACAACAGGTAGATTTTAAAGTTGATGAAATGAAATAAATTACTTAAAAATTCAGGATTTAAAAAATTAATTATCAGTAGGTCGCGACGTGGTGCTGGAATCGCGCTACTTCCCCACGCTGGAGTTCCTTGAAACAGAGCCGGAGCTGTATCCCAGACCAACAGAGAGAACGGTGCAGCGTAGGTTCGTTCTCGACGGACCGCAGCTCACTGCGCTGCGTTCAGCCAACAGGCTGCTCGGACCCACCGTGTTTCCGACGCCGACGCGGGTCGAAGTAGTTACAGGGCTATTTTGGCGTGCCATAATCCGCGCTCGGGCCGATCTAGGTCCAGCCGGGAAGGGGCTGGCGGTACATATGGTCAACTTGAGGAAGCACATGGGGGTGCCGGCGGTTGAAACCTTGCTCGGGAACTTCGCCTTTCCGGTCATATTGACCGAAGAGGAAGGGGAGGATGGATCATGGAGAAGGCTGGGTTTGAAGTTGGGGAATGCGGCGAGGGAGCTGAACTATGACAAGTTGCAGGCGGCGCGGGGACCGGATAGGCTGGCGTTCGTCGTGAAGACCTTTGAGGAGATGGCGAGGCTGCCGATGCGTTGCGCTTTTAGTAGTTGGTGTCGGTTTCCGATGTATGAGGTAGACTTCGGGTGGGGGAAGCCGACGTGGGTGGCGTTTGGTGGCCACATAATGAAACATTCGGTGGTAATCGTGGATCGGAAGGACGGCGGGGGCGTGGAGGTGTGGGTGAGTTTGGAACCGGAGGAAATGGAGCGCCTGCTAAGAGATGAGCAACTGCTCTCCCATGTTTCCACCTTTGAGATTCCCTTCACATCTAATGCAATCCAATAAATTTAGGGCAATGTTATAAGCATCATATAACCACTAAACACAGTCCATTGATACTGACAGTCGAATGAATTTAAGTATTTTTATTACTGCGAACAACCAATGACTGCTAATAACATGGCCCTAAATTTAAACGCTATCCAATAAATTTGTATTTCTTCGAGATCCAATGTACGGAGAAAACTCATCTCTCTTTTAAAAAAAAAAGGGAAATATATAATTAATAAAGGAGCGATGTTAAACGCAGACCAGTTTTGGCTATATGCAGGCCACAGTTTTTTAAAAAGCGCGATGTTAAACGCATGCCGATTTTAGCTATATGCGGGCCACAATTTTTTTAAAAAAGATATCATTTTTCCTGCTAAAACTGATTCGAGCAGTTTAATACTTCATGTATTATATGTTTTTTCCTTCCATGCAATCGTGTCCCCAAGGAATTTACTCGTTTGTCCAAGTCCGATGTGTTTTTAAATTACAACTGGTCTAAAGCTATTCATGAGTATTTGCTACGGCGATGGTGACTGCGGCGATGACGATGATCGCGACGTCGGCGGCGATGGCAGCGATGGCGGCGATAGCGGCGATGGCGGCGATGACGGCGATGGTTATACTTCGGGTAGTTACGTCGATAGTGGGGGTTCTTTGGATAATCGCACCCCCATGGATGGGGTGCGGTTAGCACCTTTAGGGATACTCCATCAATAGCTCTCCCAAATTTACTGACAAAACAATGACATTTAACGTAACCTCGCACGCATGATATTTACTTACTTATTTTATGAATGTTATTTTGCTTGGTGATATATTTAGGAAAATATTAATTTGATTTTTGAATATGGTATGTAAATATGAAATTTGACATGCTTGAATAATTTTTTGGCCTGCATATATCCGCGGCCTGCATATAACCAAAACCGGCCTGCATTTAACCTCGCTCTTAATAAAGTGCACTTGCTCTTATTAATTTAAAAGTGTGATGTTATATGTAAAGTTAAAATGACTTTTATCAAATCATTATCATTTGTGAACGGCTTTTATAAATCTTTTTGGTATTAACAAATTATTAGACAAGAAGTAATAAAAAATTCAGAAGATCAATGCCATCAAATACTCCTCTACATGGGATATTTTTAAATGTTTTAGAATAATTTTCTTGCTTCGGATTTACAAAGGTTTCGTTTGTTTTGGATGTTGCTGTTCGAAAAATAGTTGTTAGAGATTGAGTTTGAAAATGAGCTGTTTTTTGAAAAAAAATGTAAAGAAACTATTTGTTTAAAACATAGTTTTAAAACAAAAAATTGATTTTAATGAACTAACAAAGATCAATAAAATAAACTAACCATATATATATACGAGCATCTTCGCACGGGCTACGCCCGTGCTCGATGCTCTCCGCATCGACAGTACCTTAGCAGCGACAGTACCTCCGCTTAAACGCGCTCGCTCTAGGGCGCTCAGTCAATTGACAGTGCATAGGTAGCCCCCGTGCCCCGCGCGGCAGTGCCCCTCCTCGACATTGACCCGGCGCTAGGCGCTCCCTCCGCTCGCGAACCCCCGTGGTGCTCTCCCCCATCCCGATTCTGTTGTGCCCACGGGAGTTCGCGAGCGGAGGGAGCGCCTAGCGCCGGGACAATGTCGAGGAGGGGCATTGCCGCGCGGGGCACGGGGGCTACCTATGCACTGTCAATTGACTGAGCGTCCTAGAGCGGGCGAGTTTATGCGGAGGTACTGTCGCTACTAAGGTACTGTCGATGCGGAGAGCATCGAGCATGGGCGTAACCCGTGCGAAGATGCTCGTATAAAATGAGAATATTCAATATGATCACCTCCCCAAAGCCACCCATTTTCTCAGTTCCACTTTGGATTCGATTACATGGTGAGTTCCCACCTTTATTTTAATGTTATTTACATTGTACGAATGCACTCTTTATTGTTAGTGATATTTTACTAATTTTCTTTTAATATATGTGCATTTTTATTCATTTTGCAGTCAATATTTTCTAGCACTTTCAGTTGCATGTGATTATTACTTGTTGGTCTGATTAGAAATAATTGTAATCAAATGTGTTTTTTGTGCTGATTTTAAATTTCTATTTTAATCAGCTGTGCGTCGAAAATATCCGCATGATTGAATTATTTGCATCGCATCAGTGTTATTGTTTAGTTATTCGTCTATGGTGTTTACTTATTATGTGCATGCCTGCGTTTGCATTTTCGTTTAGATGGTTAATGTCAAGTCTCATATAGATTCATCCGGCATTACCTAAGACAATCTAAAATTCATTACATGGCATTATGACTTATCTATCCGGTTGAAATATGATTGTTGTTTTTGTCAAACTTGCTTATTTTTATAAAAGCATGAATATATTATTTTACCTTACTTTCAGTTTTTCATTTTTTTTTCATTCTGGAAGGATATACTTCTGTATAAGCACATATCTTTTTTAGAGACTTGAAACTCACCACTTCAGCACATGCATGGTGTTCACGGTCCTAATTTATCAAATTTGCTTATTGACATTAGAACACCGACGACATCACGCTTGCGACGGAAGCGGAAAAATGCTTATAACTTAGATACACTTATTATTGTATTATGATTGCGATGTCAAAGAATTGATCACAGAATTGCATCTGCCGCAAGACCACTCACATACCTCTGCCTTAATTCCACCTTTAAAATGCAGTTTGTTGTAGATGTAACAACTTTTGTCTCGATGACGGTATTCTAGCTAGTTAACTTGACAATTGAGGTAGTGCTACGTCCGTGCTCGATGCTCTTCGCTTCGACAGTACCCTAGCATCGACGGTAACTCCGCCCAAACTCGCCCGCTCTAGGACGCTCGGACAATTGACAGTGCATGACTGGCCCCGGTGCTCCACGCGGCAAGGGTCATATATAAGTGTATATAACGTGCGTAGGCAGGCGAAGTTGCTCCCGTTCGACGAATGGGCCGTTCGTCGAACGGCCTGACCGTCGTCCACCGGCGAGGTCGCTGGGCCTCGGCGAACCTGCCGGAGTTGGTCCGGCGGCGCTCCGACAGGCGACACCTGCGTATTTAAAATAAAAAAGGAATAAAAATTTATTAAAATAATATAATATAATACAGAATTATATATAATATATAATATAATATATAATATAATACACATTATATTATAAATATATAATACAAAATAATCTAATATAATACAAAGTTTAATATAATACTGAATTATATATATATATATATTATTTAAATATTAAAATATTAATAATATATATTATATTATATATATTATATTATTTAAATATTAAAAATTTAAAAATATTATAGGCCGTTCGACAAACGGCCAGGCCAGTTCGTTGAACGAAAGGCCGTTCGTCGAACGGCCAGGCCAGTTCAACGAACGGCCTATATATGGCCGTTCGACGAACAACCAAGCCAGTTCGTCGAACGGCAGGCCCTTCGACGAACGGCCCGACCAGTTCGTCGAACGGCCATATATAGGCCGTTCGACGAACGGCCATATATAGGCCGTTCGACGAACGGCCATATATAGGCCGTTCGACGAACGGCCATATATAGGCCGTTCGTCGAACGGCCATATATAGGCCGTTCGACGAACGGCCATATATAGGCCGTTCGACGAACGGCCTGTATATATATAATATATAATATAAAAAATATATAATACAGAATTATATATATATAATATATATAATATATTATAAATATATAATATATATAATATATTATAAATATATAATACAAAATTTATAAATATATTATTTAACAATATATATTATATTATATTATTTAAATATTAAAAATTTAAAAATATTATAGGCCGTTCGACGAACGACCAGGCCAGTTCGTCGAACGGAAGGCCGTTCGTCGAACGGCCAGGCTAGTTCATCGAACGACCTATATGTGGCCGTTCGACGAACGGCCCGGCCAGTTTGTATGGCCGTTCGACGAACGGCCCGGCCAGTTTGTATGCCCGTTCGACGAACGGCCCGGCCAGTTTGTATGCCCGTTCGATGAACGGCCTATATATATATATATATATATATATATATATATATATATATGCAGGCCGTTCGTCGAACAGACTCTATAAATATATGTCGTTCGTCGAACGGCCTATATATATAGTACGAGCATCTTCGCACGGGCTACCCCCGTGCTCGATGCTCTCGGGCGGCCTTCGGCCGCATCAATGCGGGCTTCGGCCGCATCAATGCGGGCTTCGGCCGCATCAATGCGGGCTTCGCCCGCAACCAAGCGGGCTTCGCCCGCAACCAAGCGGGCTTCGCCCGCAACCAAGCGGGCTTCGCCCGCAACCAAGCGGGCTTCGCCCGCAACCAAGCGGGCTTCGCCCGCAACCAAGCGGGCTTCGCCCGCAACCAAGCGGGCTTCGCCCGCTTGGCATTCAAGTCGGGCTTCGCCCGCCCCCTCGGCGTCGGCGGGCTTCGCCCGCCCCTCGCCGGTATTCGCCCGCCCCTCGCCGTTCTTCGCCCCCGTCACCTATTTAAAATTTTAAATAATTTTACATAATCTTCGCCCCCTCGCAGGTCTTCGCCCTCCCGACACGGCCTCCGGCCGTCGTGCCCCGCGCGGCAGTACCCAGCTGCTTGCGGCGGGCTTCGGGGGCGGGCGAAAGTTTTTAAAAACAAATTTTTAAAAAATTAAACAATATAAGTTTTAAAAAAAAAATTTTAAAAAAATTGAAATTAAACAATATAAGTTTTTTTTAAAAATTTTTTTTAAAAATTTTGCAAAAAATTTAAACGGCGGATGAACAGTTGCTCGAGCCACTGTTCATCCGCCTGAAGTTAAAAAAATTTGTTTTTAAAACAAATTTTAAAAAAATTAAACAATATAAGTTTTTTTTAAAAAATATTTTAAAAAAATTTTGCAAAAAAATTAAACGGCGGATGAACATTGGCTCGCGCCACTGTTCAGCCGCCTGAAGTTAAAAAAAATTTAAAAACAAATTTATAAAAACTAACGGGCGGGGCCCACAGGCGGCCCCCGCCCACATAAATGTAATGGCGATGTGGGACATTATTAGTCCTACATCGCCAAATACAGCGGCTTTCCGCTGTTTATATAGCGGAAACCTGCTGTATGCTCGAACATGACAGCGGGCGGGGCACAGCCGGCTGGCACGGTAATTCCCGGCCCCCCGTGAGCCCGCCCGCTTCCGCCTGAGCTGGCTCACCCCGTCCTGACCCGCTTGAGCCCGCCCGCCCCCGCCTGGCTCGCCCCGTCCTGACCCGCTTGAGCCCGCCCGCCCCCGCTTGAGCTCGCCCGCCCCCAGGGATCCCGCGTGACCCAGCCGCAGGTGCACCATTTTTTTCGTTCCTGCAGAGGGCAAAAGGGTCATTTACTGTGACCGACTCTGTATTGACATCCCAGGAACGAAAGGCGCTTATTAATATAGATATATAGGCCGTTCGACGAACGGCCAAGCCAGTTCGTCGAACGGCCAGAAGCTCGCGTTCGTCGAACGGGGCGCCGCGTCCCATAGATATATATATATATATCTCTATATATATATTTATTTAATATCTCCGTTTGACGAATGTTACGTTCGTCGAACGGACCTTTCTCGCATCATATGATTATATATATATATATATATATTTATTTATTTATTTAATATCTCCGTTCGACGAACGTGAGCGCGCATTCGTCGAACGTCGCCCCTGCGTTCGACGAACGCAGGGCTCAAGCTTAATGCAGTTCGTCGAACGCGAGCCCTGCGTTCCGTAATGTATTATAGAGCCCGTTCGATGAACGGGAGCTCCGTTCAACGAACGCGAGCTCCCGTTCGTGTAACTGACCGCTCTCTCTCCCGCTCTCTCTCTCTTTCTCCCTCTCTCTACATCACGCTGCGACGAAAAGGCATCACGCTTACAACTGACGCGGAGGACACTGTAGATCAGCCTAAATATCTTTATATATTATTATAGATAACAACTTGCATTCATTAGTAAACAAATAATTTTTGTCAATTGCACTAACAAATATAATCAGACCAAACATTCATTTATGCTTGAAATGGGAGAGGGGCAGAGCAGCTCCAAATATGCAGCAACCTTGCGATGGGAAGGAGAAGAAAGCAACATTGTGAAATGAGGAGGCCGGGGAAACCGTCCCTTTTCCATGAAAACTTGGCCTGAAACCTACCGAGACTCGAGAGGTGGAGAAACGCGTGGATAGAAAAGAAACTCAGAGCCGCGGTTGAAAAATGACTAACACTTCACTTATTTTAAAAACGACTTATTATGTGAACGCGTCCGTAAACTCCTGAAAAATCAGAAACACGTTTTTTTTAACGAAATGTATTGTTGGATTTGTGACACCTCACGAATCCATGTGCCCGGATTTTTGAGATCGCGACACCTCATCAATCCGCGTGCCTATTGGTTTCCATATTCAGGCGTATTCATCTTATGGAAATATATCATAAGGAGAATAATCCTCTTGCTATTTTGGGCTGAGCCAAATTTGGCTTGTGATATTCTCTCATAATTGAGAGATTTCGTTTTCTCTCATATAAATAGGAGGCAGCCCCCCCATCCGGAGATAAGACAAGCAATTATTGAGATCTACAATCTGGGAGGTGCAGAGCAGCAGAGCTCCGCCGTGTGCAAATTTATTCGGCAAACTCTTGGCCATCGCCGTAGTCAGCCTCTTCTTGGTGGTCGGCCGCCCACTTCCATTCGGCCGCCGCCTCCACTCCATATCTTCGGAGTTCTTCCTGCGACGGCTTCGTTCTTTCGCCTCCATCTCTGTCTTTTCTCGTCGCTACGTATACGACCGTATCTTGGAGGGTTCGAGACTTTCATTTCTTTATCTCGATTTAATTTTCCCCTTGCATATTAGTCGTATTGTATGTTTGAGAAACTATTAAATAATTGATCTCTGCCTGCACAGTGCACGTACCCATTTTCAATTTTTCGGGGAACCACTTAAATTTCTGTGTTCTTGCTTGTGGTGCTTGATCTTTATTTTTGTGTGTTGTTATTTTTTTGTAACCGCTCTTTTGCCGTTAGAAAATTTATTTTGAACAGGAGAATTTTATCTGCACTCGACGACCGATTTTGCATAACAATGTATGATAGAAGCTAAAACAAACTTAGCCTAAAACTATTGCTCTGTTTGGCGCAGTAGTGGCGGTCGTGAACACGATGTTAATGAACCGTCATTCATCTCCCCTAGCTACCCGGCCGCCTACATGATTCATCGTCTACACTTAAATGCAGCGACCAATGCGTCAATCAAGTACCGGGCGTTGTCGACTTCATCGGCCTTCTCCTCCTGAACTCGGGGTCAGGCCTCTTGCGACAGTTAGTTCCTTGCACAGGAGCCTGCACCGCCGGGTGCCCTGGAGGTGCACTCCTCGCTGTCCAAGCGACCGTTGTCAGCTGCGGCGGAGTTGCCCTCGGCCTATGCATTTGCCACAAGCCTCCAATCTCGAGCCGCCTCAACCAAAATAGGCAGTTTTATAACGCGCGTAAATGCTCTCACACACAATTTAATTGTTAGATTTGTGAAGTGAGCGTGCGAGTATCCGCATGCTCACGTGCGAGTATCCGCATGCTCGCGTGCGAGTATCCGCATACTCGCTAGCGAGTATCCCATACTCGCCCCCCCTGAATTGCCTATAAATAGAGGGGTACCCCCCTAAAGAGTACCGCATCCACACTTTCTGACAGTGACGAATATAGCTATCGGAAGTGGCGAGTATCCTCAACTCGGAGCGAGTTAGAAATACCGGAGGGCTACCTGGAGAGCAGCGAACTTGGAGTGAGTTCGGCGAGCTCCCTAGAGCGAGTAGCGAGGAGCGGTGAAGAGGCGAGCAGCGAGCTCGCGAGTTCCTACTCGGAAGATAGCGAGTATTGAGGAAGTGTGCGCGGTGAGTGTGCGACTATCCCTGGAGCGCGAGCAGCCAGCTTGCGAGTATTGGAGATATCGCCTGGCGACAGCGAGTATCAGCATACTCGCCAGCAAGGAGCGAGTATCACCAGCGAGGTGTGCTCGGGAGGAGAAGCGGACCTTGTCCGTGACCAAGTTCTTTTCTACTATTGGCTGTTGTGATTCAAGTTGGATGCAACTTGTATTCAGCCGTGTTCTGCTGTATTCTCATTGTGAAATATATATATTACTGCTGCCCTTGTTCCGTTTTGGTATCCTTGATTGGTAGCACACTCAAAAAAAAAAAAAAAAACAAATTCAACATGGTATCAGAGGCAGGTTGCTGAAGCAGCGCGTGCTATCAAGGTCCAAGGTTGAGAATCCAAAATGGACGGCGGAGGAGGGTATGCTAGGGGACTTGGTATTGAGTTGCTCACCCAGACCAACTACAAAAAATGGAGATCATGCATGGAGAGCTACCTGCTTGGAGAGGATCTCTGGGAGGTAGTTGGTGGTGGAGAGCAGGAGGAAGTTGTAGCTGCCGGTGATAATGGTCCAGCTGTGAGAGCTTGGAGGAAGACCAATGCCAAGGCGGAGTTCACCTTGAAGAGAGCCATATCACCTGACTTGTTCGACCACATCATTGGTTGCAAGTCAGCGTCTGCGATCTGGATAGCCCTCGATGGGTTATTCAACAAGAAGAATGTGGCGCGGCTACAATTTCTGGAGAATGAGTTGGCAAAGTCGACTCAAGGCGAGATGGCGATATCCACCTTCTTCCTGAAGGTGAAGAACCTATGCGGAGAGATCTCGGCCTTGGATCCCGAAGAGCCAATCTCAGAGGCGAAGTTGAAGCGACACATACTCCGAGGCTTGAGGAGGGAGTATGTCCCCTTCGTTACTTCCGTGCAAGGATGGGCTACTCAGCCCTCCCTTCTGGAGCTAGAGAACCTGCTATCGTCACAGGAGAGCTTGGCGAAGCAGATGACGGGAGTATCCATCTCAGGAGGAGATGGCGAGGCCTTGTTCTCAGGAAAGAGGAGATCCTGGGACAAGAGGAAGAAGAACCCCGGAGATGGACCTTCAACGTCCTCTCAGGGAGATGGGGGGAAGTTCCTTCCTGCCCGCGATGAGAAGGGGAGAACCCTTTGCTTTGCCTGTAAGAAGTATGGGCATATGGCAAAGGGTTGCCGGTCTAATCTCCAGGCCGGCCATGTTGCTGAGAAAGGTGGAGACCATCAGAGAGGTGGAGACCATCGAAGAGGTGGAGGAAGAGGTGGAGGTCACCAGGGCGGTGAGAGGGGAGACAATTGTTTCCTGGCAGAGATGACGGCAACGTCAGTCGATGTCTTAGCCTCCATCAACCTCGAGGACCACTGGATAGTGGATTCCGGTTGCGGGCATCATCTCACTGGAGATATGTCGAAGTTTGCCTCCTCGGCAGCATACGAAGGATCGGATGCTATCATCACTGCGGATGATACGGTGCATCCAGTGGAGCGAGAAGGGAAGGTGTCCCTTGGGAGTAGAGAGAAGCCCGTGACACTGAAGAGTGTGTATCACGTGCCGGGCATGAAGAAGAACCTCTTCTCGGTGGCTAACGCCGTGGATGCTGGCTACCACGTGCTGTTTGGACCGAAGGAGGTGAAGTTCCTGAAGAACCTTTCGTCTGTCGATGCTGACGTCACACTCACCGGGAGAAGGGTGAAGGACTTGTATGTTCTGTCTGCAAGTGCCTACGTGGACAAGCTGAAGACGAACGACAGCGCTGTGATCTGGCATGAGAGGCTGGGTCATGTGGGGATGGACAAGCTGAAGATGATGGCAGCAAAGGGCCTAGTGAGTGGCCCACCTCATCTCTCTTCTTGCGGCGACGGCCATGTGTGCGAAGGTTGTCAGTTTGGAAAGTCACATCGACTTCCATTTGACAAATCGGAGACCAGGTGTAGGGCACCTCTTGAGTGCGTACATGCTGATGTTATGGGGCCGTGCGCCACCCTTACTTATGGAGGAAATAAGTATGCGCTGGTTCTGGTGGATGACTACACCCGCTATACGTGGGTATACTTTCTGAGAGAGAAGTCAGAAGTATTCACGAAGTTCCAAGAGTGGAAGGAACTTGTGGAAGGGAGGCTGGATCGCAGAGTGAAGAAGCTGAGAAGCGACAATGGAGGGGAGTTCACCTCCAATGCGTTTGCTTCCTTCTGCAGAAGGTTCGGCATTCGGCGGGAGCTTTCTTGCGCTCACACCCCTCAGCAGAATGGGGTGGCTGAGAGGAAGATCCGCCATCTGGTGGAGACTACCAGGAGTTGGCTACATGCCAAGAGCATTCCCAAGGCCTTGTGGGCGGAGGGAATGGCGTGCGCTACTCATGTGATCAACAGGCTGCCTCTGAGTCCTAACAGGATGGTGTCTCCACACCAGCTCATGTTCGGGGAGAAGCCCAATGTGGGTCACATGAAGGTGTTCGGTTCTACCTGCTTCGTGCACGTCCCGGACGCTCAGAGAACAAAGTTGGAGCCGAAGGCGAGGAAGTGTATCTTCATCGGCTACGATGAGCGGAAGAAGGGGTGGAAGTGCATGGATCCGCAGACTCACAGGTTCGTCGTCTCGCGCGACGTTGTGTTTGACGAACTGGTCTCATACCAGGGAGTCTCTTCTGTGGAGCTGCCGGAGAGTGGAGAAGCTAGCAGGGAAGAGGAGTGGGTCGCTGAGGACCCTACTGTGGAGTTGGAGTTATCTCCAAGTGCTCCATTGCCATCTGGCTCAGGAGGAGCTTCTGGCTCAGGGGGAGCTACGAACTCAAGTAGCAGGGAGAGCACCGCTATAGGAGGAGTTCTGAGAGGAGCTCAGAGAGGAGCTCAAGCAGAGGAGTCTACGGGAGTGGTAGATAGTGGCCAAGCCTTGAGGAGGTCGAAGAGGACCATCGTCCCGCCTGCTCGCTATAAGGAGGGGAACTTCGTGAGTCTGGTTTCCTGCTTCTTCGCAGGACCACTCGATGAGAGGGAACCTGCCTTCTTTGAGGATGCAGCTGGCATCAAGGAGTGGGACGAGGCCATGGAGGAAGAGATGGAGGCCCTGAAGAAGAACGAGACATGGGACCTGGTTCCCATGGTGGAGGGCATCAAACCTGTCACCTGCAAGTGGGTGTACAAGGTGAAGAAGAGGGCTGATGGAGAAGTGGAGCGGTACAAGGCGAGGCTTGTCGCTCGAGGCTTCTCACAGACCTACGGAGAGGACTACGAGGAGACCTTCAGTCCTGTAGCGAAGATGACGTCGGTGAGGACGATCATTGCTTTGGCGGCGTGCCGAGGATGGAAGCTGTGGCAGCTTGATGTGAAGAATGCGTTCCTGTATGGAGAGATAGACAAGGACATATTCATGGTGCAACCGCCTGGATACGTGTCCAAGTCTCACCCACATCATGTCTGCAAGTTGAAGAAGGCCCTCTATGGTCTGAAACAGGCGCCGAGAGCCTGGTATGGGAAGATTGCGGAGTACTTGCAGTTCTGCGGCTATGATGCCTCAGACTCGGACTCCAGCATGTTCGTGAAGAAGGATGGAGGTCTTCACGTACTGGTGCTGCTATACGTCGACGACATGATCGTGACAGGGAACAACCCTGAGGAGGTAGCGGCGCTGAGAGAGCAGCTTTCCATACGCTTCGAGATGAAGGATCTTGGTGAACTGCACCATTTCCTTGGTCTCCAAGTAGAGAAGAGAAGAGGCGGACTGGGTGTTTCCCAGAGGGCTTATGCCGAGAGGATCGTCGAAAGATTCGGCATGAAGGAGGGGAAGAGCAGTTCCGTTCCTCTGGAGGCTGGGCTGAAGCTTCGGAAGGAAGAAGGGAGAATTCTTCCTGATCCAAAGATCTTTCGGGCTCTGGTGGGGAGTCTTATATATTTGACTATCACGAGGCCGGACATCGCCTTTGCTGTCGGCCGAGTCAGTCGGTATATGCAGGAGCCGCGGAAGCCTCATCTGGAGGCAGCCAAAGGGATTCTCAAGTATGTGAAGGGCACTCTTGAGATGGGGTTGTCCTATGAGGAGAAGTCTGTCTTCAAGCTGCACGGGTACACGGATGCAGACTACGGAGGCGACGCTGATGATCGCAAGTCGACATCAGGGTATGTGTTCTTGTGTGGAGAAGCTGCTATCTCGTGGTGTAGCAAGAAGCAGGACTCCATTTCCCTTTCCACCACGGAGGCCGAGTACAAGGCGTCGTCCTTAGCAGCTCAGGAGTGTGTCTGGCTAAGGAGACTAGTGGAGGATGTGGACAAGGAGGTCAGCGGACCCACTGTGCTGCGCGGGGACAATGAGAGTGCATTGAAACTGGTAACCAACCCAGTTTGTCATGCTAGGACCAAGCACATAGAGATTGAGCATCACTTCATCAGAGAGAAGGTGCTGGGTGGCTTGATCGCTGTGGAGCATGTGCGAAGTGAAGAGAACCTGGCGGATATATTCACAAAGCCCCTATCTGCGGGGCCGTTCCGGAGGCTTCGCTCATTGCTTGGAGTTGTTCCCGGAGCTCACTTCAAGGGGGAGTGTTAGATTTGTGAAGTGAGCGTGCGAGTATCCGCATGCTCGCGGGCGAGTATCCGCATGCTCACGTGCGAGTATCCGCATACTCGCTAGCGAGTATCCCATACTCGCCCCCCCTTGAATTGCCTATAAATAGAGGGGTACCCCCCCTAAAGAGTACCGCATCCACACTTTCTGACAGTGACGAGTATAGCTATCGGAAGTGGCGAGTATCCTCAACTCGGAGCGAGTTAGAAATACCGGAGGGCTACCTGGCGAGCAGCGAACTTGGAGTGAGTTCGGCGAGCTCCCTAGAGCGAGTAGCGAGGAGCGGTGAAGAGGCGAGCAGCGAGCTCGCGAGTTCCTACTCGGAAGATAGCGAGTATTGAGGAAGTGTGCGCGGTGAGTGTGCGACTAGCCCTGGAGCGCGAGCAGCCAGCTTGCGAGTATTGGAGATATCGCCTGGCGACAGCGAGTATCAGCATACTCGCCAGCAAGGAGCGAGTATCACCAGCGAGGTGTGCTCGGGAGGAGAAGCGGACCTTGTCCGTGACCAAGTTCTTTTCTACTATTGGCTGTTGTGATTCAAGTTGGATGCAACTTGTATTCAACCGTGTTCTGTTGTATTCTCATTGTGAAATATATATATTACTGCTGCCCTTGTTCCGTTTTGGTATCCTTGATTGGTAGCACACTCAAAAAAAAAAAAAAACAAATTCAACATTAATATCCACAATTTAAAATTATCATCACAACTAAATTCGCTATCCGCAAATTTTTGATATCCGAAAGCAATTTTTGGATAAAATTATATCCGCAATTTAAAATTTTATAAGCAATGCATTTCCACCTATCAAGCAATGCTTTCTTTGGACGAAGATGTCATGAATTGTTTCTCTGAGTTCATGCATGAAGAACACCTGAGCACTGAAAACTTCTTAGTTCTCACGATAAATACTGGTCCCAATAATGAAGGAAACGATCGAAAAATTGAGTTGGAAAAGAGCAGTTTCGCTTCATATTCATTTATCAGGGAGAATTATGATCCAATATCTAAAAACTGAAAACATGTGCAAATGTTGAATCTGAACAACATTTGGATGCGTAAGTGAAAGGTGTAATAGAGCTGAGGGTGAGAAAATCAGCATCCAGCAGATTTCAATGGCTTCGGAAGATTAGGAAGGGAAGTTTCTGTTGAAAAACATGAGGAGGGGATTTGAGAAATGAAAAAGGAAAGAACAAGCAGACGGTACTGCTGAAATATATTGCTCAAGGTGAAATGTTTATCACAAGGACTCATACAACAAGCTACAAAAGGCCCATGGACAGCAATACTGTTTTTTTTACTTCTAATTTTTTTCTCCCCTTACCAACTAACACTGGACTTTATATATATCGCCAACAGATCTTACAAAACAGGACACAAGTACAGAAAGCAATAATAAAGGGGGGTAAGGCACAACCGCTTAGGTCATTTCATTTCTTCTGAGGCTTTACCTTCTTTGCTGCAGGGCACGGCGCCTTCTTCCTTACGGCAGTGATTCAGATCTTCTGGCTCTAAGGAAGGCTCTCTTCTTAAGCTGGATTTAGTGTTGCTCTGAATATATTCTAACACCCTCCCATAATCAGAGCAATCAAACACTTTCATCTTGTTCCTGAGTTCTGAGAATTGTGGTACCGGTAGGGCTTTTGTGAGTAAGTCGGCGATCTGAGATTTTGAGTCGCTGTATTTGAGTTCGATCTCTTCTTTACTGACAAGGTCCCTCGTATAATGATACTTAATTTCAATATGTTTGGTCTTATTGTGGAAGATCGGGTTTTTTGCAAGAGCAATAGCAGAGGTGTTGTCTACATTAATCTTGGTTGCCCCTTTTCTATTTCCGATCATTTCTCGGAGAAGTCTTCTTAGCCAGACTGATTCTTTAGCTGCATCACATAGGGCCGTATATTCTGCTTCGGTGGATGACAAAGCAATTGTTTTTTGCTTTCTAGAGCTCCAGGAAATAGGTTTTGTGCCGAGGAAGAAGATGAACCCTGTGGTGCTCTTTCTGTCATCAGAGCAGCCAGCCCAGTCGTTGTCGGAGTACCCTCTAAGTTCATTGTTTTCTTCTTTCTCATATATCAACCCATATGACCTAGTACCGTTGACATACCTTAAAATTCGTTTGGCAGCCATCAAGTGATTGGTGCTAGGGGATTGCATGAATCTGGAGATAATGCTTACTGCGTGCTCAATGTCGGGACGAGTATTGGTTAGGTAGATGAGGGAGCCTACCATGCTCCTGAATTCTTCTGGATTTGCCTTCTCCTCACCATCTTCCTTACGAAGTTTTTCTCCAGTAATCATGGGAGAATTGGCAGGCTTAGAGTCCTGCATTCTGAATTTGATGAGAATTTCTTCTGCATAGCGACTTTGAGAAATCAGCATAGAGTGAGAGGTTTGATGAATTTGAATTCCCAAAAAATATCGAGTAAGGCCGAGGTCTGTCATCTCAAATTTTGTTGTTATATAGGCTTTAAAATTATTGATGATGAGAGGGTTTGATCCTATGATCAGTAAATCATCAACATATATGCACACAATTATGATTTCTCCTTCTTCCTCATTCTTCACATACATTCCTGATTCACTGAGGGTCTTTACAAATCCATTTTTTTGGAGTTTTGAGTCAATTTCATAATACCATGCCCTTAGTGCTTGTTTAAGCCCGTAGAGAGCTTTCTTCAATCTAAGCACTTTCTCTTCTTCTCCTTTTAACACATAGCCTTGGGGTTGGCTAACATAGATTTCTTCTTCTATAGTTCCATTTAAAAAGACGGATTTTACATCCATTTGGTGAATAGGGTAATGATATTGAACGGCAATAGCAAGAAGAATACATATTGATTCAAATCTGGCAACTGGTGAGAAGGTTTCAAAGTAATCTATACCTGGTTTTTGGGCATATCCTTTTGCAACGAGGCGGGCTTTGTACTTCAGGATTGCCCCGTCCTCATTGTATTTTGTTTTGAAAAGCCATTTGAGCCCTATGGCAGGTTTTCCTTGAGGAAGACACGTGAGCTCCCAGGTATTGTTTTTATTTATCATGTGCATTTCTTCCTCCATGGCATTTACCCAATTGGAATTGGTAGCAGCTTCTTCATATCAAGATGGCTCCTTCATAAATAGAGCAATGTTACAGTTGGTGTAGAGGTCAGAGATGGAACGGTACCTTCGTGGTGATGATGGAAATGATGAACTGTTGGAACTATTTGTGGGGATTTCAAGGCTGATTGTCTCTGGTATGGATGGCAGTGAGTCTGTCACTAGCTCAGCTACAACCGCCGGAGTTGTCTCCTGATCCTGAGTCATGATATTTGTCTCTGGTATGGATGGCAGTGGGTCTGTCATTATCTCTGCTGCAACTGCTGGATTTGTCTCCTGATCCTGAGCCACGATCCATTCCCAATTTTTATCTTCATCAACTATAACATTTCTGGTGATTAACATCTGATTGGTATTAGGGTTGAAAACTCGGCAGGCCTTAGAGTTTTCACTGTACCCAACTAAAATGCCCTTTATTCCTTTTTCTGATAGCTTGTCTCTGTTGGTAATGTTTTCTATGCTATACATGATGCTTCCAAACACCCTTAAGTGATCAACACTTGGTTTTTGTTTTGTCCATACTTCATAGGGTGTGGTGTCTTGAAGAGAATGGCAAGGACTCCTGTTGAGTAGGTAGACTGTAGTTATGACGGCTTCTCCCCAGAATTTTTTGGCAGATTTTTATTTTGCCTCATGCACCTTGCCATTTCTATGATTGTCCTATTCCTCCTTTCTGCTATTCCATTTTGTTGGGGTGTGCCTTTGACTGTGAGCTCTCGCTTTATTCCTTGCTCAAGACAATAAGAAGAGAACTCATGGCTCATGAATTCTCCTCCTATGTCTGTTCTTAGGGCTTTTATTTTGGCACTGGTTTCATTTTCTACACAAGCTTTGAAGTGTTTGAACTTTGTGAAAGCATCAGATTTGTTATATATAATATAGATCCACATCAGTCTTGAGAAATCATCAACAAGAAGTAAGTAGTAGTGCCTTCCAGATATGGATGGAGTTCTGGATGGTCCCCAGATGTCAGCATGCACAAGTTCTAGGGGAAGGGAGGTTTTCCTGTTTGAGTATTGGGGATGAGGCGGCTTATGAATTTTGTTCAAGGCACATTCATTACACACTTCTTTATTAGGCTTTATTTTGGGCAAACCAGTGACTAGTTCCTTATCTTGCAGTTTTTTCAAATCGTCAAGGTTTAAGTGCCCATATCTTTTATGCCACCTAGATGAATCTGATTCAACTGTTGTCTTTAGGCTCAAGTGCTCTTGTGGAAGGGTGAGAGGGAAGACTTTGTTGTTGGTCATTTTGACTTTAGCTACAACTTGAGAAGAGTGTTTGTCTATGATGATGCAATATTTATCATCAAAGATGAGTTTGTACCCTTTGTTGAGAAGTTGTCCCACACTTAGCAAGTTCTGAGCCAATCCTGGAACATACTGCACGTCAGTGATGTGTTTGTGATGTCCAGATTTGGATGCAATGGCTATGGTTCCTTTGCCTTTGATGGATTTGGAAGTTCCATCTCCAAGAAGGACTTGAGAGTTAAGGTTTTCATCTAAATGAATGAAAGCTTTTTTGTTGTTTGTCATATGATTAGAACATCCACTATCAAGGTACCAGATTTCAACTAGGAGATTCCCATTTCCATCACATGAATAAAATACAAATTCGTCTTCTTCTTGCTCCCCAAAATTGGCTTCTTCTCTTATGTTGCCTTCTGATTGTTGTTTAAAACGACAGTCTTTGTTGAAATGCAGTGAGTTTTTACATTTCTTGTATTTATAAAAACAGTCTTGAACATCATGGTTGGTCCTTTTACATAGGATGCAGAAGAGGGGACGATGATAGTTTTGAGGTTGCTTAAGTTTATCATCTCTTGGGATAGGATCATTTTCCGATTTCACATACACTTTGCTTTGAAAGGCTTGTTCTAAATTTTGATGTTCATATCTTCTCATTCTCTCTTCGTGAGCTTGAAGAGACCCTACCAGATCTGGTAAGGTTAGGATGTTGACATCCTTGGATTCTTCAATAGCCACCACAAAGGCATATTTCTGAGTAAGTGTCTTGAGGATTTTAAGGACTATTGTTTTCTCTTCAATAACATCTCCATAGCTTCTTATTTGATTAGTGAGGGAGGTTACTCTTGTGAAGTAGGAATGGGCAGTGTCTTCTTGTCTCATAGCTAAGGTGTCAAACTCTTGCCATAGATTTTGGAGTTTGATGGAGATTACCTTGGATGATCCTTGAAAGTTGGTTTTGAGTGAGTCCCATGCAGCTTTGGCTGTGACGGCTCCCATGATCCTTGGGAATAGGCTTCTTCCTATTCCTTGTTGAATGAAAAGGAGGGTTTTAGCATCTCTTTTGAAATTTTCAGCATACTCTTTTGCTAGAGGGCCTCCCAGGTTGTAATAGGATTGACATCAGTGGGCTGGATGTATCCATCTTGGACCAAGTCCCATAGACCTTGTGAAATGAACAAGGTTCTCATTTGAACTTGCCAGAAGTCATATGCTTCTCCTTCAAAGATTGGGACCCCACTTGGGGAATACAGGAAATTTTGTGGTGGGATGCTAGAGGATGCCATGTGATGAGATTTGGGGGGAAAATATGAAAATCAGATGACTCTCACAGATATACTGCACACGAGGGGGAACTCCTCAGAATTCTGATGGCGGATAGCAACCTGGCTCTGATACCATGTTGAAAAACATGAGGAGGAGGGGATTTGAGAAATGAAAAATGAAAGAACAGGGGGAAAGCAGACGGTACTGCTGAAATATATGTTTATCACAAGGACTCATACAGCAAGCTACAAAAGGCCCATGGGCAGCAATACTATTTTTTTACTTCTAATTTTTTTCTCCCCTTACCAACTAACACTGGGCTTTATTGTTAAAAGGGGAGTACGGGACTTATCACCCGCTCAAGGTGCCCACCTCTGCTCACCCTTAGAGGGCTGCAGCCCAACACGGCCCAACCCGTCTCCATCACGGTCCTTAGAGGGCTGCAGCGCAGTTGGGTGATGAGGGCTGCTAGGAGAGCTTCTTATCGAGGTCAGGGGTTCGAGGCTCTTCGACAATAACCCGCCATCATGAGAACAGTGATGGAGACGGGTTGGGCCGTGTTGGGCTGCAGCCCTCTAAGGGTGAGCAGAGGCGGGCACCTAGAGCGGGTGATAAGTCTCGTACTCCCCTTTTAACAAAAACCGGTTTTTTGTTAGAAGGGGCGCTCAACCCTTCTCCACGGTTGACTGCAGTCCACCGATCCAACCCCTCTCCACGTGGCAGGAACTCCTCCAGGCCCACTGGCCATCGGGCCACACAGACCCTCTTCTGCCACGTGGCGGGTTGTTGAGGTCAGCGAGGCATTGCACGCTCGGCCTCGATCCCCCGACCTCCTTCTCCATAAGAGGGACACTCAACCCCTCTTATCACCCAACTGTGCTGCAGCGCAGTTGGGTGATAGGAGGGGTTGAGTGCCCCTCTTATGGAGAAGGAGGTAGGGGGATCGAGGCTGAGCGTGCAACGCCTCGCCGACCTCAACAACCCGCCACGTGGCAGAAGAGGGTCTGTGTGGCCCGATGGCCAGTGGGCCTGGAGGAGTTCCTGCCACGTGGAGAGGGGTTGGATCAAGCGCAGTTGGGTGATAGGAGGGGTTGAGTACCCCACTTATGGAGAAGGAGGTCGGGGGATCGAGGCCGAGCGTGCAACCCCTCGCCGACCTCAACAATCCGCCATGTGGCAGTGATGGGTCTGTGTGGCCCGATGGCCTGTGGGCCTGGAGTGTGGCTGACACGTGGAGAGAGGTTGGATCGGTGGACTGCAGTTAACCGTGGAGAGGGGTTGAGCGCCCCTTCTAACAAAAACCGGTTTTTGTTAGAAGGGGAGTACGGGACTTATCACCTGCTCTAGGTGCCCGCCTCTGCTCACCCTTAGAGGGCTGCAGCCCAACACGGCCCAACCCGTCTCCATCACTGTTCTCATGATGGCGGGTTGTTGTCGAAGAGCCTCGAACCCACGACCTCGATAAGAAGCTCTCCTAGCAGCCCTCATCACCCATCTGCACTGCAGCACAGTTGGGTGATGAGGGCTGCTAAGAGAGCTTCTTATCGAGGTCATGAGTTCGAGGCTCTTCGACAACAACCCGCCATCATGAGAACAGTGATGGAGACGGGTTGGGCCGTGTTGGGCTGCAGCCCTCTAAGGGTGAGCAGAGGCGGGCACCTAGAGTGGGTGATAAGTCACGTACTCCCCTTCTAACATTTATGTATATAGCCAACAGATCTTACAAAACAAGACACAAGTACAGAAAGCAATAATAAAGGGGGGTAAGGCACAACCGCTTAGGTCATTTCATTTCTTCTGTGGCTTTACCTTCTTTGTTGCAGGGCGCGGCGCCTTCTTCCTTACGGCAGTGATTCAGATCTTCTGGCTCTAAGGAAGGCTCTCTTCTTAAGCTGGATTTAGTGTTGCTTTGATTATATTCTAACAGTTTCCAAGAACGAAAGATGGAGAAAGGAACTATTGTTGGGACGCAGCAACCATCAAATATTGGAAATGAAGGTCGACCTGGAGCGGATGTGAACCTACCTTTGTCAATGAACCGCATACGTTCTGGCAAGCTGCTCGTGTTTTTGAATGGTGTCACACAATATATACAAGCTGAAATGAGTGTCTTGCATCAAAATAACACATGGAGTCTTGTACCACCGCATCCTTCTATGAATATTGTTGGTGATAAATGGATCTATAAACTCAAACCCAAAGTTGATGGGTCAGAAGATCACTACAAAGCTCGCTTAGCAGCTTTACCGAACAAAAAGGACTTGACTATGATGAAACATTCAAGCATGTTATTAAGCTAACTACTATCCGCATCATCCTAAACATTGCCTTATTTCGTGATTGGGAGCTTCACCAATCGGACGTGTGTAATACCTTCCTAAATGGGATTCTTACAGAAAATGTGTACATGATGCAACCCCTTGGGTTTATTGACCATGCATTCCCCAAGCATGTTTGCAAACACCATCGTGACATTTAAAACAGTCACCTCCTTCCTGGTGTACCAGCCCTTCTCACTCACCTACCGTTTTTTCCAAGTCGGGCTGACTCTTTGTTCGTTCGACATACCCCCAACGAAACAAATATATATCCTTGTCTACATTGATGATATGATTGTTACCGGTAATTGTCCCACCGAGATTTCTAATAGGTATTTTAAAAGCTCTAAAATATCAAATTTTGAGTGCAGATAGCGAAATGTGCAGTATTATAATGAAGTAAATATGTATGGCAAATAAAATATTAGTTTTGCATTTGCAGGCCATAAATTCCTATTTGCAGCCCACAAATCCCCAAAAGTTGATACTTATTAACCTTAAAAAATTCTATTTGCAGCCCCCCATTCGAAACTCGTTTCCGCCGAACCTTACGCATTCTATGTTCGCCCTCGCCCAACCTCGCGACAACCATCGTCAGTCTCCCTGAAATTGACGACAGCGCCAGATTTCGCCACCGGAGCAGCCAGATATCGCCACCAGAGCCCCCGATCTTAGGTTCCTTGCACCATTTTCCTTCAGATTTGAACGATTAAGGCCATTTCCGTCTACCCGAGCTGGATCGACTCTCCATTTAACATGAAAAGGGCTGGTACACTCCGTGTTTCTTCTCCTTCTCTATTTGCTTTCTTAGCTCACGGTTTCTTTATTTCCTCGGCTTCTAAAGTTTTTGTACATCCCTCTCCTTGTCTAACTATATAACTACTAATGCACATGTGGTGTTCGTTGAATTACCCAGTATAGATATGATATTGATACCGCATATTGATTATTATTAGTTTTCAGTTTTATTTGAACTTGGATATATTGAATTTTATTTTGGTCATTAATTCAACATTTATGCATGCTTGTCATTATATAATATTATCTTATTCAAAACAATTAAGGATTGATAGTTGTAGACCAATTGATTATATGAAAGTGTTGATATTTTGCTTTTCAATATAGATTTTCATTCTCTTGCCTGTTCATTGCTTTCACTTAAAAATTTCGTCTAACCACATTGGCATCCATATGATTTTATTTTTCTTTTGTAAGCACATTTAGATTGTTAAGACCTTTTGTTTTCCCCTATTAGTACGAAATTCCTTTTTATACACATGTTCAACATTTTTTATCATTTCGTCCAGGGTTGTGTTCATTTTGGGGAAGATGTATTCACGATGAATGATATGCACGTTCAGCATTTTGGGGAAAATGTATTTATATCCAATGATGAAATTTTGATTTTGTTTGAATGATACGTGTTTATGTTGGTATTATAAATTTGATTATTGCTATAAGAAAAAAAAATGCGATTTTTTTGCTAGGGGCTGCAAATATCATATGAGACTGTAAATATTGTTTTAAGAGTTGTAAAAAACTAAAAACTGAAGGGCTGTAAAGACTAATTTGGGACCTACAAATAAAAGCACTCTTATTTTACAGAATCATTAGGCTTTTAGCAAATCAAAGTAAAAAAAATATTATCTGAGCAAATATGTTTTTATAATTTTCAATCGTGATTTTTTAGTTCCATTTTGATTACATAATTTTCATTCCAAATGTCCTTTTGTGATTTTTATGTTCCAGTTCAATTCCACATTTTCGGTTTCTTAACCTGTAAGTTTTTTAGTTTCAATTCGATTAGATGCAAGGCAGTCATAATGTTCAGTCGTATTTTCTTAGTTTCAGCTTGATTCCTCCATTCTTGGTTGTATTTTGGATGAAGGAGAACTTCATCAAAAGTGTGTTTGTTTCATTAGGGTTTAGTCGGTTTATATAAGTTTCATTCGTGATTTTTTAGTTTCATTTTGATTACATACTTTGCAGTCTTAATGTCCAAACATATTTTCTTAGTTTTAGTTCGATTCCTCCATTTTCAGTCTCTTAATCTATAGGTTTTTTAGTTCCAGTTTGATAGATATTTTACAGTCGTAATGTCCAGTCGTATTTTCTTAGTTCCAGCCCGATTCAACCATTCTTGATCGTATTTTGGATGAAGGGGTCTTTCACCAGAAGTGTATTTGTTTCATTAGTGTTTTCAGTCGATTTATAAAATTTACAATTGTAGTTTTTTAGTTCTAGTTCGGTTATATATTTTACTGTCATAATTTTCAGTCGCGTTTTTAGTTTCAATTTGATTACATACTTTGCAGTTGTAATTTTTAGTCATAATTTTTTAGTTCTAGTTCGATTACATATTTTGCAAATGTCAAGTTGTTTTTTAGTTCTAGTTCGATTACATATTTTACTGGTGGATAAACTAGGTCAAATCCAGTGGTTTACCCTTTCAGTATTTTTCACATAAAACTTTGATGTTGACTCATTTTGACTTATGTATATTCTATTGATTCTCAAGCTATGACGAACCTAATTTACTGAATTCAAAAAACATCAATCGATCCGTAATAACAATATAAATATAACAAAAATATTTTAATTTGTTTGAAAGAAAATAGCGTGGCGGCTGAAAGTACGATCAACATAAGAAAAAAATGCATTAGGATGATGATGCGACAACCAAAATATTGCAGCCGAGAGATAACCAATACAAAGAAAATATAATACATACAATATACACACCCATTTTCCATGTGGCATAGATATAATCACACATGCACATAATATATATAGCTAGAGTCTAGAGACATGAAATTGATACAATTTAAAGAGAAAAACTTGCACACCTAATATATATAGTTTTCTCAACTACGTCCCTTATATATTTTTCACTCTTAATTGGTCATTGCCGCCCAACACCGGCAGCTCGCGCACCACCTTCATATTTTCGCTCCTATTTTCTCTCTTATTTTCACTCCTAATTTAACCATCCTTCGTATTTATTGGGAAACAACTTCGAAGAGGAGAAAGGAGATTTTGCGCGAATTGCACTATTCTAATTTGCTTTCTATTGCGTCGCTGCGGAAAACGCAATCGTCGATCGATTGTGCTCGATCTGGTTTGAATTAAAAGACTTGTGCGATTCGAAGTTTTCGGAAGTGTCGGGGGACGTTGTCCTTGGGATTAATTTGACGTGATTAACCTGAATAAGAGGGAGACAATATTAATCTCAGGGCAGCGCAAAATTTCGCGTGCCTCTTCTCATTAGGCATTTCAACATCATTCTACAAATTCATTATAAAAATATTATTTTCAAAAATTAAATATTGAAATTATATTTTGTAAGAAAATAAATATAATATTTTCATTGAATGTGATCTCTTAGGGTTCGTTCGGCGCGCATGTATTAGCTTTCTGGAATTGACTTTGGTCAGAAAATCAATATCCGCAGGAATTGGCTTTAGGCTGAAAAACAATATTCTGCTGTTCGGCTGCAGATTGGAATTTAGTGAACAGAATTGAAATTGATACCTAAAAGTTGTTCGTTTGCACGATGAAATTGGCTTTCTGAAATTTAAATTTTAAAAATTCATGATTCTTAAAATTGAAGTACAATATGCTCCCACCATGCAAGACCAATCAAATATTCAAATTTCTGCTAGAACAGTAGAAATCAACTGAAATTCAACTAACATACTATTGCCCTAATTTTGTACCTGATTTTGTACTTTGACGTGTGCTCTGACCATGTGCCGCTCTGAAGGATTTCAGGGTGGTTGTACAGGTCTATTGACGCAAAGACGCTTCGTTTGGGGACACGCGGCCGAGGCACACGGGCGTGTGCCTAGGCCTGTCAGTCGATCCTATTTCCGAAATTTTTATGTACGGAGTGTTATATAAACTCATGGTCGTTCTAGGCCTTAGATATTGGGAAATTTGAACTCTGAAATCTTTCCTATTTCTGTAACCGTTTATGTTCTTGATAATGAAGATTTGACTGTCAATGGACGTAGCTCATTTATGGGTGAATCATATAAATCTGTGTAGTTTGTGTTTGCTGATCTTCTGTGTTTTTCTTCTTATTCCTTCTCATATTTTCACAACAAGCAGTAGGAAAACATGAAGCAGCGGGAAGGAGCCGATGAAACAGAGAGGGAAAGTCATAGGTGACAACGGTCTACAGAAGAAATGTGTGTTGGTGGGTGAACATTTGTGCACGAGAGGAATATATATATTTTATTTATCAAATGGAGAGGATCCTAATTAATTCTCAAATATATTCTGATGTCAGCGACGAACGAAGAACTTTCGACTACTTGCGGGTCAAAACAGGGGAGGGTAAGCTGTAATTCAACGAATATCACACCTCCGTTAACATTAACGACGGAGAAGGTTTTCTTCACTTTCAATTTAAATTTTATGGGAATGGAAAATTCTACCTTGTAAACAGGTCCAAAACCTCCCTTCTCCTAGCAAATTCGACGGAGAGAAGCTGGCCGTCGCTTCTTCTATAGCCTGAAAAGTAAACAGAGGTACATCGGGCCCATCTTTCCCCTGTTCATGCATATCAATCACCGTAGAAAACTCGCCCCTTGATTCCTCTCCGCCCGATCTACTTTGGTCAACCAAACTTTCCTGACGCTTCATTAGTCTTCTGTACAACTCTGCCATAGTTTAAGTAGCAGATGAAAGTCAAAATATGGATAAACAGAGTACATGTTGAGCTCGGGAAACAGGCAAAAAAAAAGCACAGTTTGTTCACCTTCCATTCTGCTTTTAAAATAGTTATAATATTTCTTCTTCCCCTGTCGCCTAACTGTTCACATTTTCAGCCACGAAATTACACCAATTTTTTGAACCTCATGTGATTAATATTCCTAAAAAAACATGCACGGAATTAATTAGTTACCAGTAATGTTATAAGCAGTCTTATAGCGATTATTCGCACTTCATTGATATTTGTAGCCCAGACTATTTATTTGCAGTCCAAATTAAAAGTGATATCCTCGCCATCGGGATGACCTGCCCAAAACCCATGTGAATGACATCGGCGTGCAGCACGACGTCACATACATTGAAGCCGCATGTTCTCTTCAGCTTAATCCCCTCCTTTGACGCCCACTGGAATCCGGCGAGGACAGAATCCTTAATTTTGTTGAGATACTGAACTGAAGGCTCTATAATTTAGAGATATTATTATTACCTGATAATATCAGTAGGTAGTGCAACATTGCTTGTCTCCCGTAGTTTGGAAAAACAAAGACCAAAAACGTCCAGCAATAAACTATAAAGTTGACCATAAATAAATAAAAATAATACAATAAATTTGTGTAAAGAAATTTAAATTATTTAATAAACCTACAAGTACAAATACATAACAATCGAGATTTCATTTAGCATCAATGTCCGTACGATACCTCTTTCAACTTATAAATTAAATAGTGGTGGTAGTGGACAATGATTATGCAAGACCAATTGCACAAAATGATTACCATGTATGAATGCTATGAAAATTTTCATTGGGAAAGTAGGCGGTGCTAAATACATTCAGTGGTAGAAAGGTGAGTGATTGGAATTTTGAGAAATGAACAAGCTTAATGTTGTAACATGATGCTACTATTAATCTCATGTCCAGCATAGTCATCCACTTGTTGAACGACGCAGTAGTAACAACACAATCCAAAGAATCCAATAATTCAGATGTTCTTGCATTTCCATATATAGATGTATATAAGCTCAAATTACTTTGTATTTCATTTGAAATGTCATTTCACACTTGTTTTCAATTATCTTCCGTATTCATTGCTAAACTGATGACACGATGTCCACAATGCCCATCTCTCATCACATCCATCACGTCGATGATAAATTTTGAAATGCATGTTAGCATTTCTTTTTTAACTTTTTGAAGCAACTTTTTAACATATATAACCCAAAAGTTTTGTTGCCTTTGGAGGGATAATATTTTTCTCACTTTGTAGTACATGCTCAAATAGTGAAGGGTCCATGTGCAATCAGGTGATCTGGAGCAGAATTGGGTCTGGGCGAGTCGGGCGGTCGAGTCGGGCAGGCGAGTGGCGCGCCTCAGTTCGCACTCGCCCTTAGTGGGCACTCGCCCCCAGCTCCGTGCGAGTGGCGAGTCCCAGCTCTACCAGGCACTCGCCACTCTGGCGAGTCGGCCTAGGGCAGCTTGGACTCGCTCATTAGGTGGATGACATGTTTTTCAAGGATTTCCCCTCAGGCCTGCAGTTAGTCATTCCAAACAGCGGGATTTCACTGTTGGCAGACCATTTTGGGCGGGATTTATTAGATATCCGCGAGTCGTTTTAAGAAAACTATAAATAGACCTCCCAAGGGCACCTTTGGAGAGTATCTCTCACTAGTTTCTCTCTCCTCAAATTAATTTTGGTCTGCTAGGGAGATCTGACTTGCTGCTCACCGTGGTTTCCGGGTGGGCGGACAAGAACTCTCTGGCACTCTCCAAGATGCCCAGCTCAGTAACTCGCTAGGGAGGGGAAGTTCTTTAGATCTTTCGGGTTAGTGACGAGACCTCCTCGCTGCAACTTGGGGGTCTGTTTTTAGTTTTCCACACTTTGTGAGTGAGCTTCCTAGTCCTGAGTGTCTGGGCTAGAGACTGAACTCAGGAGAAGTAAGAGCAAACTACACCAGTCCGAACTCCTCTCGGGTCGTGGTTTCCAGGCTAAATCCCGCCTCTTGATTTTACTACAAGCAGCCCAAATGGTCTGCCAACTGCGGAATCCCGCTGTTTCGAATGGCTAACTGCAGGTCTGAGAGGAAATCCTTGAAAAATATGTCATCCACCTAATGGGCGAGTCCAAGCTGCCATAGGTCGACTCGCCAGAGTGGCGAGTGCATGGTAGAGCTGGGACTCGCCACTCGCACCAAGCTGGGGGCGAGTGCGAACTGAGGTGTACGTGCCACTCGCCCGACCGACTCGCCCAGACCCATTTCTGCTTCAGATCACCTGATGGCCTGATGAATCCACTCGACAAACACGGGGTTGTACATTCCCTCTTTGTTGACTTATAGTCCTTATGAAATTGCTTGTAGCTTCTCTTTGATCTTCCCCTTAACTTGAATGACACCAAATGTTCTATTGTCAGTGATGACATCTGTGTTGTTATATCTCTTTAAAATACCTTCGAACTCTATGTCAATATCGTTTTGAATATCACCTTCAACCTTTATATCAACTTCGATGTCCTTTTCAATTAGTTGTAGTTGTTTCCAATGGATATGAATCATCCATAGTGGAATTGTTTTTGTATGTGCTATGTATGGTTTTAACTCATGCGCACTTGGCAATCCCAAAGTAAGCCTATTTTTATGAATGCATGCATCAACATGAGCAGTTCTGATTTGTAACTTGACAACTTCTTTTTGTATTAGTTCTAAAGAAAATATGGAAATCCGACCAAACAAGTTCAGAATAGAGAAAATCTCGAAACTCTTTATTAACTTGCATGACACTTTGCCCAAAAAATCTTTTAATCTTCGTTAGTTGTAAAACGATCAATTGGTTAAATGTCTTTCATATCGTGGATAAGCTACCAATCGACACTTCAGGAAATCTTTTCAATTGAGCATGACCACCTTCAACACGATTAATTGTCACATTATCCAAATAGATAAATTTGTCAACCCAAGCAGAGACAAAACACTCTTTGAAAGTGTAAGATCCCTCTCCCGCACCTAGCGAGCCTCCAGATCTTATGCCCAGAACCGCCGCCTTACGGTGACACTAACACCCGAGTTAGCTGCCTCCGCAAGACGCCGATCCTGCCGGCAGAACGATCAACAAGCCAACATGAGCTAAGGAGGGAAATAAACAAAACCAAGTCCACAATCACACATTTATACAACAAAATATAAAAAGTCCATCAATGAGTACAACAAGTAAAGGAGAGAAATGGCTTAAGCCCGGTACATATCCAAGCAAAGTACAAAAACCCTCTCACTCTACATCTATGCGGAAGCTAAACAAACTCTCAACTCTCGAACACTTGTCTTGTAGTAGAAGTAATGCGCGGCATAAACTCCTCAGGTCCTGTCTCCTCTTCTAGCTGGGGCTCCATCACCTCGGGTACCTACGGTCAGAACCGACCGTTAGTCATAAAGACTAAGCCGATTTTGTCCCCGCCTCCCCCCGCGACTCCTAGGCACCGTGCGGGAGGACGAAGCGGAGGGAAAAATAAGGGGTAATAGAAACAAGGCAGGTGACAAATGTCTAGACTAGCAGGGTATATAAATACTAAGCAAGTAAAGGTAACAATTCTATAATAACCAGAGTAAGGATGACAGCAAATAGTAAAAGACAATGCAATATAAACAAGCAGGTACAAGAGATAAGGGCAACTACAAAAGTAACCTTAACTTATATGCACACACAAGAGCACATAAGCTAAGGGATCTGACAAAAAGTAAACTCGTCGTATAAAAGAGCCCATACGAATTTATACGATGAGGTCTCTGTTTGTGCAGAATGCTATGCTATGGTGTGTGATAAGCTTTTTGAAATGCTTTTTAATGCTTATTTAAACGCAAGAGAACGCGTCGAATCAAGTTGTATAAAGTGAGTAAATATCGTCTCCACAGGGAGGTGATGAATTTAGAGCGTGCAACTACTAGCTAAGGCTTTTCTTTAAATCCAAGCGAATTGATAACAACGATTTAACTTTCATAAAAACAACTAAGAGTAATTATGTCTAATTAAAACCAACTATGCTATTTGAGAAATTGATTTCTAGTATTAGGGGAAAACAATCTTGTATTGCGACTTCCTTTGTATAATGCAATGAGGTTATGAAGGTGACAATGTGACTAACGTTTAGTGAAGTGCCTTGCAACGATTTGAAATTAGAAACTCGTATCTCTCGATATCGGAACTCCCTAATCCTTCATTTCCCTCGTTATCTCTAACTAAGGTGAATTAAAAGATTGCATAACGCCTACAAATCCAAGTTGCTAACGCCAAGAGGAAAACTCTTTCACTCTTCAAGCGGTATACCAAATCTACGACACACTTGCGCAACTCATCTCTCGATTTATGGAGCGCAGTAGAATGATAAAACTTTGGCCAAAAGTTCTAAGATAAAGATCATAGATTTGATAAAGCCACTCACAAAATCATTCACAAAGTGAAATTAAAACATTCTCATTACATCATTCAAAGTACCATCACAATACAAGATAAAGGAATTAGTTCATGCTCATGGAGAAAGAACACAAAATTAAAAAGATCTTACAAAGCATCATGCAAGTACAGTTTTGGAATGAACTCTCTCCCTTCCCTAGCCGAAAATCCTCTTCCTTGGTTCCTTGTTCTTCGAAAATCTGCTGCTCTCCTCTTTGTTCTTCGAAAAATCTGCAGCTCTCCTGGTTTTTTCTCTCTACAGCCCTCCTCCTTTTCCTCCTAAAAAATCCCCCTTATATCTCCTGGATAAAAAATTTAATTTCATTCTCTCCCCTTCCCTTTCCAAGCCTTGCCGTAACTCATGTCCCAAGGTCAGCCTCCTCCTTTGCTTTCACTTGTCAAATCAATCAGGCCAGCCCACCTTTTCTCTCTCCATCAAAGCTGGATTCAGATTTAATCTTCTCTTCTTTCAAAGAAAAGGTGGGCCCACAAGATCTGAGAGTTTTATTTGTTAAATGCAACCACCAGTTTGCAACAATTCGGCAGATTTGTTGCAAATCCTGCTACCAATATGCAGTTTGGACAGCACCCACTTTACCATAAAGCTCAGCATGCGACCCACCATAGGAGTTCTTCATAATACCTGAGATAAATGATATAAAAGTGCGAATAATGACTATAAATAAGAATATTTCATTATTAACTCCTTTATGCTCTTGTATAATGCATATCATGCTACAAACTAGATAAAAAGACGGGCACAAGATAACTTCATTTTGAAAGTTATCACACCCCCATGCTTAGCTCTTTGCTAGTCCCTAGCGAAGTTATATGATTTGTGATGACAGCAACTCAATAATTCTCAAAGCATATTGATTCACTCTACTCTCGATCATAAATCAAACAACACATATTCAAGAAATTCAAATAAGATACAAGTATGCTTGTCAATAACTAGAGGTTCAGAAGTTCACTAATCCGTTAGTTCAATTTAAAATAAAGTTCCTTTAAAAAGTAGAATGACGTGCGCTACCCCTTATAACATTATTCATTTCCAATACTTATTTCATTAAACTTTCTTGCCAATAGAAAGAAGCAAACATAAGCCGTGACTTTGAGGTGGCTGCCACAAGAAAGAAAAAAACGAATTTCTCCGGGTATACAATCATAGAAGCTCTCCAAATATGGGGTTTAATATAAATTTTTCATTCATTCATACTTTTTTTTCTCATAGTCGGGATCATTCCAAGTATGTGGGGACATACCTAGGCCACGTATCACTACGATATATTCTTTTTTTTTCTCATAGTCGGGATCATTCCAAGTATGTGGGGACATACCTAGGCCACGTATCACTATGATATATATATATATTTTTTTTCATAGTCGGGATCATTCCAAGTATGTGGGGACATACCTAGGCCACGTATCACTACGATATATTCTTTTTTTTTTGTTAAACACCCATACTGGAAAGCTCAATAAAATACGAATGATACCAACTTTCTACGTCTTGGCCGACCTCATTGAATCAATTATTGTTTACTCTTTCGCTATGGGTTCAGACGTCTAAGGAATAAACATAAAATAAGCAAACTCTTTTAAGGGAATAGAGTGCCAAAAATAACTTTTTAAAGGAGCTTAGAACAAATCTTACTAACTTAACAAAAATCAAAATCTGACATTCTAAAATTGCATAGCATCTTTAATCAAATTAACTTGAAAATACTTGAATATGTGACTAATTTCATTCATATGGTGAACTCGAATAGAGTTCGTCAATTTGTCTTTGAGAAAATGAGTTCATCACATATGCCGTAGGAATATACAAGGCATAACCACCCCCATGCTTAGACGTTTTGCTAGACCCTAGCAAAGTGATATAATATGCTGAAATTTAAACAAGCGTCTAAAAGAGAATAGAGATACGTCCCTGGAAATTAAGATCTGAAACTTTCAGCTCCCACGTCTTGCCTTGATTGTATGAACCTTGGGGCAAGTACTTATCCTACAGAACAGTCTAAAGCAAGGCAATAATATTGTTCGTTGTATAAATACGGGTTAACAAGGGTGTGAGATGTTTAGGAAATAAACAATCATAGACATATAAAGAGCAATTTCTCATGACAATATTAAATTAAAACATACTTATAGTAACACATGAGTTGTAACACCGTGCAATAGTAACAAAACATGGGAATAGGTAGCAGATCATCACAAGTTTTAGCATTGTCCATCATAATAAGATAACATAAAACAAAAAGAACATAACATTGGTCATTCCAAAAAGAAGACAATAGCAAAAGAACTTCCAACTATTCATTCATCTTCACCGCTATCTTCCGCGTCGTCGTCTTCATCGTCGTCTTCTTCTGTTTCGCTCTCAGTTTCCTCGTCATCCGGGCTGTCTACCACATCTTCAAACGGAGCCATTCGCTTTTTTATCGAAGACAAGATACCCTTTTTTGTCGAATGGGCTGTCGAATGGAAATACCCCCTTTTCCACCGCTAGTTTTGCCTGATCCATCATCCGTATTTGCTCCCCCCGCACTATATCCATGTACGCGTCCATGTGACGGTGGTGATATCGCTGAGCAGTGGCCATATATTTTAAATACTCTGTAATGGTGGTGAACTGTGCATCCGAGGTGACGACATTCTTGACGGCCTTTTGGGTCGTACTGGAGGAAGCCTTAGGGGATGAAGGGGCAGCTGCCTTGGACACTGTGGGATCCTTTTGTTTTTGCACTTTGATGTAGGATGAAATCACCTTCTGGGTGATGTGGTGGCCCACCGGAATGCTTTTGTCGCTGCCTTCAAACGGAACTCCCGCATGACGACAAAGTTCGGTAATGAGAGTGGGGAACCACAATTGCCCTCCCCCATCCGTCTTGACCTTCTTCTTTAGCTGATCAGAAATTAAACGCCCCACTCTGACCGGAGTATCGCGCAGAATACAGTATATAATATAAGCTCGCTCCATCGACACATGATTTGAGTGCTTGGTGGGCATGATGTTGGTGTTCACAAACATCAACCAAACCTTTGCCGAACGAGTGAAGCATGCGGAATCGAGCACGTACTTCCCCTCGTTTGCCCACCGAACATCGTCGGCGATGCACAGAGCGGCGGCGACATCGTGGGGAGGGGTGATTGCTCTAAACTTCTCAAAATCATCTCCCCCAAGATCGGGAATATCAAAGAAACTATGAATAGCAAGCTCAGAAAAATCCACAGTTTTACCTCGCACCTTCGTTTTTCCAGCGGAGTGAAACCGTGCATTAGCGTAGAATTCGCGTACCCACTCCAGGACGACTTCAGTTCTTGGATGACAGAAGGAGGACCACCCTTGCTTTTCGATTTGCTCGATATAGCTTAAGCTCCAACCGCGTTTCTCGATTTGGAAGCCTCGCTCGAGGATAACCGGCTTTGTCTTCAGGATTTCGAACCTCTCCGAGGCTTCATCGTTGACAAATTGGGGGATCTTCTTCGCGATGGCCTTCTGCCTTCGTTTCGCCGGCGCCATGACTTTCTCTGATTGTACCCTTCGTGGCCTCGTGGACGAGCAGCGAACAAATGCGCCGAGGAAGCGGCGACAGGAGGGTTGCGGCGCTGGAGTAGGGTTTCGGCTCGAGGGAAGAAGCGACAGGCGGGTTGCAGCGATGGAGTAGGGTTGCGCCTCGAGGGAAGAAGCGACTGGCGGGTTGCGGCTCGAGGAAAGCGGCGACAGGGTTTAAGCGCAGAGGCAGGAGGCACGCGTATTTAATAAAATGATGGCAGGGCTGGCCGAACCGGAATGCTCATTTCACTGAACCGGCCGGAAGGTTTAGTCGAACCTGCATTTTCCTTAAAACAAATGCGCCGGTTCAGGTGAACCAGCCCAGCTGCTCTCAACAAGCACAGAAAATGGCAGAGAAATAAATGTTAAAACCTTTCTGCCGAAATGTTACGAAGTGTTGGAATTTTTGAAACTCAGCAGATATTGACAACAGAAAATGTTCTAAACATTTCTGCCCAAATGTTGAAAGGTGTTATCAAAATTTTAATGCACAGCAAATGAAAGCTAACTAAACAAAACGCAACCAAATAAATTTGCGAAAACTAAATTCTAACAGATTGGGTTGCCTCCCAATAAGCGCCATATTTTCAGTCCCGGCAGGACTTTGTCCTTCTTATGTTGCTAGATTAACCTAACGGATGACACCATTCGATCGGTGACGCTCCCTTTATAGATTTTTAACCTTTTTCCATTTACCTTAAATTCAGTATCATCCTTCTCATTCACAACGGTCGCCGCACCATGAGGATACACTTCTTTTACCTTAAAAGGGCCTGACCAACGAGATTTTAACTTACCGGGAAATAATTTTAGACGAGAATTAAACAAAAGGACTAGCTGTCCCGGTTCAAATTGTCTTTCGTTTAAACGTTAGTCATGCCATTTTTTTGTTCGATCTTTATAAATTTTCGCGCTTTCATAAGCATTCATCCTAATCTCATCCAACTCATTGAGCTGCAACAATCTTTTCTTGCTAGCATCTTGGAAATCAAAGTTTATTTTCTTTATGGCCCAATAGGCTCGGTGTTCCAATTCCAAGGGTAGATGACATGCCTTTCCATAAACTAAGCGATATGGGGATAAACCTATGAGTGTCTTGTAAGCGGTTCTATAGGCCCATAGCGCGTCGTTAAGCTTTTGTGACCAATCCTTGCAGTTTACACTAACAGTCTTAGCGAGTATTTTCTTAATTTCGCGATTCGATACCTCAGCTAGCCCATTAGTTTGGGGATGATAGGCTAGTGCAACTTTATGCGTGACACGATATTTCCTCAAAAGCGCCGCAAATTGGGTGTTACAGAAATGACTCCCCCCGTCACTAATAATAGCTCTGGGGGTACCAAATCGGTTAAAGATGTAATTTTTCAAGAAATGTAACACCACCTTGGCATCATTTTTCATTGTCGCTACTGCCTCTACCCACTTGGATACATAGTCTACAGCTAGAGGAATATAGAGATTTCCTTTGGAATTCACAAAGGGCCCCATGAAGTCTAGGCCCCACACATCAAAAAGCTCCACTTCCAATATGACATTCATTGGCATGGCATCAGCTCCCTTAATGTTCCCGCTGCGTTGACATCGATCACATAGCTTTACAAACTCATTAGCATCACGAAATAAATTGGGCCAAAAGAAACCAGCTTCTAGAATCTTCATTGCAGTACGATTTCCCATGAAATGTCCTCCATAAGGAGAATTGTGACAGCTCTCCAATATAGATTTCATTTCCTCCTCAAACACGCATCGTCTCACCACTCCGTCTACCCCAACCTTGAATAAATATGGATCATCCCAAAGATAAGATCGCACTTGGTGTAGGAATCTCTTCCTCTGTTGGTAAAGTAATCCCGGTGGCAATATGTTGCTCACAATATAGTTCACATAATCTGCAAACCAAGGTGTAGGTTTGTCGGATATGGCTAACAACCATTCATCGGGAAATCTTTCGTCAATCTCGGAACGTGGTAACGAATTGGGACACTCGATCCTAGAAAGATGATCTGCGACCGGGTTGTCTACTCCCTTCCTATCTTTAATTTTTAAGTCGAATTCTTGTAATAAGAGTACCCACCGAATCAGTCGAGGTTTGGCATCTTTCTTATCCATAAGAAAGCGAATGGCGGCATGGTCGGTATAAACTATGACCGCGGTGCACAAGAGATAAGACCTGAACTTTTCAAAAGCGAAAACTACAGCAAGTAACTCTTTTTCAGTTGTGGTGTAGTTGATTTGGGCATCTATTAAAGTTTTACTAGCGTACGCTATTGTGTGGAAGATCTTCTCCCGCACTTGCCCTAACACAACACCTACCGCATAGTCACTTGCGTCACACATTAATACAAATGGTTCTCCCCATTTCGGAGAGACCACAATAGGAGCCGTGATCAAACAAGCTTTAAGTTCTTCAAAAGCACGCAAACAAGAATCATCAAAATAAAATTTTATATCCTTTTCAAGCAATCCACTCAACGGTTTAGCTATCTTTGCAAAATTCTGAATGAATCTTCTATAAAACCCAGCGTGTCCTAAGAAGCTTCGCAACATTTTGACATTTTTGGGCTCCGGCAATTTTTCAATTATTTCAATCTTCGCCCTATCTACTTCCAATCCGCTCTTAGAGACACGATGTCCTAAAACTATCCCCTCTCGTACCATAAAATGACACTTTTCCCAGTTCAATACAAGGTTAGTTTTGACACAGCGCATGAGCACTTTTTCTAGACAACTTAAGCATTCATCGAATGACTTTCCAAAAATTGAAAAGTCATCCATGAAGATCTCTATTCCTTCATCCATAATATCTGAGAATATCGCTATCATACATCTCTGAAACGTCGCCGGAGCATTACATAAGCCAAATGGCATTCGTCTAAATGCGAAGGTTCCGAATGGACATGTGAATGTGGTCTTGTGCTGATCTTCAGGGTCAACGGTGATCTGGTTATAACCAGAATACCCGTCTAAAAAACAGAAAAAGTCGTTTCCCGCCAAATTATCCAAAACTTGGTCGATAAATGGTAATGGGAAGTGATCTTTCCTAGTAGCTGTGTTTAGCTTTCTATAATCCATACAGATGCGCCAACCCGTGACCGTTCGCGTAGAAATCAATTCATTCTTGTCATTTTTGATTATGGTCATTCCTCCCTTTTTTGGAACGCATTGTACCGGCGAGACCCCAGCACTATCCGATATAGGATATATAATTCCTGCATCTAACCACTTGATGATTTCTTTTTTAACCACTTCTTTCATGGGTGGGCTTAAACGTCGTTGGTGCTCTACCGATCCCTTAAATGACTCTTCTAATAGGATTCTATGCATGCACAAGGAAGGGCTGATTCCCCTAATGTCGGCGATGGTCCACCCTATTGCCAATTTGTATTGCTTTAATAACTTTATTAACTTATGATATTGTTCCGGAGGTAACTTCGAATTAATTATGATGGGCAAGGTGTCGTTTTCTCCTAGGTAAGCATAAGTGAGATGATCCGGGAGAGGTTTTAATTCTAATGTGGGCGGATTTATAATAGAAGGCTTGTCCGCCAAAGACTTTTCCGGCATCTCAAATGCTTCCGGTTTTCGAAAATATGTAGATTGGCCTTCAAGGAGTTTAAGACATTCATGTTCTTCCTCCTCATCGTCAGATATCCCCTCATTGGTTAACACCCGATACAACGTAGCCTCTTGACTACCTAATTTAAATTTTGAATTGTAGTCATAAATGGAAATACTCCGCACGTCCTCCATATCATCTTCCTTCTCATGAGGGTACTTCATAGCCTTGAGGACATTAAAAGTAACATGTTCATCATTGACTCTCATAGTCAACTCGCCTTTATGCACATCGATCAATGTTCTCGCGGTTGCTAAAAAGGGTCTCCCAACAATGATGGGGACCTCCTTGTCTTCCTCCATTTCTAATACTACAAAGTCCGCCGGGAAAATAAATTTTCCTACCCTCACAAGCACGTCTTCTATGATCCCCTTAGGATAAACAAGAGTTTTATCAGCTAATTGCAAGGTAAGCGATGATTTTGTGATCTCTCCCAATTTCAACTTCCTAAAGATAGAAAGCGGCATTAGATTAATGCTTGCCCCAAGATCACATAATGCTCGTCCTTCAAACAGATGCCCAATAGAACAAGGTATAGTAAAACTTCCCGGATCCTTTAATTTTGGCGGAAGTTTTTGAAAGATTGCACTACACTCGTGAGTGAGTGCCACCGTTTCGTTCACTCCGAATTTCCTCTTTTTCGTAAGGATGTCCTTCAAAAATTTGACATAACTTGGCATTTGTTCAAGGGCCTCCCCGCAAAAGGAATATTAATTTGCAATTTCTTAAAAATTTCTAAAAACTTCTGAAATTGGTGGTCCAACTTGCTTTTTCTTAGCCTTTGGGGGAAAGGCGGCGGCGGGTATACCATTTCACTTTCTTTCTTCTTTACGGATTCAAAATTTGTTTCATTCCGATTTCCCTCTTCTATTTCTACTTCTTTCCCATCTTTACTATCACCATTATGCCTAGGTTCCTCATTCATCTTGCTAGGAATATCATTATCACACATATCCTCGACACTACTTTTCTTGGGGTACTCCTTCACATTACCACTCTCTAGCTCTTTCCCACTTCGTAACGTCACCGCTTTACATTGATGATTATCACCCTTTGGATTTGGGATTGTATCTGCGGGGAGTGTACCTTGTGGCCTAAGGCTCAACGCATTAGCTATTTGACCCAATTGAGATTCAATTATACGCAAAGACCCTTCTAAACTAGATATGCGAGCATCATTCTTGTGCATAGATTCTATTATAAGGTCATCTGTTAACTTCCTAGACACCCCTTGTTGATTAAGAGTTTGATTTTGAGGTTGATTAGGATTTGAGTTGAATAAATGTGGTGGGGTCATTCCGGAATTATTTTTCCATGAAAAGTTGGGGTGGTTTCGCCACTCGGGGTTGTAATTATTTGAAAATGCGTTATTGTTTTGTCTTTGAAGACCGCTAATGTAGTTGGCTTCTTCATTATGGCTGATTAGTTGTTCGACGGTGAGTGAGGGACTAATAGCGGGCAAGGGGTTTGATATACTATTTGCTTGGGGAGTCATTTGACTTTGGTTTAGTGTTAAGGCATCTAATCGCTTGTTCATCGAGTTAAATTGAGCGGTCATTAACGCTGCAAATGATGTCAATTGATCTACTTGGTATACGCCTGATGAAGAAGGTCCTTGTCGTTGTAGTATAGTGGTGAGTATTCCCGCCTGTCACGCGGGTGACCCGGGTTCGATCCCCGACAACGGCGCCAAACTTGATAAGCTTTTTGAAATGTTTTTTAATGCTTATTTAAACGCAAGAGAACGCGTCGAATCAAGTTGTATAAAGTGAGTAAATATCGTCTCCACAGGGAGGTGATGAATTTATAGCGTGCAACTACTAGCTAAGGCTTTTCTTTAAATCCAAGCGAATTGATAACAACGATTTAACTTTCATAAAAACAACTAAGAGTAATTATGTCTAATTAAAACCAACTATGCTATTTGAGAAATTGATTTCTAGTATTAGGGGAAAACAATCTTGTATTGCGACTTCCTTTGTATAATGCAATGAGGTTATGAAGGTGACAATGTGACTAACGTTTAGTGAAGTGCCTTGCAACGATTTGAAATTAGAAACTCGTATCTCTCGATATCGGAACTCCCTAATCCTTCATTTCCCTCGTTATCTCTAACTAAGGTGAATTAAAAGATCGCATAACGCCTACAAATCCAAGTTGCTAACGCCAAGAGGAAAACTCTTTCACTCTTCAAGCGGTATACCAAATCTACGACACACTTGCGCAACTCGTCTCTCGATTTATGGAGCGCAGTAGAATGATAAAACTTTGGCCAAAAGTTCTAAGATAAAGATCATAGATTTGATAAAGCCACTCACAAAACCATTCACAAAGCGAAATTAAAACATCCTCATTACATCATTCAAAGTACCATCACAATACAAGATAAAGGAATTAGTTCATGCTCATGGAGAAAGAACACAAAATTAAAAAGATCTTACAAAGCATCATGCAAGTACAGTTTTGGAATGAACTCTCTCCCTTCCCTAGCCGAAAATCCTCTTCCTTGGTTCCTTGTTCTTCGAAAATCTGCTGCTCTCCTCTTTGTTCTTCGAAAAATCTGCAGCTCTCCTGGTTTTTTCTCTCTACAGCCCTCCTCCTTTTCCTCCTAAAAAATCCCCCTTATATCTCCTGGATAAAAAATTTAATTTCATTCTCTCCCCTTCCCTTTCCAAGCCTTGCCGTAACTCATGTCCCAAGGTCAGCCTCCTCCTTTGCTTTCACTTGTCAAATCAATCAGGCCAGCCCACCTTTTCTCTCTCCATCAAAGCTGGATTCAGATTTAATCTTCTCTTCTTTCAAAGAAAAGGTGGGCCCACAAGATCTGAGAGTTTTATTTGTTAAATGCAACCACCAGTTCGCAACAATTCGGCAGATTTGTTGCAAATCCTGCTACCAATATGCAGTTTGGACAGCACCCACTTTACCATAAAGCTCAGCATGCGACCCACCATAGGAGTTCTTCATAATACCTGAGATAAATGATATAAAAGTGCGAATAATGACTACAAATAAGAATATTTCATTATTAACTCCTTTATGCTCTTGTATAATGCATATCATGCTACAAACTAGATAAAAAGACGGGCACAAGATAACTTCATTTTGAAAGTTATCAGTGTGCAATGCAATGATGCAATGTTTGTATTATTATTTCATACACATGCAACTCACCCACACGACTCTGTGCGTACAGACCTTTAGTTCCCACTTTTCAGAGGTAGCTAACCTCTCGGGCACCTCCCGTCGTGGTCAAACGGTGGCAGAGGAGTGGGCGTCTCCTCACTTAGGTGGGTAAGTCACACTACCAGACCTAGGCCCTAACGTATGCTGTGATACCGGTACCTGGTACTCACGAGCTCCTGCGTGCTAAACTGAATTGGCCAGGCAGGGTTTAGGGAATCCGTCCCGTCGGACGCGCAGTAAGACAACCTGGCCCCCATAAAACCACTAGCACTGTCGAGTCAACGAACTGCTGTCGGTGTGACGACTAAGACAGAACCGAAGACCCACCACATCTTATACACAAGCAACATGTATTAGCCATTTACTACCGAGCCTCCAGCTCGTAATTCTATATCAACATTTATAAAGTAGAGTCTACCGCTCGCCAGACTATACCAGTCTTATATTTAAACTACGAGCCTACCGCTCGCTAAACTACACTAGTCTCATATTTAAACTACGAGCCTACCGCTCGCTAGACTACATCAGTCTTATATTTAAACTACGAGCCTACCGCTCGCTAGACTACATCAGTCTTATATTTAAACTACGAGTCTACCGCTCGCTAGACTACACTAGTCTTATATTTAAACTACGAGCCTACCGCTCGCTAGACTACACTAGTCTTATATTTAAACTACGAGTCTACCGCTTGCTAGACTACATCAGTCTTATATTTAAACTATGAGCCTACCACTCGCTATTCTATATCAACATTTATAAAGTAGAGCCTACCGCTCGCCAGACTATACCAGTCTTATATTTAAACTACGAGCCTACCGCTTGCTAGACTACACCAGTCTTTCCTTATATATCCCGAGCTTACCGCTCGCAGGACTATCCCAGTCCTTCCTTATATCTCGAGCCTACCGCTCGCAGGACTATCTCAGTCCTTCTCATATAACTTGATCCAGTTTGAGATGAAAGATAACTTGTCAAGTTCTCCTACTTAACTAGTCTTGTTTATAATTTAGTTTATCTTAGAAGCTTAGGGTTAGCCTTGGACTTCCGAAGGGTTACCCGGTGAGGGGCTCGCAGCGGTACTAGGAAGTGTGGCGGGCTGATACCCCGAACTTCCTATTCCCAAGGCACTTAATCTTGTTGGTATCTACCCCATTCTACTTGATCCCCATTTTCCTCTCCAATTACATTAAATCTATAAGATGAGTTAAACTTGGCTCTTAGGAGTGGGGGAGTTCTTTTGAACTCCAACACCACCAATTGTGACCGGGTGCTGACTCTCCCGTCGTCACATTCTAAGCTCGAGTTCCCTTCTTCACAGAGGAACTGCACACATTCAAGTAGCATTCTCAACCTTACTTGGACCCACACTCCTATTCTTCGTCATCCTTAATCCAGGGTTTGCCTTAGATATTTCTCGACTTCTCCCTTGTGTATTCACCTTAAGATGGCTCACCCGGCTAAGGGTAGTTTTACTTTCATATAATCATTTAACACAAATGAGTTGTCTGTGGGGCCCTTGATGAGGTCTAACCTCCTTTTTATATCATTGTAAATTCCTACACTTATAGCTTGCTAAACGCACCCCAACCCTAATTTCCCACGATGCCCTTAGAAATGCTCTTCCAAATAGTCTGAGCCTTCATAATAATCAAAGAGTTAACAGTTCTATGTGTGAAGGTCAGTGGTGGTCTAAATCATATAAATCAGTTTTACTATTCGCAGACCAAAAAGGATTGAGCTAGATTTGACTCCTAAGGTGCAATCTTGATCACACCATATCCAAATGAGTTCCAATTATTACCATGGGTTCGCAATGAGTAGTGATCTAACAACCTCACATCCTAATTTCATAAATTCTCTAGGGAATATTTAATCTTAGTCTCTATTTAAAATAGAAGATGTGCAAATAGTGATTTATACATCGATTGTCAACTAATGATCACCATAAATTCTGATAAATTCACTGTAACATAATAATGGTCTGACAACCTCGAAACTTAAGTTTCTCATTTTTCCAAGGAGTATTTAATCATAATTTCTAATTAAAACAAATGGTGTGCCAATAAGGGTTTACACTAAAACTACCCTCTACATGTCACAATAAATTCCGATAAAATCACAGAAGTATAATATTGACCTAAAAAATAGCAATGCCTAAGTTTCATAATTTTCCAAAGGATATTTATCCTCATTTAACAATTAATATTATTGGTGTGCCAATAAGGGTTTACACTACAAGTGCTATGTTAAGGCTTCAATAAATCCTGGGAAAATTACTATAGCTCAATATTGGTCTAAAAGCATCAGGCCCTAATTCTCATATTAATCCAAGGTGTATTTATCCTTAATTATCATTTATTACATTCTTACTAAATGCACCCCAATTTTCCTAGACCCTTAAGTCCAAAACTTCAACTTGAAGTTCAGAGAAATCCACTCATGTACATGAGTCAAATTCTTAACTGGAGGTGGTTGATATCATATCTGAGGCATGGACAAATCTTTAATGCATTTGCATGAGGCCAAATCACTAAACACACCAGATACACTTTTATACATGCCTCACTAAAAATGGTGCCGAGGAAGCTACAGGGATCCAAATGACATGAAATCAGTGACATTTTAAAGGTAACTTCAAGATCTACAATTTTTGTGTTGATCACTTCCTCCAGAAATGATCCTAACATAAGTAAAATCAACATGCAAGTTCTATTACCAATTATTTATCTTAATCAAAATACACTTATATACATGTCTCACCAAAAATGGTGCTGAGGGAGCTACATTGATCCAAATGACATAAAATCAGTGGCATTTTAAAGGTAACTTCAAGATCTACAATTGTTATGTTGGTCACTTCCTCCAGAAATGATCCTAACCTATATAAAATCAACATGCAAGTTCTGTTACCAATTATTTATCTTAATCAAAATATACTTATATACATGTCTCACCAAAAATGGTGCTGAGGGAGCTACAGGGATCCAAATGACATGAAATTAGGGGCATTTTAAAGTTAACTTCAAGATCTACAATTGTTATGTTGGTCACTTCCTCCAGAAATGATCCTAACCTAAGTAAAATCAACATACAAGTTCTGTTACCAATTATTTATCTTAATCAAAATACACTTATATACATGTCTCACCAAAAATGGTGCTGAGGGAGCTACAGGGATTCAAATGACATGAAATTAGTGGCATTTTAAAGGCAACTTCAAGATCTACAATTGTTATGTTGGTCACTTCCTCCAGAAATGATCCTAACCTAAGTAAAATCAACATGTAAGTTTTGTTACCAATTATTTATCTTAATCAAAATACACTTATATACATGTCTCACCAAAAATGGTGCTGAGTGAGCTACAGGGATCCAAATGACATGAAATCAGTGGAATTTTAAAGGTAACTTCAAGATCTACAATTGTTATGTTGGTCACTTCCTCCAGAAATGATCCTAACCTAAGTAAAATCAACATGCAAGTTCTGTGCAAATTGTTTATCTTAACAAAATACAAATGTGACAATTTAAATTAAATAGAAAACATAATAATTCTAGCTCTAATGACCTCCAAACTCTAGGATTTGGATGGTTAGGTCACCATACATGCATGGTCAAAGTTTTAGTGACATGCAAGGTGATTCTCATCTTCAATCACATCTAAAACCTCAACAAGCCCCAAGTGGCTATTAGCAACCCAATTTCCTCTTAAGTCACAAACTTTATTTTGAAGTTCAGAGAAATATTCTCATGCATTTGTGATGAAAATTTAACCAGTGTCCATACATGACCTAAAGAAGCCCTCACCAAAATTTGGGATCATTAGGAGTTATATGACTCCAAATACTCCAGTTATTTAATTTTCTAAGTTTTGAACAAAACTATAGAAAAATTATCTCCAAAAAATCTGATATTTAAACCTAAGCTAGGTATGAGGCACATGCATGCATGGACAAAATCTCAAGTCCATCAGATCTACCATTTGAAAGATATACACAATCTAATTTCTGATTTTCATTATGACCAGTCTCACTAAAATGGAAGCTGGGGGTTCTAAAGTGCTCCAAATGAGCTGAAGCAAATTTCTAATTAAAGTAGACATCTAGATCTACAACAGTTATCTCTGGTTACTTTTCATGAAATGGCCTCTAAGGGGCTCAAATAATTTGTACAAGATCATAAAATAAATGTGACAGATTTAATTAAACGATATAATATTTCATTAAAAACACTATTCATCATCTTCCTTCTTGAGCCCGAAATTCCAGTTTACAGAGCTGATTTCGGCCCCTTTTTCCCGGCCACCTGGGCACCCCTTCTGCCGGAAACCACCACCACCTCCATCGCGGATGTGGGGGCTATGGATTCCCGGCGACACCGCCGCCGGAGGCGGCCCGTACGACAATTTTGAGCTTGGCCTAAAACACCATTATATTCCGAAATTTTCCATTTTTCTCACCATGTATCGGGCTCATTTGAGCCTGATGTCTCTCCTAATGGATCTAGGATGCTAGCACAAGGGGAGAGGAGGAGAAACCGGACCTTAATGGAGCTTGACGGCGGCGGCGGCGGTGGTTGGCCATGAATCTTCTCCTCTCCGGCGAGCTTGCTCAAAACTTCAATCCTCCACCGTTTGTAGTGATCAAAGGCTCGATTTCATATGCTCTCCACCTTCTGAAGCTAATGGTGAAGTCAATTTGGGCTGAGGGTGGCTTAATTCATAGCAGCCATTAAGGTGATTTCGGCCAAGCATAGGATGCTCCTCCATGATGCCATTTGTCACCCCCCACTGCTGGAATTTCGGCTGGGAATCACTGTTGGAGATCAGTGGGAGGATTGGGAAGAGGAGAGGAGGGACAAGTGGTTTCAATCCATGATTTCCTCCTTTGTCCTCTCTTGGATTTGGGGGAAAGTCCAAATTAGCCTCTTGCATGCCATCTCCTCCTAATTTCTGAGGGCATGCAAGGTAATTAGGTCATGGGCTGCAGGTTGGGCCACCTATTAAAGCCTTAGCCCATATGGTTTGGCTTAATTGATTCAAATGCCCATTTTAGCCCAATTTTGACCTATGTTGACTTTTGGGGTTGACTTAGTCAATTGGTGAGTTGACTGGTCCAATGTGTTGGTCTTGAGTCCCTTGACACACCCAATGTTGATTGGGTCATGGTGGTGCCCTATTTGGGTCAATTTAGCCAAGATGTGTGATTTTGACCAAAATTGGGGAAAAGTTGACTTTGGTCAATTTGGTCAATTTGATAATCTCATGATGAGGCTTTTGGGTCCATTAGGTCCCCCATGATGTTCTAAGACTAGGGGTGAAGTAAATTTTATGTTTTGGGGGTCAATTGAACCCGTTGATGGAGGATTGGCTTATGTTGACCCGAGTTTGACTTTGGTCAAATTGGACCAATTGGTGACACCATGATGGGTCTTATGGGTCCATATCACACCTTTAAAGGTTTACCATCTAGGGTGGGGTCAATTTGACCATATGAGTATGAATTGAACCCTATTGAGTTGAATTGGGTTATATTGACTTATAATTGACTTGGTCAATTTGGTTAAACTGGTCAAACTTGGTGACCCTATGTTAGGGCTTTTGGGTCCATAGCATTCCTTGGAGTGTTTATCTTATATTGGTGGAATCAATTTGTAGGTGTGAGTTCATGTTGAGCTAGTTTGACTTAGGTTGATTTGAATCCTATAGGAGATCACATGTGAGTTCACCTAACCCTATGTGTTCTAAGGTTGCAACCTAGCACAAACTCACAACACTCACCACTTGTCTCATCCTGATTGAGGTTAAGGGGTCTAGAAGTTCTGAGGATGTTACAGAAAGGTTCAATCCATGTTGCAATAATATATGGAAATACAATGGGATATTTGTCAGCATACACATTTTGCATAGATGTCAAGGCAGTAATGAAGTCCGCTTCATTTGGAGAATCAATCAAATTTTATCATTGAAGTGAAAATACTTCAAACTTTTTTCCCTTTCGAAAGTACTTCTTGCAGTGTGCAAATATGTTTCTATTTATATATATACTTTGCATGATAGATTTTTAGAAGTAAGAAAAACCACTTCGATAGCATTCATCGATGCTACCTCTCTATCCATCACCAAAATATGTGGAAGAGCATTTTGATCGAGCACTGACTTAAAACAATAAAGGGTCCAAACATAACTACTTTTAGTCACATTTGACATAAATATAAATGCAGCATAAAAACTGATATTCGTTGATGTAACCCCAACAACAGATAGTAATGAGAGACGATATCTATTAGTTTTATATGGAGAGCATGAATATGATGATTTTATTAACTGATTTATCGCATTCAATTTCAATTGTGAAGGGCTCGTGTGCTAGAGTGTTCTAGACTTTTCTAAGACAATATTGTCTGCTATAATAATAATAATAGTAAAAGTTAACAATTTTTAAGGATCTTGTATTTTTTTATTTGGCCTAAAAAAATTCCAATTATAAATTATTATTATTTAATTAATTCTAACTTTTTTCCCTAGTTGTAATATAAAGAGTATTATTCTTTAATTTTAATTTTATTAGTTTTCAAAAGGAACCATACGAGTGGGGTTGTTTGCAAACTAAATAGTTCATGAATAATTCACTAATCAATTTGTGAAGATTACATTAAGTTTTGTATTTCTCGAATTCGGATCGAATTCAAATTCAGATTTGAGTATTATTTGAATCTGAATAATATTATTTTTATTGTCAAGATTCGTGAATAGTTTGTGAATATTAGGAATATATATCTATACTATATATAAAGATGATCACGTTCATTCGATAGTCTTTTTGGTTCATCATTTGAAGCGAATTCAAATTTGAAAGCAAACCTGAATCGGAATTCGAATACATGATTTCAGGACGAATCCGAATTCAAATATTTGAACGAATCTGAATCTCTTCATTTTATGACAAATTTGAGTTCAATTGAAGATCTATTCCGTTCGGTTCAGTTCAGTTCATTAACACTCATATATATATATACTAGTCTATAATATGACAAAAATATGGAATGATAGAATTATTAAAAGACAATACTTTTCTTGCTGAGGATTATGATAATTCTTCTCAATACAGTACATATTTTGCATTTTGAGCTTGACTGGAGTCTATCATAAATAGATCAATTTGTGCCTAGCTATAATTCAGAAACTCCTATAACTACATACAAAAATGATTTAAACGGTCAATGTTGTTATGTCAAGGAGATTACCGCGAAGGCGAATGACGTGTTGGTGGATGAGCGAACATCTCCATCTCTTCCTCAAAGACATGATTTCTCAGGGGATGGCACAGTAACAGTACTAGCAGCTCATCGCTGAAGAAGGCGAAGAAGTGGGGTGGATTGGACAACAACTTTTTGTACCCTGATCATGAACAGATCCAACAGTTGGAGGAATGTGCTTAAATTTAGAGCAATGTTATATGCAGGTCGCGGATATATCCAGTCCAAAAAATTATTCATGCAGGCTAAATTTCATGTTTACAGACCATATTCAAAAATCAAATTAATATTTTCTTAAATAAATCACGAAGCAAAATATAGCATTCATAAAAGCCAAATAAATACAATTTTGTAGTCTATTTGACCCACAATAATAATAGTTCAACAAAATACATTATAATTATTTTGATTCTATATATCACCAAAAATATGTTTGTGGTCGCCCCTTTCAAGGCTTCAATCAATAAAAGACGTGTAAAATCACAAAAACATCGTGCTTTATTTATGCACAAAACACTATCTTTTAATTAAATTCAGATGCATAGCACGATTTACAGTATTTTGGATAAATGGAGCTTTTTCGAAAGTAGAAAAATAAGTTATAGAGGAAGAGAGAGGAGCTCGGCCGTAGAAAGGAAGGAGTTGGTTGGCCTGAGAGGATCACCGGATGGAGTCGCCGAAGGAGGGAGAGAATATCAGAGAGGAAGCTTGATCTCGTCCGGCGGTTGCACGGGTCGTGGGCGATGACGATGCGTATAAGTCTAGTTCTATGGCCTGCAAGTTGAAAAGGAAAGATGATACCTTTTTTTAAAAAACGGTGGTCTGCATATAGCCAAAACCGGCTTGCGTTTAACACCGCTCTTTTTAAAAAATTGTTGTCTGCATATAACCAAAACTGACCTGCGTTTAACATCGCTATAAATTTACTGCCTTTTAGCATTCTTCTATGTGTCATGCTGTGGTTACCTTTCTAACTTGAGTTGAGATTGGATTGAATCAGTTAATTAACGTGAGTTCGAAACCCACATACTGGTCGGGCTCGAGCAAGAGGGATGGTTCAAAAACATATCATATTGTCCCTTAAGTCTACTGTCAATGCGCCTTACTGGTTTTTTTTTTACTTTAAATTCGTTTAATAGAGCTTTCAAGGAATGCCAAAATCCGGACGCGGCGATGATACAGAAACTGAGCCGGGAGATTGGGCTCATGATACCACCTCAAATCAAATCTTAGTTCCAAAACAAGCAAACCCACACAAAGGTATACAATTAGCATAATTTTAACAGAAAGAACATGAACTATGTTAATAACCTTAAATTGTAGTGCAGTGTATTAAAAATGCTAAGACTCCGTTTGAGGGGATTTATTTTCACCGGTCAAGCGGTTACTGTTGGGAAATCGGCGCAGGACAGTCAAATAATGCAGAGAAAAATTAGTAACAATAATCAATAACGAGAATATCAAATAACAATAACAACGTCCGATACAGAACGCCACGGAGAAGCCGGACTTGCTCGATCCGCGGGAGAAAGGATAATCTTGACTGCAATCCGCCTAGCGGACGCACAAGGTTCGTCTGAACTTTCAACGTCGAAGTCCGACGTTCAACCGCAACCACCACCGGAGACCAACGTCGTCAAGGCTAACTGCACACACGCAAGCCTTCCTCGTTCACGGCGATCTCCTCCAAGCCCGACGACGACTCCCTCTCCAACGCCGTCGGCTCTCCTCCAAGACCGGCAACACTTCCTTCTTCAACGACGAAACACAACGAGGCCGGCGGCCTCCCAATCGCACGAGAGAGAGAGGAGACGGGAGAGAGGGATGTGGGCTGATGTTGGTCTTCTTCCTCTGAGGCCAGTTCCACGTACAAGTTGTTGCCTTTTAATCTCCCCTCTAAGTTCTACTTTCAAGGCATGCGGTTTTATCTAAAATAGGCGGTTCTCCCAATTTAATGCATGCAGTTACTGAATTGCTTCCCAGCGGTTCCATTTAATTCCAGGCGTGAAGACCAAGAAGCTACAGGCGATATTATTTTTATTCCTTCCAAAGCATGCGGCTGTTCACATGGGCAAGCCCAGAAATAATATATATAATATATATATATATTATATCTTTATATATATATATAAATAATCTTAAAATATATATATATATAAATCGTGATGCCAATCCGAACCAAATAATAACAATTCACCACCTTGGTTCGGGATACGGAGCCACCACCTGCACGAAGCACTCCCTGCACGAAGCACTAACTGTGCGAAACAACACTGCGCGAAGCACCACCTCAGAGTCCTGAGGCGTCAGCCGACCTGCTCCAGTCGACTCATCCCTGCTCGGGCTCAACCCCTGAATGTCGACGCAACCGGATCGCTGAATCTGACTCGCCTAGTCAGACTACCAGAAGGGCGATCCCTTGCACCACCTCGACCATCCACCCTATCAGCCGCAGAAATCATGGGCACACCACCTCGCATCGTGGTCCCCATCAGCCAGTACAAACTACTGCGCTGCATAGCTCGCATGAGCACGGTGCGCCCTCGCCTCACCGTCAGAACTCCACCTCTCGATGCAAAACTGCACCCACCGGAGTCCAATCTGCCCAACGAAATCAGATTCCTGCGTAATTTCGGTACCAGATGTACCTGCTCAAGCCTACGCACTGCTCCGTCATGCGTCCTGATGTCCACCGTCCCTGTCCCCGTGACCTCGCATGCTGAGCCGTCACCCAGAAAGACCGACCCAGTCGTCACCTCCAGTGAATTGAACATCCCTGCATCTGAACAAATGTGCTGCGAAGCACCAGAATCCAGTATCCAGCTGTCAGAGTCACTCTGACTCTCAGTAACGCTGTTTTGGAAAGATTTTCAGTGGAGAAGTTCGATGGTAGTGGGAATTTTAGCCTATTGCAGATTCGAGTTAAGGATATGTTGGTTCAACAAGGTTTGATTCGAGTCTTGCGGGGGCGCGACAAATTATCCACGACGATGAAAGATGAGGAATGGAAGGATCTTGATGAAAAAGCCACGAGCACAATCAGGATGTGTGTTGCTGACCAGGTGATCTTCAACATCGGGACTGAAGAGACGGCAGTCGAGCTTTGGGAGAAGCTGGAGCGACTGTACTTGGCAAAATCCGTGACGACAAGATTGTTGCTGAAGCAGCGCCCCTATGCGTTGAAGATGCAGGAAGGCGGCAACCTGCAGGAACACTTCAATGTGTTCAACGGTCTTCTGAGCCAATTGCATGTGGTTGACTCGAAGGTAGAGGAAGAAGACAAAGCCCTCTGATACCACTTGTTGGGAAATCGGCGCAGGACAGTCAAATAATGCAGAGAAAAATTAGTAACAATAATCAATAACGAGAATATCAAATAACAATAACAATGTCCGATACAGAACGCCACGGAGAAGCCGGACTTGCTCGATCCGCGGGAGAAAGGATAATCTTGACTGCAATCCGCCTAGCGGACGCACAAGGTTCGTCTGAACCTTCAACGTCGAAGTCCGACGTTCAACCGCAACCACCACCGGAGACCAACGCCGTCAAGGCTAACTGCACACACGCAAGCCTTCCTCGTTCACGACGATCTCCTCCAAGCCCGACGACGACTCCCTCTCCAACGCCGGCGTCTCACCTCCAAGACCGGCAACACTTCCTTCTTCAACGGCGAAACACAACGAGGCCGGCGGCCTCCCAATCGCACGAGAGAGAGAGAGAGAGAGAGGAGACGGGAGAGAGGGATGCGGGCTGATGGTGGTCTTCTTCCTCTGAGGCCAGTTCCACGTACAAGTTGCTGCCTTTTAATCTCCCCTCTAAGTTCTACTTTCAAGGCATGCGGTTTTATCTAAAACAGGCGGTTCTCCCAATTTAATGCATGCAGTTACTGAATTGCTTCCCAGCGGTTCCAATTAATTCCAGGCGTGAAGACCAAGAAGCTACAGACGATATTATTTTTATTCCTTCCAAAGCATGCGGCTGTTCACATGGGCAAGACCAGAAATAATATATATAATTTATAATATATTATATCTTTATATATATATATAATCTTAAAAAATATATATATATATATATAAATCGTGATGCCAATCCGAACCAAATAATAACAATTACGGTCGCATGAACCTGACCTTAATTAAGGTCCGGTTCATGCGATCGTAACCGCTTGACCGGTGAAAATAAGTCCCCCCAAACGAAGCCTAAATCTGTCCCTGAACTTGGTTACCTTATTAGTTCCTAAACTGTCCTAAACTGTCAAAACAAAACCAATTTAATTCTAAAGGTTGTTTCCGTTACCAATGTCTTATTTTCGTTAACCAAATGACGGTTTTCGTTTAATAAAAACTAATTTTTATCTAAAAAAAACTTGTGGTTTAAAAAAATACTCATTGGATTCTTAGAAATCCAGGCCAATTCATCACAAAAAACTAATAGGGATGATGCATGAAGCCTATTCTGCACTTAAACCATCGAGCAATAGAGGCATCGTACAGTTAAAAGGGCAAAAACTGATTGCTGAGAAAGATTTTAAGATGATTCTCAAATGTTGGAGATTTTATATTTTGTAATATGAATAGAAAATGCATCAAACATGAAAAAATTACTGACGACAAGGATCGATTCGGACGATTAACACCGCAAGAACAAGAACATAAAAGAAATACAAGAATACTCATAAGTCCCCACCTCAATAATCTGGGAAGAAGAAGGTAGAAATAGCATTAAAAAGACATTACAAGATCGAATTTTGTTTGTATTTTATCATATTTCAACTATATATTGCACCTATTCATTAATTTTCATGGCAAATTCCAATAAAGTTCAGCACTTTTCACCGAATATAAAAGAAGCGCTCTTGAGGTTAAGAAATGCACAAGATGGAGCCTCTGCGGAATCGTAATCTTCCGGCAGAGGAAAAATATCCGGATTCGAAAGCTTATAAAATACTAAAGGCGGATCGAAGATAATGGAGGAGCTCCGGCGACTAACCATTAAAAAATTATGAAGGTGGAGGAGGATGGAGGGGCTCCGGCGAGAAGTACGTCGATTGCTGCAGGAGGCCGCACACGGTAGAGGCGCTGAAAGAGGGGGACGGTCAAAAGCTTAAACCGGAATGTGAATTGCGTATCCCAACCCTAGTAGGTCCTCCCCTGCATATAATGACGAGATTGGTGGTTCCAAATGGAGGTCACCCGAACGGTCAAAAATTAGCGTTTAAATTTCTAAAAAACGCAACAAAAAAAGCTCTAACAAACAGAGCCTGAATGAAATAGTCCTCAGTGCATAATCTCGTTTCTCCAACAAATAATAATAATGAAGCATATGGTTTAACAATTGGGTTTGAGAAGTATATTTTCAACGCGTCAGTAGATATGTTTTTGCGTGCTCATCTTACATAACTTTTAAGAAAAGGAAAATAAATAATAAATCAATAAATAATCCACTTATTAAATATATATGTTTTATTAGGTAGCATATTTTTTGATTAATTCATGCATATTCATTTCTATATATGAAAATAAATAAATATATATATATTTAAGGAGGGGGAGGGAGCCAAGAGTTAGAAAAGATATTTACAATGGAGCTTTGGCCTACAAGTGTTAGAACTTTGCCCTCACTCTTTCTATTTCTTTTTGCATTTTGTTTTTCTTGTAACTAATTAGATTTTCCAAATTTGCAGTCACATTTATGTTTTTTTTATTAAATTATTTAATCTCACATCAATTAATGGAAATAAATATTAATGTAAACAATATGAAAATATCCTATAATTAATTATCATCACTATTATATGTTCTTAAGCTTTTATATTGAATGAATATTAGTATACACATTTATCTCCTTTAATTTAAAATATTTTTCATGCACAAATTAATTCATAATTTGCTATCCATAGAATCTGTCTCTTGTATATAATAGTAAATATGCATGTGATTCTTACATATTATTTCTCTCTCTCTCTCTCTCTCTCTCTCTCTCTCTCTCTCTCTCTCTCTCTCTCTCTCTCTCTCAAGAAGTTGCATTATGCATGCATGGGAGCTTATGTGTATATATCTATAACAATATGTTTAAGAGAATAAAACTATATATTTGGTGCTAATTCTATCAAAATTATCATAGCTATTCAATGAATTTTATTTTTTATGAAATTTATATTAAAATAAATTATTTTTTCTACAAGCAATTATACATTTTAATTTTAATATTTATTTCCCACCATGCATTATATATTCAGATTAAAAATAAACATATGATATATTTTTATTTATTTTATAGTTTATTATTACGATTATTTTAAATTAAAAATAATAATACAGATTAACTTGCAAAAAACAAATTATGATTTATCACACCATGATTAAACACAAATGATAAAATATGCAATGATACATTTTTTAATAATTCATTATTAAAAAAATCGATTAGAATCAATAAAACATATTAATTTTCAACAAAAAAAAGATTAATATGCAACATAATGGGGTTTATTTCCTCTCTATATTAAAGAGGAACTCCATAATAATTTTCCTCTATGTATTTGGAGGCAGCATAGTGAGGTTTATTTCATGATCCAGATCTATTATTTCTTAATTTGATAGGGTTAATTAAATAATCATATTTTTTTCTGCATTGACAAAATATTTTGCAATCTTAAATTTAAAAAAAAAAGTGTAATATACAGAGTAAAATGAATCTCGCTCTATTTGGCTCTAAATAAAGAGGAACTCCATCCTTCAGATAGATGTAATAGTCTACAACTAACATATTTTGATGTAATTACATAGCATTCAATCACATGTATCCTTGAAATTCAAAGTAGTAAAAATAATTTAAACGATCAATGTTGTTGTGTCAGGTAGATTACCACGAAGGATCGGAGAATGGAGTGTTGGACGACAAGGGAGAGCAACAAAACTTGTTAGCATTTGAAGGGCGAGAAGAACGAAGAATATCTCAATCTCTTGATCCTCAAATTGGTGATTTCTTAAACGATGGTCATCAAGCGAGAAATGGAAATATCACTAGTAGCTCGACGGCGAGGAGGGCAAAGAGGTCTGGATCGAGGAACAGCTTTCGGCACACCTGTGAACAGATCCAACACTTGGAGGAGTATGCATAAATTTATTGCCCCTTTTAACATTCCTCTATATATCACCATGCATGCCCGGGTTGAGATTGGATTTAGGGTCTGTTTGTTTGGGCAGCGGGAACGAGTGCGGTGGAAGATGGAGGGAGGTGGTTGCTGTCCTCACTACAAGAAAGAAAGGTTTACCGCGATTAAACATGGCTAAAATTATTAACTTTAGTGGCGGTTAGTACAAAAGCGTTGCTGTAACATTCGCCTATATATATTTTGATTTCCCGCTATTCAAAATATTAATTCACGCCGCACTAATTAAAAACAAACCCTTCAAAACGCCCCCGAATCAATGGCAACGCTTCAAAAACGCCGCAAAAGGCCTTAAAAAATGTGGCGGTAGCTGTTATTTCTTGTAGTGCCTAAAGAAGACCAAATATTGACATTTTTGAGCAGGGACGATGAAAATGAGGGGGTTTAGCAAACAGTTATTTGAGCTGCGGTGTTTTTCTCCCACAGAAAACGAAGCAAAAACGCCCAAACAAACACACCCTAGCTAGCTGATCAATCTCATAAATCAATAAATCATGAGTGCGAACCCACGGACTATTATCGTGCCAGGGGGACGGTTCGGAAACATATCATATTGTCCCTTACGCGCGATTACTATCGAACATGCCTTATTGATTTTATTTTTTTCCTTCAAAAGGGTTTTCAAGGAATGCCAAAATCCGGACGAGGTGTCGAGGCGTAAACTGAGCCGGGAACTTGGGCTCATGCCATCACAAATCAAATTCTGGTTCCAAAACAAGCGAACCCAAATAAAGGTATATATATACTCAATTAAATATACAAGGCTAGGTATCATGTTTTTATTGATGAGAAATTAATGTAATATACTTAATTAATTAACAGAAAGATCATGAACGGGATGAGAACTTCCATCTTCGTGCAGAGAATGAATATCTCAAAACTAAGAACGCTAGATGCAGGGAGATACTCGAAGGAGCCTCGTGCCCAACCTGCGCCGCAGCTTCGCTCCGTCTTCAAAATAACCAGCTACGACAAGAGGTTGCAGCAATCTCTCTCTTTCTATGGCTCTGTTTGATTGAGCGTTTGCAAAAGCTTTTTTTATGCGTTTGGATAATCTTGGTTTCTAACCGTAGATCAAGACTTCGTTTGGCACGGTGGTGGCGGTCGTGAACGCGGTGGTCATCATGAGCCGTAGTTCGTGAACGATCGACCTCGATCGCCTAAAATAATTCATGCATTTTATGCTCAAAACTTGTTCATTTTCTTGGATAACGGTCATAAGCTTTGTCTTGCCAAACATACGTTCTATGGAAATGATGTTTTTGACCAAACTCACCGGAGCAAATAAGCCGTGCCAAACGTAGCCTAGGCTCCATTTGGCACGGTGGCGGCGGCCGTGAATACGTCATTCATGAATGTCCAACCTCACCTAAGTAACTTCATCTACTTTTATGTTCAAAATTAGTTTTCTTTTCTTCCATTGTTCTTATATTGTGTGTTCAAAATTAGCTCTCTCTCTATATATATATTGGTTGATGTAAGCTAGCTTTTGATGTAGATTATGAGGCAGTCAGCTATTGCAGCACAATATTGTACAGGGGAGAATGGGGTAAACGAGTTCTTCCCCGAAGTGCAGCAGACGGCGGGTGGTGCGATGTTTGCCGGAGCTGCGGATAGCCATAACCAGCTGATTTATAGAGAAGCTCGCGATGCAGAAGATAAGGCGGGGAACATTGTTGGTGCGTACGGCGATGGTTGGTCGGGCGCTTCGGAGATTGGCTTCGGAGGATTGGGCAATTAATATTGGAGATACTTGATATATCAAATTTATGCATGTTCGATCGGCTCAATTATTAACTTGTGTATAATGTTCTGAATTTCCTTCTATATGTAATAATATACATAAATTATACGGTGTAGGATTTATTTAACTCATGAATTTACTTCCGAAGATGAGTAGAATCACAGGTGAGGTGAATCTGTATGAATATTTTCATTTTATCGGAGTCGTTTCTCTCTCATTCGATCACCGTTTTTTATCTGTAATTAGTCAAAATCCATTGCATCGATGAGAGAAATCTAAATGCACTATCCATTTTGTAAAATTCTTGCGTCCGTAGAAGTTGTTATGTTAAAATCACTCGTGTTTGTTCGTGCTGACAATTACTCATGATACATTGTTTGGTTGTGAGATTAGTTTTCTCCTGCTTTTTTACATTTTTCCTTTTGTGCGGAGGATTATTGGACAATGATTCTGCGCCCGTTGAAGACTTCTTAAAATCTTATCGGAGTCTCCTCTTGTTTAAAGAAAAAAACTCATTGTAGGCGATAAAAAGTGGATGCATGTTCATTTGTGAAACAAGCAATCCAAGATGTAAAAGAAAGTCATACGAGAGTCTGTTGTTGTAAAGTCTTGAAGTTGTGAATATAATTAGTTCTGAGTACGTGCTCTCAAGTGTTCTTGCCTTTTCACCGTAAACCTTGTGTGTCTGTGCATACTTTTTGCTGAGAGAGATAAACACTGACTTAGCCATTGTGAAGAAAAAAAACTAGCCTCAAGATTTAAGCACAAGAGCTTGCGCTTCATGGAAAATATTTTAGGTCCGCCTAGCGCACGTGCACATTGTTGTGTGCCTGCACATCAAGCCGCCCAAAATTACATCAAAAATAGTGCGATTGATTTGATGTTTATTTGAAAGGCTCTGATGATACGCGCACCGCACTATTGATCACGTGTGTTGCGTAGCCAAAAAATTATTCCCTTTCATGGCAGTGATAACAAATCTAGAGCAAGAAGATTAAAAGACACTACTTGTGTCACAGGATCTTTGGAGTTGATGGAAAAAGGATATAAAAATCAATAGAGTTACTGCAAAGTACTACAAAGGACAATTATAATAAAGATCCTACAACTTTGCTTTTTCACCCAAAACAGGACATTGGAGCTGCAATCTTTTCTCCATAACATGGGGAGGGTATTGCTAGAAAGTCCAGCGGTGCTTTCGCTGCTCGCAAACTTTCGAGCATTATATTATGTTTGTCGCTCATTTTTGTCGTGTGTACGGGGGGTTTGCGAGTGACGGGAGCGCATTTTTAGTGTAGATATAAAATTTTGTCTTTTTAAAATCAAAGAAAAAACATATTAATTTAAAAAAGTTAGAAATTTTTGTAATGAGTAAGGAAAAAATAGAAATTTGAATGTTTCAATAAAGGGTGTTTTTCCATTTTAATATAGTACAGATATAGATTAGAGCGTTATAATTAGTACACACATTCGACCTATGTATACACCCAAAAAATAAAGTTCAAGAGAATACCCATTTTTTTCTCTCTTGAACCCTCTAAGCTCACCCCAATTGCATCGACGCTGAAATCTAGAGAATGAGCCATACCGCGAACGCTGACTTGGAGTACTCGATCTTCTTCGACCCCATCGCCGGCCACCAGTCAGCGAAACCCTCTCCCTGAACATGCAGCCACCTGAAATCCCAAGAGCAAGACTTTTAAAGCCTCTATTAGAAAATTGGTCATCACATGTTAAGGAAGCTAATAACAACAAGAAAATAAGGATCACAATGCAATCAACATGATGCAAAGGAGAGATCTAAGGTTTCAGTATCGAGGGGATTATAACTTTATAAGCAATGCATGTGGGGGAAGCTGGATATGAGCACCAAGTGGGCCCGGGGATGTCGCTAGCCGGCGGGAATCAACAAGGGCTTCTCCGCAACGATGGGAGTGAATGACGGCTAGGGCACGCATGCGAGGGCGAAGAGAGGTCGGGGATGTTGCTTTTGGGGCCGCACCTTGTATTTTTTAGGATATAAAAAATAAATCTGAAAATGTTTTTGGTTTTTGTTGTGGTTTGCACATAGCCAATTTTGAGTTGCACATAAACTCAAGCATCGCTCTAATATAATAACGTAAGGGTCGATATATACGAGTAATTTTTCTGTACAGGTAACGCACGGTGATCTGCCGTGCGTGATTAAATCCAACCGTGCGCTTAGGGGTTGCTCTATTCGTCCCCAATTTGGAAGTATGTTAATGAAAGAGAATGAATTTCATCACAATAATTACTTCGGTAATATGACAGAGGCGGTTAATTATCAAATCCGAACATATGGGGCCATGGCGGCGATGGCGGCCATGGCAGCGATGGTTATACTTCGGGTAGTTACGTCGCTAGTGGGGGTTCTTTGGATTACCGCATCCCCCATGGATGGGGTGCGGTTAGCGCCTTTAGGGATACTCCATCAATAGCTCTCCTAGATTTACTGACGAAACAGTGACATTCAACGTAACCTCGCACGCATGATATTTTACTTACTTATTTTATGAATGTTATTTTGCTTGGTGATTTATTTAGGAAAATATTAATTTGATTTTTGAATATGGTCTGTAAATATTAAATTTGGCCTGCATGAATAATTTTTTGGCCTGCATATATCCGCGGCCTGCATATAGCCAAAATCGGTCTGCATTTAACATCTCTCTTAATTATTTACACACCCTTGAGGAGATTTTTTTTAGGGAATTTTTATTTGGACTAAATTGACTATTATCACTCAAAAAATTAGCTTCATGAGGCTTTTTAAAAACACTATCCGCACTCAAGCTCATCTTCATAGATCGTTCCAACTTCTCGAGCGCCCCTCGCCCATGTTGCATGCAATGCCTTCAGGAATACAAAAACCTGAAGTCGGTGGATGTCGGGTCTCAGTTCTTCTTGGGAACGAAAGTAGGTGGCAGAAGCTCAAGGGTTAATCGAAGAAGATGGGTGACAAGGAAATAGGAGGACCAAGTAAACAATGGTGAGAAGATCAAAGTTATCGATTATAACTCCTCTCACAAAGAAGTTGGCAACAAGGCGATAGCTGCATGCATGAAGATGCTTCCACAGCAAATTGTGTGCACTGTAATCAACCTCATGTTACCAACTGCATCTGTAGTCCTCTTTATTTCTCACGCGAGTTGCATTTGTGCTTGCGGATAGCAATTTCTTAAATACATGCTTGCGGATAGTCAAAAATGCGGGGTTAATACCAATGCCCTTATGTGATTGTTATTCGCAGAGCACGTTTGTTTATTCACAAACCAAATTTTCTCCCATTTATTTAAGTTCATGGTTTTTCTTTTACTTTTTGTACTTCTCTATTTGTAAACCAGATGCAACTTAAAACTCGATCCCGTGCGGCTCGTGGAGGCGAGAGAGTTGAAGGGGTGGTTTTCGGCGCATGGGCGGCGGTGCTCGGCGTGTGGAGTTGAAGGTGTGGTGCTCGGCAGCGGGGCATGGGTCGAGTGGGCTGGCGACAGGCTCGGCGTGGAGGCAGCAAGTTCCTTCTTCTAAGGCGACATGGTTGCATCGATCTCCTCCATTGCTCTTGCCCCTTCCTCTAGTGATTTCTAGTTGGGCTCCTACATCAACATATTGTTTAGAATTCCATACTTAGCGGATCACATATATGCCTCTGTCGTGGTTCTTCTTCCCATGCTCCCATGAATCCTTCTTCTCTGCCTCCTCATCTTCCCCATTCTCTGGCGCCACCATAAACACAAAGGAGCCCATCATTCCGTCGACCAAGTCCAACATGGACTCCAGCGCCTTCACGGTGGCGGCCATCAGAGGCCTTTACTTGGGTCTCTGGCTCAAGCACAGGTATTGATGGGTACCCATCTATTTTATAAGAGAGATGTGCTGTGGATAGCAAAACTCATCTATTACAAGGAGTGCTAGTAATAGAGGAGGAAAGTTTCATGGCTCCCTCCACTATATAAGAGCTCATAGTGGAGAAAGGCCAGTAACTGCCAAAACTACCCACGAACACCGGGGACGTGTGTGCACTGCCGTGGATCCCCTGGCACACCTCCCACCACCCCAAGCAAATGGTTACGTGCGCTACCGTGCGCGGTAGCGCGCAACAGCGTGTGTCTTCACGTGCGCCGCAGTGCACGCAATCACACGTGTACGATCCGCCGCGCAGCCCTTAGTCACTGGCCCCGCCTAAGCGTCTCCACTTGCCACACGACTACGTGTACGCTCACGCTCTCCGTCCCAAACATCCCGCCAACATCTCTGCGCTCACGTAATCTCACAAAATTCCTTCTAAGTGCACGTTACAATTTTCCTTCTTTACCTCTTGCATTCACAAAGATTGCATAAGTGTTTGCAGTTCGCGGGATAGTTCGCAGTTCGCGGGATAGTTCGCAGTTGGTGGGATAGTTCGCAGTTCGCGGAACAGTTCGCAGTTTGTTACCATCACTGCTCGAACTATCCGGGTGCAAAATCGTCATTGTACAACCCCGTATTCGCCGAGAGGTCCCACCCCAGACTCAAGGTCTTTTGCCCAAAGAGCGCAAGGAAGCACCCGCTGGCGAGAACGGGCGCATGAAGGTCGAAGCCTTGCTCGCTTGGGGAATCAGGAAGAGGCGAGTAGAGCCCCCGCGGACCATTCGCCCATAAGTAAGCGGATGGAAACTTCACGGACCACTCGCCCAGGGAGGCGAGTGGTGCCCTCAGGGACTACTCGCACAAGGGGATCTGGGGGCAAAATGACCTGGATACCCTCCGTGGGATGCTAATAGTCCTTCAGAACAGCGGAGTTAGGCTGTTAGCAGACCATTTTGGGGTGCGGTTAGTAAAACCAAACAGCGGATTCACGCTATTCGCAGTCCAAGATTAGAAAATCTATAAATAGACCCTTTAGGGCACCTTAGAGGAGATCAGATCTTTTGATCTCTCTCCTCCAGGAAATTTTCAGGGTTGGCTGCTAGTGCCCTCCAAGGTGCCCGGTTGAGCGATTTGTTTGGGATGGGAAGCTCTCTAAGATCTTCCGGGTGTGAGGCGGGACCTCCTCGCTACGGCCTTGGGTCTGTTCCAGATTTTCCATCCTCAGTCTGAAGAGTTTAGTGAGGGAGAAGTAGGCGCAGGCTACACCCCCCAGTGGGTCCGAACTCAGAGACCGGTTGACGATTTCAACATTTATGGTGCGGTGAGCGTGGACCGTAGCCAGTGCAAGAAAGTCCCAAGTTGAGTTCGATGACAGGAGATGGAGGAAATGGTTCTGACCCAGGCCACTCGCAGCCACCGGCAACAATGGAGTGGCTGGAGATGTTCGAGAAGTTCAAGCAAGAGGTCATGCAGACCATGCAAGTAGCTATCGCCAGCAGGAGCGAGTGCGAGACACCCGTGGTCCCGGTGGTCCCGCCCCAACAGATCGGCGAGAACGCTCCGGGCCAGCGGCTGGGAAAGGAGGTCGCGGCGGAAGCAAGCGCGGGGGATCTCCCCGGGCGGCAGCTGTTCAGCCGCCCGGCGAGTGCGGAGGTGTGTGAACTGACTCCGCGCGAGAGGACCACTCGCCGAGTAGGGGATGGGAGTCCCTTCTGTGAGTTGATCCTCTCAGCCCCGGTGCCAGAAGGGTTCAGAGGACCGGAGATGTCTTACTACACCGGCAGAGACGACCCAGTCCTGCATCTGCAGTGGTTTGAGGACATGGTTTCGATCCTTCCAATGACAGATGCCTTCCAGTGCCGGCTCTTTGCCACCACTCTGAAGGAGAAGGTGAGGGACTGGTTCCACCAGCTTCCCGTGGGTTCCATCTACGCTTTCAAGACTTGCGGCGGAGCTTCAGGTTGCGCTTTTCAACATCGAAGAAGAGGAAGAAGGATGCAGAGGCGCTCTTTAAGATCAAGCAAGGGCCGGGGGAGTCGTTGGCCCATTACGTGGATAGGTTCCAGGAGGAGGTCCTCCTCGTGCAGGAGGTGCCAGGGTTCACCCTCCAGATGGCATTCATAGTGGGGCTGCGAGACTGGTTCTTTAAAATGGATCTGAAGCGGAAGGCCCCCCTATCCTTCGAGGAACTAATGGAGCGGGCAGCAGAAGAGATAGAAGGAGAGGCCGCCAACCCGGAGTTCTATAAGAGATTGGCAAAGATGAGCGAACCGGAAGTGAGACACCAGGAGGGAAGGAGGAAGGAAGAACCTAGAGGTCAGGGGTTTCGGGGACAACAACGGGATTGGGGCCGTCAGGAGCCTAATAACCGGCTGGCTTGGAGGCCCCAGGAGGGTCCAGGGAGAGCTCAGGAAAGAGATCACCAACGAAGGGGGGAAGGAAGGGTTCCAGGGTGGAGGCAAGATCCCAGGCCACCTCACCCCCCTCGAGAGCAAGCCATGGCGGTGGGCCGAGGAAGAGGAGTAAGAGGAGGAAGAAGAGGAGGGGGGAAGGGGGGCAGGGTGGCGTTGCCTTACTGTGACTTTCATCAGGAAGAGGGTCACGCGACGGCTACCTGCCCAGAATTTCTGGAGATGAGAGGAAGAGGCCAGCGGCAGCAGCGGCCTGCGAGGATCGAAGAGGTGCTACCCAGAGATGAAGAGGACAGATGCGAAGACAGGACGGACGTGGGAGCTAGGGGAGGGGTCAGAGTGATCCATGGTGGGGTGGGAATAGAAGCGACTCGTAAGAGAAGCTTCCAGGCGATGTTCAGGAGAAGCGTCGCGTCGACCTCCCAAACCCCACCCCCCTCGGAGAAGCTCACCTTCTCGACAAAGGATATGCCAGACTTTGAAGACCCGTTCTCTGATGCCTTGGTGATCCAGGCGGCGATTGAAAACTTCACCGTCACCCGGATTTTGGTGGACAACGGGAGCTCGGTGAATGTTATCTTCAAGAAGGCCTTCGACGTGCTAGAGGTGGAAACAAAGAGAGTGCAAGCCTCAGATGGACCCATGTTTGGATTCTCAGGGGAGAGGAAGGAAGTCGAGGGAGGAGTTGGCCTCCAAGTGACGTTGGGAGGAGTCCCCAGGAACTGTCGGTTCGTCATTGTTGACGCTCCGAGCAGCTACAATGCCATATTCGGACGCCCTCTCATCAGCACCTTCCGGTGCATTCCCTCGTCCTTCCATCAATGCTTAAAGTTCCGCAGCGGAGGAGTTCAGGTCCGGATCTGGGGGGATGCGAAAGTGGCGAGGCAGTGCTATGTGACTGTCGTCAACACTATCTCCTGGATAGTGGAGGCCGAGAACATGGATAGGGAGATGCAGGGGCCGAGGGAGCCAGGTGAAGACGGAGGGGAAGAAGAAGAATAGGACAACATCCCTGGAGGGGAAGAGGAAGTGGCTCCGGGGGAGCGAGTCGAACCGATGGAAGAGGAATATCCGGAGAAAGAGAAGACCCTACCCGAAGGGAGGGAAGAGAAGAGTAAATGGCAAGAGTCGGCCCGTCTTGAGGCGGCTGAAGAAGTGGTAGAGATGGAGGTCACCACCCAAGGAGGAAGGGTGGAGAAGGTGCGGATCAGTGGGGGCCTCGACCCAGAAGACCAAAGAAGGATGCTGGAATGCATTCAAAGGAGCATGGACATCTTCGCGTCGAGCGCGGCGGATATGCCAGACATCGATGCAGACGTGGCCTGCCATCGGCTCAACCTTGAGTCGGGGACCCGCTGTAAGACCCCCCCCCCCTCCCAAATCGGCGGTCCGACCGGGGGATCTTATCGCACACCACCCTTTTAGCACGACGCCGAAGCGATCCCGAAGGGTGGAGGTAATAGCTTCTCCAACCCCCTTCCTGGAACACCCCGTTGTATCGCCTAGGGGTGATGTTAAGCAAAAGTCACTACACACCAACAGAGTAGGGAAGCAGTATTCTAGCGGAAGACATCATCAAGAGTGCATATTATAATACTTAGCGGAAGACGTCATCAAAGAGTGCACTTTATAGCACTTAGCGGAAGACGTAGTTTTATCACAGAAACCACAATTTCAAGACCTGTAAATAATCTACATATCTCTGCCGCATAAAATCCTAATCATTAAGGATTTATTGCCATTATATATATACCCTGGGAAAGGGCACAACAAAAGGAGATGCGGCTTAACAAATTTATACCTGACGTAGCCTGCTCTGTGGCTTCATCCACACACAGATGTTGTCACTCATCCGCACCTGTCACCTATGCCAAAGACAAGTTATTAGAACCACGAACAGAATCCAACCCCTACTAATAAACAGACATAATATAACATTTATAAGGGAGGGGATATCTGGACTCTTATTGGGCCGAGGCAGTCTTCCCACGACCACAACCTACGTACTCTGTATCATCTTGCATACGGTCTCAGACCCACGTAGTTCTATTAGTTTCGCACGGGTTGCCCTCCCAGACCGTCCGTCGTGCGGGTTGCCTTAGAGTAAAACTCATCGGCCATCCGACATCCTCCCAAGGCACATTTTCCGAAAGCACGTTTAATTCATGTAGGAATATTTCTCGAAGGCACCATATATTCCCGTAGGAATATTTCTGGAAGGCACAATATATTCCCGAAGGCATAATATATTCCCGTATGAATATTTCTCGAAGGCACAATATATTCCTGTAGGCATATTTCTGGAAGGCACAATATATACCCGAAGGAACATATGTCGAAGGAACAATATAATTCCCGTAGGAATAATTTCTCAAGGCAGCATTTCATTCCCGTAGGAATTACTCCTCGAAGGCAATATTTCATTCCCGTAGGAATTACTTCTCGAAGGCAACATTTCATTCCCGTAGGAATTACTTCTCGAAGGCTGCATTTCATTCCCGTATGAATTACTTTCTCGAAGGTTGCATTTCATTCCCGTAGGAATTACTTTCTCGAAGGCTGCATTTCATTCCCGTAGGAATTACTTTCTCGAAGGCACAATATATTCCTGTAGGAATATTTCTCAAAGGCACAATATATTCCCGTAGGAATATTTCTCGAAAGCACAATATATTCCCGTAGGAATATTTCTCGAAGGCACAATGTATTCCCGTATGTACAACCCAGCATTCGTCGAGTGCTTTTCCCTCGGATAGAGAGAGGGAGGACGAGCGGTAGGAGGCGGAGACCTCCGCTCGCCCAGCTCATATAGGAAGCGAGCAAAGGAAGGGGGCGAGCTCCTCTCGCCCCCCGCTCTGGAGGAAGGCGGAGAGGGGAGAGGCCAGCTCGACCCCCCATCTCGCCCAGCATTCGGCGGAGAGGGGAGAGGCCAGCTCGACCCCCCCCCCCCCCCCCCTCTCGCCCAGCATTCGGCGGAGAGGGGAGAGGCCAGCTCGACCTCCCTCTCGCCCAGCATTCGGCGGAGAGGGGAGAGGCCAGCTCGACCCCCCTCTCGCCTAGCATTCGGCGGAGAGGGGAGAGGCCAGCTCGACCCCCCTCTCGCCGAGCATTCGACGGAGAGGGGAGGGGCCAGCTCGACCCCCCCTCTCGCCCAGCATTCGGCGGAGAGGGGAGAGGCCAGCTCGACCCCCCTCTCGCCGAGCATTCGGCGGAGAGGGGAGAGGCCAGCTCGACCCCCCTCTCGCCCAGCATTCGGCAGAGAGGGGAGAGGCCAGCTCGACCCCCCTCTCGCCCAGCATTCGGCGGAGAGGGGAGAGGCCAGCTCGACCTCCCCTCTCGCCCAGCATTCGGCGGAGAGGGGAGAGGCCAGCTCGACCCCCCTCTCGCCTAGCATTCGGCGGAGAGGGGAGAGACCAGCTCGACCCCCCTCTCGCCGAGCATTCGGCGGAGAGGGGAGGGGCCAGCTCGACCCCCCCTCTCGCCCAGCATTCGGCGGAGAGGGGAGAGGCCAGCTCGACCCCCCTCTCGCCGAGCATTCGGCGGAGAGGGGAGGGGCCAGCTCGACCCTCCCTCTCGCCCAGCATTCGGCGGAGAGGGGAGAGGCCAGCTCGACCCCCCTTCTCGCCCAACATTCGGCGGAGAGGCCAACTCGGCCCCCCTCATCCAGTTTACTATTCACAGTCCAGTTTTACTATTCACAGTCCAGTTTGGCTATTCGCAGTCCAGTGGTCTGCATTTAGCATTTCAGAACAGCGGGATTCAGCTATCCACAGCCCAATTCAGGGGTATTCTGGTAATCTGGCAGACCAGTTTTTGGCTATTTGCAGCCCAACTTCAAAAATCCTATAAATAGGACCAAGGGGGCACCACTTGGAGGGATCTCTCATCCTAGGCTAGCTCTCTCCTTCTCCCTCTCCCTCCCCAAGTCTCTTTAGGGGGTGAGGAGAGGCTCCAGTGGTGCCCAAGCTTAGTAGTGGCTTGGGAGGGGAAGTTCCAAGGGGACTTCCGGGTACGTGGCGGGACCTCCCCGCTAAGCCCTTGGTCCAGTTCTTAGTTCCGACACCTTCAACCTAGAGCTCTCCCTTGGGGGAAGTAAGGGTTGGTCGCCCCTCAGCCTCGTTGAGGGCCCCGAACTCCACAGAGACCGAGTAGTCGGTTTCAACATTTATGGTGCGGTGAGCGTGGAGTGTGACCGATTCAAGAAACCCTCAAGATGAGCTCCATGGATGGAGGTGGAGGAAGTTCCGACCCAGGTCACTCGCAGCCCCCGGTGGCTGGGATGATGTTGGAGATGTTTGAAAATTTCAGGCAGGAGGTCCTGCAGACCTTGCAGGTAGCTTTCGCCTCGGGAGGCGAAGGAAGGAGAGGAAGTGGTTCGGAGGTCTCTCCCCGACAGGAGGGTGAGATCCCTCTCGACCAACCAGCCAGAGAGGAGGTGCCAGGAGTTGGCGGGTGGGGAGGTCCTCGACCCCCACTCGCCGAGACCCAAGTGGGCGGGTGGGGAGGTCATCGACCCCCACTCGCCGAGACCCAAGTGGGCGGGTGGGGAGGTCATCGACCCCCACTCGCCGAGACCCAAGTGGGCGGGTGGGGAGGTCATCGACCCCCACTCGCCGAGACCCAAGTTGGCGGGTGGGGAGGTCCTCGACCCCCACTCGCCGAGACCCAGGTGGGCGGGTGGGGAGGTCATCGACCCCCACTCGCCGAGACCCAAGTGGGCGGGTGGGGAGGTCATCGACCCCCACTCGCCGAGACCCAAGTGGGCGGGTGGGGAGGTCATCGACCCCCACTCGCCGAGACCTAAGTTGGCGGGTGGGGAGGTCATCGACCCCCACTCGCCGAGACCCAAGTAGGCGAATGGGAAGGCGCCAGGCCCCCACTCGCCCAGCCCCAAAGGGGGGCGAGCAGAGGAGGTCCTTTTTCTGAGATGATCCTCTCAGCCCCGATTCCGAAGGGGTTCAAGGGAGCAGAGATGTCTCACTACTTCGGCAAGGATGACCCCGTCCTGCACCTGCAGTGGTTTGAGGACATGGTCTCCATCATGCCCATGTCGGACGCTTTTAGGTGTCGACTCTTTGCGACAACCCTGAAGGAAAAGGCTAGAGAGTGGTTCCACCAGCTCCCTGCGGGATCCATCTATGCCTTCGAAGACTTGCGTCGAGGTTTCTTGCTACGCTTCACGACGTCAAGGAAGAGGAAGAAAGATGCCGAAACACTTTTCAAGATCAAGCAAGAGCCAGAAGAGTCGCTGGCTCAATATCTGGAACGGTTCAGGGAAGAGGTTCACCTCGTCGAAGAGGTGCCCGGGTACACCCTCAAGCTCGCCTTCACGGTGGGGCTGCGAGAGGGCTTTTTCAAGATGGACCTCAAGAGAAGAGCTCCTTTGTCCTTTGAAGAGTTGATGGAAAGGGTGGCAGAAGAAGTTGAAAGTGAGGAGGCCAACCCGGAGTTCACAAGAAGGCTGGCCAAGCTGAGTGAGCCAGAGGCAAGGCAGCATGGGAGGAAGGTAGAGGCTCCCAAGAGGAAGTTCGACCAAGAGGAGGACAACTTCCAGGAAGAAGAGACTGACCTCCCAGGGTGGAGGCAGGGCCCGAAAGCACCCTCTCCACCACCCCAGCAAGCCATGGCGATCGGCCATAGAAGAATAAGAAATCGTAGGGGAGGAAGAGGGGGCGTCTGGGCGGAGTTACCTTACTGTGACTTCCATCAGGAGGAGGGTCACGCGACATCCGCCTGCCCTGAGTTCTTGGAAATGAGGGAGGCGAGGGGCCCGAGGCCGCAGCATCGACAACCAGAGGAGGTCGGGGAGGACCATGCCGGGGAATAGAAGTCCGAGTCCCGGTCTCCGTGCTTTGTTTTTTCTTTGAGTCCATGTAGTAGGAGAGAGTGTTTCCCTACTTAGTTTTTCTTGCATGTAACCGAATGACTAATGAAATGAAAGCTTTTTGAAGTATTGTTCCCCTTGGATGGTTCCGCTGACCGGGCTCTCACTAGACGGCAGGCCAGGTTGACCTCCTAGGGAGGAAAAGAGATGTTTTCCTTGGATGGTTCCGCTGACCGGGCTCTCACTAGACGGCAGGCCAGGTTGACCTCCTAGGGAGGAAAAGAGATGTTCCCCTTGGATGGTTCCGCTGACCGGGCTCTCACTAGACGGCAGGCCAGGTTGACCTCCTAGGGAGGAAAAGAGATGTTCCCCTTGGATGGTTCCGCTGACCGGGCTCTCACTAGACGGCAGGCCAGGTTGACCTCCTAGGGAGGAAAAGAGATGTTCCCCTTGGATGGTTCCGCTGACCGGGCTCTCACTAGACGGCAGGCCAGGTTGACCTCCTAGGGAGGAAAAGAGATGTTCCCCTTGGATGGTTCCGCTGACCGGGCTCTCACTAGACGGCAGGCCAGGTTGACCTCCTAGGGAGGAAAAGAGATGTTCCCCTTGGATGGTTCCGCTGACCGGGCTCTCACTAGACGGCAGGCCAGGTTGACCTCCTAGGGAGGAAAAGAGATGTCCCCCTTGGATGGTTCCGCTGACCGGGCTCTCACTAGACGGCAGGCCAGGTTGACCTCCTAGGGAGGAAAAGAGATGTTCCCCTTGGATGGTTCCGCTGACCGGGCTCTCACTAGACGGCAGGCCAGGTTGACCTCCTAGGGAGGAAAAGAGATGTTCCCCTTGGATGGTTCCGCTGACCGGGCTCTCACTAGACGGCAGGCCAGGTTGACCTCCTAGGGAGGAAAAGAGATGTTCCCCTTGGATGGTTCCGCTGACCGGGCTCTCACTAGACGGTAGGCCAGGTTGACCTCCTAGGGAGGAAAAGAGATGTTCCCCTTGGATGGTTCCGCTGACCGGGCTCTCACTAGACGGCAGGCCAGGTTGACCTCCTAGGGAGGAAAAGAGATGTTCCCCTTGGATGGTTCCGCTGACCGGGCTCTCACTAGACGGCAGGCCAGGTTGACCTCCTAGGGAGGAAAAGAGATGTTCCCCTTGGATGGTTCCGCTGACCGGGCTCTCACTAGACGGCAGGCCAGGTTGACCTCCTAGGGAGGAAAAGAGATGTTCCCCTTGGATGGTTCCGCTGACCGGGCTCTCACTAGACGGCAGGCCAGGTTGACCTCCTAGGGAGGAAAAGAAATGTTCCCCTTGGATGGTTCCGCTGACCGGGCTCTCACTAGACGGCAGGCCAGGTTGACCTCCTAGGGAGGAAAAGAGATGTTCCCCTTGGATGGTTCCGCTGACCGGGCTCTCACTAGACGGCAGGCCAGGTTGACCTCCTAGGGAGGAAAAGAGATGTCCCCCTTGGATGGTTCCGCTGACCGGGCTCTCACTAGACGGCAGGCCAGGTTGACCTCCTAGGGAGGAAAAGAGATGTTCCCCTTGAATGGTTCCGCTGACCGGGCTCTCACTAGACGGCAGGCCAGGTTGACCTCCTAGGGAGGAAAAGAGATGTTCCCCTTGGATGGTTCCGCTGACCGGGCTCTCACTAGACGGCAGGCCAGGTTGACCTCCTAGGGAGGAAAAGAGATGTTCCCCTTGGACGGTTCCGCTGACCGGGCTCTCACTAGACGGCAGGCCAGGTTGACCTCCTAGGGAGGAAAATAGATGTTCCCCTTGGATGGTTCCGCTGACCGGGCTCTCACTAGACGGCAGGCCAGGTTGACCTTCTAGGGAGGAAAAGAGATGTTCCCCTTGGATGGTTCCGCTGACCAGGCTCTCACTAGCTGGGTGGCTCTCACTAGTTGGGTGGCTCTCACTAGTAGAGCTCGCTCCTAGGAGTGTGTCGACACATTGTCGACCACTAGTGGAGCTCGCTCCCGGAGGCGCTCAGTCCCGAGCAGACTCCCTAGTCGGGCTCTCATTAGCCGACAAGGTTGGAGGACCTCTTCGGAGAGGCTACGTGTTTTTCTGAGATAGCACCGTTAGCCGGATTTCCAGCGACACTCGTCGAACACTCAGGGTTGGATGATTCTTTGCGAGCTTAAGCTAACCTCGCAAAGAGCGGGGATTGTGTACAACCCAGTATTCGTCGAGTGCTTTTCCCTCGGATAGAGAGAGGGAGGACGAGCGGTAGGAGGCGGAGACCTCCGCTCGCCCAGCTCATATAGGAAGCGAGCAAAGGAAGGGGGCGAGCTTCTCTCGCCCCCCGCTCTGGAGGAAGGCGGAGAGGGGAGAGGCCAGCTCGACCCCCCCTCTCGCCCAGCATTCGGCGGAGAGGGGAGAGGCCAGCTCGACCCCCCCTCTCGCCCAGCATTCGGCGGAGAGGGGAGAGGCCAGCTCGACCCCCCCTCTCGCCCAGCATTCGGCGGAGAGGGGAGAGGCCAGCTCGACCTCCCTCTCGCCCAGCATTCGGCGGAGAGGGGAGAGGCCAGCTCGACCCCCCTCTCGCCTAGCATTCGGCGGAGAGGGGAGAGGCCAGCTCGACCCCCCTCTCGCCGAGCATTCGGCGGAGAGGGGAGGGGCCAGCTCGACCCCCCCTCTCGCCCAGCATTCGGCGGAGAGGGGAGAGGCCAGCTCGACCCCCCTCTCGCCGAGCATTCGGCGGAGAGGGGAGAGGCCAGCTCGACCCCCCTCTCGCCCAGCATTCGGCGGAGAGGGGAGAGGCCAGCTCGACCTCCCCTCTCGCCCAGCATTCGGCGGAGAGGGGAGAGGCCAGCTCGACCCCCCTCTCGCCTAGCATTCGGCGGAGAGGGGAGAGGCCAGCTCGACCCCCCTCTCGCCGAGCATTCGGCGGAGAGGGGAGGGGCCAGCTCGACCCCCCCTCTCGCCCAACATTCGGCGGAGAGGGGAGAGGCCAGCTCGACCCCCCTCTCGCCGAGCATTCGGCGGAGAGGGGAGGGGCCAGCTCGACCCCCCCTCTCGCCCAGCATTCGGCGGAGAGGGGAGAGGCCAGCTCGACCCCCCTTCTCGCCCAACATTCGGCGGAGAGGCCAACTCGGCCCCCCTCATCCAGTTTACTATTCACAGTCCAGTTTTACTATTCACAGTCCAGTTTGGCTATTCGCAGTCCAGTGGTCTGCATTTAGCATTTCAGAACAGCGGGATTCAGCTATCCACAGCCCAATTCAGGGGTATTCTGGTAATCTGGCAGACCAGTTTTTGGCTATTTGCAGCCCAACTTCAAAAATCCTATAAATAGGACCAAGGGGGCACCACTTGAAGGGATCTCTCATCCTAGGCTAGCTCTCTCCTTCTCCCTCTCCCTCCCCAAGTCTCTTTAGGGGGTGAGGAGAGGCTCCAGTGGTGCCCAAGCTTAGTAGTGGCTTGGGAGGGGAAGTTCCAAGGGGACTTCCGGGTACGTGGCGGGACCTCCCCGCTAAGCCCTTGGTCCAGTTCTTAGTTCCGACACCTTCAACCTAGAGCTCTCCCTTGGGGGAAGTAAGGGTTGGTCGCCCCTCAGCCTCGTTGAGGGCCCCGAACTCCACAGAGACCGAGTAGTCGGTTTCAACACCGTAGGAACCAATATTACCGTCAATACAAGAATAAAACTTCAAAACATTGATTCGTCATGCTGCACTACAAGCGGCGGGCAGTTCGACACTATTTAGGGTTGACGCTGTAACATCCCCCAGACAGCTAGACCCCCCAGGTGAATTTGTCTTGACAAGGTCATGACAAGGCCTTGGTAGTGTAGAAATCCCTTTAACTTAGGCAAGATTAGGGTTGTGAAGGACATAGGAGTGTTTGTCCTTGGAGAGGAGTGTAATAAACTCCTCTGAGTTCTATGAGTGATATAACACCCTCACAAGAAGTTTGGGTGGATTTGGGGAAGTATGGACCCTAATCCTAGGGTAAACCCTAAGGGGTGCATTTAGAGGTCAATGAAGGAAGAGGGGTCAAACCTTAATGGTTTGACCCAAAGTTTTGGGGAGATGGTCATGGAGACCAGAGGGTCCTACTGTGAGAAATTGGTGGGATTTGAAGTTGCCAACCCTAGGTAATAAATCCTTGGGTAGATTTGTAAATATTTAGGGTTTTGGGATTTAGGAAGAAATAATACTTAGTGATTAACCATCTTCTGTCACCAACTTATTTTTGATATTGTTAATCCCTGGAGATTCTGTTAGAGCCATTGGAAGACTTTTGGAGGTCCAAATTGTAATTATTCATATTGTTGGCAATTTTTGGGATGATTAATTGTAGAGTGATAGTTTTCTGCAATTGCATGAAACTTTGTTGGATGACATTTCATACCATTATAAATCCACAGTATTTTTCTCATAATTTATGGATTGATATTTTTGATACCTCTAGTTCAATTTGGAATTAATTGCAAATATGTTCTTTGTGGAAATTACAATTGTAACCTCTATGGAATGAGGTCAAACTTGGTATGACTAAATATTGTATTATGAATCACCTCTGTATAAATTTGCATAAGGTTTGGAGTTCATATGAGGGTACCTCCTTTGGAATTTATTGGAAATAAATGGGTTTTGGAATTTTTAATAATAGTAAATCTTGCTGGAATTTCCTAAAATTTCATATCTACTGATTATTAGGTACCTTTGATTTATGTAGAAAGTTTGGCAGGCATTGAAAGTCAGAAAAGTGTACTTGTAGTTCAAACCCTGGGGAATTGTAATTAGGAAAAATTGTTTTAAATATTAATAATGTTGGGAAAATTGTGAGACTCTGGAATTGATCTTAAATAAGTGACATGGACCCTCAGTAAAAATATTGGGTCATAGAGTTGATTATTTAAGGTACCTCCCTTCATGAGCATCAAAACGTTAAGGGTGGTCTGCGTTTAGCAATTTGGCAATTTTGGAGTTATGGGTCAAATTGGGGTATATTGATTGGAGATGTGAGAGTTTAATGGTGATCATATGACTATGTGAGGATCCCTGAAGTTAATTAGGGTTTGATGAGTCCTAGGGTGGTGGAGTGCCACCCTTGGGGTAGGACATCTGGGGATTGACGAGTGATCGTCTTTTGCCTATTAGGTCCTAAAAGCACTTAGGTTTAATTCAGGTAAAGTATTAAGAGGGTTTTCTTATGGGTAGTAACCAATAATATTAAGTGTCTTGGGAAAGGGAACCTTGGGGTGTCATCCCATCGTAGTTCCTAGTACCGTAGCGAGCCCCTTACGGGGTAACCCTCGGGAAGTCCAAGTCTAACCCTAATTTATAGGAGTAAGATGATGTATAAGATTAACTAATAACACACTCATCCACAACCCGTGGTTACGAGAAGTTAGTTGGTTTGGTCTTACGAGCGGTAGGCTCGGTGGTTAAAGGTGCGGATTGCTGAGTCAGGAGAGCTTGTGACTCAGTAGTGTTTTGTGGTACGGACGGGTTGGCCCGGGGAGCTTATGGCTCGGAAGGTTATTGATGGCGGACAGGTTAGCCCGGGGAGCTTATGGCTCGGAGGTAGGAAGTAGAACATGTTGCATGTGCATTGAAGGTGGTGGGTCTTCGGTATTGGACGATCGTTCACACCGACGTCAATACGTTGACTCGGCAAGTGTGGTCTTTACACTTAGCCTTGAAAGTCTGGCGGTCCAGTCAGCAAGAGTACGCAGACGCTCCGCGGGTTTTGTGGAGGCGTACGATAGGTCTATGTTAGGTAGTGTGAATACCAACCTAGAGGTGGGCGAGGCCCAACCCACCGCTTCCGTTTGCCACTACGGGAGTATCCTAGGAGTCTAGCTCGCTCCAAAAAGGGGGAACTAAAGGTCTATGCGCATAGAGTCGTAGTGAGTGAGTTGCACTTGTATGAACATAGCATAACAGCATTCTTTTCATGTCATAGCATAAACATTGCATTCAACCTACCACTAATTTATAAGTCGGTTATGGGACTTCTTATACGGTAGGCTCTGCTAAACGACCCCTTGATCTATAGGTTTGTATGGGCATTCCTATAAATCAATGGTTACTTTTATATTACTTTACTTGCCATTACATATACTGTTTACTGTTCTTTACATGCACTTTACTATGCTTACTTACTGCTTCATATATATATACACCTGTGTAGTTGTAGATCCGCCGCCACCTGCTTTTGTTTTTACCCCTTGAATGTCCTCCGCTTCCTCCTCCCCATACGGTGCCTAGGAGCCATTGGGGGTGGGGTGGGGAACATAAGGCTTAGTCTTTTTGACTAACGGTCGGTGGACCATATCATTTTAGGGGTTCGAGGAGACGCAGCAACACCAGAGATCGGAGCGGACGGAGGCGGGCCAGTCTAGTACAGGAGCACAGGATTCAGGATCTGTGAGTGATTAGTAGTTAGCCTCCACGAGTGATCTTGTAGTGAGGATATGATGTACAGGGCACGAGCCCTTTATTATTGTACCCTTTGTAATCATTTATTCAATTATATCATGTGAACATTTATATTTCATGTTGATTCTGTGGACTTGTCTTCTTTAAAATACTTTTCTTCGTGATCGATTTGGCCGGCAGGATCGGCGTTTTGTAGTGGCGACCTTCCCGAGTGAAGGTGTCACCGCAAAACGGCGGTTCTGGGCCTAAGACCCGATGGTTTTTGCAAAAAAAAAATGGGGTCTTACAGACGCTAAAGGAATGCCTCATCTTCACGTCACCTCTAATTCATGGGCAGCAACAAAACAAAATAAGTAAAGGCATCGAACTCGAGCGCTCTGCTCTACTAACATAAATATTTAAAGCGGCTGAACTATTTCAAGTTGGCAACCAAGATCCTCGGCTCAGCTTGGCGAGCTTCACAGCCTCTTATCATATGTCACACGATTCAAAAACTCGTAAACACATGAAAGTAAGAGAGCAGAACTATAAACAGTTATATTGAAAACGCTTGAACCGTTGCGAGCCGGCAACCAAGATCCTCGGCTCAGCTTGGCGAGCTTCACAGCCTCTTACCATATGTCGCACGATTCAAAAGCTCGTAAACACATGAAAGTAAGAGAGCAAAACTATAAACAGTTATATTGAAAACGTTTGAACCGTTGCGAGCCGGCAACCAAGATCCTCGGCTCAGCTTGGCGAGCTTCACAGCCTCTTACCATCTGTCGCGCAGTTCAGAAACTATTTAGGGTTGACCCTGAAGGAATGTCCCATCTTCACGTCAACTCTACATGTTAGACATTAATTAAAGAAAAGCCAAGACATCGATCTGTCCGCACTGCTCTACAAGCAGCGGCCAGTTCGGCACTATTTAGAGTTGACTCTGAAGGTATGACGTGTCTTCACGTCAACTCTAAATTTATAGGCAATAAAGAAGGAAAAGCCAAACATCGATCTGTCCGCTCTGCTCTACAAGCGGCGGCCAGTTCGGCACTATTTAGAGTTGACTCTGAAGGTATGCCGCGTCTTCACGTCAACTCTAAATTTATAGGCAATAAAGAAGGAAAACCAAAACATCGTTCTGCCCGCTATGCTCTACAAGCGGCAGCCAGTTCGGCACTATTTAGAGTTGACTCTAAAGGTATGCCACATTTTCACGTCAACACTAAATTTAGGCAAGACTGAAATACAGTACAGTAACTGAAATACTAAAATAAAGTGGATTAACTGAACTGGACCAGTACGAGACTAGAGTAAAAGAAAGTACTAACTGAAAGCAGTAAATGCAGGACCAGTGCGGGACTGCAGTAATTGAAAGTACTAACTGAAAGCAGTAAATGCAGGACCAGTACGGGACTGGAGAAAATAAACAAATAAACAGGTTAGTAGTCCAATCACTCCATAATCAGGAGGCTTCAGTTCCATCTCCGTTCTTAGGAGGAAAGTTCTGTTTTTTCTACGTTCATAGGAGCTTCTTTTCCAAATTTGGCCTTTTGTTATTGTCCGACCTTGGGTTTTTATTACAACCTTTAAGCATGGCTTAAGCGGACCGAGGAACGATATTATGAGTTTCTTAAAACCTCGAAAGAGGCGATCCAACCCCTAAAGCTTCCCATAATTTTTCTGGGGACGTGCTGGGGGAGAGCGTGATTCATTATTAATTTATAACATAGGTTTTAAGCATCTAAAAATAGTAAATTTATCTCAAAAATTCCAAACGAATTACAGCAAATGTATTTTGGTAGTAGGAAGCTTCCCAAATTTTTTTCAAAATTTTTCATCACTGTTACGGCCCTCTGATAATTCAAAAACCCAAAATATCAAAGTATTTTAATTTCTAAAAATACTTAGACTCCTCCAAAAATTATTAAATTCTTACAGCAGTTCCCCCTTGCCAAGATGAGCAAGTTTCATGTTCAAAGTTTTTGCATTTGGGCTCTATATAAGGCCCAGAAAATCAAATTATATAATAAATATAATAATAAAATTTTATAAAAACTTTATCAACAATTTTGACAGAGAAACTGTACGCACGGCCACCCCCTTGCGGGCCTTCTCCGCAACCGGCCGGCCATGGCTCCGCCCCCGGCCGACTCCCAGGGGACGGGCGCTCCCTCCGGCGGTGGTCCGGTGGCCTGCCGCCACCGGCCACCGCCGGAGTTGCTTGTTTTCCTGTTTCGGACGGAGGAGAGGGGAGAGGCAGCGGCGGCGCTCCGGCCGCCGGAGTTGACATGCGAGGCGTCCGAAAGTGAGGTAGGGAGGAGAGGAGAAGGTCGCATTGTATTTGGGGTCCTCCGGGATCCCTCCGGCGAACTTGCCATTGGAGGGTGGCGAGGTGGCGGAGCTCGGCTTCTCGTTCTCCGGCGAGGTGGAGCTCAGGCAGAGGTTTGGATGGGCTCGATTTGAGCTTGAGGGAAGGTGTGTCTCTCCTGGAGGGGGTGGGGGCCTTTATATAGGTTGGGAGGAGCCCCTCCCCCTTCATCTCTTCGATGTGGGATTAAAAGGATGCCATGGGGGGAGCTTTGGCCTTCTCCAACTGCTTGGACAGATGGGTCCCATCTAGAGTGGCAAGTATTGCCACATGTAAGGATCAAGGGAGGGGTTTAAAAATATCTAAACCCACTCATAGGTTTGGAGTTAGCCTACGTTTGGGTTTAGGCTTGGATTTGTCTTGGTATTTGATTAGGAAGGGGGGAGAGAGCTTAGGACCCGTGCCAACAAATATCTCATCCCATTAGTGCCATATAAGATGAAGGGGTGGGCTTGGTGTGGAGAGGGCTTAAGAATTATTAAAACCACTCTTTTTGAGGAGGGTTGACTAAAGTCAACTACAGGTGGGTCCCCCATATGGTCAAGGTCAATATGGGTCGGCTCAGCTTGGCGAGCTTCACAGCCTCTTATCATCTGTCACGCAGTTCAGAAACTATTTAGGGTTGACCCTGAAGGAATGTCACATCTTCACGTCAACTCTACATGTTAGACATTAATTAAAGAAAAGCCAAGACATCGATCTGTCCGCACTGCTCTACAAGCAGCGGCCAGTTCGACACTATTTAGAGTTGACTCTGAAGGTATGACGTGTCTTCACGTCAACTCTAAATTTATAGGCAATAAAGAAGGAAAAGCCAAACATCGATCTGTCCGCTCTGCTCTACAAGCGGCGGCCAGTTCGGCACTATTTAGAGTTGACTCTGAAGGTATGCCGCGTCTTCACGTCAACTCTAAATTTATAGGCAATAAAGAAGGAAAACCAAAACATCGTTCTGCCCGCTCTGCTCTACAAGCGGCAGCCAGTTCAGCACTATTTAGAGTTGACTCTAAAGGTATGCCACATTTTCACGTCAACTCTAAATTTAGGCAAGACTGAAATACAGTACAGTAACTGAAATACTAAAATAAAGTGGATTAACTGAACTGGACCAGTACGAGACTAGAGTAAAAGAAAGTACTAACTTAAAGCAGTAAATGCAGGACCAGTGCGGGACTGGAGTAATTGAAAGTACTAACTGAAAGCAGTAAATGCAGGACCAGTACGGGACTGGAGAAAATAAACAAATAAACAGGTTAGTAGTCCAATCACTCCATAATCAGGAGGCTTCAGTTCCATCTCCGTTCTTAGGAGGAAAGTTCTGTTTTTTCTACGTTCATAGGAGCTTCTTTTCCAAATTTGGCCTTTTGTTATTGTCCGACCTTGGGTTTTTATTACAACCTTTAAGCATGGCTTAAGCGGACCGAGGAACGATATTATGAGTTTCTTAAAACCTCGAAAGAGGCGATCCAACCCCCAAAGCTTCCCATAATTTTTCTGGGGACGTGCTGGGGGAGAGCGTGATTCATTATTAATTTATAACATAGGTTTTAAGCATCTAAAAATAGTAAATTTATCTCAAAAATTCCAAACGAATTACAGCAAATGTATTTTGGTAGTAGGAAGCTTCCCAAATTTTTTTCAAAATTTTTCATCACTGTTACGGCTCTCTGATAATTCAAAAACCCAAAATATCAAAGTATTTTAATTTCTAAAAATACTTAGACTCCTCCAAAAATTATTAAATTCTTACAGCAGTTCCCCCTTGCCAAGATGAGCAAGTTTCATGTTCAAAGTTTTTGCATTTGGGCTCTATATAAGGCCCAGAAAATCAAATTATATAATAAATATAATAATAAAATTTTATAAAAACTTTATCAACAATTTTGACAGAGAAACTGTACGCACGGCCACCCCCTTGCGGGCCTTCTCCGCAACCGGCCGGCCATGGCTCCGCCCCCGGCCGACTCCCAGGGGACGGGCGCTCCCTCCGTCGGTGGTCTGGTGGCCTGCCGCCACCGGCCACCGCCGGAGTTGCTTGTTTTCCTGTTTCGGACGGAGGAGAGGGGAGAGGCAGCGGCGGCGCTCCGGCCGCCGGAGTTGACATGCGAGGCGTCCGAAAGTGAGGTAGGGAGGAGAGGAGAAGGTCGCATTGTATTTGGGGTCCTCCGGGATCCCTCCGGCGAACTTGCCATTGGAGGGTGGCGAGGTGGCGGAGCTCGGCTTCTCGTTCTCCGGCGAGGTGGAGCTCAGGCAGAGGTTTGGATGGGCTCGATTTGAGCTTGAGGGAAGGTGTGTCTCTCCTGGAGGGGGTGGGGGCCTTTATATAGGTTGGGAGGAGCCCCTCCCCCTTCATCTCTTCGATGTGGGATTAAAAGGATGCCATGGGGGGAGCTTTGGCCTTCTCCAACTGCTTGGACAGATGGGTCCCATCTAGAGTGGCAAGTATTGCCACATGTAAGGATCAAGGGAGGGGTTTAAAAATATCTAAACCCACTCATAGGTTTGGAGTTAGCCTACGTTTGGGTTTAGGCTTGGATTTGTCTTGGTATTTGATTAGGAAGGGGGGAGAGAGCTTAGGACCCGTGCCAACAAATATCTCATCCCATTAGTGCCATATAAGATGAAGGGGTGGGCTTGGTGTGGAGAGGGTTTAAGAATTATTAAAACCACTCTTTTTGAGGAGGGTTGACTAAAGTCAACTACAGGTGGGTCCCCCATATGGTCAAGGTCAATATGGGTCTGAGTAATCGAGTGTCAGGTCATCATTGATGTGACAGGGTTGAAATTCAGCGTTTACGTATCTCGAGGTTTCGTATAATTTTACGAGTAATATTTTTATTTAATTGACCAAACGACGTCGGAATTGAGCGAAACGAATTCTATTGCACTCATATCATCCATACGAGTCCAACACAACTGACATAATTCAATTCGGAGCACGCTAGCTCAACATTTGAAAATGACGTTGTTGCGACGCTCGATGTTACTCAAAATAGTCATTTTCTCGAAACGACCTCGGATTGCAACGAAACGAAATCCATTGCACTTGTATCGACCATACGAGTCTAACGCAACTGACGGAACTCGATTCGGAGCACGTAAGCTCCATATTCTAAAATTGCGTCGTCGTGACGCGCTACGATACTCAAAATAGTCATATTCTACATATGACCTCGGATCGAAACGAAACGAGTTCCGTTGCACTCGTATCACCTATACGAGTCTAACGTAACTGACGGAAGTTGATTCGGAGCACGTATGCTCCATATTCTAAAACCGCGTCGTCGTGACGCGCTACGATACTCAAAATAGTCATATTCTACATATGACCTCGGATCGAAACAAAACGAGTTCCGTTGCACTCGTATCACCTATACGAGTCTAACGTAATTGACGAAAGTCGATTCGGAGCACGTATGCTCCATATTCTAAAACTGCGCCGCGTGACGCGCTACGATACTCAAAATAGTCATATTCTACATATGACCTCGGATCGAAACGAAATGAGTTCCGTTGCACTCGTAACACCTATACGAGTCTAACGTAACTGACGGAAGTCAATTCGGAGCACGTATGCTCCATATTCTAAAACTCCGTCGTCGTGACGCGCTACAGTACTCAAAGCGGTCAATTTCACCAAATGACCTCGGATTGGAACGAAACGAATTCCGTTGCACTCGTATCGACCATACGAGTCTAACGCAACTGACAAAAGTCGATTCGGAGCACGTATGTTCAATGAACAACTTTGACGTTGTGGCGGAGCACGATGCTACCCAAAACAGTCATTTCTCTAAGTGACCACCACTCTGTGGCGAAGGTTGGGTCGTGGTTTTCCTCAGACCCGGCCTAAGCTCCTCCAAGGGTTCAACTGAACCGGATAGACCCTTTTTCAAAGTCTTACAATCCAATAAAACCTAGAAAATTTTCGTCCCTGAAAATACGAGTGGGTCATGGAGATTAAAACGGAGCCTACTATAGACCACTATATTTGTCGAACGACCCCAAAATTTAAGGGCCTATAGGTTTGGTTTTACCTAAATGAGCTGTGTTAACGGCTCCCGCCGTGTACTGTAATAAGTAGCTTAAGCGAATTAGGGGGTAGCTTTACCCTAGCCATGTCCATTCTGCCGTAATTCTGATATATATATTGTTCGAGGGAACATTTCGTGCGCCAAATTGTTTGCTAACTGAATTATTAGCTTAGATAATTATATCGAATAAGTAATTCTAGCATAGTTGAATACCTCCAAAGTTTGCATATCTGAAACGCAAAATTTATGAGTTGTGTCCTAGAGGTACATAGTAAAAACCCATTAACATATAACGACTCTCATACGAAGGTTATATGTTAGTGGAACAAAGAGCAAGAAATGCCAGTAAGCAGTGTAAATCCATGAACATATAACCAACTCCCATACGAAGGTTATATGTTAGTGGGATAGATAAACAGAAATGTACGTAAGCAGGGTAAATCCATGAACATATAACCAACTCTCATACGAAGGTTATATGTTGTTGGTACATGCACAAATTGCAAGTAAGCAGTGAAAAATCCATGAACATATAACCAACTCCCATACGAAGGCTATATGTTGATGGTACATGTAAAAAATTGCAAGTAAGTAGTGAAAAATCCATGAACATATAACCAACTCTCATACGAAGGTTATATGTTGATGGTACATGTAAATATGTATGTTATGATGCAAATGATGCGTATGCAGTCCATGCACGACAAGTACTCATGACTCATCACAATTCCCTGCGTTAATACAGTCTGACCGCTTTTCTTCCAGCAGGGTAGCGACCCCCGCGGGCCTCACCGATGTGGCCGTCGGTGATAGTGGCCGGTCCTGCCACTTCTGGGTGTGGACGTACCGCACTACCCAGGCCCCAACGTATAACTCTGTGTACTCTCAGACGTAGGAGTCGTCCGGCAATAACTGAATTTGGCCAACCAGCGGAGGGACTCAGCGGGGCATACAAGGTACAGCCGAGCTCCCGGTGTGCACATCTCCCTGTCGCCTAGAGTCGTCAACCCTGCCGCACCGATACGTACGGTCTACGGGCATGACCGACCCGCCACTGTAATCACATACAATTATTTTACCAGTTTGCACCTGATGTTGCCATATTTTGATCGTTTTTCTTCAAGCAGGGTAGTGAACCCCACGGGCCTCACCGATGTGGCCGTCGGTGACAGTGGCCGGTCCTGCCACTTCTGGGTGTGGATGTACCGCACTACCCAGGCCCCAACGTACAACCCCGTGTACACTCGGACGTAGGAGACATGCATCTGGCAATAACTGAATTTGGCCAACCAGCGGAGGGACCCAGCGGGGCATATAAGATACAACCGAGCTCCCGGGGTGCACATCTCCCTGTTGCCTAGAGTCGTCAACCCTCCCGCACCGGTACGTACGGTCTACGGGCATGACCGACCCGCCACTTTTCCACCGCAAGCAATTTACAGTAAAAGCAATGAAATAAAATAGACAACCAGCATATTCGGGTCCACGGTGACTTACCCTTGTTAACGAGGCTTTCCGGCTGGCCGAGTATGCAATATTGCAAGTCCCATGAATGCTAACAATGTACTTCTGGGATGAGGTGCATACAAGCTTTTCTAAATTTGCCACTATTTTATTTCAATCCAGCACATTGTCTTAGTAATTATTTCCTGAAATATTGACATTATTGAAAAGACTAACATTTCATCATAGCTCTTCTACGATTACACAGCTTTATTTTAAACAGATCGTCAAATTGATAAATGTTATATCAAGTCAAAGCATACTTCATATTTGCAATCGTCAGAGCAATTCTTCATATACACACAAAATTTCATTTGATTAGCTCACCTCAAATGAAATTTTGAAAACGAGAATTTTAATCCCAATAAAACAAAGAGGCTTAAACCTGGGATTGAAATTAGTAATAGAATCCTTACATTGCACACATAATTCCATACGATTAGTTTACCTCGAATGGAATTTTGAAAACGAAAATTTAACCCCAATAAAACAAAGAGGCTTAAACCCGGGGTTCAAAATTTGAAGTGGACGTTTATAGGGTTTAACGGAAGTGTTTTATGGGGATAATGTAAATCATCGCTTGAGATCAGAAGTGGTAAATGACATTTAAGTGTCGATCCACATATATATACCAAGTTTGTTGTCAACTTTTACCTTTAAGGTCCACCACCGCTTCCGCTGCAGTGGTTCGTCCCGAACCATGCAATAATGACCGGTGGAGAAAGAGTTGTTTCTGTGAACACTATTGGTCGAAAGATCGGTCTGGCTCTGATCCATTTGTAAGACCCCCCCCCCCCCCCCCCAAATCGGCGGTCCGACCGGGGGATCTTATCGCACACCACCCTTTTAGCACGACGCCGAAGCGATCCCGAAGGGTGGAGGTACTAGCTTCTCCAACCCCCTTCCTGGAACACCCCGTTGTCACGCCTAGGGGTGATGTTAAGCGAAAGTCACTACACACCAACAGAGTAGGGAAGCAATATTCTAGAGGAAGACATCATCAAGAGTGCATATTATAATACTTAGCGGAAGACGTCATCAAAGAGTGCACTTTATAGCACTTAGCGGAAGACGTAGTTTTATCACAGAAACCACAATTTCAAGACCTGTAAATAATCTACATATATCTGCCGCATAAAATCCTAACCATCAAGGATTTATTGCCATTATCTATATATACCCTGGGAAAGGGCACACCAAAAGGAGATGCGGCTTAACAAATTTATACCTGACGTAGCCTGCTCTGTGGCTTTATCCACACACAGATGTTGTCACTCATCCGCACCTGTCACCTATGCCAAAGACAGGTTATTAGAACTACGAACAGAATCCAACCCCTACTAACAAACAGACATAATATAACATTTATAAGGGAGGGGATATCTGGACTCTTATTGGGTCGAGGCAGTCTTCCCACGACCACCGCCTACGTACTCCGTATCATCCTACATACGGTCTCAGACCCACGTAGTTCTATTAGTTTCGCACGGGTTGCCCTCCCAGACCGTCCGTCGTGCGGGTTGCCTTAGAGTAAAACTCATCGGCCATCCGACATCCTCCCAAGGCACATTTTCCGAAAGCACGTTTAATTCCCGTAGGAATATTTCTCGAAGGCACCATATATTTCCGTAGGAATATTTCTGGAAGGCACAATATATTCCCGAAGGAATATTTCCCGAAGGCATAATATATTCCCGTAGGAATATTTCTCGAAGACACAATATATTCATGTAGGCATATTTCTGGAAGGCACAATATATACCCGAAGGAACATATGTCGGAGGCACAATATAATTCCCGTAGGAATAATTTCTCAAGGCAACATTTCATTCCCGTAGGAATTACTTCTCGAAGACAACATTTCATTCTCGTAGGAATTACTTCTCGAAGGCAACATTTCATTCCCGTAGGAATTACTTCTCGAAGGTTGCATTTCATTCCCGTAGGAATTACTTTCTCGAAGGCTGCATTTCATTCCCGTAGGAATTACTTTCTCGAAAGCTGCATTTCATTCCCGTAGGAATTACTTTCTCAAAGGCACAATATATTCCCGTAGGAATATTTCTCAAAGGCACAATATATTCCCGTAGGAATATTTCTCAAAGGCACAATATATTCCCGTAGGAATATTTCTCGAAGGCACAATATATTCTCGTAGGAATATTGTTGGATCTTGTGGCGCACTTAGAGGGGGGGTGAATAAGGACAATTTAAACCTTTGATAATTTTTGTAAAAAACGAAACAATATATGAATATAGAGACAAATAATTGAATTTAAAAACAAGATTTTATTTCATCAAAGATAATGAGTAGAAATGATTCCAATAAAGCTTGGAATCAAAGGCTTACAATCAATAAAATCTCTTGTCTCTTTTCACCGGTCCTTCTCCTAAGGACCGGTTGACTATAGCCTATATCTCCCAGATATAGACACTAGCCTCCCCCTAAATCAAATCTTGATCTAGACGCAGCACACACGGCGACGATTTTCTCCCAAGACACACAAGGACTTGACACCCCACACAAGACGATGATTTACCCTAGACCACAAAAGGATCTAACACCACACACAAGGTGATGATTTCCCCTAAGCCTCACACGGACTTAGACGTCGCACGCAAGACGACGATTTCTATAACGATTACAAGATGAATGTAAATATAAATAAAATGCAAAATAAAAACCCCTTTTATAATTTCTGGACCGAAGCAGCGAAGAATCCTTGAGAAACTCTCCTTGGAACGCGTGACAATCTTCGGCTTCGCTCTCTCTTTTCTTCTTCAAGGATGGGGATTTTCGTTCTCTGGAGCTCTCTGGACGATAACACTCAGGAAGAAGGCTTGAAGGTCTGAAAGCATGAAATCCACAAAGTTCTGAACCCTTTAAATAAAAGAGAGTTGTCGCCGTCCATTAGCTAGGTATCGCCAGAATCCGATATCTCCAGAGGCTGCCACGTGTCCCACTAATTCGAAGTTTCTGCGCGAAGTGGAGGTCGTGGTTGAGACGTGGGTTGTCGGATATCCGATATCACTATCGGAAATCCGTTAGCTTGCGTAACTGCTGCACGTCGTAGAGTTGCGGGAAGATCGTGTACTGTCGGATATCCGTTACTGCTGTCGGAAATTCGATAGCTCTAAACCGTCGAGTAGAGATCGGAAAAATGGAAGAAATCGTGCGCTGTCGGAAATCCGATACTGCTATCGGAAATCCGATAGCTCCAATTTCTGGAAAATCATTATTTTGCTCCAATTGAAAACATGTTATTCTTGCACCTGTTATCTGCACACCATTAATCAAAAATAGGATCAAATACATTCGGGATTTGTTATTCTCAAACCGGACGAGTGCGGAACGCATGCTCCAACAAATATTTCTCGAAGGCACAATGTATTCCCGTAGGAACCTATATTACCGTCAATACAAGAATAAAACTTCAAAACATTGATTCGTCATGCTGCACTACAAGCGACGGCCAGTTCGACACTATTTAGGGTTGACGCTAAAGGAATGCCTCATCTTCACGTCAACTATAATTCATGGGCAGCAACAAAACAAAATAAGTAAAGGCATCGAACTCGAGCGCTCTGCTCTACTAACATAAATATTTAAAGCGGCTGAACTATTTCAAGCTGGCAACCAAGATCCTCGGCTCAGCTTGGCGAGCTTCACAGCCTCTTACCATATGTCACACGATTCAAAAACTCGTAAACACATGAAAATAAGAAAGCATAACTATAAACAGTTATATTGAAAACGCTTGAACCGTTGCGAGCCTGCAACCAAGATCCTCGGCTCAGCTTGGCGAGCTTCACAGCCTCTTACCATATGTCACACGATTCAAAAGCTCGTAAACACATGAAAGTAAGAGAGCAAAACTATAAACAGTTATATTGAAAACGTTTGAACCGTTGCGAGTCGGCAACCAAGATCCTCGGTTCAGCTTGGCGAGCTTCACAGCCTCTTACCATCTGTCGCGCAGTTCAGAAACTATTTAGGGTTGACCCTGAAGGAATGTCTCATCTTCACGTCAACTCTACATATTAGACACTAATTAAAGAAAAGCCAAGACATCGATCTGTCCGCACTGCTCTACAAGCAGCGGCCAGTTTGGCACTATTTAGAGTTGACTCTGAAGGTATGCCGCGTCTTCACGTCAACTCTAAATTTATAGGCAATAAAGAAGGAAAAGTCAAACATCAATATGTCCGCTCTGCTCTACAAGCGGCGGCCAGTTCGGCACTATTTAGAGTTGACTCTGAAGGTATGTCGTGTCTTCACGTCAACTCTAAATTTATAGGCAATAAAGAAGGAAAGGGCAAAACATCATTCTGTCCGCTCTGCTCTACAAGCGACGGCCAGTTCGGCACTATTTAGAGTTGACTCTGAAGGTATGCCACGTTTTCACGTCAACTCTAAATTTAGGCAAGACTGAAATACAGTACAGTAACTCAAATATTGAAATAAAGTGCATTAACTGAACTGGACCAGTACGAGACTGGAGTAAAAGAAAGTACTAACTGAAAGCAGTAAATGCAGGACCAGTGCGGGACTGGAGTAATTGAAAGTACTAACTGAAAGCAGTAAATGCAGGACCAGTACGGGACTGGAGGAAATAAACAAATAAACAGGTTAGTAGTCCAATCACTCCATAATCAGGAGGCTTCAGTTCCATCTCCGTTCTTAGGAGGAAAGTTCTGTTCTTTCTTCGTTCATAGGAGCTTCTTTTCCAAATTTGGCCTTTTGTTATTGTCCGACCTTGGGTTTTTATTACAACATTTAAGCATGTCTTAAGCGGACTGAGGAACGATATTATGAGTTTCTTAAAACCTCGAAAGAGGCGATCCAATCCCCAAAGCTTCCCATAATTTTTCTGGGGACGTGCCGGGGGAGAGCGTGATTCATTATTAATTTATAACATAGGTTTTAAACATCTAAAAATAGTAAACCTATCTCAAAAATTCCAAAATAATTACAGCAAATGTATTTTGGTAGTAGGAAGCTTCCCAAATTTTTTTCAAAATTTTCCATCACTGTTACGGCCCTCTGATAATTCAAAAACCCAAAATATCAAAGTATTTTAATTTCTAAAAATACTTAGACTCCTTCAAAAATTATGAATTTTTTACAGCAGTTCCCCCTTGCCAAGATGAGCAACTTTCATGTTCAAAGTTTTTGCATTTGGGCTCTATATAAGGCCCAGAAAATCGAATTATATAATAAATATAATAATAAAATTTTATAAAAACTTTATCAAAATTTTTGACAGAGAAATTGTACGCACGGCCGCCCCCTTGCGGGCCTTCTCCGCCGCCGGACGGCCACCGGCCGGCCATGGCTCCGCCCCCGGCCGACTCCCAGGGGGCGGGCGCTACCTCCGGCGGTGGTCCGGTGGCCTGCCGCCACCGGCCACCGCCGGAGTTGCTTGTTTTCCTGTTTCGGACGGAGGAGAGGGGAGAGGCAACGGCGGCGCTCCGGCCGCCGGAGTGACATGCGAGGCGTCCGAAAGTGAGGTAGGGAGGAGAGGAGAAGGTCGCATTGTATTTGGGGTCCTCCGGGATCCCTCCGGCGAAATTGCCATTGGAGGGTGGCGAGGTGGCGGAGCTCGGCTTCTCGTTCTCCGGCGAGGTGGAGCTCCGGCAGTTGTTTGGATGGGCTCGATTTGAGCTTGAGGGAAGGTGTGTCTCTCCTGGAGGGGGTGGGGGCCTTTATATAGGTTGGGAGGAGCCCCTCCCCCTTCATCTCTTCGATGTGGGATTAAAAGGATGCCATAGGGGGGGAGCTTTGGCCTTCTCCAACTGCTTGGACAGATGGGCCCCATCTATAGTGGCAAGTATTGCCACATGTAAGGATCAAGGGAGGGGTTTAAAAATATCTAAACTCACTCATAGGTTTGGAGTTAGCCTAGGTTTGGGTTTAGGCTTGGATTTGTCTTGGTATTTGATTAGGAAAGGAGGGAGAGAGCTTAGGACCCATGCCAACAAATATTTCATCCCATTAGTGCCATATAAGATGAAGGGGTGGGCTTGGTGTGGAGAGGGTTTAAGAATTATTAAAACCACTCTTTTTGAGGAGGGTTGACCAAAGTCAACTACAGGTGGGTCCCCATATGGTCAAGGTCAATATGGGTCTGAGTCATCGAGTGTCAGGGCATTATTAATGTGACAGGGTTGAAATTCAGCGTTTACGTATCTCGAGGTTTCGTATAATTTTACGAGTAATATTTTTATTTAATTGACCAAACGACGTCGGAATTAAGCGAAACGAATTCTATTGCACTCCTATCATCCATACGAGTCCAACACAACTGACATAATTCAATTCGGAGCACGCTACCTTAACATTTGAAAATGGCGTTGTTGCGACGCTCGACGTTACTCAAAATAGTCATTTTCTCGAAACGACCTCGGATTGCAACGAAACGAAATCCATTGCACTTGTATCGACCATACGAGTCTAACGCAACTGACAGAAGTTGATTCGGAGCACGTATGCTCCATATTCTAAAATTGCGTCGTCGTGACGCGCTACGATACTCAAAATAGTCATATTCTACATATGACCTCGAATCGAAACGAAACGAGTTCTGTTGCACTCGTATCACCTATACGAGTCTAACGTAACTGATGGAAGTCGATTCGGAGCACGTATGCTCCATATTCTAAAACTGCGTCGTCGTGACGCGCTACGATACTCAAAATAGTCATATTCTACATATGACCTCTGATCGAAACGAAACGAGTTTTGTTGCACTCGTATCACCTATACGAGTCTAACGTAATTGATGGAAGTCGATTCGGAGCACGTATGCTCCATATTCTAAAACTACGTCGTCGTGACGCGCTACGATACTCAAAATAGTCATATTCTACATATGACCTCGGATCGAAACGAAACGAGTTCCGTTGCACTCGTAACACCTATACGAGTCTAACTTAACCGACGGAAGTCAATTCGGAGCACGTATGCTCCATATTCTAAAACTGCGTCGTCGTGACGCGCTACAATACTCAAAACGGTCAATTTCACCAAATGACCTCGGATTGGAACGAAACGAATTCCGTTGCACTCGTATCGACCATACGAGTCTAACGAAACTGACAGAAGTCGATTCGGAGCACGTATGCTCAATGAAAAACTTTGACATTGTGGCGGAGCACGATGCTACCCAAAACAGTCATTTCTCTAAGTGACCACCACTCTGTGGCGAAGGTCGGGTCGTGGTTTTCCTCTGACCCGGCCTAAGCTCCTCCAAGGGTTCAACTGAACCGGCTAGACCCTTTTTCAAAGTCGGGATGTTACACCCGCCCCATCCGACAGAAGAGAAGGACCATAGCCGACAAGCTCGAAGGACCGATCCACGAGGAGGTGGCAAAGCTCCGCGAAGCAGGTTTTGTATCGGAGATCCAGTATCCAGGCTGGGTCTCCAATGTTGTCATGGTAAAAATGGGCGATGGCCGCTGGCTTATGTGTATTGACTTTTCTTTGTTAAACAAAGCCTGCCCTAAGGATTGTTATCCCCTGCCTCGGATCGACGCGCTGGTTGACTCAGCCGTCGGTTTTTCTGTGATGAGTTTCTTGGATGCTTTTTCAGGTTATCACCAAATCAGGATGCACCCCCCAGACGTTAAAGATGTCTCGTTCGTCACCCGGGAGGGGTGCTACTGCTACAAAATGATGCCCTTCGGGCTGAAGAATGCCGGAGCAACCTACCAAAGGATGATGGACCGGGTCTTTCGGGAGCAAAGAGAAACTTGGAGGTTTACGTAGATGACCTCATGGTGAAGAGCAAAAGCGTGAGTTACCACCTCCAGGACCTTGAGGAGACGTTCGCTACTTTGCGCAAGTACAAGATGCGGCTCAACCCCCTGAAGTGCGTCTTCGGGGCCAGCAAGGGAAAGTTCCTGGGCCACCTTCTCACCCCCTCGGGGGTAAAACCTAACCCGGACAAGGTAAAGGCCATAATGGAGTTGGGATCGCCGCGAAACGCTAAGGAAGTCCAACGGCTAACTGGAAAGCTCGCAGGGTTAAGTAGGTTCCTCTCCCGGGCAGGGGAGAAATGCTCCCCGTTTTTTAAGGTGTTACGAGGCAATCAGAAATTCGAATGGACGGGGGAATGCGAGGAGGCTTTCCAGGCCCTGAAGGGCCAACTCACCAAGGCTCCGCTGCTCCAAGGACCTAAGGAGGGGGAGGACCTAGCCTTATACCTCGGAGTCGGGGCTGAATCCGTAAGCTCCGTCCTGGTCCGGGAAGAGGGTAAGAAGCAGCTGCCTATCTACTACGTGAGTAGGGTTTTGAAGAAGGCGGAGCTCCGATATCCGATTTTGGAGAAGCTAGCCTTCGCCCTAGTCATCTCGGCAAGGAAACTCAGGCCATACTTCCAAGCCCACTCCATCCAAGTAGTGACCGATCACCCCCTTCGCAAAATCTTCAAAGGGGTAGAGCATTCAGGGAGACTCGCGAACTAGTCGATAGAGTTAAGTGAGTTCAACCTCACCTTCCTCCCACGGTTGTCAATGAAGGCCCAAGCAGTTGCAGATTTCATGGCAGACTTCGTGGCCGAGACGGAGGAGGAACAGGCCTTACGCCACGTCCCCTGGAGGCTGCTGGTCGATGGAGCCTCGGGCAAGAATTCTTTAGGAGGAGGGTGGTGATGAAAAGTCCTCATGGGGTAAAGATCGAGCAAGCACTGGTGATACATTTCCCCGTAACCAACAACCAGGCGGAATACGAAGCGGTGATTGCCGACCTACGTCTGGCCCAGGAGCTAGGAGTTCACGATGTGGAGGTCCTCACCGACTCAATGGTAATAGCCTTGCAGATCAAGGGTGAATTCGAGGCAAGAGAGCCCACACTCATACGGTATCTCGCCAAAGTGAGGGGTCTCATCGGAGCATTCAAAACTTTCTCCATCAGGCACGTCCCAAGGGAGAAGAGCGTCTCGGCCGATCGGCTGGCCAAGTCTGGTCCCCGGGTTGGGGGGACCTTGACAGATCTGTTCTGCCCCTCAATTGAGGAAGGGGAGCTTATGGAAATAGAACGGTGGCCCTCATGGAAGGATCCATTCATGACCTTCCTATCAACAGGAAAATTTTCGGAAGAGGTTCCCGATCAAAGGCTCTTTCGGTACAAGTCGGCCTACTACGTACTCCATGAAGGGGACTTGTATCGGAAGACCCTCTCGGGATTCTTAGCACGATGCGTCTCAGAGGAAGAAGCTCCGAAAATCCTCGAGGAGGTTCATTCCGGCGAGTGTGGCAGTCATTCAGGGAGCAGGACGTTGGAAGCAAGGATAATGAGGCAAGGATACTTCTGGCCGACCCTAAGCAGGGATGCGGCGGGATTCACCAAGCAATGTTGAAAATGCCAGCTGTTCGCCCCACTTCAACTTTTGTCGGCTCAGAGGCTAAGGAGCATCACTGCGCCCTGGCCCTTCGCCATATGGGGGATGGATCTGGTAGGACCTTTTCCTCAGGCCAGTGGACAAAGAAGATTTCTCTTGGTTATGATCGACTACTTTTCGAAGTGGTTGGAGGTCAAGGCTCTAGAAAGGGTCACCTCCCAGGTAGTTCGCAACTTCGTATGGGGAGAGATTATCTGTCGACATGGGCTCCCTCAGGTCATAGTCACAGATAACGGTCCGCAGTTCGCCAGCGAGGAATTCATAAGCTTCTGCAGCAAGCTAGGAATAGACCTCCGGTTCGCATCCGTCCACTACCCTAGGAGCAACGGGCAGGTGGAGGCAGCAAACAAGGTTATAGTAAACTTGCTCAAGAAAAAGGTGGCAAACTTTGAAGGGGAATTGGGTGGAGCAGCTCCCGTCGGTCCTATGGGCTCTGAGAACCACTCCCAACACCGCCACTGGTGAGACCTCCTTCAAGCTCTCTCACGGTTGCGAGGCCGTCATTCCCGTGGAGCTCGAAATCAAGACGGCGAGGGTGGGAGCTGCCTCAGGAGGTGATGAAGAATGGAGGACATGAAACGAGGAGGAGCTGCGGCTCTCCTTGGATTTGATCGAGGAGGTCCGTGATCTCGCCATCATTCGTCAAGAAGAAGTCAAGCGGCAGATGGCCAAGTACTTCGACAAACACGTCAGGATCAAACAGTTCGAGGAGGGTGATCTAGTGTTGAAGAAGGTCGACGCAGCCGGAAGATCTGCCGCAGTAGGCAAGCTCAACCCAAATTGGGAAGGCCCCTATGTAGTAGAAGAAGCCTTGAAATCAGGGGAGTACCGCCTCCAAAATGTGGAGGGCGAGTCCCTCAATCACACGTGGAGCGGTGATGATTTAAAACGTTTCTATCCCTAGGCCCCAGTAATAATAATATATCGCTTTACTGCTTGACTTTTATATATGTGTGTGGTAAGAATGACTTGCAAGGGGAAGATGGAAAGTTCCAAAGGTTGGCCCTGAGCAGACCCGCTGTTCAGGCTCTCACCTAGCTGGCAGGTCCGAAGGCTCACTCGGCGGCAGGTTCTAAAGTTCCAAAGGTTGGCCCCGAGCAGACCCGTTGTCCAGGCTCTCACCTAGCTGGCAGGTCCGAAGGCTTACTCGGCGGCAGGTTCTAAAGTTCCAAAGGTTGGCCCCGAGCAGACCCGCTGTCCAGACCCTCACCTAGCTGACAGGTCTGAAGGCTCACTCGGCGGCAGGTTCTAAAGTTCCAAAGGTTGGCCCCAAGCAGACCCGCTGTCCAGGCTCTCACCTAGCTGGCAGGTCCGAAGGCTCACTCGGCGGCAGGTTCTAAAGTTCCAAAGGTTGGCCACGAGCAGACCCGCTGTCCAGGCTCTCACCTAGCTGACAGGTCCGAAGGCTCACTCGACGGCAGGTTCTAAAGTTCCAAAGGTTGGCCCCGAGCAGACATACTGTCCAGGATCTCACCTAGCTGGCAGGTCTGAAGGCTCACTCGGCAACAGGTTCTAAAGTTCCAAGGGTTGGCCCCGAGCAGACCCGCTGTCCAGGCTCTCACCTAGCTGGCAGGTCTGAAGGCTCACTCGGCGGCAGGTTCAAAAGTTCCAAGGGTTGTCCCCGAGCAGACCCGCTATCCAGGCTCTCACCTAGCTGACAGGTCTGAAGGCTCACTCGGCGGCAGGTTCAAAAGTTCCAAGGGTTGGCCCCGAGCAGACCCGCTGTCCAGGCTCTCACCTAGCTGGCAGGTCCGAAGGCTCACTCGACGGCAGGTTCTAAAGTTCCAAAGGTTGGCCCCGAGCAGACGCGCTGTCCAGGCTCTCACCTAGCTGGCAGGTCCGAAGGCTCACTCGGTGGCAGGTTCTAAAGTTCCAAAGGTTGGCCCCGAGCAGACCCGCTGTCCAGGCTCTCACCTAGCTGGCAGGTCCGAAGGCTCACTCGGCGACAGGTTCTAAAGTTCCAAAGGTTGGCCCCGAGCAGACCCGCTGTCCGGGCTCTCACCTAGCTGGCAGGTCCGAAGGCTCACTCGGCGGCAGGTTCTAAAGTTCCAAAGGTTGGCCCCGAGCAGACTCGCTGTCCAGGCTCTCACCTAGCTGGCAGGTCTGAAGGCTCACTCGGCGGCAGGTTCTAAAAAGGTTGGCCCCGAGCAGACCCACTGTCCAGGCTCTCACCTAGCTGGCAGGTCCGAAGGCTCACTCGGCGGCAGGTTCTAAAGTTCCAAAGGTTGACCCCGAGCAGACCCGCTGTCCAGGCTCTCACCTAGCTGGCAGGTCCGAAGGCTCACTCGGCGCCAGGTTCTAAAGTTCCAAAGGTTGGCCCCGAGCAGTCCCGTTGTCCAGGCTCTCACCTAGCTGGCAGGTCCAAAGGCTCACTCGGCGGCAGGTTCTAAAGTTTCAAGGATTGGCCCCAAGCAGATCCGCTGTCCAGGCTCTCACCTAGCTGGCAGGTTCGAAGGCTCACTCGGCGGCAGACTCAAAAGGCTCCCAAGATTGAATGGGTAAGAAAGGTAAGTTAAAGGCAAATTTTAAACAGGAACAAGTCAGGACATAAGATCGGCGAATGGTGCCCTTACCAAAAGCACTCGCTGACGAGTGGTATAGACATGCGTCGCCACTCGTCAAGCGAAGCGCGCGGCGAAACTTCGACCGATCCGAGGGTTGCGAGACGTCCCGCGATGAGCGGGCAAGAACTCCACCGAACCGAGTGATCTGCCTCTCTCGCGACGACTACTCACGCAAAGCGATCGCCCCCGGCGAGTGACCAGGTGAAAGGAGGGCAAAATGTCCCGCGGTTAACCTACATCGTCGAAATAGGGCGAGCCCCCCCCCCCCCCCCCCCCCCCGTAATTCGTTGGGCGGCGGCGGCAATCGTACAAATAACACAACGTCCTAAAGAGCCTAGCGAGACGCAAAAACTTAGTAGAAAAGCATTCGCAAAAGGGGCCAGCGTTAACAAAAAAGAGAGGGGGGTTCCGCCCCCGATATATTCCAAAATACAAGCGTGGGATAAAAGTTCGTCACAAAATACGTTCAGAGATTCCTAGGGCTACCGACAGAAAGGCCACGGCTTTCGTCTGAGTCGACGAGGATGGTCCCATATTTCCGCAGAGGATCCTCATCCTCGGGGACGGGAACTGGCACGAAGATGTCCGGCACGACCTAATGGGCGGAGAGCGTCTCGACGCCTTCCTTCAGGTGCACGGCATCACGAAGTACCTGCATCGTATGCTCCGCGGCGTCCTGCGCGCTCTCCTGCAACAGCTCCTCAAATTCATAATCGTAGTAAAAATGCTTCTTCCTCTCTTCCTCGAGGTTTAAGGTCGCAACATCTCGCAGGCGCTGGATCTCGGCTTTCGACTCCCGAACCTCGTCCTCCAGCCTGGCCACCCGCACGCGAAGCATGGCGGCGCTGGTAGTATCCTGCGAGGAGGGAGATAGTAAGACGGAGGGCAGAGGAGCGAAAATACCAACGCTTTCAGGAAATTGCGTACCTCCCGAACGGGGCGATTGGCAAGAAGGGACTCGGCAGCCTCCAACTTGAGCTTCAGTTCCAAGACCTCGGCGGAAGCGAGGGATCGAGTAGCCTCCACCTCGCTAAGGTTCCGCGCGAGGTTGACACTGCGGCGCGAAGACATGTGGGCGAGCTCGAAGGCTCGGAGGAAAGCCCGCGAGGTCTCGTGAGCGAGCACCTGGGTCTTTTCGGCATCAAAGACATTCGCGTCATCTCTGCCGTAGATGGCATAGCCGATGGCGTGGGCTTCATCGCTGGCTACCTCGGTCTCGACCCATGAAGAATGGAGGGTTGAAAGCGATACCATGTTCGCGTTCCTGTCCCACTGAACGAGTGGGGCTCCTATGGGATCCATGAACTTTTCTCCGTGCGCAAAATTTCGATGGTCTCTGGGCAGCGGCTTCGGGCGAATCTCCTTCTGCGGAACCGAGGTTCCGGGCGGAGCATTCGTGGTAGAAGACTCAACTAAGGTTCCCTTATCCTTCACAGGGGAGGGTGCTTTACCTTTCGCAGAGGTGGGGGTTTTAGATTTCTTGGAAGAAAGGGCAGGAGGGGGATCGGAGCATCCGGCTTCCGCTTCTGGCCACCAGACTTTGAAGTTGCCAGGTCGTCCCGACAGAGTTCTGCGGCAGCCCGCGCTGCGGACAAAGAGAGTCCCAAGGCCGTCCCAGCCGGAAGAGGGGGATGGAGCGGGAAGTCGCGCACAGCTGCATCCGTAACAAGTTCACTCAGCTATAAAGAAAAGGGAAGAGACAAATTTGAGCATGTCGAGACCACCCAAACTTACCTTCTCCGGGAGAAATGGGCGGGAGCGAGTTGACGTTTCGCCGGAGATAGACAACATCCATCTCGTGCTCCAATATGTACTGGTGGAGCTTGGCCTCGTGACCGCCCAGGGACGGAGGTTTAAAGGTCGATTCTTCCTCTTGTACCGGCGCGAAAAGGACGTTACCGAAGTTCCCGCGGACGAAGACAAAGCTGCGGGTCCAATCATGGTTCTTATTCGCGAGACCAGCCACTTTTAGTGGATTCTGGCCTGAAAAGAAGGTTGTCCCACCCTTCGCCCGAAAGGTAAAAAGCTTGCGGAAAACGGGGAGGCTAAACTCTATTCCCTCCTCGCGCAAGTAGCAGGCGAACCCCGCCAACATGGCAATGGAGTTCGGATTAAGCTGGGCGGGAACGACCCCGGAGTAGCGGAGCGTCTGGCGAAGCTCCGGCCAGATGGGGAGGCGGAAGCCCACCTCGAAATGCTCCAGCGGAACCGCGAGGGTGCCAGGGGCAAAGGTATTGATGCGGTCGTCTGGCCCGGGGCGGGTCGCGGAAAAGGCCGGCGGAATGTAGTCCGCAACAGTGGTCATGTATTCCTCTTCGGTGAGACCGCATGGGTCGAAATCCTGCTGAGCAAACGCGCTCGCGCACCTACCCCTGCCATCTGGCTCGCCACCCATCTCACGAGAGTAAGGAAATTCCGAGGTTGCGCAGATGAGAGAAGGGTGAGTGCTTGCGAGAAGAGGGAGGTGGACACTCAAAGCGAAGCGCAATAAATGAAGTTGGTGACCAACTATTTATAGAAAAGAAAAACTCGGGGGGGGGGGGGGGGGGGGGGGGGGGGGTCCCTAGGCAGCGGGTGTGCGGATAGCGACCGCGCTCCTCCGACGCCTCGGAACCCGCGCCAAGACTTCTCGCCTGTTGGGAGCGAAGACAGAACAAATGGTCGCTCGGCGAGAAGTAAGATGGCGAAAAATATATTTAGATGGCGTACGAGACGCCAGCATTCGGGAGAAGCGTAAAAAGCTACGAGAGATCAAGATAGAATAGGATGAGGAAAGTCATTCACAGAACAATCAGGAAATTATTACAGGACCGAAAGAGTCTAGTAACGTCTTTGCGAAACGCTAGCAGCGGAGCCAAGGGAGCGAGTGTCGGTAGGCTAATGCTCGATCCAATGCCATCGACCCCGACCTCGCGTCCCCGCCTCCGGAGGCATTCGCGGGTAGTAATAAGCGCTCATAGCGGTGATTTCCCGGTTGGCCAAATGCAGCTGGTCCCTGGCTCGCGCAGCGTGTCTCCCAGGAGAAAGTTATCCGCCCTCATCACCCAGGCGATCCACCTCAGCAAGGAGACGCGCACAATCCCGACGAAGAGACTTCAGCTCACGCCTTGTGTCAATCCGTTGCCCGTCCAGCTGACATGCGAGGTCCCGCTGCATGAATATGAGTTTGCCGAGCAACTCCTTCATTCGCTCCTTCATGGTGTGGACATCGGAAGGGTCACCTAAAAAATCCGAAAGCTCTCCAGGGGAAGGGGGGCGAGACCATCCCTTCTCCTCCCTCATAATAGGATCCCATGGGGGAGGCCTCTTGGAAAGCTGCGAAGGCAGAAATATTGGTCTTGACAAGTAAAAGAGAAGAGAGACATGAGTCGGGACAGGTAAGCTCACTTACCCAGCACGGACACGCCTTGCTTGGGGGGGAGGGAGCGTGGAAGGCTGCCCTTCGAATAGGCTGGTGGTAGGATGCAGGGATTTCCCTCTCCCAGGGAGGTAAGGCGCCTGGGTGGCGGCTGAAGGAATACAGCCAAGGTCTCGACCCAGAGAGCCTCCACGCCCATTCGCGGAGGTGGGAGTTACCTGACGAAAAGGAGAGCGACGAGGGGTGGTAGGCCGTTCTGCGGCGTCAGGATTAAGTGCTGCGGAAAGTAGCGATTAGAGGCAGGGAATTTGCGGAATAATTACACTATTTTCCGATTACCTGCTTGCTGCAGAGTCTCGCCCCGAGTGCTCAAGGGAGCAGGGTTCTCGTCAGGAGGGGGTCTCGCATCATCAGGCTGGGGCGTTGCGGTTTTCGTCAGAGCCATCTCACGATCTTTTTCAAGAACAGGTGCCTCCTGCGAATGGTTAGCACCCTGGTAATGACACTATCTCGAGGGTGGGCAGGGGGACCAAGGGAAATAAGGAATACCTGCATCTGGATATCGGGCGGGGGGTTATTCGCCGGATGAGGAGATTCCGAGGCGGACTCGCCTCCCGCCCGGTCCCGCCGAACCGCCAGGGCTCGCCTAGAGAGGAAGGGAGAATTGTGATCTTTCTTCGAAGAGCGCCAGGGGGCGAACCGGACAGTCTTAGGGGTGTTTTTCTCCTGGGCAGCGGCCAGGCTATCCAGCATCTCTTGCGAAATTGGTTTCGGGGACGGTCTCATGAAGGCCATCTCAAAGAGCCAAAGCTCAAAATGTAGAAGGAAGTTGCGCCGGAGAAAGGAGAGCGCTCTGAAGAAAATACTCGGGGCAGAGATATATATAGCACAGCGGTGGGGCCCACAGAAAGATTATGTCCAGATCAGCAGGACTCTCCTCGAATACCGGGTTGGACTGTTCTTTCCGAGCGAAAGATTTACTCGCAAAGAGCGAGGATTGTGTACAACCCCATATTCGCCGAGAGGTCCCACCCAAAACTCAAGGTCTTTTGCCCAAAGAGCGCAAGGAAGCACCCACTGGCGAGAACGGGCGCTTGAAGGTCGGAGCCCTGCTCGCTTGGGGAATCAGGAAGAGGCGAGTAGAGCCCCCGCGGACCATTCGCCCGTAAGTAAGCGGATGGAAACTTCACGGACCACTCGCCCAGGGAGGCGAGTGGTGCCCTCAGGGACTACTCGCACAAGGGGATCTGGGGGCAAAATGACCTGGATACCCTCTGTGGGCTGCTAATAGCCCTTCAGAACAGCGGAGTTAGGCTGTTAGCAGACTATTTTGGGATGCGGTTAGTAAAACCAAACAGCGGATTCGCGCTATTCGCAGTCCAAAATTAGAAAATCTATAAATAGACCATTTAGGGCACCTTAGAGGAGATCAGATCTTTTGAGCTCTCTCCTCCAGGAAATTTCTGGGGTTGGCTGCTAGTGCCCTCCAAGGTGCCCGGCTGAGCGATTGATTTAGGAGGGAAAGCTCTCTAAGATCTTTCGGGTGTGAGGCGGGACCTCCTCGCTACGACCTTGGGTCTGTTCCAGATTTTCCATCCTCAGTCTGAAGAGTTTAGTGAGGGAGAAGTAGGCGCAGGCTACACCCCCCAGTCGGTCCGAACTCAGAGACCGGTTGACGGTTTCAACAGTCATATGTGCAAAAATGGCGATCTGTGTTCCAGATCAACGAACGTGAGTCGTCCGTTCAATAGTTATGGCGGTTACAACGACGCAATTACCGAACCGGCCCTGTCAAAAATTATGAAAGAAGTCAAGAGCTTCAACGCCCAAGAGAGCTTCTTCGAAGATCCTTCAAAGTTCTCCTTCGACGTTCGAAGAATCCCTCGAAGATCTTCTTCTCCTTCGAAGAATAACTTGAAGATCTACTTCGAATGTGACTTGAATATCTCCTTTAAAGGTGACTTAAAGATATAGTGCAATTTGTTCGACACCGATCCGGCCTCATAATTTTTCACAATTTTCGAGTTTTTCAGATTAAAAAGTCTTCTTGCCAGCTGTCTAATTTTACTGTGACTGATTGCACGCTCAGCTCACTCTGAAGCCAAGATGATCAATTCGACCGGTCTATAAGTGCATCTAGCGACCCACAACAGGCTGCCACCATCAAGGAGCATATCCCCTCCAAAGTGGAGTCCATTATTTGGGAAAGCTTCTTGGCATGATGGCATCATTCAAGTGCGACCGCGCCCACTCCAGGAGACAATGAAAGCTTATTTTTTTTATATAAAACTGTGAATAATAAAAAAATATTTATTTTTTAAACAAGAATACCTGTGAATAATAGATTTAGCTTTAGAAAGCTGTGAAAAAAAATCTACAAATACACATTGTCGACGAATAACAACGGCCTTAAATTATTATGAACTTCCTACAATTATTCTACCTCCTTTTTCGCTCTCTCGTGTCACATACACAAAATAAATTAAACTTCGGCGAAATTGAATAGCGAGGGAGATTAAGAAATTAACTCTTGACATAACAGTTTCTCCTTGGGAGAGGGAGGGAGATGTGAGAGAGGGTTCCGTAAAATCGACAGAAAAACGTACAGCTTTATCTCACTATTCCACAATTACGGTAATAAAGAGGATTGGAAGAGACAGTGACAGTCGGTAACTTTTGATAATATCAAGGAGAACGCTTCACGAGACATATATTCAAGTTATTAATTAGAAAAAAAATTTAATTAATTATTAAACCATTAATAAATAAAAGATGATTATATTCCAGACTCTGTACACTTGTCATGAAACGATTAGCAAGCAAACATCTTACGTTTACTTTCGCTCTTTCTTCCAAGCATACATCAAAACGCTGAAAAAAACCACCGATAGTAACGCCACGATCACCTGTCCTCAACCACCGCAACCAAACCACTTAACTCTCCGACAGGCATCGCCTCCGACCTAACGCCGCCGTTCATCCGCCGACACAACTCTAACCAGCCTACTTATTATTTCTCACTTTCACAAGGAAACATTCCCTGCAGAAGGAATATTTACAGAGAACGTCCTGCTGCGGCAGTCGGCGGGGTTAGGCCCTGATGCTAAGGCTGAGTGCTGCCTTCACGTCCAGCCGCCAGGCCAGGCTGCCGTCGTCCAGCCTCCACACGTCGCAGGGAGACGAGAGGGAAACCATTCCCCGGCGGCGACACACGTATCGCACGCGTGCCATACAAGTAAATGCCCGGTATGAACCCCCGGGCAGCAGACCCCGTGTTAGCAGCGCCACCCTCAGCACCTCATCGGCTGCCGCCTCCCTCGGCGATATAGACGCTGAGCACGACGGAGGGCTGTAACATGAGGAAGATGACGAGTTTTGAGACACCGCGCCACCACCTCCACCGACTACCATCCTCCGATAGGCGGCGTTTGTCCACGTTACCCTGTTTTCAGCGTCAGAAATAAAAGCAGGGGAGTCGTCGGACTCAAGCCACGTCCTAAGCTCCTCACCACCACAACCCATACCTATGCAAAGCTCCACCTCCCAAACCTCCGACACTCTCTCCACCGTAACTGAAACCCCCACCACCCTCACCGGACGCGGAGCAACAACCGCTCCCGACCGCTGCGCCACCTCTCCATCTTTCCTCTCCGGCGTCTCTGGCATCAGCGGGAGAGTCACAGCAGCCGTCGTGTCCCCTAACATCCCAGCAGCATCCCGTGACGCAGCGGCCTGCACTTTCCTCGACTTCCTCCCCCGCCTCCCTCCGGCAGGGCCACTTTGCCGCCTGGTTCCTCCTCTCCTTCGCTCCCTGCAACCACCAGAAAGGGTATCCTGCACTACGCCGCCTAGGGTCGTCCCTGCCGCCAGCGGCTTCGGCGCAATCGGCCGGTATCGTAACAAAATCCTACCCATCCTCCACGCCACATCCTCGCCGGCGACTAAGCAAACGCCTACGCCGCCCTTCTCCATAACCTCCGTGAAAAAGGATAAAAAAAAGGTAGAGAAGAAAACAGCTGATCACTAGGTTGTGCGTGGAGGCTGAGAAATATAAGATGCTGGAGAGGGTGGACACGTGCCTGTGGATCACGTGCCTGAAAGCAACAGCGAGAGGGACAGATGTTGGGCGCAGGAGAGCGGAGGATAGTGGTTAGGAGAAACGGAAAAGGCGTGTTGTCAGTAGACTGGGGGCCGGGGCAAGGGGCGGGAGGCGACCAACAGTTAAAGAGAGATTTTTAGGTGTGTTCTTTTATCTAGTTTTAGGTGTGAGATAAATACAACCGTGTGATCACAGATTCTATGATGAATCTACTGACAATTTTTTTAATTTAGAAATACGGCAATATTTTGATCAATTATAGAAAATCAACGGCTTAGATGTGCACCTGACATCATAATCTTAGGTGAGAGTATCTCACCTAAAATTTTGGACGCTGCTATTAGCAACGCAGTTTTGGCTAGTCGCACCCCATTTTCCGCTAATTTTTTGCGCCTTTTAAAAATACGCTACATGCATTTTTAGGAAAATTGTCCAACACGAAAGATGTAGATTTCGACGAGATCTACAATTTTCGTGTTGAAGAAAAATGCATGTACAAGACGTATTTCCAAAAGGCGCGAAACCTGGGCGTATTTCCAAAGTACGTCTTGTATATGCATTTTTAGAAAAAGTGTTCAACACGAAAGTTGTAGATCTCGTCGAAATTTATAATTTTCGTGTTGAACAATTTTCCTAAAAATACATGTACAAGACGTATTTACAAAAGGTGCAAAAAATTAAGAAAAAAGAGCGGTGCAATTAGTCAAAATTACGGTGCTAACAGCAGTGCCCAAAATTTTTCATAATGAAGCTATGTGTATTCGGGGTGGTGCGATCGGGAAACGAATTTCCTTGCCTTCTACGGGGAGAGAGATGCCGGCCCAGATGGGCAGGACACGTGGACGAATAGAATTCCCGCAAGGTGTGCATCACCGTCACCGCGTTGTCACCATCAGTACGACCCTAGGACACGTGGAGCTTCGACGGCGACCGGTGTCCGAACGAACCTCGGCAAGCCTACACTCTTCCTGGACTGGATGGATGTGTTCCATACCTGACGGATCTACCCCCGGTTGGTCAGGCTTGTTAGAGGAAGAGTGGCGACCTGTTTCGGTAAAATGGCGTTTAGAGTTAATGATGAGGCATGGCAGGCTGCAGGTGCAGACTCAGCGATTGGTTAGCGTGGCATATCTGATAGAAGCGGGAGATTGACGTGGCCCACGCGGAGATCTCGAGAGTACATGTGGGCAGCCAGCCAGCTGTACATCACTGAAGCAACTGTTGCTAAATTTACAAATTCGAAACTTGGTGCCAAGCAACTCCGGGTCCGGGTGCTGGTGCAGTGAGGCATCCAACTGATACGAGATCATCTCAGTTTGTGCGGAGATGGGTGCACATCACATCTTGCTTTGAGATGTGTGCGCACGAGCTGAGATGAGCGCGCATCCGTTGGATGCCTTACTGCACCAACGGATACCTAGGTTAGGATCAATAGAAAATCTGGGTGCAGTGGGACCCACAAGAAATTGATATGAGCACATCAAGCAGTGCATCGTGGGCCCCGCTGTATGCAGTTTCTCGTGTGCTATTGATCCGGAACGCAAGAATTGCTCGCCTTTGAGATAGCATTCTCATTTTAAAAGTGAGGAGTGTGAGAAGATTTTAAAATTGTATTTTTTAATCAGGTTAAATATATAAAAATAATGTAGCTATTTGGGAAAACCACACTCAAGTGGTTGTTCAAATTAAAACTAACACAAATATCTAAATAAAGTGTGTTGTTATTAGAAAATTATGTTTTGTTTTTAGCGAATCATTATTATTTTTTAAACCATACAACCCGTATTTAACGAGTCGGGAATAAAACTAATTATAGGCCCTTTTATCTCATAAGGTTAAGTGATAATTAATTAGAAGGAATCATCTCATTGAAGATGTATGGAGCTCACCAGAAGCTCGACAAGTGAGTGCAACAGCTCGTTGGCAAGCTCATCTCGGGCTCGTCGGCCTTAGAGATCATCAGCCCATCGGCGACGCCATTAAGAGTGAGATGGCGAGCTCGCTCATCAGTCTTAAGCTCGTCTGCGAGCTCTCTTTCTAGGTGACCTCCATGCCAGCGAGCTAGACTATAGCGACAATTGAAGCCAGGAAAATCCCGAACCCAAATATTCGGATCAATATAGCCAAAAGTTACTCGTCTAGTGATCCGACTCGACGGCTTGACGGACAACGACGAAATGACTAAGAGAGCAACTACAGGACCTCATGTGTTGCGGCAGGGAGGTCCCGCCACATACCCTGTAACATCCCCCAGACAGTTAGACCCCCCAGGTGAATCTGTCATGACAAGGTCATGACAAGGCCTTGGTAGTGTAGAAATCCCTTTAGCTTAGGCAAAATTAGGGTTGAAAGTGCCTTGGTCTGCAAATAGTAAATTGCAGCTACCCTACCTAGGGTTTGACCTAGGGGCCTTATCTTGACCCATTTGACCCCACCATAGTATCCCTAACCCTTTAGGGGTTCCCTTAGAGCACCAAGGGCTCATTGGGGTCAACCAAAGAGGCCAGATTGACCAAAGTCAACCATAACCCCCAAATTGGTCAAAGTAGCCTAATTAGAGTCAATTGACCTCCACCATGCCAAGTTGACCATACATCTAGGTCTAAAATATCATAAGAGACCTAGTAGACCTAAAAGCCCCATCATGGGACCCCCAGTGGTGCAAATTGACCTATATGCCCTTTTAGGTCAAAATGGCAATTCTTCACTAAGTGCCCTAAATGACCACCACCATATTAAATTGACCCTACCCATAGTATTATAATATCATAGGGGACCCAGTGGAACAAAAAGCCCCATGACTGGGTCAACCCTAGGGCCCAATTTGACCAAAAGTCAAACTACCCAAATTAGGGCAAATCACTTGGACCTAGCCCAATCCCTTTGTGCTAGGCCCAAATTGATCAATTGACCAGCATAATTGACTGGTAATTAACATAAGAGAGAGGGAAAAATCGACCATGATGAGTAGGAGAGAGAAAAATTCAATTTTAGAGGAGAGAGAAGGTGGTGTTCATGGTCATTAAGGTGATACACCCCTTGGAATTCCCATTGATGACTCATTTCATCTCCCCTGATGAATGTGGAGGGAATTCCAGGAGTTTTCTGGAGGAATAGAAGGGTAGGGGGGGCTGTTTGGGTGGCCGACCATAGGAATACCAAAAGCCCATTAATGGCTTTTGGAGTTAGAGCCTCCACCACCCTTAATTGGCCCTCCCATTAGTTTCATAATGGAGAGAAAAGTTGAAACCCCCCCCCCCCTTCCCCGAGAGGATCGAGCTATCTGTGCAAGGATTTTGATGGTGCCGAAATCTCCAAGGAGGAGCAATGGTGGTCGATGGTCGGAGCACCCACCCCCCCCCCCCCCCCCCCCCAAGCAGGTCTGGTTCTCCTCCCTAACCTCTGTGGTGTAGATCTCAATCGCCGGCGGCTTGATTCGTGGCCAATTGGCCGTGAATCGAACCAGCCAAGCCACCCGTAGATCGAGTTGGGCTTCCTCCTCCAGAACCCGATTCCGGCCACCTCAGGCCGATCAAACACCGCTCATCGCCGACCACCACCTCAACGGAGGTGGTGGTGGCGTTGGTTGCCCGGGGCGGCGCTCGGGTGGCCGGGAAATCAATGAGCAAAACAGCAGGCGCGACAAATCCTGGTCGTTGGCTCATCGGGGACGAAGACCACGCACCGTCCGATCCGCGCCAAGATTCACGCTGGCCGAGTTTTAAGGAATTAGTTGTTATTTATTAATTAGTTTAATTGATTTATTATAACTGCAATAGTATTTAAATTACTACAAATAATAGATGCCCTCTACAGAAAAAGTGCCCAACATAAAAGTTGTAGGCCTTGACCCCTAGGATCATACAAAATTTAGTTCACCAAATTTGGAGTCCTGGTTTGACCTCAGCACCCATTTTAGTGCAATGTTTGACTGAACTTTGAGTGGATGCCCACATAAATCCAGAACTCCAAATGACTTGAAATTTGGGGTATAGGCTATTCTTATATATATATAGGACATATCCAAAAATTAGAATTTTTGGAGAACATTTTCCTAAAATTTTTGTAAAAATTTAATAATCAATGTATAAATTATTTGGAGGGTCAAATGACCTCCAAACTCCACCAAATTTTGGTGGGGTGTTCTTAGGGTCATGATAAACCCCTGGTTAAAATTTCACCTCATTTGGAGGTGTTTTGGTTAGGATTTTACTCGGCCCTATTTTGGCCCATAAAGGACTATTTAGGGTAGATCACCCCCTTGGTATTTTGAGTGGTCAAATCACCTCAACAGAGGCTGATATTTTGGCCACTGACCTTTTAGGGCATAACACACCCACCAATGGAGTTTGGGGTGGTTTGGTATGGGGTAGCCCTAGAACCCTAGGGTAGGTCCCTTAGTGGGGATTTTTAGGGTTGTGAAGGACATAGGGGTGTTTGTCCTTGGAGAGGAGTGTAATGGACTCCTCTGAGTCCTATGAGTGATATAACACCCTCACAAGAAGTTTGGGTGGATTTGGGGAAGTATGGACCCTAATCCTAGGGTAAACCCTAAGGGGTGCATTTAGAGGTCAATGAAGGAAGAGGGGTCAAATCTTTAAGGTTTGACCTAAAATTTTGGAGAGCAGGTCATAGTGACCAGCGGAGCCTCCCCTGTGAAATTGGTGGGGTTTGGAATTGCCAACCCTAGGGAATAAATCCTTGGGTAGATTTGTAAATATTTAGGTTTTTGGGATTTAGGAAAGATTAATACCTAGGGATTAACCAACTTCTGTCACCAACTTAGTTTTGATGTTTTTAATCCCTGGAGATTCTATTAGAACCATTGGAAGACCTTTGGAGGTCCAAATCATAATTATTCGTATTGTTGACAATTTTTGGGATGATTAATTTTAGGGTGTTAGTTTTCTGTAATTTCATGAAACTTTGCTGGATGTCATTGCATACCATTATGAACCCACAGTAATTTCTCATAATTTTTGGATTGATATTTTTGGTACTTCTAGTTCAAATTGGAATTAATTGCAAATATGACCTTTGTGGAAATTACAAATGTAACCTCTATGGAATAAGGTCAAGTTTTGTAGGGCTGAATATTTTAGTATGAATCACCTCTGTAAAAATTTGCATAAGGTTTGAAGTTCATATGAGGGTACCTCCTTTGGAAATAATTGAAAATTAATGGGTTTTAGAATTTTTAATAATCGTAAACCTTGCTGGAAAATCATGAAAATTCATATTTACAGATTACTAGGTACCCGTGATTTATGTAAAAATTTTAGTAGGCATTGGAAGACAGAAAAGTGCACTTGCAGTTCAAACCTTAGGAAGTTGTATTTTGGAAAAATTGTTTTAATTATTAATAATATTGGGAAAAATGTGATTCTCTGGAATTTGCCTTATAACATCATGATAGACCTCCAGTAAATAGCTTGGGTCAGTTGGACGAATATTTGGAGTACCTTTAGTTGTGAGCTTCATATAATTAGTTTGGTCTGCGTATAGTAAAACTGTGAAATTTGAGAATCAAGTGGATTCTTAGGAGGGGTGGGAGGTAAGTGGTTTATCTAGTTTAGTTGAGAAGGTATGATGGTCAACAAGAAGGATTATAGATGGTAGAGTGTGCTTGGTGAGTTGAGGGTAAAGTGGTGCTCGGGATTGACGAAGGATCGTCTTGGAAAGTCATAAGTCACCTAGGGTTAATTCAATTGTAATAACAAGGAGGGTGTTCTTATGGGTAGATACCAACAACACTAAGTGTCTTGAGAAAGGGAACTTTGGGGTGTCATCCCATTTCGGTTCCTAGTACCGTAGCGAGCCCCTTACATGGTAATCCACGGGAAGTCCAAGATTAACCACAAACTGTAGGAGTAAGTTGTGATTCAAGATTAACTTAATAATACACACACCCACACTCCGTGGTTACGACAGGTTAGTTGGTTTGGTGCTATGAGCTGTTGGCTCGGTAGTTGTAAGAGCGGACTGGTTAGTCCGGTGAGCTTGTGACTCAGAGATGGTTGTTGATGGCGGGCAGGTTAGCCCGGGGAGCTTATGGCTCGGAGGTAGGTAGTAGAACATGTTGCATGTGCACTGAAGGTGGTGGGTCTTCGGTATTGGCGGTCGTTCACACCGACGTCAATACGTTGACTCGGCAAGTGTGGTATTTACACTTAGCCATGAAAGTCTAGTGGTCTAGCCAGTAAGAGTACGCAGATGCTCCGCGGGTTTTGCGTTGAGGCGTACGATAGGTCTAGGTTAGGTAGTGTGAATACCAACCTAGAGGTGGGCGAGGCCCAACCCACCGCTTCCGTTTGCCACTACGGGAGTATCCTGGGAGTCTAGCTCACTCCAAAAAGGGGGAACTAAAGGTCTATGCGCATAGAGTCGAGGTGAGTGAGTTGCACATGTATGAACATAGCATAACAGCATACTTTGCATGTCATAGCATAAACATTGCATTCAACCCCTACCCCTATCGTATAAGTCGGTTATGGGACTTCTTATATGATAGGCCCTGCTAAACGACCCCTTGGTCTATAGGTTTGTATGGGCATTTCTATAAATCAATGGTTACTTTTATAATACTTTACTTTCTTTTATACTTATTGCTTACTGCTCTTTATATACTTTTTACCATGCTTTTATTTACTGCTTCAGTTATATATATACACATGTGTAGTGTAGAAATATTTCATGTACTACTGTCACCTGCTCTTTGTTATACCCCTTGCTGTCCTCCGCTTCATCCTCCCGCACGGTGCCTAGGAGCCATTGGGGGTGGGGTGGGGAACATAAGGCTTAGTCTTTTTGACTAACGGTCGGTGGACCATATCATTTTAGGAGATCGAGGTGACGCAGCAACACCAGAGGCTGGTGCAAACGGAGGCGGACCAGTCTAGTACAGGAGCACAGGATTCAGGATCAGTGAGTGATTAATAGTTAGCTTCCGCGAGTGATCTTGTAGTGAGGATATGATGTACAGGGCATGAGCCCTTATTTATTGTATCTTTGTTATCTTTCTATTCAGTTATATCATGTGGACATTTATATTTCATGTTGATTCTGTGGACTTGTCTTCTTTAATGAACTTTTCTTTGTGATCGAGTTGGCCGGCAGGATCGGCATTTTGTAGTGGCGACCTTCCCGAGCGAGGGTGTCACCGCAAAACGGCGGTTCTGGGCCTAAGACCCGGGTGTTTGCAGGAAAAAAAGGGGTCTTACATACCCACAGAAGGAGTGCGGACTCAGAACGCTCCCGTGTTCGTTGCGCGCTCAGGGAACTCCCGTGTTCGTTGCGCGCTCAGGACACTCCTGTGTTCGTTGCGCGCTTAGGATGCTCCCGTGTTCCTTGTGCGCTTAGGACGCTCCCGTGTTCCTTGCGCGCTCAGGATGCTCCCGTGTTCGTTGCGCGCTCAGCATGCTCCCGTGTTCGTTGCGCGCTCAGGACGCCCCCGTGTTCGTTGCGCGCTCAGGACACTCCCGTGTTCGTTCCGCGTTCTGTACATACTTCCGTATTCCCGACACGCGCGCAGTTAACCTTTCTTAATTTATCAGATTGTAGGTCTTGTTCATCGCCTTCATCACCTTCAACGAAGCTGCCCGAACTGACCGAACTGCCAGAAGGGCGAAACGGTTATTTACGAAAAATGGCAATCTGTATGCTCCAAATCGACCAGCGTGATTCACCCGTCCGGTGGTTACAGTGGTTACCACTGCGAAATTACCGGGCTACCCCCGCCCAAGGCTACAGAAGGAGCTCATCATGACCTTCATTTCAAGACACCTTGCCTTCTACGCCCGAGAGAGCTCTGTTGAAAATTTCCTCTGAATTCTCCTTTGGCGCTTGAAGATCTCTTTCGGATTTCGAAGATCTCCTTCTCGTGCTTGATGATTTCCTTCATTCAGGAGGACAATCTTACTAAGCAATTGGGATTCCTTCGGGGTCCATAAAGACGACTCGGTCATCTCACTTTTGTTCTCAGAAGAAGAAGCATTCAGCTTTTCGAGAGGCGACATGTCACCTTAGTAGTTCTCTCTCTACCATTGTAACGAGCAGCGGCCTGTCGCGCTCGAGTTCTTAATTTCAACTTTTAACACCCCAGAAGATAGTGCAATTTGGCCGGCACAGCACCGGCCGCGTGATTTTTCACAATTTCTGGGTTTTCCACGTTAAAAGTCTCCGTGTCATTTACTAACTTCTTTCATTGACTGTTTGCGTGTTCGGTTTGCTTCTGAGCTAAGGTGGTTCAATTAGACAAGTTTACCAGAGCACCCGAGCAACCCGCAATAGTTTGGCGTCGTCTGTGGGAATATTGTTCCCAAAACTCTACGAAGATTTTCCAAAGTCAGAATTCACTTCGCAGCAATACTCGTAACTGATAACAATGGCCAGAAGGAGTGCTCGCACCACTGAAGAATCAATCCCAGAGGGGCGTGTCGATCCAACTCCCTCACATTCACTCATAAACGTGCTTCCCGCGGAAGAAGCGGGAATTGCTCTCATGATAACATTGGAAGGGCGCATGCGTCAAGTGGAAGAGCATCAAACTGAGATGTTAAACCTACTGAGAAATCTCGAGGTTCCTCGATCTCCTGCTCCACCTCCAATGTCGAATGTTCCGCTCCCCCCAGCCCTGAATCATGCTCTGATCGAGGCAGCGGTTCGGGAGAATAATGTCTCAGAAGAACTGTCAGATGCAACAAGCTCTGCTCATCTCGCTCGTCCAACCAGGGGACCAGGAGACGACCCCCATCACCAACGCCAAGAAAGAATTCGCCCCGGGCAAGTTATAGGAAGAATCACTCGCTAAGAAATTCACGACGTAATCGCCAAAGAATACGAACAAATAGGAAGAGCCTTTGTCCACCGCCCACTTCACCACGACTCGTCATTAGCACCCGAGGTTCTGGCGCATCCGGTACCGCACGGCTTCAAGCTCCCAAACATTGAGACGTTCGACGGAATAGACGATCCGCTGGAGCACGTCAACCACTTCACCACCATCATGAGGATCTACAACGCCCCAGATCAGTTGTTGTGCCAAGTGTTCCCGACAAAGCTAAAGGGGCAAGCACGAACCTAGTTTCACTCTCTCATAGAAGGAGACATCAACAATTTTGCAGAGCTGGCTCGACAATTCAAGATCAATTCATCGCAAAACGAAGGACCATTCAGGGCCCTTCCCACCTTTCAGGAATTCGACAGAATGAGAGAGAGACACTTAAGGATTTCTTTTGCCGCTTCACTAGTGAGGCACGACAAATCCCATGAGTAGATCCTGAGCTTCTACGAGGATTTTTTCTCGGAGGGCTCCGTCCTGGTAGCTTTTACTCCGCACTAATGCAGAACACTGTGCCCAGCTACACATACCTCGTTAACTGAGTCGAGGCCCAAATTGCAGCTGATGAGGCAATTGAAGCGCACCGCGCAGCAATTTGAGGGGTCGAAGAGGAAGAGAGAAGAGCCACCACCACAGTTGATTCCCAATAAGAACAACAAGCATTGAGACAATCCCAGCCGAGACTGAAGATCTCGCCAGCATCAGGACTATACTTCCCTGAACACTACCAGAACTAACATTCTTCTTGCCATCCGTGAAAACAACGCACTTCACAGACCGGAGCCGCTTCCGCCGAACAGAGGAAACCAGTCACAATATTGCGACTTCCATCACGGGCATGAACACAGTACTGAAGGTTGCAACCGGTTGAAGGAGGAAATCAAGCATCTTCTCTGGCAAGGTCTCCTTGGAAAGTTTTTACTAAACCAAGTCCTGAACCAACACGGACCTCAGGCTGACAATCCAGTAAAGGACAACATCGTACCCTGCCACGGATGAGCCAGAGGTACCGGGAAGGGGAACTTTCCCCTTAGTAGAGTGCGTATATCCCGCGTTTCATATATCATCAATTTCTATTTTTTGCTTCTTCCAGTTTATCTCTTTTAAAACAGTAAGCCGCAAGATTGTACTTGTGCGCATGTACCAATTATGTATTTAAAATTACTACTGCTAATTTCTGGCTCCATTAGCGATACGGATCTCCTGAAGTAAGGCTATAAACGTTAAGGCCATGACTTTCGGTACGAACACCAAGAAGCTAACTCGCCAAACATGGCGATGAGAAAAGGCCTCTTACAAGTGGAGGATTGGCGCCGAGGAAGACAATCTTAATCAAGTCTGCCCAAAAGACAATCTCTCCACCGCGCTGCATGGACAACTTGTAATATCTAGTTGCCAACCAAAATCACATAGAGGGGGGTGAATAGGTGATAACTGCGTCTTTTGCGGAATTGAAAATCTTGAAAATAAAGAACGCACAGAATGCAAATCACAATCACAGACGACGCAAGAAATTTATAGTGGTTCCCCGTTCTTGGGTACTCCACTTGCCGGCCTCGCCAATCTAGCACCACAGCTAGACTTGACTACTTCACTAAATCTCGGATCAAGAACGATCCTACAAATCTCAGAGTCAAAACTCTTACAACTCGGAGATCAATCTCCTACAAACTCAGAGAGAACCCTCTCTTACAACTCGGAGAATACCTCTCCTACAACTCGGAGAACAATCTCTCCTACGATCAAATGTAAAATTGATATTGAAATTATACTTAATGAATCACGATCAGATCTGAATAATTTGATGAGGATCTTCTTCTTTCTTGAGATAGAAATGGCTTCGGCTTGACGTTGAAGAAGAAGAATCAAATCGGCACAAATCAGATCTTCTAAGGTCTTGATCGATCCAATGAAAACAGGACGAGTGAGTCGATGATCGATCGACCTTTTTCTTCCACTTGGAGACGAAATCAGATAACATACGATCGAACTCCAACAACGGCGATGCACGGCACTAGACGACGATCTTGGATCAGATTAGGTTTTAGAAAATACGAACTCTGATCTTCTAATTATCTTATGTCCTTCCATAGGAGTAATTCTTATATAGATAAAGGCCTAACGGATTAACCTTAAAAACGAGGAAGGACGTCACGTCAATTTGACGGAAAAGACTTGTCGTCAAGTAGGAAAACAAAGTTTACGAGAAAAGATAGAACCAGACTTCTCGAGAGATCCAAGACTTCTCGAGATAAACCGGCTAGTTCTCGAAAAACAGCTTTAGAAGAGAATATCAAAGAATTATGACAGGGCTTCTCGAGAGATACAAGACTTCTCGAGAGCATAAGAAACTTCTCGAGAGCATAAGAAACTTCTCGAGAGTGAAAGGACTTCTCGAAAGCTGAGCTGAGACAGACTTCTCGAAAATAACTGAAAAAGAAGTTTTCTCGAAAACTAAGGGGACTTTTCGAGATAACAATGGTTTCTCGAGAAAAGAAAATAACTACTCGAAATATTCAACTTTTTCGAGAAAGACCTCTGAGACAACCCTTCTCGAAAAATAACAAGGACTTCTCGAGAGCATAAAAGGACTTCTCGAAAAGTACCTTTACATCTCGAAAAATTTACTTAGGAAAAATTTCTTCCTTTGTCTTTAGACCAATGCTGCACACCAAGCTTTGAATCTTTAATGTCTTGATCATAAAGTGTATCCCAATTGAGAGATCACACATGAGTCAACCCCATACCCCATACAATGAAGAATTACATTGCATGAGACTGTGCTTATTGACCCACTGTGACCTGACATTAGTCTACACTTAGCAATGTGAACCTGCAAGAACAATACTAGAAAAATATATCAAATACACAAACAATTCAATCTTGGTTCAAAGTTGACTTTCTACAAATCAAGGTTATTGTGGATACAATACCCAACAATCTCCCCCTATTTGTAGAAGTCAGAATCCTACTTACCAAGATGAATTGTATCAAATATAAAATATAAAAAAAATATACTGGAAAGAACATTAAAAACAATATCTAAATATAAGAACATGATTGTCACATCAAAACCAAAAACTATATTTAGATTTAAGATTGTCTAATGAATTAATGTTCACACAGGCATATAAAAATAAAGTTTTAAAGATCTTCAAAGACTTGGCTTCAGATATTTGCATTTCTCTTTCTCAACATTTCTTGCCTTTCAAAATAAACATATGGCTTTGGATGATACTTGGGAGGAGCTTCTGGAGCTGTTGGATTGTTGTACCCATAATTCTTGAAATAGATTCTTCTCTTGATTTGGCTTGTCTCATACTTTTTCCATTCAGAAGTGCTGTACAGATCAGAAGCTTTCACATTCCCTTCTTCTACAAGCTTGAGAGAGTTAAGAATGATAATCTTTGAAACTGGACTCCAAAGTTCTGGATAAACCTTTGTTTCATCTACCATAGCTTTGCCAGAACCTGCTGAGCTGGAGCCAGGAACAGATCTGCTTGCAGAAGGTCCATCACCATACTTCCTTTTCCTAGAATAATGCATGGAGGAGTGAGTCTCAATTGAAGGATTAGCATCAAACTGCTCTGCTGGCCTTGGAGAAAATTGAGGAACTGAAGGAGCATCAGATTGAACTTGATCAAAATGAGGAGGAGGTTGAGCAGGGTCAATACCCAAATCAGGAAAGATTTCATGGTGGAGCCAAACAGCAGTATTAGAGGTGAAATCTTTTAACTCATTGACCTGCTTTTGGACACCTTGGGACAACTGCTCAAACCTATTAATCAAATGTCTATGAAAATCAAAAAGAGTTTGATCAAATAATCCAGTCATCTTCTCAGTTATACTGTCCTCCCCCTTTCTGACTTATACAGATAGGGTTTGGAGAATAGAATCTTTAAACTGTCCAACCTCATCAATAATCTTAAAGGTATTTTCCTCTTCCTTTGAAGCCATGTACTCTTGGGTTTTTCTGACTTGAACTACTTCTGCAAGAACTGTGGCTACACTTTTGATGGTGTGATCAATGGCCTTTCCTCCCTGAATAACAACTTCTTTCATTTGATCTGAACTAGTTTTGAACTCTTTCAACTTCTTGGCCACTTCCTTTTCAATATCAGACAATCTTGCATGGACTTCTTTGAAGGAGTAATCTATTTTGGCACTTTGTCTTTGAAGCATTAATTCAACTTTACCAAGAATTGTACTTTCATCAAAAAGAGATGGAGGAATAGGGGCTGGAAGAACTTCCTCTGGTATATCTTCAATAATAACTGAACTTTGGAGCTTCACAGGAGATATGTTGATTCTCTCATTTTCTTCATCAACAGGTTTTTCCTGATCATCCTTGTTTGTTTCTAAGCAAGGCTCTTGCTCCCCCTCAATATGTACTGGGGGAGGAGATGAACCATGCACTGAAGCATCATCTACTTCTAGATTAAAATCATAGTCAACCCCTGACCCACCCATGTGGTCACTAGTGCTAAGCACATCATCAGCACCCTTTAGAATTTCACTTACCACATCTGCTATGGTGGAATCAACTCTGTCTTCATTAATAGCTGGAGGAGGTGAGAAATGATCAACTTGTTCTTGTAACAAAGAAGTGTATCCCATAGGAGTATCTGACAAAACTTGAGTATCTGGGATGGATGGAATTTTGGAAGGAACTTGATTTGAAGGAACTTGTTTTGATGGATCCTGAGCTGATGGAGGAAGAACTGTGTTTGTTGGAGGAGGAAGACTTGGCTCTGCTGAGGGAATGGTATCTTGTGGAGCTGGAGATGGAGATGGATCTGGAACTAGACGTCAAAACTCTTACAACTCGGAGATCAATCTCCTACAAACTCAGAGAGAACCCTCTCTTACAACTCGGAGAATACCTCTCCTACAACTCGGAGAACAATCTCTCATACGATCAAATGTAAAATTGATATTGAAATTATACTTAACGAATCACGATCAGATCTGAATAATTTGATGAGGATCTTCTTCTTTCTTGAGATAGAAATGGCTTCGGCTTGACGTTGAAGAAGAAGAATCAAATCGGCACAAATCAGATCTTCTAAGGTCTTGATCGATCCAATGAAAACAGGATGAGTGAGGCGATGAGCGATCGACCTTTTTCTTCCACTTGGAGATGAAATCAGATAACATACGATCGAACTCCAACAATGGCGATGCACGGCACTAGACGACGATCTTGGATCAGGTTAGGTTTTAGAAAATACGAACTCTGATCTTCTAATTATCTTATGTCCTTCCATAGGAGTAATTCTTATATAGATAAAGGCCTAACGGATTAACCTTAAGAACGAGGAAGGACGTCACGTCAATTTGACGGAAAAGACTTGTCGTCAAGTAGGAAAACAAAGTTTACGAGAAAAGATAGAACCAGACTTCTCGAGAGATCCAAGACTTCTCGAGAGAAACCGGCTAGTTCTCGAAAAACAGCTTTAGAAGAGAATATCAAAGAATTATGACAGGGCTTCTCGAGAGATTGATGAGTCCTGATCATATACACTTTTATGGACTCATCTGGGCCATCTATTTAGTCTTTTCACTGCACTTTAGCCCTGTTTTAGCTCATATTGGTCATTCTATGCTAGGTGCACTTCTAGGCCCATTTTGGTGTGATTTCATGCTTTTCTTCATTAGTAGTTTTCATGCTCCGTTAGGTGCCACTTTCAGTGGCTAGATTCGTGGTTGTGCTGGAATAGGAGTCGTGCAGGTGTTCCCGGTGCAATTCTGCACAGGAACACTGCGCACGATCACCGGTTCTATTGCGCACAACCACTGGTCGTGCGCCACTGATCGTGCGCACTTAACACCTTTTTATGAGTTCTGTTTGGTGCAGTGCGCACGACCATCTACGCTAGTGCGCACGACCACCGGTCGTGCGCCACTGCTCGTGCGCACTTACCATTTAATTTCCGAGTTCTGTTTGCTGTAGTGCGCACGACCATCAACTCCAGTGCGCACGACCACCGGTCGTGCGCCACCGGTCGTGCGAACATGTTATTTCATAATTTCTGTCTTTGCAGGTTCCGTCCAGGCAGAGCGCACGATCACAGGATTCTAGTGCGCACGACCACTGGTCGTGCGCCACTGACCATGCGCACTGTTTATTCCAGCGCCTATAAATTCCGCTGCTCGCGATTTAGGTCAGATCCATCGTCTTCTTCCGCCGTTTTCCGCCCGGTTCCGCCCAGATTCGCCCCTCCACCGTCGCCCACCATATGGAGGTGCTCCGGGCTTGCTCTTCACGCCAATCTTGAGCCGGAGTTTCCTCTCGGCCTCCTCCTTCATCCAAGAGCTCCAAAGGAAGACCTAGCCGCCATTACCATCAAGCAAGAGGAAGTTTGCAACCTCTACCGGATCGTGACACGAAGAAGACGGGTCCATTGGAGAGTCGTGACAGCTCTCTCTACCCCGGACGTAGTTGCGGACCGAGCTTGGACGCGGATTGACAACCCGGCGATTCCAACCGTGAATCTCCAACGAGCCTTCGGATTCAGTCAATTTCTTGCCTTGTTCTCTTCTTATTGATTGTTGTAATAGTTAGATCTTTTGTATTTTGATGAAGAACACTATAGACCTTGCTATTTAAAGTTATTTCATGTCTATGTGAAATACCCTTTTTTGTTTATTTGTGTGCTTGAGGTGCGCCCCATTCCATCCTCCATCCCGCCGTCACGTCCGGTGCCGCACTAGCAATTGCTAGTGGCGTGCTTGTCGAAGAGGTGCTTGCGACCCTCATTCCGTTAGCCTACTCGTCCATCCGCCTACCGAAGCGTGGCATAGCGGCCCGTGTATTCCATCCCGCCTAACGAAGCAGCGCGCTCAAGGCCTGCATAGTTCGATCCGTTTGCCTACTCGTCCATCCGCCCTTACGAAGTAGTGCGTTCAAGGTCTACGTAGTCATCCATCCCGCCAAGCGAAGCACTGCATAACGGCATTGCATAGGAGTAGTTGATAGCTTTTATTTTATTTTTCCAAAATCCAACCCAACTCCCCCGCATTCCATCCGATTTAAGGACTTCAATCTCAAGTCCTTCCTCGAAACCTAACTCCACCTTACTGTGTTCCTCAAGAGACCGACACTCGGGGATTTTCCCCATTATTATTACTTGCGCGACCGGTGCACTTGCCGAATCCTCGCATCAGAGATACAAGACTTCTCGAGAGCATAAGAAACTTCTCGAGAGCATAAGAAACTTCTCGAGAGTGAAAGGACTTCTCGAAAGCTGAGCTGAGACAGACTTCTCGAAAACAACTGAAAAAGAAGTTTTCTCGAAAACTAAGGGGACTTTTCGAGATAACAATGGTTTCTCGAGAAAAGAAAATAACTACTCGAAAAATTCAACTTTTTCGAGAAAGACCTCTGAGACAACCCTTCTCGAAAAATAACAAGGACTTCTCGAGAGCATAGAAGGACTTCTCGAAAAGTACCTTTACATCTTGAAAAATTTCTTCCTTTGTCTTGAGACCAATGCTGCACACCAAGCTTTGAATCTTTAATGTCTTGATCATAAAGTGTATCCCAATTGAGAGATCACACATGAGTCAACCCCATACCCCATACAATGAAGAATTACATTACATGAGACTGTGCTTATTGACCCATTGTGACCTGACATTGGTCTACACTTAGCAATGTGAACCTGCAAGAACAATACTAGAAAAATATATCAAATACACAAACAATTCAATCTTGGTTCAAAGTTGACTTTCTACAAATCAAGGTTATTGTGGATACAATACCCAACATAACTCTTCACTGTGCTGCTTGGGCAACTTGCCACAACGATGCTTGAGCAACTCGCCACCGCATGTTCAGACCATCATAATAAGACTTAGAACCGTAAGGGTCTGTCCCTCGTGCAGTCATCCTCGGTTTGAAGACTAACACTCTTCACAGTCGACTTTGGGGCATGTTCCCACATAGCCATAAGGCTTGTCCCTCATACGGTCATACTCAGTTTGAAGACTAACACTTTTCACTGCCGACTTCGGGGCGTGTTCCCCCCCTTTAACCAAACACGTCGGAAGAAATGCCAGATGGAACAATGGAGTCACTAGACACCAAGTCATCACTACAATAACATTTTGCATAACAAAACGATACTTCAAAAATAACCAGGAAAATAGAGTCACAAGACGCAAAAGTGTCAACACAATGTTATATGTATCGAGAAGAGACTGCAGAATATGAAGTGAAAGCAACCTCGCATTCATCCATCGGCAATGACTCTGATCCAAGCCGCCACAAAGAAGATAGTAAAACCTATGATCTCCTCCACGCAGTAATCCGGACTCCGAAGGTTTGGTGGGATTATGATGTGCACCCATAGGTTCATAAGCACTCCCGGGGTGCGTTTTGAGGAGGCTCCACAAAATAGAAGTGGATTTAGTGGGGTCAAAGTCCAACCCATGATCATAAGGGTGGAGGAATCCATCTGCGCGAGATTCGCACTTCGTTAGCGTCGGGCACGGTCAAGACCGCACCCCACTAATGGGGTGCGGGTAACCCGCACCCCCTTAAGGGGTGCGGCCGTACCACCCGTGGTGGGGTGCAGCCAAACCACACCCTCCCATGGGGGACGCAGCTAACCCGCACCTCCCTATGGGGGGTGCGGCCAACCCGCACTCCCCATGGGGGGGTGTCAAACCGCACCCCCCATGTTGGGGGGCGACCAAACCACATCCCCCATAACGGGGTACCGGCAGGCACCCCCCCCTGCAGGGGATGCGGTCGAAACAGCACCCCCTCGACAGGCGCGGTCGGGGCCCAGTTTCTCCTTGGGAGGCACATTTTCTCATTTCCCGAGTGACATGATCTTCAAAGAGCGCATCCTCGTGTTCATTGTGACCGCTCTCTAACGGCGTTCGTTTGTTCCCTTGGTTCTCAATTCACTCAGAAAATCTCCGTGTTCGTTGCGCACTGATAACTTCCTAAAAAGAAGTTATCTAGCCCTTTATTTTGACTTATTATTTTATTATAAATGAAAAAGTGATCAAAATGAATATAAAATAGAAATAAATTCATGTTTATTTCAATTATGGATCATATGACTAAAATCTTATGTTTTCTTATTAGAATCGCCGAAGAAATCGACTCGGAGAAAAAAAGCTGGACTTAAATATTTTGGCCGGTTCAAGTTGTTATAACATCCATTTTTGGATGTTACAACAAATCTGGGCAGATTTCAAATTCAAAATTTCGAATTTGCATCATTTTCAAATATGGAAGGACACATCTATTGGGAGGGGCTGCTCATTTTTAAGGAAGGAAATAACCACCAGAAGGGAGACGAAATTGGAGAGGGAAAATGGAGTTTTGGAGAGAAAGAGAACTAGGGTTGGCGAAAAATCCTAGGGGAGAAGAAGGAGACCGGACTGGATCTTCAGCGGATTGTGCACATCTTTGAGTGGAATTTTCTACACTATTTGACTCTCTTAAGCATGTCTAGTAAGATCTTTCTTATTTGGTTTAATCTCTCCACCATGAACTAATTTCCTAGATCTTGTATGTTGTGGGTACTTTGTTTTATTGTGATGCTTAGATTCTAAATTCTAGTATGGATGTTTGAAATATTATCTTTATCAAATTCATGATTTTGTTGGAAAGTTTGGCTTAAGTTCATCTTTAAAATTTGCTTGACAAGATTCGAGAGAGGAGTCAGGCTAGATGATTGCTTTATATTGCGTGACAAGATTTGAGAGAGCAGTCGCATAAATATTTCACCAAAGTTTCCGTTTTTATACTGCACTGCGAGATTCGAGAGAGGAGCGGTGAAAGTATACCATGAATTTCAATATAGCATAAAGGTAGAAAGAGATTTCGTCTTTTGCTAGCAACATCGATTGTGTGCTTATGTTAGTCTTTTCCACCTAAGTTAGAGATAACTAGGGGAATTAAGGTAACGGATTTCATAGATCGAGAGATGATGACATCCACTTTCAAATCGTTGCAAGATAGTTAATCAAACATTTCATAAAGATTCTTTCATAAAAATCATCATAATAAGCAAAGGAAATCAATATACAAGATTATCTCTCAAAAACTGATTTTTCTCCAATTAAGTTGGTAAAAGTATTTTTAAGTAAACCTTGTTTAGTTTTGTTATTATTGTTAATTGTTCATTATTAAAAACTCACTCTGATTATTCCGCCTGAATTTAAAGAAAAGGTAGAGCTAGTACTTGCGAGCACTAAATTAATCACTTCTCCGAGGGAACGATCTTTTCTCACTTTATATTACTTGATTCGACACGTGCACTTGCGTTAAAACGTAAATCTATTTTGGGCGTATCAAGTTTTTGGCGCCGTTGCCGGGAAAGTGCAACTATTTAGTGATTCTCTTCTTGCAATATTAGTAAATCCAGAGTATTTAGAGATCAAGTATTTTGTTTTATTTTATTTTATTTTATTAGAATTCTGCTTAATGCATGTCCAGATATCGTTGTTGAAACCAGCAAAAAATGTTGAAACCAGCAACTGGTCTCTTGAGTTCGGACCCACTGGGGGTGTAGCCGATGCTTATTTCTCCCTCACTAGACTCTCTTGACGGTGGATGCTGGAAACGGAATAGACCCAAGGCTGAAGCGAGGAGGTCCCGCCACACACCCGGAAGATCTTAGAGAGCTTCCCCTCCCAAACCAAAGCTCAACTGGGCACCTTGGAGGGCACTGGCTGCCAACCAAAACTAGCCTGGAGGAGAGGATTCTCTAAAATCGGATCTCCTTCAAGGTGCCCTTAAGGGTCTATTTATAGATTTTTCTAGGTTGGTCTGCAAATAACATGAATCCGCCTTTTAATTTTACTAACAGCACCCCAAATTGGTCTGCTAACAGCCTAACTCTGCTGTTCCGAAGGGCTATTTGCATCCCACCAGGGGTATTATGGTCATTTTCCCCTCACACCCCTTTGGGCGAGTGGTCCGTGAGGGCACCATTCGCTGGGCACCCGCCTGGCTGGGCGAATGCCCACGCTTCTTGGCGAGTGGTCCGTGAGGGCACCACTCGCCTAGCGCCTTCTCTCCTACAGCTTACCCCCACCAACTCGGGGGCATTTTTACCTTCCTTAGCCTGGGCGAGTGACCCGGCGAATGATCCGGACGACCCAGGTTTCGCCAGTTGGCTGGGGGCCCACTCGACGAATACGGGTTGTACACAATCCCCGCTCTTTACGAGCGGTTTTTATGATCGTAAAGAACAGTCCAACCCTGTATTCGGTGAGTGCTTGCTGACTGGATCCATAAGATTTCGTGGGTCCTACCGCCACCTTATATATACCTCCTCCTGTCAGATTTTCGTTGGACCACTTTCATACCTTGGCCCGGAGTTTTCTTTCTCTGGACCTTTCGCTACTTTCAATGTCTTTCCACAAACCTTCCTCGAGACCCCTCTCGCGGGAGATGATCGAACGTCTGGCTGCGGCCCAGATTGCGACCGCCCCGAAGACGGCCAGATTTGCTCCCTGACTTAAATCCAAGAGGGATGCGAGCGTTCCTTACGTCTCGCGGCGAGCCCAAGCGATTCGGATGATTCGCCAGAGAGGCGAGACTGCCTCGGAATCTCCGACGAATGCCCCTCCAGACCCCGGGACTCAGGTACGGAGATTTCTCCTGCCTTTCTTTTCTGTTTCCGCCTTCTTATTCTTCAATTGATCTGGCCATTCGCAGGGGGTTTCGGTACCTGAGGACGGCCATGGGGCCATTTTGGGCAGTGCTGTGGTGCCACCTCCCGCGGACGAGGTACCTCCTCCTGATCTGGATCTTGCTCCTCCGCCTCCTCCTGGGGAGACTGTACCCCAATCCCGTGAGTTGTGAACCTTCTCGCTTTTTCCTTTTATGTTGTCGGCTACTAACCATTACCTTTTCGCAGCCCTCAACCCTGACGTCCCGCTGCGGGACTCCATTCCTCCAAGTCCCCCTGCTCAGGTGAACCCCTCTGTCACCGTGAATGAACGGAGGGTCTCCCCTGAGCGAGAGCTGGATCAGCATCTCCGTGCTGATGACCGTGCGGATGTTCCGGTTCCTCCTCCGCCTTACCGTCCGGGGAGAGGGAAGGTCCTACCACCTTCCGCGGGCTTGTCTGGGGTCTTCCCCCATTCGTCTCGCCCTTCAGGTCATAGGGAACCCGTCCCCGGTTAGTTTACTCCTCTGACCCCATAGCATTCACATATTTTATTGCAACTGACTTAATTTTGATTTCGCAGGCTATCGGGAGGCCTCTCCTTTTGACTCCTTCAACGAGGGGGGAGAGGGAATGCTCTCGCCTCTCCCTTCCCCTGGGGATCTCGCTGACTTTCTGGGTGATTCCTCGGATCACGCGACCCTGAAGGATCGAATCTCGGAGGTCCGGGGGAAGCTCATCCATATCCAGCGAAACGTAGCCGACCAGGTGGACGACGTGCGGCTGAGAGTCGCGCGTGAGTTAAAGGACCTCCATCGGGACTACTCGCGCCTTCTCACCACGGTGGAGCGCCTGGGGGGCGAAGGAGGGGAGTTGTCTCCCGAAACACACGCCGCGCGAGCCCGGGATCAACTTCAACTGGCTTCCCATGAGATCACCAATATACTCGCTTATTACCGCCCGCGAATGCCCATGGAAGCTGGGTCGCGAAAGCGAGGTCGGTGGATCTGGGAGGAGTATTGAGCCAGTCTTCGTTCGCCCTTCTTGTAATCTTTCTGTTTTCTGTAGCGCGGATGCTGGATTTTTATTTCCGTTTGTAATAATCTTATACCCTGTGCTTTGCGAATGCTCTATGCTTTATCTTTTATTTCCTATATCTTGCTTGGGTATTGCCGAATGTTTTATTATTGCCGAATGCTTTTCCAACCTCGTTGCGTAGCCGCGGAATGAATAGACATAGGGCATTTGCCATTAATGGGCGAGAGGGACCGGCTCGGGCTTCGAGGTGTCGGGGAGGCGCGATGGCTATCCGCACACCCGTGGCCTCGAAAGCCCAAACGCCGTTTAGTCCCTCTATAAATAAGTATTTCAACCACCGTATTAAATACCTAACCATCCGCTCTCTTTCCTTGCGCTAGCACTCGCGCTTCTTCCTTATCTGTTGCTCCCCTTTCCTTCTTCACTCGCAAAAATGGGTGGCGATGCGGAAGGCAGGGCCAAGTGCGCCAGCGCATTCGCCAACCACGTCTTCGATTCCTGCGACCTCTCCGAGGAGGCTTACCTGACTGCCGTCGCCGACTACGTCCCGCCGGGTTTCGAGGGGCGAAAGCCCAGGCCGGACGAGCGTCTGAACTCCATCTCGCCTTGTGCTCTCGCGATCCCGCTAGAGCATTTCGAGGTGGGGTTTCGCCTCCCGATCTGGCCGGAACTCCGCCAGACCTTCCGATACTACGGGGTCGTGCCTGGCCAGCTCAACCCCAACTCCATCGCTATGTTGGTCGGGTACGCGAGCTACCTGCGAGAAGAGGGAATCGAGTTCTCGCTGCCCGTCTTCCGCAAGCTCTATACCTTCCGCTGCACCAATGGTATCTCGTTCTTCTCGGGACTGAGCCCCCTAAAGCACTACGGGCTCCCGAACAAGAACCATGACTGGGTTCGCCGCTTTATTTTCGTAAGCGGGAACCTGGGGAACACTCTTCTCGCGCCGGTGCAGGAGGAGGAGTCAACCTTCCGCCCCCCGACCCTAGGGGGGCACGAGGCCAAACTCCACCAATACATCCTGGAGCACGGGATGGATCTCGTCCATCTCCGGCGAAACGTCAACTCGCTTCCACCCGTTCCGCAGGGCGAGGGTAAGTGTTCGAGACTTCATTCGCTTTCGCTTTGTGATTTTTACATCATTCGCTAGAACCATTTGCTATATTATGCAGGTGTGCGCCACTTCCCCTTCATCCGCCGCGTCCCTCCGGATCCGCCCTCTCTCTCGCACAGGCCTCCGCGGATGCCTGTCGGGAGGAACCTTCTTCCTCCAAGCTTGGCGGAAAGAAGCGCAAGCCAGCGGTGCTGACCTCTTCCTCTTCCAAGAAGCCCAAAAACCCCCCCTCCGCCAAGGGGAAGGGGGTCCTGGACGAGACCCTCGGGGCGGGTGCTCAGATCCAAGCCCTGGGGACGAGTGCGCCAGGAGAGACCACCCCTCGCGCGGGACCGTCGTTGCCGCCGCCCCCACTTCCCAGGGACCACCGGAACTTCCCCAGCGGCGAGAAGTACATGGACCCCTCGGGGGCTCCCTTGGTCAAGTGGGACAGGAATGCTAACCGGTTTTCGCTCTCTACCCTCCATCCGTCGTGGATAGAGAGCGATCTCGCCAGCGGTGAGGCTTACGCCATCGCGTATGCCCTCTATGGCCGAGAAGACGCCGAAGTCTATGATGCCGAGACGACCCAGATTCTCGCTCATGAGAGTGCCAGGGCCATGCTGCGGGCGCTCGAGATCGCGCACATGTCTTCGCGCCGGAGCATCAAACTGGCGCGGGACTTGGCGGAGGTTGTGGAGTCCCGGTCCGCTGCTTCTACCGAGGCGCAGGAGCTTAGGACTAAGCTGGCGGCTGCGGAGACCCTTCTCGCCAACCGCCCTGTCGCAGAGGTGTGTATATTTTCTCCTTTCCCGCGAGTGACTTGTTGCCGATTGACAAACTTTATTCTTACCACCTTTGTTATCATTTTTCAGGATACCATGGTTGCCGAGATGCTCCGCGCTCGGGTGGCCGGCCTTGAGGATGAAATCCGTCTGGCCAAAGCCGAAGTCCAGCGATTGCGAGAGGCTGGTGCGTCAGCACTCGACCCGGGGAGCGGGGGCCATTTTTATCCCCATCACGAGTTGGAGCAGCTGATGCAAGAGAACGCGCAGAATGTCGTCAAGCATGCGCTGCAGGTGCTGCAGCGAGCGGGATACCTGAAGGCGGAGGCCGAACGCCTTTCCGCTCGCCAAGTCATCCCCGAGCTTTACATTCCAATCCCCTTTCCTGAGGACGACCACGTCGAGCCGCGAGAAGACGCCCTCATCCCAGAATCTGGTGAGAGCGACGGATCTTCAAGCGAGAAATCTGTTGATCCTTGAGAAGGGCCTCTTGTATTTTCTCTTTTTGCATTTATCCTTTTGATTGTAATCTTGAACGGGCGAGTGCCTTTTAAAGATGTATATATTGACTACAATTTGTGTTATTCTCGGCTTTCCTCTCATTCGCCGCTATATCTCGCTAGGCTCGCTAGGACGTTAACTGCGGCTACTTTGGCCACACAGCGAATGCCCGAGGATGACTTTACCATGCTGCCCCTCTTCGACTTCCCGCTTCCTATTCCACTCGAAACCCCTTACCATTCGCTCGGGTCGGGGTTTCGCCTAGGTAGTTAGGAAGAAAGATGAGGTACACCTTGCTGGCGCGTGGTCCCTGCGAGTGTTCTCGAGATCCACCCTTGAGAGCTTGGAACCTGCCACCGAGTGAGCCTTCAGACCTGCCAGCTAGGTGAGAGCCTGGACAGCGGGTCTGCTCGGGGCCAACCTCTGGAACATAGAACCTGCCACCGAGTGAGCCTTCGGACCTGCCAGCTAGGTGAGAGCCTGGACAGCGGGTCTGCTCGGGGCCAACCTCTGGAACATAGAACCTGCCACAGCTAGGTGAGAGCCTGGACAGCGGGTTTGCTCGGGGCCAACCTCTGGAACATGGAACCTGCCACCGAGTGAGCCTTCGGACCTGCCAGCTAGGTGAGAGCCTGGACAGCGGGTCTGCTCGGGGCCAACCTCTTGAACATGGAACCTGCCACCGAGTGAGCCTTCGGACCTGCCAGCTAGATGAGAGCCTGGACAGCGGGTCTGCTCGGGGCCAACCTCTTGAACATGGAGCCTGCCACCGAGTGAGCCTTCGGACCTGCCAGCTAGGTGAGAGCCTGGACAGCGGGTCTGCTCGGGGCCAACCTCTGGAACATGGAAACTGCCACCGAGTGAGCTTTCGGACCTGCCAGCTAGGTGAGAGCCTGGACAGCGGGTCTGCTCGGGGCCAACCTCTTGAACATGGAACCTGCCACCGAGTGAGCCTTCGGAACTGCCAGCTAGGTGAGAGCCTGGACAGCGGGTCTGCTCGGGGCCAACCTCTGGAACATGGAACCTGCCACCGAGTGAGCATTCGGACCTTCCAGCTAGGTGAGAGCCTGGACAGCGGGTCTGCTCGGGGCCATCCTCTTGAACATGGAACCTGCCACCGAGTGAGCCTTCGGACCTGCCAGCTAGATGAGAGCCTGGACAGCGGGTCTGCTCGGGGCCAACCTCTTGAACATGGAACCTGCCACCGAGTGAGCCTTCAGACCTGCCAGCTAGGTGAGAGCCTGGACAGCGGGTCTGCTCGGGGCCAACCTCTTGAACATGGAACCTGCCACCGAGTGAGCCTTCGGACCTGCCAGCTAGGTGAGAGCCTGGACAGCGGGTCTGCTCGGGGCCAACCTCTGGAACATGGAACCTGCCACCGAGTGAGCCTTCGGACCTGCCAGCTAGGTGAGAGCCTGGACAGCGGGTCTGCTCGGGGCCAACCTCTTGAACATGGAACCTGCCACCGAGTGAGCCTTCGGACCTGCCAGCTAGATGAGAGCCTGGACAGTGGGTCTGCTCGGGGCCAACCTCTTGAACATGGAACCTGCCACCGAGTGAGCCTTCGGACCTGCCAGCTAGATGAGAGCCTGGACAGCGGGTCTGCTCGGGGCCAACCTCTTGAACATGGAACCTGCCACCGAGTGAGCCTTCGGACCTGCCAGCTAGGTGAGAGCCTGGACAGCGGGTCTGCTCGGGGCCAACCTCTGGAACATGGAACCTGCCACCGAGTGAGCCTTCGGACCTGCCAGCTAGATGAGAGCCTGGACAGCGGGTCTGCTCGGGGCCAACCTCTTGAACTTTTAGGATCTCTCCTGCGAGCTGTAGCATCATTTTTATACACACAGTTTAAACAAAATGTTTTCATTCAAAAACCACTGTTACTACATGGTACTAAGGATAAAAACGTTTAAGGTCGTCGCCACTCCATGTGTGGCTGAGGGGTTGGCCCTCCACGTTCTCAAGGCGATACCCCCCAGACTTTAGTGCCTCTTCCACGACATGGGGGCCTTCCCAGTTGGGGTTAAGTTTTCTCACCGCGGCGGACCTCCCAGCCGCGTCGACCTTCTTGAGTACCAGATCTCCCTTCTCGAACTGCTTGATCCTGACGTGCCTGTAGAAATACTTGGCCATCCGCCACTTGACCTCTTCTTGATGGATGGCTGCTCGATCCCGAGCTTCTTCGATGAGGTCGAGGGAGAGCCGCAACTCCTCCTCGTTCTCGGCTCTCCAATCTTCCTCACCATTTGTGGCAACCTTTACCCGTGGTGTCATAACCTCGAACTCTATGGAGATGACGGCCTCGCAGCCGTGAGAGAGCTTGAAAGGGGTCTCTCCCGTGGCGGTGTTGGGGGTGGTTCTTAAAGCCCATAGGACCGAGGGGAGCTGCTCCACCCAATTGCCCTTGAGATTTTCCACCTTCTTCTTGAGCAAGTTCACGATGACCTTGTTCGCCGCCTCCACCTGCCCGTTGCTCCTGGGATGGTGAACGGACGCAAACCTAAGGTCTATCCCCAACTGGCCACAGAAGCTGATGAATTCCTCGCTTGCGAACTGCGGTCCATTATCCGTGACTATGGCCTGCGGAAGCCCATGTCGACAAATGATCTCCCCCCATACGAAGTTGCGGATTACCTGGGAGGTGACCTTAGCCAACGCTTTGACCTCCAACCACTTTGTGAAGTAGTCAATCATGACTAGGAGAAATCTCCTCTGTCCACTAGCCTGGGGGAAGGGTCCTACCAGGTCCATCCCCCATATGGCGAATGGCCAGGGCGCCGTGATACTCTTTAGCCTCTGAGCTGGCATGAGCTGAAGCGGGGCGAACATTTGGCACTTCTGGCATCTCTTGGCGAAGGCTGCCGCGTCTTTACTTAGGGTTGGCCAGAAGTACCCATGCCTTATTATCCTTGCTTCCAACATCCTGCTCCCCGAGTGGCTGCCACACTCGCCGGAGTGGACTTCTTCCAAGATCTTTGGAACCTCCTTCTCTGAAACGCATCGGGCTAGGAGTCCCGATAGGGTCTTCCGATACAAGTCACCCTCCTGGAGCACGTAATAGGCGGACTTATACCGGAAGCGCCTCTGGTCCGGAACTTCTTCCGGAAATTTTCCCGTTGCAAGGAAGGTGACGAAGGGATCCTTCCAGGAGGGCCGCTGTTCTACTTCCATGAGCTCTCCCTCTTCGATCGAAGGACGGAATAGGTCCGTCAGGGTCCCCCCGGCTCGTGGACCAGATTTTTCCAACCGATCTGCCGGGGTGCTCTCCTCTCGAGGGACGTGCCGGATGGAGAAAGTTTTGAACGTCCCCACGAGACCTTTGACTTTTGCTAAGTACCTCATGAGCACAGGTTCCCTTGTTTCGAACTCTCCCCTTATCTGAGAAGCTATTATCATGGAGTCAGTGAGGACCTCCACGTCATGGACCCCGAGCTCCCGGGCCAACCGCAGGCCGGCGATTACAGCCTCATACTCCGCCTGGTTGTTGGTGATTGGGAAGTGTATCACTAGTGTCTGCTCTATCTTTACTCTGTGGGGACTCTCCTCGCATTCTCTTGTCCACTCAAATTTCTGGTTGCCTCGTAGCGCTTTGAAGAAGGGGGAGCATCTTTCCCCGGCCCGGGAGAGAAACCTGTTCAGCCCGGCGAGTCTTCCGGTCAAGCGCTGAACTTCTTTGGCGTTCCGTGGCGACCCCAGCTCCATTATAGCCCTAACCTTGTCCGGGTTAGGTTCTACCCCCCCAGGGGGTGAGAAGGTGCCCGAGGAACTTCTCTTTGCTGGCCCCAAACACACACTTCAGGGGGTTCAGGTGCATCTTGTACTTGCGTAGGGTGGCGAAGGTCTCCTCGAGGTCCCGGATGTGAGAGCTCACACACTTGCTCTTTATCATAAGGTCATCCACGTAGACCTCCAGGTTCCTTCCCCTTTGCTTCTTAAATACCCGATCCATCATCTTCTGGTAGGTTGCTCCTGCATTTTTCAGCCCGAAGGGCATCATCTTATAGCAGTAGCATCCCTCCCTGGTGATGAACGAGACATCTTTGACGTCCGGGGGGTGCATTCTTATTTGGTGATAACCTGAAAAAGCATCCAAAAAACTCATCACAGAAAAACCGACGGCTGAGTCAACCAGCGCGTCGATCCGAGGCAAGGGATAATAATCCTTAGGGCAGGCCTTATTTAACAATGAAAAGTCCACACACATACGCCAGCGGCCATCGGCCTTTTTTACCATTACGACATTGGAGACCCAGCCTGGATACTGGATCTCCGTTACAAAACCTGCCTCGAGGAGTTTCGCCACCTCCTCGCGGATCGGTCCTTCGAGCTTGTCAGCTATAGTCCTTCTCTTCTGTCGGATGGGGCGGGCTTCTGGATCGAGGTTGAGACGATGGCAAGCCACGTCCGCCTCGATGCCTGGCATGTCCGCTGCGCTCCATGCGAAGATGTCCACGTTCTTCTGGATGCACTCCAGCATCCTTCTCTGGTCCTCCGGGCTGAGGCCCCCGCTGATCCGCACCTTCTCCACCCTTCCTGCCTGGGTGGTAACCTCCATCTCTATCATCTCTTCTGCCGCCTCGAGCCGGGTTGGCTCTTCCCACTGGCCTTTTGCTTTTCGCCCCTCCTCCCGGGCCTTTTCCTCTGCAGCTCCTTCCGCCTCCACCGGCTCGACCTCCTGCTCCTCACGAGCGACCTCCAACAACTCGACCTCCTGCTCCTCACGAGCGACCTCCAACAACTCGACCTCCTGCTCCTCACGAGCGACCTCCAACAACTCGACCTCCTGCTCCTCACGAGCGACCTCCAACAACTCGACCTCCTGCTCCTCACGAGCGACCTCCAACAACTCGACCTCCTGCTCCTCACGAGCGACCTCCATATCCTCCTCTCGGGCATCGCCCTCTCCCCCTACTTCTCTCTTCTCCACTTCTTCTCCTGGCCCCTCCGGCCTCGCCATCTCTTCATCCATCTTCTCGGCATCCGCCATCCATGAAATAGTGTTGACGGCAGTCACATAGCACTGCCTCGCCACCTTAGCATCTCCTCGGACGCGGACCTGGACTCCTCCACTATGGAGCTTTAAGCACTGATGGTACGATGAGGGCACGCACCGGAAGGCGCTGATGAGGGGGCGTCCGAAGATAGCATTGTAGCTGCTCGGAGCGTCCACAATGACGAACCGGCAGTTTCTTGGGACTCCTCCCAACGTCACTTGGAGACCTACGCCTCCCTCGACCTCCTTCCGCTCCCCCGAGAAACCAAACAGTGGTCCGTCGGAGGCCTGCACCCTCTTCTTCTCTACCTCCATCGCGTCGAAAGCTTTTTTGAAGATCACATTCACCGAGCTCCCGTTGTCCACTAGGATCCAAGAGACCGTGAAGTTTTCTATCGCCGTCTGGATCACCAGGGCGTCGCAGAATGGATCCTCGTAATCTGGCATATCTTTTGAGGAGAAGGTGAGCTTCTCAGAGGGGGGTGGGGTCTGGGAAGTCGATGCGATGTCCCTTCGGAACATGGCCTGGAAGCTTCTCTTGCGAGAGGCCTCTATCCCAACCCCACCGTGCATCACCCCGATTCCCCCCTGGTTCCTGTATCTGCCTTATCCTCACACCGGTCCTCTTCTGCCTCTGGGAGCACTTCCTCAATTCTGGCCTGCTGCCGTCGTGGCTGTCCTCTTCCCCTCATCTCCAAGAACTCCGGGCAGGTGGCAATCGCGTGACCTTCTTCCTGATGAAAGTCACAGTAAGGCAACGCCACCCTGTCCTCTCTTCCAGCTCTTCCTCTTGCTCCTCTACCTCTTCTCCCTCGGCCTACCGCCATGGCTTGCTCCCTCAGGGGGTGAGGGGGTCTTGGACCCTGCCTCCACCCCTGATTCACTCCTCCTGCCTCCCTTCCTTGGTACCTTTCATCCTAACCTCGCGCCGGTCCTTCCTGGTTCCTCCAGCCCAACCTGTTGTTGGGCTCTTGGTTCCTCCAAACCCGAGGTGGTCTTTCGAACCCCTGGCCCCTGGGCTCCTCTCGCCTTCTTCCCTCTGGCTGCCTCGCCTCGGGCTCGCTCATCTTCGCCAACCTTTTGTAGAATTCTGGGTTGGCTGCCTCCCCTTCAATCTCCTTCGCGGCTCTCTCCATCAACTCCTCGAAGGATACAGGAGGTCTTCTCTTCAGGTCCATCTTGAAGAACCCCTCTCGCAGCCCTACGATGAATGCCATCTGGAGGGCAAATCCCGGCACCTCCTGCACTAGGTGTATCTCCTCCTGGAACCCGTCCACGTACTTGGCCAGGGATTCCCCCTCCCTCTGTCTGATCTTGAAGAGAGCCTCCGCATCCTTCTTCCTCTTTTTTGACGTCGAGAAACGCAGTCGGAAGCTTCGGCGCAGATCATCGAACGCGTAGATGGAACCTGTGGGAAGCTGGTGGAACCAGTCCCTTGCTTTCTCCTTCAGGGTGGTCGCGAAGAGTCGGCATTGAAAAGAATCCGACATGGGAAGGATTGATGTCATGTCCTCGAACCACTGCAGGTGCACAACTGGATCCTCCTTGCCGGTGTAGTAGGACATCTCCGGCCCACGAAACCCTTCTGGCACTGGGGCCGAGAGGATCATCTCGCAAAAGGGGCTCCCTTCCCCTGCTCGGCGAGTGGTCCTCTCGCGCGGGACCAACTCACACACCTCAGCACTCGCCGGACTGCTGAACAGCTGCCGTCCGGGGAGATCTCGCGCGCTTCCTTCTGCTGGCACCTCCTTCCCCGGCCACTGCCCCGGTGCGTTCTCGCCGATCTGCAAAGGCGGGACCACTGGGACCGCCGGGGTCTCGCACTCGCTCCTTGCCGCGAGAACTGTCTGCAGGACCTCTCGCTTGAACTTCTCAAACATCTCCAACCACTCCCCTGCCGCGGGTGGCTGCGAGTGACCTGAGTCAGAACCGTTTCCTCCATCTCCCGTCATCGAAACTAGCCTGGGATTTTCTTTCACCGGCTACGGTCCACGCTCACCGCACCAAAAATGTTGAAACCAGCAACTGGTCTCTTGAGTTTGGACCCACTGGGGGTGTAGCCGATGCTTATTTCTCCCTTACTAGACTCTCTTGACGGTGGATGCTGGAAATGAAATAGACCCAAGGCTGAAGCGAGGAGGTCCCACCACACACCCGGAAGATCTTAGAGAGCTTCCCCTCCCAAACCAAAGCTCAACCGGGCACCTTGGAGGGCACTGGCTGCCAACCAAAACTAGCCTGGAGGAGAGGATTCTCTAAAATCGGATCTCCTCCAAGGTGCCCTTAAGGGTCTATTTATAGATTTTTCTAGGCTGGTCTGCAAATAACATGAATCCGCCTTTTAATTTTACTAACAACACCCCAAATTGGTCTGCTAACAGCCTAACTCCGCTGTTCCGAAGGGCTATTTGCAGCCCACCAGGGGTATTATGGTCATTTTCCCCTCACACCCCTTTGGGCGAGTGGTCCGTGAGGGCACCATTCGCTGGGCACCCGCCTGGCTGGGCGAATGCCCACGCTTCTTGGCGAGTGGTCCGTGAGGGCACCACTCGCCTAGCGCCTTCTCTCCTACAGCTTACCCCCACCAACTCGGGGGCATTTTTACCTTCCTTAGCCTGGGCGAGTGACCCGGCGAATGATCCGGACGACCCAGGTTTCGCCAGTTGGCTGGGGGGCCCACTCGACGAATACGGGTTGTACAATCGTAACGTTGAATTATTGCCGCTAAATTTAGAAATTGAACGCACTTGCAAACAAAACAGAAAAGAGTTTAGAAGGGTTAATATTATTCATCCTGAGATGGATCATAACGGACAAAATAACATCAATGAAAATGAGGGTCAAGTTGATCAGAATGGTCAAAACAACCAACCTGCTGTACCACGAAGGACATTGTACAACCCTCATTCTCCGAGGGTAGGCCCATTCAAAGCCACGTAGACAGAAGTCAAGGTCAAAAGGTCAGCACAGAAGCCGGCAGTCCAATACATAAGGCAGCTCAGCCAACAGGAGCATGGGCGAGCATGGGCGAGCATAGGCGTGCAAGGGGCGAGCATGGGAGAGCATAGGCGAACATGGGCGAGCAGGGGAGAGCATGGGCGAGCAGGGGAGAACATGGGTGAGCAGGGGAGAGCATAGACGAGCATGGGTGAGCATGGGCGAGCAGGGGCGAGCATAGGCGAGCAAGGGGCGAGCATGGGCGAGCAGAGGCGAGCAAGGGGTGAGCTTGGGCGAGTATCTCGCGAGTATGGGCGAGTAGCCCTTGTAACTCGCGAGCAGAGGCAATATATTCGCCTGGACCCCCCCTGGATTTCTCTATAAATAGCCCCCAGGGGTATTAGAAATGGCACTTTTGGAAGTTGTCGAGGCCCCCCTAAGCTGGATACTCGCCAAGTCCATGCCCGTCTAGTACCTCGCCCAACTTTTGGTTGCGGAGGGGAAGTTTCTCCCAAACTTCCGGGTATGTGGTGGGACCTCCCTGCTGGAGCACCTGGGGTGTGCTTAGTCATTTTCTCTCTCCTATTTTAGCTATCCGAGCCGTGGAGTTGGACCGCAGGATCAGTAACCTCGGGCTGCATTGATCCAAATTTTGGAGCCGGGATTTTCCAAGCTTCAACACACATGTCGTGATTATAACACACCTTTAGGAGGAGGTTTGCACTTTAGCATAGCCCGTCAAGCAATTGCTGCTAATAATTTTAAAATGGACTCATTAGTTATGCAACAAGTACAATACAATAAATTTGGGGAACTCAATCATGAAGATGCAAACTCTCATTTACGAACGTTTTTAGCAATATGTGACATATTTAAATTTAATGGAGCAACTGAAGAATCAATTTATTTAATGCTATTTCCATTTTCCATAGAAGGTCGAGCAAAAGATTGGTTAAATTCACTACCACATGAATCTATAACTACATGGGATCAATTAGTGGAAATATTTTTGGGTAAATATTTTCCACCTTCTAAGACTGCTAAGCTAATTAGGGATATAACCACATTTATACAAAATCATGGTGAAACTTTGTATGATGCTTGGGAGCGGTTTAAAGAGTTACTAAGGAAATATCTGCATCATGGGTTACAACAACACCAACAAGTCTCAACATTTTATAATGGGTTACAATCCGCTACTATGATTTTAGTAGATGGAGCCGCTGGGGGTTCCTTAATGAAGAAATATCCGGAAGACGCTTATACAATATTAGAAGATCTCACGTCTAATAATTATCAAGCTTATGAAAGGCAAGGAAACAGTAATCCAGTTGGAATTCATCAAGTTGATCAAATCACATCCTTGGCTGCACAAATGACTTCTCAATTTAATCTGATTAATAAAAGGTTAGATTCTTTATCTGCACATTCACCTAATGCACCACTCACCGTGGAACAACTTAATCAAATAACCGAGGAAGCAAATTATGTGGGGGGCAACAAAGACAAATTCCAATGGGTTTTTCTAATCATTATCATCCTGAATGGTGAAATCATCCTAATTTTTCGTGGAAAAATAATCAAGGAATGAATCAACCGCCGGGATTCAATCAAAATCCAACTCAAATGCAAAACAATCCTCCAAACACCCAATTTAATCCTAGGAAGTTGACTGATGAAATGATTATAGGAATGTTTCAAAAGAATGAGTCTAGAATATGAGGCATTGAATCATCCCTAAGATCTTTAGAAACCACTTTGGGTCAACTAGCAAATTCATTAAGCCAACGACCAATTAGATCATTACCTTCGGATACAACACCTAATCCTACAAGAGATGAACAAACCAGTCATTGTAAGGCAATCACTTTAAGGAGTGGAGTAGAAATTTCTGTTGAAATTGTTGAAGTGGAAGTTCAGGGGAAGGAGCTGAGGAGGTCGAAGCGGGCGATCATCGCCCCTGATCGCTATACAGGAGGAAACGCAGTGAGCTTCGTCTCATGTTTCTTCGCTGGTCCCTTGGATGAGAGGGAGCCTCCAGAGGCGTGAAGGAGTGGGACATTGCTATACAAGAAGAGATGGCAGCTCTCGAGAAGAATGAGACCTGGTCTCTTGTGCCCAAGCCCAAGGGCACCACTCCTGTGACATGCAAGTGGGTCTACAAGCTCAAGAAGAAAGCTGATGGCAGCATCGAGCGGTACAAGGCTCATCTTGTAGCTCGGGGGTTCTCGCAGCAATACGGTGAAGACTACGAGGAGACATTCAGTCCGGTGGCAAAATTGACTTCAGTTCGGTTCATCATTGCCTTGGCGGCGTTCAGTGGATGGGAGATTTGGCAGCTCGACGTCAAGAACGCTTTCTTGTACGGCGAGATTGACAAGGATATCTTCATGGTCCAGCCATGAGGCTTTGTGTCTGAAGTTTTTCCGGAGCATGTCTGCAAGCTGAAGAAGGCCCTGTATGGGTTGAAGCAAGCGTCGAGGGCGTGGTACGGGAAGATCGCAGAATATCTCCTATTTTGTGGATTTGGTGCTTCAGACTCAGACTCAAGCTTGTTCGTCAAGAAGAGCGGGGAGCTTCAAGTCATCGTGCTGCTATACGCCGACGATATGATCGTGACGGGGAACTCGAAGGAGGAGGTAGCCCAGCTTCAGGCCGAGCTGTCTATCAGGTTCGAGATGAAGGACTTAGGTGAGCTTCACCATTTCCTTGGACTCGAGGTGCAGAGGAAGGAAGGTGGAGTGCTGGTGACCCAGGCCGGATATGCGGAAAGAATCGTGGAGCGATTCGGCATGAAGGAAGGGAAGTGCACTTCCACACCTCTAGAGAAGGCCACAAAACTTCGCAAGGATGAGGGGAGGATTCTGCAAGATCCGTTGGTGTTCCGAGCTCTGGTTGGGAGCTTAATTTATCTGACGATCACGAGGCCGAATATTGCATATGCAGTTGGCAGAGTGAGTCGATATATGGCGGAGCCTCGGGTACCTCATCTGCTAGCAGCCAAGAATATTCTGAAGTATGTCAAGGCGACCTCGGACATGGGTCTCCTATACAGGAGGGATGCGGGCTTCGAGGTGCACGGGTACATGGATGCTGACTACGGGGGAGATTCGGATGATCGGAAGTCGACATCTGGATTCGTCTTCATGGCGGGCCCTACAGCTATATCATGGTGCAGCAAGAAGCAGGATTCCGTATCGGTCTCCACCACGGAAGCGGAATACAAGGCTTCGGCCTTGGCAGCTCAGGAAGCCATCTGGCTTAGAAGGTTGGTGGGAGACGTCCACAAGGAGGTTCGGGAGACGACTCTGCTACGCGGTGACAACGAGAGTGCTCTCAAACTGGTTACCAATCCAGTTTGTCACGCGAGGACCAAGCATATCGAGATCGATCATCACTTCATATGGTAGAAGGTGCTGGAGGGATCTCTTTCGGTCGAGCATGTGCGGAGTGCGGACAACGTGGCATACATCTTCACAAAGGCGCTGGCGAAAGGGTCGTTCACCCGGCTAAGGAGCCTACTGGGGCTAGTTTCAACTTCCCACTTCAAGGGGGAGTGTTGAAATTGTTGAAGTGGAAGTTAGAGGGCTTTTGGACCTGGGTGGTCTGGGAGGAGGTCGGGCGGTCTGGCGTGACCGCACGGCCTGGCGGTCTGCCTCTGCGGTCTGGTTTGTCTAAGCCTAGCTGCGGTCTCCTGGCTTGATCGCTGGTATGGGTCCAAGGCGGCTGAAGGTGAAGGTCGCACGGTCTGTCTGTGACCGCGTGGTGGGTTGATCGTCTTCAGGTGTGCGCGATCTGTGCGTGATCGCGTGGCGTGCTGTCTTCTTCAAGGCTGTGGCGGTCTGGTGTGACCGCACAGTTTGATCCAGGTTTTCCAGAATGCGGTCTGGTAGCTGACTGGGCTTTCTGATGGTATTCGCGGACTAAGGGACTTAGTCGCAAGATCTCAGTTCGCGGTCTCAGGAGGAGACTGGTATGCGAGCTGGACGCTGTTCGCGGTCTCAGGAGGAGACCGGCATGCGGATAGGAGTTCGCGGTCTGATGACGAACTGGCTGTGTTCGCGGTCTCTGGCGAACACAGGTGGTGAGCAGCTTCGTGGTGGTCTGGCGATCTCCTTGTGGAGTCACGATCTCACTATGAGAGCGGCGGTCTCTCATGGTTTGGTTGAAGCTGGCGAGCTCACCTAAAATGAAGCAGGAGTACTATTGTTGATCGCGCGGTGTGACCGGTAAGGTCGCGCGGTCTGGAGGGTGGTGATCCTATCTCATAGGGTGGTGACTGGATCAGGTCTCACGCCTATAAATAGGACCCATCAGCAGCAATAACAAAGACACACCAAGTGTAAGCTGAGTTCTCTTCTTTCCTGCGGTCTCTATTTGTCTGACCGGGCGGTCTGCTGATTGAACTCTTATTGTGCAGCTTCTGCGGATAGTGCGGGCAGCAACGATCACCTCTTCCTCTGAAAGTGTTCGGGCGGTCTGCGGCTTGGAGTTGTGTTGCTGGAGTTCGGGAGAATCAGGAGTTCGGAAGGAGGGGTGCGGTCTGATCAGCGGTCTGGTGTTGTTCTGAGATCGGCAGCGGGTTGCGGTCTGGCAGGTTGCTGAGGTCGTAGGGAGACCGCGCGGTCTCAAGTTATCTTCAACTTGTATTTTTTCCTTTGGTGTTTGTGCTGGCGAAATCATGTCTCGCCAAGCATACCTTGCCTTGTAATTTGAAGTTGCTATCAATAAAGATCACTTGTTTGCCTCCATTTGCTTTTGGTTGCTTGGCTTGTGAACTCTAAGTTGTTTGATTCCTGCTCACTTCATAAAGATTCGAAAAATTTCATAATTTCTAGTGGTGATGGGTTGTTAGAAAAAGCTAGAGAGGAGGAACAAAGAGAGAAAACTGTCCATTCAAATCAATCACAAGAGGAACAACTAATAGAAAATAAGGAAACAAAAGTAGTGGAGGTTGCACAACAAAATAATAAAAAGAAAGAAATTATTTACCCTCCACCACCATTTCCATCCAGGCTAGCGAAAACTAAGCTTGATAAACAATTTCAGAAGTTTATGGATATCTTTAAGAAATTGACTATAAATATTCCATTTGCCGAAGCACTTGAACAAATGCCTAGTTACGTTAAATTTATGAAGGACATTTTATCTAAGAAAAGAAAATTTGTTGATAAGGAAGTAGTGGCATTAACTGAAAAGTGTAGTGCGATACTACAAAAGAAATTACCACAAAAATTGAAAGATCCCGGTAGCTTTACAATACCATGTTCAATCGGAGTGAAATTTATCGGGAGAGCATTGTGTGATTTAGGTGCTAGCATCAATTTGATGTCGTTATCTATTTATACAAAATTAGGCTTAGGAGAGATTGCACCAACGTCTCTCACTCTTCAATTTGCCGATAGATCTTTAGCATTTCCTAAGGGAATTGTTGAAGACGTATTGGTTAAAGTTGAGAAATTTATCTTCCCAGCCGATTTTGTTGTGCTAGGCATGGATGAGGATAAGGATGTCCCTATCATTTTAGGAAGACCATTTTTAGCCACGGGACGAACACTCATAGATGTCCAGAAAGGTGAATTAACAATGCGGGTTAATGATGAGGCTGTAACATTCAACATTCTTAAAGCCATGAAATTTTCTAATGATAAAGAGGAATGTTATACTATTGCAGAAGTAGACATGCCCACTCTGTTGATGCATGATCAAGATGATCTAGAGCATCAATGTTTTAGCATCTTAACTAATGAAGAAGTAGATGAAGAAGATTTTGGTATAGTCGAATGTGTGAAGGCATTAAACACTTATGATCGTCTGCCATTTGGTAAGAAATTTGAAGTATTAAATAGGTCAAGCGAATCAACAATAATGAAGCCATCTATTCTTGATCCACCAACACTAGAGTTAAAACCCTTACCTAAAAATTTAAAATATGTCTTTCTTGGAGAAGGAAACACGTTACCTGTCATTATTGACTCATCATTAGAAGAAAGAAATGAAGAAAAATTGCTTAAGGTACTTCGTGAATTTAAGGGTGCAATGGGGTGGACGATTGTTGATATAAAAGGAATCAGTCCGTCAATCTGTATGCATAAAATCTTGTTGGAAGAAAACTCGAAAGAATCTATTGATCCTCAACGAAGACTTAGCCCACGCATGAAAGAAGTAGTCATGAATGAGATAATCAAGCGGTTAGACGCCGGTATTATCTACCCTATCTCCGATAGTAAATGGGTTAGTCCTGTTCAATGTGTGCCGAAGAAAGGAGGTATCACGGTTGTAAAAAATGAAAATAATGAATTGATACCCACTCGAACTGTAACGAGGTGGAGAATATGTATGGATTACCGGAAATTGAACAAATCGACTAGAAAGATCATTTTCCGTTACCATTCATTGATTTGGTATTGGATAGATTGTCAGGTAACGAGTATTATTGTTTCTTGGACGGATACTCCGGGTATAACCAGATTATGGTGGCACCGGAAGATCAGGAAAAGACAACATTTACATGCCCGTATGGAACATTCACATTTCGAAAAATGTCATTTGGATTATGTAATGCCCCCGCCACATTTCAGCGTTGCATGATTTCTATTTTTGCGGATTTGATTGATGATGGTATTGAGATTTTTATGGACGATTTTTCTGTGTTTGGGAAATCTTTTGACGAATGTTTAGTAGTATTGAAGAAAGCTTTAGATAAATGTGTACAATCCAATTTGATTCTCAATTGGGAGAAGTGTCATTTCATGGTACGTGAGGGTATTGTGCTTGGTCATAAAGTATCAAAAAGGGGTTTAGAGGTAGACAGGGCAAAGATAGAAGTCATTGAAAAACTTCCACCACCATCAAACGTTAAAGGAATTCGTAGTTTCTTGGGTCATGCGGGATTCTACCAGAGATTTATAAAGAACTTTTCAAAAATTTCTAAACCTCTAAGTCACTTACTTGAAAAGGATAATCCTTTTATTTTTAATGAGGAATGTCTTGAGGCATTCAACATCTTAAAACAAAGCCTGATTTCATCACCGGTCATCATTGCTCCGGATTGGTCATTACCATTTTCTATTATGTGTGATGCTAGCAATTTTGCAGTAGGAGTAGTCTTAGGGCAAGTACAGAATAAGGTTTTTCACGCTATCTACTATGCTAGCAAAACACTTATTGATGCTCAAATAAACTATACCACTACGGAAAAGGAATTATTAGCTGTTGTATTCGCCTTTGACAAATTTCGTTCGTACTTGATAAATTCCAAGGTTATAGTTTATACCGACCATTCAGCTATAAGATATTTAGTAGATAAAAAGGACGCAAAACCTAGGCTTATTAGATGGGTCCTTCTTCTACAAGAGTTTGACTTAGAAATCAAGGATCGAAAAGGAGTAGAGAATCTGGTAGCCGATCATTTATCACGACTAGAAAATGAAAGAGAGAAAAATATGCATATTGAGATTAGCGAAAACTTTCCTGATGAGCGATTACTTGCAGTGTCAAATACGAGTAACACTCCTTGCAAGGAGTATAGATTATCAGCAAAGGAAACGTTTTCTTCACCAGGTGAAATTTTATCTTTGGGATGCTCCATATATGTTTAGAATTTGTGTTGATCAAGTGATCCGTAGGTGTGTATCAGAAGAAGAGGTACATAGTATTCTAGAAAAATGTCATGCATCACCTTACGGAGGACACTTTATGGGGGAGCGGACTGCTCTGAAAGTATTAGAAGCTGGTTATTACTGGCCGACTTTGTTTAAGGATGCGCATATGTTTGTTAGGAAATGTGACCGATGTCAAAAGACGGGGAACATCCATCGAGGGGCGAGCATGCCTTTGAATAACATCTTTGAAGTTGAAATTTTTGACGTATGAGGTATTGATTTTATGGGACCCTTTGTAAATTCAAATGGGAATTTATATATTTTATTAGTTGTGGATTATGTTTCAAAATGGGTCGAAGCCATAGCCACGTAAAAGAATGACGCATCGGTAGCATTGAAATTTATCAAATCCAACATTTTCACTAGGTTTGGTACACCGAGAGCAATAATCAGTGACGGTGGGTCGCACTTTTGTAATTCACAATTCAAAATACTCTTAAAAAAATATGGTGTAACCCATAAAGTCGCTCTTGCATATCACCCGCAAACTAATGGCTTGGCTGAAGTCTCAAACAGGGAAATCAAGTTAATTCTTGAGAAGACTGTGAGCACAAATCGTAAGGATTGGTCAATGAAACTAAATGATGCATTATGGGCATATCGAACTGCATATAAGACACCCATAGGAGTGACTCCTTATAAGATGATATATGGGAAGTCGTGTCATCTTCCCGTAGAATTAGAACTTAAAGCATACTGGGCCATAAAGAAATTAAATTTTGATTTTCAAGAAGCGGGAAAGAATAGACTGTTGCATCTCAATGAATTGGACGAGATTAGATTCAATGCGTACGAGAATACTAGGCTGTATAAATAGAGATCAAAGAAATGGCACGATTTTAGAATACAGAAAAGAGAATTTAGGGAAGAGCAATTAGTCCTTTTATACAACTCGCGTCTGCGGTTATTCCCTGGAAAATTAAAATCTAGATGGTCTGGGCCATTTCGAGTCAAAGATGTATTTCCGTATGAGGTGGTAACAATCTGTAACGAGAAAGATGGTTCGATGTTCAAGGTGAATGGACAACGACTCAAAGAGTATTACGAAGGAGATGATCATCGTGATGCGATGGTCATAAATTTACAATAAGAAATTGCGTGTTAACGTCCTGTCGGGACGTGTTAAATAAGGCGCTTAGTGGGAGGCAACCCATCTAATATGTTATTTATAAGATTTAGATGCTTGTAATTTAGTATAAGATATGTGAATGGAGAGAGGGAAGCCACAAGAAGATGACCTAAGGAATAGAGTTAAAAAAAATTAATTAAACGTTGGCTGAAAATTTTTTCTAAGTCAAATTCGTCTAAGGCAATTGTTACAACAACTGAAAATAATTGTTACAACAGTTTCACTGCTGCACGTAAATGTTACAACGCCGAAAATAAATTGTTATCACATTGCTCGCTTTGCGCAATCCTGCACGATTTTGCGCGCTGGCTGGGTTCGACGTTCGTTGAACCAGATTCTAATTTAACCGCCGCATGGGTTCGACGTTCGTCGAACCGGATCTTAATTTAACCGCCGCATAGGTTCGACGTTCGTCGAACCTATTTACTAATGCAATCTGACCGGCTACTAGTTCGACGTTCGTCGAACCTATTTCCTAATTTAATCTGACCGGCTACTAGTTAGACTTTTGTTGAACCCAATTCCATATATAATATAACCGTCGGCTAGGTTAGATTTTCGTCTCGCTCAGGCTTCTGAGAAGAAAGGCGGCCGACAGGCGATACTGTGGAGGAGCGGCGGCCATTCTCGCGTAGAGAAGCGGAGGAGAACATCGAAGTAGCATGCACTTCGCGAGTCGGTGAGAGGGTCTTTGAAGACTCAACATTATGGTGCATCGGCATCAGAGCAAAGAGGTGGCGGGAGCGCAAATAGAGGTAATACCCTGAACTTTTCCCTCATGATAAGCAGTATACTTTGATATAGGTCGATTTCTCTTAGCCTCATTTTCGATTTAGGCTGAGCATTCTAAGAAATGAAAGCAATGAGGCAAGGGTAAGAGTGTAGACCAACAAATTAAATTTTTTTTTTACTCCATCGGCTGAGAGAAGTTTCCAAATGCTGAAGGAAATACCCTGCATCTATGAGAGAGGTTTTAAACTGGAAAAGAAGGCATGGAGTATTAGTTACGCTGACCAAATTGAAACTCTAAAATGGGAGTGTTTTTGTCATCCGAGGTCAGAAGTTATACTTCCATTAGTTTATGAATTTTATGCAAATGCGAAGAATTTGGATGGAGAAATCGTAACCATAAGAGGAAAAAAGGTTGATTTTTCAGCAGCGTATCTAAGTGAACTGTTCGGTCTTGAAGACCATGGTTTCCCTGATTATACAAACATTCTGAATAATGTCAGTTTGGATGAGATGGTTAGGATATGCTGCTGCACACCACAACCAGAATGGGTCAGCCGAGCAAGAAAAGCAATTAAGACTACTTGTTTAAAGCGGGAAGCAAAGGTTTGGTTGCTCTTTATGAATGTGAGCATCATGCCCACCCGCCATTCCAATACTGTCACCATGGATAGGTTTGCTCTGCTCTTTGGAATCATGACGGGGATGGAGTTTGATCTAGCAAAGATTATCAGTTTACAACTATGACAAAAGATTGATGAACAAAAGCCTAAGTATTTGTGGTTCCCGACTCTTATCACCGACCTTTGTCGAAATACCGGGGTAGTTGAGCATGCTGATGATTTAGGCTACGTTTGGGGGGACTTATTTTCACCGGTCAAGCGGTTACGACCGCATGAACCGGGCCTTAATTAAGGTCCGGTTCATGCGGTCATAACCGCTTGACCGGTGAAAATAAGTCCCCCCAAACGGAGCCTTAATCACACAAGTGAAACACCATATCACCAAGACTGTTATTGAGGTGAACGTTAAGGCAGCCAAAAGTAAGGAGGTGGATTCATTCATCAATCCACCAGCTGGTGAACCTGAATGCCTTGGACTCCCCTTGGCAGATTTGGACAATGCAACAAAGAGAATGATGGACAAATTAGAATACTTAAAAGAATATCAACGGTACCAGCATCTCTATTTTGAGTCGCAATTCTAGGATCTTCGGGCTAACCAACATCAATTGATGCTGAAAGCAAAAATTCCGATCCCAACTCCTAATATAAGAATGTCAGGCCAATGGGATCGCCAGGGTATCTTGATGTCAAGGGATCGACTTAGGTTGGATCCATCGGCATGGCTGTCAAAGGCCGACGTGGGCAGCGAATCAGAATGGGACGAAGAAGAAGGTTTTGAAGATGAGGAAATCACAGACGAAGAAGATGATGATGATGAAGAGAAAGAAAATGACGAATCTGAGGACGACGACGAAGGCGAAGGTGAAGATGAGGAGGACTAGTCGAATCATCTCTTTTTTTTACAAACATGGTTATATTTTGATATTGCCTACTTGATTACATGACATGAACTATATTGCTGTTATTGACTAATCGGCTAGACTAACTTGAATGCTTCTTAATGTGAAATTTTCTTTTATTTCATCTATGATGTTAGTCGTGATGTATTTTTGTTGGTGTTGGTTTTACTCTTACTTGCATAGCACTCTCTTATACTACTGCTTATTATTAGATGCTTATTAATGATCGGTGCACTTTGGTGAGTCCTGAGGCTTGATTATTATGATTTATGAGTAATGATATTTATTATCATGATTTTATTCTGAGGTGCTGCTTAAGGATTGCTGCCCACATGTTATTATGATTAATGATATTTACATTTACTATTGATGATCTATAATTATATCTCATGTTTTAATGCCTATCCATTTTAGAAATTGTAAGTATGCAGGCTTGATTGTTATGATTAAGTGTGGAGGTGGGAGTACCATGAAGGAAAATATGAAGTCTTGATCATCCATCCCATCACATTCAATTCACTTCAGGGGAGTCTCCTATTTCAATTTAGATTCTCATTATGGTTATGTATTACCCCATTCCAGTATTTGCATAATCTAACTTCTTTGCTAAGTGACTAGCAAAGCCTAAGTGTGGAGGTGGGGGTAGTATAACTCCTACCACTTGAGTGAAGATTGATTAACCAATTATGAATTTAATGATCTTAATTCTTGTTTTTATTAATCAATAAGTTACTTAAGTGTTCAATGATAATTAATTTGTATGGCTTATCAATCTTAGGAGTTCAATTCATGAATTTGAAGTTAGTAAGATTTTTTTTTGGATAATGCTCATTTAGGCAATTATTTCATGCACAAAATTTTTGTTTACGACCAAGACAATTTTTTATATTGACTTCTGCAAATACCAGGGAAGGTGAGCAAGAACTGAGTTAACGATTTAAGTCAAGACTTGAGTTTAGGAAGTTAATCCATTTCGAGCATCCACTAAATACTTTGAGCCTTATCCTTACCACTTTGATATACACCATTCCATGCTTAGATTCCCTATGTTCGTACTAGTTGTATGCTAGTAAGTTAGCCATTTATGGGTGTTTAATTTAAAAAAATGGTTAAATTTCATAGTGATATGTGGCATAAGTATTGGTATACATACTTGGAATGATCCCAACTGTGATATATAAAAAAAAAGAAGAAGTAAAAAAAAAAGAGCATGTGGCCTAGGTATGTACACATGTACTTGGAATGATCCCTGCCATGAAAAGAAAAAAAATATATATGTTGATAAACCTCATATTATGGTAAACTTGCTAAGAGTACTAACTAGGGAATGTCATTCGACTATCAAAGTTATCCATAAATTTCGAATCAAGCCAAAGTCATTCTGATATTCAATTGAACTACTAACTCATGTGGAGACTAAAATCAATAGCTTAGCATATTCTTATCCTTTCCAATAAATGCAGAGGTTCAATAAGAAATATTGCATGAGAGTAAATTTATTTTTAGCACTCACCGCACTAAAATTCTTATTTGAGCATTATCTTTTATTCAAGCTAATGGAGTTATGAATGGTTGAATTTTTATTGATTATAGACTTATCAATTGAGTAAAGCGAATTTCTATAATACGTTTGATTAATTTTTTCTTACAAGGATGAAAGATCATTTGAATTTATGTTATGTTATTAGTTCTTCATTCAAGCCAGTAATTTGAATGATCTTTGCTAGGGGCTAGCAAAAGTTTAAGTGTGGAGGTGTGATAACTTCCAAAAAAGAAGTTATCTAGCCATTTATTTTGACTTATTATTTTATTATAAATGAAAAAAATGATCAAAATGAATATAAAATATAAATAAATTCATGTTTATTTCAATTATGGATCATTTGACTAAAATCTTATGTTTTCTTATTAGAATCGCCGAAGAAATCGACTCGGAGAAGAAAAGCTGGACTTAAATATTTTAGCAGGTTCAAGTTGTTATAACATCCATTTTTGGATGTTACAACAAATCTGGGCGGATTTCAAATTCAAAATTTTGAATTTGCATCATTTTCAAATATGGAAGGACACATCTATTGGGAGGGGGCTGATCATTTTTAAGGAAGGAAATAACCACCAGAAGGGAGACGAAATTGGAGAGGGAAAAAGGGAGTTTTGGAGAGAAAGAGAACTAGGGTTGGCGAAAAACCCTAGGGGAGAAGAAGGAGACCAGACTGGATCTTCAGCGGATTATGCACATCTTTGAGTGGAATTTTCTGCACTATTTGACTCTCTTAAGCATGTCTAGTAAGATCTTTCTTATTTGGTTTCATCTCTCCACCATGAACTAATTTCCTAGATCTTGTATGTTGTGAGTACTTTGTTTTATTGTGATGTTTAGATTCTAAATTCTCGTATGGATGTTTGAAATATTATCTTTATCAAATTCATGATTTTGTACTTGGAAAGTTTGGCTTGAGTTCATCTTTAAAATTTGCTTGGCAAGATTCGAGAGAGGAGTCAGGCTAGATGATTGCTTTATATTGCGTGACAAGATTCGAGAGAGGAGTCGCGTAAACATTTCACCAAAGTTTCCGTTTTTATACTGCACTGCGAGATTCGAGAGAGGAGCGGTGAAAGTATATCATGAATTTCAATATAGCATAAAGATAGAAAGAGATTTCGTCTTTTGCTAGCAACATCGATTGTGTGCTTATGTTAGTCTTTTCCACCTAAGTTAGAGATGACCAGGGGAATTAAGGTAACAGATTTCAGAGATCGAGAAATGATGACATCCACTTTCAAATCGTTGCAAGATAGTTAATCAAACATTTCATAAAGATTCTTTCATAAAAATCATCACAATAAGCAAAGAAAATCAATATACAAGATTATTTCTCAAAAACTGATTTTTCTCCAATTAAGTTGGTAAAAGTATTTTTAAGTAAACCTTGCATGTTTAGTTTTGTTGTTATTGTTAATTGTTCATTATTAAAAACTCACTCTGATTATTCCTCTTGAATTTAAAGAAAAGGCAGAGCTAGTACTTGCGAGCTCTAAATTAATCACTTCTCCGAGGGAATGATCTTTTCTCACTTTATATTACTTGATTCGACACGTGCATTTGCGTTAAAACGTAAATCTATTTTGGGCGTATCACGCGCTCAAGACGCTCCCGTGTTCGTTGCGCTCTCAGGACGCTCCCGTTTTCGTTGCGCGCTCAGGACGCTCTTGTGTTCCTTGCGCGCTCAGGATGCTCCCGTGTTCGTTGCACGCTCAGGATGCTCCCGGGTTCGTTGTGCGCTCAGCACACTTCCGCATTCCCGACACACGCACATTTAACCTTTCTTAATTTCTCAGATTGTAGGTCTTGTTCGTTGCCTTCATCACCTTTAATGAAGTTGCCCGTACCGCCCAATTTGCCCAAACTGCCCGAAGGGCGAAACGGTCATATATGAAATATGGCGATCTGTGTGCTCCAAATCGACCAGCGTGATTCGCCCATCAGGTGGTTACGGTGGTTACCACAGCGAAATTACTGGGCTACCCCCGCCCAAGACTATAAAAGAAGCTCAGGACCTTCATTTCAAGACACCCTGCCTTCTACGCCCAAGAGAGCTCTGCTGAAGATTTTCCCTGAATTCTCCTTCGGCGCTTGAATATCTCCTTCGGCCTTCGAAGATTTTCTTTCGAATGCTTAAGATTTCCTTCACTTCAGAAGACAATCTTCCTAAGCAATTGGAAATCCTTTGGGTCCAAAAAGACGACTCATTTATCTCACTTTTGTTCTTGGAAGAAGAAACGTTCAGCTTTTCGAGAGGTGATCTGTCACTCTCGTAGTTCTTTCTCTCTCTACCATTGTAACGAGCAGCGGCTTATCACGCTCAAGTTCTTAATTTCAACCTGTAACACCCCAGAAGATAGTGGAATTTGGCCGGCACAGCTCCGGCTGCGTGGTTTTTCACCATTTTCGGGGTTTCAACGTTAAAAGTCCTCGTGTCATTTACTAACTTCTTTCATTGACTGTTTGCGTGTTCGGTTCGCTTCCGAGCTAAGGTGGTTCAATTAGACGTATGTATTTTTATGGTCATTTTAATTACTCGTATGTATATATTTTGAGATCAACACCTAAAAAAATTTGAACTAAATTACAACTGTAATTTATACTGAAAATACAGAACATTTACAACTGTAACTGAAAATACAACTGTAATTTGAGAAGAAAAAAAGTCCCCTACGATCCTCTCTATACGTTCAACGTACCTAAAATTTGCTCACTTCAATGATCTTGGAAAGTTAGATAATTAACCGAAATAGCCCCCTACATCTTGCAATGCGCCGCTCAGCTGCGCCGCTCTACATTCTCTTTTCATTCATAAGATTATTTTAGCAAATGAATATTTTACTTATTATTGTATTTAATGATGAAATGAATAATTGTAGTAACAAAAAGTCATTATTGTTGCATTTCACAACCAGTGATTAAATAAATTTGGTCACTAAATATATTTAATGACGAAAAAAAATGATCATTAAAAATGTACATTTAGTGACAAAAAAAGTTATCACTAATAATATACATTTAATGACGAAAATTAATTATCACTAAAATGTATATTAGTGGCGAACATTAGTGGTCACAAAAAAGATACATTTAGTGACGAAAATGAGTTGTCACTAAAACATATATTTAGTGACAAAAAGTTATTTGGTCACTAACTACATTTTGTAACGAGTCTTTTGCAACCATCTTACGACGGATTAAATTTGATTATTAAATGTCTTTAGTGGCCAAACTGGAATATTTAGTAATCAAAATTTTCGTCACTAACTGTCAATTTTCTTGCCGTGAATGTATAACTTCTTTATAACGAGTGCTTCACTCTATGTTGATTCACGTGTTAAGAAATTTGAAATTCTCAGTCTCCAAATACTTATGCTGTAAAGAATGATATAATTATATTGAAGTCATTGATCATCTTTTGGGTAACAGTGACCTAGCAACATACATTTGTAATTTCTTCGAAAAATTGGTAGAATTATAGGTGGCGGGTGGCCACTGGCCGGAAGGAGGCGCCGCTCAGCTGCAGTAGCCCCCTTCCTAGGCTGAGTAAATGTGGATAGTGAAGTGCTCGCAAGAGATGAAAATAGATTTGTTTCGTGAAAATTGTTGTTAAATTCTTGCAATAAGGAATCTGGCAGAAGCAAGAGCGAGAGAGAACGAAACTTCCAATCTCTTTATTATGCCTCTTCATCTTGTGACCAAAAGAAGCTAATACATGGATATTTATACAGAGGGAAAACAAAACAGGAATAGACAGAAAATAAAGAAAGGTAGCGAAACTAACGGCTAACAGAAAAGTGTCTCAACAATTGCCTACTGATGTTGGTGTTGTTTCTAGAAAGTAATTCAACCAAGTTTGAGTATTAAGTATTGAATTGAGCCACCTAGCTTCATGCAATTGAAATCAAGTACAAAGTGACATTTTGGGGGATGTGATCTCAACAATTGCCTACCGATGTTGGTGTTGTTTCTAGAATGTAATTCAATCAAGTTTGAGTATTAAGTATTGAATTGAGCCACCTAGCTTCATGCAATTGAAATCAAGTACAAAGTGACATTTTGGGGGATGTGATCTCAACAATTGCCTACCGATGTTGGTGTTGTTTCTAGAATGTAATTCAATCAAGTTTGAGTATTAAGTATTGAATTGAGCCCCCTAGCTTCATGCAATTGAAATCAAGTACAAAGTGACATTTTGGGGGATGTGATTTCAAATGGGGTCTATTCAAATAATCAAAAAATAACATTTGAGTTTTTGAAAAGCAGAATGAAGCAAACAAATCCAAACAAAAAGAGATAATTTTACTTATTTATGGAGGAATTTGGTGCAACTGACTCTTAAACATGTGTGCCAAAATAATTAATCCTGCCTAAGATATTGGCTCCGTTTGGCGCGACTTATTGCTTCGGTGAGTTTGGACAAAAATGTTACCATCATAGAATGCATGTTTGGACAAAAATGTTACCATCATAGAATGCATGTTTGGCAAGACAATGGTTATGACTACCACCAAGAAAAGAAAATCCGTTTTGAACATATAAAAGTGGATGAAGTTCATTAGGTGAGATCGGGCGTTCACGAATAACAGTTCATAATCATCGCCACCGCCGTGCCAAAGGGAGCCATTATTTAATAATAAAATAGATAGATATATTTATATTATGATGTTGAAACTTGAAGGACGTGGGCTCTCAAAAGTATAAATGCATTGTTTTATTTCTTAAAAACAGTTATTTGTTGGTGAGTGTTACTATGCGACATAATTATCTCCTTCACAAAAGTAATAAAAAATGGTGATTGTTATCCGTACAGTTTTGGCTATTCTCACTTTTTGTATGAGTTATTACTTACATTTTAGGAATGCGTATTCTACAAGCATTTTTAGGAAAAATGATCAACACAAAAGTTGTAGATCTCATCGAGATTTACAATTTTCGTGTTGAACACTTTTCCTAAAAAAGCACGCACAAGACGTATTGCCGCCCTGATTGAAAATGTGCGTAATTATAGCGAATTTTTAGTTGTACATGCATTTATAGGAGACGAGATCTACAACTTTCGTGTTGAACATTATTCCTAAAAATGCATGTACAAGACGTATTTTCAAAAGGCGCATAATAACTCATTCAAACAAAGTTCGGATAGCCAAAACTGTAGTGCGAACAATCACCTACAAAAATACATATAATTATGATGTATTATATGCAAAATAATTGCTTACAAATAATTGTGCTTAATTACAAATAACCGATTTTTCTATCCGGAGCTCGATTGAAATCGGGGTCAATAATGGCGCGTCATCTGTAAAATAGTTTTTAGAAGAACGACTTGATTTTATCTTGCGCCATTCCCGATATCACTGCTTATTGCTCCTCAATCTCCCTTTCATTATGGTGATTGTTATCCGCAAACCAGTTTTGAATATCCGCATTCTATTTGTATGAGTTATGCGTGGCTTTTGAAAATACACTTTGTACATGCATTCTTAGAAAAAGTGTTCAACACGAAAGTTGTAGATCTCGTCGAAATCTACAACTTTCGTGTTGTGTTTTTCCTAAAAATGTATGTACAAAGTGTATTTTCAAAAGACATGTATATAACTCATACAAATAGAGTGCGGATATCCAAAACTGCTTTGCGGTTAACAATCACCTTCATTATTAGTTATACAACCTACCATATAATATTCTCCTGATCAATGCTTCATGAATTAGCCAGCCACATGCCTATCTTGCATATCATAAGCATATTATTAATTATTGCATAGGCTATGAATAAAACTAGTTTACAATATTAAACTTTTAATATTGATATTTGTCCACGCGGCGGTCACCTAATATTCCACCTATATTTGGTGATTCCCATTCTAGTATGAGGCATCCATCCGCCATTCCACAGATAGGCTCGTTTGGTGCGGTGTTTTTGCTCTTGTTGGGGTTCCCCTAAAAGGGTTCGGATTGAGTCGGACCAAGTGTTTCTCATCACAGCCTCGCCCGGACCCGCTTGACAGCCCCAATTTTACGTCCGGTCTTAATCCCGCAGCTAAGCATCTTCGCGCTTTCACTTGTTCTTTAAAAATCGCTCAAGAGCGCTTCTGCTCGCTCCTGCTCCGTAAGAGCGCTTCCGTTCGCTCCTGCTCTGTAAGAGCGCTTCCGCTCGCTCCTGCTCCGTACGAGCGCTTCCGCTCGCTCCTGCTCCGCAGGAAGCCCTCCCGCTCCACGGGAAATGCTTCCGCTCTCGTATGATCCTCAAGATGCGCCACTATCATCCATCGCCGGCCACCACCACCACCACCACCAGAGAGGCTGCCCGTGCTGCCCAGCATGACCGGGGGGCAAACTTGTCATAATCTCAAAGTTGACGATCAGTGAGTCCCGTGGCAAGCATTCTCATTCGCTTGTCCAGAAATCGGCATGACGCGGTTACCAGAATGCCCTCCTCAAAAACTATAAAAAAGGGGTCAGGCCTCCATTTGAAAGGACTTTTGGACAGGGAGACTAGGGGGAGCTCTTGGGTTTTCCGGCAAGGACTCTTCGAAGATCTTCATTGGCCTTCAAGCTCCCCCTTGAAGATTTCCATCAACATTTCAGCTCTCCTTCAAGGACTTTGGGTGGATCTCGGTTGGGCTCCAAACTCTCTAGTGCGGACCCCATCGACGCTCCGCAGCGCTCCGCTCCAGGCAGCTCCGCTCAAGGACGCTCTGCTCAAGACACCTCCGCCCCAGGCCGCTCTGCAGCGCTCCGCTCAAGGGCGCTCCGCTCAAGGGCGCTCCGCTCAAGGCATCTTCGCTCCAGGCCGTTCCGCAGCGCTCCGCTCCAGGCTCCTCCGCAGCGCTCCGCTCCAGGCCGCTCCGTAGCGCTCCGCTCAAGGGCTCTCCGCTCAAGGCTGCTCCGTTCAAGTCTGCTCCGCAGCTCTCTGCTCCAGGCCGCTCCGTAGTGCTCCGCTCCAGGCCGCACCGCAGCGCTCCCCTCCAGGTCGCTCCGCTCCAGGTCGCTCCGCTCCAGGCCGCTCCGCTCAAGGGCGCTCCGCTCAAGGCACCTCCGCTCCAGGCAGCTCTGCAGCGCTCCGCTCAAGGGCGCTCCGCTCAAGGCACCTCCGCTCCAGGCCGTTCCGCAGCGCTCCGCTCCAGGCTGCTCCGTTCAAGGCCGCTCCGCGGAGCTCCGCTCCGCGACGCTCCGCTCCAGGCCGCTCCGCAGCGCTCCGCTCCAGGCCGCTCCGCGGCGCTCCGCTCCAGGCCGCTCCGCGGCGCCGCTCCAGGCCGCTCCGCTCCAGGCCGCTTCGCTCCAGGCCGCTCCGCCCAACGCTGTCTCAGAGCACGCTTCACCACGCTCGGCTCCCGAGGACTTAGCAAAATCTCTGTAACGAGCGGTGACATGTCACCCTCGAAAAATAACTCTCTGTAACTCACAACACTAGTGGATCATTCAGAACTGGGCTAGACCCCGTGGTTTTTTCTCTTTTTGTATTTTCCACATAAAAATCCTGATGTCTACTGTTGGCTAAGGCGGTTCAGCTCGACCGGCCCAGGAGAGCGTTGAACGACCCGCAACAGCTCCGATGAGTTTAGATAAAAAATTTACCGTCATAAATTACGTGTTTGGCATGACAATGGTAACAACCGCCCTTAAAATTAAATATTGAATATAAAAAGGAATGGAGTGCCTTAGGTGTGGTCACATGGTCAGACGTTCGCGAACAACAGTTCGTAACCACCGCTTTAACAACCGCCAACTAAGTGCCAAACAAGCCCTATATTAGGGTAGGTCATATGCTATGTTTTTGTTTATTACTATTAATATTAGGGAGTTGTTAAAGGCACTGCAGTTTTGATTAGTCGCACCGCAGTTTTGATTTGTCGCACCGCAATTTCTACAAGTTAGTACACTTCTTATGGAAATACGCCTTGTCCATGCATTTTTCGGAAAAATGTTCAACACAAGTTGTAGATCTCGATGAGATCTACAACTTTAGTGTTGATCAATTTTCCCAAAAATGCACGCCCAAGACGTATTTTCGCACCGATTGAAATATGAGCGTAACTATAGTGAATTTTTGGAAATACTCCTTGTACATGTATTTTCAGGAAAAGTGTTCAACACGAAAGTTGTAGATCTCGACGAGATCTACAACTTTCGCGTTGAACACTTTTCCTAAAAATGCATGTACAAGACGTATTTTCTAAAAGCGCGTAATAACTCATAGAAATTGCGATGCGACTAGTCAAAGTTGCGGTGCCTTTAACAACTCCCTAATATTATTATATATATATAGAGAGAGAGAAGTGCTTATAAAAAGAGAGTCTATATCATGGAATTTTTACTTAGCACTTAGCAGCACAACAACACTTTTTTTTAGCATTGTTGGATTTTTTAATTAAAAAAGAGATGTACAGAAAATATGTAGCATTCCAAAAAATGTTGTAAAACACAAGGTATTAAAACATAATTATATGAAAAAGTCAAGAAAGCAGACATAAAATTTCTCATTCTAAACTGTTTAGAGACTTCTCACGCGTTGGTCTATGCCGTAAAGGACGCGACGATTTTCGCTTAGTGTAAACTTTTTTGTCGTATTTTTTATGCCTTTGAGTTTACGACTTACAAATGTACGTGTTCTCATAGTGTTGTTCCCTAACACCTGAGTTGTCCAGCAAGATATAAGATCCAATTTTTGCTCCTGTAAAATGTCATTAATATAGTTGATATGTACATATGCATGTTGATCATCTGATCTCAGGTCCTCGAAATCTACATTGTCATTGGATGAAAAATCAAACATAAGGTCAGCCAAAAGGATCGCAGGAGCACGGAAACCTCACGGTCTTGACTGAGCCAAGAGGTGCTTACGTGAAGTCAGGGCAGACCGCTTATCAACAGAGATACTATCTTTGACTCTCAAGTGATTCACCACATCTGGTGTTGAAGAAGGGGAGAGTAGTAGACCGCTGTCATAAGAGACAAATCCACTTAAACCACAAACACATGCACCACAAGAGGTGGAGAAAAAGTGCCAACAATGGTACCTAATCAACATGAGCAAGAGTAGGAGCGTCAACAGGAACCCTAGTTAGAGCAGGAACGGCATCAGAACACTTGGTTCTCTTGCATTTTCCAATAGCATGCCCTTGTTTGCGACTCTGAGTGCAATAGAGTATGTTTCTCTCAAAAGTGTTAGGGCATGAGTGAGTTACCTGATTTCAGTTAGCATTAGTCACTCCCATAAAGATACGTGAGGGCGGCGAGGAATTGAGATTAAACTAAATACAATTTTGGGCTCGATTAGTGCACATACCAAGCAACGTATGAGATTACGAAGAAAGATGCGAGTCCAATGTTTTGACAAATTAAGATGCGAAAGATGTTCTCATCAGAGCAATGAAACGACAACCCAAGATATTGATTTAGGCAGGGACGACGTTTGCCACAAACTACACAAGTTAAGACACTGTGCACTCCTATAATGTAATAAGCTTGTAGAGCACTTCATTCGATTAAGTTGTAATGGTATTTGAACTTTAGTTTCAATTTAAATGATACAAATATTATATGATTGTTGGGGATCGTTTAGCGCTCCCACACACATGAGTGAACTTAGCGCGTCAATGGTCAAAGAGAGAAACAACAACATATGACAACAAAATTTTTACGTGGAAAAATTCGGAATGAGAAAAAATCACGGGGTCAGACCTAACTCTCACCAAATCCATATGAGTTAGAATTTCTAGGAGGGTGCGGGTCACCGCTCCTTTTACAATCCTCTTAAAAAAATCAAAGAAATGAAGTGATGCATGCTAGCGGGTAGGCGGGGTGTTGTGCGATGTGCTCAAGCGTGCTGCGCTTTGACGAGCAAGCAAGTGCGGGGGCGCCCTTTGTTTGGTCGCGAAGCGGTCCTTGCGCGAGAGTGCGCGACTTGTGCGCGCGTGCGGTTTGAGCGCCCCATCTTGCAGTTAAGTGTCCGGCGCGTGCACAACTTTTGTGGTAGCGCCCCTTGCACATTTCAACGCCCGTTTGAGGGATCAAATAGACTCGAAATCGTGTGAGAATTGAAATGCTGAATTTTTCTTGGGGAGCCGGTCGAGGTCGATCGCGCCAAAGAATCTTCGATTCGACCAATCTATTTTTAGGAATCCACATCAATACTTAAATATGATGTGTACTTTTGAGCTTATATTGCATGCATGCAATCAACTAAGCTAGAGTTGAGGGTGTATCTTACTTGGAGTCAGGGGCAGATTCAGAGGGGGGTCAAAGAGACACTGACACCCCCATTTTTTGCGATTTTATTATAAGCCCGTAAAAATCTGACTATTCGTAGATCAAATTTGGCTATTCATAAACCAAACTCAGCTATGTATAAATCAAAAGTTAGAGTCTGATTTCTATTACTATGTGTTTAAAAAAATATACACCCATTTTATAATTTTCTGAATTTGCCATTTCTTGGAGCAGTTATGGCAATGATAGTCATCGAAAATTGTTTCCGTCTTTAATCTGGAAATAATATTTTAAAATTAAACGAAGATAAGTTTGGGCGAATTATTTTCTCAAATTTGAAAATGACGAAAATATTTCACAAATTTTAAACTTCAATCTTTATTGCATCTTCTAACATCCTAATCAACGCCGACGATCGAAATTTTTTTGTCGTCACGCTCCACCCGCTCGTGTGGATAGGGATCACCGGCTTTGATAATCGCGAAGTTATGACGATGATCAGTTGATCATATCCTCTCTCTATCTCTCCCCCCTTCTATGGCGTCACCCGCACTAGCGGCCATGATCGGCCGATCTGATCACTGCCCAAGTTCAATCTATTTATCTCCGTTTTCTCCCATTCACCTCACAGTACACGCTCCGATCAAGATCCAATCATACGACGATGAATTCGAAGCTGGCGGGATGGTACGACGCGCCGGAGGGCGTCGATGTTCGCGGGCGCTACGACGAGGAGTTTTCGAAGATTCTAACGCGCGAGGCACTGGAGTTCGTCGCCCAGCTGCAGAGGGAGTTCCGGGAGCAGATCCGCCACTCGATGGAGTGCCGGCGGGAGGCTCAGCGGAGGTACGACGCCGGGGAGCTTCCTGGGTTCGATCCAGCGACCCGGTTAATCAGGGAGGGGGACTGGGTGTGCGCGCCTGTGCCGCCGCCCATCGCCAATCGGATGGTGGAGATCACTGGCCCCGTCGAGCGAAAGATGGTCATCAATGCCCTAAACTCCGGTGCTAAGGTCTTCATGGTACGCAAGTTGCAGCTAGGGTTGTAGAAATCATACATGAACTTCATCTAAACTTGAATCTTAAAAAGGATTAAATTACTCAAATCTTAATCATCCGATCGTTGGGGGCTTAATTAGCAATTTAACCAAATTCCAATTCCGGTATGATAGGCCGATTTTGAAGATGCGCTATCGCCGAGCTGGGAGAACCTGATGAGGGGGCATGTGAATCTGAGGGACGCCATTAATGGAACCATAAGCTTCGAGGATAGAGAGAGAAACAGAGTATACAAGCTCAACCAGAATACGGCGAAGCTCTTTGTCCGGCCAAGGGGCTGGCACCTGCCGGAGGCCCACGTTCTCGTTGACGGCGAGCCTGTCGTCGGCTGCCTCTTTGACTTCGGCCTCTATTTCTTTCACAATTATGCCGCTTTCCGCTCCAACCAGGGCCAGGGATACGGTCCCTTCTTCTACCTCCCCAAGATGGAGCACTCCAGGTATGGAAAATTTGACTCCTCTTGATACTTAGATCGACCGGTCCGACACTCGATCGACCGGTCCGATACTTGATCGCTAGACCGGATTGCAGCTACACCGTCAGCCTGGGCCATTCGTAAAAGCGAATTGAAAGTTAAAGCCAATCTGCACTGTCCCGTTACTTTTTTTTTATTCAAAGAAATTGATTATTTAGTAATTATTTATTAATCAATTAAATATGATTTAATAAATATTGATAATATATTTTTATTAAATATCGAGTAATTATTAATATTATTTCTATATAAAACAGTATTATTATTTTTGTATAAAATTAAAAGGAAGAAAGAACACAAATAATCACATAGCTGTATGTAAATATTCCTCATGTGTTTAGATAGTATCTTAGGAAAATATTAAATAATAAATCTATGGTGATGATTATCCAAATAATAGATCTATGGATGAACATCAAAATAATAAAATCATAAATTGGCAACACGGTTATGAGTATCCAACAAAAATATTAAATAATAATCATTTCAGGATAAGCATACAACAACAAATCATAAATGGGCTTCCTAATGTAAATAAAGCCCAGTATTATGCCCAACTTTCAGCCATGTGCCCCTTTTTTGAATGGGCTCCTTTTTTAAAATTATTTAAATGTATTTTTTTTAATAAATGGAATTATTTTCTGGCCTGACCCGACCCAAAACTTCTAAGCCCGGCTAGGCCCAGCCACCCAAAAAGAGGAAACAAAACTAGTACTGATCACATTTGCCGCCTTAACCCGTTTCCCGGCTGGGTATGGGTTTGTTGCAGGGAAGCGAGAATGTGGAACGGCGTCTTCAACCGAGCCGAACAGGTGGCGTCCATTCCTTCCGGCAGCATCCGCGCCACCGTGTTAATAGAGACTCTCCCCGCCGCCTTCCAAATGAACGAGATCCTGTATGAGCTCCGCGCCCACTCCGCCGGCCTCAACTGCGGCCGCTGGGACTACATCTTCAGCTATGTCAAGACCCTCCGCGCCCACCCCGACCGCCTCCTCCCAGACCGCGTCTCTGTCACCATGTCCCAGCCATTCATGCGCTCCTACTCCGACCTCCTCATCTTCACATGCCACCGCCGCGGCGTCCACGCGATGGGAGGAATGGCCGCCCAAATCCCCATCCGCGGGGACGCCGACGCTCACGCCAGGGCGGTCGATGCGGTGCGGCGCGACAAGCTGCGGGAGGTTCAGGCGGGCCACGACGGCACATGGGCGGCGCACCCGGGGCTGATTGCGGATATCAGCGAAGTGTTCTCAACGGGCTTGTCGGGGAGGGATAACCTGATTGGGGCGGTGGCGAGGGAGGACTCGGCGGGGATCGGGCAGGATGATTTGCTGGAGAGGCCGAGGGGGAAGAGGACGATGGAGGGGCTGAGGTTGAACACGAGGGTGGGGATACAGTACATGGCTGCTTGGCTCGCCGGTGCCGGCTCCGTCCCGCTGTACAACCTCATGGAGGACGCCGCCACCGCCGAGATCAGCCGCGTGCAGAACTGGCAGTGGATCAGATACGAGGCGGAGCTGGACGGGCAGGCGGTGAAGGTGACGGTGACTCCGGAGTTATTCGGGAGGGTGGTGGAGGAGGAGATGGGGCGGATTGAGAGGGAGGTCGGGGGAGAGAAGTTCCGGGGAGGAATGTATCGAGAAGCCTGCTCTGTATTCGTGCGGCAGTGCACATCGCCGGAGCTGGATGATTTCCTGACGCTGGATGCGTATAACCAGATAGTCGTCCACCACCCCGGGGCAGAGGCCAGGCTGTGATTGATTTGATTCTCCCCCGAAGAAGATGAAATGGTATGTTTTGAGCATGTTATGGAATATGTAATAACGGTCAAGTGCTTCTGCTCTTCTTTTCTTTTAATGTAATAAAAAAACGTTGGCATGTATTGCTCTGTAGAGCAATGGAAACAAGTTGGAGAAATAAACTTAGGCTTCGTTTGGCTCCGCTTATTTGCTCGAGTGAGTTTGGTCAAAAACTTTATTATCCTAGAATGTATGTTTGGTTTTTTAGGTGACGTCCGTTGTTCACGAACAACGGTTCATGACCACGGCGTTCATGACCTCCACCACCGCCAAATGAAGCCTTGTATAATATCACCAATCAATTTTAGTGTTTTTTTAGAATGTGTTATAATAATTATGATATTATTATTATTATTATTATGCATTTATTTTTTTATATGCATTTATATGTCTTAAAGTCATCCTTATATGATGTCATTATTTATGTCGTGTATTTATGTGGTGTTCTGTTTAGTGGCATGTCCAAGTCTGTCATTTATTTTCATTAAAAGTCGGTTGTCACTCCTATTTAAAGGACACTATGGGTCTTGTATGAGTAAAGCAATGATATTGTCTATTTCCCATTTTTAATGAGCTCTTGGAAGCTCTCTCTCGAACACGCCCCGCTTAGTTAGCCGTAGTCAAGGCTCCGTAGTATCTCCACCTCCGATCACTCAGGCAACCTCCGAAAAGGCCCATAACAGAATGAAGATCAAATTTACTTGGAAAAACTCTTAAGTCAAACAAAACCGTCCTTCACTTATAAATTACCCGACATTTTATGCCGAACGAACTATATAAAATATAGCATTTAACAAATTAATTACTTGAACATTTCAGATCCGCAGCTCGTTTGTTGCTCCGTTTGTAACCTACACCCGCTCGCATTCAGAAGTATTTAAGTTATTTCGACATGCTTTATTAAGAATAATACGCATTCAGAACATAGGAAAAAAAAGAAACATTCAACCTGCAAAAGAGAGTTGAAGCACAATCGCATCGGCGCAGCGAAGCTTATCTACAATAATTAAAAGAGTATACCTATGTGATGAATATTAAAAACATAGAATAAGAGAAGATAATAGTTCTCATATTTTTAGGGGAACTTGGATTGAGACTTGATGATTTCTACTATGTTTTTTTTTTTCTTTTCAATAGCAACAGCAGAAAATGTTATCATAACAATTAAATCTCATTACTTACGTGCAAGTTTAAATAATTCCAATTTACAACAATTGGGTCCATTTTTCTGTTCACAAATATGTACAAATTTGTTTTGAAAGTTTCAGGGGGCTCATATCAAAGCAGATTTCTTCATTCCTCTGTTGTTGGGTTGTGATATGATTCTGGGAATCCAAGTTAATATTGCAGGCAGCTTAAAGTGGAGTTTACCATGTGGAATAAGAAGATTTTGTTAAACCATCGCACTCATTTTTCATTCCAAAACCCGGGTCAAAGATAGGAGAGGTGGGGCCTATTATAAGCACGAGTGAATCTTCTGGGTAAGCGGTGTGAGACTAATCTTAGCATGCCTTTTTTTGGTTCATGCTGAACCGTCCAATAGATTTTGTGTACACTGCTGGCAAAACATTCAGCCTCCTAATGGCCTGTTATGTGAGATCGGGCTTGAGAGAGAGAGAGAGAGAAGACGGTTCAGGAGTTTATAATGCTCTCTCATTTACAAAGGTGTCCGCCAAAGATGCATCAGTATATTTTAGCAAAAAACTTCCTCATCAAGATGTTCTCGTTGCCCCCCAGAACCTCCCTAAAGAATCACGTGCAACAAATTAGGAACTCCAAATCTAGATCTTTCGACTCCTTAGAGTCATCCCCATACTCAGGTCTCCCTCTCGAAACCAATTAACATCAACTATGTCAAAGACGATGCTTTCTTTGACGCTGAAAGTTGTTAGAAAAAGAACAGGACAATGGAAGAGGATATCTGGGTTTTAACTAGAAATGATTTTATGTTTTAGCTAGTTGGACAAAACTTGATTACAGGGCAAATGAGATAATACATGTGTTGCGGAACGCTTAGGGCTCTTGGTAGACCGGTTCACTTGAACCGCCTCAGCTCGTGAGCGAGCTAAGCGCACAAACAGTCAATTAGAGGTTCGATGAGTACGCAGAGACTTTTTAACGTGGAAAACCCGGAAAGGGTAAAAAACCACGCGGTCGGAGCTGTGCCGACCAAACTTCACTATCTTCTGGAGGAGTTACAACTTGGAAGCTAGAACTTGAGCGCGACAGGCCGCTGCTCGTTACAATATTTGGAGAAAGAGAGCTTCGAGGGTGACAGGCCACCTCTTGAAAAAACTAAGTCCTTTTTTCCTTCTGAGACTGCTAGCCGCCTTTCGGAAGCGGGAAGGCCAGTCGCCTTTCCCTTCTGAGAAATGCTGGTCGCCTTTCTGGAAGTGAGAAGGCCAGTCGCCTTTCCCTTCTGAGAAATACTGGTCGCCTTTCTGGAAGTGAGAAGGCCAGTCGCCTTTCTCTTCTGAGAAATGCTGGTCGCCTTTCTGGAAGTGAGAAGGCCAGTCGTCTTTCTCTTCTGAGAAATGCTGGTCGCCTTTCTGGAAGATGAAGATCTTCAAGTCCCGAAGGAGATCTTCAAGTCCCGAAGGAGATCTTCAAGTGCCGAAGGAGAATTCCGCAAAAGTCTGCAAGGAGCTCTCCTGGGTCCAGAAGTCAAGGTCCCCTTAAATGAAGCCATGGGGCTCCTTTTATAGTTTTTGTCGGGGGCGGCCCGGTAATTTCGCCGTTAGCAGTTTCCATAAATGCTCGGTGGACGAATCATATTCTCCGGTTCGGGGCCCTCGGATCACTATTTTTCGTAAATGACCACCTTGCCCTTTGGGCAGCTTGGGCAGTTTGGGCAGTTCGGGCAGTTCCGTTGGAGGTGAAAAAGGCGACTAACTGTTCCTGAAAAGTGAGAAGCCTGAAACCCAAAATGTGAGAAGCCGGAAAGACAAAAAGTGAGAAGCCGGAAAGACAAAAAGTGAGAAGCCGGAAAGACAAAAAGTGAGAAGTCGGAAAGACAAAAAGTGAGAAGGCTTCCTGATCGCGCTCAGAAACGTTCTGAGCGCGCGCTAGCGCTGAAGTGTTTCAAGTGCGCGACAAAATGCGAGGGCGTTCAGGTTACGCCTCGAGGTGTTCCGTGTGAACAAGGGAACGGCAAGCCGTACCCTTAAGGAGGAAATAAGTGCGCGATGTTCCTGATGAGAAGTACGCCCGTGAGGGCTTCTTGCAAGTCCCCTCCGCCGGGAAAGTAGGAGATACGGGGCGGCCGTACCGCGCGCGGGGAGTGGAGAGCGACGCGGTCGAACTCCAAGGGAGTACGTCGCGTCCGCTTCTCGAGGGGGTGCGACACGGGCGCACCCGAGGGGGGCGACCTTGGCCGCACCCCGAGGGGGTGCGGCTTGGCCGCACCCCACCTAGGGTGCGCCAAGGCCGCACCCCGAGCGGGTGCGGCGCGGCCGCGCCCCAGAGGGGGCGCGGCCAAGGCCGCACCCCAGAGGGGGCGCGGCCAAGGCCGCACCCCAGAGGGGGCGCGGCCAAGGCCGCACCCCAGAGGGGGCGCGGCCAAGGCCGCACCCCAGAGGGGGCGCGGCCAAGCCCGCACCCCGTGTGGGGTGCGGTTTGGCCGCACCCCTTGCGGGGTGCGGTTCGGCCGCACCTCTTGCGGGGTGCGGTTCGGTCGCACCCCCAAGGGGCGTGGCGTGGGGGCGAGGATCCCTCCCGCGACGGGAGGGAGAAACTCCGTCGGGTTCGCGGCGGTTTTGCGTGCCTTGCTTTTCCTGCCAATTTCGGAGGGGGAGAGTTTTTGGGAAATAATCCGTCTTTGGAAACGATCCGTCTTTGGAAACATTTCGCTGCCTTTTATGAACATTTCCGTCAGACACCTTTATAAATACTAGACCCTTATTATGAGTACCCATCATAAGCCCCCCAAAACCGTCGGAGTCCAGAACTTGAGAGGGAGTGCGAGGGTTTTTTGAACGTTAGCGTGGCAGAACCGGTTTGGCGCTGAACGATGGTTGGGGTAAGTTGATTTTGCCTTCTACTTTTTTTTTTTGAAAAAGAAGCGGAGGGAATAAACGACCAGCGGCGGACGAGAGGGCGCGGTGAGCGGTGCGCGGGCGGCCGGTGCCCGGGCACCCTTGCGCGCGGCCGGGGCCGGCGGTGGGGCGCCCGGCTGGCGCGAGCGCGCCCCTGCGCGCGCGTGCGGCCCCTGCGCGGGCGCCGCGTTGAGCGCTCCTGCGCGCGGATGCGGCCCCTGCGCGGGCGCCGCGTTGAGCGCTCCTGCGCGCGGGTGCGGCCCCTGCGCGGGACGCGCGGGTGCCGCGCTGTGCGCCCGAGCGCGCGGGTGCCGCGCTGCGCGCCCGCGCGCGGGTGCCGCGCCGCGCGCCCGCGCGCGGGTGCCGCGCCGCGCGCGGGTGCCGCGCCGCGCGCCCGCGCGCGGGTGCCGCGCCGCGCGCCCGCGCGCGGGTGCCGCGCCGCGCGCCCGCGCGCGGGTGCCGCGCCGCGCGCCCGCGCGTGCCGCGCCGCGCGCTCGCGCGCGCGGGTGCCGCGCCGCGCGCCCGCGCGCGCGGGTGCCGCGCCGCGCGCCCCCGCGCGCGGGTGCCGCGCGCCCGCGCGCGCGGTGCCGCGCTGCGTGCTCCCGCGCGCAGGTGCCGCGCCGCGCGCTCCCGCGCGCGGGTGCCTGCGTGTGGTCGGTGCCTTTGTGTGCGGCTGTTTCTCACGTGCGGGTGAGGCTGGCGGTGCGGACCTCTGGTGCTTGCGTGCTTGGTGTGCGGAGAGATGACTTGTAACCTTTCGGATTTTCTGATACGGTTTCTTTTTAACGCTCGTTTTTATGCGCTTGCTCTTCCTTGCAGGCTTCGAAGCGGGGCGGCCAATCGAGGCCGATGCGTTTACGCTCTTCTCTAGATGGCGCGCGAATCGAGGTGTGGCGTAAGCGGTTCGGATTGCCTCCGAGTGTCGAGATTAAGATTCCAGGGGCGGAGGAGCGCGTTCAAAATCCGCCTACGGGTTACATAACACTCTCCGAGAGCTGCCTGAAGTCTGGATTCCGAATTCCTCCTCCGGAGGAGGCTATTGAAATATTCCGGTTCTGCGGCGTCCCGATCACCCAGTTTACGCCTGCTGGAATGTCGAATATCATGGGGCTGGTGGTGCTTTTTCGGGAACACAGTACGCGTTTTTCACTCGAACTTTTCAAGGATTGGTGTGAGGTTACAACCGACTTGGGCGGTCGGATTGAGGTGCGGAGCAACAAAAGTTGGTTCCACTTTGGCGAGAAGGCGGATTATCGCCACGGGAATACCCTTTATGGATACGTTCGGAATCGTTGGGAGCTACCCGAGCTTTGGAGGTCGCTTCCTGGACGCTGCCGCCGACTGACCGGTCGGGAGGACGAGTTCCTTCCTCTCCCCGGCTTCCCTGGCCGAGATGGGCTGTCAAAGGCTTTGTTCAGCGTGTACAACTGTGTGGAGGAGAGTCGGCTGCTTGCGGTGGGGCTTTCTTGGGACCCTGAGCGGGAGGCTGCGGTTCCCCTGGAGCGTGAGAAAAAGAGAAAGATCGTTTTCAGGAATGGAACTCCTGGTTCGGGTTCTGCTCCACCGGAGCCTAGAAGCCATGATCATGAAGCCGGTCCGAGCCGCCGTCGGGGGGAGCCGATTGCTCCCGACCCAGAGGTCGAGATTCTGGCATCCCCAACTGCTGAGCAGGTTGCGCAGAGAGACTTGCCGCCACCTCCCCCTCATCCGCCGTCGCGGAGAGTTTCCTCGTCCCTCCAGGCGATGACCTCTGCGGTAAGTTAGTCTCTCCTTGTTTGGGTCTTGACTTGTCTCTGCCATTGTTGTTCGTGTTTCCTGATTGTTTCCTTCGTGTTGGCAGGCGAACGCTCTGACCAACGTTGCTCTTACGTGGAATGACTGCTATGTGGGCCTCAAGGACAGTTACATCTCTCTCCAGGAGGAGCTGAGCGTGATGAAGAGGGACATGTCTGCTTTGCAGAAGAGGAGGGATCGCGATCTGTCCCGCATCAAGCAGCTGGAGGCGGACCTCTCTTCTTCCCATTCCGAGGTTGAGAAGCTGCAGGAGGCGTATGGTGGAGACAAGGCGCTTGCCCAGGACGCGCTTCGTCAGCTATCTGAGGCCCAGGGGGAGATGTTTCGCATGGAGGGGGAGCTGGGCTTTCTCCGGAGCGAGGTGGAGCGGCTGTCGTCGGTCGAGCGCAGCCTTGAGGATGCTAAGGCGGCCGGAGTGGCCGAGTTCCGAGACTCTCTTGCTTTCGTTGAGGAGCGGTTCCAGATGGCGGAGGAGATCCGTGCCGAGGTCATGACGAAGGAGGTCGAGCCCCTGTTGGAGGATGAGCGTGAGGTCGCCTTCCAGCGCGGTATTCAGAAGACTCTTCGCTTGGTGGGGAAGAAGTTCGGGTGTGACACTGCTGGTCTTGGAGCGGGGGATCTTTCGGAGGATGAGTGCTCGGACGCGGCCGAGGATTGATGCCGATCGCCCTCTGTTTTCTTGATTTCCGTGCTGTTGTTTGCTCGTGTGTTGTTCTGAGTTTTGTTTGCATTTTGCTTTTCCGCTTTCTGTACGGTTGTCTGCTTTGCGCGCAGCGTTGAGCTGACGCGGTTGTATCCTCTTATTGAGTTCGTCGTGTTTACTTCTTCGTACGATTCTGCTTATCTGGTTGTTAGCACCTGCATGGTTTGGTTGTTTTCAAGATGAGTTCTGCACGAGACGGAGCCCGCGGCTTTCAAATGAATACATACATAACGAGTTAGTTTGCGCAAGTCTGTGCCTGCGGCTTTCTTGCACGAGTCTGTGCTCGCGGCTTTGGTGCACGAGTCTGTGCTCGCGGCTTTGGTGCACGAGTCTGTGCTCGCGGCTTTGGTGCACGAGTCTGTGCTCGCGGCTTTGGTGCACGAGTCTGTGCTCGCGGCTTTGGTGCACGAGCCTTTGCTCGCGACTTTTTTGCACGGTTCTGTGCCCGCGGCTTTGGTGCACGAGTCTGTGCTCGCGGCTTCGTTGCACGAGTCTGTGCTCGCGGCTTGGGCCGGTGAATAGCGGGGGTATTCAAACCGGGGGTGAACGCAGGAGGGGCAGGCCCCTACGACACCGGGACTCGACGGCGGAGGAGAAGGGCGAACCTTCAATCGACGGCGGTGCAGAGTCCCCGGGGCAGGGCCCCGAAGCGGTACCTGCAGTAGAATGGATTGGAGCAAGTAGGATTTTATTAGAAAACTAATACTGATACATTCGCAAATGCAGTCTTGCGATAAGTTTTTGATACAGGCTTTAGGGAAGATGGCGTCGAGCCTTGCTTGCGTTGCGTTTGTCCGAATCTTTTCGGCCGTTCAGCTTGGTGGGCAACGGCGGCCCGGAGGTTGGCCTTCGCTGGCCTGCGTCTTTTTGCGGAAGGCCTCCAGGTATCCTAGCTGGATAAGGCGTTCGATTTCTTCTTTCAGTCGGGCGCATTGCTCCGTTTGGTGCCCTCGGCCCTTGTGGAAGTGGCAGAATTGAGACGAAGCTCCCTTGTGCAAGGAGAGCTTCCTGGGCCAATGGATGAGCTTGCTATGACAGATTACGGACAATATATGCTCGCGTGGTGTGTTTAGCGGGGTGAAGTTCCGAAGGCCTTGACTTGCTAGCTCTCGGGGGCGGTCTGCTTGGTTCTGAGTGGGCAGTTCGGCTTCCTCAGGCTGCTGTTGTTGTCCCTTTCTCTTGCGGCCTGAATCGAGGGGCGGCGGGTCTGTTAGTGTCTGAAGTTTTTCTTTTCCAGCTATCGCAGGAGCTGTTTGGCCTTCTCGTGAACCCTGTATCTCGGCCCTTGATTTTGGCGACGGGTTGCTGCTGATCCAGGGGAGCCAAGGGGCGGTCGTGCTGAGACTATGCATTGCGCTCTTGATGGTATTTCCTTTGCTAGCCATGCGTCCTGACATGGAAACGTCGTGGTCCATGGCGTCCAGTAGGAGGCTCCCGAATATTGCGTCGTAGGGGGAGTCTGCTTTGGCGACGATGAATTGTACGTCGTACTGGATCGGTTCAGCGTGCGCTCCTACTTGGACGGGGAGGGTGATGACGCCTATAGTGGGTACCGTGGTTCCATCTGGGAGCTCTGCCTTGCTAGCCCTAAGCTTGAGGTTCCCGCTTAGGAGCTTGAGCCGAACTATTGCTGCCAAGAACAGGACGTTGAAGGAGATGCGGTGGGTTATCAGCGCCTTCCTCAGCTCACAGGGCGGACTCCCTATGCTTGCATCCAAGATGAAATCCATCCATGCGCAGGGGCGTTCTCGGTGAAAATTTGGGCCGACTTTCTCTGATTGCACGCTCCGTTCCCCCTCTCCAAGGAGGGGTTGTTTGCTCGCACCGGGCCTATCTCCTTCCTGGATCTTTGCTGAGTAGGACTCGTGTTGCTTGATGAACAGTCGGGACAACTCGGAGAAGCTATGGATCGCTCCGTTAGGAGGGATTGATACCAGTGGAGAGCGCCTCCATGCAGCGTTTTGGTGAAGATTTTGCAGCTAGCTGGGTCGGGAAGTCCGAGCTCCCGTGTCATTATCAGAAAATGGTTAACGTGCTCATATGGATCTTCTGCTCTGTGGAATTCCTTGTTGTGTGGGAGCTTTAGCCATGACGGAACTGGGTATTCCAGAATTGACTTGGAGAGGGGGGATCGCCTTTGTTGGTGTTTGTCATTGCTCGAATCCTGCCCTCCTGCCGGAGGGGCCGGTTTGCCTGCCGATTCCGGCCAAGGGGGCCGGATGGGTGCAGCAGTGAGCGCTCTCTTCGCCTGGCTTTCTGGGATCGAAGAGTTGTATGCGTCGGACAGTTCAGGGGAGGTGTCCACTCTTGCTGGCTTCGAGAATTCCGGCGAAGGGGGGATTGCGCTCGGGAATCCTTTGCTTCGGATTTGGGAATCCATTCCCACAGACGGCGCCAAACTGTTGCGGAACGCTTAGGGCTCTTGGTAGACCGGTTCACTTGAACCGCCTCAGCTCGTGAGCGAGCTAAGCGCGCAAACAGTCAATTAGAGGTTCGATGAGTACGCAGAGACTTTTTAACGTGGAAAACCCGGAAAGGGTAAAAAACCACGCGGCCGGAGCTGTGCCGACCAAACTTCACTATCTTCTGGAGGAGTTACAACTTGGAAGCTAGAACTTGAGCGCGACAGGCCGCTGCTCGTTACAATATTTGGAGAAAGAGAGCTTCGAGGGTGACAGGCCACCTCTCGAAAAAACTAAGTCCTTTTTCCTTCTGAGACTGCTAGCCGCCTTTCGGAAGCGGGAAGGCCAGTCGCCTTTCCCTTCTGAGAAATGCTGGTCGCCTTTCTGGAAGTGAGAAGGCCAGTCGCCTTTCCCTTCTGAGAAATACTGGTCGCCTTTCTGGAAGTGAGAAGGTCAGTCGCCTTTCTCTTCTGAGAAATGCTGGTCGCCTTTCTGGAAGTGAGAAGGCCAGTCGCCTTTCTCTTCTGAGAAATGCTGGTCGCCTTTCTGGAAGATGAAGATCTTCAAGTCCCGAAGGAGATCTTCAAGTCCCGAAGGAGATCTTCAAGTCCCGAAGGAGAATTCCGCAAAAGTCTGCAAGGAGCTCTCCTGGGTCCAGAAGTCAAGGTCCCCTTAAATGAAGCCATGGGGCTCCTTTTATAGTTTTTGTCGGGGGCGGCCCGGTAATTTCGCCGTTGGCAGTTTCCATAAATGCTCGGTGGACGAATCATATTCTCCGGTTCGGGGCCCTCGGATCACTATTTTTCGTAAATGACCACATTGCCCTTCGGGCAGCTTGGGCAGTTTGGGCAGTTCGGGCAGTTCCGTTGGAGGTGAAAAAGGCGACTAACTGTTCCTGAAAAGTGAGAAGCCTGAAACCCAAAATGTGAGAAGCCGGAAAGACAAAAAGTGAGAAGCCGGAAAGACAAAAAGTGAGAAGCCGGAAAGACAAAAAGTGAGAAGTCGGAAAGACAAAAAGTGAGAAGGCTTCCTGATCGCGCTCAGAAACGTTCTGAGCGCGCGCTAGCACTGAAGTGTTTCAAGTGCGCGACAAAATGCGAGGGCGTTCAGGTTACGCCTCGAGGTGTTCCGTGTGAACAAGGGAACAGCAAGCCGTACCCTTAAGGAGGAAATAAGTGCGCGATGTTCCTGATGAGAAGTACGCCCGTGAGGGCTTCCTGCAAGTCCCCTCCGCCGGGAAAGTAGGAGATACGGGGCGGCCGTACCGCGCGCGGGGAGTGGAGAGCGACGCGGTCGAACTCCAAGGGAGTACGGCGCGTCCGCTTCTCGAGGGGGTGCGGCACGGGCGCACCCGAGGGGGGCGACCTTGGCTGCACCCCGAGGGGGTGCGGCTTGGCCGCACCCCGCATGGGGTGCGGCTTGGCCGCACCCCACCTAGGGTGCGCCAAGGCCGCACCCCGAGCGGGTGCGGCGCGGCCGCGCCCCAAAGGGTGCGCGGCCAAGGCCGCACCCCAGAGGGGGTGCGGCCAAGGCCGCACCCCGTGCGGGGTGCGGTTCGGCCGCACCCCTTGCGGGGTGCGGTTCGGCCGCACCCCTTGCGGGGTGCGGTTCGGCCGCACCTCTTGCGGGGTGCGGTTCGGTCGCACCCCCAAGGGGCGTGGCGTGGGGGCGAGGATCCCTCCCGCGACGGGAGGGAGAAACTCCGTCGTGTTCGCGGCGGTTTTGCGTGCCTTGCTTTTCCTGCCAATTTCGGAGGGGGAGAGTTTTTGGGAAATAATCCGTCTTTGGAAACGATCCGTCTTTGGAAACATTTCGCTGCCTTTTATGAACATTTCCGTCAGACACCTTTATAAATACTAGACCCTTATTATGAGTACCCATCAACATGTATATATATAATCACGGTGGACTATTCTGGAAATAAGTCATTAAATAAAGTAGGTGGTTGTTATTACAATAAAAGGGTGCTTTAAATAAAACAGGTGCTTTGTGACTAGTGCAGGTGCTTTGATTCTGGCGGAATGCATCATCGAGACTGGCGCAGGTTTACTCCAATACTTCCCCTAAATCCGTGCCATCGCTAATACCCATCTTCTTCCTCAGTTCCTTGAATCGCTCTCGAGGCAAGGGTTTTGTCAGTATGTCGGCGATCTGGTTTTCTGTGGGACAAAACTGGAGATCGACTTCCTTCTTCTCCTGCGCCTCTCTTACGAAGTGAAATCGGATTTCTATGTGTTTGCTTCTAGCATGATAGACTTGGTTTTTTGAGAGGGCAATTGCGGATGTATTTTCGCAGTAGATCTTTACCCCGATGTTCTCTTCTTCTTTGTTTTCTATCTCCTTTTTTATTCTTCGTAACCAAATGGCCTCGCAGACGGCTGAGTTCAAGGCTATGTATTCCGCTTCCGTTGTGGAAAGCGCCACAAACTGTTGCTTCCTGGAACTCCATGAGATAGGGCATTAACCTGCAAAGAGGATGAACCCACTTGTACTTTTTCTATATTCCAAATTGCCTGCCCAATCTGAGTCAGAATATGCAGTTAGGTCAAAATTTTGCCCTTTGCGGAAAGACAATCCATAGTTCTTCGTCCCTTTAGGTATCGAAGGATCCGTTTAGCGGATAGGAAATGAGCCTTTGAGGGATTGCTCACGAACCGTTCCGTGATATTGACTGCATTTTCTATATTTGGGCGCGTGTGGGTAATGTACAAGAGAGATCCTATCAAGCTTCTATACATATCTTTATCCGCTCCTTCCCCTTCGATCATATTTTTCAAGGCTTCTGATGTGCTCATGGGCGTGTGTACATGATTGCAATTGTCCATTTGGTACTTAGAAGTGATTGAATATATTGTTCCTGGGAGATGATGGTTACTCCAGGAAGTTGCTGGATTTGCATGCCGAGGAAGAATCTGAGGTGCCCCAGATCAGTCATCTCGTAATCCTTCTTTAGTTTTACTTTCAAATCATGTAGAAGACTGGATTGGGGTCTGGTGATAATGAGGTCGTCAACATATATACTGACAATCACTTTCTTTTCTTCTTCTTCCTTAATGTACAAAGTTGGCTCACTTGGGATTTAACTGAATCCTTGCTGGAGCAGGTAAGAGTCAATGTTGGCATGCCAAGCTCTCGGCGCCTGCTTTAGTCCATATAGGGCTTCGTATAGTTTTTAGACTTTTCCTTCTTCTTTGGGTATCACAAAGCCAGGTGGTTGAGCAACGAACACTTACTCTTTCAGTCCTCTATTAAGGAAGGCCGATTTAACATCTAGGTGGAAAATTGGATAGTTATGTTGAGTGGCAATGGCAAGGATGAGTCTTATAGTGGTCATCCTTACAACATGTGCAAATGTTTCACTGAAATCTTCTCCTGGTTTTTGTGAGTAGCCCTTTGCAACAAATCGAGCCTTGTGCTTCAAAATGTCACCATGCTCATTGTGTTTTATTTTGTAGATCCATTTCAGACCTATTACGTCTCTGTTTGTTGGTTTGGTAACCAGAGACCAAGTTTGATTCTTTTTTATGGCATGAAGCTCTTCTCTCATTGCATTTCCCCAGACTTCCTCTTTTTCTATTTCTTCAAAAGTAAGCTGGGATGATGCTATCAGTGCAAATTCATTACGCTGGTAAATTTCCTCCAGGGAACGAGTTCTTCGGGGTGATGATGACTCATTTCCCGAGTGCAAGAGCTCTGATTGCACATCCCCTGTAGTGCCTTGGATGGAGTTTGGAAGTAAGCTCAACTCAACCGGCATCTGTAGTGACTGATGATGAGGGCTTGAGGCTGAATCCCATTGCCAACCAAGTTCTTCATTAAATGTGACATCCCTAGAGATTATGACCTTGTTGGTTGTAGGTTCTAGGAGTCTGTAAGCTTTGCTTTCTGAGCTATATCCAATTATAATGCACTTCACACTGGATTCCTCAAGTTTGTTTCTTGAATCAAGAGTATTATGGGCATAAGTAATACACCCAAACACCCTTAGATGTGAGACACGGGGGTGCGGCCGTAGAAAACTTCATAGGGGTTGTATTTGATAGACCCTTGGTGATGGAGCGGTTTAGAATATATGTGACAGTTGAGGTTGCTTCTCCCCACAGAGATTTGGGGCAGGACATGTGAGTCAGCATCGACCTTGCCATTTCGACAAGTGTTCTGTTCCTGCGCTCTACCACTCCGTTTTGCTAAGGGCTTCTTGGTGTTGATAACCGTCGATTGATGCCTGCATCTTGACAAAAGGAAGAAAACTGGGAGGAGAGAAATTCTCCACCCCAATAAGTTCTAATCATTTTGATCTTCTTTTCACACTGATTTTCTACTTGCCGCTTGAAGTTTTTGAATAAATTGTGAGCTTCTGATTTTTGTTCCAGGTAGAAGATCCAACTATATCGACTAAAATCATCAATGATTAGCAAAAAATACCTCTTACCTCCCATTGTAGGGGTACTGGCAGGTCCCCAAAGGTCCATGTGTAGTAGATCTAATGGTCCTCCGATTCTTCTTAGTGTGGTGTAGGGAAAGGGTTGACGGTGAGACTTGCATCTGGCACAAGTATCACAGTGAATTGGTGTAAAGTCAAACTGTGGTATTCCTTCAGCCAGTTTTTCCTTTTGCAATTGATAGAGGTACTTAAAATTTATGTGTCCAAGTCTTATGTGCCACAACTTAGCAGTTTGAAGATGAGTCTCGTGCAGACTGGTCAGTGCTAATCTATTTGATGGTTTTAAAAATAGTGTATAGATGTTGCTTGGGTTCCTTTTGGTCGAGGCTGCAAGAGCTTTTGACTCATTATGAATAATGTAACATCTCATTCCCTACTAGACCCCTAACTCCAATTTAGGGTGACACAAGTGGTGAGTGGGGTGAGTTTGAGCTAGATTGTAGCCTTAGGACTCACAGGGTTAGGTGAATTCATACTTGCAAATTGACTCCTCCAATAGATGATAAACACTCCAAGGAATGCTATAGACCCAAAAGCCCCTTCATGGGGTCACCAATTGACCCAATTTGACCAAAGTCAAACTTGGGTCAACATAGGTCAAATCCTCCCCAATAAGTTCAATTGAATCCCAAAGCATGAAATTGACTTCACCCCTAGTCTTAGGACATCATGAGGGACCTAATTGACTCAAAAGCCCCATCATGGAGTCTTCAATTTGGCCAAATTGACCAAAGTCAACATTCCCCCAATTTTGGTCAAAATCACACTTATTGGTCAAATTAGCCAACCTAGGTCCTCGCCATGACTCAACCAACCTTGGATGGTGCCAATGGACTCAAGACCATCACATTGGACCAGTCAACACACCCAATTGACCAAGTCAACCCAAAAGTCAACATATGGTCAATTTTGCTTAATTTGGGCTTATTTGGAATTAATCCAAATTCCAATGGATTAAGGCCCTCAAAGTCAGCCCACTCTGAAGCCCATAGACCTAATGACCAGCCTTGCCCCTTAAATACAACATACAAAGGCATGCATGGGGGCAAAAATGGAAATTCCCCCTTCCTCCATTAAAGACAAGAAGGAATTTAGGAATGAAGGCCATGTGGCCCTCCATTCTTCTGCCCAAGGCTAGATCTGAGCTCCCCACATGAATGCCAGCCGAAATTTGGGCTGGAGCAATGCCACTTGGCAGCTAGGAGGAGCATCCAAGGTGTGGCCGAGCTCCTCCTAATGGCAGCTCCACTTAGAGCCCTCCCCACTTCTTTTCGACGACACCATCATCTTCAGAGGACCTAAAGGAGTGGATCTGCTACCCTGGATCAGAGGAATCGGCTGAGAATGGAGGAAATGGCAAGGATCGCCGGAGCTCGCCGCCACCGTGCCGCACCACCTCAATACACGCCACCAAGCTCGCTTAGAGTACGATTTCTCCCCCTCTCCCTCTGTGCTAGTATCTAGATCCATCTAGGAGAGAAATCGGGCTCAATTGAGCCCGATCCCATGTGAGGTAGAGGGAGTTTTACCGAGCTCTTTTTCTTGCTCGAGATCGCCGGAGACGGGCTCTCAGGCGGCCGTGCCGCCGTCAATCGATGGCCACCACCTCAACGGAGGTGGTGGAGGCGGTGGCCGGCGGAGGTGGGCCGTGGATGGCCGGGAATTGATCAGAGAAGATGGCCTAGGCGGAATTAATCTCAGCCGTTGGCGAGCTGGGGACGATGACGGGATGCCGCTCGATTCTGCGCTGAAATTCGTGCTGGATCTGATTAAATACATATTATTATGATTCATATCAATTACATTATTTGTCACATGATATACCTAGTTTTGTTTAATTAATTAGAGGCCCTTAGAGGCCATATTTTGAAAAACGACCAGAGACAAGATTTGTAGGTATGGATGTCTACCTTCAGTAGAAATTTAGATCAGGTCATTTGGACCACTGTAGGGTCCACAGTAGTCATTCTTGTGAGGTTGGTCAGAACTTAAAAATGCAATGTTTTGCATGCAACAATCGAAGGCCCTAGAGGCCATATTTGCAAAAAGGGTCAGAGATAACTTTTGTAGCATTAGGAGTCTAATTTCATTTGCCACTTGAATCAACTGATTTGGTGCACTGTGGACATCAGGGCACCCATTTCCCTAGGACTGCTCCTTGTGTAGGGCAGAATTTAAAAAGGCTATAACTTTGAATTGGCTTAACCAAATCACTTAAATTTTCTACCATGCATGCATGGTATGAAGACACACCTAGGGTTTTAATTTTAGAATTTTTGGAGATGTATCCCTTGAGTTATTTCATTTATTAGTAAAAGTAAATTTTTGGTATTTAAAGAGTTGTATAACTCCAAACACCCCTAATTTGGAGGGTGAGCTCTTCATACATATCTAAATCACTGGTTAAAATCTCATCTCATGTGCATGAGTAATTTTCTCTGAACTTCAAAATGAAGTTAGGGTTTTAAGAGGAAAATTGGGGTGCTAATAGTCAATTTGGACTTTTGAGTTTTTTGATGGAATTGATGTTGGGGATCACCTTGCATGCCTCTGAAACCTTGGGGTTAGTGTATGTCATGAGGATATACATCATTGTCATAAGTTTCATGATTTTTGGAAGTTATTTTCCTAAAGTTTTTAATTAAATGAAAAATGTCACACTTTTAAATTAATGGAATAATTTGAATCAAAAACTTAGGGTTAAATTAAAAACTCTGGGAAATGGATCTTTGACTGGATAGGCACATTTAGGATTTTTGTTGGAATTTTTGGACCTCACTTATTTCTCTGAATTTGATTTATTTGGTTAGGTCAATTTATTCAAATATGACATTTAGGTCTCATATGCATTTGAAGAATTATGAAATTATTCTAGTAGGTTTCCTTGATGATTCTATAGCTCTGTAGATTTTATCATAATTTTTTTAGATGAATTTTTGTGGTAACTATCAATTTATTGAGGAAAAACCCCCTTTTGTAATTAATTAATTTAATGGGGTAAAATAGTTTGTAAAATTCTAAATCTCTGGATTTAGTGTTTTTAGATGATTATTATACTAGGATAATTTTCTCAGAATTTATAGAGACATATTAATGGTAGTTGTAGTGTAACTCCCTATTTGCACCCCATTTATGTTAAATAGAAATTATGGTCAAAAATTCCTGTTAAAAATGTGAAACTTAGGAATTGGTGTTCTTAGACTATTTTTATGCCATGATAGTTTTCCCAGAATTTATTGAAGTCTTAGCATAGCACTTGTAGTGTAAACCCTTATACGCACACCAAATGTAACAAATGATAATTAAGGGTAAATACTCCTTGGAATAATATGAAACTTAGGCATTGCTGTTTTTAGATCAATAACATACTTCTATGATTTATTCAGATTTTATTGAGACCTGTAGGTGGTAATTGTAGTGTAAACTCTTATTGGCACACCACTTGTATTAAAGGAATAATGTGGATAAATATTACCTGGAATATTATGAAACCTTGGATTTGGTGTTTTTAGATGATTAGTATGCTATGTTAATTTTCTCATAATTTTTGGAATTCTTATTTTAGTACTTGGTGTGTAAAGTCACGTCTTCATCTTTTTTCATGATAAATATAAATTATGATTATAAATTTGCTGGAAAAATATGATCTTCTGGAAATAGTGATTTTATGAAGCTACTGTAATTTTTCCAGAATTTTAGGAAGTCAAAATCTTGTACTTAATGTGTAAAATTATTTTTGCATCCTTTCATTGAACATTAGGGAATAGGATTATTTAATTGCTGGAAAAATATGAAATCTTGGAAATCTTTTTATCATGTCAGATTTCATCTCTGGAAGGATATTTAACAAGTTTGAATTCACTAGCATGATACCTCCTTCACATTTTAGATTTAGATTAGTAAATAATGAGTTTTTATAGAGGGCAAAATTATGTGAAACATGTTTGGATTTTGATCATCCCTTATTTTATCCACTATGAACCTATGATAAAAATTAGAAGTCATTTGGAAGTAATTTGACCAAGGTTACATTATAGGAATCTAAGTAGTTATATGTCGTGGTCTGCGGATAGTGAAAACTCATTATGAGGAATAGGTCAATATAATCACAAGGAAATCGGTGAGAATTTGATTATAACAAGAGATGAGTATCGACCACTTAGAGGACTAGAAGTTTTAGAGTTGAGTCCAAAAGATCGATTGCATAGGAGCGTGATGAAACATAAGGCATACGTTATAAAGAGTAATGAGAGGGAGGAAGGTTAGGTCAGGATAGTCGCCAAGAATGTTAAATGTCCTGGAAAGGGGTTGGGCATCATCCCATCATATACCCTAGTACCTTGCGAACCCTTCACCGGGTAGCCCTCGAGAAGTCCAGGATCCACCCTAAACTTCCAAGTAGAATAATAACTAAACAAGAGCAGTTTAAATAGGAGTTAGAAGATGAGAGTGCTTGGTGAGCTGTGGGCAAGGTTGTGCTCGGGATTGACGAAAGATCGTCCTTCCCCTTAGAGAGTCATAAAGCGCTGAAGTTCATTCAAGTGAAATGATAAGAGGGTAATCTTATGGGTAGATATCAATAATACTAAGTGTCTTGGGAAAGGGAATTTTGAGGTGTCATCCCATTGTAGTTCCTAATACCGTAGCGAGCCCTTTACAGGGTAACCCTCGGGAATCCAAGATTAAACGTAAACCGTAGGGATAAGATGTTACAAGAATAATCTAATAACACACTCACCCACACCCCGTGGTTGCGGGAGCCTAGTCTGTTTGGTGATGCGAGCAGTAAGCTCAGTGTTTGAAAGAGCGGATTGAAAGTCAGGTGAGCTTGCAACTCAGTAGAGTTTGTTGGTACGGACGGGTTGGTCCGGGGAGCCGGTGGCTCGGAAGGTTATTAATGACGGGCAGGTTAGCCCGGGGAGCTTATGGCTCGGAGATAGATTGTAGAACATGTTGCATGTGCATTGAAGGTGGTGGGTCTTCTGTATTGGATGGACGTTCACACCGACGTCAATACGTTGACTCGGCAAGTGTGGTATATACACATAGCCTAGAAAGTCTGGCGGTCCAGTCAGCAAGAGTACGCAGACGCTCCACGGTTTTGTGTTGAGGCGTACGATAGGTCTAGGTTAGGTAGTGTGAATACCAACCTAGAGGTGGGCGAGGCCCAACCCACCGCTTCCGTTTGCCACTACGGGAGTATCCGGGGAGTCTTGCTAGCTCCAAAAAGGGGAAACTAAAGGTCTATGCGCATAGAGTCGTAGTGTGTGAGTTACACTTGTATGAACATAACATAACAACATATCTTGCATGACATAGCATGAACATTGCATTTCAACCCCTACCCTTATCGTATAAATTGGTATGAGTGTACAACCCTCATTCTCCGAGGTAGGACCCACTCAAGGCCACGTAGGCAGAGGTCAAAGTCAAAGAGGCAAGACAAATCAGCCAGCAGGAGCGAAAGAAGGTTGGCGAGTATTGGCCAAATACTCGCCAGAAGGGCGACTATGGTCGAAGATACTCGCCGAGTATCCCGTATGTCGCCAGGTCAGGGCTGGGCTATAAACCCCCCCCCCTACCCCTTGGTTGCCTATAAATAGGACCCCAGGGGTACTTGGATTGGCACCTGTGCTTGAGCTTCTGGAACCCCATTTCCGAATTCTTGAGCCCGCCACCCCTGCTTGCTAGCCAAGCCGGTGCCTTCCTCGTACCTTGCTCGGCCATTCTTTGGTTGCGGAGGGGAAGTTTCTCCCAAACTTCTGGGTACGTGGTGGGACCTCCCTGCCGCAGCACCTGGGGTCCTGTTTGTTGCTCTTCTAGCTTCTTCGTCGTCGTTGCCAGCCAAGCCATCTCGTCGGGCTGCTGGGCGAGTAGCCTCCGGCTGCATCGGTCCGAATCTTGAGGTCAGGATTTTCCTGGCGTCAACACTTTGGTGCGGTGAGCGTGGACCGTAGTCGTTGGAAGAAAGTTCGGCAAGAAGGCGAGATGGTCGTAGGTGGCGACCATGAGGAGGAGGTCGGCAACTCGACGGGAGCTGGCAGGTTCGTGACGCTGGAGGTTTTCGAAGCCTTCGCGCAGCGCATGGAGGGAGCCATGCGAGCAGCGCTTCAGCCGCGCGCCGAGGTCACTGCGACCTCGCCGCATCGCCCAGTTCCGTCCGAGGGAGGGAGTCCCCCTCGGCGAGCAGGAAAGGAGCACATGGAAGATGAAACCGAGCGACCAAGGAGGTCGCAATTCTACCAGCCAACCTCGCAAGGTATTCGCTTCCGCGAGCTGTGCGAGCAGGGGAGATACCCGGATACTCGCCCATATGGCGAGTATGGAGGTGATACTCGCCAGGTTGAGGATCGTCGCCGGGCAGGAGGGAGGAGCCCCTTCTGCGAGGAGATTCTCGCCGCGCCAGTGCCAGAGGGGTTCAGGGACCCTGCCTTGAACTACTATTCAGGGAAGGAGGACCCCGTCAGGCACATCCAATGGTTCGAGGATATAGTCTCTATCCGAACCATGTCGGACGCCTTCAAGTGCAGGTTGTTTGCCATTACCTTCCGCGCAAAGGCCTGGGACTGGTTCCATCAGTTGCCCGCAGGCTCAATCTACTGCTTCGAAGACCTGTGTCGTGGGCTGACGACCCGGTTCGACACGGCACGGAAGCTAAAGAAGGAGGCCACGGCCCTGTTCTACCTCGTGCAAGGGCCGGATGAGGCCTTGGGCCCTTACATCGAGCGTTTCCAGGAGGAGGTTCTGCAAATCCAGGAGGTAGATAGCAACATCCTGTTGCTGGCCCTGACATTCGGCATCAGTCAAGGCCTCTTCAAGTTGGAACTCAGTGAGAATCCTCCCTACTCCTACGACAACCTCATTCAGAGGGCCAATAAATTTGTCCGGGGAGAAGCCTCCAATCCTGACTTCTTGGCAAGGTTGGCACGGGTGACCAGAGGCGACCGTGGAGAGAGGGATGGGATCCCTGAGAAAAGGAAGAGAGAGGAGCCCCGAAGGGAGGGAAGGAAGTGGCCGGAGCGACAAGAGGAGAAAAAGGAGGAGCTCAGGAGGAAGAAAACCGGGAGGATCGTGGAGAGAAGGCCCGTCGAGTCCCCTGAGCGTCAGGAGGAGGGAAGACGCTACCAGGTCCCCGTCAACCGGCCACCTTGGAGGCCGGCTGGACGGCACCAGCGTCAAGACCAAAGAGGGAGATCCCCAGAAAGAAGGCCCTTTCGCCAACCAGAGAGGCGTCAGGAGAGGAGGAGAGATGAAGCAATGGCGGTAGCCGGGCGAGGCCGTCGTCAAGGAAGGAAGAAGCCGAAGCCTAGGAGGCGTCAAGCAGAAGAGGTTCCTCTCTACTGCGACTTCCACCAGGTGGGGGGACATGCCATGGCTGCCTGCCCAGACTTTTGGGGAGCCCGGAGGAGGTTGGCAGCAGGAGAGGCTGGAGGAGAGCAGAGGAGGATAGAGGCCCCTGCCGAGCCACAGGCAGGGCAGGCCGCAGTCGTTCGCAGGAGGAACGAGGATCGGGTCGACCAGGGAGGCCGGGGAGACCTGGGCCAGGGAGGCCGAGTTGGAGTAATCCATGGGGGAGCAGGGCTGGAGGCTTCCCGCAAGGGGAGCCTTCATCAGATCTACCGCAGGAGTGTCGCCTCGACCTCGCAAGCACCACCCCCGATGGAGGAGATTACTTTTTCCGAGGAGGACATGCTAGGGAACGAGAATCCCTTCCATGATGCCCTCGTGATTCAGGCCGCAATGGAGGACTTCACCGTTGATCGAATTCTGATCGACAACGGTAGCTCTGTAAACGTCATCTTTAAGGGGACGTTTGACGGACTGGGAGTCGAAGCTGCCAGAGTTCGAGCATCTGATGGTCCCCTCTTCGGCTTCTCCGGAGAGAAGAAGGAAGTGGAAGGAGGAGCAGATCTCCTGGTAACACTCGGTGGCACCTCCATCAACTGTCGATTCATCATCGTCGACGCCCCGAGCTGCTACAGAGCCATCTTTGGGAGGCCGATTCTCAACACCTTCAAGGCCGTCCCATCCTCCTACCATCAGTGCTTGAAGTACTGTAAAGGAGACGTCCAGGTGAGGATCAGGAGCGATCCAAGAGCCGCCAGGGAATGCTATCTTACCGCCGTCAGTACCATCAGCTGGATGGCTGACGCGGAGGAGTTCGGGAGAGTGTTGGAGAGCCCGGCCAGGCTGGAGGTGGCAGAGGAAGTGGAAGAAATCGAGGTACTCTCCGCAGCAGGAGTGCCTGGGTTGCTAAAGATTGGCGGGTCGCTGAAGACCGAGGAGAAGATCGAGATGGCGGCGTGTCTGCAAAAGAACGTCGACATCTTCGCTTGGAGTGCCGCCGAGATGCCAGGAGTCGACCCTGAGGTTGCGTGTCATCGCCTCAACCTGGATCCCTCTGTCCAGCCCGTCCGCCAAAAGAAGAGAAGAACCGCCACCATCCTCGCCAAGCCAATTAGGGAGGAGGTTAAAAAACTGCTAGATGCAGGTTTCGTGTCGGAGATCCAGTACCCAGGCTGGGTCTCTAATGTTGTAATGGTGACAAAGGCGGGGGGAGGCTGGAGAATGTGTGTGGATTTTTCCTTAATGAATAAAAGCTGCCCGAAGGATTGTTATCCCTTGCCTCGAATCGACGCGCTGGTTGATTCAGCCGTCGGTTTTTCTGTGATGAGTTTCCTTGATGCGTTTTCAGGATATCACCAGATCCGGATGCATCCCCCTGATTGTCGCGATGTCTCCTTCATCACCGACGACGGCTGCTACAGCTACAGGATGATGCCCTTCGGTTTGAAGAATGCGGGAGCCACCTACCAGCGGATGATGGACCACATCTTCAAGGGGCAAAAGGGGAGGAACCTGGAAGTGTACGTGGACGACCTCTTGATCAAAAGCAAGAACGTCCAGGAACACATAACCGATCTGGTGGAGACCTTTGAAACGTTGAGGAGGTTCAAGATGAGGCTCAATCCGACGAAGTGCGTCTTCGGAACAGGAAAGGGAAAGTTCCTGGGACATCTCCTAACCCCGATGGGAGTAGAGCCTAACCCCGACAAGGTTAAGGCGATCCTAGAAATGCCGTCCCCGAAGACGATGAAGGAAGTCCAAAGGTTGACAGGAAGGCTGGCGGGACTTAGCCGCTTCCTCTCAAAAGCCGGAGAGAAGTGCTCTCCGTTCTTCAAGACGCTCCGCAAAACAGAAAGCTTCGAATGGACCGAGGGATGCGAGATAGCATTCGGAAGGTTGAAGGAGCAATTGACTCAGACACCTCTCCTTCAGAGCCCGAAGGAAGGCGAAGACCTGCTCATCTACCTGGGAGTGGGAGCAGAGGCAGTTAGCTCCATCTTGGTCCGAGAAGAGGGGAGGAAGCAGCTACCCATCTACTATGTCAGCCGGGTGCTGAAGAAGGCGGAACTAAAGTATCCAATCATGGAGAAGCTTGCCTTCGCCTTGGTGGTGTCGGCGCGGAAGCTCCGGCCTTATTTTCAGGCTCACTCCATCCGAGTGGTAACTGATCATCCTCTCCGCAATATCCTGGAGGGAGTGGAGCATTCGGGGAGGTTGGCGAAATGGTCGGTAGAACTCAGCGAGTTCGACATTTCCTTCTCCCCCCGAGTGGCGATCAAGGCTCAGGCAGTAGCAGACTTCCTGGCTGACTTCTCGGTGGAAGCGGAACCCGGAGAAGAGGTGCTCAACCCAATCCCTTGGAAGATGTTTGTTGATGGAGCTTCGGGCAAAAGTTCTGTGGGGGTGGGCATCGTGCTCGTCAGCCCACAGGGAACAAGGATCGAGCAAGCCGTCGAGATCCTCTTCCCCGTCACAAACAACCAGGCAGAGTACGAAGCCATAGTGGCAGGCTTGCGCCTTGCCAAGGAGCTGGGGATCCGTGATGTCCGGGCTTTCACGGACTCAATGGTGGTCGCGTCGCAAATCCGAGGAGAGTTCGAGGTGCGTGACACCACCCTGCAGAGGTACTTGGTAAAAGTGAAAGGACTGATTGGAGGCTTCCAGTCCTTCTTCGTCGAGCATGTGCCAAGAGAGGAGAACTCGGCAGCAGATCGCCTCGCCAAGTATGGGCCGAGGGCCGGAGGAACTATCACCGAATTATTCCACCCGTCCATTGAGGAGGGAGAGATGATGGAGATCGAGCAACGCCCCTCGTGGATGGATTCCTTTGTGGCATTCCTGGCCAGCGGTCAGCTCCCAGCAGACGAAAGGGATCAAAGAAGGTTTCGGTACAAGGCGGCATACTACCTCCTGCAAGATGGAGAGCTGTACCGTAAAACCATCTCGGGTCCCCTGGCCAGATGCGTTTCTGAAGACGAAGTACCCCGAGTATTGGAAGAGATCCACTCGGGAGAGTGTGGAAGTCATTCTGGGACTCGCACTTTGGAGCAGAGGGTCTTGAGGCATGGTTACTTCTGGCCTACTATCCGAAAGGATGCTGAGGTCTTCTCAAAAAAGTGCCAAAAGTGCCAGCTCTTCGCCCCCCTTCAGTTGCAGCCAGCCCAGCAGCTCCGATCGATCATCTCCCCATGGCCGTTCGCCATCTGGGGGATGGACCTGATCGGCCCTTTCCCTCAAGCAAGCGGTCAGAGAAAGTTCGTTCTCGTCATGATCGACTACTTCTCCAAATGGATCGAAGCCAAAGCTTTGGCCAAGACCACCTCTCAAGTCGTGAAGAACTTCATCTGGGGAGAGATCGTCTGCAGATTCGGGATCCCTCTCGCCATCATCACCGACAACGGTCCCCAGTTTGCCAGCTTGGAGCTAGAAGATTTTTGCAGGCAGCTAGGAACTGATCTTCGATTCGCCTCCGTACATCACCCAAGGAGCAATGGCCAGGTAGAGGCCGCCAACAAGCTGATCATCAACCTACTGAAGAAGAAGGTGGAGAACCTAAGAGGTAACTGGGCAGACCAGCTCCCCTCGGTCCTGTGGGCTTTGAGGACCACTCCTAGCTCAGCCACAGGGGAAACGCCGTTCAAACTCTCTCACGGGTCGGAAGCTCTCATCCCAGTAGAGTTCGAAGTCAGAAGCCCAAGGGTGGTAGCCGCGGAAGACGGAACCGAAGAATGGCGACTAGAGAACGAAGAGGTTCAGAAGCTATCTCTCGACTACATCGAGGAACTCCGAGATTTAGCTTCAGTCAGGCAAGAGGAAATCAAGCGCCGAATGGCGAAACATTTTGACAAAAATGTCCGCCTCAAGCACTTCCAAGCAGGTGACCTAGTCCTGAAGAAGGTGGACGCAGCAGGAAGGTCCGCCGCCGTCGGGAAGCTCAATCCGAATTGGGAAGGACCTTTCATCATACGGGAGGCGCTCCTGACAGGAGGGTACCATTTGCAAAACCAGGAGGGCGAACTGCTTGGGAGCACCTGGAACGGCGATGACCTAAAAAGGTTTTATCCCTAAGGGGAGATGTATATATCCCATCCTTGTAAATTCATCCCTTTTGAATAAAATTTACGTCGCCCTGAAACATGGGACGAGGAAGCTTCCTTCGCATCAATAAAACCTCAAAATAAGGAAGTCAGGTGAAGTCAATCTCCACGCCAGGTTGGGAAACAGGCCTCCGACTTAACCCTCGTAAAAACTCAGAACGGATGATGGGACAGTGCCTCGGGTGTGCGATCCCTTAAGACCAAGCCTCTGCAATGACGGCCGAGATCAGCTCCCCCCTTGCATGTTGGCCGCGGTTCCCACCGACTGCATTTCTCGTCCGACTGTAGAGATTACCGGGAAGAAGTCTGGACGCCGACCTTCCGATTCGGCGAAGAGATGATCGATTTCACTAACTCAGGGGACCCTTGAAAAAAGGCGTCATGTACCCTCGAAAGCTGAAAAGCTCGCAGCAAAGCATTTCATTTTCTAAAGTTACTGTGTTAGATCATATGAGTTATTGTGCCTAAAGTGTGCTTAACTCCCTGCTAAACTCCCTGAGCAACAGGAAGCAGGTCCGATCCACATTCAGCATCCAAGTAGGATGGAGGCCTCGGGATGGTGTGTCCCCTTGGATCTCCCCGACTGCCACTCCCTGCTTGACGTCGTCCTACATCAACAATCACCATCGCGAGTTGGAACACGATATTCCGGCTTAACCCTCGTAAAAACTCAGAACGGATGATGGGACAGTGCCTCGGGTGTGCGATCCCTTAAGACCAAGCCTCTGCAATGACGACCGAGATCAGCTCCTCCCTTGCATGTTGGTCGCGGTTCCCACCGACTGCATTTCTCGTCCGACTGAAGAGATTGCCAGGGGAAAGCCTGGAAGCCGACGTTCCAACGATGAAAAGGACAGGACCGATTTGAACAACTAAAAGAAAGGAGATCTTCCGGCATCCAAGTAGGATGAAGGCCTCGGGAAGATGTGTCCCTCCAGGCCTCCCCAACTGCCGTTCCCTATCTCTTTTCCCTAAAAAATTCATTATTGTTAACTCTTCACCAGGTACCAGGCAAGACCTTGAGAGCACGTGTCCCTCTAAACCCTCTGAGTAGCCTCCACAGTTCAACTCCCTCAAGGGAAGCATTGCAGAAGGCGAGCATGCATGTGCGAGTACCTAGGCGAGTATACATGTGCGAGCATGGAGGAGCGAGTATACATGTGCGAGCATGGAGGAGCGAGCATATAAGTCCGAGTATGGAGGTACACACAACCTCGCCGTAATCCTAAGAGCCTAGCGAGCACTCAATCTCGCTTCGAGCCTAGGAGCCTAAGCGACATTCAGAAAAAGAAGCAAGCACCAAGGAGACAGGCGAGCAAAAACTTTGTCCTTTTCATATGTAAATATTTGATGAATATTACAAAAGAATCTTCAAAGTGTTTACAAAAGGTCGCCGGGCGAGCAAAAAGGGAGCCCAGGCGACTAGGCGTCATCCTCGCCACTAATATCCACATCTGGCTCGTCGTCATCATCTTCGTCATCCTCGTCATCAACATCATCATCCTCGGCACCACTGGAAGGCGGCGACGATGCTTGCAAGGGGGAGGTGGACTCCTGGGCGAGCAACGCCGGGATAAGGTCTCCCACCGTCAATCCCATAGCCTCCGGCTTCAAGAGATCATCTGCCTTCAGCTGATTTAGGATGACCTCTCCTGTTGCTCGCGCGATCTCCCGGCGAATATGGGGCATGTCGTCGCCATGCATCCTGACCTGCTTGACGAACCGATGAGGGCCCGACCCCGCCGGCTGTTGCTCGGCAGGCCGAGTTTCTAGCTCGGCGATGCGGATTTGGGCGGCCTCCAAGGCCGAGCGAGTATCCTCCAACTCCTTCTCGGCCTGGGACAGTCTCTTCGCCGATTCCAGCTCGGCAGCCTATAGAAGACAAAAAGAAAGAAGGTAAGCTTGACATCGTATAAAGAGGCGAGTATTCCAGAAAGCGCGAAAAGTCGCAAAGACGAAGTACCTCGAACCCCTTGATCCTCTCCGCCATGGCGATCATTTTCGGCCCCTGCACCCTGATCGCCTCCTCGTACATCAGCAGCCGCTTCGCTGTTGAATGTGCGAGCTCGGCAGTTCGCAAGATTGAGCGCGAGGTTTGATGAGCAAGATGCTCGGCAGAGGCCTCCTGCAGCAGCTCGGCGTCAGTACGACTATAGATCGCATGGAGCACATCGAAGGCCTCCCCCTTGTCCTCCCAGTCCTCGGACCAAACGGGGAGGTTCGAGCTCAGAGTCACCTCGTGAGCGCGATCAGACCAGGTCACCAATGGGCGACCAAAGTCGTCCTCGCCACGGGTGCCCTCGTTGAAAAAGGGATGGCTGCTCGGCTCGCCAGCCTCCGAGGGATCCGCCTTCTTGCCCAGATCCCTGTGGGCGACCTCCTTCTTCTGTCTCTTGGGCTCAGAGGCCTTAGCCTTGCCCGTTCGCTTCTTCGAGGTCCCGGCCCCACCACCGGCGACATCCAGATCGTCGCCTCCTGGCGACAAGTCGATTGGGGAGGAGCCCCCAACCTCGCGCGCCGAGGTTCTCGCACCCCCTTGGGCGACAGCGGTCGCCTTCGCCGCGAGAGGAAGAGCATCACGCGGAAGAGCCTGCACGCCTGTAAGAAGATCGAAGATTAGTCGCCAGAACGAAGCCCTAGGGCGAGTATGTCTGATGCTCGCGCGAAAGATACCTTCCCCTGGGCGAACTTCCGTGAGCTCGTCTACTCGCCTCCTCCAAAGTATCACGTCGAAGCGACGATTCCTGAAGCAGGCGAGCAGCTTCATCTGGTCCTCGGTGAGCCAGGGAACCGTGAAGACGTTCTCTGAAGGTTGAATGGGCGAGCTGGAGATGCCCGCGAAGTCGCCCTCAATGGCGACTATCCGCTCGGCCCAGCGATGGTTCTTATTGGAAGTCCCCGCCAGTGTACAGACGTGACTGCACAAGAAGATGACGCCCTCGCCGGTCGCCATGATGGTGAATATTCGCCTAAAGACCGAAAGGTCGAAGACGATGTTCTGCTCCCGAAGGTAGCACAGGAACCCCATGATCATCGCCACTCCGTTGGGATTGATCTGGGCGGGCACTATCCCATAGAACACGAGTATCTTCCGAAACTCGGGCCATATGGGAAGTCGCAGGCCGACCTCGAAGTGTTGGATTGGGAAGATCATCGCCATCTGCGAGGAGGTGTTTAGTCGCTCAGACGGGCGAGGAAGCCTGGCGACATATCCTGGAGTCGCGAACTTGGAGTTGAACTCGTCCAAGTCTTTCTGGTTCATGATCGGCTTCTTGAACGAGCTCTCATCGAAGTTCTTCGCATGGTTAGCTCGCCTGATGGCCGCCTCGTCGATCATCTTGGGAAGAAAGGGAAGGGAGCGAGTATCGTAGAAGGGCGAGGATTGGAAACCGGGAAGATGCTCGCTCAAGGAAGCTAGAGATCGCTAAAGGCGTATTTAAGACTCACCCACCCCCCCTATTTATACTAGTCGGTTAGTCTGGCTTGTCGAACACGACGCCGCGAGCACGACTATGGGTGGCGAGTATCTAAGAAAAGTCGCCCAAAGTTCAGAGCGCGCCAACCGCCGACCTTCATCTAGCGAATACCTACATCACTGAAACATGAAGAAGCTCGCCAAAATATAGGCGACATTCAAACAGATACTCGGCAAAAGGAGATAGAAGAAAAAGCAAAACAAAAGAGGATCAATTAAAACAAAGACAAGATTGAAGGGCGAGTATTCGATTACTCGGCAAATCAACACTGCTTCAAATAAATCGTTCAAAAGATTCAAATAATGCTCGCGAGGAGCTACAAAGCTACATGGAAGATAAAGATGAAGAAGAGCAGCATCTAGGGTTGCGCCTGGATGTTCGCCTGGGGATCCTGGATCTGAGGTTGTCGCCCGACCCATCCCAAGCCGCGAGCTCGCCTGAAGTGCTCAGAGGCCACAGACATCGCGTCCTCGCCTTGTCGCAGCTGGTCTTCGATCCTCGCCAGCCTCCCCACCGAGCCCATGCTCGCGCGCATCCCGACTAGCTCGTCATGATGCAGCTGTTGCCGATGCTCGATCCTCGCCACCCTGCGCTCCAAGTCGCTGACAGACTGGAGGCGAGCTTCAGCACCTGACAGGCGAGTATCAAACTCCTCCAGCCGGGATACTCGCACCTCCAAGTCAGTTAGGCGGCGATGAGGGTCACTAGCCGCCAAGCGCTCAACCCGCGACTCCACCTCAGTCAAACGGCGATGAGGTTCGCAGATCGATAGCCGCTCTATCCGGGATTCCAAGTCCAAGATAGCGCGAGTAGCCTTTTCCTGGTACTCACGGGGAGGGAGCCCAACGGCATCGATCAGAGCTCCCACCGGAGTATGCGCGCGACCTGCGAAAGAAGGCAAAAAGGCCCAGAACTTCAGCAGAATTCAGAAAACAGTGGCGACTATCCGAAGGCAGCGATCAAATACCTGGCCGAGGACTACGCGATCGTCGGCGAGGAGGGCTGCGAGATCGTCGGCGAGGAGAAGACCTTCCTCGGTGTGGGGAGGGAGAATGATAGACGCCATCTCGGCGAGTAGAGTGGTTGCCGGAATGATCCCGGTTGGAGGGCAGGTCCCCTCGACCGCGACCATCTCCTGGTCGCCCTCCACCCCTTGGAGCGAAGAAGGCCGAAGACCCTCCAGTCCCGCCCCTGCGCGAGGACTCCCCCTGGTGGGAAGAGGGAGCAGTTGTGGTAGAAGGACGTTGATCGCCTGGAGGATTCACCGACGGCGGGAGTCCAGGAGGAGGAGGCGGCAGCGCGATCACAGGCCGCTGTGTGTTGCTCGCCGGCTCTGGTCGCGAGTTAGGTGGAGGAGGAGGCGGAGGAGGAGCGATGTTCGCCAGAGGAGCCCCATGCTCGCTCATCGGCCTCTTCTCCACAGAGGAGCTGTGGAGAATCCTTACCGCGCGACCACTCCGAGAGCCACCCTCAGGCGAGATCATCGGGGATGATCGCAGCGGTATTGCAGTCAAAGGCTCCTCCCGAGCCTCAGTGTTCGGCGGATCTACAGATAGCAACAAAGACGTCAGAATGTCGCCGGAAGACAAGCATAGATCGAAAAAGGGCGAGCAAGGAGCTCACCTCGGGCAGGGGGAGGGCCCGGTTGGGTGTGAGTTTGGATTTCAGCCCTACTCGCCTCCGGGGCGACCTCTGCCGAGAGAGGAGCAGGGGGAGGAGCAGGCGAGAGCCCTTCGAGGCCCAAATCCTCCAGCAGCTGCTGACGCTGCTCACTCAGCGGATCGGCGACGTTCTCCTTAGTCGCCTCCTTTTCTCTCTCTCTTCTTCTTCTTCGCCGCCCTTTTCCTCTTCTTGTTCGCGAGGAAGGCGTCTACCTCGGCGTCCAGACGAGGAGGAGGAAGGGGCACGCCGATCAGATTCGCAAGGTCGGCCTTGGCCTTTTTTGCAGCCTCAGCAAAAGCTAGCGACATTGTGAGCGAGTACAGAAAGGTGGTTCCATCAGAGACCCCCCCCCCTCCTTTATATAGAGTCCAGGCGTCGGACAGTCAAGATCCGAGTATCTTCATATACTCGCCAAGGCAGAAGCTCGTCGAATAACGGTTGGATGTTTCTTTCCGAGCAACTACGTTACTCGCAAAGAGCGGGGATTGTGTACAACCCTCATTCTCCGAGGTAGGACCCACTCAAGGCCACGTAGGCAGAGGTCAAAGTCAAAGAGGCAAGACAAATCAGCCAGCAGGAGCGAAAGAAGGTTGGCGAGTATTGGCCAAATACTCGCCAGAAGGGCGACTATGGTCGAAGATACTCGCCGAGTATCCCGTATGTCGCCAGGTCAGGGCTGGGCTATAAAAACCCCCCCTACCCCTTGGTTGCCTATAAATAGGACCCCAGGGGTACTTGGATTGGCACCTGTGCTTGAGCTTCTGGAACCCCATTTCCGAATTCTTGAGCCCGCCACCCCTGCTTGCTAGCCAAGCCGGTGCCTTCCTCGTACCTTGCTCGGCCATTCTTTGGTTGCGGAGGGGAAGTTTCTCCCAAACTTCTGGGTACGTGGTGGGACCTCCCTGCCGCAGCACCTGGGGTCCTGTTTGTTGCTCTTCTAGCTTCTTCGTCGTCGTTGCCAGCCAAGCCATCTCGTCGGGCTGCTGGGCGAGTAGCCTCCGGCTGCATCGGTCCGAATCTTGAGGTCAGGATTTTCCTGGCGTCAACAATGAGACTTTTTATACGATAGGCCCTGCTAAACGACCCCTTGGTCTATAAGTTTGTATGGGCATTCCTATAAATCAATGGTTACTTTTAAATTACCTTACTTGCGTCGCACTGCTTCTTTATGCTTACTTCTTTTTCTGCTACGATATTACTTTACTGTTTACTGTTCATATTGCTATCATAAAACTTATATGTTATACTCTTGATAGCGTAGAATATCTGTCACCTGCTTTTGTTTACTCCACTTTGCTGTCCTCCGCTTCTTCCTCCCGCACGATGCCTAGGAGTCGCGGGGGGAGGCGGAGACAAAATTGTCTTAGTCTTTATGACTAACGGTCGGTGGTGACCGTAGGTAACCGAGGAGCTGGAGCCCAGCTGGTAGGAGAGACAGGACCTGAGGAGCAGATGCCGTGCATTACCACCGCTACTGGACAGGTGTTGACGAGAGATGTTTTGTTTGTAGCTTCCGCGTAGATGTATATATATAGAGAGAGAGAAATGTACTTCTTTTATTCATTCACACATGTACTGGGTGTAAGCCACTTTTCCTCTTTCTTTACTTGTACTCATTGATGGACAGTGTACATTTGTTATATATTTATATGCAGATGCGTGTGATTGTGGACTTATGTGCTGGTTTCTCTTCTTATCTCTTGTTGGCCTGGTTGTTCGTGCTTGCCGGCAGAATCGGCGTCTTGCGGAGATGGCTAACTTGTGTGCTAGCATCACCGTAAGGCGGCGGTTCTGGGCATAAGATTCGGGAACTCTCCTGGTGCGGGAGAGGGGTCTTACAAATGGTATCAGAGCATAAACGATCCAACGAGAAAGAAGTCCACAAAAACTGGGACACCCCCGCTCGAGTTAGTTTGAGGACAAACTAGCAGCGGAAGCAGTGGTGTGCCCATGTGTAAAAATCACACAAATTAGTCCATTTACCAATGAGTTAGGCCAACCCAATTAAGGACAACACTTTAGTTTTGACTTAACAAGACGTTTTCATAGCGTATCTTAGTCTTAAATCGATCCCAAGTATAGATTTGGTTAGGACAGGGGGATTCCCGACATGATTAGAGGAAGGAGTTTAGTATGAGTGTAGGTGTTTGAGGCTTACACTCTGATGCTTACCGCGCACTTATCAAAAGATTTTACCCCCTTAACCAAACTAATTGAACTATCTCGAAGGATTTGGTGTTTGTGACCTACTTTTGGAGCAATAAGAGACTCTTGCGCATAAATGATCCTACCAATTACACTTCCCATTTATTTTACGGTGAAGCGGTCACCAAGACAAGTATTAGAGGTCGAGTAATAATCCAAATCCAAAGAAGGCCCATTCTTGGTTAGGTCACACATTGACCTTAAGAAGGATTCGTGAATGGTAACTTTAAGGACCTTGAATATGTATCATATCAATAAGTCTCAAGGTGGAACTCCAAGACAAGGTTGTATGCCCTAAGAATTGTGTGCTTATATAGGGTAAATGCACTATAGTGATATCGAAGGAATTTAGCCCAAAATATATGGGGGCTTATCCCTTTTGTTTATTGGGCCAACTTAGTACTGACTTGAGTTTCCCCTAGACCTCATTTAGAAGACGAATCTCAAACTTATATACTTTGAAGTTTTGTAGGTGTAGACAAGTAAATAAGAGGATAACATAATAACCATTGGGGATATGCTTAGAGGTTGTCAAGTTATACGTGTATATATAATCTCTGAGATCAAGGAGGTCAGTGCGAGACTTTAGGATATGGATTGGATAGAAATAGAACCTAGCTGTAGGCCCCCGTGATCATAAGAAATGAATAAATAACCTAATGCGAAAGAGGTTATCATAGATTCACCTCCTCGAGCCTGAGACGATGATCGATAATAGAATTGGGACGAATAGAAAGTTGACTGGTTTTTAGTCAAGTTATTAGAAACATAAAGTTGTCAAGTTAGCTGCTTAGAACAACTTATCGCGTCATGAAGCTTGTGGATTGGAATTAGATTCCTGCGTGATAGAACTATAATTGGAGATTCTTGAATTTCTGGGCATTCGAAGATAATGTACATACACTTATTGAAAAATCAAGCCCCTTTTGTTTTCGAACAATTTTATCGTAACCGATATTCTTATACCCTGGAGGATAGTTGGCATCTAATCGGAGATCGTTAAAATTATACCTATGGATTAAGTAAATAAGAGAGTACTTATGACCCTTAGATTCATGGCTTGATGAGCCTGGAAATTGAAAGACAAATGTCATTGTAATCCTCAAGGATGTTGTATGTTTTGGAGAGTAATATGTGATATTGGGAAATACAACACCTCATTAAAATCATAACTTTAGAGGTTGGATTATGGGCTATTCATGACAATGATGATCTCACGAGTATAATGAACTCGGTAATTTATTAACTCATACATATTGGTCGATGCTGAACTATATGAAAGGATTGAGGAGAGATTGCCACATGTGCACGTAAGTTGAATTTTCGCCGTAAATAAGTTTATGCTTATAGCTATATTATTGAGGTTTGTGTCGACTAAAATGTAGGAAATCATACCATGAATTATTACTGAGTTGTTATAGAATACATTTGAAGAATAGATAGATTGGGATATGGATGATAAGATGAAATAACAATTATCAGATAATCTTGTGATAACCTTGAGACCTCTCATTTTCATGAGCTGGGAACCCCGTGGACCCGAACTTAGATTTCGAGGACGAAATTATTCTTTTGTTTATTGGGAATTGTAACATCCCATTCCCTACTAGACCCCTAACTCCAATTTAGGGTGAGACAAGTGGTGAGTGGGGTGAGTTTGAGCTAGATTGTAGCCTTAGGACTCACAGGGTTAGGTGAATTCATACTTGCAAATTGACTCCTCTAATAGATGATAAACACTCCAAGGAATGTTATAGACCCAAAAGCCCCTTCATGGGGTCACCAATTTACCCAATTTGACCAAAGTCAAACTTGGGTCAACATAGGTCAAATCCTCCCCAATAAGTTCAATTGAACCCCAAAGCATGAAATTGACTTCACCCCTAGTCTTAGGACATCACGAGGGACCTAATTGACTCAAAAGCCCCATCATGGAGTCTTCAATTTGGCCAAATTGACCAAAGTCAACATTCCCCCAATTTTGGTCAAAATCACACTTATTGGTCAAATTAGCCAACCTAGGTCCTCACCATAACTCAACCAACCTTGGATGGTGCCAATGGACTTAAGACCATCACATTGGACCAGTCAACACACCCAATTGACCAAGTCAACCCAAAAGTCAACATAGGGTCAATTTTGCCTAATTTGGGCTTATTTGGAATTAATCCAAATTCCAATGGATTAAGGCCCTCAAAGTCAGCCCACTCTGAAGCCCATAGACCTAATGACCAGCCTTGCCCCTTAAATCCAACATACAAAGGCATGCATGGGGGCAAAAATGGAAATTCCCCCTTCCTCCATTAAAGACAAGAAGGAATTTAGGAATGGAGGCCATGTGGCCCTCCATTCTTCTGCCCAAGGCTAGATCTGAGCTCCCCACATGAATGCCAGCCGAAATTTGGGCTGGAGCAATGCCACTTGGCAGCTAGGAGGAGCATCCAAGGTGTGGCCGAGCTCCTCCTAATGGCAGCTCCACTTAGAGCCCTCCCCACTTCTTTTCGACGACACCATCATATTCAGAGGACCTAAAGGAGTGGATCTGCTACCCTGGATCAGAGGAATCGGCTGAGGATGGAGGAAATGGCAAGGATCGCCGGAGCTCGCCGCCACCGTGCCGCACCACCTCAATACACGCCACCAAGCTCGCTTAGAGTACGATTTCTCCCCCTCTCCCTCTGTGCTAGTATCTAGATCCATCTAGGAGAGAAATCGGGCTCAATTGAGCCCGATCCCATGTGAGGTAGAGGGAGTTTTACCGAGCTCTTTTTCTTGCTCGAGATCACCGGAGACGGGCTCTCAGGCGGCCGTGCCGCCGTCAATCGATGGCCACCACCGCAACCGAGGTGGTGGCCGGCGGAGGTGGGCCGTGGATGGCCGGGAATTGATCGGAGAAGATGGCCTAGGCGGAATTAATCTCAGCCGTTGGCGAGCTGGGGACGATGACGGGATGCCTCTCGATTCTGCGCTGAAATTCGTGCTGGATCTGATTAAATACATATTATTATGATTCATATCAATTACATTATTTGTCACATGATATACCTAGTTTTGTTTAATTAATTAGAGGCCCTTAGAGGCCATATTTTGAAAAACAACCAGAGACAAGATTTGTAGGTATGGATGTCTACCTTCAGTAGAAATTTAGATCAGGTCATTTGGACCACTGTAGGGTCCACAGTAGTCATTCTTGTGAGGTTGGTCAGAACTTAAAAATGCAATGTTTTGCATGCAAAAATCGAAGGCCCTAGAGGCCATATTTGCAAAAAGGGGCAGAGATAACTTTTGTAGCATTAGGAGTCTAATTTAATTTGCCACTTATATCAACTGATTTGGTGCACTGTGGACATCAGGGCACCCATTTCCCTAGGACTGCTCCTTGTGTAGGGCAGAATTTAAAAAGGCTATAACTTTGAATTGGCTTAACCAAATCACTTAAATTTTCTACCATGCATGCATGGTATGAAGACACACCTAGGGTTTTAATTTTAGAATTTTTGGAGATGTATCCCTTGAGTTATTTCATTTATTAGTAAAAGTAAATTTTTGGTATTTAAGGAGTTGTATAACTCCAAACACCCCCTAATTTGGAGGGTGAGCTCTTCATACATATCTAAATCACTGGTTAAAATCTCATCTCATGTGCATGAGTAATTTTCTCTGAACTTCAAAATGAAGTTAGGGTTTTAAGAGGAAAATTGGGGTGCTAATAGTCAATTTGGACTTTTGAGCTTTTTGATGGAATTGATGTTGGGGATCACCTTGCATGCCTCTGAAACCTTGGGGTTAGTGTATGTCATGAGGATATACATCATTGTCATAAGTTTCATGATTTTTGGAAGTTATTTTCCTAAAGTTTTTAATTAAATGAAAATTGTCACACTTTTAAATTAATGGAATAATTTGAATCAAAAACTTAGCGTTAAATTCAAAACTCTGGGAAATGGATCTTTGACTGGAAAGGCACATTTAGGATTTTTGTTGGAATTTTTGGACCTCACTTATTTCTCTGAATTTGATTTATTTGGTTAGGTCAATTTATTCAAATATGACATTTAGGTCTCATATGCATTTGAAGAATTATGAAATTATTCTAGTAGGTTTTCTTGATAATTCTATAGCTCTGTAGATTTTATCATAATTTTTTTAGATGAATTTTTGTGGTAACTATCAATTTATTGAGGAAAAACCCCCTTTTGTAATTAATTAATTTAATGGGGTAAAATAGTTTGTAAAATTCTAAATCTCTGGATTTAGTGTTCTTAGATGATTATTATACTAGGATAATTTTCTCAGAATTTATAGAGACATATTAATGGTAGTTGTAGTGTAACACCCTATTTGCACCCCATTTATGTTAAATAGAAATTATGGTCAAAAATTCCTGTTAAAAATGTGAAACTTAGGAATTGGTGTTCTTAGACTATTCTTATGCCATGATAGTTTTCCCAGAATTTATTGAAGTCTTAGCATAGCACTTGTAGTGTAAACCCTTATACGCACACCAAATGTAACAAATGATAATTAAGGGTAAATACTCCTTGGAATAATATGAAACTTAGGCATTGCTGTTTTTAGATCAATATCATACTTCTGTGATTTATTCAGATTTTATTGAGACTTTTAGGTGGTGGTTGTAGTGTAAACTCTTATTGGCACACCACTTGTATTAAATGAATAATGTGGATAAATATTACCTGGAATATTATGAAACCTTGGATTTGGTGTTTTTAGATGATTATTATGCTATGTTAATTTTCTCATAATTTTTGGAATTCTTATTTTAGTACTTGGTGTGTAAAGTCACGTCTTCATCTTTTTCATGATAAATATAAATTATGATTATAAATTTGCTGGAAAAATATGATCTTCTGGAAATAGTGATTTTATGTTCATATGAAGCTACTGTAATTTTTCCAGAATTTTAGGAAGTCAAAATCTTGTACTTGATGTGTAAAATTATTTTTGCATCCTTTCATTGAACATTAGGGAATATGATTATTTAATTGCTGGAAAAATATGAAATCTTGGAAATCTTTTTATCATGTCAGATTTCATCTCTGGAAGGATATTTAACAAGTTTGAATTTACTAGCATGATACCTCCTTCACATTTTAGATTTAGATTAGTAAATAATGAGTTTTTATAGAGGGCAAAATTATGTGAAACATGTTTGGATTTTGATCATCCCTTATTTTATCCACTATGAACCTATGATAAAAATTAGAAGTCATTTGGAAGTAATTTGACCAAGGTTACATTATAGGAATCTAAGTAGTTATATGTCGTGGTCTGCGGATAGTGAAAACTCATTATGAGGAATAGGTCAATATAATCACAAGGAAATCGGTGAGAATTTGATTATAACAAGAGATGAGTATCGACCACTTAGAGGACTAGAAGTTTTAGAGTTGAGTCCAAAAGATCGATTGCATAGGAGCGGGATGAAACATAAGGCGTAAGCTATAAAGAGTAATGAGAGGGAGGAAGGTTAGGTCAGGATAGTCGCCAAGAATGTTAAATGTCCTGGAAAGGGGTTGGGCCTCATCCCATCACATACCCTAGTACCTTGCGAACCCTTCACCGGGTAGCCCTCGAGAAGTCCAGGATCCACCCTAAACTTCCAAGTAGAATAATAACTAAACAAGAGCAGTTTAAATAGGAGTTAGAAGATGAGAGTGCTTGGTGAGCTGTGGGCAAGGTTGTGCTCGGGATTGACGAAAGATCGTCCTTCCCCTTAGAGAGTCATAAAGCGCTGAGGTTAATTCAAGTGAAATGATAAGAGGGTAATCTTATGGGTAGATATCAATAATACTAAGTGTCTTGGGAAAGGGAATTTTGGGGTGTCATCCCATTGTAGTTCCTAATACCGTAGCGAGCCCTTTACAGGGTAACCCTCGGGAATCCAAGATTAAACGTAAACCGTAGGGATAAGATGTTACAAGAATAATCTAATAACACACTCACCCACACCCCGTGGTTGCGGGAGCCTAGTCTGTTTGGTGATGCGAGCAGTAAGCTCAGTGTTTGAAAGAGCGGATTGAAAGTCAGGTGAGCTTGCAACTCAGTAGAGTTTGTTGGTACGGACGGGTTGGTCCGGGGAGCCGGTGGCTCGGAAGGTTATTAATGACGGACAGGTTAGCCCGGGGAGCTTATGGCTCGGAGATAGATTGTAGAACATGTTGCATGTGCATTGAAGGTGGTGGGTCTTCTGTATTGGACGGACGTTCACACCGACGTCAATACGTTGACTCGACAAGTGTGGTATATACACTTAGCCTAGAAAGTCTGGCGGTCCAGTCAGCAAGAGTACGCAGACGCTCCACAGTTTTGTGTTGAGGCGTACGATAGGTCTAGGTTAGGTAGTGTGAATACCAACCTAGAGGTGGGCGAGGCCCAACCCACCGCTTCCGTTTGCCACTACGGGAGTATCCGGGGAGTCTTGCTAGCTCCAAAAAGGGGGAACTAAAGGTCTATGCGCATAGAGTCGTAGTGTGTGAGTTACACTTGTATGAACATAACATAACAACATACCTTGCATGACATAGCATGAACATTGCATTTCAACCTCTACCACTATCGTATAAATTGGTATGTGACTTTTTATACGATAGGCCCTGCTAAACGACCCCTTGGTCTATAGGTTTGTATGGGCATTCCTATAAATCAATGATTACTTTTAAATTACCTTACTTGCGTCGCACTGCTTCTTTATGCTTACTTCTTTATCTGCTGCGATATTACTTTACTGCTTTAGTCCTGTTTACTGGTTCATATTACTATCATAGAACTTATATGTTATACTCTTGATAGCGTAGAATATATGTCACATGCTTTTGTTTACTCCACTTTGCTGTCCTCGCTTCTTCCTCCCGCACGGTGCCTAGGAGTCGCGGGGGGAGGCGGGGACAAAATCGTCTTAGTCTTTATGACTAACGGTCGGTGGTGACCGTAGGTAACCGAGGAGCTGGAGCCCAGCTGGTAGGAGAGACAGGACCTGAGGAGCAGATGCCGTGCATTACCACCGCTACTGGACAGGTGTTGACGAGAGATGTTTTGTTTGTAGCTTCCGTGTAGATGTATATATATAGAGAGAGAGAACTGTACTTCTTTTATTCATTCACACATGTACTGGGCGTAAGCCCCTTTTCTTCTTTCTTTACTTGTACTCATTGATGAACAGTGTACATTTGTTATATATTTATATGCAGATGCGTGTGATTGTGGACTTGTGTGCTGGTTTCTCTTCTTATCTCTTGTTGGCCTGGTTGTTCGTGCTTGCCGGCAGAATCGGCGTCTTGCGGAGATGGCTAACTTGTGTGCTAGCATCACCGTAAGGCGGCGGTTCTGGGCATAAGATTCGGGAACTCTCCTGGTGCGGGAGAGGGGTCTTACAAACAATATGGCAGTTATCATTGTCGAAAACAATCTTGTATCCCCTTCTTGCCAACTGCCCAACACTCAACAAATTTTGAGTGAGAGTTGGAGCAAACTGGACATCCTTAATCAGTCGATGACATCCTGAGTCAAGTTCTATTGATATGGTGCCTCTTCCCTCTATTTTTTCTTTCTTCCCATCACCTAGAATGACTTCTGACTTGTATCCTTCATCCAGTGAAACAAAGTAGCTCTTATCATTGACCATATAGTTTGAACACCCACTATCAATGTACCAGCTACCCATTGTATCACATGAATTGGAGGCTTTATGGGTGAAGATGTATTCTTCAGTTTCAGTTTCAACTTATGATATTTTAGCTTCCTCTTGGTTTATACCATCAGTCTCTCTCTGAGTGATTCTTGATTTTATATTGTTTGCAACGGAAAATACAGCTTTTGGTTTCTTGGTTCTGTTTTTTTACATATGAGACAAGCTCGATTTTTTTTGATGATTTTTCTCTTGGAAAGTGAGTTTCTTTTCTCGAAAATTCTTTTGACTTTTGGTACTTCCTTCATATTTTTTTCTTCTGTTTTCTGATATTTGGGTTTTACTTCAGTCTGGAAAATCTGTTCTACAGGTGCTGAATCATCTATGTTTAGGGCCTCATGTGATTGAAGTGACCCTAAGAGTTCTAGTACTGCGAGTGTTTCAAGGTTGTTTGCTTCTAGTATTGCTGATACAATGTGTTTATGGGACCTTGGCAAGGATCTGATGATTTTTTCAACCACTTGCTGTGCTTCTATGGCTCCCCCAAGTGTTCTGATTTGATTCACAAGACTTGTGATCTTCCCACAAAACTCTTGGGAGATTTCATTTTCCTTCATCATTAAAGCATCAAATTGTCTTCTAAAAACAGTGCGTTTGATTTTTATTACCGTTCTAGTGCCTTTGTACTCATTTGCAAGTCTTGTCCAGGCTTCATTGGCTGATTTTGACCCCATAATTTGGGGATAAATGTTTGCAGCAACTCCTTGCTGAATGAGATGCAATGCCAGGGCATCCCTCATTTTCTCCGTCTTGGTGGGTGTTGGTGCTGCACCAGTAGCTGTTCCTTTGGGTGCCTTGAGACCTTCTTGTACTATCTCCCATAGATCTTGGGAACGTAGTAAGGTTTCCATTTTGTCGGTCAAGAATTCATAGCATTCCCCAGTGAAAATGGGAATGGAGGTGTGGCTGAGAGTGGTAGGATTGTAGGTAGATGATGATGCCATGAGGTGGAATGTGATCACACGATGATCAGGACACACATAAAGGTGGCTCTGATACCACTATTAGAAAAAGAACAGGACAATGGAAGAGGATATCTGGGTTTTAACTATAAATGATTTTATGTTTTAGTTGGACAAAACTTGATTGCAGTGCAAATGAGATAATACATATATATATAGTCACGGTGGACTATTCTGGAAATAAGTCATTAAATAAAGTAGGTGAGTGTTATTTGTTGGGTGTGGCCTGCCATCTAGGTGTTGGATGGGGTGCTTCCTGGGCGCACCCGGGTTGGCTCCTGGCATGGGTGCAGGGGAAATCCATGGTACGGTTTAGTGCAAGGGAGCCGGGTTGGCTCCGGGCATGAGTACAGGGGAGTTCCGGGCACGGTTTAGTGCGAGGGAGCCATGAGAACAATTTGACCGGTCCTACTTGATAATAATAATAGAGTTGGTAGCGCCTTTCCTAACACTCCGGGGTTTTGGGATAGTTGGTAGGCGTCACTCCCTAATAGTTATTACATTAAAAGGGTGCTTTAAATAAAACAGGTGCTTTGTGACTAGTGCAGCTGCTTTGATTCTGTCGGAATGCATCATCTAGACTGGCGCAGGTTTACTCCAATATGTCAAAGACGATGCTTCCTTTGACGCTGAAAGTTTCGCGTACTTTTAACATCAACTATGTCAAAGACGATGCTTCCTTTGACGCTGAAAGTTTCGCGCACTCGTCAGATTGCAGCACCTAGCAACGGGAAGCCGAAACTTTCTTTTTACTCAGAGCTGCCAAAATCTTTGGGGCATGTTAATTGCATTTAATTAAAGATCATATATGACAATATATTTTGCCTAATAAACGCAACCTTGCTCTCCGCTTGTTAGCAGTCGCTTCTCCTCCTCCGCTTGCTCCAGTAAAGGCTTTGTTTCAGCTTCTGTGAGCCATTTCTGGCAACAAAATAAGTGATGATACATTAATTTACAATTGTTGCGGGTAATCGAATCGTCTTAGATCGAGTGTGAGTTAAGCATGCAAACAGTTAAAGAGAGAACAACAACATGACAACAAGACGTTTTATGTGGAAAACGCGGAAAGGAAAAAAACCACGGGACAGGATCCCCGACTCTGACAAAATCCACTACTTGCAGGCGGTTACAGGAATTAGAGTTCTCGGGAGGGTGACATGTCATTGTTCCTTTTACAAGTATCTTGACGAGAAAGTAAAGTCTTCAGCAACGCTCGTGGGAGCGGTCTCAGTAGTTGTCTTCGTTGTAACAGGCTCCACTGTAAGCGGTCTTTTGTAACATGCTCCTCTACTATAAGCAGTCCCCGTCGTAAGCAGAGGGAATATTGCTGAGCAGGAAAGCCAACAGTGAACTAAGTATTCGCCGAAAAACCTCAGAGCTCTGTCTTCTCTTGTTTCGGTCCCCTTGAAAATAAAGGTCTGGACGCCATTTTATAGTTTTTCTAGGGGGGGGGGGGGGGGGGCACACTGGTAATTGCGCCCTTCTGGATTTTGAACGAGCGAATCGAAATGCACGATTTCGGTCACCTGGATCACTAATTTTTTGGAAAATGACGGCAATGCCCCTGGGCGGCCAGAGCAGTTTGGGCGTCCCGGGCAGGTTCGCCGGCGAGGCAGTGGCGGCGGCGGCAGAGACGCGCGATCGAGGAGGGGCACGCACTGCGCGGGCGCGCTTGCCATCCGGCGCGTGTTGGCGCACTGTTTCGTTTGGACGTGCGCGCTGCGAGCGCAGGGATGCTCTGGCGAGGCAAATTGTTCTGGCAATCCGATCGGGGGTATAATCTCGTAATGCTGGTCTGACTCGGATAAATTTTAGGGGAATCCCATCAACAATGATAAATTTTAGGGGAATCCCATCAACAATATTTATAACAAAAAAAAAAAAAAATTGTGATATGACAACCATACATGCGTTTGAAACACATCTTGGTCCTGCAAAATTTGGGGAAATGGAGACATAGACGGTAGTTACTCAATGAAGACAATTGTGATTATGACAATTATTATTTTCTAAATTTAATTTATTAAAGAAGCTAAAGTGGGTCCGATCAAAAAAATAAATGGATGATCATACCTAGATATAAATGGAACTCTGTGGGTGATTTCTCCTCATAAGTTACGTGTGGCAGACGGCTACATTTAGGCTCAGGCAGCGTCGGTGTTGAATGCGGTGGTTCTGAACCGTCGTTCGTGAGCGTACAATCTCACCTAAAGAACGTTCAAAAATAGTTTTCATGTTTTGGTAATATATTTTATGACGGTGACGTTTTTGTCTAAACATATTTTTAATAATAGAATTTGTTTTTAAATTGGAGCCTGAATAGATCCCTTGAAATTTTCAGAACACCTCCCAATGAATAAGACAAATGCTAAGAAGCTTTCAAAGCGATTACTTAAACAAAACCACCATTGATAACAACTCCGTCAAAGTTGCAGGCTTTCGTTAAAAAGCATCAATTTCTTCAAGGTTAAACAGAAGAGGGCAATCGATTGACAGCAATTCCCTTGTACTTCTGATTTCTTCTCGATCAAAGGAGTCTTTTTTCTTATGGTATTATCGAAGAACTCGTATATACATATCTTGATCTCGAGTTAAACTTCAATTTTTTATTCAACTTGCTAAGATTCCTTTCATTTTTGCACTTGATTTCAAATTTGCAGGCAGGGGGCATTGGAAGTGTAAGGTATGATGAGGTGAGGAATGGTGTAATTGATAAATAGCTTGAAAGGATTTTGGAAATGAGGACGAGTTATGGTGGAACTTAGAGAGTTCTGTCGTTTTATTTTTCTTTATAGGAGTTCACAACAGGTTCTGGAGGGCTGAGGCTGTTTACTTGTCGGTGGGTTCCGGAGAAACGAGACCCAAAATCTCTGATTCTACTATGCCATGGTATCTATTTCATTATATAACCCTCTTTTCTTCTCTGATTCTCATGTTTTCTTCTGATATTGGATTGGTTATTGCTTTTAGGATATGGCATGGAGTGTAGCATCTCCATGAGAAGTGAGGATTAATTTTCTACTATAGATTTCAGGTATTTTTTTGGAGTTGCTGTCATGGCTAATCGTAATCTATCTCTGCGCTCAGTCACCGGCACTCGATTAGCAAAAGCTGGGTTTGCTGTCTATGGAATTGATTACAGAGGGCATGGAAAGTCCGCTGGCTTGCAAGGCTACATTCCCAACTTTGATGAGCTTGTCAACGATTGCGCCAAATATTATACATCTGTTTGTGGTGAGAATAAAAAATTCCATCTCCTTAGTTTCTTTTTTCTGGATGTGCGGACAAATTTTTATGTTCTCCTTTCCTTTCAGAGCTACCTCAGAACAAGAACAAGATGAGATTTCTCCTCGGTGAATCCATGGGAGGAGCTGTTGTTCTTCTCTTGCATAGGAAGAAACCATCCTTTTGGCATGGAGCTGTCTTAGTTGCTCCTATGTGCAAGGTCCATTCTCCCATTTCATCTCTTTGCATAAGGTTCTGTTTCTCAATCTACTAACCGTTATATTCTTTAGAAATTCAGAAAAGTGGCCCCAGATAATCAAAAATTTGTCTTGAATTGCATGGATTAAGGAAGTTTTATTGCCGATTTGGGACTTATACAGATTGCCGAGGAGATAAAGCCTCATCCAGTTGTCATCAAGACGTTGACAAAACTCAGTAGTTTCATTCCAAAGTGGAAGATTGTTCCCGGAAAAGACATCATCGAAAGCGCTTTCAAAAGTCCAGAATGGAGAGAAGAAGTACCGAACGAATTTATGTTTTCTTATGACTACATATTCATGGCTTGCTTTGTCTTAACTTCCTTTTCAATATTTGTAAACCTGTTCAGATTCGACAAAATCCTCTATGCTACAAGGGGAAGCCTCGCCTACAAACTGCCAAGGAGCTTCTCATGGTCAGCTTAGACATTGAGAAGAATCTTAATCATGTACCCTCTCTTGCTATTCCTTCATTCATCTTACCGAGGACTCATTGTTATGTATAATTAGTGATGTTTCAGCTTATGTATTTCATTAGGTGTCATTGCCTTTCCTTGTTATTCATGGTGGAGGAGATACTGTGACTGATCCTTCGGTTAGTCAAGCCCTATATGAGACCGCCGTGAGCGAGGACAAGACGTTCAAGTTGTATCCAGGAATGTGGCATGCCCTAACTTCTGCGGAGCCTCAACGGAATCTTCATCTTGTATTCGCTGACATTTTGTCGTGGCTTGATGAGAGATCGATCACACTACGGGACAATCAAACTGCAAGGCCTTCAAAATATGTGAAGAATGATGTACACTATGCTTGAGGCTTGTGATAATGGAGTCCAAAATCAAATAGGCTTTATGTGTGTACTATTTGCCTCCACCATACATAACCACTGTCTCCTCATATGAAGACTCAATTGTTTGTTTCCATCTCTTTTGTTGATGAATTTTGTTGTCCTAATCAATATTGTAAATTTCTAGAGTAATAAACAAACACAACTAAATTTCTATTGCGAAACATCAACCAATGGGTGATCAAAAATAATGATCAAACTCATATTCAACCCAGAAGCATATATAATCCCCTAATATGTAGAATATGTATCAGTTGACTACATGAACCGATTAAGCCGCCAAAAGCACCATCAGAATGCGATGAGTGACGCGTTCTGACAGGCACAACTTTTGATATATGAGGAGTTGCAGAATGCAAACCATCTTTTCAGAAATGTCATCTAGATACCCACAACACAAAATCAATGTTAGATCATTGGTGATGTAGGACAGGAATCCACTTGTCTGTCATCCTGAAATTCATCAGGGGGTCCACACTGGAATCCACCAGTGGGGCTTTCATCAAGGTCGCAACCCATACACATCAATCCCACTGGTGGAATTCAGTGTGGGCCCCCTGGTGAATTTCATGGTGGCAGACAGGTGGATTCCTGTCCTGCACCAATTGACCTCGACTTATTGTGTAACACTTTGATTTCATTGCTTGAATCCATTTGATTACTTGACATGCTTGAAATGCATGTGGAGAGTTGATTGAGTTGAACATTTTATTAAATGCCACCTCTTATTCACTTGGCTTCCTGGTTAAAATGTCATGGTTGGGTTATATGCTCAGAAATTACTATGCCACTTTTTTTTTCTTTTTATAGAGATCAAAATATTAACTGTAAAGCTATACGAGCTATCACATATTCACCCATATAATTCTCCTGTGTGCCGCGCCGACACGGGCCCGTACGATATTCACGCATTTAGTCCCATACAACAGTCAACAGAGCAATTATCGGTGAATCGGTGATCCGTATACTGTCGTCGCCGCCGAACTTTACACCAGATTGCACAAGATTCACTAGTTATGTTGAGTACATGGATGATTTGGATCTGATTTTGGCTTGGTCGATCTATACCATTGGATTGAATATTTATTGAACCAGATGTTGAGGCTAATAATGTAACCAGAAATATTTAGATACGTGTAATGGACGGTGATCATCAAAGATTACCGTGCGTGATAAAATATAGCAGTCCGATTAGTGATCTTAAGACGGAGCATTTTTTTGATGAAAATACGGCCATGCTTCAATACAATCAATTTTGAAAAATTTGTAGGTGAGTATCTCGCACTTAGATCATGGTGAGGAGCGCATCTCAGCCATTGATAGCTCTAAATATTGCTGTATTTATAAATAATAAATAATGTCAGTATTTTCTCGCCCGTCAGATCTAAGATCATGCGGCTGTATTTCCCCACCTAAAACTAGGTGAGAGAACGCATCTAAATATCTCTCATCAATTTTATTGACATACCAGAGTAAGGCACGGAATTTTTTTTCCTAATGTAACAGCCATCACGTGCGATATTTCAATTAGCGAACGGGACAGCTTGGTAATTGCCATCTTTCTCCCGGAAATTTTTTCCTCCCGGGGACTCGGACGGTGTCTCAGCCGCGATGCCGGAATCCCGATCCTCCTCCCTCACGAATCTCCATTTGTAGCTCTGCCTGCCGATCAATGGCCCGTTTTACTGGACAAAATGCATCGAGGAAGTATCTGTTCTTCCTCTCATGCATCGCGCTCCTTGGAATCGTCTTAATCGCGGATCTCCTCTGGGCTTCTTCTTCGGCCTACGCGTCATCTCCTTATTGGTCGACGAACTTGGATTTGGCTTTGGAGAGCACTGGTGTTTCCGTTCCTGCCAGCATGCCAAAACTGGTGAGTGTGTCGAGAATTTTTTTCATGTTTGGCTTAAAAATTAGGGTTTCAGTTCTTCTTAGGTAGTCCTGTGTTAGCGGTGTGTCGTGCAGTTTAGCGACTGATTTGGTGAATTCTTAAATGTGTTGTTCATTGACGTTTTGGAAGTTATAGATGTAGGGTGCATTGGTAGAGAAAAAATAGGTATATGGAGGCGATTGATGAGTTTGTCATGTCACGGGCGAGTTGGGCAGATTGTATGAGTCGGAGGGTTGATGAGGGTAATATTTGGAGATTGACGAAGGAATTTTATGTTGAGTTGATAGTAGTCGAAGGCTACATTACTAAGTTATTGTAGCCATTGGACTTCATGGACTAGGTTGGCACAATTAAAGGAGAGGACAATGAAATTTGGGTAACAAAAGTTTCCAAAAGAGCGGCAAAATTTTGGTGCATATGTCGACACACACAAGTTCATCGCCGCCCACCATAACATAGGAATATGTGGGAGATTTGCTTATGAGGTGTGGGTATGTTGTGACTTGTGCTTGTATGAATTTAGGTTGCCATCGCCATCTCTAAGTGTAGAAATGACATTGTTATGGAAGCAACCAACGATGCAAATGGTGCACATTGAAGGTTGGCCAATGAAGGCATGGTAGGAGATTTTAAATTATGTGTTTGGTGGAGATGTCCGGTCATGTGTTAGTTCAAAATAGAAGTCAATATCTTGATCCACGGCATGTGAATGGTTGTTGTCGCCATCTATGTCAAAGGCCAGTAAGATGAGGAATACATGATTTTATAATGGTGGACACAATTAAATTTTGTATGAGTAGAAGCCATGTTCGTGTCACTATCGCATCTCAGTAATGTCATGGTGGAGAATGGGCATTAGGTTGGGTTGGTGTCATGGTTTCCAACTTTCCATGTATTGTGGGCAAGTGAAGTTATTGAGGTGTTGGGGAGATTGATGTTTTTGATAATAGGTTGGGATATAATCGAAGCGTTTGCAGGGTTGCATGAAAGTAGATCGGCTCAAGTCAACAAATTTTAGTTATGTAATTTGGATAAGCCTACAACTTGGGATAAAATAATGTTTTGAAAAGCTTGCATCTTACTCAGATGTCAGCGCGGAGTATCGAGACAAAATGTCCTTAGTAGACTCAGTTAGAGAGGTAGTTGGTTCTATTTGCTAACAATTTCAAACATGTCTTGGCAGGCATGCACTATTAATGATTTTGTAGGATTGTAAACATGCCTTGGTGGCTAACACATGAGGAAGACGCAAATCACACATCAATAGTAGAAAAATGTTTGTTGTTATGCATTCACTAGAACCAAAAGAGAGTTGGACGTCCATGTGGAAGTATGCGGTGAGAAGGCAATGTTGTAGAGGATGCAATGAGAAATTTTGTTCCCTTCCACCACCTCCAGCAGTCCTAGGGACCCTTATGGCATTTCCAGCTTACCCTCCTAGTACCACATGCCCTATGATGGCCCTTCCTAGTACCAGATCCTCGATCCTCCTAGTCTCTCTACAATCTTATCTCCCCCTTAGTCCACAACAAGGAAGCTACCTCCCGCTGATTATAATTCCTTATTCCTAGCCCAGTCGCAAACCTTCCTCCCTACCATCCCGTCGTCATTGCTACTGGCTACCCTACGACTCAACAAACCATAAACCCCATCTAATTACCGACCCCTACCAATTCCCAAGCCACATTCTACTACTTCACCCGAGCCCCTCTCCTTGATAGATTTACTTTCGATTCGCGTTGCCTCCTTCCCCTTGTATTCAATGAGCCCTCATAGTTGTTTTCATTTTCAGTTACATTGGACAGACATTCCTCCATCAGTTCGATGATATTCAATTATTGTGCTTTTGCCTCTTTATTTCATTGAACGCATATTAAGTATTGGCCTTATAATCACTTTCCTTGCATTTTCATTATTTGTACTTATTCTTTGTAACCTTTATTTAGGTTCCTCGTGATCAACTATAATTTTTATTTAAGTTTAAAGTTTGTAATGCAGGACAAGTTTATAGGGGATCGACATGCTGCCCTAATTATATATGAATGCGAGCAAGCACGCGCAAATGCAAATGGTTTCACGATTAATCTTAAAATGAAGATATGAAAGAATGCATGTATGCAATCCAATGAACTAAATGTTCGTTATCCCTAACCATAATGAGATGCAATTGATTCAACAGACAATCAACTTTGACATGCAATTAATAAAATAATAAAATTTAAACTTGCTATCTAATCACAATTCATCACAAATGTTCAAATTAAGTACGCAAGAGATAATTGTAAATTAATTGGGTGTGCGCAGAAGTTAAGAGCATAAGGAGAATAAGAAATGCACGTGTGCTAAAAATAAATAGTCAAATTAAATAGGCGTGGAATATTTCTTGGAATAAAGGTACAGCAGGAATAAAGGTACAGCAGTAAAATGCAAAGAACTGAAAAGTAAATGTAAAGACTCATGAAGAAATTGGCACCGACCGCATAAGATGTAGTTTGCTGGCTTAGGATGGCCGTATGTGTGATGCAAGAGATCGAATGTGTGGTTGACGGGGAATCATGAAGTGGGGGGATTTCTAGGGTTGTTGAACCAATAAGTGTGTGTGCCTGTGCGCGGGGGGGGGGGGGGGGGGGGGGGGGGGGGGGGGGGCGTTGTTTGACGGATATAGGGGATTTGAAGATTTTGGGACTTTGGGAGAGTGAATGCTTTAGAGTTGTGGAGATTTGTGGCTTTTGGAGGCTTCAGGGAAGGTATGTCAGGTCCGGAAATGTACCGTGACTAAGGATGGCAGAGGAGAGGAGAATAATTCTGTGGGAGGGACTTGAAGGGATATGGGGGCTGGCCAACAACCTAGGCGGTCTGCAGAGGGTTGAGAGGCGACACTGGGGTCTAGCAAGGCCCGTCAGGCCGCTGCAAGTGGTAATGAGCTCCATCGATTTCCCAGTAGACAACTGTGGGTGGACACGAGGTCGTTGATAGGCTGGGAGGTCAGCATAAGGAAGGCTAGGGGAAATCATGAGTGTGATTGCTGGGAATTAAGGTGTTCAAAAGGCCCGAGCCTAAAAAGGTTGCCTGAGTCTTCCTGACAAAAAGCCTGGTGAGGCCTGGGCCCGGGCTGGATTTGGCCAAGCCTTGGGGGGCCTAAAGAGGGTGTCTGGCCTGGTGCTGGGCTTGAAGCAGGCCTGGCCCGGGCCCAACACCACTCGCTAGGCCAGGCTAGGCTCTAAGAGCCGTTGGATCAACGACAGTGCCACTCGCCAGCCCAAGCTCTAAGAGTTGCTAGATAAACGACTCTTGGAGTCGTTGGCAGGCAGCAGGAGGCAATTACGATCTTAGGCCTTGTACTTTTTAATTTTTTTAAATTATTTTTTTACATTTAAATATATATATTTTTAATTTAATATATTTAATATTATATTTTAAAATTTTATTATATATAATAAATTACAGGTTGGGCCAGACCCAGGCTAGGCCTGGGCCCGGCCTTCAGGCCCTCCCAGGCCACACTTTGGAAGGGGGCTTTGGCCTGACTTTGATTTAGCCCGAGCCCGACAGGCTCGAGTCTTTCCCGCTTGGCAGGCCTTTTGAACACCTCTAGGTGGGAATGCGCGGGAGAATGATGAGGCGACTTGATGGGGGTGACAGAAGACGTTGGTGGAGGCGGCGACGGTTAGTGTCGGCACCAACAACGGAGGTGGGAGAGCCCCTTGGGATCGACACCAAGTGGGCATCGACTTCACGCTGATATGTGCTTGAACGGTTGTTAACCTGTAAGTAGCACTCGGTGCCTTACATAAAATCTAATAGAAGTATATAAAAGAGAGGAATTTAGGTTAAGTGCATCTGACGGCTTGAATAGCCCGAACGAACAACTTAACTTAATTCTTAAAACAGACCTTAGAAAAATGCATAAAAATATGAACAATGTTGAGAACGCGATCACAGTCTTCAATTGTCAATCTGATGATTCATAAATTGTTGATGACCTAAATCTTTCAAATGGGCCTTGACCAATATCCAACGGTTTGTTTATTTAATGCAATCAGGGTCAGATTATTTTGCATGGTTTATGCATTGGGGTGCTTCGCATTAGGAATAGCTAGTTGTTTATCTGCTCAATGATTGCGTGTTTGACTGCATTTTTCATTTATATAATCAGGTCAGCGTCGAATCCTATAGTCTTGTCCTGTGCCAAAGAGAGCGGATTTGGATGTTGGCCAATTGTGTTTTCAGGGGATGCATTTGTCAAGTGGTGGGATGCTTTATTAAGGCGCGCGCCTGAGGCGCCAGGCGCATCAGGCGCACCGGGTTTCGCCTATGCAGGTAGAGGCGGGCAAGGTGCCTCAGGCGCGCCCATGCGCACCCTAGGCACGCACCTTACCATCTCCCAGGCGCACCAAAGGTGCGCCTGAGCCTTTCAAGGGTTTTTCTTCAATCTGATTACTGAATTTTTTTTGTGGAGGTGGTCAAAAACATGATCTCAGGGTTAGATTACATGATTTCTTATATGTATCTACCATCTAGTGAGGGAAGTTGCACCGTAATGGTGAAATTACGTAATTAAACATCAGTATTTGCGCTTATAAACTCCACTGATGAATAATAACATAAAATCAATGTAATTGCAGCAAGTTGCAGCACTTGCACCTATAACGGTAAATATTTGTAAAACAAAATCTAAAAAATAGCCTTTGGAGTTGTCATATATGCAATTTTAGTGCGTTGATATGGCGGTAGATTTATTTTATGTGTTTTTGTATTTAATAAACTGTTTTTTTTTATTTTTGCGCCTCACGTGCCTCAGGCGCGCACCTGCGCCTTGCACCTAGGCTCTAAGACCCCTTTGCGCCTCGATGTGCCTTGCGCCTTTAATAACTTAGGTGGGATGGTATGTCTTCAGGGAGGTAGAGTTGGTTGAGGTGGCCTTCATAGAATTGTTGATAGAAGAGAGTGAGGTTGAGGAACGCGAGAGCTCACTGGATATTGGAGATGTTGGCCGTGGTGACACATTAAGGTGCACGTAAACATCCTCAAGTTTTTGAAACCTTGTACCATCTATCATTTCCGAGCAGTAGAGGAGCTCCTAGAACAGGATAAAAATGGGAAGTAAATGTTAAATGGTTTAATTCATTTGTTCCAGGCAGCCAGAGGGGTTTGGATTTATATAATAATCCATAATATACGAAGTGATACTAAAATATCTTACGTTTTATACAAAAATAGTTTATTGATCAGTTGTTGGCTAGTAGTTGCCATTCGGCTAGTTACCTGACAACAAGTAATTGGCATCACAATGTCAGCAGACAGAGCTCGACGACGATTTTAGGGAGGGTGCCAAAAGTGCGTGGGTATCAGTAGCTCTCTTCTAGATTTTCCCTCTATGGTGACTATTATGATGCTTAATGCACACATATTCAATAATCAAGGACAATTTGATCTCTAGGCTCATCCGGGTCTCCCCAAAGGGCTCTATGTTGAAATCAGACTTATTATAGCTTGATGAGTAATCCACATGCTAATATGTCACATAAATCAAAATGGATTCTTGAGTCTGCCCTCTCTGATGTCTTTGGCTTTGATTTGAGGGCATGATTCCGCAGCAAACGTGACGGTATAGGGGGCCACTATTTCAGTGGTAATCTGTGAGCAGCCACTTTGTGCATCTATTGTCAAAGGTTCGGTCTTTCTCCTCTGAAAGAAGCCACTTTGGGCATAGGGCCAAAGGTTAGGTCTGTTTCCAAATCTTCCCCCGCCCATACCCCCAATGATTGGGGACTATATGGGTTCTGTTGTTGTTGTTGTTGTTGTATTCATTGCTATTAAAAGTAAGGATTGACCCAATCTTTAGTCGAATCATGTAGAGAATTAGAGATTAACCCAAACCCAAAAGTTGTTAGTGTTGGGTATGAGTCTGGTCCAATATTCCCTAAAATCAAGTCCGCAGCCACTCCAGCAAGTGTCCTGTCAATCTTGTACCAGCAGGCATCCCCCCAGGGGTGCCTATGTACACCTGCCTCTGCACATGTTGCAGCTGCTTGCATGCTTCTTCATCTTGAGCATTTCATGTTTAACCGCACTCTCTGTCTAGCTTTTGCTCACGCTTTACCTGCAACCGGCCAGCTCCGTGAGCATGTTGCACACAGCCAGTCAGCCACACACATGTACACACAAATATCACACCACATAAAGCTGCTTCTGATGACGTCTCCGGATTGCAATTTTGATGAACAATAATATCAGCCATGCACATAATAATTTATAACAATTGATAAGATGCAGTGACTTTCTTGTGAAGTACACTCTAAATGAACTGATACACAACCCTGCATTAAATAGAATTTTCTATTAACTTTAATCTTCAGGCTATCTGTATTAATCTTATAATGTATCAGGCTTATAGAATAATTCTCCTTGAATTTACTAAGAGTTTATGTAATAAATTTACACTACTTTTCTTTTTTGACCAGGCCAAGAAGAGCATTAGGGCGGCTGAAGATAACGATCTGAAAGACCTCAATGCAACTTTTGCTGATTTACCAGCACCAGAATTAGAATGGGAGGAGATGGCAGAGTCACCAGTGCCACGTCTGGACGGGGCTGCTATACAGATTAAAAATCTCCTGTACGTTTTTGCTGGATATGGGAACATTAATTATGTAAGAGGACTATCACATTAATGAAACCACTTCATTGCATACAACTAACCATTAACTTAATGCAATATTTACATGTTATTTAATTCATGTTAATAACTGTATGACTGTATCTAACTTCTTTCTAAGAACAATATGGTGCAAGATATATAGGTTATCTTGTACAAACTAACTAATCTTATAAAGGCAAAGCAATTACCCTTTGTCCACCTAATTTTCAATGGATGAAGAATTAAAAGTGAAGCACAAACACTTAATTATCTGATGGATTTTTGACACGGTGTTAGTGGAAATTTCTCCTTTCATTTTTTTGGACATGGTTGCAAATTCTACCACATCTTCTTTCTAGATATTTTTTTTCATAAAGAATCAATTACTCTTATTTGGTTCAATGTTATTTGCATGTTGGTGTCATTTAGGCTCCGTTTGGGAGGACTTACTTTCACCGGTCAAGCGGTCACGACCGCATGAACCGGTCCTTAATTCCGGTTCATGCGGTCGTGACCGCTTGACCGGTGAAAATAAGTCCCCCCAAACGGAGCCTTAATCTAATTGTCTGATAAATTTTCTTGAATTTCAAAACTCGCTCAGACGTCATTTACTTTTTTAGTCAAATTGAATTTTTACAAACACATTTGAGTTGAGTTTCGACTAGGGTATTTAGATAGTAAATATTTGAAGTTGATTTCAATTTTATTGTTTCTTACTCGATATTTATTATTTGATTTGATTTGGCTCAAACTTTTTTAATATATATTTTGGTATGAAGTATATAATACTACAATGGTTCACTCATTGCTTAGGGATCTGCTTTGCATATATAGGAGGTTTTAGGTTTGATTCAAATTGATTCTTTGTCGTGTTTGAGTTAAACTGAACTCAATAATGGAGGGTTCAAGTTGAACAATTGATAATACCTGTAGAAACATAATATCAAAATGATAGCTGCGATTTAAATGGGGGAGCTTCTTGTTCCAGGGGAAATGGTCCATCTTCTGAGGAAATTGATTTTGGGACAAAGGCCGATGTTGCCAGGAAAGCTCTTGATATTTTGATTAAATCATCTAAGTGTCGGCAGTTTGTGGAAAATGACAATGTTGAAGAAGAGAAAGTAGTTGATTACATCGTCAAGGAGCCCCCTTTTTCAAGAGATCAAGAGGTATTACTTTTCTCCAAGTTTGGAGCAAGGTCTTTGACGATATGACGATGGTTGTGGCAGTCTGGCTGGCGGTATATTGGCCGTTGAGCGGAGGTCGATTGGTCGAAACATTGGATTCAATGGTTTGTCTATGGCGGTCTGATGTTGGCTTCAGCACTACGATACTGACTTTGACAATATGGCTAAGGAGGAAACACATGACTTTGTTGACGCGAAGATGACACTTTGCTTATGTGATTGGTTCATAGAAAAGTCTACTGTAGGGTTTGTGACCGGGAAACCACATGCTGTAATTAAGTTGGTGAGGGAGTCACCCCAGTTGATTGACACGATATGTAAGTGTGGACACTGGAATCTGTTATGAACTAGCAAGGAGAAAGGGGAGAAATAGAGGAAACTAGAGAGGAAGAAGAGATTAGGGTTAGGGTTTGAGGGGGAAGAGAGGGAATACCTGATAATACTTTGATAATCCTCCTCCAAGCAGCCCCCGGGTTATAAATACCCGGGGGAAAGAGGGGGCCGGCCGGCCCCCTCAAGTGGGGCTGAACCGGAGTGGTTCAGCCCCATTCTGGCCGGTTTATTGAGTGGGGGCTGAACCGGATGGTTCAGCCCCGTTGTCTTGCGCCCGCCCTTTGGTTCGCCGCGAGTACTTATGTCCCGAGAACCCAAGCGGGTGTGGGGACATAACATTCCCCTCCCCATCAAGCACCAGCTTGTCCTCAAGGTGGAAATCTGGGAACCGCTCGCGGAACTCTAACAAGTCAACCCATGAGTTGTGCTCTGCTTCCATATGCTTCCATTTGACAAGCACTGCTGGCCGATATTCCGTGCCCGACTTCTTCCACTTTGTCAACAAAATGGCCTCTGGTGATGTCCGCAACTCGCCACCGCTGGTCGCCTCGGGAAGGAAAGGACTGGCCTGAACGGAAGCCCCGAGTTTCTTCTTCAAAACAGAGACATGAAATGTCGGGTGGATGCGAGACCCCGCCGGAAGATCCAAGGTGTAGGCGACTGGTCCCACACGACGCAGAATGCGGAACGGCCCGTAGTAACGCGGGGCGAGTTTCTGATTTGTCCTCCGAGAGACCGACAACTGGCGATAAGGTTGGAGCTTGAGTAAGACTCATCGCCCACCGCGAATTCCCGCTCGGTGCGGTGTTTGTCTGTCTGTGCCTTCATGCGGTCCTGAGCGACCCGCGGATTGTCCCGTAGTAAGGCTAAGGTGCGATCCCGGTCCTGAAGTGTCCGCTCCACAGCTGGAAGAGCGGTGCTGGTGGGCTCATAAGAACTCAATGTAGGAGGAGGGCGGCCATATACCACCTCGAAGGGGGTGAGCTTGCTAGCTGTGTGGAAAGACGTGTTGTAGCAGTACTCCGCCCAATGCAACCATCGGGTCCACGTGCGCGGCTCGTCCATCACAAAACATCGTAAGTAAGTCTCCACTCCCTTGTTGAGGACCTCCGTTTGACCGTCCGTCTGGGGATGGTGGGTTGTGCTCATGCGTAGCGTAGTACCCTGTAGCCGAAAGAGCTCCTTCCAAAAACTGCTGACAAAAACCGGATCCCTGTCGGAAATGATGGAGTGCGGAATCCCATGGAGGCTCACAATCTCCCGCGCAAATAACTCTGCAACTGTCTCCCCGGAGTACATATGGCTCAAGGGAAGGAAATGGCCATACTTGGAGAGTTTGTCGACCACCACCAGGATGACGGTCTTGCCTTGGGACTTGGGCAGTCCGTCAATGAAGTCCATGGAAATGGTATCCCAAATCTGGTGCGGAATCTCTAGTGGAGTGAGAAGCCCGGCTGGTGAGGTGGTCTCGTACTTCTGTCGCTGGCAGATCTCACACTCCCGCACAAATTGCTGGACATCGCGACGCATCCCCTTCCAGAAGACATTTGCCCTGAGCCGCTGAAGTGTTCGCAGAATCCCAGCATGGTCGCCTGTGGGAGAGGCGTGGAACTCCTGCATCATCGCTGCCCGCCATGGCGACGCGGAGGGAATGACTACTCTACCCTGAAAGTAAAGCCGCTGGCCCTGAAGGTGATAGCCCGGCTCTGTAGCCTGACCCTGTTGTAGTGCCTCAACAATAGTGTGTAGCTCGGGATCCTGGAGTACCTCTGCCCGTATCTCGTCCAAGGTGGTGATCACCGACCCCGACACATGAGAGAGAGAGCTTTCAGGTAGGCGGGAGAGTGCGTCGGCAACCACATTGTCTCTGCCCTGCTTGTACACGATCTCGTAATCGTAACCCATCAGCTTGGTCAACCACTTCTGCTGCAGTGGGGAAGCCAACCGCTGCTCAAGGAAGTGCTTCAAACTCTGGTGGTCCGTGCGGACCTGGAAGTGCCGTCCCAAAAGATAGGGCCGCCACATTTCGACCGCATGGATAATGGCCAACATCTCCTTCTCGTACGTCGAAAGTCCCAATGTCCAAGGGGCCAAGGCCTTGCTGAAGTATGCGAGCGGACGGCCCTCCTGCATCAAGACTGCCCCGAGGCCGACGCCCGAAGCATCAATCTCCACCACAAACTCCTTGGCGAAATCCGGCAGCGCTAACACCGGCGTAGTAGTCATGGCCCGCTTCAAGGCCCGGAAGGCCTCGTCCTCCTCGGTGCTTCACTGGAACGCATCCTTCTGCAACAGCTGGGTAAGAGGTCGAGCGATCTTGCCGTAGTCCTTCACAAAACGGCGGTAGTACCCCATCAGGCCGAGGAAGCCGCGCAAGGCCCGCACCGTCGTGGGCTGGGGCCACAACACCATTCTAGCAATCTTCTGTGGGTCCGCCTGGACCCCACGGGCCGAAACTAGGTGCCCCAGGTACTCGACCTCCCTCTGTCCGAACGAGCACTTGGACCGTTTGGCGTATAGCTGGTGCTCCCGCAGTATGGTGAGGACATGTCGAACGTGCTCCAAATGGTCGTCCCAAGTCCTGCTATATATTAGTATATCATCAAAAAATACCAGGACATACCGGCGAAGAAGTGGCCGGAAGATCTCGTTCATCACCGCCTGGAAGGTGGAGGGAGCGTTGGCCAACCCGAACGGCATCACCAAGAACTCATAGTGACCATCGTGGGTGCGAAACGCCGTCTTGTGGACATCCTCTTCCTTCATTCGAATTTGATGGTAACCGGACCGGAGGTCCAGTTTGGTGAACATACTTGTTCCATGCAGCTCATCCAACAACTCTTCAATCATTGGAATGGGAAACTTGTCTCTGATGGTGGAGCTATTCAGCCCTGGTAGTCGACGCAGAATCGCCAAGAGCCGTCCTTCTTCTTGACCAATATGATCGGAGAAGAGAACGCGCTGGTACTGGGCCGAATGATGCCTGTCGCCAGCATCTCCCGCACGCTGCGCTCGATCTTTGCCTTCTGAATGTACGGGTAGCAGTAGGGACGGATATTGGTGGGGTCCGCCCCCGTCTTCAGCTGTATCTGGTGGTCTCGGAAAAGCGACGGGGGAAGAGTGCGTGGCTCTAACTGTGCTAAAAGGAGCTGTATCTGGTCAGGCTCCGCCAGCGTATCGGACCCCTCGACATCCACCCCGAGTATCATGGCCATCATGCTGCCCTGCTCCTCCAGTCTCTGAAGGCTCCGAATCGAGATCTCCTTGAGGGGAGAAGATCGTATGTCGTGTAAGCAGTAATCCGTCCCCTGCTGCGTGAACTCCAGTGTCATGCGGTCCCAGTCCGTGGTCACCCGCCTCAGTTGGCGGAGCCACTGCACCCCAAGTACCATATCGGATCCCCTAATCGGAAGGAGGTAGATGTCGGTGCGACACACATATCCTGGAAGATGTATCTCCACGCCCTTCAGTGCTCCTTCGCACCTCAGCTTGCTGCCATCCGCGACCATAACCTGGAAAGCCGCGTCCCTGTCGACTGGATGCCCTGCCTTCAACGCCACCTCAGGATTGATGAAGTTGTGGGTGCTCCCACTATCGATGAGGATGGTTACCCAATCCTGCCCTTGATCCGCATAGTGAGGGGTGTCCCACACCCTTCCATGGCCTGTAGCGAAACTCCAAACTCGGCCAAATCCAACCCCTCCTCGTCCTCGAGGCCCGGGAAATCCTCCTCACGCAACATGAAGACTTGCACCTTTTGGCAACGGTGCCCCGACGCGTACTTCTCGTCGCAGTTGAAACACAATCCCTTCTCCTTCCTGGCCTGTAGCTCGGGCCAAGTGAGTCGCGTCACGGTCGGTCGAACTGCCGGTGGCTGCTCCCTTCTACCTGCTGCTGGAGCGGTCGGGACCCTTGGTGGGGCCCGGTTTTTCTGACGGTTGAAGCGCTCCTCTTTGTATGCGAGCCAGGCTGATGGCATGACTCAGACTGCGCGGTATGTACGCATGGACCTCATCCCTCAAATGGTCCCGCAAGCCGGATATGAAACAGCTGAGGAGCGCCTTCTCCTCCCAATTGACCCGATTTGCCAGTTTCTCAAAGTCCGCCCGGTACTCCATCACCGTACCCTTCTGACGGAGTTTCTGTAGCGTGTCTTCCACATCCTCATAATCCAACGGCCCAAAGCGAGCCACAAACCCTTCCACAAAGTTGGTCCATGTTGCGTATCCGTAGGCCCGTATGAACCACTGAGCCCACTGGTATGCGTCGTCTTCCAGATGGAAGGAAGCCAACTGTACCCACTGGTCATCTGGAATCTCCTGGTAAGTGAAAAACAACTCCGCCTTCTGCACCCATTCCAGAGCATCCCCGCCGCGGAACTTAGGGAAATTCATGCGAGTTCTCTTCGGAGGCATGTACGGTCGTTGTTGCATATCCCCATGTCTCCCGTTGGCCTCCGGTCCGTGCTGTGGTCGTCCGTAAGGGTCATGGAGATTCGCTCCCCCTTGGCCGCCGCCCCATTGCTGTCCTCCGCCTTGAAATCCCTGCCTGGGAGGTTGCTCGTGCCATGTTTCGTCGTTTCCGAACCTCATCGGCCCTCCAGCGTGTTGTGGCGTAGGTAGGAGGCCCATTCCTCCTCCGAAAATGGCGTCGACAGCCCCCGGTGGTCGATAGGGGGTTGTTGGGGCCTCCCGGCCCCTCCACAGGGCAGCCCCGGCCCTCTCCTGGGCGGCGGAAGGGCCGCCTGGCCCGCTACCTGGCTGCACAGCCGGGTGCGGCTGCTGCTTGGCGGCCCAGGCCAGCGGGGGGGGGGGGATAGCTGCCCCCTGGCCGGCCGTAGCCGGTTCCCTCCGGTCCCGTCGTCCAGCCCGCCTGGCTGTGCGGAGCCCCGGCCCAGGCAGGGGCCGATCCGGCGCCGGCTGGCTCCTTGCGGCCCGGATCGGTCCCGATCCCGCCAGGGATAGTCGCGCCCGAGCCCCCCATCCCTCCGTTGGTTGCCGGCGGAGCATTGTGTGATGCCTCCGCCTCGGAATCACTGCCCGGAACCGCTTTCCCCTTCAAGGACTGCATCAACAACGCCTTGATCTCCTCCATGCATCCATCCAAGCGTTCCTCCATTTTTTTGTGGACGTTTTCACGTGATCTTCGATTGCCTCCACCGAATCCGCCAACCCTACGTAGTTCTCCTCTAGGGTTGCCAATCGTGCGGTTTCCGCCTCCGAGCGTGTCACCATGGTCGCAGGAAGGATGCTCTGATACCAAATGTTATGAACTAGCAAGGAGAAAGGGGAGAAATAGAGGAAACTAGAGAGGAAGAAGAGATTAGGGTTAGGGTTTGAGGGGGAAGAGAGGGAATACCTGATAATACTTTGATAATCCTCCTCCAAGCAGCACCCGGGTTATAAATACCCGGGGGAAAGAGTGGGTCGGCCCCATTCTAGCCGGTTTATTGAGTGGGGGCTGAACCGGATGGTTCAGCCCCGTTGTCTTGCGCCCGCTCTTTGGTTCGCCGCGAGTACTTATGTCCCGAGAACCCAAGCGGGTGTGGGACATAACAGAATCACCACTAGTAAGAAGCAATGGCTTCAGGGTCTTGTGACAAAGAGCATGAAGATGTCGTTACAGATGTTGCTGTGAAGGCCTCACATGGAGATGCCACTGCAGATGTTGTCGACTAAGCTGGTTCTATTGATGATTGTCACTCTACTAGCGATTTCTATACTTTGGAGGGAACCCTGTCATATGAAATAGTAAAAAATAGTTTGTCGATGCTCATTCCTCGATAAAGGATGGATTTCACTCATTGACCATTATGGTTTTCAAACTTGGCTCAATAGCCTCTTAGTTGATAACATGTCCTTGTCTATACCGACGATTCTCTTCTGTGATAATTATGTTGTCATTCATATTACTGAGAATCTCGTCTTTCATGATGAAGCATAATAAAGTCAACTGCCACTTCATCAGGAAGAAGTCCAACCTACGTTTGATCCAACTTCATCATGTTTTCACTGCTTTCTAGATTGCAGATATTTTCACAAAAGCTTTACCTCACACTTTGTATCTTTGTTTTCTCCCTAAATTTGGCTCATGCAACATATATGGTCAAGCTTGCTAGGAAGTGTAGAGAGTTATGTATTTTATTATTTCTTTTCCTATTTTGTCCCACATCTTATGTATAAAAGATATGTTAGAATCTCTTTGTATAATAAAATTTATGTTCCACCGCTATCATATCAATTCCTAAATCTCTCACAGTAACAAAATCACAAAAATCCTGGTGGATAAGGACTAAACATCTGATTGTGGAGAAATCTAGTGGAATGCTTAATATTAGAGTTATGACCTATTCTTTTTGTGATTGATATGCGTGAAAGCTCTTTCAAAGAAGTTTGGTTTCCTACTCATATTAGAAGATACAAAAAATAATCAAATACTTCTTGTCTCATTGTATTTTTTTCTCTAATTCCATGCCCACCATGATTTCTCTCATAACACATCCTACTAAAATCTATATTTCCATCGAAATCACCACCAATATTTTTCCTTATTCTTCAAGTAATTGCAGTAAGACATCCATCTCTTCAAGTAATTTAGCTTTTGTAGGACTTAATAAGCCCATGTAAATGCCATCTTTTCTCATATATAGATTAGTCTCACATTGTGGTTTGGAGTTGAGATTTATTCCTTCATCCTATAAATATGTGTACAAATACTATATTATGATTGATATATGAAGTAATAAAAAAATATTCTACTTCGTATTTTATTTTTCTACATGGTATCAGAGCCACTCAATTTCTAACGTCAAAATTCTCGGTGATTGAGCTTCCCACCCTTGCCGATTGAGTTCCTTTTTTTAGCTGCAACTCTTTTCTTTCTCAGGTACTCCCCCTTAGAGCTCGCCAAGTTCTTCTCCTCACCTGTTGTTGGACTGAGACCTCCCTGCCTTGCCTTTTATAGGCCCTCAGACATCTGCAACACTCGTTGTTTGTTCACCTGGACTCGCCAACACTTGCATCATGAACAAAACTCTCCTTCGCGCTTGCACACTGTGCAACCCGAGCTTGCTGCCTCCTGTCTCACTGGGATCAACTTCTGTCTCCTGAACTCGCGGGAGCTCGTTTTTGAACTCGTCTCTTCTCCGTCGTTTTTGAACTCGCGGGAGCTCGTTTTTGAACTCGCGGGAGCTCGTTTCTGAACTCACCTCATCTCCATCGTTTCTGAACACGCTATGCTCGCCTACTATTTCTGACCAGCATCGATCAGACTCACCGACTCCCGTCACCCTGAGCACACCGATATTAGATTCCAACGCTCGATGGCTTGAGCTCACCTACAATTGGAGCTTGTCAATTCATCTTCTATCGCCCTCCGGGTCCCATGTGAACTCTTCTTCCAGCGACCTCTGCGAACTCACCAACTCCTTGTTTCAAGGCTTGAACTTGCCCGTTCCCAGGGACCTCCCAGAGCTTGCTTATAATATGAGAACGAAAGCTGCATCTGCCTCGTCCACCGTTCCGTCCACGCTATTTCCATCTATGAAGTTCGTGATGAATTCAAAACTATACTCTCTCTTACTTGGAAGAGAATATTTGTCGAGCAGGTCCACTTCGTGCGCCTTGTCCTCCAGACCAAGGGTCTTCTCCACCATTTGACTCTTGGCCCACCTGTTGAGCCTACCGAGCAATGACTCCGGAATGATGGGCGAGCCCAGTCCTGGATCTTAAATTCCTTGAAAAGTGGATCATATCACATGACTATGCACCATGAGACCGCAATGGATTTATGGGATGAACTGAAGTCCCTATACTTCAGGAAGGACAACCTTTAATATTTGTTCGATCTCTTCAGAGATCTCCAGGCCGTCGAACCTAGTTCAGATGATGACCTGACATCATTTGTGGCCCAATACACGACTCTCGCGAGGCTTGGATTCATCACGAGTCTCTAACAATGGATTTTGCTCCGACTCCGTCACCTCTATCTCAAACGAAGGTATATCATGCTTTTCCCATAGTCCATCTTGGATAGTAGACTTTGGGTTCACAAATCACATTACTGTGCAAAACCTTTCTCGGTACACAGACTCTGCTTGTCCTAAGTTTATCACGGTGGCCAATGAAGAAATCGCCCCGGTCTGCGGACCTTGAGATGTGCCTCTCACTCTGTCTATCTCTCTCAACTTTACTTCAAGTTCCTGACTTTCAATTTAATCTTTTCTCTGTTAGTCGTCTTACTCATGATCAAGACTGTTTCATAAATTTTTCCTCTTCTTCTTTTATGGCACAAGATCAATGGACGTGAAATATCATTGGTAGAGGGCGACTGACAAATGAGCTCTACACTCTGGACCTTCCCACCACAACTCTCTCGTCTGTCACCTTTGTTGATTGGTACTGGCGTCTTGGCCATGCTTATCTTCCTATCCTGCAGAAAGCTCTTCCTGACTCTTTTCTCTGAATTTATTTTTGAATCATATATCTACATGAAACAACATTGCTTACATTCTCTGCTCTATTTGATTTAGTTCATTTCGATATTTGAGGTTCTTATAAAACTGCTAGTTTATCTGAATATCATTACTTTTTTAATTTTATTGATGATCATTCTCGCTGAAATATTTTTTAGAGAAGCTATGTAGAAACATAACAATCTCTTTCTACTTTATTTCTACTTCAGAACAAACATTAATATAAAGAAAAACCAATTGAAGCGAAAGAAAAAGGGATAAAATCTGACCTAAGATAACATTTCAGCTGACAAAATAACAACATTACCTTGCAACCACCAAATACAACTCGAAGGCCACAATATACCAAAACGAGGGAATCCAAAAAAGAGTGAAGCTGGTGATGGTTGGATCTAAGGAGAACAAAGCTTAAAGGTGAAGGTGAGCTAAGCGGGAAGACAGAGGAGACAAAGAATAGGGGATCCAGAGGAAGGCTGAGCCTGAACTGGAGGTACTGACAAAGGAGGAGACTAGCAACAAATCCAGAGGTGGAGATGTGCACAAATGAAATTACGTGGAGATGGTACGTAAAACCAGAGGCAGTTCGTGTCTGGTGGATGACGGTTCAAGGTTAGGTAGGCTCTCGAGAGGTTGTGGGGAATGAGGAGACGTTTTGCACTAAAATCCAGATGTGGAGAACGCGACGAAGGGAGATGCGATGGCCGAGGAGGGCATATCTGGAACTGATTGGAGGTGTGTGTAATAAATTTTTATGCGAGCAGTGAGCTTATGGTCTCTTTGCGGTGACTGTTTAATGTATTTTCAAACAACAATGGTGGATCCAATTATTCATGCTAATTCTACATTTCCCTGTGGTTGCAATGTCTTCCTATTCATATACTCCTTATTACGCTGAATTTTATTATGCTTATGAAATTCTTTAGTAATTAGTGTTTTCTGTGCACTCTCTTTGCATGCAGGTGCACTCTCATGTGGATATGTATGATTTTATTGGCAATACATGGGTAGGTAGATTTGACATGCCAAAAGAAATGGCACATTCACATCTAGGGATGGCAACAGATGGGAGGTACATATATATAGTTACCGGACAACACGGACCACAATGTAGAGGTCCTACAGCTCGCAACTTTGTGCTTGACACGGAAACAAAAAATTGGCATGATTTACCTCCTTTGCCTTTTCCCAGGTGTGCATTGCTGTAATTAGGGTATTTTTTATTATACTTCTTCTTAATATTTTTTAAATTTCTGCAGGACTAGTCTAGTTTTTGATGCATTCTTGTCCATTTCAGAGAATCTTACAAAAAATTAAATGAAATAAATCAAAATGTTGTTTTCATCATTTTAGTTTTATTCTATGATTTACATAGCTCCTTTACCAATCATATTTATGCTTCAAATTCCTATTTTCGTTGTTTCCTAGTTTTTAAGCATGTTGGAATTGACTGTTAAAGGTTAGTGTCAGAAGGTCTCTATGCTATTTTGTTTTTATAATTCATTAGAAACTTGTTCTCATTGGTTGATAGTAACATTGTCCTACTGATTCCTAGATATGCTCCCGCTACCCAACTTTGGAGAGGCAGACTTCATGTTATGGGTGGCAGCAAGGAGGATCGCCACGAGCCTGCATTGGAACATTGGAGCCTTCCAGTGAAGGATGGAAAAGCACTGGAAGAAGAATGGCATACTGAGGTACCAATACCTCGTGGTGGTCCCCACAGGTCAGGTGATCATAAGGTCTTCACATGCCATTTATCATTCACATATATTTAACTGAGGTTTTTATATTTTACAGTGTACATAGGACCCGCAAGCTCACGATAAGAGAGAATCATTCATTCTAGAGCAACCTGTTTTTAATAATTGTAGGTTAGAAAAGCAAGGGGTAATGCCATAGAAGGAGAAATCTATTACGGGCTAGCATGCCGATATCTCATCAGATGACAGTGGAAGCGGATACTAAGGAGCTGGAACCGTGGTGCCTAAATGGGATGTGCTTGGAGAGAGCAAGCTACCGCAATCTCATAACAAGGACAAGAAGAGACTTTAATTCATGCTTACCATTTCACTAGCCCTAGGGGCCCCTTACAAAGAAGTTACATGACACACACACTCAAACAAATTACCACGATACCCTTACATGCAAATATTAATTAAACATACAAAATATGATTGATGATCGTGTGGACCAATAATATCTCATCGTCCTTCAAATCGAGTTTGCACGCAAGCTCAGACAGGGCTTTGATGGTTTGATCATCTAGTTCGTTAATTCTTCGCCAGAACAGCTCCTTGTAGTGTGTTGCCTGAGCTGAGTCTTCCTCGAACGTCAAGCCTCCGCCATGCTTAATGATGATGCAAATGATAGTAATGTTGTCAGGGGTCGTTGCTTGCGTAAAGATGGAATCAATAAACCTGTGTGTAGTATCAGTGATTCTGGAGGCTGGGTGATTGGAGTCGGGGCAATGGTGCATGGTGGCGGTGGACGGTCGAGGGAGGTTGATGACCCTACTCGATGAGAATCGTGGTAGTTAGGAGTGGCTGTTTCAACTGGGTAGTAATCGCCGAAAGCAATATCTCTAGAGTGGTGGCTGGTGAACTTGGTGTCATAATGGTTAAAGAGACAATGGGGGTCACGGGAGTTGCTACTAGCGTCGTGATGTTAACGCCTTGCGGTGGCGTGAGTCCATCGATCTTGTTGGTGATTGCAGCAAGTGCGACCTAATGTCGTGCTTTGGCTTCTTGCTTTAGCTCATTCATTTGGTTGTGGTAGGACGTGCGGTGGTGGGAGCACGAGAGGAGGATCGGATTACTGGACGACTCAATTTTTCTTAAGCGGATGTTGATGTGGACTATGGGGTACTCGGGTTGCCACGCGATCCACGGGGATTCCCAATGATGTCACAAAATAATGTGACCTCACATTTCTTTTAATAAAAAAATAATTAATTAATTCTCAAGTAATTAACTAATTAAGTAGTGCTGGATTTTTAAACTAATTAATTAATTTGAATGAATCAAATTAAGTGAATGCTGTTTTTTTTTGCCATGGAACTGCTGCCCTTTCCCCTAATAAAAAGACAACCTTCTTGTTATTGGTGTCTACCCATGTGAGGGAGAATAATAATCTTGATTACCTTGAATAACTAATAACTATAATTAATTAATTAGTTCGGCCTCTGCAGGATCATCTAATGGAATGTAGTTATTTGGGGGAATAATACAGGAAAGAGTTGTCTGGTTAATTCATGGTAATCAAGATTATTATTCTCCCTCAGAAGTTGCTCGACACAGTAGCTTGTTTTCCAATGAAGTAGCATTCCGCACGTAGACGCAATTTTTGATATGCAGGATAGCCACAAAAGACACATTTTAATGCTTTTGCTCAAATTCATGATTCACTGTTGAACTTATTTTGCATTTTAGGGCTTGCATTGTGGCTAATGACAAACTTCTTGTTATTGGTGGTCAAGAAGGAGATTTTATTGCCAAACCTGGTTCGCCTATTTTCAAATGTGTTAGAAGAAGTGAGGTAAGCCAACTGATTATCTTATTTTCTAAGTTAAGCTCTCTTCATGAATTTAACCTCTACTAGCTTTATTTCTATAACATTTGATCTCATATTCTTAATTGCTAAGTTGTGTTTTTTATTTGTCAAGTAATATTTCTAAATTTATAGGAATAAAGTTTAGCATTGTTACACAGGTTCAACTTTTCTGCTGTAGTTAATTTATGCTACTCCTGTTGGTCAGTATGTGTTTCTCAAGTTATATAGTTCACACCATTATCATGTCTTCTTTTTGGTGATCAACTGAATACTCATATAGCCCAAGATGCAAGTTATTCTACAATGGCTAGTTTATTTTCTTAAAGTTATTAACTGGGCTAATTTCAGTGGTTTAGCGAGAACACTAAGGCTTCGTTTGGCACGGTGGTGGCGGTCGTGAACACGGTGGTCATGAACCGTTGTTTGTGAACGCCCGACCTCACCTAAAAAAATTAATACATTTTATGCTCAAAACTAGTTTATTTTCTTGGTAGCGGTCATAATCTGTCTTGCCAAACATATATTCTATGATAATGGCGTTTTTTACCAAACTTACTGGAGCAAATAAGCCGCGCCAAACGAAGCCTAAACCTTCGTTCAATTCTGCAGACATTTTTATCTCAGTGTGGTTCTCCTTGAATGAAAAAAAGCCTTTTCACTTCTTTTGATGGAAAACTCTTCCAATCAACAACAACAACACTCAAGCCTTTATCCCACCATAGTGGGGTTGGCTATATGGATCCTTTGTCGCCATTGCGCCCTATCTTTAATCATAGCCTCACTAATGCCTAAGTACATCATATCTTTCCTTATAGTTTCATTCCAAGTCTTTTTTGGTTTACCCCTCTCCGTTTAATATGTCTAGTGACTAAACTCTCACAACGCCTAACAGGTGCCTCTAATGGTCTCCTATGTACATGTTCGAACCATCTTAAACGAGCTTCTCACATCTTCTCTACAATTGGCGTCACTCCTGTCTTATCACTGATACATTCCTAATTTTATCCAGTCTCATGTGACCACACATCCACCTAAGCATTCTCATATCCGCAACGCCCATTTTTTGCTCATGTACACCATTCACTGCCCAACACTCAGAACCGTAGAGCATTGCTGGCCTAATTGCAGTACGGTAAAACCCGCCTTTAAGTTTTAATGGTAATTTACGATCACATAAGATCCCAAACGCGTCTCTCCACTTCAACCAACCTGCTTGGATTCTATGTATCACATCTTTATCTACACCTCCATCGTTTTGAATTATCGATCCCAGATATTTAAAGCACTCACTGCAGGAAATATCTTGGTCACCCAATTTAATGATGGAGTTATCCGACCTTCTTGCACTACTAAATTTAAGCTCTATATACCCCGTCTTTGTCCTGCTCAACCTAAAATCCTTCTTTTCTAAAGTGTTTCGCCAAGATTTAAGTTTCACGTTTACACCCTCGTGCGTCTCATCGACCAAAACGATATCATCTGCAAATAATAAACACCAAGGTATTGCTTGTTGGATATGTCCGGTGAGCTCATCTAAGATAAGGGTACAGAGATAAGAGCTTAAAGCTGACCCTTGATGTAAGCCAACAACGATAGAGAATTCTTGTGTTAATCCTCCATATGTCCTCACCCTGGTCACTGAATTTGTATACATATCTTTGATTACGTCAATGTATGATACATTTACACCTTTCTTTTCTAAAACTCTCCACAAGACCTCTCTTGGAACCCTATCATAAGTCTTCTCCAGATCGATAAACAAGATATGCAAATCTTTTTGTCTTTCCTGATAGTTGTCAATGAGTTTCCTCAAGAGATGTATAACTTCCATGGTTGACCTCCCTGACATGAATCCAAATTGATTCTCTGAGATCCTAGTCTCTCGTCTAACTCTTCTCTCTATTACTCATTCTCATAGTTTCATAGTATGACTCATTAATTTAATTCTCCTGTAATTGATACAATTTTGTATATCTCCTTTGTTTTTATACAAAGGTACCAAAGTACTTTCTCTCCATTGGTCTGACATTCTCTTTGTCTTCAGTATCTTATTGAAGAAACTTGTAAGCCATAAAATTTCTTCCCTCCCTAACCATTTTCATACTTCAATTGGTATATCGTTTGGCCCAACCGCTTTTCCATTTTTCATCTTCTTCAGAGCGTCATCTATCTCTGATGCTTGAATTTTACGATAAAAGTTATGTTTATATACTCCTCCGATTTACTTATTTCTTCCAAGTTCAGTTCATTGTCTTTTCCTTCATTGTATAGTTGATAAAAATATCTTTTCCATTGCTCCTTAATAGCCACATCATCCGTCAAAACCGTATCAGATTCATCTTTTATACATTTAACTTGGCTTAAATCTTTTGTCTTCCTCTCTCTAGCTCGAGCAATTTTATACATATTACGCTCTTCATTTTGGTATCTAGTCGTTTATAAAATTCTTCATAAACTTGACTTCTTACTTTACTTACTGCATTTTTTAGCTTCTTTTTTGGCGGCTTTATACTTTGTCAAGTTTTCATCATTCCTACAAGCATATAATGTTTTGTAGCTGACCCTCTTTGCCCTCACTTTGTCTTGCACTTCCTTTTTCCACCACCAAGATTTTTTTTGTGGGGGCACACGACCTTTTGACTCTCCAAATATGTTCTTTCCACTTATTCTTAAATGAGAAGACATAACTTCCCATGTGACACTAGGGTCAACATAAGGATCATCAACTAGTTGTTCTAAAACGCTGCCTTGAAAACAACCTGTTTTTCCTTCATGTTCCACCACCGAATTTTTTGCCACACTTTTGTCTTTCTCTTAAAGTTATTATATTTAATTTGCACATCCAACACCACTAGTTTATGTTGCCTTGTCAAACTTTCTCCTAGTATGACTATTCCAATCAAAAGAAAAAAATTCCCTTAAGTTCTTGTATCAGTTGTATGGCGTTTGGGGCAGCTTATCGGCTCCGGTGCGGCAGCTCAAAAATGTCATTTCCAGAATATGCTGTGTTTGGGAACAATAAGCTGGAAACGACGTTTTTTAAAATAAGCAGATTATAGGTTAAAGGGGAGAAGCTGTTTTTTATTCCATCTGGATCGCGCCGCAAGCCCTCTCCGCTCCCGCTTCCCCTCTCCGCTCCCCTTTCCGCTCACGATCTCCTCCGACGCCACCATTTCCGATCTCTGACGGGCTACGCCAACTCCATATTATCGATCTCCGATGGCCACGCCACCGTTTCCCCAACATTTCCTGTTCTCCGACGGGCCCTGCTTCCGCCGGTGCATCCCCTTCAACCTCTGGTAGCAACAGATCTTAGGTTTACCGCCGACGTTATCTTCCATCTGTAGCAGCAAGTCTACTTCAACCTCCGGTACAGAGCCTTGAGATCTTCCACTTGCAAATTTTTTTGATTTTTTCCCTATTTCGTCCTCCCGATCTCCCATTTACCACACTGTAGCAGCAGAAATTTCTTCCTGATTTTTGCATCTGTATATGTGTGTTTGTGTGTGTGTGTGTGGGTGATTGTATATGTGTTAAGTTTGTGTGTGTGTTTGTATATGAGTGTGTGTGTGTGTGTGTGTTTGTGTTTGATTGTATATGAGTGTGTGTGTGTGTGTTTGTGTTTGATTGTATATGTGTTTGTCTGTGTAGTTTGTGTGTTTGTATATGAGTGTGTGTTTGTGTGATTGTATATGTGTTTGTGTGTGTAGTTTGTGTGTGTGTGTTTGTGTATGAGTGTGTGTGTGTGTTTGTGTTTGATTGTATATGTGTGTGTGTGTGTGTTTGTATGTGATTGTATATGTGTTTGTGTATGTAGTTTGTGTGTGTGTGTTTGTATATGAGTGTGTTTGTGTTTGTGTATGTGTGTGATTGTATATGTTTGTTTGTGTGTGTGTTTGTATATGAGTGTGTGTGTGTGTGTGTGTGTGTGTGTGTTTGTATATATTTGTGTGTGTGTGTGTGTGTTTGTATATATTTGTGTGTGTGTATGTGTGTGATTGTATATGTGATTGTGTGAAGTTTGTGTGTTTGTAAATGTGTGTGTGTGTGTGTATGTTTGTGATTGTATATGTGATTGTATGAAGTTTGTGTGTGTGTTAATGTATATGAGTGTGTGTGTGTGTGTGAGTGTGTGTGTGTGTGAGTGTGTGATTGTATATGTTTGTTTGTGTGTGTTTGTGTGTGATTGTATATGAGTGTGTGTGTGTGTGTGTGTTTGTGTGTGATTGTATATGAGTGTGTGTGTGATTGTATATGTGTGTGTGTGCGTGTGTGTGTGTGTGTTTGTATATATTTGTGTGTGTGCGTGTGTGCGTGTGTGCGTGTGTGTTTGTATATATTTGTGTGTGTGTTTGTATATATTTGTGTGTGTATGTGTGATTGTATATGTGATTGTGTGAAGTTTGTGTGTGTTTGTATATGAGTGTGTGTGTGTATGTTTGTGATTGTGTGAAGTTTGTGTGTGTGTGTTTGTATATAAGTGTGTGTGTGTGTGTGTGTTTGTATATGAGTGTGTGTGTGTGTGTGTTTGTATATGAGTGTGTGTGTGTGTGTGTGTGTGTGTGTGTGTGATTGTATATGTTTGTGTGTGAAGTTTGTGTGTTTTTGTATTTGAGTGTGTGTGTGTATGTATGTGTGTGATTGTATATGTGATTGTGTGAAGTTTGTGTGTGTGTGTTTGTATATGAGTGTGTGTGTGTGTGTGTATGTTTGTATATGAGTGTGTGTGTGTGTGTGTTTGTGTTTGTGATTGTATATGTGATTGTGTGAAGTTTGTGTGTGTGTTAATGTATATGTGTGTATGTTTGTATATGAGTGTGTGTGTGTGTGTTTGTGATTGTATATGTGATTGTGTGAAGTTTGTGTGTGTGTTAATGTATATGTGTATATGTTTGTATATGAGTGTGTGTGTGTGTGTGTTTGTGATTGTATATGTGATTGTGTGAAGTTTGTGTGTGTGTTAATGTATATGAGTGTGAAGTTTGTGTGCGTGTTAATGTATATGAGAGTGTGTGTGTGTGTGTGTGTGTGAAGTTTGTTTGTGTGTGTGTGAGTTTGTTTGTGTGTGATTGTATATATGTGTGATTGTATATGATTGTTTGTCTGTGTGTGTTTGTATATGAGTGTGTTTGTATAGTGTGTGATTGTATGTGTGTGTGTGAAGTTTGTGTGTGTTTGTATATATTTGTGTGTGTGTATGTGTGTATGTGTGTGATTGTGTGTGTGTGACGTTTGTTTGTATGTGTATGTGTGTGATTGTATGCGTGTGTGATTGTATATGTGCATATGCATCTAATTTTAAAAAATTGTAGATGGGGAAACCAAAAGATGGAGGGATATCAGGTATTGAACAAAATTAACCTAAAAATTATAAATGTTTAAAACTATTTCAGGTATTGAACAAAAAAGTTAAATTAATTAGAAAAAATTAACCTATAAAAACTCCATTTTTGCCAAACAGTTTTTACAAAACAGCTTATCAAAATGCTCTGCAAACTCCATTTCACACAAATAGTTTTTTAACAAAACTCTGTTTTTCAGAAATAACACTTTTACTATCAGCAGCTATTCATCAGCAAAAGCTTACCCAAACTGGCCCTAAGTGGATTCTCTTCATGTGGTAGAACATAAACCTGTTGGGCAGTTGTAACCATGTTCATGTTACAGCTTGTTCAGTATCAAAATCTATATTTTAAAGTATATTGCATAATCCTGCAGGCACATATATATATATACACATATATATACATATATTATATATATATGTATGTACATATATATATATATGTACGTGTGTATATATATATGTACGTGTGTACATATATATGTACGTGTGTACATATATATGTACGTGTATATATAGATATGTATATATAATATATGTATATATATCTATATGTATATGTATATATGTATATGTATATGTATCTATATGTATATGTATATACGAGTGACAGGGCACGGGGGGCCCCCCGTGTGGGCGGCGACATTCTTCGGGGGCGGCGACATTCAGCGGGGGGGACGGCGACATTCAGCGGGGGCGGCGACATTCGGCGGGACGGTCTATATTTATATACGTATATATAAAACCTAATTCAATGTTAAAAAAAAACCATATGGTGAGATGGTTGTCATCTTTGTTTGACAACAACAACAACAACAACAACAACAACAGAACCCATATAGTCCCCAATCATTGGGGGTATGGGCGGGGGAAGATTGGAAACAGACCTAACCTTTGGCCCTATGCCCAAAGTATCTTTGTTTGACATAGTGGAAATATGGGTTCAATTCTCACCATTGACAATTTTTGTGAGATTAAAAAATGGGTCACATGACCTTTTTTTTCAATAAATTTAGGGGTAAAATCGTAATTTCATGTTGTTGGGTGCCCTACACCTTCATAGTTTTAGGTCACCCTCTAGTAGGTTTAGGAGGAGACCTACGAAAAAGTGGAGAGAGAGGGAGCGGTTTGATCCAACGCTGATTAAATATTATGCCAGATTCGACAGTCGTATTCATTTACCGGGACCTCCCCTCTAACTTTGCTAAATTACTGAGAGCACCCCTCTTATTTTCGAAATTACAAAAAACTCCTCTATAAGTTAGCATAATTACAAAAACTTCCCTTGAAGTTTTAATTTCATTACAAAAAACCCCATCCGTGATACAATTTCATTAGAAAAAAAACCCTGAATTTTTGTTCACGATGTTATGAAATTAAAAGTTTAGGGGAGGTTTTTGTAATTTCGAAAATAAGAGGGGTGCTCTCAGTAATTATGCTAACTTACAGGGGAGGTACGGGTAATTTCTATATATATATATATAAATAATAGATAGTCTGAAGAATAGCTTTTGGTATAAAAATCATTTGGAATTTTGAAAAAGATTTGGTGATATTTTGTTTTTCTTTTAGTTTTAGCATATTACTCACAACTTTCTGGTATTCCAGGTGGTTTATGGTGATGTTTACATGCTGGATGATGGATTGAAATGGAAAAATCTGCCTCCAATGCCTAAGCCAGATTCCCATATTGAATTTGCCTGGAAAGTTGTTAACAACTCTGTCATTATTGCCGGAGGAACAACAGAAAAACACCCCGTCACCAAAAAGATGGTGCTGGTTGGTGAAGTTTTTCAGTTCAATTTAGGCACCCTGGTAAGAACTCGTTTCTCTTTGGATCACGTCTTTTAGGATCCGTTTGTTTCGGCGTTTTTTCTCCATTGGCGGTGGGGAAAAAACGCAAACGCTGAAAAAAATCTGTTTGGTAAAACTCTTTTCTCCATTCCCAACACTCTAAAATGTCATTTTTGGCCTTTAACGTCAAAGCTGTCCTCTCCCTCCATTCTCACCGCTCCAAAACGACAACGCCGAAACAAACGGAGCCTTAACCTCGTTCGAGCATTTTAAGAATTTTTCCTTTGCCCGTTGTCATGTTTTTTAACCTGACTCGTGAACTGCTAAGCCTCGATACTTTACCTGTTAAAGTTAGAACAGAATGTTGACCAAAATTTGAATAGTCTGCCAGCTGCATTCGTTGACTTAATTTCCCAATCCAGTATTTCATGAGGCTCAACTTAACATAAGAAGTTTCATAGGCTGCTTTTAGCTAGCTAGTGTTTTTTTTTTCTGATGGCTCAATGGAGTTTTTAGAGTAAACAACAAACCCCAAGCACCGGCTGTGTAACACAGACGTGCTTGGATTTCAAACTTTACACTGCGTGCTTGAAACTGAATCCGTGTTTCGCAATATACAGGAATGGTCGGTCATTGGGCGGCTGCCTTTTCGAATAAAGACAACCTTGGTCGGGTTCTGGGACGGCTGGCTGTACTTCACTTCTGGGCAGCGAGACAAAGGGCCCGCCGACCCTTCTCCGAAGAAGGTTGTCGGATGTATGTGGCGAACGAAGCTCCGGCTGTGATATCGTCTTTTTGAATCCTCCCCAATTTCACATTACTGTGGTGCAATATCCAGGGATAGAGGCTTCCGTCCACACGACGGATTTGTGGCCGGCTCTCTCCGAGTCCTTCATTTTTCTTCTTCTTTTTGTTCGAGCGATTGTTGATCGAGATGATAATTCTATTTGTGAAATAATAATTGATACAAATCATCTCCCACATGCATTCCTTTGTAGTGATAAACCTTTGCACATCCCCACACACTGTAATACTCTGTGGACCAATATTACATTATATTATTTATTTATTTTTGTTCTTTTTCAATAATTTAATGTAATTGTGGGATTAGAAAACAAAACACAAGTGTCATTGAATAGATGGACTCCTAATGTATGATATTAATTTAAAAGTTTGAGAATCTTATGTGTTTTAAATATCTATATATAGATTAATTTGTGGACAGTTGTTTTAAAATTGAAATTCCACTTCACTGTATGGCAGTGTGGCGGCAAGAATATCCTTTTAAAATTGTTTCTTATTTACTATGGGTGCTGTTATTAGCAAACCCCTTTTGGCTGTTAGCAAACCATAATAAACCGGTTCAGTCATTTTCTTGTGTATTTTTCTAACCCGGAATCTAGTTGCTAGCAAACCACTCTTAAAACCTGTATTCTGCCCTAGCCGCTCACTGTTTTCTCTCTCGCGATTCCGTGTTCCGCTTCCGCTCGCTGGTTTCTCCTCGCGATCCCATATTCTGCCCTCGTCGCCGGCGATTTCCCTCCACCAAATCTCGCCGCCATGGCTTCCGCTCGCTGAAAATTGCGGAACTTTGCAGTTGGCACAGTGGTCCGTCGTCCGCCTTTTTTATTTGCGCTTTCCGCCTTCCGCAGTTCCGCCTTCCACCTTCCGCGAGCCGCCGAGCCCTAATCCCTCCATAACTCGTCTCCATTCGCCCCTAGCCGCAACGAGACGACGACGATCGACGGCAAGGGCTGCTCCTGCTTCATTCTTCCAGGATCAAGGACTCAAGGTCGCATTCCGCTTGCGTTCCTCCATTACTGGCCTGCTTCAACTCGAGTCTCCAAGTTCCACTGTTCGTCTTTTCTGTTCCAGGTATTCAGTATTCTCCATTCGATATCCCTGCCTTCTGGCTCCAAATCTCCACTCCAAACCATATATCCAATATTCCAACAGTTTTGTTGGGATGATTTGCAGATTTAGGGCATGAATACAGATTTTTTTGTTTTAAGTAAATCTTTTCTATAAGTTATGCTCAAGAAATTGTCCTTTACAGGTTCTTTACCAACTTGGTTACACTGGGTATTTTGGTTTTCTCCGGCAACATATATAAAGATGGCAAAATGTTTGTTCTGTTTATCCAATCAAACCCTTGATGTGTTTAAGTTTCTATTTTTTCCTGCATAAATCCATAATTTGTATTTTTCTGTGATTACAGTTGTCATCGGCAAATGAAACACTTGGCCTAACAGTTGTATCCACAGTACTGTCGGTGCAAAAGCTAAGACATGAAGGAGAAAAAAATCTGCTTTTCTGTTCAGGTAATCTGTAATGATTGTAAATCTACTATTCTATTTTGTCAAAAGTTAGTATTGCTTGAGTAGTTGAGTTTTGAGCTTGAGTAATCAATATGAGATATGATCATGGCTTGAAACCTGAGTTTGTAATTTATGCAGATTAATCGGAGTTTAGGAAGAATCTAAGAAACTGCATTTGGTGTTGAATCCTCCATGGAGGTTGCTATCTATAATCCATCAACTGAAAGGTACCCTATGCAACATTTTATAGTGTAATGTTGAAATTGCGTCGATATGGTTTTATTGACTGCGATATTTTGTTCATTTCATTGTTGAGTAGTGGTTCGGATGTGAAAGTTGATGTTGGTAGTCATTTTGAAACAAAAATTCAGTTTCCATCTCGGGAGGTGTTGATTGATTGAGCTCGTAATATTGGCAAATCTTGTAGTTTTGCTGTCACAGTTAAAGGTTCAGATAAATTAGAAGGTGGTAGAGCACGGCCACGTGTATTTCCGTCACTTTTCGAGCACATCTTGAAAGAAGACATAACTACACAAAGAAAACTATCAAAGTCATCAAGGGAACAAAGTATGTGAAGCAATAGATTATATGATAGCGTTCGCCGACAACTACTGTCTTGTATTTCGGATCACTTGGTTGATGTGTTCAATGTCGCCGCGGATGGCCATTGTGGATTTCGTGTGATTAGTGAATCGCTAGGCATGGGCGAAAATTGGCAACAAGTTAGAGCCGATTTAATGAATGAGTTGGGGCGAAGAGATATTTTGTATGATGCAATTTATGGAAGCACAAAAAGAAAAGAATTAATCAACAATCTAGATTGCAAAAGCTCACCGGCACCATACGATAAGTGGATGTCCATACCGGATATGGGGTTAGTGATTTCAACTTGCTACAATATTGGCGTTGCTCATATTTCAAGAAATCAAAGTTTAACATTTTTACCATTGGATTCACCGCTTCCTATTGAGCCGAAAGTCATCTTCATCGGCTTAATTAATGGCAATCATTTCGTGGGATTATATATGAAAGAAGGGAGACCACTTCCTCCACTCTACTCTCCATGGAGGCGATATCATACAAAATTGGCACTTTCATGGGAGAACATACTCAATTTAAAGGGATGAAATGTAAGATTGTTTACTAATTATTTTCAAATTTTCAATTTTATTCTTTAAAAAACATTGCTTACTAATATCAATCTTTTTTTGTTTGTAGGATATGGTCATACAAATTTTGGGACGCTTAAAGATATATTTTGTTGCATTTAAAGACTTTTTGATAAGCTAAAGAAAGATTTGGAGGGGATCATCAAATTTTAGGGCATCTAAAAATCTTTTGGAGCACTAAAGAAAACTTTGGAACAGTTTTTGTTTACATAAATTATATGTAATGCTAACAAACAATGTTTACTATAATGTTTATTTGAAAATGCTTTAATACCACATATAATATGATTGATTTTTTTTTTAAAAATTTCGGTGGTTTGCTAATAACAAAAAGGTTTACAAATAGCCATTTTCAATTCGGTGGTTTGCTAGTAGTAATGGTTTGCTAGCAACCAAAGTAGGTTTGCTAATAACAACACCCTTTACTATTTACTGTCTGCAATACATGCATATTTTACATTATTTCAGTAGTAATAAATAAATAAATAAAAAGTAAGATTAAAGTCATTTTATTTCATGGTAGCACTCTCTAAGTTTGCAAGTCATATTTTTTGGCGGGTGCTATTCGCAAATCACATTTGTCTATTCACATATTTTGTCTATTCGCAGCTCTAAAGGAAGTCAAATTTGTTATTTGTAGATATTTTTGTTATCCATAGATTTATTAAAGGAAAAAAACTTTGATGGCCGTTCTCTTCGCCTTCCTCACCACAGGGAGAGAATAACCCTAGTCATCCAAATCCTTCCAATAAAACCCTAGCTATCTAAATCTTCCCAAACAAACCGAATTGCATAAACATCGAAGAAATCATCTTTCTTTCTCAACTCGGTCTCTAACCGCGCATTCATTTTATGAATCACGATCCGTGCACACATTGAAGTGCTCAGAAGGTCATCGGAGATGTTCCTTCGTTGTTGGCCCCTGCTCAGGAGAACGAAGACATCGATTGCTCTAGTTTAAAATTAGACTGCGGATAACAATTTGTAAACTCAAATAAAATGAGAAAAAAATTGATTTGCTGATAGATATTTATGGTCTGCGAATAACAATTGCTTTTTTGTGTGTGCTTGTGTTTTAAAAGTAAGATATATATATATATATATAACATAATAATTCTCCCTTCAAATGGGTTAGTTGGAAGTCAACAGTCTAATAATTGATCATGGATTATTAAACCGGGATATCTCCATTGCCATGTGTTTTAATGGAGAAGTTTTTGCGATATACGACAAGAGAGAGAAGGCTGAAAGGAATAGAGGATATGAGAAAAGTAGGGGGATTCCTCCGGCAAATTTATGGGGATTTCATGTAAAACTTCCAGCATAAACAATATAAAATTAAAAATATCATTCAGTCAAGAAATTAGTACAAGATTTCGAGAGATCTAAGATCATCGTAGCCATTGATAAGATTTCTCAGATATTATTATATCATCGTATAATAATATCCAAGATCATCAAGTCAGCCTAATAAATGGAAGATATGACCAGAGTCGAACTCTAGCGGTAGAAGAAGAGAGGCGGAACCTATATCCAGAATCCTGAAACAAATGCACTGCGCAGGAGTTGTATCGATGATCGGAGTCAGGCGGACTGATTAGGACTGCGATTATATCTTAAAAAACGGTAGATTTTAGGTGTTTTTTTTGGGTGCGAACAGCCAAATTCAGTCTGCTTATAACATTGCCCTTTTATATTAGAGGGTAATTGTTGATGTGGGGATGTGCCTGTGTGAATATGAGCATAGAAGATGTGATACAGGGTATGTTTGAGTGTGTGTGGTTATGTTTGGAGATGAAAATAAAACAATTCTCAACCACAGTCTCTCTTCCTTTAAGACCTAGTTTAAGTATGAAAAACTCAACCTAAGAGGACTCGCCTGCTGATATCCATAATGAAGAAGATGATGAAATACAGTCAAGAACAAATGCGAAACCTAGAGAAAAGACTGAATAGTTGAACAAAAAGATGATCTTTGAGCATCCCCGCGTTTTTGCAAGAGGCAAAACTTATCCTGCATCTTTGTAAGAGGCTGCTTCCAGGTCTGGAACCAGTGACCACAAGGTCACACGACAACACCTTAACCGATGCGCTATTTGACACACACAAAAATGAATTCCTTGCTCTAATAGTTAAGGGATGCAGATGGTAGGGTAGTTTGTTTCCCCAAAGGGATTATCTCTGAGTTAATGTTCTGCTCTTCTCTTGTAAATCCCCTAAAAAACTCAAGATGAAGTGATTACAGAAACAAAAACTGAAAGAGAGAAGACAGATTATATGAAAAGAAGCAGAAGATGGATGACAAAAATAATTTGAATTCCTTGCTCTAATAGTATCAGGATCTATGCTACAACTACCTGAACTAAAGCAACTGCAACAATAGAATCAATTTAAGAGAGTAGCAGCTCTCACCTCCACAGACTGCTTGAATCCACAATGCTATTTCTATATAACAAAACAAAGTTTTATTTTTCAGTCCCTTGGGGTGGAATCTGAATCATCCTTGCCATAAACTAGAGGGAACTCCTCATACTGCTCTGAGGAGTAATGGTTGTCCCAAAAGATCTTCAGAGACTGGTAGGCGTGGTACATGGATGGCCTGTCTTTGGGTCTGTAGGACACACAACTCGCTGCAATCGTTAAGACCTGCAGAATCTCCTCGTCGGTCTCCTCCCCGCGGAGATTCGGGTCGACAGAATCCAGCAGCCGGCCGGCGGCTGCAAGATGATTGATCCACTCCACTAAGTTTCCCTTTGAAGCTTCTCCGGTGAACTCCACGAAGACTTCTGTGGGTTTCTGTCCAGTCACCAGCTCCAGGAGCACGACGCCAAATGCAAAGACATCTCCCTTGGTGGTGGCGATGGGGCTGTGGGCGTACTCAGGCGGAAAATAGCCGGGTTCTCCGAAAATCCCGTTCGCAAAGGGGCTTGCGTCAGCGGCGCCGGCGGCGACGGTATCCGCCGCGGAGGAACTGACGAGTCTCGGCAGGCCGAAGTCAATTATTCGGGCGTCTAAGTCTTCGTCGAGAAGAATGGCTTTGGAGGTTATGGTTTGGTGGAGAAATGGGGACTGGAAGCCGTGATGCAGCCAGGCGAGACCTCGAGCGGTGCCGACGGCGATCCGAAGCCTGGCGGACCATTTCAGATTGTTGGCGGGTGATCTGAGGAAGGAGGATAGTGCGCCGTCGGGCATGTATTTGTAGATAAGTAATCGCTCGTCTTCAACCACGCAGAATCCGAGGAAGGGGACGAGGTTGGGATGACGGAGTTGGCTGATCCGGCCCATCTCCGACCGAAACTGTTTCTCTCCGAGAGTGCAGCCATGGAGCCGCTTTACGGTGAGGGCGGAGCCGTCCGATAGCACCGCTTTGAAGGCGGTGCCGACGCGCTCGCTCCCGGCGATTATGATGTGTTCCCGGTGGAAATTTCTGGTGGCCGATAGCAGATCGGATAACTTCACCTTCACGATCGGCTTCTGGAACAGTGAAACGGGGACCAACCGGTTCTGCGACGCGGTAAGCCGATCAGCCCACAAGCTACCCGCCTCACCGGAGATGGGTTTCCTGGTCTCCTTCCGGTCAGAGGAGAAGTAGCATCGCCAGACGAAGTAGGCGAGAGCGAGAGAGGCCAAGGCACCGAATACGCCGGCGGCGATGATGATGATGAGTCCAGTGTGGGAGTGTGATCCACAACGGGACGAAAGGGGTTGGCCGCATAAGCCGTCGTTGGAATCAAAAGACGAGGGTGGGAAGGAAGCGGCGAGGGACTGGGGGATCTCGCCGGTCAGACGGTTGTTCGACAGTTCAAGTTCCTTGAGTCGGTCGAGGCCGGAGAGGGACGCGGGGATTTGGCCGGAGAGAGAGTTGGATGAGAGGATGAGTTTGTTGAGGAAGATACAGTTAGACAGCTCGGGGGGGATGGGGCCGGAGAAACGATTGCCGGAGAGATCGAGATTCACCAAAAAGGGAAGCCAGTTGCAGAGGGTAGAGGGGATGGAGCCGGTGAGGAGGTTACCGGAAAGATCGAGGGTGGTGGCGCCTCCGCAGAACTGGAGGGCTGGAGGTATGCTTCCGGTGAGGGACCTGGACGAGAGTTCAACGGAAAGGATCCGGTTCTCTTGGGAATTCCAGCACACGATGCCGGAGAAGCTGCAGATGAAACCCACTGTAGTATTGGAGAAATTCCAGTTGAGGCTGCCGGCCGGATCGCCGAGAGATTGCTTCAAGTCACGAAGGCAGCGCACGTCGTCCTCGGCGGCAGGTGAGACGGAAGACAGCGCCAGGAAGAGGAAGAAAAGCGCTGCAGCGCAGCGGGCAGCTCCCTGGACGCTCATATTGCCGGCGGCGTTACTCGGAGGGGGAAAGTGGAGAGGTCAACTGAGATTGGGGGGAGGGGAAATAGAGGTGAAGAATGCGCCGGCTCCAAATTTCTATTGACTCGTTAGCCTGTCAGAAAATAACGGGAATCGCGTTCCCTTTTGCTACTTCTATCTGATTATTATTGGGTGATGTAACTAGTAAATTTATTTTAGCTAATGATAGCTCATGATTAATTGTAGATTGTGAATGTTAATGTCAGATCATAATCATTAATGGCTAATCAAAATTTTATTCATAGACCAACATGAAAATTTTAATTTTAATTAATCAATTAAAATCCAACGGAAAGTCTATATTTATCACTTAAATTACATAACACATTTTAGGCACAAATTCTCCAAAGTATACTCTTTCATATTGGTTCATCCTTAAAAAAAAGTATGTTTTTATTAATTCAAATATTAAAAGATTTATATATAGTGGTGTTGCGGAACGCTTAGGGCTCTTGGTAGACCGGTTTGATTGAACCGCCTTAGCTCGTGAGCGGGCTAAGCGCGCAAACAGTCAATTAGAGATTCGTTGATTGCACTGAGACTTTTTAGCGTGGAAAACCCGGAAAGGGTAAAAAACCACATGGTCGGAGCTGTGCCGACCAAATTCCACTATCTTCAGGGGGGTTACAAAGTGAGACTTAGAACTCGAGTGCGACAGGCCGCAACTCGTTACAGCAGTAGAGAGATAGAGAGATCCGAAGGCGACAGACCGCCTCTTGGAAAAAACTAAGTCCTTTTCTCCTTCTGAGAAAGGTGGAGAACAAAAGTGAGCTGCTCCGGAGAACGAAAGTGAGCTGCTCCGGGGAACAAAAGTGAGCTGCTCCGGGGAACAAAAGTGAGCTGCTCCGGGGAACAAAAGTGAGCTGCTGCGTCGCCTTTCGGGATGAAGGAAATCTTCAAGTCCGGAAAGGAAATCTTCAAGCACCGAAGGAGAATTCCGCAAAAGTCTGCAAGGAGCTCTCCTAGGTCCCGAAGTCAAGGTCCCTTCAAATGAAGCCCCAGGGCCCTTTTTATAGCTTTGGCCGAGGGTAGTCTGGTAATCTTGTCGTTGGCGGTTTCCATAAATGCTTGGTGGACGAATCATATTTTCCGGTTTGGGGCACACGGATCGCCATTTTTCGTAAATGACCACCTTGCCCTTCGGGCAGCTTGGGCGGCTCGGGCAGTTCGGGCAGCTCTGTTGGAGGCGAAAAAGGCGACTGGCCGTTCCTGAAAAGTGAGAAGCCTGAAAGACAAAAAGTGAGAAGCCGGAAAGACAAAAAGTGAGAAGCCGGAAAGACAAAAAGTGAGAAGCCGGAAAGACAAAAAGTGAGAAAACTTCCTGATCGCGCTCAGAAACGTTCTGAGCGCGTGCTAGCGCCGAAGCGCTCCAAGTGCGGGATGCCTCGGGCGGACGGCGGACGGGGAGTTGTCCCCCAAAGGGGGGACCGGATCCTTTGGCGAGGAGAGGGCGCCGGACAGCACCCCGAGGAGGGGTGGGCGCGGATTGGTCGCACCCCAAGGAGGGGTGCGGACTGGCCGCACCCTCCAAGGGGGTGCGGCTTGGCCGCACCCCCCACAGGGGGGATGCGGCTTGGCCGCACCCCCCAAAGGGGGGATGCGGCTTGGCCGCACCCCCTGGGGGGTGCGGCTTGGCCGCACCCCCCAAGGGGGGATGCGGCTTGGCCGCACCCCAAGGGGGGTGCGACTTGGCCGCACCACCAATGGGTGCGGCTTGGCCGCACCCCCTTAGGGGGTGCGGCTTGGCCGCACCCCAAGGGGGGTGCGGCTTGGCCGCACCCCAAAAGGGGGGTGCGGCTCGGTCGCACCCCCAAACGGGTGCGGCTTGGCCGTACCCCCTTGGGGGGTGCGGCTTGGCCGCACCCCCTTGGGGGGTGCGAACCCCCTTGGGGGTGCGACTTGGCCGGCCGCACCCCTAAGGGCGGTGCGGTCGGGGGGTGCAGCCTGCGTGCTATCGCGCTCTTTGATTGTCGACCCCGCCTCTCTTTTCCGTGGCTTTCCTCAGGTGCGTCCTAAGGCCTTTACGGGTGTACAACATAAGCCCCCCAAACCTTCGGAGTTCGAGTCCCGGAGCGAGGAGTTCGAAGGTTTTGACCTTTTCTGCGGCGGCTTTACCCATTGTCCTCCGTGCGGCGCTTTTCTGGTAGGAGCTGATGTTGGAGGGTGTTTTTTTTTTGAGGTCGTTGCGGGCTTGCTGCCCGGCTCTGATATCCGTATGGGCTGAGGGGTTTCTGCAAAATGATAGATTAGCTTGCGCGGTTCTGAGCCCGCGGCTTTTACACAATAGAGAATTAGTTTGCGCAAGTCTGTGCTTGCGGCTTTTTGCACGAGTCTGCGCTCGCGGCTTTTTTGCACGAGTCTGTGCTCGCGGCTTGGCCGGTGAATAGCGGGTGTATTCAAACCGCGGGTGAACGTAAGGGGGGCAGGCCCCTACGTCACCGGGACTCGACGGCGGAGGAGAAGGGCGAACCTTCAATCGACGGCGGTGCAAAGTCCCCGGGGCAGGGCCCCGAAGTGGCCGGTGAATAGCTGGTGTATTCAAACCGGGGGCGAACGTAAGGGGGGCAGGCCCCTACGACGCTGGGACTCGACGGCGGAGGAGAAGGGCGAACCTTCAATCGACGGCGGTGCAAAGCCCCCGAGGCAGGGCCTCTTTATAATGTATTTTCTTAAGTGAGTGTAAGTGTCAAAATATGGTTTTACAGTATGAAATCGTCTGGTGCATAGCTTTATGTAAGATGAGATAGGTGCACGAGTCTGGGCTCGCGGCTTTTACATAACATGAAATATAAGATAGGTGCACGAGTCTGAGCTCGCGGCTTGTACATAAATTGAAGATAAGTTTGCGCGAGCTTGAGCTCGTGGCTTAGTATATGGTAGAGGTCCCCGGATCACTGGTAAAAGCGGCGCAGGTTTTGAGCGTTCCAGGTGCGTGGCAAAGTCTTCCCTTCCGCCGTCCTGAGCCTGTATGTTCCGGGTTTCACGACTGTGGTGACTACGTACGGGCCCTCCCAGGCCGGTGAGAGCTTATCTCCTTGGGGGCCTTTGCCGGCGGCCTCGACGCTGCGTAAGACGAGATCTCCTACGTTGATTGGTCTGGGCTTCACCCTCCTGTCGTAGGTCCGGGCGACATGCATTTGGTAGAGTGCAGCGCGGTGAGCAGCGCTGTATCGAACTTCTGGGATTAGATCGAGGTTTTCTCGGAGCAGTCCATCATTCTTGCTGGGGTCGAAGGTTAGTACTCGAGCACTCGGAACGCCGATGTCGACGGGGATGATAGCTTCGGTTCCGTAACAGAGGTTATAAGGTGTCTCCCCTGTAGGAGTCCTCTCTGTTGTGCGATACGCCCACAACAAATTCGGGAGCGCGTCTACCCACTGTCCCCCGGCTTCTTCCAAGCGTGTTTTCAGTCCTTTGAGGATGGTGCGGTTTGTGACTTCTACTTGTCCGTTGGTTTGCGGATGTGCCACGGCCGTGTGACGCAGGTTGATCTTCAGGTCCTCGCACATCTTGGTGAAGGACTTCCCAGTGAATTGAGTGCCGTTGTCGGCAATGATCGCAGTTGGGATGCCGAAGCGGCAGACGATGTTCTTCCAGATGAATTGCTTGGCGTTTTCCTCCGTAATTTTGGCCAGGGGCTCTGCCTCCACCCATTTGGTGAAGTAATCTATGGCTAGGATGATGAACTTCCTCTGCCCGGATGCTAGAGGTAGAGGACCGAGGAGGTCGATCCCCCCACTGTGCAAATGGCCATGCACTCTGTAGCGTGGAAAGTGAGACCGGGGGTTGATGAGGCATGTTGGCGTGCAGCTGACAGCTTTTGCACTTCTGGACAAAGTCGGCCGCGTCCTTCCTCATTGTTGGCCAATAGAAGCCTTGTCGCAGTATTTTTCGCGCTAATGCCTTCCCGCCTAGGTGTTCTCCGCAGACTCCTCCGTGTACTTCCCTGAGGGCGTAGTCTGCCTCGCCCGCTGGCAGGCATTTTAGATATGGTCCTGAGAATGCCCGTTTGTAAAGCTCCCCATCTATAATGGTGAACGATGCTGCCCGCATTCGTAGCCTTCGCGCCTCTAGGCGATCTTCGGGAAGGTCCCCTTGCTCGAGGTAAGCTCGCAACGGGGTCATCCAGGATGACTCTTCCTGGTGAATGGCTGCGATTTCCCATGGCCCTTGAATGCTTGGGATCACGACTTCTTCGATTCGGCGTCTTCGAGACTGGTAGCTGGAGGGTGAGGTGGCGAGCTTGGATAGAGCATCCGCCCTGGAATTCTGCTCTCGGGGGATGTGTAGAATCTGATACGATGAGATCTTCTGGAGAAGTGATTTCGCGAATGCGAGGTACTTCGCCATCTGTTCGCTCTTAGCCTCGTAATCTCCTTCAACCTGTGAGACCACGAGTTGGGAGTCTGTATAGATCGTTAGGTTCTCGGCTTTGCAGTCGATGGCGAGTCGGAGTCCGGCGATCAGTGCTTCGTATTCCGCGATGTTATTTGTTGCGGGGAACTTTAGTCGGAGTCCGTAATCCAGGGTGATCTCTTCGGGGCTTATGAGGAGCAATCCTGCCCCGGCCCCTTCAGCTCCAGAGGCGCCGTCGACATAGAGGGTCCAACGGGGGCTGGTGGTGTCTTTGATGAGGGTTGTTTCTGGCGGGATGGTGTATTCCACCACGAAGTCGGCGAGCACCTGCGACTTGATGTCGGGCCGAGGCAGGAATTGGATGTCGAACTCGCCGAGTTCTACGGCCCACTTTACAAGTCTCCCCGAGACTTCCGGCTTTTGGAGGATTGCCCGTAATGGGAGTTGCGTCAACACCTTGACCGCATGAGCCTGGAAGTAGGGTCTAAGTTTTCTAGCTGAGAAAACAAGAGCCAAGGCTGTCTTGTCCGCTGCCGGATACCTGGTTTCGGTGCCGGTGAGAACTTTGCTGAGGTAGTAGATTGGTCGCTGCACCCCTCCCTCGTCTTTCACGAGCACTGAGCTAAGAGCCGCAGGCGACACGGCCAGGTACAAGAACAGAGTTTCCCCGGGGGTGGGCTTTGACAGAAGCGGTGGCGAAGCCAGGTACTGCTTGAGAAGCTCGAAGGCCACTTGGCACTCGTCCGTCCACTGGAAACCTGAATGTCGTGCTCCCCGGAGGATTTTGAAGAAGGGGAGGTACTTGTCTCCCGTTCGTGATAGGAAACGGGACAAAGCAGCGATCCTCCCGTTTAGGCGTTGTACTTCCTTAATTGAGCGAGGTGGCGACATATCCTCCAACGCCTTGATCTTCTCGGGGTTGGCCTCAATTCCCCGATGGGTTACCATGAAACCTAGAAACTTCCCCGCCGTCACACCAAACGCACACTTGCTGGGATTGAGCCGCATCTGGAAGCGACGGAGAAGCTGGAAGCACTTTTCCAAGTCTTCCAAGTGGTCGCGCCGGTGGACGCTCTTTACTAGCATGTCGTCCACGTAAACCTCCATCGTTTCTCCGATGAGGTCCTTGAAGACCTTGTTCATCAGCCTTTGGTAGGTGGCTCCGGCGTTTTTAAGGCCGAAGGGCATCACCTTGTAGCAGTAGACTCCCCGGTCGGTGCGGAAGGCAGTATGTTCTTCGTCCACGGGGTTCATCCTTATCTGGTTGTAACCTGAATAAGCATCCATGAAGCTGAGCAGCTCATGGCCTGCCGTGGCATCGATGAGCTGGTCAATCCATGGGAGGGGGAAGCTGTCCTTCGGGCCTGCTTGGTTCAGATTGCTGTAGTCGACGCACATCCGCCACTTTCCCGAGGCCTTCTTCACCATGACTACGTTGGCGAGCCATGTGGGGTATTCTGCTTCGCGTATGAATCGCGCCTCTAGGAGCTTAGCTACCTCCTCCTCGATCGCCTTTAAACGCTCGGGGGCAAAGTTCCTCTTCTTTTGAATCACAGGTCTGCAGGCGGGGTTGATGTTTAGCGAATGATAGATACGTTAGGATCTACCCCGGGCATGTCTTCCGGGCTCCAAGCGAAAATGTCCTCGTTCTTCTGCAGGAAGGTGGTGAACTCTTCCCGCTCTTTTTGGGTTAAGAGTGGCCCGACCTGAACAGTTCGAGTCGGGTCTCGCCGGGAGAGTGGTATTTCTACCAGCCCTTCAACGGGCGCTCCTCGTTGTAAAGTAGCCTCGTCCCGCAGGTCAAAGTTATTGATGTTGAGAGCGGTCTCCCTTGCTGGTTGGGCCTGCTTCAGGTAGCAGGTCCTGGCTGCCTCTTGGTCTCCTCTTACGACTCCTATTCCTGCGGCAGTGGGGAACTTCATAGCTAGGTGTGGAATGGAGGGGATTGCCCCGAAGATCGACTGGAGCGGTCTCCCGAAGATGGCATTGTAGGCGGAGGTGGACTCTACCACCATGAACTGGATGTTGTGCGTTGACTGTCTTGGAAATTCGCCCAATGTGACTGGGAGAATGATCATGCCTTGCACCGGGACAGGTCTGTTATCGAAGCCGTAGACGGGCCCGGCCGCAGGACTAAGCTGGTCTTTTGTGAGCTTCATACTTTGCAAAGTGGAGAGAAATAAGACATCGACCGAGCTTCCATTGTCGACCAGTATTCTCTTCACCTTGAAGCAGGGATCCCCGATCCCTGCGCTGATCACGAGTGGATCCTGGTGCGGAAGCCGCAACCCTTGCAAGTCTTCGTCTCCGAAAGCTATCGTAATATCTTGCTTGAGTTTTTTGTTTTCGTGGTCTCTTGCGGGCTGGGCAATTGAGAGGATCTGTGATGCTGAGACGGGGGGTCCGGCGATCGTCTCGATTTCTCCTACCATCGGCCTTCCTCCCCCCGTGCCATGGGGGGGCGGGAGGCTGCTCCCCTGCATCCCTAGGCTGTTGGGGCTGATTGGGAATCTGGCCTTGTAAGAATCTTCCCAGGAGTCCCTGGCGGATGAGGCGCTCGATCTCGTCTTTGAGTCTGGTGCACTCCTCAGTGGTATGCCCGGTTCCCCGATGGAACTCGCAGTACCTGGACTGGTCGCCCCTCGGATTTGGCGGGGGTATCCTGGGCATGCGGAGCTCGGGGTTGTTTTGTATGGCGTAGAGCACATTCGTTCTGGTGGTGTTCAACGGGGTGTAGGTCCTGGGCGGCTGTGGTCCCAGATCCCTCTGGTGGTTACGCCGACGTTCATCACCGCGACGCTCCCCGCCGCGACGTTCTTCTTGTTCGCGAGGGGCTTGATCTGATCCCCTCTTCCTTCCCTGGCTTCCTTCGAATTGCCGATGGTGTGCTTCGATAGCCTCATCTGCAGCTATCTGTGCTTCAACCCGATGAACGAGGTCGGGATAACTTGGCACGGTTTCTCTCATGAGAGCCGAGTAGAAGCCACTTGGGCGGAGTCCTCCCAGGAAAACTCCTCGCAGGAGCTCGGGGTCGACTCCTGGGATCTGTCGAGCCTCGGTAGTGAAGCGTCGGAAGAAATCTTTGAGTGTCTCTCCATCGCTCTGGTGGATTCCTGAGAGGTGGGAGGGATCCCGGACAATTCGGCGGTTGGCAATGAACTGATCCACGAACTGCCGCGCCATTTCTGTGAAGTTGTTGATGGCCCCATTCCGCAGGGAATGGAACCAAGTGCGCGCTTGTCCCTTCAAGGTTGATGGGAACACTTGGCAGAGGAGCTGATCAGGAGCGCTGTAAATCCTCATGACGGTGGTGAAGTGATTGATGTGCTCCAGTGGATCGTTCGTCCCGTCGAACGTCTCGATGTTGGGAAGCCTGAAGCCATTAGGAATTGGATGGGCTAAGACTTGAGGTGATAGCGGGGAGTCATGATGCGCGGGACGGCGGGTGAGAGCGGCGCGTCGTCCTGCTTGGGCATATTCTTCCTCTATCATGTTGCGTATCTCTTCCCGCGTAACTCTTTCCACTGCTTGCTCAGGGGCAGCTCTTCCGTGGTGGTGGCGGCGGTGATCAGCTCCTGGGCCTCCAGCTGGTGGGCTAAGGTGAGCGGTATTTGCCGCATTGGAGAATCCTTCTGAAGCTTCGTCTTCTTGGACAGCCTCCCCGTTCGGGGCATGATTCAGAGCCGGGGGCGGCGGTGCGTTTAAAGTTGGCGGTTGGTTCGGAACTTGAGGAGCCCCAAGATTCCTCACGAGGGCCAACATCTCAGGTTGATGTTCTTCGATCTGCTGCATGCGCGCCTCCAAATCTGCTGCAGGTGCTGGCAGTGCCTCCTCTGCGGGAGGTGCACTGATAAGTGAGTGGGAAGGAGCTGGGTCGACGCGTCCTTCCGGCATCGATCCTTCAGTAATGCGAGCACTCCTCCTCGCCATAGCAGTTGGCTCTCGAAGAGTTTTTCGGGAAAGTTCCCACAGACGGCGCCAAACTGTTGCGGAACGCTTGGGGCTCTTGGTAGACCGGTTTGATTGAACCGCCTTAGCTCGTGAGCGGGCTAAGCGCGCAAACAGTCAATTAGAGATTCGTTGATTGCACTGGGACTTTTTAGCGTGGAAAACCCGGAAAGGGTAAAAAAACCACGTGGTCGGAGCTGTGCCGACCAAATTCCACTATCTTCAGGGGGGTTACAAAGTGAGACTTAGAACTCGAGTGCGACAGGCCGCAACTCGTTACAGCAGTAGAGAGATAGAGAGATCCGAAGGCGACAGGCTGCCTCTTGGAAAAAACTAAGTCCTTTTCTCCTTCTGAGAAAAGTGGAGAACAAAAGTGAGCTGCTCCGGAGAACGAAAGTGAGCTGCTCCTGGGAACAAAAATGAGCTGCTCCGGGGAACAAAAGTGAGCTGCTCCGGGGAACAAAATTGAGCTGCTGCGTCGCCTTTCGGGATGAAGGAAATCTTCAAGTCCGGAAAGGAAATCTTCAAGCACCGAAGGAGAATTCCGCAAAAGTCTGCAAGGAGCTCTCCCAGGTCCCGAATTCAAGGTCCCTTCAAATGAAGCCCCAGGGCCCTTTTATAGCTTTGGCCGGGGGTAGTCTGGTAATCTTGTCGTTGGCGGTTTCCATAAATGCTTGGTGGACGAATCATATTTTCCGGTTTGGGGCACACGGATCGCCATTTTTCGTAAATGACCACCTTGCCCTTCGGGCAGCTTGGGCGGCTCGGGCAGTTCGGGCAGCTCTGTTGGAGGCGAAAAAGGCGACTGACCGTTCCTGAAAAGTGAGAAGCCTGAAAGACAAAAAGTGAGAAGCCGGAAAGACAAAAAGTGAGAAGCCGGAAAGACAAAAAGTGAGAAGCCGGAAAGACAAAAAGTGAGAAAACTTCCTGATCGCGCTCAGAAACGTTCTGAGCGCGTGCTAGCGCCGAAGCGCTCCAAGTGCAGGACGCCTCGGGCGGACGGAGGACGGGGAGTTGTCCCCCAAAGGGGGACCGAATCCTTTGGCGAGGAGAGGGCGCCGAACCGCACCCCGAGGAGGGGTGGGCGCGGATTGGCCGCACCCCCAAGGAGGGGTGCGGACTGGCCGCACCCTCCAAGGGGGTGCGGCTTGGCCGCACCCACCACAGGGGGGATGCGGCTTGGCCGCACCCCCCAAGGGGGGATGCGGCTTGGCCGCACCCCAAGGGGGGATGCGGCTTGGCCGCACCCCCCAAGGGGGGATGCGGCTTGGCCGCACCCCAAGGGGGGTGCGGCTTGGCCGCACCCCAAGGGGGGTACCCCCCAAGGGGTGCGGCTTGGCCGCACCCCAAGGGGGGTGCGGCCTGGCCGCACCCCCAAGGGGTGCGGCTTGGCCGCACCCCAAAAGGGGGGTGCGGCTCGGCCGCACCCCCAAACGGGTGCGGCTCGGCCGCACCCCCAAACGGGTGCGGCTCGGCCGTATCCCCTTGGGGGGTGCGGCTTGGCCGCACCCCAAGGGGGGTGTGGCTCGGTCGCACCCCCTTGGGGGGTGCGACTTGGCCGGCCGCACCCCTAAGGGCGGTGCGGTCGGGGGGTGCAGCCTGCGTGCTATCGCGCTCTTTGATTGTCGACCCCGCCTCTCTTTTCCGGGGCTTTCCTCAGGTGCGTCCTAAGGCCTTTACGGGTGTACAACAAGTGGATAGAAGCTATAATGTCTACCTAAATATCTTCAATCAAGCTGTAGTTCAAAAATTGATTGTTCCCGAAATGTACAAATTGAAAGTGCCAAAATATTGTTATAAATATGCAATTAAAATTTACAATTGTAAAATTATTAAACTAGTAAACATATAAAATATAACATATATTAAAGTTTTAAATGCATACCTAAACTTCAAGAATCAAAATGTAGCACAAAAAATGATTCTCCCCCGTAATTTAGAAGTTGGAAGACCAATTATTTTGTTATAAATCTGCAATTTAAATTACATTTCTAAAATAATTAAAATAGTAAACATATAGAAATGAAGAGAAATTAAATAATTTACTAATGTTTTTGACTTACCAAACTGTCGGATCTCATTTAGTAGCAAATTCTAGACAATATTTCTTCCAACTTGAGAATATAGGCAGTAGTGGACAAACATCATGCACCAACAGTTGTACATAGTGGTTTCCATTGATGAGCCCAATGAAAATTGTTCTTGGCAATATTGAAGGTGCAGAATATAACGGTAGGAAAGTGAAAGACTGGAATTAAGAGAAATGAACGAATCTTATATTGTAAGGGTTGATGTCGGGTTCATAATTTCTCGCAATTTTCTTTTAATTTCGTGTTTTTGGAGAACATTTGCACTTTTGTATCTCTTTAGAATGACATTCAACTATATGTCAATGTCATTTTCAACCTCATCTTCAATTTTCACTTCTATGTTGTCAACACCCTTCTTTATTGGTTGTGACTGTTTCCAATGTTTGTGAGTCATCCAAAGTGGAACTGAATATTGCATTGTGCCACATACAGTTTTAATTCATGGGCGCATGACAATCCAATGTATACCTATTAGTATGTTTGAATTATTCAAAAAAATAATCCCAGATTGTAATTAGCCACTTCTTTATGTATAATATGTAGAGTTGCGGTTGAAATTCTACCAATTAATTCAGAATAGATCACTCCTATGTATTTTTTGTTGAATTGCATGACACTTTCACCAAATGATTTTTAATTTCTCCATGTTGTAAAGTGATCAATTGATCAAAAAGTTTTCCACACTGTGGTTAAGTTACTAATTGAAACTTCTAGATTTTTTTTAATTGACTATGATCACCTTCCACTCGATTCGTAGTGGTATTACCAAAATGCAAACACTTGTCAACCCAAGCAGACACAAAATACTCGTTATAAGGTTCAATCCATGTAGTAATAACATATGAATAAACAGCCGGATATTTAGCAGCATACACATTTTTAATAGACTGCAGTGCACTGATGGATTTTTTTCCAGTATTCGAATTAACCACCCTATGTCATTCAAGCAAAATAATTTCAAATATCTTCCCACTAGTGAAGAACTTCTTGCAATGAACTAGAATATTTCGGCTAATGTGTACTTGACATAGTACGTTCTTTCAATGTGGGAACACTACCTTGATGACATTCATCAATGTCATTTCTCTTTCAGTTATTAAAACTTGCGGTAGAGCATAGTTATCAAGCACAGACTAGCAATTAAGGGCCCATATATAACTCTCTTCAATTTCTTTGGACATAAAAATAAAAGCAGCAAAGAATGTCATATTTGTAAACCTTATGCCAACAATAAAGAGTAAGGGTAGTCGATATCGATTTCTTTTGTATGTGCAATCCAAGAGAAACACAGTTGAAAACATATGGCAAAGTCGAACTGCTGTTGGGTGAGCAAAGAACAAGCTCTCTAATTGGTTTTCACCCAACTTTACTTTGTTGAAATTGATATATCTACTATATGTAATACACTTGTATAATAATTGAATTGGAGTCCCACCATCTAACGCCTATTTTTGCATCTTCGTTGTTTCGTTATACAAGGTTCTTAGACATGTAGCATTATTTTGGTCTCTTTTCTTAAGCGTAGTCAAGATTTTTCGTGGCTTCACTCCGACAACATATATCTCATGAACAATATTTTGCACACTTTCATTTAACCTTCATGCATATGAATGAGCTTCTAGGTGTACCATTTCTTGGTTATGAACACCACATTTCACTTCAAGTGTCCACTCACTATTGGTTACATCTGTTGTGTCTTTCAACGAAAATGGACAATCATATCGTTTAGAAGAAGATTTTCTTATATTCTTGTTCACCCAAACATTTTGACTTCGACGTTTAAATCCGGCTCTATCACACCCCAACATTACTCTAGGTTTGATTCTAGAGGTTATCTTATCTGCGCTTTGTATTGTAATAACAAAACCAACACTTTTAGCAACATTACGGACTCATGCGATCATTTCATAGAAGTTGTAAAAAAATTTCCAACATCAATATAACTGCAAATATAAGAATAACAAACATAAGAATAACACAAATTCAGATCACATGTCCTCTCTACCTCTCAAACATTGCTTACTTTCATTTAACCCCTCCCTATGTTGTTCAAACTATAAATTGCTAGAGAAATTTCAAACTACAACCCAAAAATATTGATGTACCTGTGGTTTTGGAGTCCAGGAAACGACACATCGAACTCGCCTGTGGTGGAGGAAGATGGAAGGGCTAAATACAAACCATGAAAACGGAGAGGAGGAAGATCTGGGCTAACACGGAAGTACCTAATGTTGAAGATGAGTCCTCTGCCGCCGTCAGATTAGATGGAGTAACTTCGGGCGGAGGTGGGGCTACAACCAAAGGCGCGACTTCAGGCGGCGCACATCGGGGCTTAGCCGGAGATCATCGTTCTTGGAAGGAAACGCCAACGAAGGGTAAGAGGTTACATCCGGGGCATCGACGGCACACATCAGGAGCTTAGGCTGTGAGGCATCGGCGACGCGCATCGGGAACTTAGGGTTGCGACTTTCCATCGGGAAACTAGGGCTTGCCAATAGCAGAAATAGGTCTGCCCATATCATCACCCTTATTATTACCATATAATATATTTTCCCTTATATTTTAAAATTTTGAAAGAAATAAGTTAATAATAATTTACGGAACGAAAATAGAATTTATTTATATTTAAATATCTATGTTAATAATAAAATGCTAAACATTCCGTTTTTTTTTGACTTTACTCCGATTTATTACAAAATTCAGTTATTTTTTATTAACTATTTTTTTTTCTTTAATTTTAAAAAGCATGTTAGCATATAGTCCAATAGGCGAAGCCCCTTATCTACAATAAAAATAAGCTCTCCTCTTCGCTCTCCGTGCACAAGAAAAAAATGACCGTCGGGCACAGTATATTGCTTGGGGATTTGCGAGTGGCGAGAGCTTCATCGAGCCTGGGCAATGTCATGACCGGAGTTTTGTCACGCATGACACTATGGGCCCCCGTGCACTGTCGCGGTTGGAATACTGTCGCGGTTGGAATACTGTCGCGGTTGGAATACTGTCGCAATTGGCCGTAGGGGCGGAGCTCCGTGCCTGCCACTTGAGCGCATAAGTATATATGAATGAGATGCTAAAGAACTCTGTTGAGGGAATTTCAGATTAATCTTTGCTTTTGACATTTTTAGCCCTGGTTGGATTTTGTTGCTGCTAGAAGCATATGCTCTTCCTCAATAAATGTGGAATGAATATATTCTCCTATTTTCTCAGTTCTTATTTCCCTCCAAGAGTTTACTTCAGCTAGGAGAGTGGTTGTAAACTAGGAGATGAAATTTTATAATTTCAAAATGGGTAAGGAAAAGTTTAATTAAACCTTAACAAAAATACACATATTTTAATTACTTGGAGGCTTCTTATAGATATGAGGCTTAATACAAGGACATCTAACACTGAATATTAACAATAATATTGACCGACGGCGGCACCAAGATTTGGTATCTCTATACAAAATATAAACTCCTCACTGATTAAAGTTTAACACGAATACGGCTGAGCCGTGCCCTTGGACCATTGCCGACAACGTTCCTCCGACTACCGCAAAATTCTTTTCGGTCCAAACCTCGTGAGAGCTGCAGGAGCTGTTCCCCATGAATTTGCTGTCAAGAACTTTGCTCTCAAATCCCCTAGGATGAGGAAGTGATTTTCGAAAAGGTTGAAAAGTAGGGGACAAGTGACTTTTCAAAAGGAAGAGAAAAAGGAGTTTTCCGCGGTAGCTTTTTCCACCGGTAGACAATCCAAACGGTTTTGTAGGTGCGGTGACGTTTTTCAGAAAACGAAAAGTAGCTAAAAAGCCCTCCCAAACAGGCCCTAACGTCATCAAGGCCATGAGGGCCAACCGTGCTCCGGGCCTAGACGGTATTACTTCCTCTCTTTTTTTGTCCACTTCTGGTCCATTGTGCGTACTTCTGTTTGCAGGGCCATTGGCGACTTTTTTGCTCTTGGTCGTATGCCCAGTGCGTGGAAGGAGACAATGGTGGTACTCATTCCGAAATGCCCCAATGCGTCTCGACCGGATCAGTTCCGGCCTATTAGTCTGTGCCAGACCATCTATAAGGTGGCGGCGAAGATCATTGTGGATCGCATGAGGGGGCTCCTACCCTCGCTCATCTCGGAAGAGCATGGGGCCTTTGTTCCTGGGCGCTCTATTTCCCACCAGTGCTTCATCGCCCAGGAGGTGGTGCACAAGCTGGCGATCTCGACCTCCATGACTGGGTTCCTCGCTATGAAGGTCGACATGGAGCAGGCCTACGACAAGATGTCGTGGGAGACGCTGCGGCAGGTTCTGGTCATGTTTGGGTTTCCGGAGGAGTTTGCTAGATGGATTCTGCAGTGTGTGGAGGGGCCGCAGTTTGCGTTGCTCCTTAACGAGCGACGTACAAGGTGGATCGAGGCAAGTTGTGGCTTCCGGCAGGGATGCCCCCTCTCCCCTTATCTGTTCATTCTGTGCTCTGAGCTGCTCTCGCTTGCCTTCAGTCAGCGGGGGAACTCATTGGGCGTTATGGTTGCGACTTCAGGCCCGCGGATCTCTCACTTGCTTTACGCCGACGACATCTTCATCACCTCGGATGCCACCACGTCTTGTGTGGATCAGTGTCTTGCCGTGTTGCAGGAGTACTGTACTTGGACTGGGCAGTGGATCAACAGATCGAATTCCTTGGTCATGTTTGGCAAGTCCACCCCCACGGGGACGTGCGACAGGCTGACTCGCCGCCTGGGCTTCCAGAGGGTTCGCGAGTTTACTTACTTAGGCATTTTGCTGGCTATGCGCAAGTTGAAACGCTCCGACTTCTCACACATGCTTCTGAAGGTGGCGGCGAAGGTTCGGGCCTGGGGGAACCGCCGCCTCTCCTTGGCGGGCCGGGCCACCCTCGTCAGTTCGGCGCTCCTGGCCACGCCGATGTTCCTCTATACACATTGTCATGTGCCTCGCTCGGTCCAGGAGGCTATAGAGCGGCTGGCGCGGTTTTTCCTGTGGCAGAGGGCCCCTTCCCAGTGTGGGATGCACTATGTTAGCTGGGAGCAATGTTGCTCTCCCTCTGCCGGGGGCGGGCTTGGCTTCCATGGGGTGAGTAGGTGGCATGGCCCCTTGCGGGCAAAGTTCGCATGGGGGCTGATGCAGCCGGGATCCTCCCTTTTCCACAGGTTGGTTTCGGCCCGTTACACTGGCCGCCTTTGGCGGGAGGGGATCACCCGACGCGACTCTCCGGTTTGGTGGCTCATCAGGGAGGGCGCTGCGTGCCTTCGGCCCCTGCTTCGCTGGCAGATTGCGGATGGGGATTCTGTGGATGTGCTTGCTCACGCTTGGATTCTCGACCGACCTCTCTCCCGGTGGCCCACTTTCGCTGACTACGGCTCGCTAGAGTCGCTCCAGGTATCAGCCTTCTTGCTTCCTGGCGGCGGTTGGGATGTTTCCGCTCTGTCTCAGTTTTTTGGGCCGGATCTTGTTGAGGTCGTCCTCCAGATCCCGGTCCATAGCTCATTTCCCCAGGACAGGCCGGAGCTCTGCACCCGCCTCAGCGGCCGTTCTATTGCCTCCCTAGCCTACATGGGCCAGTTTGACGGGGCTTACCCGGAATTTAGCTGGCTTCAGAAGCTAAAACTTCATCCGCGGGAGCGGATGTTTTAGTGGCGGCTCCTGTGGGATGCGATCCCCACCCGGGCGTGGCTTGCCCGTCGGGGTCTTACTACCAAGCGGGGATGCCCTTGGGGCTGCACGTCTGAGGAGACCCGGGACCATCTGGTCTCGGACTGCTGCTGTCTGTCGGCCATTCAGGCTGCTCTTCTGCGTTGGGGATACAGTTTGCCCTCCTACTCCAGCTGGGCGACTGCGCTGGAGCTTCTCTCCTCTGTCTCTGCCGGCGCGCTCAGTACATCGAGGGTTTTTTGGTTGTGCGGTGTACCAGGCCTGGCGTGGCCGCAACGCCAAGGTCCACAGTGGCGAGGTGGCGTCCTTTACTGTCATGGCGGCGACCATTGTTGAGAACCTCTCCATTATGCGAACTCTACCTCTCCAGGGGCACTGGGGTACCACCCAGCCTCACCGGCTGTCGACACCACTCTTTTGGTGCCCCCCGCCCCCTGGATGGATAAAGTTCAATGTGGATGGTTCTCTCTCCTCGTCCGGGCTCGCTGGGCTTGGGATGGTGGCCCGCGATGACCTGGGTGCTCTCATCTTTGCTGCTGGATCCTCGCTTTTGCACTGGGATCCTGGGGGAGTGGAGCTGGCGGCGGTCTTGGCTCTCAAGGATCTTATCCCGCCATCTTTATATGGGGTGCGCGGGGCTATTGTGGAGGGCGACTGTTTGACCCTTATGGACAGCTGTGCTGCTGGTTTGCGACGGGGCGACTGGAGCGTGTCGGTGGACGGCGAGGAGGACTTCTCTTTTCTGAGCGGCTTCCCGCAGCTTCGATTCCAGCATATTGGTCGTGTTGCCAATAGAGTTGCTGACTTCTGTGCTCGTTTTGCCCGTCGGGAAACCTTTGTTTGGCTAGATGTTGATAACACTCAGACCGAGTTTGCCGAGCTTGTTCGTGCAGACTTGGATGACATGCTGTAGCTTTGTTTTCCTTTTTTTATTTTTTATTTCATGCTATATGCACTTTTCAAAAAAAAAAAAAAAACAGGCCCTAAATCTTTATCATTATATAGAGCTGGCGCTATAGTGTGCTGTCAGCCTGAATATTGATAAATATTGTGGAATTAAATATTGGTGACTAATTCCAATTCCAACGTTCGCCTAATAAACAATATTGTTGAATATTATGGAATTAATCAATAATTTTTTTCGTTTGTTAAATAAAATTCAATTTAAGAATTGAAAAAATATTACGAAGAAGCTAATATTTATCATATATATCATAAACAAATGTATGTCATGACGACGATTTTTTCGCCCGATAGCCATTTTTTCGCCCGAGAACGATTTTTTCCGCCCGGGCGCAATTTTTTCGCACAACGAGAATTTTTTCGCCCGGGCGCGCTTTTTTTGCCCGGGCTCATTTTTTCGCTCGGGCGCGATTTTGTGTCCCGGGCACAATTTTTTTCCCCGGGTGCGATTTTTCCACCCGCCGGGCCGAAAAAAGCTTGCATAGGCGATAAAAGCGCGTCCCAGCTAAAAACCACTCCCCGATGAAAAAATCGGACCAGAAAAATAGCCCCTGAGCAAAAAAATCTCGTAGGGCAAAAAAAATCACTCACGGCCAAAAAAATCTTGCCCAGGCGAAAAAATTGCGCGCTGCCAAAAAAATCGCTACCTGACGAAAAATCGCATTTGAGCAAAAAAATCGCGCCAGGTGGAAAAAGCTCTCCCCTGGGAGAAGAATTCGCGCCCGGGCGAAAAATTCGCGTCCAGGCGAAAAATTCGCGCTCGTGCGTAAAAATCGCGTCTGAGTGAAAAAACGCTCTCGGGGGAAAAAATTGCGCCCGGGTGAAAAAAATTGCGCCCGGGCGAAAAAATGCGCGCCCGGGCGAAAAATGCGCGCCCGGGCAAAAAACGCAAGCCCTGGCGAAAAACGCGCGCCCAGGCAAAAAACTGCGCTCCCGGGTGGCAAAACTTGCGCCCGGGCGAAAAAACGCGCGCTAGGGCGGAAAATTTCCGCCCGGGCAAAATTTGGGCGTCCGGGCGAAAAACACTCGTTCGGGCGAAAAACTCGCGTCCGTGTTTAAAACTCGCGCCCGGGTGAAAAATTGTGTGCCCGGGCGCATAAACGCGCGCCAGGGTGAAAAACGCGCGCTAGGGCGAAAAATTTCCGGCCGGGCAAAATTTGGGCGTCCGTGCGAAAAACTCGCGCCCGGTCGAAAAATTGTGCGCCCGGGCGCATAAACGCGCGCCCGGGCAAAACGCGATAAATCGAGCGTGCCAGGCTCGCCCAATTCCGATGTGTCTAGCTAGATTTTGTGCTTAGGCTAAAATCAATTCCATGATATTCAACTCAATTTTCAATTATTAAAGCTACCTAACAAGCGAACGACATAATTGGAATTCGACGTCGAATTCCAATTCCAAATCTTCAATTCCGTCCAAACGAACGGGGCCTAATAGTTATTGTCCAGTGGACTTTAGACTGCCATCTGTGTATGGCATATATAAGCTCATATGTGTATCTGTATTAGAGACATGATTCCCTATTTTCTTGAATGTTATTGCTGCCTCCTTTCTGTTCATATGCTTACGGGTGCTTGTCTTCTTCCTCTCCTGGTATAAATCTAACTCCCTGCACACTAGATAAATGTAAAAGTCAGTTTTAACATTTGGTATCAGAGCTACGGCTTGCTCCATCAGAGATCGTGCGTAGTATCATCCACAATTATTTTTTTGCGTTCTCGTCAAGATCCTAATCATATGACGACTTCATCAAACACCCAGACATTTCTTTATAACCAAACAGAAATACCAATTTTCGAAGGTGAAGCATATGATTACTGGAGTAAGCAGATGAAAATATACTTCATCTCCCAAGGTCTATGGGATCTGATTCAAAATGGCTATCCACCACTCAGTGAGCCGACTCCTGAGAAGAAGGCTGAGAAGTCTACTGAGAAGACTCCTGCAGATCCATCACAGTCAGCACAAACCCAAACCTTTGGTGAAAATAAAAAAAAAGGATGCCAAAGCACTCTTATGTATTCAACAAGGGGTGGGACGATCAATCCTTCCATTGATCATTGATGCTGCTAGTGCTCAAGAGGCGTGGGAGATTTTGAAAGTAGAATATAGAGGGAATGAGAGTAATCTCCATTCGCTTGACTCTGCTTTGGAGAGACTTTGATTGTCTCAACATGAAGGTTGTTGAATCTGTACAAAGTTACATCTCCAGAACCTCTACTCTCGTCAACCAAATCAGGGCATATGGAGACAAAATTCTGGAGAAACGTATTGTGGCCAAACTTTTAACCACTTTGACTCCCATATTTGAACATGTTTTAGCAGCTATTGAGGAAACAAAAGACATAAGACGCTTAACTGTAATAGAACTCATGTGCTCCCTTCAAGGTCATGAAGAAAGGATGAAAAGCAGTGAACCTCAATTGGAACAGGCTTTCCAAAGCAGATTGTCTCTTGAAAAATCTCCCCGTCTCAAAGACAAAGGGATAGAAGAGCGGGGTAAAGGGACAGAGGAGAGAGCATGGACTCTTTTCTGTAAGCTGTGTAACAAAAATACACATAACATGAAGGACTGTTTCTCTAAATGCAAACGGTGCAAGAGACAAAATCATCTTCAAAGAGATTGTTGGTATCGTGAATCCAAACCTAAAGAAGAGGCAAATTTCACCAACACCATAGAAACTCTATTTTACTCCTCACGAGAAGAGTCAGCTGACCTCAGTGAAGTTTGGTTCCTTGACAGGGGTTGTTCTAACCATATGTCCAACAACAAAGCCTCATTCGTTCAACTTGATGAAGAAGAAAAATCAGAAGTTATTATGGGAGATGGTCACGCAAAGTCCATAGAAGGGAGATGCACAGTTGCAGTGAGATTAAGGACTGGTGAAACAAACCACATTCATGATGTGCAATATGTCTCCAGTCTCACCCAAAATCTGCTCAGTGTGGGACAATTTTTAAAAAAGAGATACAGGTTAATCTTTGATCATGAAGAGTGCACTATTATCGATAAAAGAACTCAAAAAACTTGTAGTCAATGTCAAAATATCCGGAAACAAAAAATTTTCCTCTAGCTATGCCTATTCTCCATCACACAAATCTCATAGATGCTACTACTTGTCAAGCCAACTCTATTAGAAGCTCAGAAAGTTCTACATTGTGGCATATGCGATGTGACCATCTAAACTTCATAGATCTTCTAAAACTACCTTCTCTTGTAAATGGAATTCAAGGTGCTATGACCAAAGGTGAAATCTGTGAAATGTGTGCTCTAAATAAAATTCACAGGACTCCCTTGTCCAAGCAAACTCAATGGCGAGCTACTGAGCCCTTAGAACTGCTGCATGCAGACATTTGGGGCCCTGCTTCTACACCAACCTAGTCAGGGAACAAGTATTATCTGCTGATTGTTGATGATTGTACTCAAATGATGTGGATCTTCTTCCTCAAAAATCTGAAGCATTTCAAATATTCACCAAATTCAAATGCTCCATTGAAAATGAATCGAAGGACAATATGTGCGTATTATTACAATATGTGCGTATTATAGCCGCTACAGTATGTGCGTATAGCCTTTCCTGTGGCTTTATTATTACAATATGTGCGTATTATAGCCGCTACAGTGATCCACAACGGGACGAAAGGGGTTGGCCGCATAAGCCGTCGTTGAAATCAAAAGAGGAAGATGGGAAGGAAGCGGCGAGGGACGGGGGGATCTCGCCGGTCAGACAGTTATTCGACAGTTCAAGTTCCTTGAGTCGGACGAGGCCGGAGAGGGACGCGGGGATTTGGCCGGAGAGAGAGTTCGATGAGAGGATGAGTTTGTTGAGGAAGACGCAGTTAGACAGCTCGGGGGGGATCGGGCCGGAGAAACAATTGCCGGAGAGATCGAGATTCACCAAAAAGGGAAGCCAGTCGCAGAGGGTAGATGGGATGGAGCCGGTGAGGAGGTTACCGGAAAGATCGAGGGTGGTGGCGTCGCCGCAGAACTGGAGGCCTTGAGTTATGCTTCCGGTGAGGGATCTGGACGAGAGTTCAATTGAAAGGATCCGGTTCTCTTGGGAATTCCAGCACACGATGCCGGAGAAGCTGCAGATGAAACCAACTGTAGTATTGGAGAAATTCCAGTTGAGGCGGCCGTCCGGATCGCCGAGAGATTGCTTCAAGTCACGAAGGCACCGCACGTCGTCCTCGGCGGCGGGTGAGACCGAAGACAGCGCCAGGAAGAGGAAAAAAAAGCGCTGCAGCGCAGAGGGCAGCTCCCTGGACGCTCATATTGCCGGCGGCGTTACTCGGAGGGGGGAAAGTGGAGAGGTCAAACTGAGATTGGGGGGAGGAGAAAGAGAGGTGAAGAATGCGCCGGCTCCAAATTTCTATTGACTTGTTGGCCTGTCAGGAAATAACAGGAATCGCGTTCCCTTTTGCTACTTCTATCAGTTATTATTACCGTATAATATATTTTCCCTTACATTAAAAAAAAGTGCTCTTATTAGCAAATTCATTATGACTTTTAGCAAATCATTACTATTATCAAATCATAAAATTTGAAAATGACTATTTAAAAACCAAATGATTATTAGCAAATCATGATTATCTTCAATAGTGTTGGGATATAATGCGGAAACAATTCCCTAGGCGCAATCAGATAAATACAGGGTATACAAGAACTGAAATCTGAGCAAGAAACTCTGCATATGTAAATAATATAACTGCAACAATACAACATGAAGAAGTGTACCGAGGTCCGTTACAGAATACACCGCGGAGAGCCGGACTCGCTCGATCCGCGGGAGAGATAATAATATGGACTGCAATCCGCTAGCACAGCGGACGCACAAGGTTCACCGAGAACCTTCGTCGTCGCATGACAACCAAACCACCACCGGAGAATCACCGTCGAGGCCAACTGTACCCGCGCACGCCATCGACACCAAGCCGCACCACCGGAGAGAAACACAATCATGGCCACTGCACTCCCGCATGCCTTCGCCGCCACGCCCGCACCACCGGAAAGAAACTCCGTCAAGGACACTGCACCACCGCAAGCCTTCGCCGCCACGCCCGTACATCATCTCCTCACTTCGCCACCATCGCACGGCGTTGCACCAACGACAACCACCGGCGGAACCTCTACAGGGGTCTCCCACCCCTCGCGGCACCAAGAGCGAGACGATGGCGGCGGCGACGCGAACTTCTTCACGCGGCGGCTTCACCTTTCCGTGAACAGGGGCGGCTCCTTCTCACATAAAAGGTCATGGCTCTATTTTTCCAACAATGTCCACTGGTGGTTTTTATATTTGCATGCGTACAGGGTAAAAGAAAAAAAAAATCACTCAATTCCTCCCTTCTTAGCATCTCACGGGGAGATCAAACAAAAGGAAAAAAACACCCTTTTTTTCTTCCTTTTTCCTAATTTAGCCGCCTGCCATTAGCAAAAATAAAATTCCAAAAATGAATTAGGATCCGAACCAACAAATTTCATCAAATATCTTCAAAAGATTTCTTCAAATGCTCTCATATAGATGTTATTTAGTCTGCAAAAAAAACATTTTTAATACATTTTATGTACATTAATAGCTAACAAAATTGAAATAAAAAATTATACCATTCATTATTTGTAGTCGAGTTTGCTTTCGGGAACAACCAAAATCTGAAAAAAAAAATTTGAAGAAATGCATTCAGAATGAACCAAATCGGCTAAAATCCAGAAAAAAAATGGTTCAGATTGTTGAGCTTAAAAACCTAAAAATGGCAAAAATCTGAAATAAACATTTCTGCTAAAAATATGAAAAAAATTGGATAAGAAAGATGAAAATGTAACAGATAAAAATAGGCCGGTTGAGTTAAAGCTTACACTGGGGCGGCAAAATCAGGAAACTTTCAGTCGGCGGGGAGGAGTAATCGACCTAGAATCCACGAGATAAGACCCAAACTCGCGGCTAGGGCTGGAAACGTGAGCAAATGAATGGCCGAAGATCAGCGGGCGGGCGGAATCCAGTGACCTGTGGGACGACATGCGGAAGGGAACGATGAGAAAGATGAACAGCTGCTGTGGCTAAGGCTGAAAACGTGAACTAATAAATGGTTTGCTAGTAGCGCTATTTCAAGATTGAAAAAAAATGCAAAAACAGCTGAATCGGATTTTTTATGGTTTGCTAACATCCATTTATGGTTTGCTAATAACACCACCCTTTAAAAATCTGAAAGAAATAAGTTAAAAAAAAATTGGAACGAAAATAGAATTTATTATATTTAAATATCTATACTATATTAAAAGTAACGAAACATTCAGTTTTTTTATTTTACTCCAATTTATTACAAAAAATTTAATTTTTTTAATTGTTTTAATTTATGAATTTTTTCTTTAATTTTTATAGGGCAATGTTATAAGCACATCAGTTTTGGCTATTGGCACACCAATTTCTATGAGTTATTATGCGCCTATTGAAAATACGCTTTGTACATGCGTTTTTAGGAAAAGTGTTCAACATGAAAATTGTAGATGTACAACCCAGTATTCGTCGAGTGCTTTTCCCTCGGATAGAGAGAGGGAGGACGAGCGGTAGGAGGCGGAGACCTCCGCTCGCCCAGCTCATATAGGAAGCGAGCAAAGGAAGGGGGCGAGCTCCTCTCGCCCCCCGCTCCGGAGGAAGGCGGAGAGGGGAGAGGCCAGCTCGACCCCCCCTCTCGCCCAGCATTCGGCGGAGAGGGGAGAGGCCAGCTCGACCCCCCCTCTCGCCCAGCATTCGGCGGAGAGGGGAGAGGCCAGCTCGACCCCCCCTCTCGCCCAGCATTCGGCGGAGAGGGGAGAGCCCAGCTCGACCCCCCCTCTCGCCCAGCATTCGGCGGAGAGGGGAGAGGCCAGCTCGACCCCCCCTCTCGCCCAGCATTCGGCGGAGAGGGGAGAGGCCAGCTCGACCCCCCCTCTCGCCCAACATTCGGCGGAGAGGGGAGAGGCCAGCTCGACCCCCCCTCTCGCCTAACATTCGGCGGAGAGGCCAACTCGGCCCCCCTCATCCAGTTTACTATTCGCAGTCCAGCTTGGCTATTCGCAGTCCAGTGGTCTGCATTTAGCATTTCAGAACAGCGGGATTCAGCTATCCGCAGCCCAATTCAGGGGTATTCTGGTAATCTGGCAGACCAGTTTTTGGCTATTTGCAGCCCAACTTCAAAAATCCTATAAATAGGACCAAGGGGGCACCATTTGGAGAGATCTCTCATCCTAGGCTAGCTCTCTCCTTCTCCCTCTCCCTCCCCAAGTCTCTCTAGGGGGTGAGGAGAGGCTCCAGTGGTGCCCAAGCTTAGTAGTGGCTTGGGAGGGGAAGTTCCAAGGGGACTTCCGGGTACGTGGCGGGACCTCCCCGCTAAGCCCTTGGTCCAGTTCTTAGTTCCGACACCTTCAACCTAGAGCTCTCCCTTGGGGGAAGTAAGGGTTGGTCGCCCCTCAGCCTCGTTGAGGGCCCCGAACTCCACAGAGACCGAGTAGTCGGTTTCAACAGTAGATATCGTCGAGATCTACAACTTTCTGTTGAACACTTTTCCTAAAAATGCACGCACAAGATGTATTGCCGCCATGATCTTAACTATAGCGAATTTTTGGAAATTGGTGTGCGAATACGCCTTGTGCGTGCATTTTTAGGAAAAGTGTTCAACACAAAAGTTGTAGATCTCGACGAGATCTACAATTTTTGTGTTGAGCACTTTTCCTAAAAATGTATGTACAAGACGTATTTTTAAAAGGTGCAAAATAACTAATAGAAATTGGTGTGCGGATAGCCAAAACTGGTGTGCTTATAACATTGCCCTTTTTAAAAAGCCTGTTATCTAATAGTCAAATAGGCAAAACCCCTTATCTACAATAAAAATGTGTTCTCCTCGCTGCTCGCAAACCCTTGTGCACACGGAAAAAATGAGCGTCGGCGCAGTATAGTGCTTGGAGGGTTTGCGAGAGGCGAGAGCGTCATCACGCCTGGGCAATGTCGTGACCGGAGTTCTGTCGCGCATGTCACTATGGGCCCGTACACTGTCGTGGTTGGGATAATATCGCAATTGGCCGTAGGGGCGGAGCCCCGTGCCTGCCACTCACACACGCTTGTGTATATATGAATGAGATGCTCAAGAACTGTGACGAGGGAATTTCACATTAATCTTTGCTTTTAGAAGCATATGCTCTTCCTCAATAAACGTGGAATTAATATATTCTCCTATTTTCTCGGTTCTTATGTTCTTTCAAATTTCTTATGGTGTGTTCGTTTGGTGGTTTTAGTTGGAGGGAATTGGTTTTGTTCAAAACCAAAATTTCATGGGCTTTGGAAATGAGCCAAAAGCCAAAAAAATTGTTCGTTTTGAAATGATCCAACTCTTCACTGTCCAAGTCGACCTAATCCCACTCAGGAACAAAGAGCGGCCTAATTCTTCACTGTCCATGTCATTCTCTGTCCAAACGACATTCAAGCTAAGTTTTGGGGAAGAAGAACGAGCATTCAAGCTAGAGGAAGAAGAACGAGCATTCAAGCTAGAGGAGGAAGAACGACATGGACAGTGAAGAAAATGATCGCATGGTTCATTTTTGATCGCAAACCCACGAAACGATCGCAAAATCCATCTATTTAGGTAAGTTTTGGGGATAGGCTTATTTTTGAAGACTCAAAACCTATGGGTTTTGTGCGAAAGTCAATCTCCTCCATAAAAAGCCCCAAACGAACACCGGCATTGGTTTTCAGCCCAAAACCTTCCTCCCAAAACCGATGGAACGATGAGATCAATTCCATCCTCCAACAACACGAAACGAACACAAAAATTGATTTTGAAGTACCAAAACCAATTCCCTCCAACTAAAACATTTTTAGTATATATCATTGTAGCAAGATGTTTTTAAATCCTATTCAATTCTTAGGCAGGCTTCCGTGTGAGAAAACCAGTTGCGAGATAGCACAAACTTCAATATCTCAGAAGAAAAAAAATTACTTGCATTTTGCGAGGATGATAACAGACATATAACTGAAGAACTACCCGCGCAAGACAAATTTTGCGAGTGTTGTGGGTCGTTCAACACTCTCCGGGGCCGGTCGAGCTGAACCACCTTAGCTCGAGAGTGAGCCGAACGCGCAAACAGTCAAAAAAGAGAACCAACAGTAGACAGTAGGATTTTTACGTGGAAAACCCCAAAAAGGGAAAAAACCACGGGGCCTAGCCCAGTTCTGAATGATCCACTAGTGTTGCGAGTTACATAGAGTTATTTTTCGAGGGTGACATGTCACCGCTCGTTACAGAGATTTTGCTAAGTCCTCGGAAGCCGAGCGTGGAGAACCGTGCTCTGAGACAGCTTTGGGCGGAGCGGCCTGGAGCGGCCTGGAGCGGAGCGCTGCGGAGCACTGCGGAGCGGAGCGGCCTGGAGCGGAGCGGCCTGGAGCGGAGCGGCCTGGAGCGGAGCGGACTGGAGCGGAGCGGCCTGGAGCGGAGCGGCCTGGAGCGGAGCGGCCTGGAGCGGAGCGGCCTGGAGCGGAGCGCTGCGGAGCGGCCTGGAGCGGAGCGCTGCGGAGCGGCCTAGAGCGGAGCGTCGAGGAGCGGCAGCGCTGCGGAGCGGAGCGCTGCGGAGCGGCCTGGAGCGGAGCGCTGCGGAGCGGCCTAGAGCGGAGCGCTACGGAGCGAAGCGCTGCGGAGCGGCCTGGAGCGGAGCGCTGCGGAGCGACCTGGAGTGGAGCGCTACGGAGCGGCCTGGATCCAAGTCGCTGAGATCTTCCTCAAGTCCTTGAAGCAAAACTGGAATGCTGAGTGAGATCTCTAAGGGGAGCTTGAAGGCCGATGAAGATCTTCCGAGAGTTCTTGCCAGAAAACTCAAGAGCACCTTCTTCTCCCAGTGCCAAAAGTGTCCTCAAATGAAGGTCTGACCCTCCTTTTATAGTTTTGAGGAGGGCGCTTTGGTAACTACGTCATGCTGATTCTTGGACGAGCCAATGTGGATGCTTGATTCGGGGCACGTGGATTGTCAACTTTGTACTAATGACGAGTTTGCCCTTCGGTCACGCCGGGCAGCTTGGGCAGCCCGGGCAGCCTCTCTGGTTGTGGTGGCGACCAACGATCTCCGTCGGCGATGACGATGGTGGCGAGAGCGGTAGCGCTCCCCGCGGAACAGGCGAGAGAGGTAGCGTTCCCCGCGGAACAGGCGAGAGCGGTAGCGCTCCCCGCGGAACAGGCGAGAGCGGTAGCGCTCCCCGCGGAACAGGCGAGAGCGGTAGCGCTCCCCGCGGAACAGGCGAGAGCGGTAGCGCTCCCCGCGGAACTGGCGAGAGCGGTAGCGCTCCCCGCGGAACAGGCGAGAGCGGTAGCGCTCCCCGCGGAACAGGCGAGAGCGGTAGCGCTCCCCGCGGAACAGGCGAGAGCGGTAGCGCTCCCCGCGGAACTGGCGCGAGCGGTAGCGCTCCCCGCGGAACTAGAGAGAGGTAGCGCTCCCCGCGGAACAGGCGAGGGGTAGCACTCCCCGCGGAACAGGCGAGAGCGGTAGTGCTCCCCGCGGAACAGGCGCGAGCGGTAGTGCTCCCCGCGGAACAGGCGAGAGCGGTAGCGCTCCCCGCGGAATAGGCGAGAGCGGTAGCGCTCCCCGCGGAACAGGCGAGAGCGGTAGCGCTCCCCGCGAAACATGCGAGTGCGGGAGCGGAAGCGCTGTCCGCGGAGCGAGAGCGCTCTCCGTGGAGCGGTCCGGGCGAGGCTGCGATGAGAAAACACTTGGTCCGACTTAACCCGGGCCCTTTTAGGGGAACCCCATCAGCGAGGTATTGGAGTACAAATAAAATAAGAGCAAAGGAAAAGAAAGGACTGCACGAACAGCATCCACACAGGCGTTCGTACAGTGTACTCGACTACACTATCGCGGACATCAAACTTTAATTCGCAGTTTTCACTTCTTCTTTTGACCGCAACCTTGAGTTCGCACCTCAACAACTCGGACAACGGCTTGCCACAACATCACTGCTCCTGGCCGCAGCCCTCTACCGGACAGCAACTCACTTGGCCGCAATTGATCCAGATGGCAGGCTATAGAACCATTCTCGAGCATGACTGTCAAGGGTCATAACAAAGAGCTTGCACTTGACGCCATCCATTAATGTTCTTAAAGAAATGGCTGACTCAAAGGCTTGGAGATGGGAGAAGGGGTCTTCTTTTCCAGTGAAGGTTGGCAGACGAGGCTCTCTAAAACTGTCAGGAACAGTCACCCAACGAACTCTATCTGTGAAGGGAGAAGGATCTTCATCTTCAACAAAATCTGGAGGAGATGAAGGATAATACGCATCAGCTGGGGCTGGAAAATTGGTACAGTTTTCCTGAGGGTTAGGCATTTCTACGGGACCTCCCTGGGCAACTGGCCTGAAAAATTCAGGTCGAGTGGCCGCGAACTCCTCAGCTTGGGGTGGCAAAGGAACAAATGGATCCACAAATCGAGGAGGAGGAGGAGCTTTCTTAATAGGAGCCTGAACTTCTGGTATCTCCATTGATACTCAAAAAACAGGAATTGCCGAAATGGAAAAACTGCGATAACTTCCAAACTGAGTTGAATTTTTGAAATCTGAGTGCTAAAAAGTGCCTGAACGGGGAACCCGGTTCAATTTTTGGATAGTTCAATCCGAGCCGGTCGCGACAAGCTTTGAATTTCTTAATTCCGACACCCGGATCAAAAGTTATGACCGTTTGAAGTTTTGGTGAATTTCAGGTCGAATTCCTCGCAACCGCTGTTTCACCAACTACTCAAAATCTGAAGGTCGCGTGTTAGTTCTGTTGGCACCAAAAATGTACCAACTCCACGATCGCTGAAACTGAGGGATGGGGGGTGAGACTGTTGGGTGGCTGGTTACTTTGAGCTGAAGGAAAGGCTATTTTATTGATATAAAGCTTGAGTTACAGCTGAGGATACAATAGAAAAGTATGAAAGAAACAACATAAGACTTGAAGAAAAAAGGGCCTGGAGGGAGACGAAGAGGTCTCCGGAAAGAGTGATCGGTGGTCTCGGCAGTCACTCAAAACTGAGACCGCTCAACCCACTGGCAGGAACTGGAAGCTCTCCAAAAGTCCTCCAACTAGTACCCCTACCCCTCTATTTATAGACGCAGGGGCCTGCCCGAACGGGCAGATCTGGAAAGTTGCGGGCTGCCTGAAACTGTTGAGATCGCCTGAGACCGCTACTGAGACCGCTGAGATCGTCAGGATGTGCTGAGATCGTCTGATGAGACCGCTGAGATCGTCAGGATATGCTGAGATCGTCTGCTGAGACCGCTGAGATCGTCTGGACCTGCATACCTGAACAGACCACATAAAACATAATCAGCAAAAGACTAGGACCCTCCAGAGCGAGATCGCCCGGGATGGGCGATCTCCCTCCACGAGGTCGCCCGGAAGGGGCGACCTTCCCTGCTGCGAGATCACCCGGGAGGGGTGATCTCCTTCTGCGAGATCGCCCAGGAGGGGCGATCTCTCCTCTGCGAGATCGCCTGGGAGGGGCGATCTGTAAGTACCCCCCCCCCCTCCCCAGACTGAACCGGGTCCCGGGAGGGGGAATCTTACTGCCCAAAGAAGACCACCCAGCGCTTTCCGGGTGACGACGTCTCCCCCTTTCAAGCACTGAGCGGTCTCTTTGTGAGGCACAAGAACCATAACTTCACATCAGAACGCACAGCGGAAGCAGATAATATATACGAAACAAGCGCATTGCATATATTACATAATTAAACGTGGCCGGAGCCTATCGTTTTACAAAATATTGCCCGTAGGCTACATAGGCTAAGTCAAAAGGGAGCCCTAGGCTAGTCCTTATACACTCGTACTCACGTCTCTGAAGATAGGAGGAGAGGCTGGGGTAATCGAACGGATCATCTCCAAGGCTTCCCGGTCAACCTGTGATGTGGGGGCTTCATGCTGTCCCGTCTCCTGTGATTGGTTATAAGAAATAACCGTTAGTCACAGAGCTAAGTAGAAAATACATCCCCTCCCCGGATCCATATCCAGGGGGCGGCTAAAGGACAGAATTGAAATAGCCGAAGCAAGGAGGGGTTAGCAGCAGGTAAACATATATATACACATATATATAGCGGGGCTCCTGCCCTAATAACCACAATCGCGCCGTATAGTAAATATCTAACATTATCGCGCGCATACACACACCCAGGTACTCAAGACCTGTACTCACACAAAAGACCCTGTGTCGACACAGTTTAGACCGCTTATGTTCCAGCAGGGGAGCTAACCCCGCGGGCCTCACCGATGTGGCCGTCGGTGACAGTGGCCAGTCTTGCCACTTCTGAATGTAGTCGTACCGTATCATTCAGGCCCTCCCGTACATCTGGGTGTACTAACTGGATGTGAGCGACATCCGGCGAGCCGATTTGCAGGCCGACCAGCGGAGGCATAACTGCAAGCTCGGAGGGTGATAACCTGCTGTGCACCTCTCCCTGTCGCCATGAGTCGTCAACCCACCCGCACCGGTACGAACGGTCTGCGAGCGTGACCAACCCGCCACTTCCAATCAATCTTCACCCGTTTTATATAAACAAACACGTAGGTGCCGTGGCAATTCTACTCGACCGGTTGCACAACCTCTGCCCGGGAGGATTAGTGGTATGAGGGCTCCTTGCTTGGGACTAACCTGGGAGGAGGGACTCAACTCCGGGTTTTCCCCAACTAAGGCCTCGCCGAAGGGAGGATAAGCACCGCATGGTTGCCATGACAGCTCTGCATTAGCAATTAAAATGGGCCGAAAGCAGGGGCCATGATAACAGGAAAGTAGGCCGAAAGCAGAGGCCATGATAACAGGAAAGTAGGCCGAAAGCAGAGGCCATGATAATATGAAAGTAGGCCGAAAGCAGAGGCCATGATAATATGAAAGTAGGCCGAAAGCAGAGGCCATGATAATATGAAAGTAGGCCGAAAGCAGAGGCCATGATAATATGAAAGTAGGCCGAAAGCAGAGGCCATGATAATAGGACCAGTGCGAGACTGGATTTAAATGGAAGTACAGAAAGTAAATGCGGGGGACCAGTGCGAGACTGGATTTAAAGGAAATTACAGTAAGTAAATACAGCATAAGGAAATGGTTAGTGGTCCACTCGTTCTTTTATTATCGTCGCGGCGGGGTTAAAATTTCGGCGCCGCACTGCGATGTCGTTCCGACTTTTATGTTGCTTTTCCGAGCCTAGTCGATTCTTTAGATTGATACGCATAATTTTGTTAAGCATTTTAGCAAAAATATGCGTCGAGGGGCGCCGATTTATTTTAAGGTATTTCGCTCTTTTTCGGGCGTTTATGTTACTTGTAGAATACTTTTGGGGGACCAAAATGAGAGGTCGCGCCTCCCAACTTTAATAGTAGATGTAAAATACCTTTAAATAGAGCCCCTAATTTTTGGGGAATTTTAGAAACTCGTTTGGGTATTTTATTTCCCGAAATAGACTTTATAATGGGTTTTAAAAATAGCAACACTCCTCCCAAAAATTCCCAAAAATTACAGGAGGTGCCCCTAAGGGTGGAGCACAATTGTCATTTAGAAAGTTTCTTTTGAAAAGGTCCCGTTTTGCCCTAAAAAAATAAGGAGAGAGAGAGAGGTGTTTTGGGGTGCAAATAGAGGGGAGGAGGATTCTGGGGGCGCCACACCGGGCGCCATCCTCGGGTCCCCACAGCGGATCCACAGCGGATCCGCTGTGGGGGCACACAGGTTGAGGCACGGGGCGGGGCGGGAAACCAGGAAGTGGGGGCCGCTCGATCTCCTGGGGGAGATCGTGCGGCCCCCCGCTCGCGCACGGCTGGCAGCCGCTGCCGCCGCCGGGCAGCGGCCGGCTGGTGCCGGCGCCGCCCCCGGTCGGTGCGCCGGGGGCCGGCGACCACTCCGGTGGTGGTCCGGCGGGCTGGTCGCCGCCGGCCACCGCCGGGGTTAGTGCTGAAAGCAGCACTGGGGCGGTGGCGGCCTGCATGCAGTGCGCATGCTAGCCGCCGCCGCCTCTGCCAGGAGGGGTGCGGGGAGTGCCCCCGGTTGGTGCGCCGGGGGCCGGCGAATCCTCCGGGGGTGGTCCGGCGGCCTGGCGCCGCCGGCCACCGCCGGGGAGGAGATGCAGAGGGCGGGAGACGGGGGCGTGGCCTGCATGGGCCATGCAGGCCCGCTGCGCCGCCGTCCTCCCGCCGAGGGACCACGGGTGCCGCCCCCGGTTGGTGCGCCGGGGGTCGGCGCCCACTCCGGTGGTGGCCCGGTGGCCTGGCGCCGCCGGACCCCACCGGAAAGTGGGGCAGGAGGGGCGGAGAGGCGCGGTGCAGCCGGCACGAGCCCTGCCGGCTTGCTGCACCGCCGCCTCCTCGCGCGCAGCCCTCCCTGCTGCCCCTGGTCGGGGCGTCGGGGAGGGGGCCACCCCCCGGCGGTGGCCCTGCGGCCTCTAGCCGCCGGCCGTCGCCGGGGAAGGGGGTTATCCCCCTACAGGAAGTGCGGGGAGGAGGGGGAGTGCCACGGGCGCCGCCGGCCGTGCCTGCCGGCGGCCTGACCGCCTCCCCAGCGCCGGCGCCGAGGTCCCCGAGAGGGGACCTACCTTCCCCGGTGCCACTACCGGCGCTGGGGGAGGAGGCTTCCACGGCCAGCTTCCTCCCCGAGCCTTGCAAGGCTCGGGGCGGCAGCCGGCGGCGCTCCGGCGACGGGGAGAGGGGTGGCCTCCTCCGGGTGGTAGGAAGGAGGAGGGGGAGCATTCTACCTGGGGAGGAGCTCGGGTGGAGGGGGCGTGGTGGCCGGCCATGAGGAAGGAGGAGGAGGTGGCGGCTTGGGGTGGCTTGCTCCGACAAGGGGGAGGAGGAGGAGGTGGCTGGCTGGGGGCTGCCGTCAGGGGAGGGCTGAGGGAGAGGTGGTGTGTGTGGGGGGAAATGGAGAGGGCTGCCCCTCCTTTTATAGGAAGGAGGGGAGCCCTCCCCCCCCCCCCCCCCCCCCCCCCTCTCCCTCCCTTCCACGTGGGGATAAGGGAGGGGGAGATATTTCTCCCCCTCCCCTCCCTCCTCTCTCTCTTGCCCCCTTTGCCCAAATAGGGGGGCTGCCCATGAATGGGCAGCCCTTCCTTTTGGGGGAGGGGCTTCCTTCCCCCCCCCCCCCCCCCCTCCCTTTTCTTTTCGTCTTTCTTCCAAGTAGCTTCAGACCGGGGGGGGGGGGGGTTTGACCAAGTCAACTTAGGGCGGGGTCCTCCTTAGCTCCCGGGGCACGATAAGAGTTGCCGGGGCCGATGCCGGGCTCGTGTGCTTTATATCTCGTGCGTTGTACTGAGGCGATCTGCATATGACTAAAATGGCATACCCTCCATACGACCTTGAATCGAGGCCCAACGAATTCCGTTGCGCTTGTATTGTCCATACGAGTCCAACGGAACTGACGGAAGTCAATTCGGGGTTCGTACGGCCACTATTCATAATAATGAGGTAGTGGCGCGCTACGATACCCGAAATGGTCGTTTTCTCCAAACGACCTCGGATCGAAGTGCAACGAATTCCGTTGCGCTCGTATTGTCCATACGAGTCCAACGGAACTGACGGAAGTCAATTCGGGGTTCGTACGGCCACTATTCATAATAATGAGGTAGTGGCGCGCTACGATACCCGAAATGGTCGTTTTCTCCAAACGACCTCGGATCGAAGTGCAACGAATTCCGTTGCGCTCGTATTGTCCATACGAGTCCAACGGAACTGACGGAAGTCAATTCGGGGTTCGTACGACCACTATTCATAATAATGAGGTAGTGGCGCGCTACGATACCCGAAATGGTCGTTTTCTCCAAACGACCTCGGATCGAAGTGCAACGAATTCCGTTGCGCTCGTATTGTCCATACGAGTCCAACGGAACTGACGGAAGTCAATTCGGGGTTCGTACGGCCACTATTCATAATAATGAGGTAGTGGCGCGCTACGATACCCGAAATGGTCGTTTTCTCCAAACGACCTCGGATCGAAGTGCAACGAATTCCGTTGCGCTCGTATCGTCCATACGAGTCCAACGGAACTGACGGAAGTCAATTCGGGGTTCGTACGGCCACTATTCATAATAATGAGGTAGTGGCGCGCTACGATACCCGAAATGGTCGTTTTCTCCTGCTCGGGCCTACTTTTATTGGGCTCACTAGGGTCTAGTGGCCCAATAAAAGTCGGGATGTTACAATCCAATAAAAATAAAGAGATTTTCGTCCCCGAAAATTGGCTAAAGTAGGGGTTTAAATGATGTACCTGGGGGAAAAGCGTCGGGTATTTCTCTCGTACGAGCGTCTCGGGTTCCCAAGTGTACTCTTCGCGTCCACCGTTCGACCATAAGATCTTGACCATTGTGACGGTTTTGTTCCGCAGCTCTTTGATCTTGGAGTCCACTATCTTCACAGGTTCGAGTCAGACAGATCGGTCGGATTGTACTGATGTTGGTGGTGTGGGAAGATGCTGCTCTGGTTGGCGCAGAACACGTCTTAGCGAGGAGACATGAAATACGTCGTGAAGGCTTCCCAGCTCGGCTGGCAAAGCTAACCTATAAGCCACCGGGCCAATTCTTTCGATGACTGGATACGAGCCTAGATAGCGGGGGTCCAGCTTTTTCTGCCTCTTGATTCGTGATATCCCATGCATAGGCTTAATCTTTAAGAAAACCATATCTCCCACTTGGAATTCCACTTGCCGATGACGTGCGTCGTAATACTTGGCCTGCCGGCTCTGTGCTTCCAGCATGCGTTCCCGGATTAGTCTGATTGCGGCGGTGGTATCGTCGATGTAGGTGATTCCCAAGGCTTCGGGGTCCTCATCCTGTGCCCAAGATAGCGGGGTTTGACAGCGTCTTCCGTAGAGGGCTTCGTAAGGTGCCATCTTGATGCTTGCCTGGAAGCTGTTGTTATATGAAAACTCTACCAGAGGTAGTAACTGTTCCCATGGCTCGTTGTGTTCCACTATGCATAATCGGAGGAGATCTTCCATCGTCCGATTCGTTCTTTCCGTCTGCCCATCGGTCTGGGGGTGGAAGGCGGTGCTAAAAGCTAATCTGGTTCCCAGATAAGCTTGCACTCTTCTCCATTCCTTCGATGTAAAGCGCCCGTCGCGGTCTGAGACGATTGATTTGGGTATTCCATGAAATCGGACTACCTGCTCGATAAATAGTCGGGCTAGAATGTCGACACCATCGCCTTGCCGGTTCGGGATGAATCGGGCTACCTTGGTGAGGCGGTCCACTACTACCCATATGGAGTCGTTACCTGCACGGGATCGGGGTAAGCCATGGACAAAATCCATGGAAATATCCTCGAACTTCCATTCTGGGATTGGCAGGGGTTGTAGTAGACCTCCTGGGCTACGACATTCGGCCTTGACCATTTGGCAGGTCTGGCAGTGCGCTACATAATCGGTGACGTCCTTCTTCATGCCTGGCCAGTATAGGGTCCTGCGCAGGTCCGTATACATTTTTACTACTCCCGGGTGTATCGAGTACCTTGTCTGGTGAGCTTCACTGAGTATCTCCTCACGGATCCCTTCTGCAGCGGGAATGAATATGCGGTGTCTGTATTGCAGGATGCCATCGTACAGGTTGTAGTCTTCTTGTACACCGTGTTGCAAGGCCTGAATGATCGGTGCTGCTTCAACGTCGGTCTTCTGGGCTTCTCTTATCCTATTCCGGATGTCGCACTGTATTTCCATCCAGTAGAGCTGGGCCTGGTATTCCATCGGATTTCTGCGGGCGATGAGGATAATATCCATTTCTGCCAATGATTTGACTATCTCCTCCGGCACCATTTCTAACCAACTCCCGGTCCTCGGAGGCTGCCGACTCAAGGCGTCTGCAACTTTATTAGCCTTGCCGGGGTGGTACTGGAGGGCGAAGTCATAATCACAGAGAAATTCTAACCACCGGCGTTGCCGGAGGTTCAGCTTTTTCTGGGTGAAGACGTATTTGAGGCTTTTATGATCGGAGAAGATTTCGCATCGTACCCCGTAGAGGTAATGTCTCCAGACTTTTAAGGCGAAAACTACCGCCCCCAGCTCCAGATCGTGGGTGGCGTAGTTTAGCTCGTGCGGCTTGAGTTGTCGTGAGGCGTAGGCAATCACCTTGCCATGTTGCATAAGCACGACCCCCAATCCCTTTAGAGAGGCATCGGCATAGATTTGGAAACCCTCGGTACCGGGGGGGAGGGTTAGGATTGGGGCCGATATCAGCCGGTTCTTTAGTTCGACGAATGCCGCCTCGCATTCGGGAGACCACTGGAATGTCACATCCTTCTTGGTGAGAGAGGTAAGTGGTAACGCGATTTTGGAGAAGCCTTCGACGAACTTACGGTAGTAGCCGGCGAGGCCAAGGAAACTTCGGATGTCTGCTGCTGTCTTAAGTGGCGGCCAATCTCGTACCGCTTGCACCTTGGCTTGATCCACCGCTACTCCGTTTTTGTTGACGGTGTGTCCCAAAAAGCCGACTTCTTCCATCCAGAACTCGCATTTGCTAAACTTGGCGAAGAGCGAGTGCTCTCTTAGCTTAAGTAGTACCATTTGGAGGTGCCTGGAGTGATCGGTTTTGTTCCTTGAGTAGATGAGAATATCATCTATGAAGACTATTACGAAATGGTCCAGGAAGGGTTTGAATACCGTATTCATCAATGCCATGAAAGCGGACGGGGCATTGGTTAACCCAAACGGCATTACCATGAACTCGTATAGTCCGTAGCGAGAGCTGAAGGCGGTCTTGGGGATGTCCTCCTCTCGCACTCTAAGTTGATAGTAGCCGGATCGTAAGTCCATCTTGGAAAAGACGGACGCGCCTTGCAGTTGATCGAATAGTTCATCTATCCGGGGTAGGGGATAGGTATTTCGGACAGTGAGTTTATTCAAACCTCTGTAGTCGATGCAGAGACGCAGCGATCCATCCTTCTTTTTTACAAACAATACTGGGGCTCCCCAGGGAGAGGTACTAGGACGTACGAATCCTGCGTCGACTAACTCTTGTAACTGAATCTTGAGCTCGGCCAGTTCCCTCGGGGCCATCCGGTACGGTGCTCGGGACACTGGTCGTGCTCCTTGAGTAAGTTCGATTTGGAAGTCCACTTCCCGTTGCGGGGGCAATCCGGGGAGTGACTCTGGGAAGATATCTGGGAAGTCCCTGATCACAGGTACTTTAGCGAGTACTTGCGTCGTGTTCTCCATCTCAAAGTAGATCAGGTACATTTCGTCCTTCCGTCGAACTGCCTTGACGGTTTGCGCAGATGTTAAGATAATGCGGGTGACGGAGGGTATACCTGCTAGCGTGATAAATTGCCCATTCGGATTCTGGAGGCGGATTTCTCGAGTCGAACAATTGATTTGGGCGTTGTGCTTGGCCAGCCAATCCATCCCCAAAATGATGTCGAATCCGGTTATTGCTAAGATGGTGGCGTTGATTTCGAATTCTATGCCTCCTAGCATTGCCTGGAAGGAACACTTTTCGGTGGAAGTCATATCTGATCCATCCGGGAGTCGTATTCGGATTGACATCCCGGATGACCGCACCGTGTTCTCCTTGTCAGCGATGAAGTTTTGTGCAACAAAAGAATGTGTGGCGCCGGTATCGAACAGTGTTTTAGCGGGATGACCTTCTACCAAAAGTAAACCTGATAATATATATATATCATGATCATAAGCTTTTCACAAATATACAGGAGTAGGGATAACATAAACAAAAGTCCCAATATATAAAGCTATAACATCTCCTAGGATATCGTACTATCGGAAGTAGATACCTATCACTACGTCAGGAGCAGGACCGTGCTGGAGATCCAATGCGTATGCCTCGAGCGGTGCTGCTCTGCCCTGCCTACCCGGCTCCCTCCTGCCTGCGGGACGTCCTCTGCGTCCACCTCGTCCTCTCTCCGCCGCTCTCTGTACTGCTCCTAAACCGGGTCTCCCGGTAGCCTGTGGGCAGAAGGCTCGTATATGCCCAGGCTGCTGGCATAGGTAGCAGTTCCCTGTGAAGGGAACATCTCGTCGTGCGGCTGGGACGACCTGAGGTACTGGGGCTGGGGGTGCTGGTCGGGGCTGGGGTGCTGGTCGGGGCTGGGGTGCCTGCCTATATGGCTGGTGACGCTGACGCTGTCTCCCGTCTCGGCCCTGCCTGCGAGGACCTGCTCTTCTCTCTCGGTCCTGAGTCCGGGGAATACCTACGTGTCCCCTCCGCTGCTGGGCTACCATCCGTTGATCCATCTCTAGAGCGGTGGCATGTGAGGCGATCGTGTGGAAGGATGCCTGGGAAATCATGATCAGGGCCTGACGGAGGTCGTCTCGTAATCCCCGATAAAATCTGGCCGCCCTGTCCCTATCTGTACCTGCTAAGGTCCCGGCGAAGCGGGCCAGGTGGATAAACTCTCTCTGGTAGTCTGGAACCGTCCTATCTCCCTGTCTGATCTGTAGGAACCGCTCCTGGAGTGCCATCCGGTCTGCATCTGAAATGAAATGCTCTAAGAAGGACTCTGAGAACTCCCCCCAGAGAATGGTGCTAAGGGGTCGCCCTCTAAAAGTGGAGCGGGTAGCTGCCCTCCACCAGTCCCGGGCATATCCCTCCAACATGGTCACCACTAGGGACACTTCGGCTACTGCTGGGCACATCATTCCTACAAGAAGCTCCTCTACCCTCTCCACCCACTCCTCGGCCTGGATGGCTGACTCTGTACCCCGAAAGGTGGGGGGCCTTAGCCCTCGGAATGTCGTCAGCAGATCGGTGGGTACGGTGGCCTGCTGGGGTGGCCGTAAGGTGGCTGTCTGGAAGGCGGCCAACAGGGCTACCAGGGTCTGCCCGAGCTCTGTCTCTCCGAACGGAACTGTGGCCGGAGCGGTCTGAGCTGGTGGTGGAGTGGTAGGGTGGTACTGGTCCTGAGAGGAGGACCTTCCGTTACTTGACTCCGGAATCTGGAGAAGTAACAAACGGGTGTCAGAACTTGCAAAAGTAAGGGAATTTTGCAGGACTGAAAGAAAAGTAAGCGGAAAGCGTGTGGGTGTACTACCGTGCAGTCTCGAGTCCTTAATCTTAAACCTAAAGGGTCCACCAGGCTTCCGCTGCGTGGTTCGTCCCGAACCAAGAAACGGAACTGGGGAAGGGGGGATCGAAAGACTGCCCCATGTGGTCGGATCGTGGTAGCTCTGATCCATTTGTAAGTACCCCCCCCCCCCCCCCCCCCCCCCCTCCCCAGACTGAACCGGGTCCCGGGAGGGGGAATCTTACTGCCCAAAGAAGACCACCCAGCGCTTTCCGGGTGACGACGTCTCCCCCTTTCAAGCACTGAGCGGTCTCTTTGTGAGGCACAAGAACCATAACTTCACATCAGAACGCACAGCGGAAGCAGATAATATATACGAAACAAGCGCATTGCATATATTACATAATTAAACGTGGCCGGAGCCTATCGTTTTACAAAATATTGCCCGTAGGCTACATAGGCTAAGTCAAAAGGGAGCCCTAGGCTAGTCCTTATACACTCGTACTCACGTCTCTGAAGATAGGAGGAGAGGCTGGGGTAATCGAACGGATCATCTCCAAGGCTTCCCGGTCAACCTGTGATGTGGGGGCTTCATGCTGTCCCGTCTCCTGTGATTGGTTATAAGAAATAACCGTTAGTCACAGAGCTAAGTAGAAAATACATCCCCTCCCCGGATCCATATCCAGGGGGCGGCTAAAGGACAGAATTGAAATAGCCGAAGCAAGGAGGGGTTAGCAGCAGGTAAACATATATATACACATATATATAGCGGGGCTCCTGCCCTAATAACCACAATCGCGCCGTATAGTAAATATCTAACATTATCGCGCGCATACACACACCCAGGTACTCAAGACCTGTACTCACACAAAAGACCCTGTGTCGACACAGTTTAGACCGCTTATGTTCCAGCAGGGGAGCTAACCCCGCGGGCCTCACCGATGTGGCCGTCGGTGACAGTGGCCAGTCTTGCCACTTCTGAATGTAGTCGTACCGTATCATTCAGGCCCTCCCGTACATCTGGGTGTACTAACTGGATGTGAGCGACATCCGGCGAGCCGATTTGCAGGCCGACCAGCGGAGGCATAACTGCAAGCTCGGAGGGTGATAACCTGCTGTGCACCTCTCCCTGTCGCCATGAGTCGTCAACCCACCCGCACCGGTACGAACGGTCTGCGAGCGTGACCAACCCGCCACTTCCAATCAATCTTCACCCGTTTTATATAAACAAACACGTAGGTGCCGTGGCAATTCTACTCGACCGGTTGCACAACCTCTGCCCGGGAGGATTAGTGGTATGAGGGCTCCTTGCTTGGGACTAACCTGGGAGGAGGGACTCAACTCCGGGTTTTCCCCAACTAAGGCCTCGCCGAAGGGAGGATAAGCACCGCATGGTTGCCATGACAGCTCTGCATTAGCAATTAAAATGGGCCGAAAGCAGGGGCTATGATAACAGGAAAGTAGGCCGAAAGCAGAGGCCATGATAACAGGAAAGTAGGCCGAAAGCAGAGGCCATGATAATATGAAAGTAGGCCGAAAGCAGAGGCCATGATAATATGAAAGTAGGCCGAAAGCAGAGGCCATGATAATATGAAAGTAGGCCGAAAGCAGAGGCCATGATAATATGAAAGTAGGCCGAAAGCAGAGGCCATGATAATAGGACCAGTGCGAGACTGGATTTAAATGGAAGTACAGAAAGTAAATGCGGGGGACCAGTGCGAGACTGGATTTAAAGGAAATTACAGTAAGTAAATACAGCATAAGGAAATGGTTAGTGGTCCACTCGTTCTTTTATTATCGTCGCGGCGGGGTTAAAATTTCGGCGCCGCACTGCGATGTCGTTCCGACTTTTATGTTGCTTTTCCGAGCCTAGTCGATTCTTTAGATTGATACGCATAATTTTGTTAAGCATTTTAGCAAAAATATGCGTCGAGGGGCGCCGATTTATTTTAAGGTATTTCGCTCTTTTTCGGGCGTTTATGTTACTTGTAGAATACTTTTGGGGGACCAAAATGAGAGGTCGCGCCTCCCAACTTTAATAGTAGATGTAAAATACCTTTAAATAGAGCCCCTAATTTTTGGGGAATTTTAGAAACTCGTTTGGGTATTTTATTTCCCGAAATAGACTTTATAATGGGTTTTAAAAATAACAACACTCCTCCCAAAAATTCCCAAAAATTACAGGAGGTGCCCCTAAGGGTGGAGCACAATTGTCATTTAGAAAGTTTCTTTTGAAAAGGTCCCGTTTTGCCCTAAAAAAATAAGGAGAGAGAGAGAGGTGTTTTGGGGTGCAAATAGAGGGGAGGAGGATTCTGGGGGCGCCACACCGGGCGCCATCCTCGGGTCCCCACAGCGGATCCACAGCGGATCCGCTGTGGGGGCACACAGGTTGAGGCACGGGGCGGGGCGGGAAACCAGGAAGTGGGGGCCGCTCGATCTCCTGGGGGAGATCGTGCGGCCCCCCGCTCGCGCACGGCTGGCAGCCGCTGCCGCCGCCGGGCAGCGGCCGGCTGGTGCCGGCGCCGCCCTCGGTCGGTGCGCCGGGGGCCGGCGACCACTCCGGTGGTGGTCCGGCGGGCTGGTCGCCGCCGGCCACCGCCGGGGTTAGTGCTGAAAGCAGCACTGGGGCGGTGGCGGCCTGCATGCAGTGAGCATGCTAGCCGCCGCCGCCTCTGCCAGGAGGGGTGCGGGGAGTGCCCCCGGTTGGTGCGCCGGGGGCCGGCGAATCCTCCGGGGGTGGTCCGGCGGCCTGGCGCCGCCGGCCACCGCCGGGGAGGAGATGCAGAGGGCGGGAGACGGGGGCGTGGCCTGCATGGGCCATGCAGGCCCGCTGCGCCGCCGTCCTCCCGCCGAGGGACCACGGGTGCCGCCCCCGGTTGGTGCGCCGGGGGTCGGCGCCCACTCCGGTGGTGGCCCGGTGGCCTGGCGCTGCCGGACCCCACCGGAAAGTGGGGCAGGAGGGGCGGAGAGGCGCGGTGCAGCCGGCACGAGCCCTGCCGGCTTGCTGCACCGCCGCCTCCTCACGCGCAGCCCTCCCTGCTGCCCCTGGTCGGGGCGTCGGGGAGGGGGCAACCCCCCGGCGGTGGCCCAGCGGCCTGGAGCCGCCGGCCGTCGCCGGGGAAGGGGGTTATCCCCCTACAGGAAGTGCGGGGAGGAGGGGGAGTGCCACGGGCGCCGCCGGCCGTGCCTGCCGGCGGCCTGACCGCCTCCCCAGCGCCGGCGCCGAGGTCCCCGAGAGGGGACCTACCTTCCCCAGCGCCACTACCGGCGCTGGGGGAGGAGGCTTCCACGGCCAGCTTCCTCCCCGAGCCTTGCAAGGCTCGGGGCGGCAGCCGGCGGCGCTCCGGCGACGGGGAGAGGGGTGGCCTCCTCCGGGAGGTAGGAAGGAGGAGGGGGAGCATTCTACCTGGGGAGGAGCTCGGGTGGAGGGGGCGTGGTGGCCGGCCATGAGGAAGGAGGAGGAGGTGGCGGCTTGGGGTGGCTTGCTCCGGCAAGGGGGAGGAGGAGGAGGTGGCTGGCTGGGGGCTGCCGTCAGGGGAGGGCTGAGGGAGAGGTGGTGTGTGTGGGGGGAAATGGAGATGGCTGCCCCTCCTTTTATAGGAAGGAGGGGAGCCCTCCCCCCCCCCCCCCCCCCCCCCCCCCCTCTCCCTCCCTTCCACGTGGGGATAAGGGAGGGGGAGATATTTCTCCCCCTCCCCTCCCTCCTCTCTCTCTTGCCCCCTTTGCCCAAATAGGGGGGCTGCCCATGAATGGGCAGCCCTTCCTTTTGGGGGGGGGGGGGGGGGGGGGGGGGGGGGCTTCCTTCCCCCCCCCCCCCCCCCCCCCCCCCCCCCCCTTTTCTTTTCGTCTTTCTTCCAAGTAGCTTCAGACCAAGTCAACTTAGGGCGGGGTCCTCCTTAGCTCCCGGGGCACGATAAGAGTTGCCGGGGCCGATGCCGGGCTCGTGTGCTTTATATCTCGTGCGTTGTACTGAGGCGATCTGCATAGGACTAAAATGGCATACCCTCCATACGACCTTGAATCGAGGCCCAACGAATTCCGTTGCGCTTGTATTGTCCATACGAGTCCAACGGAACTGACGGAAGTCAATTCGGGGTTCGTACGACCACTATTCATAATAATGAGGTAGTGGCGCGCTACGATACCCGAAATGGTCGTTTTCTCCAAACGACCTCGGATCGAAGTGCAACGAATTCCGTTGCGCTCGTATTGTCCATACGAGTCCAACGGAACTGACGGAAGTCAATTCGGGGTTCGTACGGCCACTATTCATAATAATGAGGTAGTGGCGCGCTACGATACCCGAAATGGTCGTTTTCTCCAAACGACCTCGGATCGAAGTGCAACGAATTCCGTTGCGCTCGTATTGTCCATACGAGTCCAACGGAACTGACGGAAGTCAATTCGGGGTTCGTACGGCCACTATTCATAATAATGAGGTAGTGGCGCGCTACGATACCCGAAATGGTCGTTTTCTCCAAACGACCTCGGATCGAAGTGCAACGAATTCCGTTGCGCTCGTATTGTCCATACGAGTCCAACGGAACTGACGGAAGTCAATTCGGCGGTCGTACGGTCACTATTCATAATAATGAGGTAGTGGCGCGCTACGATACCCGAAATGGTCGTTTTCTCCAAACGACCTCGGATCGAAGTGCAACGAATTCCGTTGCGCTCGTATCATCCATACGAGTCCAACGGAACTGACGGAAGTCAATTCGGGGTTCGTACGGCCACTATTCATAATAATGAGGTAGTGGCGCGCTACGATACCCGAAATGGTCGTTTTCTCCTGCTCGGGCCTACTTTTATTGGGCTCACTAGGGTCTAGTGGCCCAATAAAAGTCGGGATGTTACACGATCTCCCTCTGCGAGGTCGCCCGGAGGGGGCGACCTTCCCTGCTGCGAGATCGCCCGAGAGGGGCGATCTCCCTGTGAGATCGCCCAGGAGGGGCGATCTCTCCTCTGCGAGATCGCCCGGGAGGGGCGATCTCCCTCTGCGAGGTCACCCGGAAGGGGCGACCTTCCCTGCTGCGAGATCGCCCGGGAGGGGCGATCTCCCTGCGAGATCGCCCAGGAGGGGCGATCTCCCTCTGCGAGGTCACCCGGAAGGGGCGACCTTCCCTGCTGTGAGATCGCCCGGGAGGGGCGATCTCCCTGCGAGATCGCCCAGGAGGGGCGATCTCTCCTCTGCGAGATCGCCCGGGAGGGGCGATCTCCCTCTGCGAGGTCGCCCGGAAGGGGCGACCTTCCCTGCTGCGAGATCGCCCGGGAGGGGCGATCTCCCTGTGAGATCGCCCAGGAGGGGCGATCTCTCCTCTGCGAGGTCGCCCGGAAGGGGCGACCTTCCCTGCTGCGAGATCGCCCGGGAGGGGCGATCTCCCTGCGAGATCGCCCAGGAGGGGTGATCTCTCCTCTGCGAGATCGCCCGGGAGGGGCGATCTCCCTCTACGAGGTCGCCCGGAAGGGGCGACCTTCCCTGCTGCGAGATCGCCCGGGAGGGGCGATCTCCCTGTGAGATCGCCCAGGAGGGGCGATCTCTCCTCTGCGAGGTCGCCCGGAAGGGGCGACCTCCCCTTTGCGAGACCGCCTGGGTTCGACGAGATCGCCCCCCGGAGGAGCGAGATCGGCCCGGATCTCCGAAAATACCGTAATACCTGAAAAAGTTAGCTCGGAGGGGATCACCGATTTCTGGGTAAAACACTACGATTTTCAAAATATGTGACATTTATAAAAAAAATCATGATATGCAAGGATGACATTTTTATATCAATAAAGTAACTAATGCATCCTAGCATAAAGCTTCTCAGAGAGCAAGTAGGTAAACAACCCAAAAGTAACAGCAATACTACTAGCAAGTGATCTAAAGATAAAAGTCATACGGGCGCCAACAATTGACACGAACCCACAGGGAATAAGGAAAACAACAAAAAGAGACTGCCTCTTACCTAGAAGAGGGGAAGGGCCTCGACAGGAGACCTGAACAACGCTGCTCTAACACCTGCGGCAGCTAAAGACCTGAACCTGAGACATTCATAAGAAAAGAATGCCTCAGCCCAAAAGGGTGCAAGAAAACCAAGATTAGCAGCATCAGAAGTAAAAGAGTGCAGGAAGGAAAAGCTAAGCAGATAAACATCTATAATCCTACAACAAACCGAGCCAGCTCAAACGAGTGCACTCGGTAAGAAGAAAAGCCTGCACCATAAGGTAATAGTCAACACAATCGAAGCACACCACGTGTCCGCCATTGCGGCTCAGAGGTGATGGTCATACATATATTATCATAATACACATATATAAGCATATATGTTTAAGAACTTGAGACTGATCAGCTCAAAAGAAAACAGGGTGGTCCACTGTCACCCAAAAAGCCAAAACAGGGTGGTCCACTGCCACCCAAAAAGCCAAAACAGGGTGGTCCACTGCCACCCAAAAAGCCAAAGCAGGGTGGTCCACTGCCACCCAAAAAGCCAAAACAGGATGGTCCACGGCCACCCCAAAAGTCAAAACAGGGTGGTCCACTACCACCCAAAACTACCCACCGGCCACCGTGCAAGGCTTAAGACAAAGGTTCTAAATAATTGAATTAAGTTTCAATTAAGACACGGGAAATAACCCGAGATATCCGCACCATAACACCCTAAGGATAGGGTCACAAGGAAATAAATACTACTCAGCGATTCATTTGAAAACACTTGGTGAGTCCAAACTTGACTCCCAACGAACTTCCTATAACAGTACGACGAATAAGGCACGGAACAATACCATAATCGATCACCAATCAAATACCGGACAACTCAAAGAATAAAGCATAGCTTCATCTAAAAGTCTCAACGAAAAACTAAAATGTTTGGTAACATCGCTTAAGATACCCGGGATCACCCGGCGAAAGAACATATAATATATGAGGAAACAATTCAGATTAAGCGAAAGAAATCGACGAGAAGAACTTATATCAAAGTCGAAGAGAAAGACTCATATCAAAGTCGACGGGAAACTTCATAAAAGAAGAAGAAGTAATTGCACGATCTTAGGGTGAGCAAACTTTTCTAAACCAAGGGGAGTCTTATCAGACTACCTGGTAGCATAACTAAACATGTATAGAAGCTATCCAGATTTCAAGGGGGATGACCGCAGGAATCAAGAACCCAGAACACCAATCAAGACCCAAAAGGGAAACACGACATCCACTAACCTAAAATCAACAGGTTAGGCAGACAAGGAAGAAGAAAGGACTGAAAGGAAAGACTTCCAATCACCCCGCAACATCGAGCCAAGGGGACTACTACTACATGAAGGACACAACCAACAAGAGAGCCAAGTATAACTAAGCTTCAAGTAACACAGTCACTAAGGAGAAGGGCCGCTATTTTGTAATCCACAACCACTAAAAAGAAATCATTACATTCAATCAGATTGCTAAGACAGTGAAGAGGAAACATTACCCTTCGCTGAGAAAGTTAACACAAAAATTACATGGAAGACTGAGTCAGAAAGGGTTTAAAATACCCAGAAGAAAAAGACAGATCACACGGAAACGACCCTTCAGAGAGAACCTATCAGAACACAAGGAAGACCACAGACAGAACTTCACTTGCAGAAAAAAGGAGAAACAATCAAAAGATATATTTATATAAGGAAGATTTGGAGTTCTGAAGAAACATGCAAGCCCATGGAGGCGAAACGAGCAAATAAACGACCTCAACAGCTAGGCTACTAGTGTGAGAATATGAATGACCTTGTAACTCAACCAACATTGAAGTATAATTGCTGAACATGACATCCATATTCTCTTATAACCAAAGCTATATAACCGAAGCAACTAAATGCCACATAACAAGAATAAGCTTGAGCTATGAATCAATTACACAACTTGAATTATCGAGGCTTGCAACCTGAAGTTACCCACAATTTATATAACATCAATTGAACAAAAACTCGAGAATAGCTTCCTAAAGTGGCTTATATAAACATCATCCTAACACCCATAAGGAAGATCATATATACATAGCAACCCCTAAGTAAAATTGAAACCCCCAATTGGTTTAAAGCATAGCAGTCCCCATCTTAAAACCCCAACTGGATAGTGCAGAGCATGACAAGTGCAGAGGATGAAGGTGCAGAATTTAGCCAAGAATATACATGATTCGGAACAAAATCAACCAGAATAAACCATCAAGGATTAGCCCGGGATCGGGACAAAGCTAAGCATATAGCAGCTAGCAAATAAAAGAGGGATAGAAGGATTCACCCAACCATAGCAACTAGCATATATTAAAACAGGACCAATAAAGTGTGCCGAGGAGTTAGCAAATAGAACCACCATAATATTGACCATTTCTAGCTACTTGTAATCGAAGCGCGCAGAATTATTTTGCAAGTAATGAAACCCAACAAGAGTGAAGCGAAGCAGCCCCTTAGGAAAAGCATAGCAGCAGACCTTAATTAGACAAGGAAAACAAAGGTGGCCCCTAGCATAAAGCATAGCAGCCCCCAATTAAAAAGTATAAGAAACAACCCGACAGCATACCTGCAGTCCAACTCAACAGGAGCAGCCCCTCCCTTCCACATAAATAATAAACAGGGAGCAAAACTGATTCAACAAGGAGCAGCCCCTCCCTTCCACATAAATAAATAAACCTGAATTTGAGTATAATCACCAGCCCCCAAACAAATCAAAACTTAAGAAGCAACCCCCCATATAATCAACAAGGAATTAAGCATACAGCAGCCCCAAACTATAAAAGATCGGAATTTATGCTACCCAAGACCAAGGTAGCATCACCCAAGCAGCACAACAGCTGCAAACCACGACAACCGGACAACGGCAGCAGCTCAACTCAACAAGGAAAGGAGCCCCCATATAATCAATAAGGCAATAAATAAGAAAACCCCAAAATTTATCTAGATTCTCAAGTATAGCAGCACAAGTATGTCAGCAGGCATAAGAGCCCCAATTAAATACCAAATTCAGCAAATTCCATGTATAGCAACAACAAGTGTAAGGCAGCAGGGAGAGAAAACCCCAAAGAAATTTGCAAATATAATCCAAGATAGCAGCTTCCATAAGAGAAACAGAAGGAGTAAGCTGGGGTAAGAAGGTAGTAGAAGAAGGAGAGGGGGGGGGGGGGGAGAAGAAGTTTTCTTGCCTCGCTTACTCACGGCGACTCGCCGGACCTCGACCACGCAAGGAAAGAGCCGCCCGGGACCCTAGCTCCGGCGACCCAACCTCCTCCGAACAGCACCGGCGACGAAAACGGCACCGACCGACGAAACCCTAGGTGCGCTCTCCACGGCAGAAGTCAGGGAAGGGGGGCATCGGGGAGAGGGGAGAGCAGGGATCGAATTGGATGCCAGCAGGAGATATAAGGATATGTTAATATTAATAATAATAATAATAATAATAATAGGGAAAATTTATATATATATATGTCATCAATAGTTATATATATATAATAGATGGTTGAACCTACATATATCCACCCGCATATGAACATAAGGCTTAAAGTATCCCAAAATCTTATACGTATATACGTATGTATATATATCGTATTTATGTTGTATAACTCTTTGTATAAATCTTCGCACTTTAATATAAATAGTGTAAACGTATATATACATATACTTACACTTTACCGCATTAACGCCCCCATCTAGAGCTAACTCGTCGGGCGACGACGACGATTCCGAAGGGTAATGCCCCTACGCATCGACACCCTAAATTAAAATCCCGCTTTGTTAAAATAATTGAAAGAAGAACCCGGGGCGTTACAGTCACCCCTAACAAAAGTTTCGACCCGAAACTTTGCAGCTACAATTCAAAACGAGGAAAGCACGAAAAAGAAAGAAAACTCAGGAGGCGAAAACTTACCGGGGAACTAAAAGGTTACAAGCACACGCCGCGGAAAGAATCGGAGGAAATACCTAGCGCGAAAAGCCAACGCTCTCAAGGAAAGACCGGTGTCCAGCTAAAGGACCAAACGCTTTACCTTGCGCGCACCCGAAGACTCGCCCTCTAACTGGGGAGTCGACTCCGACGCACAACGATCTGGAGTCATCGACTGCAATTATTAACAAAACATCACTACACCTAGCTTAAGACACCACAGTTAGGAACTGAAATTTCCTAACTCGATACAGATCAGAAAAGAGTAGATACTTGTTCTGGCTGTTACCTTGCTCTAGGAATTCATGAAATTATGTTATGCTTAACTTAGGATGATATACCATCATCCTATCCACTTATGTGCACATAATATAAATGCATGAATGCCAAAATTTTATTTCAAATCATGAGTGTACGAGCGTCATCATGTATGTCTTTAGCTTGGCACGTGTGCAAATGCTATGTTATGATGCATATGCAGTGCTATGCAATCTAAAAAGGCCTTAATGTATGTTATGAGCGGCGTACACATGCGATCTTATGCATCTCATACTACATATTATCGCATGCAACGAAAAAGAAAAACGAGCTAATGGACACGCATGCGCCATACGTTATGCATCTCATACTACATAACAGTCGTATGTTGTCACTTATGAGGATCCATATACAAACACATATTATGCATCACATACTACATAATATGCTCCGTATACTTCTTATTATGCTATGAGTGTAGTGTTCATGCTTCAGCCAAGACATACTGATGACCCTTCGGTGTGTGTATGCAATGAATGACGATTCTCACCAGGCGGTTAACCGGACAACCAGACTATCACAGCAACCCGGCTAACCTCCCTCTGACACCAACTGTCACAACCCGCATTTTCCCACGAATATAATACATATTATCAGAGCAAGGGAAAATACGCGTCGTGATGTCACGCCTGCAGGAGACGACTACAGACGCTCAGGCAACACTCCTTACGATAATTTTATAAAAGACATATGTGTTTGGATTAAAAGAGAGATTTTCTTTCATTTTAGCTTAAGACCGCGTCCCTCGGTCCGGTGGATCATCTAGTCCACTAGTAGAAATCTATACATACGTAGCGGAAAAATAAGTTTGTTTTTAGCCTACATGAGCATGAAAATAAACATCTCAGAAATGATATGCACATATCTATGTTTAGCATAGTAAGAAAGGATTTTCTACGATTTTCAAAATATGTGACATTTATAAAAAAAAATCATGACATGCAAGGATGACATTTTTATATCAATAAAGTAACTAATGCATCCTAGCATAAAGCTTCCCAGAGAGCAAGTAGGTAAACAACCAAAAAGTAACAACAATACTACTAGCAAGTGATCTAAAGATAAAAGTCATACGGGCGCCAACAACTGACACGAACCCGCAGTGAATAAGGAAAACAACAAAAAGAGACTGCCTCTTACCTAGAAGAGGGGAAGGGCCTCGGCAAGAGACCTGAACGACGCTGCTCTAACACATGCGGCAGCTAAAGACCTGAACCTGAGACATTCATAAGAAAAGAATGCGTCAGCCCAAAAGGGTGCAAGAAAACCAAGATTAGCAGCATCAGAAGTAAAATAGTGCAGGAAGGAAAAGCTAAGCAGATAAACATCTATAATCCTACAACAACCCGAGCCAGCTCAAACGAGTGCACTCGGTAAGAAGAAAAGCATGCACCATAAGGTAATAGTCAACACAATCGAAGCCCCCCACGTGTCCGCCATTGCGGCTCAGAGGTGATGGTCATACATATACTATCATAATACACATATAAGCATAAATTTAAGAACTTGAGACTGATCAGCTCAAAAGAAAACAGGGTGGTCCACTGTCACCCAAAAAGCCAAAACAGGGTGGTCCACTGCCACCCAAAAAACCAAAACAGGGTGGTCCACTGCCACCCAAAAAGCCAAAACAGGGTGGTCCACTGCCACCCAAAAAGCCAAAACAGGGTGGTCCACTGCCACCCAAAAAGTCAAAACAGGGTGGTCCACTGCCACCCAAAACTACCCACCGTGCAAGGCTTAAGACAAAGGTTCTAAATAATTGAATTAAGTTTCAATTAAGACACGGGACATAACCCGAGATATCCGCACCATAACACCTTAAGGATAGGGTCACAAGGAAATAAACACTACTCAGCGATTCATTTGAAAACACTTGGTGAGTCCAAACTTGACTCCCAACGAACTTCCTGTAACAGTACGACGAATAAGGCACGAAACAATACCATAATCGATCACCAATCAAATACCGGACAACTCAAAGAATAAAGCATAGCTTCATCTAAAAGTCTCAACGAAAAGACTAAAATGCTTGGTAACATCGCTTAAGATACCCGGGATCACCCGACGAAAGAACATATAATATATGAGGAAACAATTCAGAATAAGCGAAGAAATCGACGAGAAGAACTTATATCAAACTCGAAGAGAAAGACTCATATCAAAGTCGACGGGAAACTTCATAAAAGAAGAAGTAATTGCACGATCTTAGGGTGAGCAAACTTTTCTAAACCTAGGGGAGTCTTATCAGACTACCTGGTAGCATAACTAAACAGGTATAGAAGCTATCCAGATTCCAAGGGGGATGACCGCAGGAATCAAGAACCCAGAACACCAATCAAGACCCAAAAAGGGAAACACGACATCCACTAACCTAAAATCAACAGGTTAGGCAGACAAGGAAGAAGAAAGGACTGAAATGAAAGACTTCCAATCACCCAGCAACATCGAGCGAAAAGGGGACTACTACTACATGAAGGACACAACCAACAAGAGAGCCCAGTATAACTAAGCTTCAAGAAACACAGTCACTAAGGAGAAGGGCCGCTATTTGCAACCCACAACCACTAAAAAGAAATCCTTACATTCAATCAGATTGCTAAGACAGTGAAGAGGAAGCATTACCCTTCGCTGAGAAAGTTAACACAAAAATTACATGGAAGACTGAGTCAGAAAGGGTTTAAAATACCCAGAAGAAAAAGGCAGATCACACGGAAACGACCCTTCAGAGAGAACCTATCAGAACACAAGGAAGACCACAAACAGAACTTCACTTGCAGAAAAAAGGAGAAACAATCAAAAGATATATTTATATAAGGAAGATTTGGAGTTCTGAAAAAACATGCAAGCCCGGGGAGGCGAAACGAGCAAATAAACGGCATCAACAGCTAGACTACTAGTGTGAGAATATGAATGACCTTGTAACTCAACCAACATTGAAGTATAATTGCTGAACATGACATCCATATTCTCTTATAACCAAAGCTATATAACTGAAGCAACTAAATGCCACATAACAAGAATAAGCTTGAGCTATGAATCAATTACACAACTTGAATTATCGAGGCTTGCAACCTGAAGTTAACCACAATTTATATAACAGCAATTGAACAAAAACTCGAGAATAGCTTCCTAAAGTGGCTTATATAAAGATCATCCTAACACCCATAAGGAAGATCATATATACATAGCAACCCCTAAATAAAATTGAAACCCCCAATTGGTTTAAAGCATAGCAGTCCCCATCTTAAAACCCCAACTGGATAGTGCAGAGAATGACAAGTGCAGAGGATGAAGGTGCAGAATTTAGCCAAGAATATACATGATCCGGAACAAAATCAACCAGAATAAACCATCAAGGATTAGCCCGGGATCGGGACAAAGCTAAGCATATAGCAGCTAGCAAATAAAAGAGGGATAGAAGGATTCACCCAACCATAGCAGCTAGCATATATTAAAACAGGACCAATAAAGTGTGCCGAGGAGTTAGCAAATAGAACCACCATAATATTTGACCATTTCTAGCTACTTGTAATCGAAGCGCGCAGAATTATTTTGCAAGTAATGAAACCCAACAAGAGTGAAGCGAAGCAGCCCCTTAGGAAAAGCATAGCACCAGCCCTTAATTAGACAAGGAAAACAAAGGTGGCCCCTAGCATAGAGCATAGCAGCCACCAATTAAAAAGTATAAGAAACAACCCGACACATACCTGCAGTCCAACTCAACAAGGAGCAGCCCCTCCCTTCCACATAAATAATAAACAGGGAGCAAAACTGATTCAACAAGGAGCAGCCCCTCCCTTCCACATAAATAAATAAACCTGAATTTGAGTATAATCACCAGCCCCCAAACAAATCAAAACTTAAGAAGCAACCCCTCATATAATCAACACGGAATTAAGCATACAGCAGCCCCAAACTATAAAAGATCGGAATTTATGCTACCCAAGACCAAGGTAGCATCACCCAAGCAGCACAACAGTTGCAAACCACGGCAACCGGACAACGGCAGCAGCTCAACTCAACAAGGAAAGGAGCCCCCATATAATCAATAAGGAAATAAATAAGAAAACCCCAAAATTTATCTAGATTCTCAAGTATAGCAACACAAGTATGGCAGCAGGCATAAGAGCCCCAATTAAATACCAAATTCAGCAAATTTCATGTATAGCAACAAGTGTAAGGCAGCAGGGACAGAAAACCCCAAAGAAATTTGCAAATATAACCCAAGATAGCAGCTTCCATAAGAGAAACAGGAGTAAGCTGGGGTAAGAAGGTAGTAGAAGAAGGAGAAGGGGGGGGGGGGGGGGGGGGGGGGGGGGGGGGGAAGAAGAGGTTTTCTTGCCTCGCTTACTCACGGCGACTCGCCGGACCGCGACCACGCCAGGAAAGAGCCGCCCGGGACCCTAGCTCCGGCGACCCAACCTCCTCCGACAGCACCGGCGACGAAAACGGCACCGACCGACGAAACCCTAGGTGCGCTCTCCACGGCAGAAGTCAGGGAAGGGGGGCATCGGGGAGAGGGGAGAGCAGGGATCGAATTGGATGCCAGCAGGAGATATAAGGATATGTTAATATTAATAATAATAATAATAATAATAGTGAAAATTTATATATATATATGTCATCTATAGTTATATATATATAATAGATGGTTGAACCTACATATATCCACCCGCATATGAACATAAGGCTTAAAGTATCCCAAAATCTTATACGTATATACGTATGTATATATATCGTATTTATGTTGTATAACTCTTTGTATAAATCTTCGCACTTTAATATAAATAGTGTAAACGTATATATATACATATACTTACACTTTATCGCATTAACTCCCCCATCTAGAGCTAACTCGCCGGGCGACGACGACGATTCTGAAGTGTAACGCCCCTACGCATCGACACCCTAAATTAAAATCCCGCTTTGTTAAAATAATTGAAACGAGCTTTGAAATCTTGATGAGGGTCCATCCTGCTTAGGGGAGAGGAGTGGGGAGAGCTCTCAAAGATGGTGCTCCCCTCACCTCCCCCTCTGGGGCTTTTCTAGCCAATTAGCAGGACCCTCCATAGATTCTTGGGAAGTTCCACCTGCCCGTCAAATATGTGGGTTGGACTTTCTTTTCGAGCTCGAGACGAGCTCAAAAAGAGCGGGGATTGTGTACAACCCCCATATTTGTCGAGCTGGTGTGACTCGGCCCAGGTGAGATCGCAATGACAAAAGTAGCCGCGACTAGGGGAACGACTAGTTAGAGGCGATCGAGACTCACCGAACGGAGAAAAGAAGGCCCGGGAGGAGGCTTCCAAACTTGGGCGAGTGGACCATATGGTCCACTCGGCCAATGCCCTGGTCCACTCGCCCAATGGTCCACTCGCCCGAGCTGGGGGGCGAATGGACCATTGGTCCACTCGCCTGGTTGGCTGAGTGGACCGTGAGGTCCACTCGCCCGGTTGGCTGAGTGGACCGTGAGGTCCACTCGCCCAGTTCAGGTGGTGGACCTCGGTCCACTCACCTAGCCTTCAGCAGGGGGGGGGGGGGGGGGAGTAGACGTCTAGACTTCCACTCGTTGTCTCTCCTTTCTCGATCACCTGGGTTCGTGGTTGAGCTGCGGATATGAGAATTGGCTATCCGCAGCCCAATTTCAGGAAGTCAATAAATAGACCCTCATGGGCACCTTGGGAGAGACCTCTCCTTCTTCTCTCCCTCGCGTGTAGCTTGTGAGCAAGCACTCCAGCCCTCTTTCAGTTAAGGCTGACGATGAGGTGCTCCTTAGTGCTCTCCAGGGTGCCCAGGCTCAGCATTGGCTTGGGAGGGGAAGCTCTTTTTGATCTTCCGGGTTTGTGATGGGACCTCCTCGCTGCAGCTCAAGGGGTCTGTTCAGGTCTTCAGGTCTTCGTAGGTACAAGGTCCTTCGACTCTTAGCGATCGGTGACGTGTTCTGGCTCAAGTGAAGTAAGGGTCAGCTGCATACCCGTTGCGAACGTCAAAGCCGGTTCTCTGGTTTCAACAAAGTTGATACGTTCTCGTGAGCGCGTAAACAGTCGATGGAGGGTTATGTCCTTGGATCCCGTTGAATCCGGCGGAGGAGTTTGGCCAGTCTTGTTGCACCGGCGAGATAGAGGGGGAGGTCGAGATCAAGAGAGAGAGAGGACTTTTTCTTCTTACTTCTTGCTTGCCAAAATAGATGAAGATAAGTACTATAAATAGAGAGCCTCCCACCTAGGTCTTAGACAAGTGGGAAAAGAAAATAGGCTAGTCATCATTAAAGCAAGTTAGTCATGCCCCCCCCCATTTAGGCTTAGGCAATGGGATAGACAAAACATAAAGTCTACTCCTTTGATGGTGTGATCCACATCATGTCGCCGTGACTCCCTTCATTGTCTTGCTCCTCGTGCGTGTTGTTGCGGCGCTGATAGGTCTTGCCCAAACTGCTTGAATCCACAATGCTATTTCTATATAACAAAACAAAGTTTTATTTTTCACTCCCTTGAGGTGGAATCTGAATCATCGTTGCCATAGACTAGAGGGAACTCCTCATACTGCTCTGCGAAGTTATGGTTGTTATCCCATAAGATCTTCAGAGACTGGTAGGCATGGTACATCGATGGCCTGTCTTTGGGTCTGTAGGACACACAACTCGCTGCAATCCTTAAGACCTGCAGAATCTCCTCGTCGGTCTCCTCCCCGCGGAGATTCGGGTCGACACAATCCAGCAGCCGGCCGGCGGCTGCAAGCTGATTGATCCACTCCACTAAGTTTCCCTTTGAAGCTTCTCCGGTGAACTCCACCAAGACTTCTGTGGGTTTCTGTCCAGTCACCAGCTCCAGGAGCACGACGCCAAATGCAAAGACATCTCCCTTGGTGGTGGCGATGGGGCTGTGGGCGTACTCGGGCGGAAAGTAGCCCGGTTCTCCGAAAATCCCGTTCGCAAAGGGGCTAGTGTCGGCGGCACCGGTATCCGCAGCGGACGAACTGACGAGTCTCGGCAGGCCGAAGTCGATAATTCGGGCGTCTAAGTCTTCGTCGAGAAGAATGGCGTTGGATGTTATGGTTTGGTGAAGAAATGGGGACCGGAAACCGTGATGCAGCCAGGCGAGACCTCGAGCGGTGCAGACGGCGATCCAAAGCCTGGCGGACCATTTCAGGTTGTTGGCGGGTGATCTGAGGAAAGAGGATAGTGCCCCGTCGGGCATGTATTTGTAGACAAGTAATCGCTCGTCTTCAACCAAGCAGAATCCGAGGAAGGGGACGAGGTTGGGATGACGGAGCTGGCTGATCCGGCCCATCTCCGACCGAAACTGCTTCTCCCCGAGAGTGCAGCCATGGAGCCGCTTTACGGTGAGGGCGGAGCCGTCCGATAGCACCGCTTTGAAGGCGGTGCCGACCCGCTCGCTCCCGGCGATTATGATGTGTTCCCCGGTGGAAATTTCTGGTGGCCCATAGCAGATGGGATAACTTCACCGTCACGATCGGCTTCTGGAACAGTGAAACGGGGACCAACCGGTTCTGCAATACGGTAAGCCGATCAGCCCACAAGCTACCCGCCTCGCCGGAGATGGGTTTCCTGGTCTCCTTCCGGTTAGAGTAGAAGTAGCATCGCCATACGAGGGAGGCGAGGGCGAGAGAGGCCAAGGCACCGAAGACGCCGGCGGCGATGATGATGAGTCCAGTGTGGGAGTGTGATCCACAACGGGACGAAAGGGGTTGGCTGCATAAGCCTGCGTTGGAATCCAGAGATAAGGATAGGAAGGAACCGGCGAGGAACGGGGGATCTCGCCGGTCAGACGGTTGTTCGACAGGTCAAGTTCCTTGAGTCGGCCGAGGCCGGAGAGGGACGCGGGGATTTGGCCGGAGAGAGAGTTGGATGAGAGGATGAGTATGTTGAGAAAGATACAGTTAGACAGCTCGGGGGGATGGGGCCGGAGAAACGATTGCCGGAGAGATCGAGATTAACCAAAATGGAAGCCAATCGCAGAGGGTAGAGGGGATGGAGCCGGTGAGGAGGTTACTGGAAAGATCGAGGGTGGTGGCGCCGCCGCAGAACTGGAGGGCTGGACGTATGCTTCCGGTGAGGGACATGTACGGGAGTTGAACGGAAAGGATCCGGTTCCTTTGGTTAGTCCAGCACTCGATGCCGGTGAAGCTGCAGATGTAAACCACTGAAGTATTGGAGAAATTCCAGTCGAGGCTCCCGCCCGGATCGCCGAGAGATTGCTTCAAGTTGTGAAGGCACCGCACGCCGTCCTCGGCGGCGGGTGAGACGGAAGACAGCGCCAGGAAGAGGAAGAAAAGCGCCGCAGCGGAGCGGGCAGTTCCCTGGACGCTCATTGCCGGCGGCGGTTACCCGGAGGAGAGAAGTGGAGAGGTCATATGAGATTGGGGGAGGAGAAAGAGAGGTGAAGAATGCGCCGGCTCCAAATTTCTATTGACTCGTTGGACTCAGAAAATAACAGGAATCGCGTTCCCTTTTGCTATACTTCTATCTATCAGAGTCCTTCATTTTTTCTTTTCTTTTTCTTTTCAGTTGAGAGCGTAATAATTCTCCCGGTTCGTTGGAAGTCAAGTCTTATTATTGTTCATGGATTATTAGACCGGGTTATCCATTGCCATGTGTAAAAGAATGGAGAAGTTTTTGGGGCCGGCCGCACTGGATGACGGATGATATACGACAAGAGAGAAGGCTGAAAGGAATAGAGGATATGAGAAAAGTAGGGGGATTCTTCCAGCAAATTTATGGGGATTTCATGTAAACTTCCACCATAAAAATATAAAATTAAAACAATTGTCAAAAAATAATATAAAATTAAAAATATCATTCAGTCAAGAAATTAGTACAAGATTTCGAGAGATCAAAGATCATTGTAGCCATTGATAAGATTTCTCTGATATTATTATATCACAGAAAACAACTGTCACATATCATCGTCGCGTCCAAGCCACCGATCGAAATTTTTGCGCCAATGTGGAGTGCAGCTATTGGGTTTTCTTCTCAATCCCAAGTAGTTCGAAGTTTTTTTTTTCCATTCACTTAAATAAATAATAATGATTCAATCATTTTTACAAAATATGTGGGTCCAACGCAATAAAGACTTGGAATGAGACGATAAGGAAAGACATGATGTACTTAGGCATTAGTGAGATTATGTTACCGCGAACGACGAGGGCGAGGGGCAACCTCCGGTGTGGCGAGTATACCAACGCTGGGAGCGCGGCGGGCGAGCCGTTCAGACATAGCCGACGCCGTATCAAGGAGGCGTTTTCCTTTCTGCATTCTTTAGTTATTTCCTTAAATGTCTTTGTTATGTCCTTAACTATCCGGCACGTATATAAGCCGGTAGACTTGTGTTTTGGGGGTATGCTTGATTATTATGGAAAGGTGTTTCTCTCTCTTCTATTTCTGAAATTCCTCTCTCTCTCTCTCTCTCTCTCCCTCAATCTCTCTTTTTTCCCTTCCCCCTCCTCAAAAATTTCTGAAGCCCTAACAAGTGGTCTGACCTGCCTCTTCCGGTCGCGGTTTCCGCCGGCCGAATCCGTCCAGCGTCTGTCGTCGATCTGCGTCCCGCATCCAGAGCCGCTCCGCATCATGCTTCCGCATCACATCCTGCTTCCGCATCACATCCTGCTTCGATCCGCGTCCTGCATCCAGAGCCGCTTCGCATCCTGCCCTCGTTCTGCATCGCATCCTGCCTCCGCATCTCGCACCCAGAGCCCGCATCGTTCAGCACCCACATCGTGCAGCACCAATCCGCATCATGCTCGATCTGCGCCGCTCCGCATCGTGCGGCCTAGCCGTCACCAGCTCTACCTCGCCAAACCACCGCGCCACCCTCGTCGGCTTCCCTCTCCGTCCACCGCGTGCATGCCCCCGCGTTTGCGCTCCATGGGCACCCCGGACACTACGCCCTTTCTTCCGGCCGCTGATCCAGCGATCCTTCGCCGCTTGGAGGACCACGACGCCTCAATTGCCTCTCTGCAGGCCCTAGTCCTCCGCATGGACTCCAAACTCGACTCCATGCTGGTCGTCCGCCCCTCCACTTCTGCCGCCTCCGCTGCTGAGTCGCCGTCTCTCCTTGGCGCTCCTCTGGACACCGTCCCGGTTGCGGTTTACCCACCCGGCGCTGTCTCTGGCAGTCCCCGCTCTCTCGAGGTGCCCTCCTTCAACGGCACCGACCCGTTGGGGTGGATCACCCGTGCCGAACAATTTTTCGACCTTCAGCAGACACCGGAGACACACAGAGTCAGTACGGTCATGATTGGCATGGAGGGCTCCGCCCTCCATTGGGTTCGTTGGCTCCGCCAAACCAACCCGGCCTTGTAGTGGCCGGCCCTCCAGCAGGCACTCATCAGTCATTACGATACGAGCTATTCTGGCACGGCCGTCGAGAGGCTCTGTGGAGTTCGCCAAACAGCCTCTCTTGACGACTACATCGATGAGTTCATCGCCCTCGCCACACATGTTCCCGGCCTAACACCGGACCACTATCTCAGCTTCTTCATGCATGGGTTGCGGCCTCACATTCGGGCCCGGATACGCACCCACCACCCTCCCTCAATGACGGAAGCCATGGATCTGGCCCGCTTAGTCGAAGCGGAGTTTCAGACCCGCCACCCCGGACACAGGCCGACCACCTCCAGAATCGGCACCGCGACAGGCACCCCGACCTCTTCCCCCCATCGGCCGCCACAACCCGAACTTCCTCCGGGACCCGGACGGGCCGCACTTTTGCCTCGGCCCCCTCGGCCACCTCGGCCTCCGGCCCACCCCTGGGTTTCCAACCAGGAATACCACGATTTGCGTGCTAAGGGTCTGTGCTTCCGCTGCAAGCAACCCTATACCCCTACGCATGACTGTCCATTGAAAACCCTTCGGGTCCTCATCGGCGAAGAGGAACCCGAGGTGACTCATGCAGACTTTGAGGCTCTGGAGCTCGAGCCCACCACCGAGGATGACCCGGCAGCCACATTTCACCGTTTGGACCTCCCCCTCTTTGTCGTCGGCGGGTTTTCGGGCCCTCAGACAATGACGCTTCGGGGATCACTTCACGGGACCTCCGTCGTGATCATAATTGATAGTGGCGCCAACCATAATTTTATTTCCCAGTGCCTAGTGGATCGCTTATCTCTTCCAGTGCGAACCGTCGACCGCTTCACAGTGTGCCTGGGGGACGGTCGCCGGCGCGCGACTGGTAGTTTATGCGCGGCGCTCACTCTTACACTCGGCCAAAGCCCCTTCCGGGCCGACTTCTATGCCTTCCCTCTGGACGGGGTGGATATGATTCTCGGTGTGGCTTGGCTCGGACTCTTGGGGACGTCAACGTCAACTGGGACCGCATGACGATGTGCTTCTTCTGCGAGGGGGACACTGTGTGTGCTGAAGGGTGAGGCCTCGTTACTCCGCCGACCCGTCTCTCTTCGCTCCCTTCAGAAATCCACCGAGGTCGAGTGGGCGGACACCTTATGGCACGTGGCAGGATAGCCTGGGGCCGTCCCTACCCCCGCCCCGACCCTTCAGGCCATTTTGGACAGCTTTTCGGACCTCTTCGCCGACGGGACTCGTCTTCCCCCGCCTCGACCTACGGATCACTGCATTCCGCTGCGCGAGAGGGTGTCCGCCATTTTTGTTCGGCCATACCGTTACGGATACGCCCAAAAGGGTGAGATAGAGACTTTGGTTAGCGACATGCTCTCAGCAGGCATTATCCGTCACAGTGCTAGCCCCTTCTCGAGCCCCGTCCTCCTGGTTTGCAAAAAGATCGACAGCTGGCATTTCTGTGTCGACTATCGGGAACTCAACAAGGCTACCGTACCGGATAAATATCCAATTCCAGTCATTCAGGAGCTCTTGGACGAGTTGCGAGGAGCGGTGTTCTTCTCGAAGTTGGATCTGTGGTCCGGCTACCACCAGATATGGGTACAGGAGGATGACATTCCCAAGACAGCATTCCGCACACATGATGGCCATTATGAGTTCCACGTCATGCCCTTTGGCCTGACTAACGCCCCCGTCACCTTTCAGTCTACCATGAATGACCTGTTTCGACCGGTCTTGCGCATGTATATCTTGGTGTTCTTCGATGATATTCTCGTTTACAGTTCATCATGGCAGGATCATTTGGACCACATTCGAGCCACCCTCACCACTCTCCGGGAGAACTCCTATGTGAATCCCAAGAAGTGCGTCTTCGGTCAAACGGAGGTTACCTATTTGGGACACACCATCTCCGCCAACGGGGTGGCAATGGACCAGGAAAAGGTGCAGGTCGTGCTTCAGTGGCCCACGCCTCGCTCCCTCCGCGATATCAGAGGGTTCTTGGGCCTCACAGGATACTATCGTCGTTTCATCCGGGACTATGGGAAGATCGCCAAGCCACTCTCCAGTTTGCTGAAGAAATCTGAGACGGGCACCTTCCAGTGGACACCTTCCGCGGCGGAAGCATTTCGAGCTCTTCAGCGGGCCTTGAGCACCGCCCCGGTCCGGGCCATGCCAGATTTCTCACAACCGTTTGTGGTGGAGTGCGACGCTTCCGGCTCAGGAGTTGGTGTCGTGTTGATGCAAGCCGGTCAACCCATCGCCTATTTCAGTAGGACATTCGCGGCCACCGTTCGACCCCACTCCGCCTATGAGTCCGAGTTGATGGCCCTGGTCCTCGTCGTTCAGCATTGGTGGTCATACCTGCTGGGCCGCCACTTCACCGTCCGGACGGACCACCACAGCCTGCGCTATCTCCACCACCAGAGGATCGCCACCCCGACACAGCAAATCTGGATAGCCAAACTCCTCGGGTACGACTTCGACATTGAGTTTCGGGTCGGGGCGTCCAATCGAGCAGCTGATGCGCTCTCCCGCCACCCGCCGGCGGCCCGTCTGACGGCTATCTCACGACCCTATTGGGACGACACCAACATTCTTCAGTAGGAAGTGGCCGCCAACCCCGCGTGTCAGACGATCGTGGGAGCTCTCCGGGAGAACCCCACGGCCCGGCCACCGTACCGCCTCGTGGGAGACCGCCTCTACTACCAGGACCGTCTCGTACAGCCCGCCTCTTCACAGTTGATACCACGCCTGCTCATCGAGTTCTATGCTACTCCGGAAGGCGATCACGCTGGTGCTTTCAGGACATGCCGCCGCCTAGCTGCCTCCTTGTATTGGCCCGGAATGTTCCAGAAGGTCAAGTCCTTCGTCGCGGCCTGCCTACCATGTCAGCGGGTCAAATACGAGGCGACCTTTCAGGGGGCCTTCTCCAGCCCCTCCCCATTCCGACGCAGATTTGGGAAGATATTACCATGGACTTTATTACTCGTCTGCCCCGCTCCAAGACCTGCGATTGCATCTTGGTGGTGGTGGACCGTCTGTCCAAGTATACTCACTTCATCCCGCTCCGCCACCCATTCACGGCCCCCGGGGTGGCCGCCGCCTTCGTGGATGGCGTAGTCCGCCTACATGGGTTCCCTCGCTCCATTGTCAGCGACCGTGAACCGCTCTTTCTCAATGCCTTCTGGCAGACGCTCTTCCGGATGCAAGACACACAACTCCGCATGAGCACAACATACCACCCACAGACGGATGGCCAGTCTGAGGTCATGAACCGTTGCCTTGAGACTTATCTGCGTTGTTTCGTGTGCGACCATCCGCGGGTTTGGGACGAGTGGCTATCCTGGCCCGAATACTCCTTCAACACCTCATTCCACTCCAGCACCGGCACTACACCCTTCGAGGCAGTCTACGGTCGACCGCCTCCAGTTCTGAGCCGCACCATCCCCGGCGTGTGTGTCGTCGCCGCGGTAGATAGCTTATTCCGAGACCGGGATACCATGCTTCAGCAGCTGCGCCGGCACCTCCAGCGGGCCCAAGATCGGATGGTGGCTGCGGCCAACCGCCATCGCCGCGACGTCCAGTTCAGCGAGGGAGACTCTGTCTTCCTCAAACTTCGGCCCCATCGCCAGGTGACGGTGGCCCCGCGAGTTCACTCCAAGTTGGAGGCCAAATTCTACGGGCCTTTTGAGATCATCGCCCGGGTGGGCACTCATGCATACCGCCTCCGCCTACCTCCGGAGAGCCGCATTCATCATGTGTTCCATGTATCACAGCTCAAGCGGGTGATTGGCGATCATCCCGTCGAGGCGAGGCTTCCACCGTCGAGCCCTGGCACCCCCCCCCCCCCCTCCAGCATTCCAGCCACAGAGCATCGCGGAGACGCACACGATACAACGTGCCTCACAGTTAGTGGAGTAGCTCTTGGTGTTATGGCAGAGGCTTCCACCCTCGGAGGCGACATGGGTAGATCGCGCCGACCTGCGCCTCCAGTTTCCGGACTTTTGCCTTAAGGACAAGGCAAATTTCCCAGACGGCGGAATTGTTACGGCGAACGATGAGGGAGACGAGGGCGAGGGGCAACCTCTGGTGTGGGGAATATACCAATGCCGGGAGCGCGGCGGGCGAGCCGTTCAGACATAGCCGACGCCGTATCAAGGAGGCGTTTTCCTTTCTGCATTGCTTTAGTTATTTCCTTAAATGTCTTTGTTATGTCCTTAACTATCCGACACGTATATAAGCCGGTAGACTTGTGTTTTGGGGGTATGCTTGATTATTATGGAAAGGTGTTTCTCTCTCTTCTATTTCTGAAATTCCTCTCTCTCTCTCCCTCACTCTCTCGTTTTTCCCTTCCCCCTCCTCAAAAATTTTTGAAGCCCTAACAGATTATGACTAAAGATAGGGCACAATGGCTACAAAAGATACATATAGATGCCCCGCTATAGTGGGATAAATGCTTGGGTGTTGTTGTTGTTGTATGTGGGTCCAACACAACGACCTTCAAAGCTTATTGACCGCTCTCTTTTTTAGTTACACGGGAATATGAAAAAACAACACCTACGAAACTCTAAAACCTTAAGGGAAGTACACCCCCTAATAATCAACATCAAGCATCGGTACAAGGTAATGTGGTGGCTCCCTCAACACTTCATACTCGAGATCAGCTGCACAAACGGCCTTAGCCAAGGCATCAACACAAAAGTTTGCCTCCCGAAAAGCATGTTGGATGGAGCAATTTTAGTCACGAAGGAGAAGAATTCTGATATCCAAAATAAGAGATGCCAGAGGATGAAAATCCACCTGATCCCGCTTAACAAAGTTGACAACGGTCATAGCATCAACCTCACAGCTGACAAGACGATAGCCCTCGTCCCAAGCTAACAACAACTCCATTCGTGTAGCGTACAATTGTCTGGCATTGGGTTCTCTCTCAACACGATCACAGTCCCCCATTTTATATTAAGACGAAATAGAATGTTCTACGAAGGATGGCGAGCGGTTGAAATACTGTCGCGGCCGAAATACATGTGCTGCAGTGATGTGTATATTTATTTTCAAAATGAGAAAAATTAGAGGGTTATTGTTTATAATAATAGCATAGAAGATGTGATATAGGGTATGTTTGAGTGTGTGGTTATGACTGGAGATGAAAATAAAACAATTCTCAACCTCAGTCTCTCTTCCTTTGGTTACCAATAGCCTACTACCCCTAAGACCTAGTTTAAGTATGAAAAACTCAACCTAAGAGGACCCACCTGCTGATATCCATTATGAAGAAGATGATGAAATACAGTCAAGAACAAATGATCCTTGTAGCAACAATATACATGCGCCACCTTGAAGATAACTGTGTATAAATAAATGATTGGAAAAACAAAAACCTAGAGAAAAGACTGAATATTTGAACAAAAAGATGAGATCTTTGACACAAAAAGGGCAGCCCGGTGAACAAAGCATCCCCGCGCAACGAGGTTCCGGGAAGTGTCCCACCCCAAGGGTGAAATGTAGGCAAACCTTATCCTGCATTTTTGAAAAGAGGCTGCTTCCAGGACTCGAACCCGTGCCCTCAAGGTCACACGGCAACACCTTAACCAATGCGCCAAGGCTCCCATTCTAAATAGATGATCTTTGACAAAAAAATGAATTCCATGCTCTAATAGTTAAGAAAGCAGATGCTAGGGTAGTTTGCTTCCCCAAAGGGGTTATTTTGAGTTACTGTTCTGTTCTTCTCTTGTAACCCCACCAAAAAAATCAAGATAAAATGATTACAGAAACAAAAACTCAGAGAGAGAAGACAGATTATATGAAAAGAAACAGAAGATGGATGACAAAAATAATTTGAATTCCTTGCTCCAATAGTATCGGGATCTATGCTACAACTACCTGAACTAAAGCAACTGCAACAATAAAAACAATTAAAGAGAGTAGAAGCTCACCTCCACAGACTGCTTGAATCCACAATGCTATTTCTATATAACAAAACAAAGTTTTATTTTTCAGTCCCTTGGGGTGGAATCTGAATCATCCTTGCCATAAACTAGAGGGAACTCCTCATACTGCTCTGAGGAGTAATGGTTATTGTCCCATAAGATCTTCAGACTAGGCATGGTACATGGATGGCCTGTCTTTGGGTCTGTAGGACACACAACTCGCTGCAATACTTAAGACCTGCAGAATCTCCTCGTCCGTCTCCTCCCCACAATTCGGGTCGACAGAATCCAGCAGCCCGCCGGCAGCTGCAAGCTGATTGATCCACTCCACTAAGTTTCCCTTTGAAGCTTCTCCGGTGAACTCCACGAAGACTTCTGTGGGTTTCTGTCCAGTCACCAGCTCCAGGAGCACGACCCCAAATGCAAAGACATCTTCCTTGGTGGTGGCGATGGGGCTGTGGGCGTACTCGGGCGGAAAGTGGCCGGGTTCTCCGAAAATCCCGTTTGCAAAGGGGATAGGGTCGGCGTCGGCGACGGTATCCGCCGCCGACGAACTGACGAGTCTCGGCAGGCCGAAGTCGATTATTCGGGCGTCTAAGTCTTCGTCGAGAAGAATGGCCTTGGAGGTTATCGTTTGGTGGAGAAATGGGGACTGGAGGCCGTGATGAAGCCAGGCGAGACCTCGAGCGGTGCGGACGGCGTTCCGAAGCCTGGCGGACCATTTCAGATTGTTGGCGGGTGATCTGAGGAAAGAGGATAGTGCGCCGTCGGGCATGTATTTGTAGACAAGTAATCGCTCGTCTTCAACCACGCAGAATCCGAGGAAGGCGACGAGGTTGGGACGACGGAGCTGGCTGATCCGGCCCATCTCCGACCGAAACTGCTTCTCTCCGACTCCGAGAGTGCAGCCATGGAGCCGCTTTACGGTGAGGGCGGAGCCGTCCGATAGCACCGCTTTGAAGGCGGTGCCGACGCGCTCGCACCCGGCGATTATGATGTGTTCCCGGTGGAAATTTCTGGTGGCCGATAGCAGATCGGATAACTTCACCTTCACGATCGGCTTCTGGAACAGTGAAACGGGGTCCAACCGGTTCTGCGACGCAGTAAGCCGATCAGCCCACAAGCTACCCTCCTCGCCGGAGATGTGTTTCCTGGTCTCCTTCCGGTCAGAGAAGAAGTAGCATCGCCAGACGAAGTAGGCGAGGGCGAGAGAGTCCAAGGAACCGAAGACGCCGGCGGCGATGATGATGAGTCCAGTGTGGGAGTGTGATCCACAACGGGACGAAAGGGGTTGGCCGCATAAGCCGTCGTTGGAATCAAAAGAGGAGGATGGGAAGGAAGCGGCGAGGGACGGGGGGATCTCGCCGGTCAGACGGTTGTTCGACAGTTCAAGTTCCCTGAGTCGGTCAAGGCCGGAGAGGGACGCGGGGATTTGGCCGGAGAGAGAGTTGGATGAGACATGAGAGGATGAGTTTCTTGAGGAAGATACAGTTAGACAGCTCGGGGAGGGGGATGCGTTATGATCTCAGCACGTGGCCACTACCAGCAACCACAAAACCCTGATGCCAACACTTGTTAATCATCCAAGTGAAAAGGCAAACGAAGTATTTAGAAAGTCATGATATGCACAGCTGTCCTCATCATATCAACACACGAGAAATATCAACATCAAAGAGAGCACACGAGAGGGGTGTGCAAAAATAATCTAATGGTTTGGATCAGTTTCAAATATGTTCGGTTCGAGTCCGGTTCTCATACTATCAGAACGGACAATTCAGTTCAGTTTCTGGTTTCAAGGGTTGGGTACTCAGAACCGACCCGAGAACCGACTATCAATCCTAAAGAAAATATTTTGAGACAACGATTATTGTCGTATTGCTAAAGAAAATATAGTCGTATTGCTAAAGAAAATAGTTGTGATACTGGTGTAGTTCTATGACTTCAATATTATAAATAGTCATTATTCAATCATTTTTAGGCATTGATAATGTGTTACAAGGAATCATGAGTTTGAATCATGAGTTTCGGAGGTTTATTTGCTCTGTATCTTTTTAGATACTCTGTTTTCATTGCTTGTGAACTTCAATCGAAATCATACAACTGTGTATGTCTCGGTGTTTGTCCGGTTAATTGTTTGTGTGGTGTAGCGAACATATTTTTCTTGATTTCAAGCATTTCATGCATTATTCTTTCTGGTGGTTTTTCTTTTGGTGGTTGTGCACATCCTGTGCACTGGTTTTTTCACATGGTATCAGAGCTACGTTGGTTTTAGCGGTGATTGCTAAGTTCCTTCGGAGAAGAAATTCGGTATACTGAAATGGAAGGCGCAGGCGGATATGCGAGGGGTCTTGGTATTGAGTTGCTGACGCAGATAAATTACAAGAAATGGAAATCGTGTATGGAAACCTACTTGTTGGGGGAAGATCTATGGGAGGTTGTTGGCGGTGATGAACAAGAGAAAGTTGTTGCGGCCGAGAATAACGGTCCGACGGTGAGGACTTGGAAGAAGACAAATGCGAAGGCTGAGTTTACGCTCAAATGTGCAATATCTCCGGACTTGTTTGATCATATCATCGGGTGCAAGTCGGCTTCAGAAATCTGGAAGTCGTTGGATGGTTTGTTCAACAAGAAAAATGTCGCAAGATTGCAGTTCCTAGAGAATGAGTTGGCGAAGGCCAATCAGGGGGAGTTGTCGATTTCAGTTTTTTCTTGAAGATGAAGAACCTCTGCGCGGAGATATCGGCGTTGGATCCGGATGAGCCGATCTCGGAGACTAAGTTGAAGAGGCATATTATTCGTGGTCTGTGGAAGGAGTATGTGCCCTTCATTACTTCAGTGCATGGGTGGGCTACTCATCCATCTTTATTGGAGTTTGAGAACTTGTTGGCTTCGCAGGAGAGCTTGGCAAGACAGATGTCTGGTTGCTCTATTTATGGGGGAGAAAGTGAGGTCATATTCTCAGGGAAGAAGAATTGGGACAGACGGAAGAAGAAGAACATGGGGGAAGGACCTTTTGCCTCATCACAGGGAGATGGAGACAAGTTTCCTCCAAGGTCTGATGGAGGGCAGAAAGGACTCAAATGCTTTAGGTGAAATAAACCAGGTCACTTTAAGAGAGACTGCAAGGTGAATCTCAAGTCAGGGCACGTAGAGGAGAAAGGAGAGGGATTCAAGGATGAAGAAGAATGGGGGAACTGTTTCTTGGCAGAAATGACGACAACGTCAGGTGGATGCCTTGACCTCCATAAATTTTCAGGACGACTGGATTGTTGATTCTGGGTGTGGTCATCACCTCACCGACGATGAATCAAAGTTCTCCTCCCTTCAGGTGTACGAAGGGAATGATGCTATTGTGACGGCGGATAATTCGGTGCATGCGGCGGAGAAGGAGGGGACAGTCACCTTGGGCAGTGAAGGAAGTGCACTCAAGCTGAAGAGTGTTTATCATGTGTCGGGGATGAAGAAGAACCTCTTCTCGGTGACCAATGCGGTAGATGCAGGCTACCATGTTCTGTTTAGGCCAAAAGAGGTAAAATTCTTGCGGAACTTCTCTTCTATGAAGACGGATATTACTCACACTGGACGGCGTGTGAAGGACTTGTTTGTGCTTTCTACAAATTCCTATGTGAACAGCATGAAGACAAATGACAGTGCAGTTATTTGGCATGAAAGGTTGGGTCATGTGTGGATGGATAAGTTGAAGGTTATGGTGGCAAGAGGTCTTGTGAAAGATCTAACTAGCTTATCTTCGTTTGGTGACGGTCATGTTTGTGAAGGGTGTCAATTTGGGAAAGCACATCGCCTCCCATTTGACAACTCTTTCCAGGAGCAAGGCGCCATTGGACTGTATTCATGGTGACTTGATGGGACCGTGCGCCACACCCACATACTCAGGAAATCGGTACATGCGTGTACTTATGGATGACTTTTCACGGTACACATGGGTGTATTTTGTGAAAGAAAAGTCGGAGGTATTCAAGAAGTTCATGGAGTTCAAGGAAAAAGTTGAAGGCGTGCTGAAATTGCGGATAAAAAAGCTGAGAACGGACATCGGAGGGGAGTTTACCTCTAACGAGTTCTCTATTTTTCGCTGGAAGCACGGTATCAGATGGGAGTAGTCCTGTGCCCACACTCCACAACAAAATGGAGTGACAGAGAGAAAGATTCGGCACTTGGCGGAAACGTGCAAGTGTTGGTTGCATGCGTAGGGCATACCCAAAGCCTTATGGGCGGAGGGAATGGCTTGTGCGACGCATGTCATCAACAGGTTGCCGCAAAGTCCGATTGAGCTAAAGTTTCCACACGAGATGATGTTTGGAGAGAAGCCGAGTGTGAAGCACTTGTGGGTGTTTGGAGCTACTTGTTTTGTGCACGTTTCGGATGCTCTCAGAACCAAGTTGGATGCGAAGGCACGAAAATGCATATTCATTGGCTATGATGAGCGGAAGAAAGAGTGGAAGTGCATGGATCTGCAAACACACTGGTTCATCGTCTCTCGTGATGTGATATTTGATGAGCTGATTTCATATCAGGGAGCTTCTACTATTGCTTTGGAGGAGAGTGCGGGAGGAAGAAGAGAAGGAAGGAGTGATATTGGGAGAGTGGCTGAAGACTCCTCGGTGGAGTTGCCTTTGTCTCCAGGTGCTCCAAATTCATCAGGCTCTAGTTCAGGTGCTTCGGGTTCTGGAAGCAGGGGGAGCAATGCTCCAAATTATTCTGGCGGAGGAGGTGATGGTAATGATGATGTTGAAGCGGTGGAGAGTGGTCCGACTTTGCGGAGGTCGAAGAGGACTATCGTTCCACCGGCTCGCTACAGAGAAGGTAATCTTGTTAGTATGTGTTTGTGCTTTTTTGCAGGACCTCTTGACGAGCGGGAACCGTCATGTTTTGAGGAAGCCACTGGAGTGAAGGAGTGGGAGAATGCCATGGCCGAGGAGATGGAAGCTCTCAGGAAGAATGAGACTTGAGATCTTGTGCCCAAGTTGGATGGCATTACTCCTGTCACTTGCAAGTGAGTTTACAAGGTAAAGAAGAAGGCGGATTGTAGCATAGAGCGATACAAGGCTCGCCTTTTGCTCGGAGTTTTTCATAGCAGTACGGAGAAGATTATGAGGAGACATTCAGCCCAGTGGCAAAGATGACTTCGGTATGGGTGGTGATTGCGTTGGCGGCGAGCCAAGGTTGGAAGTTGTGGCAACTCGACGTGAAGAACGCTTTTCTTTATGGCGAGATTGACAAAGATATTTTCATGGAGCAAGCACCCAGGTATGTGTTCAAGTCACATCTGGAGCATGTATGTAAGCTGAAGAAAGCTCTATATGGTTTGAAACATGCGCCTCAAGCTTGGTTTGGGAAGATAGCAGAGTACTTGTTGTTTTGCAGGTATTATGCTTCGGACTCCAACTTGAGCCTATTTGTGAAGAAGAAGGGTAGACTTCACGTGCTCGTACTGTTGTATGTTGACGACAAGATCGTGATAGGAAATAACGACGGAGAGGTGGCAATGCTTAGGACGGAGCTATCAATCCGGTTCGAAATGAAGGATTTGGGGGAGCTACATCATTTCCTTGGTATTGAAGTGGAGAGCAAGAAGAGCGGGGTGCTGATTTCTCAGAAGGCCTATGCGGAGCGGATCGTGAAGAGATTCAGTATGGCAGATGGGAAGCGTTGCTCTACCCCACTTGAAGTTGGAGTGAAACTTCGTCGAGATGAGGGAAGGATCTTGCCAGATCCTAAGCCCTTTCGGGCTCTGGTGGGTAGCTTGATTTATTTGACAATTACACGGCCAGATATCTCTTTGCGGTTGGCCGAGTGAGCCGTTATATGCAAGAGCCTAGGAAACCTCATCTGGAGGCGGCGAAGGGGATTCTAAAATATGTCAAGTCAACCTCGGATATGGGGTTGCTGTTTGGAAGAGACATCAGCTTCAGCTTACATGGATTCACGGATGCCGACTTTGGCGGAGATGCTGACGATCGGAAGTCGATGTCGGGGTATGTCTTCATGTGCGGTTCAGCGGCGATCTCGTGGTGTAGTAAGAAGCATGACTCGGTGTCCATCTCCACCACTGAGGCAGAGTACAAGGCGTCGTCCTTGGCGGCTCAGGAATGCATTTGGCTGCATAGGTTGGTGGAGGATGTTTATGAAAAGGTTCGCAGTCCTACTTTGCTCCGCGGCGACAACAAAAGTGCACTCAAACTTGTTATGAATCTGGTTTGTCACGCGCGGACAAAGCACATCGAAATCGAGCACCACTTTATTCGGGAGAAAGTACTTGATGGATCTCTTGTCGTGGAGTATGTTCGGAGTCAAGACAACGTCGCCGACATCTTCACGAAACCTCTGTCCATGGGGTCGTTTGAGCGCCTTCGCGGGCTGCTCGGACTGGTATCTCGATTTCACTTCCAGGGGGAGTGTTGAAATTTGGAAGTGCAATTAGTATATATAATTATATATCATATATTTGCGGCAGGTTTCCCCTCTCCATTCAACGCATAATCATCATGCGCCGACTTCTCCTCTCTCCATTCAGCGCATATCTTTTATTCGACCCACTGCGTATGTTTGGCAATGGTCTCGACGCATGCATCGACTTCTCTCTATTCTTTTCGACGCATGTCATGTTGCGTGGATTTCCCTGCTCCTCCTCTCGACGCTGCTTGGATATGTATATATGCATGTTTTCAAAATGCCTTAGACGTATAATTCCTCTCTCCCGTGATCAACCCCGCCGCAGCTTTCCTGTGAAGAAATTTTAGAGAGAGAAACCTTCTCTCTTCATTTCGCCGCCGTGTGACCTCCGTTTTCAGAGATTGTTGATTCTACGGCGTTGCCCTCGTCAAGGAGTTCGTTGATGTGTGGTTCTTGAAGTGGCATTTTGCTCGCACGGGGCCGTAGAGGGTGTTGAAGGTTTCAGAGGTTTATTTGCTCTGTATCTTTTTAGATTCTCTGCTTTCATTTCTTGTGGACTTCAATCGGAATCATACAACTGTGTATGTCTCAGTGTATGTCCGGTTAATTGTTTGTGTGGTGTAGCGAACTTATTTTTCTTAATTTTCTGGTGGTTTTTCTTCTGGTGGTTGTGCACATCCTGGGCACTGGGTTTTTCACAGCCACAACTCAACAAATTACAGAACTTCGTGAAGGTTTATACGCAAAAGAGACCATTCTGATCCAACAAATTGTGGATACATGGACATAATCTTCCGACAAGATTGACACATTGCGTAATGATATGATGAACAAATTCAAGAAAATGCAACAATCGGTGGAGCAATTAAGTTCGAGATCAGCATACATGGAGATAGTCAATCTTCTTCGAATGGAGTTCTTGGACATTCCCCGAATTCCACACATACTCAGGTCGTTTCTCACAATTTACCTTCCGAAATTAAATGCCCACGTTTTAGCAATGGTGATCTCACCGATTGGCTTTATAATTTACATCTTTATTTTCAATATCATGATACTGTTGGGCTAGAGAGCACAAAAGCCCGACCAGAACACCTGCAAATTAGTTCGAGCAAGTATCTGCACGTCCGCTTAGCGGTATGCCGATACACAACCAAAACACAGCACAAAATAACAGTAATAAAAAGGTGACACACAGATATAACGTGGAAACCCAATAGGGTAAAAACCACGGGACGATCGGAGTCCAACCCGGAAAGCCGCCACTAAAAATGTGTAAAACAGATAGGCAATTACAAGGCTTTCCCTCCTCGATCCACACAGGATCTTCACCAACTTCGCACCACACAATAATACACAATAAACAGTAGCAAGAAAATTGCAAGTTACCGACAGTGGCCGACGAGACGGATTACACAAATCCTCTCCAAGATGCCTCTTCGAATACTTGCCAAAGTCTGCTCCAGATCCAATCCGTGTATGCGAAGTATTCCTCGTCAACGTCGCAGAGACGTCCGAAAGCTCTTCCCAAATCAAGACGCTTGCCACAAAGGCCTCTCTAAGAACTCTTTCAATGCTTGAGATAGGAGATGAGTGGATGCCTTACCCCTCCTCCTTCATGCCTATTTATAGGCCAAAACCAAGGGGTAGATGGTGGTAGATGGCATGTGGAGGAAGCTTCCTTGAAGCTTCCATGAAGCTTTCATGAAGCTTCCCTCGGTCAAAGAACACATGTCAAATAATATGAAGCTTCCTTTGGCCACCTTCCTAGAAGCTTCCTTTAAGAGCACATGTTGACTTCCCCTCTTTCCAGGAAGCTTCCTTCAAGTCAAAGACGGCTAGCCTCTTTTCACACTTAGGAGAAAATACCTCATCAAATCTCCCCCTTTTCGACTAAGTGAAAAATGTGTCATTCTAATAATCTTCATTTGGTAAGACCTTCATGTCTCCTCCATATGTCGATAGATCCAGCGCCACCCAGTTCGAGTTAGTAAAACTCGAATCCACAGTTTTCTCCACAAAGGACGGGAACTGCACCCAACAATTTATCCCCTTTCACATCAAGGCAGAAGAAACCGCCATTCCGGCGATTCTAACGCAATGCTCGAACTTCCCCCTTGGCACTGTCTTGGTCAGCATGTCTGCCCCATTGTCATCAGTGTGCACCTTCTGAAGATCAAGCTCCTTCTGCTCCAGGACATCTCGTATCCAATGATACCGAGTGTCGATGTGCTTCGACCTCGAGTGAAACGTGGGGTTCTTCCCTAGGTGGATAGCGCTCTGACTGTCACACAAGAGTGTGTATCGGTCCTGAGTGAATCCAAGTTCTTTGATGAACCTCTTCATCCAAAGCAACTCTTTCCCAGCCTCAGTAACCGCAATGAACTCAGCCTCCGTGGTAGACAGTGCAACACACTTCTGCAGTCTCGACGCCCACGAGACAGCTCCTCCTGCAAAAAGAATCATGTACCCTGACGTCGACCTCCTAGAATCCAAATCTCCAGCCATGTCCGCATCAGTGTAGCCCAACAGCTCTGGCTCACTGCCTCCAAATCTCAGCGTCAAGTTTGACGTCCCCTGTAAGTACCTTAAAATCCATTTCACCGCGCTCCAATGTTCTCTCCCAGGATTGGAGAGAAATCTACTGACGGTCCCGACCGCATGCGCAATGTCTGGACGTGTACACACCATCACATACATAAGGCTCCCAACTGCAGATGCATACGGAACCTTCTGCATCTCCTCGATCTCCTCGGGTGTGCTGGGGCACTGATCAGCGGTAAGTCTGAAGTGAGCTGCAAGAGGCACGCTCATCTTCTTCGCCTGATCCATATCAAATCTCTGCAACACCTTGCGGATATACCGCTCCTGTGATATCCAGAGCAATCTGGCTCCCCTGTCTCTGCGAATGTGCATCCCTAGAATGGTCTTCGCAACACCCAGATCCTTCATCTCAAAGGCGGAACTCAACTGCCCCTTCAACTCAGCAATACGAGCAGTGTTCCTCCCGACGATCAACATATCGTCCACATACAACAGCAGAATCACAAAATCCTCTGGAGCATACTCCTTGATGAACACACAGTGGTCAAGGGTGGTCCTCCTAAAGCCGATCTCCTCAATAAAGGAATCAAACTTCCTATACCATTGTCGTGGGGCTTGCTTCAGGCCATACAAACTTTTCTGCAAGCGGCACACCAGACCTTCCTTCCCTTTGACACTGAAGCCCTCAGGCTGATCCATGTATAGCTCCTCCTCAAGATCGCCATGCAGAAAGGCGGTCTTGACATCCATCTGCTCTATCTCCAAGTCTAGCCTCGCAGCAAGGCCAAGTACCACACGAATAGATGACATCTTCACCACAGGTGAGAAGATCTCATCGAAGTCAACACCCTGTCGCTGACCAAAGCCCTTCATCACCAGCCTGGCCTTGTATCTGGGAGGTGTAGAGGAATCTCCCTGCTTCACCCTGAAAATCCACCGATTCTTCAAGGCCTTCTTGCCCTTAGGCAGTCTCACCAGATCATACGTGTGGTTCTTCTGCAGCGACTGCATCTCCTCCTGCATAGCAGCCATCCACTGACGCTTCTCAGCACTCTCCACAGCCTCATCATAGTTCTCAGGCTCCCCCGCATCAGTCAGCAGTATAAACTCTGATGCAGAATATCTGGCGGACGGGTGCCTGGCACGATCTGATCTTCGCAAGGCAGGCTCAGGGGCTAGTGCAGGCACATCATCAGCAATGTCCTCAGCGACTCCTGGTTCACCATCAGTGGTGATATCATGATCCGGAAGGGTATCAGTACCCTGTGCTGGCTCAGGCTCAGCAGCCTCCTCAACGTCATCATCTCCAACCATAGGTGACTCTGCAGCAGCACGAAAGTCAACCTCCAACTCAACAGTCCCCTCAGGATCACCAACAGTCTGATCCTCACAGAACACAACATCCCAGCTACGTACAAGCTTCTTCTCAACTGGATCAAAGAACCCGTACCCAAACTCTCCACTATAGCCGTACCCCAAGAAAATACACTGGCGGGTCTTCGAATCCAACTTCGATCTCTCGTCCCTGGGGACGTGCACAAAGGCTTTGCAGCCAAATACCCGCAAGTGACTGTAAGAGGGGTCTTTCCCATACCAGACCCTATCTGGGACATCCTCCTGAAGAGCTGAACTCGGCGAGAGGTTGATGACATGCGCTGCAGTAAGAAGAGCCTCGCCCCAAAACATCCCTGGCAGCTTCGACTCAGATAGCATGCACCGAATCCTCTCCATCAGTGTCCGATTCATCCTCTCAGCTACGCCATTCAGCTGCGGCGTCTTCGGTGGGGTCTTCTCATGTCTAATGCCATGGTCTCTACAGTACTCGTCAAACGGACCAATGTACTCTCCCCCGTTATCGGACCTGATGCATCTCAGTTTCTTCCCAGACTGTCTCTCCACCTCAGCGTGGAATCTCCTGAAAGTATCGAGGACCTGATCTTTGGTCTTGATAGCATAGACCCAAAGCTTCCTCGAGTGATCATCAATGAAGGTAACAAAGTATGAAGCACCTCCTCTAGTCTGGACCTTCAGTGGTCCGCAAACGTCTGTGTGAACTAGCTCCAACGACTCCGATCTCCTGGTGGACGTGTGGCTGTGAAATGAAATCCTGTTCTGTTTCCCAGCCATACAGTGGTCGCACCTCTCCAAGTGATCACCAGAAATATCACTAATTAGCTTCTTCTTTGCTAGGCATCCCAAACCCTTCTGGCTAATGTGTGCCAGCCTCCTATGCCATAAGGAAGTGGATGCCTCGTCCCTAACGGAGTTGGCCTGAACAGCTTCAGGCCTCCCCTCCATGTAGTACAGTCCAGAATCTCTATAACCTCGGGCCATCACAAGTGATCCCCTGATCAGCTTGCAGAAATCTCCTCCAAAGATGCCCAAGTGTCCTTCGTCTCCAAGTTTGCCGACCGATATCAGATTGAAGCGAATATCTGGCACATGCCGTACATCCCTCAGCACTAGTAGGGCTCCAGTACTCGTCTTCAGATGCATGTCTCCACGCCCAATCACCTTGGACGTATCCCCATTGCCCATCTTCAACACCCCACAGTCATGAGTGGTGTAGGTGGCAAATAACTCCCTGTTGTGGGAGACATGCGCAGAAGCTCCAGTATCAACGATCCAGGACTGGTCATCACACGCGAGAGCGGCAGTGACGTCGTCGCCAATAATAATGACGTCGTCCTCCTCAGTCGAAACAGTGGCCGCCGTGTGACCCTCATCATTGCCTTCAGTGGCAATCCCCTTCTTCTTCTGATCGTTCTTTAAGGAATAGCAGAACTTCTTGATGTGACCCTTCTTATGGCAGTAGTGGCATTCCACGTTCTGATAACGTGACTTCGACTTGCCCCTACTCTGACTCCTGTCTTCCTTCCTTCCTCGGCTTTTACTCCTTCCTCTCCCCCTGGACTCAGTATAAAGAACATCAGCTCGTGAAGAAGAGACTGAAGTCCCCTGAGACTTTCGTCTCACCTCCTCATTCAAGATCCCACTCTTGGTGATTTCCATGGAAACAATCCCCTGGGGGGAAGAATTGATCAGAGAAACTCTGACCATCTCCCACGAGTCTGGAAGTGACTTGAGTAGCCACAAAGCATTCACTTCGTCTTCAAACGTCACCTTCATAGCAGTCAGACGATCAATAATTCCCTGGAACTCGTTGACATGATCCAAAATGGGTGAGCCATCTCGGTATCTGAACTCTCCAAGCTTCTTCAGCAAATACAGCTTGTTGATGCCCGTGCTCTTGGCATACAACATCTCGAGAGTCTTCCACAAAGTCTTCGCATCAGTGATGCTAGCCACATGGTTGTAGACGTTCGGCTCCACGAACCGTCTAATGAACCCACACAGCTTCCGATGCTCCACCTTTCACTTTGCCGCATCCATGTCCTTTGGCATCTCCTCAAAGATAGGAGCATGCCAACCCTTCACGTATATCAGATCCTCCATCAGAAGATGCCAATGGTGATAGTTTGCGCTGTTTAGTTTTACCATTTGCTCGGAGCCTAAACCTGAAGTGGACTCCATTATGCTCTGTCACTGATCGGACTGACCTCAGTTCTCTGAGCCGACTATTTCCAAGAAAGGAATCAAAGAGGACAGGGAGCGGACCAATGGTCGTCACCCACCGCACCCGATCACTAACTCGAAATATCCGATCGGCTCGTCTCGAATCCCAAATAGGTCAGCCCAATGACTGCGCTGATAATGAACCTAGCTCTGATACCACTTGTTGGGCTAGAGAGCACAAAAGCCCGACCAGAACACCTGCAAATTAGTTCGAGCAAGTATCTGCACATCCGCTTAGCGGTATGCCGATACACAACCAAAACACAGCACAAAATAACAGTAATAAAAAGGTGACACACAGATATAACGTGGAAACCCAATAGGGTAAAAACCACGGGACGATCGGAGTCCAACCCGGAAAGCCGCCACTAAAAATGTGTAAAACAGATAGGCAATTACAAGGCTTTCCCTCCTCGATCCACACAGGATCTTCACCAACTTCGCACCACACAATAATACACAATAAACAGTAGCAAGAAAATTGCAAGTTACCGACAGTGGCCGACGAGACGGATTACACAAATCCTCTCCAAGATGCCTCTTCGAATACTTGCCAAAGTCTGCTCCAGATCCAATCCGTGTATGCGAAGTATTCCTCGTCAACGTCGCAGAGACGTCCGAAAGCTCTTCCCAAATCAAGACGCTTGCCACAAAGGCCTCTCTAAGAACTCTTTCAATGCTTGAGATAGGAGATGAGTGGATGCCTTACCCCTCCTCCTTCATGCCTATTTATAGGCCAAAACCAAGGGGTAGATGGTGGTAGATGGCATGTGGAGGAAGCTTCCTTGAAGCTTCCATGAAGCTTTCATGAAGCTTCCCTCGGTCAAAGAACACATGTCAAATAATATGAAGCTTCCTTTGACCACCTTCCTAGAAGCTTCCTTTAAGAGCACATGTTGACTTCCCCTCTTTCCAGGAAGCTTCCTTCAAGTCAAAGACGGCTAGCCTCTTTTCACACTTAGGAGAAAATACCTCATCAGATACCAACCCTCACGATTTTCTATTGCTCGCTGCATGTCATCTTGATCGCCCAAATATTACATTTCAGTTATTTGTAGATGCGATTACCAAACGTTTTGGACCATCATCGTATGATGACCCAGCGGGTAACCTCACTAAATTGCTACATACAACCACCATTTTAAAATATAAAACACAATTTGAAGAACAATTAACACGGGTTCGAGGCCTTGCACAATTTTTTGTAACAAGCATTTTCATCTCAGGTCTTAAGACGAGTATTAAAAGCGTAGTTAAAATGCAACGACCAACGGACCTTCAGGACGCGCGCGTACGCTTTAGCTAGAATGGTTGAAGACCAAGAATTGGAACTTAATTCTTTATCACCTGCACTACCACGACTAGACTTTCCTAAATCAACTACAATAACAGATCACAACCCTAGACCTCAATTTCCCCCTTTACAGTGGCACCCTGTTCATCAAGATTCGATAATCAAAAATCAAATACCACCAAAATTTTCTATTCGACGGCAATCTGCAGCCGAACGACAACGCCGTCGTGAACAAGCAATTGTAACGACAAATATACATTTGGTCACAAATGAAAAGGTTCGGGCACACTTCTGTATTTCCAGGGAACAGATGAACCTGATGACCCCGAGGAAAACACAGAGGAACCACTTCAGGAAGCAATTGACAATAACAACTCAGTTTGTTTTTATGTACTCACGGGTGAACCGCCGGGACAATGTTTTAGGGTGACCTCGTACATACATAAACATCCACTGGAAACACTTATAGACAGTGGTAGTTCCCTAGACCCGCCCCCTAGACCCTCCCCTGCCAATGTCGTGACCTGAGTTCTACCGTGCATGACACTATGGGCCCTCGTGCATTGTCGCGGTTGGGATACTGTCGCAATTGGCTATAGGGGCGGAGCCCCGTCCTGCCACTCACATGCATGTATATATGAATGAGATGCTCAAGAACTGTGATGAGGGAATTTCACATTAATCTTTGCTTTTGACATTCTTAACCCTGGTTGGATTTTGTTGCTGCTAGAAGCATATGCTCTTCCTCAATAAATGTGGAATGAATATATTCTCTCATTTTCTCGGACTTTTGGCATTTTGCATCCCCCCCCCCCCCCCCCCCCCTCCCCCCAATTAAGGGGCTTTGACACTTTGCGCCCTATCTTTTAATTTTTGGCACTTTGCATCCTCCAAAACACCAAATGCACCCTGACTTTATTTAACTCCTCTATTCTAATTTAATAAAAGCCCTGATTGATTGAAGGAGAGGTATTTTGGTCCGGATTTAATAGAGTGATTTAAATTCACCAAAGGCACCCTTGCCTTATAATTGTTTATTTAGGGCCCCACACCCTCCAAATTCGGATTTAATAGAGTGATTAGGCTTCATTTGGCGCGGCGTTTTGCTCCGGCGGCGAAAGAAGACGGCAGGCTGTTGGAACCGGAGGGGGGAGGCCGCAGCTCGAAATGGAGCGTTACCAGCAAACAACATATGGTTCTTCAACATACAAAATAGCAGAATTGTAAGATAGTTATAAATTCATTTCACAAATCACAAAAAGTTTTATTACGATCATATAAATCCGATGTAGTCTTCATAACATTCCGGCTCACCTGCGAAGAACACAAATTAATTATGTTAGCAATTTTATCTAAATTCCAACAACTTAAAATATTTATTTGCTACTACTTGGAAAATTAGAATGTGATGGTTCACCTAATGCATTGGTCTCAACGTCGGCATTTGAACGTGCGATCTTTTTCTTTACCTAAATGGAAGTAGAAATTAATCAACATATTTTTGCAACAATGAATGTAATATGGTAATATAACAATGTAATTGAACTAACCGGTAGCTTTAATCTTGCAGTTGATTTTGTGGACAATGTTGGTTCGTTGTTTTTGGAGGATTGACCACAACTCTTTTTGTTATGTCCAGTTGATGGGTCCTCATCTATTTTGTAGAGAAATCCGGGTTGCATTTAGCCAAAAACCAAACTCCCCACTAAGATGGTGGGGGCATGGGCAAGAAAGAGGAGGAAACCGCCCGTAACCACTAAAAAAAATCGCCGCAACCACCGCACGAAGCCGCGCACGGCACCGCACGGAACCGCGCGGCGACACCGTGCGCGGCACCGTGTGCCCGGCGCCGCACGGTGCCGCGCGCCTAACGCCGCGCGGTGCGTGCAGCGACACCGCGCGGCGACACCGTGCGCGGCACTACGCGCCCGGCACCGCGGTGCCGCGCGCCCAGTGCCGCGCAGCGGCACCGCGCGGTGCCGCACGACGGCACCGTGCGCGGCACCACGCGCCCGGCACCGCGCGGTACCGCCCGCCACCTCGCGTGGCCGGGCGGTGGGCGCGGTGCCGGCCGGCCTCCCTCGCCGCCGAGCACACTCTCCGGCCCCTCTCGTCTCATCCTCGGTCGGCCTCCCTTGACCAATGGGCGCGCTCGCCCGACCTCTCCCACCTCATTCGGCGGAGAAGACGAGGACGATCAAGGCAAATCCCGCTAAACCTGTAACCGCCCATCATGGGGTGCAAATAGTGAAACTCTCCATCATGGGGTGCAAATAGTGAAACTCCACATCATGGGTGCAAATAGTGAAAATCCTCCAACATGGGGATATAAATGGTAAAAACCTTCATCCGGTCTGCGTCTAGCAAATAATATGGTTACGGTGTGCGCGTAACCATATCCGTCATGTGACTACATATCATTCATATGAACTCATATCATCCTAAAAACTATACAAATTGGTGTGCGCATAGCCATATTCATGATAAATGTGCATATAACACATAAATTGGTTATGGTGTGCGGATAGCCGTCCTAACCACCATAACCACCCTCAAAAGCTATAAAAGGAACCCCAGGGCTTCATTTCAGGGGGCTTGGAATTTTCTTGACGGGAGAGAGCTCTCTGGAATTCCTTTGAAGATCTTCATCAGCATTCGAAGATCTCCTCCGGAACTTGAAGATCTTCATCAACATTCGAAGATTTCCTTCGGAACCCGAAGATCTCCTTTGGAACCGGAAGATCTCCTTCAACGTTTGAAGACCTTCATCAGCACGCAAAGACCTCCTTCAACCTTCGAAGTACTCCTTCGTCGCTTGAAGACCCCCGTCGTCGCTTGAAGATCTCCTGCAAACTCTGAAGACTCCTCAAGAAGAAGAAAGTACTTAGTTTTTCTGAGAGGTGGCATGTCACCCTCAGAAGCCTTCATTCAAATTACAATTGTAACGGGAGCGGCCTGTCGCCCCCGATTCTCGCACCATTACTTGTAACGCTCCACCATATAGTAAAATTTGGTCGGCGCTGATCCGACCACGTAGTTTTTCACCCTTTCCGGGTTTTCCACGGTAAAAACGTCCTCTTGCCACCTGTTCGTTCTCTCTGTGACTGTTTGTGCGCTCGGTTCACTCTCGGGCTAAGACGGTTCGATTCGCCCGGTCTGAAAGAACGTTGAGCGACCCGCAACAGTTTGGCGCCGTCTGTGGGAAAGGTGTTCCCCAAACTCTGCAAAAGTTTTTCGAAGACAGTGTTCGCCTCATGGCAATACTCGTGACTAACAGCAATGGCAAGAAGAAGTGCTCGCACCACTGATGGTTCCATCCCTGAAGGACGCGTCGATCCCGCTCCATTCCACTCACTCATCAACGCACCTCCTGCCGAAGTTCCTTTAGCACCGGTTGCCGCGCTAGAAGGGCGTGTACGCCAGATGGAAGAACATCAAACTGAAATGCTGGCTCTTCTCAGAAACCTCGGAGTCCCGCAAGGTCCTGCTCCACCTGCCGCTCCAGTCATCCCGCCTCCCTTGGTCCCTGATCACGCTCCATTGGGAGAAGCTGCTCAAGAAGAAGAAACATACGAAGAAGAATATCGGATGCTGCCAGCTCCGCGCATCCAGTCCGCCCCGCCAGGGGAGCTAGAGGAGAACCCCTTCACCGCCAGCAAGGAGGAGTAGGAATCGAGCAAGCCATAGGAAGGCCCACTCGCGAGGAGATACGCGACGTGATAGCTGAAGAGTACGGACAGGCCGGACACCGGGGCATCTTCGCCCTCCGCCCCCTATGTCACAACCCGCATTTTCCCACCATAAATGTTACATCAGAGTGAAGGGGAAACTACGCGCTGCGATGCCCCGTCATGGAGGGGACAACCCCTGACGCTCAGGCAAACCGATAAACAACATTTCAAACAATAAGATGTTTCTTTATTGAAGAGAATCATAGGTTTTTAGCTTTGGACCGTGTCCCTCGGTCAGTGGCTCATGTAGTCCACAAGTAAAAGAAAGTATTTTACGCAGCAGAATATATGATTTCTTTACATAAATACAAGTTTGATGACATAATTATATTTATACTTAAAGAGGTATAAGGAATCGTTTGATACGCTTTAAGAGGTAGTAAGTTTATGCATAAATTGTGCCATTAATATAAGGATGCAGCTTATATATATATATATACTTTAAAGTATCTACTAAGCATCCTAACATAAAACCGTTCCCAAGAGCATATGAATATAAACAGAGCGGAGATAAAAAAAAAACTAAAGCATAAGCAAGGCACTAAGGGCGCCAACAACTGACACGAACCCATAGCAGTCAAAGTTAGATGATATACAAAGTAAAGTCAAGTACAACTCCTCGCCAGAGAAAAGAAAACAAGAGTATCAGCACGCCGTCCAGCAGGAGCAAAACCCTGGAGTAGCACGGCTAAGTACCTGAACCTGAAGCATTCAAAACCGAAGAATGCCTCAGCCCAAAGCGGGTGCAAGCAAACCAGAGAGAAAGAAATCTGACAATCATAAGTAATGTCAACTCGGAGTGCATCGAACGCACAGATTTTTCCCAAATGTTATTACATGATGAGGTGAGGAATGTGATGGCGAACACGACGGTGTCACTACCATCTCGCATTCAAACATTGTTGCGGAGGCGGAACACATCGGGTCACCGACCTTCCAACAGACAAAATAGAAACAAGGTATCGTGGTGGCGGACCTACCGAGTCACTCTCCATCCAACGACCCAAAATAATGCTTTCCCCATCATATAATAACATAACCCCACTAACGGGTATCACCTCTCGGAAGAAACAAGCCTTCTCACGATCTTTCGAAAATGGCAACCACGGTCCCCAGGTATATCTATTGAACTAAAGGGTACAGGGACCTTCTGACGTATACCGACAACATGACATGACATGACGATCACACTTGGAGCTGGGGGGCACAAAACAAGGAAGAGGAGCTACCGCCGGCGCTAGCTAGCTAGCGCTGGCGCTAGCTCCCTCTCGTGGAATCCCGACGAATTCCACGAGATTTCACGGGATAAGGGTCTCCCGACGAATTTATGAAAAATTCGTCGAGTTTACACGGGACATTTTGACGAATCTGACTTAAACGATTTCCTGGGTTGACCCATGAAGTCCCGACGAATTTCGTCGGATGTTCACGGGATCATCCCGACGAATTCCACGAGATTTCACGTATTTCACGGGTTTTCACGGGAGGTTTCGACGAATTGCAGTAAAAAGTTGGGTTTTCACATTTTTTTTAAAGCCGTTTCGACGATCTAACCTATCCTAACACTTGCTGCAGCATAACTAAACATAATTTCGAATATTTTTGAGTATAAACACCCAGATCGACGATAAAAAACGATAAAAATGATAAAAACAACCATAGAAGGATAAACATCAGATTTTTATCACCTAAAATAGAAACAAGGAAGGTCCAGACAGAAATGGAGATCTACTTGCCTTAAATCGCCGATGAATCACCGTTGCTCGCTACGAAAAGCACCTAGCCGGAAAGCCCTCGCCGAGAGCTTTTGATTTCCGGCCTCCGATGAGAAATCTAGCCGCTGACGGGAGAGAAATCACCTCCAAAGCACCCGTTTCACCCTTTCTCTCTCTAAACTCAACTTTCTCTTTTTCTGAACTCAGTACAGTCTCAATGGCGTGAAGAAGAAGAAGAAGAAGAAGAGATTTTTTTTTCTTTCATAAAGGGGGCACACTCTCCCAGGTCGTTATTCTTTTGATAAGATAAAATATATATATATACATTTTTATATAAAATCTGGGAACTCTCTTGACAAAGGAATTATATATTTTGACAAAATACATGTGTTTTATATATGTATTATATTGAAAACTTAAGTTCATTTTATATTACTCTTTTACGAAAGTTGCCCACTCCTAAGGTTATTAATATTATTAAAGCTGTATAATTTAACTTTATTATTTCAAAATAACTACGAGTACGAGATACACGCTCCCTCGAACACGAAATGGTAACGCCCGAACTAAAACGGACCGCACACGGGGAAACTCGAAAATCGGGGGCGTTACAGCCACCCCACCTTCAAAAAAGTTTCGCCCCGAAACTTTCGACATAACATACAGAACAAAGGAATGAACGGAAGATAAACAGTACTAAAAGAGAGTACTTACCGAAGAAGCTACACGAATAACTGAGGGTGAGATTCCCTCATAGCCGACTCTAACTCCCAAGTCGCGCTTCGAACATCCTGATTGCTCCACAGGACCTTTACCATGGGAATGACTTTTCTTCGCAGCACCTTATCTTGCTTCTCCAGAATACGGACCGGCTCTTCTACAATCGTGAGATTAGGTTGCAGTGCAGGCACTGAATTCAGAACTTACCGCTCATTCGGAACACACTTCCTCAACTGGCTCACGTGGAACACATCGTGCACACCAGGGCAGGAATCGGGCAACAGAAGCCTGTAAGCAGCAACCCCAATACGCTCAATAATCTGAAACGGCCCAACGTATCTCGGATCTAATTTATGATTCTTCCCAAATCGCTTCACTCTGGCCATCGGCGATACTTTCAGAAAAACCAAGTCGTTCAGAGCAAATTCCAATTCAGTCCTTCGCCGATTGGCATACTTTTCACACCGCTCTTGAGCTATGCGGAGCTTTTCTCTAATCTGAGATACCGAGATACTCATTTCTTCTAGAGCTTCAGGTCCAAGCACTGGTTCCTCACCAACTTCTGCCCAAAACAACGGTGTACGACACCGTCTTCCATATAAGGCCTCGAACTGAGCCATCTGCAAACTCTCCTGATAGCTGTTATTATAAGCAAACTCCATCAGCCCAAGCCTTTCGTCCCAGGCTCCTCCGTGCTCCAAAATATAACAGCGAATCATATCCTCGATAATCTGATTCACCCTTTCTGTCTGACCATTCGTTTGCGGGTGATACGCCGTAGAATATCGCAGATCGGTACCCAAAGCACCCTGCAAACTCTGCCAAAAGCGAGACATAAACCTTGAATCTCGATCAGAGATTATGCTCACTGGCACTCCATGCAATCTGATCACCTCTTGCAGGTATAAAGATGCGATTTTCTCCATCGAGTAACTGATCTTAAATGGTATGAAGTGTGCGCACTTGGTCAAACGATCGACAACTACCCACACCGAATCATGTCCACGAGGGGACCTCGGCAATCCAGTAATGAAATCCATCGATAAACTTTCCCATTTCCACATCGGGATATCTAACGGTACCAGCTTTCCTCCGGGCCTCTGGTGACTGGCTTTCACACGCTGGCAGGTATAGCATTTAGCCACGAACATCGCAATGTCCTTCTTCATTCCAGGCCACCAAACAATCTTCTTCAAGTCAAGATACATTTTTGTCGAACCCGGATGGTACGCCAAACTAGATTCATGAGCCTCCTCACAAATCTTCTCCCGAATTTCATCCACCGCAGGGATACAGAATCGGCCACGATACTTCAACGTGCCTTCTCGATCAATCGAAAAGTCTGGCAGTTCATCATTTTCAGTTCTACCGCGCAGATGTTGCAAATCTGGATCTTCCTTTTGATGTAATCTCGTAAGAGTTATCCATGAAGGCTCGGCCGCTTCCACAGAAGATAACCCATCCTTGGGTTTCACAGCAATATTCATCAGGTAAAATTCCTCCACCAAAGACTGAACCGACAAACCAAACACGGCAGATTTCCTACTCAAGGCATCAGCTACAACATTCGCCTTACCTGGATGGTATAAGATATCTACATTGTAATCCGCAACATACTCCAACCACCTTCGCTGCCGCAGGTTCAAATCCTTCTGAGAGAACACATAAATCAAGCTCTTGTGGTCCGAGTAAATCTTGCACGACACGCCGTACAACAAGTGTCTCCACAACTTCAGGGCGTAAATCACAGCAGCGAACTCTAAATCATGCGTAGGGTAATTCTTTTCATGGATCTTCAATTGCCTCGACCCATACGCAATTACTTTACCATCTTGCATAAGCACGCACCCGAGTCCAATGTACGATGCATCCACATACACTTGGAACTCCAATCCTTCTACCGGAAGAGCCAACACTGGAGCAGAACACAGTCTTCTCTTTAATTCCTGGAACGCCTCTTCGCACTTATCGCTCCAAACAAAGGCAACGCCTTTCCGAGTTAACTGAGTTAATGGAGCAGATAGTTTTGAAAACCCTTCCACAAAACGCCGGTAATATCCAGCCAATCCCAGGAAACTTCTTATCTCCTTCGGCGATTGCGGTCGTTTCCATTCTAACACCGCGGCTACCTTCGCTGGGTCCACCGATACACCATCTTGATTCACCACATGACCCAGGAACGATATCTCAGAAAGCCAGAATTCGCATTTACTAAGCTTAGCATACAACCTATGCTTCCTCAAAGTTGCCAAAACTAAACGCAAATGCCGAGCGTGCTCCTCCTCGCTAGAAGAAAACACAAGCACATCATCAATAAACACTACTACGAACTTGTCCAAAAAGTCGCTAAAGACTCTGTTCATCATATCCATGAAAGCTGCGGGCGCATTCGTCAGCCCGAACGACATGACCAAAAACTCAAAATGTCCGTACCGCGTACGGAAGGCAGTTCGAGGCACATCCGACTCCCGGATCCTCAGTTGATGATAGCCCGAACGAAGATCAATCTTTGAGAATACACTACTACCACGCAGCTGGTCGAATAAGTCATCAATTCGCGGTAACGGATATCTATTCTTCACAGTCACTTTGTTCAGTTCACGATAATCGATGCAAAGTCGCATAGATCCGTCCTTCTTCTTAACAAACAATACGGGAGCACCCCACGGAGACGAACTCGGCCTAATGAATCCACACTGCAGAAGCTCATCTAACTGAGTACGCAATTCTTCTAGTTCACGCGGCGCCATGCGATACGGAGCTTTAACTATCGGACGAGTACCTGACTCAAGATCAATCACAAACTCTGTCTCTCTCTCCGGAGGGAGACCAGGAAGATTATCAGGAAAGACATCTGGGTACTCTCGTACCACAGCGATACTATCAATCGAGAAAGATGCAGAAACTGCACTCAACAGAGATACCAAGCAAAAGGAACCACCAAGCTCATCAAAAGCACAAGCACAAACCACAGAAGCAAATGAAGACGCCTGACGTGGTAACCCAAACACACTCATGGGCTGACCACCGTCCATGAGCAAATCGAGACGCTTATCCTTACACCGGATAACGGCGCCATAACGGGTTAACCAATCCATACCGAGGATTACGTCGAAGTCTTCTAACTCGATAACCTTCAGAGTCGCAAAAGCCACAAACCTATCCAACAAGATTGGACACTGATCGGCACACCGGGTCGACAGGACTGAATCACCAGACGGAAAGCTAACAGACCAAGGGTCGGCAAAAGACTCTAAGGCCCAACGATGCTGTTTCACAAATCTATCGGCCACAAAGGAGTGGGTCGCACCAGAATCGAAAAGAACGCGAGCCCAACAACCTCTAACTTTAAATCTTCCTGTGAAAAACATTCGCGAAAAAGAATCGCTATTACTATCACATGCATCAAAACAGTACAATACAAAAGTAACTAACCTGATATGACTTGAGTTGAACTCTCCGCTTCTTCCTTCGTGACAGCGTTCAACTTAGCTTTTGCACGATCCAATAAAGGCAGCTGCTGTGGCGGCGGCGGGAGCATCGCTGTAGGCACAACAGGCGGCCCACCAGCAAGCCGAAGCTGCGGGCACTGGGTCCTCAAGTGGCCCTTTTGATTGCACTGGTAACATACCCTCCCATGCAAACGGCATCGGGCCGCATCATGGCCTTTCATACCACACTGCTCATAAGCCTTTACCTTCATCCAGCACTGAGCGACCTCATGGCCCCTTCGATTGCAATGGGAACAAGTCACCACCTCCTTCTTGGGCTCTCCTTGCAGAGCCATCACCTGAACTTGCTTCTGCGCGTCAAGTCTCTTAAAGCATTTTTCGAATGGATGGCCCACCCGGCCACAGAAGCTACACACTATCTTGCCTTTCTTCCCTTGCGCCGAACTGGCTCCTGGTTCAAAAGTCCTCTTATCTCTTCTCAACTCCTTACCTCGGTTCTTGGCGTTCTCGATCGCCTCAACCTTCAGGGCAGCCTCTACCGCCTCGGGGTACGACTCAGCACGGTAGGCACATGCCAACTGCTGCACTTCACTCCGAAGTCCTCCAAGAAATCTCTTCACCCTTTCATCTTCAGTAGCCACTAACCTTGGAGCAAACCTGCTCAGCTTTGCAAACTCGATCTCATAAGCTCCAACAGAAAGTTGCCTCTGCTTCAGATGCAGGAAGTCATTTCGCAAGCGATCCTCCTCAACTGGGGGTAAAAACTTCCGCAGCAATCTCCGCTTGAACTCATCCCACGAGCAACCATCTGTAAGTCCTTCCCTCGTACGAATCCACCATCCCTTCGCGAGTCCCTTCAACTGGAAGGCAGCAACCATGACCTTCTGCTCCGCTGTGACACCGGAGTACGAGAACATCTCCTCCATTGATACAATCCAATCATCCAGCGCCACGAAGTCAGCGCTCCCATCATAAGTCGGGGGTCCTAACCGCTGGAAATGAGAGATGAAATTCATCTCGGGTGGTAACGCGACCGAGGGTACTAAAGGAGCAGGTCGGGCAGGGGCATCTTGAACCGCTGCACCATCCGGGGTAGCAGTCCGCGATCTCTCTGAAGCTGCTATGAACGCCTGCAACTGCTCTTGCATGGCAGCCATCTGCTGAGTCAGAGCCAAGTTGCTCTGACGCAATTCCTCGATCACCGCCTCACTCTGGGCACCAGAAGACTCTCCCTCAGACTGGGGGGCAGGTTTCGCCGGGCGACGCCTAGAAGCCATTTCTACTGATCAAAGAAAACACTCACTCACAATCCATAACCCAAGAACAAAGGAAATAGAACAAATACCAACTTCTGTTATCATATAGCTTTGGGAACAAGATCGAATGCGCGTTATTTTCATTTAGTCCTTAGCTCTTGTGCCTAACATATGCTTGTATGTATGCTTGATATTACTTTTCTTAAATCATGTGTGTACATGTGTCATCCTGTCGATCTTTAACTTGGCACGTGTGCAAATGCAGTGCAATGCTATGCTTATGTCATGCTTTGCATTCTAATGAAGCCTTAATGCATGATATGAGTGGAGTACACATACGATCTTATGCATCTCATACTACATATTATCGTATGTAACTAAAAAGAAAACGTTCTAAAAAAACATCCATGGGGTTTAGGTTATGCCGCCCATACAACATAACCGCCACATGTTGTTACCTATGGTGGATCCATATACAAACACATATTATGCCGCTCATACAACATAATATGCCCCATATACTTCTCTACATGCATGCGTGACGTGTTCATGCTTCAGGCAAGATCGACGGATGACCCTCGGTGTGTGTATGCAATGATTATCACGGCTAACTAGGGGGGTTAACCGGGCCAACTAGAACGTCACGGCAACCCGGTTAACCTCCCTCTGATACCAACTGTCACAACCCGCATTTTCCCACCATAAATGTTACATCAGAGTGAATGGGAAACTACGCGCTGCGATGCCCCGTCAGGGAGGGGACAACCCCTGACGCTCAGGCTAACCGATAAACAACATTTCAAACAATAAGTTGTTTCTTTATTGAAGAGAATCATAGGTTTTTAGCTTTGGACCGTGTCCCTCGGTCAGTGGCTCATGTAGTCCACAAGTAAAAGAAAGTATTTTACGCAGCAGAATATATGATTTCTTTACATAAATACAAGTTTGATGACATAATTATATTTATACTTAAAGAGGTATAAGGAATCGTTTGATACGCTTTAAGAGGTAGTAAGTTTATGCATAAATTGTGCCATTAATATAAGGATGCAGCTTTTATATATATATATACTTTAAAGTATCTACTAAACATCCTAACATAAAACCGTTCCCAAGAGCATATGAATATAAACAGAGCGGAGATAAAAAAAAAACTAAAGCATAAGCAAGGCACTAAGGGCGCCAACAACTGACACGAACCCATAGCAGTCAAAGTTAGATGATATACAAAGTAAAGTAAAGTACAACTCATCACCAGAGAAAAGAAAACAAGAGTATCAGCACGCCGTCCAGCAGGAGCAAAACCCTGGAGTAGCACGGCTAAGTACCTGAACCTGAAGCATTCAAAACCGAAGAATGCCTCAGCCCAAAGCGGGTGCAAGCAAACCAGAGAGAAAGAAATCTGACAATCATAAGTAATGTCAACTCTGAGTGCATCGAACGCACAGATTTTTCCCAAATGTTATTACATGATGAGGCGAGGAATGTGATGGCGAACACGACGGTGTCACTACCATCTCGCATTCAAACATTGCTGCGGAGGCGAAACACATCGGGTCACCGACCTTCCAACAGACAAAATAGAAACAAGGTATCGTGGTGGCGGACCTACCGAGTCACTCTCCATCCAACGACCCAAAATAATGTTTTCCCCATCATATAATAACATAACCCCACTAACGGGTATCACCTCTCGGAAGAAACAAGCCTTCTCACGATCTTTCGAAAATGGCAACCACTGTCCCCGGGTATATCTATTGAACTAAAGGGTACAGGGACCTTCTAACGTATACCGACAACATGACATGACATGACGATCACACTTGGAGCTGGGGGACACAAAACAAGGAAGAGGAGCTACCGCCGGCGCTAGCTAGCTAGCGCTGGCGCTAGCTCCCTCTCGTGGAATCCCGACGAATTCCACGAGATTTCACGGGATAAGGGTCTCCCGACGAATTTATGAAAAATTCGTCGAGTTTACACGGGACATTTCGACGAATCTGACTTAAACGATTTCCTGGGTTGACCCATGAAGTCCCGACGAATTTCGTCGGATGTTCACGGGATCATCCCGACGAATTCCACGAGATTTCACGTATTTCACGGGTTTTCACGGGAGGTTTCGACGAATTGCAGTAAAAAGTTGGGTTTTCGCGTTTTTTTTTAAAAGCCGTTTCGACGATCTAACCTATCCTAACACTTGCTGCAGCATAACTAAACATAATTTCGAATATTTTTGAGTATAAACACCCAGATCGACGATAAAAAACGATAAAAATGATAAAAACAACCATAGAAGGATAAACATCAGATTTTTATCACCTAAAATAGAAACAAGGAAGGTCCAAACAGAAATGGAGATCTACTTGCCTTAAATCGCCGCTGAATCACCGTTGCTCGCTACGAAAAGCACCTAGCCGGAAAGCCCTCGCCGAGAGCTTTTGATTTCCGGCCTCCGATGAGAAATCTAGCCGCTGACGGGAGAGAAATCACCTCCAAAGCACCCGTTTCACCCTTTTCTCTCTCTAAACTCAACTTTCTCTTTTTCTGAACTCAGTACAGTCTCAATGGCGTGAAGAAGAAGAAGAAGAGATTTTTTTTTTCTTTCATAAAGGGGGCACACTCTCCCAGGTCGTTATTCTTTTGATAAGATAAAATATATATATATATATATATACATTTTTATATAAAATATGGGAACTCTCTTGACAAAGGAATTATATATTTTGACAAAATACATGTGTTTTATATATGTATTATATTGAAAACTTAAGTTCATTTTATATTACTCTTTTACGAAAGTTGCACACTCCTAAGGTTATTAATATTATTAAAGCTGTATAATTTAACTTTATTATTTCAAAATAACTACGAGTACGAGATACACGCTCCCTCGAACACGAGATGGTAACGCCCGAACTAAAACGGACCGCACACGGGGAAACTCGAAAATCGGGGGCGTTACACCCTACGTCGCGGCTCCCCGCTCGCACAACAAATCTTGGACCATCCAATTCCGCACGGCTTCAAGCTTCCCAACGTGGAGACATTCGATGGAACGGACGATCCACTGGAGCACGTCAACCATTTTACCACCATCATGCGGATCTACAACGCCGTCGATCAGCTCCTCTGCCAAGTGTTTCCGGCAACACTCAAGGGGCAGGCACGCACCTGGTTTCATTCCCCGCGGGATGGATCCGTCAACAACTTCACCGAGCTCGCGCAGCAGTTTACGGACCAATTCATCGCTAACCGAAGAATCGTTCGAGATCCCTCGCATCTTTCAGGAATTCGCTAGAACGAAGGAGAGAACCTCAAAGACTTTTTCCGCCGCTTCACGACTGAGGCACGACAAATCCCAGGGGTTGATCCCGAGCTTCTGCGCGGCGTTTTCCTGGGGGGACTCCGCCCAAGCGGATTCTACTCCGCTCTGATGAGGGAGACAGTACCCAGCTATCCTGACCTTGTGCATCGGGTGGAGGCGCAGATAGCGGCAGATGAGGTGATTGAGGCACATCGCCAGCAGTTCGAAGGAAGTCAAAAAAGAAGGAAAGGGCAGGAGCAGGCCCCCAGGAGGCAGGAGGAGCGGCGTATGGAGGAACGCCGGAATGATGATCATCGCCGAGACCCCCGAAGAGATCAGGGCCCCCGGCCGCCACGGATTTACACCCCACTCAACACGTCACGAACCAACGTGCTTTATGACATTCAAGAAAACCCGGCGTTCCGCAGGCCAAGACCGCCTATCCCGAATGAAAGAACCGACCAATCAAAGTACTGTGAATTCCATAGAGGGGTTGGTCACACAACTGAAGAGTGTACCAGGCTGAAGGAGGAGATCGAGCGCCTTGTCAGGCAAGGGCTCCTCGGAAGGTTCCTGCAAGGTCAGCTACCAAACCACCACCAGCAACCCAGAGATCAGCCCCCCGCACCTCACGGGGCAACAGCAGGAAGGCCGATGGTAGGAGAAGTCGAGACTATAGCCGGGTATCCTAACCTCGCCGCGCAAATTCTTTCCATCGCTAGGCCAGAGAGAGAGCATGAAGATAAAAGGTTAAAACAAGACACCATCATCGCCTTCGGAGATGAAGACCTAGAGGGGTTACGGCTGCCACACCAAGACCCGCTCGTGATCAATGCTGGGATCGGGGATCCATGTTTCAACGTCAAGAGAATACTAGTCGACAACGGGAGCTCAGTCGACGTCCTGTTCCTCTCCACTCTACAGAGCATGAATCTCACCAAGGAGCACCTTAGCCCGACAGCGGGGCCCGTTTACGGCTTTGATAATCACCCCGTCCCGGTCCAGGGCATGATCACCCTTCCGGTAACACTCGGCGAGTTTCCGAGACAGACAAGCTACAACATTCAGTTCGTAGTCGTGGAGTCAAACTCCGCCTACAACGCAATCTTCGGGCGACCACTCCAGTCTGTCTTCAAAGCCATCCCATCAATCCCACACTTAGCCATGAAGTTTCCGACTGCCGCTGGAGTAGGAGTCGTTCGCGGGAATCAAGAGGCAGCCAGGACCTGCTATCTGAAGCAAGCTCAACCCACAAAGGCGACGACCCTCAACATCGACAACTTTGACCTACGAGATGAAGCTACTCTGCAGCGGAGGGCACCCGTTGAAGGATTGGTGGAAGTGTCGCTCTCCCAGCGGGATCCGACCCGGACTGCCTAGGTCGGGTCCCTCTTAACGCCAGAAGAACGAGAAGAATTCGCAACCTTCCTACAAGAGAACGAGGACATTTTCGCTTGGAGCCCGGAGGACATGCCTGGGGTAGATCCTGAAGTCATTTTTCACTCGTTAAATGTTAACCCTGCCTGCAGGCCCGTGATTCAAAAGAAGAGGAACTTCGCCCTCGAGCGAGTGAAGGCAATCAAAGAAGAAGCGGCTAAGCTTCTGGAGGCACGGTTCATCCGTGAGGTAGATTACCCCACGTGGCTCGCTAACGTGGTGATGGTAAAGAAGGCCTCCGGGAAGTGGCGGATGTGCGTCGGTTATAGAAACCTGAACCAGGCCTGCCCTAAAGACAGATTCCCTCTTCCAAGGATCGACCAGCTCGTCGATGCAACGACCGGCCACGAGCTGCTCAGCTTCATGGACGCGTACTCAGGCTACAACCAGATAAGGATGAATCCCGCGGACGAGGAGCACACCGCCTTCCGCACCGATAAAGGAGTCTACTGCTACAAGGTGATGTCGTTCGGCCTTAAAAACGCCGGAGCGACATACCAAAGATTGATGAACAAAGTCTTCAAAGACCTCATCGGGGAGACGATGGAGGTATACGTGGACGACATGCTAGTGAAGAGCGTCCACCGTCGCGGCCATTTGAAAGACTTGGGAAAGTGCTTTCAACTTCTTCGTCGCTTCCAGATGCGGCTCAACCCCAGCAAATGTGCGTTTGGTGTGACGGGGGGGGGGGGGGGGGGGGAGTTCCTGGGCTTCATGGTAACCCATCGGGGAATCGAGGCTAACCCCGAGAAGATCAAGGCGTTGGAGGACATGTCGCCGCCTCGTTCAATCAAAGAAGTACAACGCCTGAACGGGAGGATCGCTGCGTTGTCCCGCTTCCTGTCAAGGACAGGGGACAAGTACCTCCCTTTCTTCAAGAATCTCCGGGGAGCGCGCCACACCGGGTTCCAGTGGACGGATGAGTGCCAGACGGCTTTCGAGCTTCTCAAACGGTACCTGGCCTCTCCGCCGCTTCTGTCGAAACCAGTCCCCGGGGAAACCCTGTTCTTGTACCTTGCAATTTCGCCTACGGCTCTCAGTTCGGTGCTTGTGAAGGATGAAGGAGGGGTGCAACGGCCGATCTACTACCTCAGCAAGGTCCTCACCGATACCGAAACCAGGTATCCGGCAGCAGAAAAAACGGCCTTAGCACTCGTCTTCTCGGCGCGAAAGCTTCGGCCCTACTTCCAGGCGCACACAGTAAAAGTATTAACTCAGATCCCGCTACGAACGATCCTCCAGAAACCAGAAGTCTCGGGAAGACTAGTGAAGTGGGCGGTGGAGCTCGGCGAATTCGACATTCAATTCTTGCCTCGGTCGGACATCAAGTCGCAAGTGCTCGCTGACTTTGTTGTAGAGTATACCATCCCACCAGAAACAACTCCCGTCAAAGATATCACCACACCCTGTTGGACTCTCTACGTTGACGGTGCTTTAGGAGCTGAAGGAGCCGGAGCAGGATTGCTTCTCATAAGCCCCGACGAGATCACTTTGGAGTATGGCCTCAGATTGCAGTTCCCAGCAACTAACAACGTCGCAGAGTACGAGGCTTTGATCGCCGGCCTCCGGCTCGCCATCGATTGTAGAGTTGAGAACCTGACGATTCACACCGACTCCCAACTTGTAGTCTCGCAAGTCGAGGGAGATTACGAGGCCAAGAGTGATCAAATGGCGCATTACCTCACATGCGTAAAGTCGCTCCTTCAGAAGATTCCGTCATGCCAAATCCTGCACGTCCCCCGAGAGCGGAACTCTAGAGCAGACGCACTCTCTAAGTTGGCAACTTCATCCACCCGCTATCAATCGCGAAGACGCCGAGTCGAAGAAATCATGGTCCCAAGTATCCCAGGGCCATGGGAGATTGCAGCAATCAATGAAGAGGAGCCATCTTGGATGACCCCCCTGCGGGCCTACCTTGAGCAGGGGCATCTTCCCGAGGACCGCCTGGAGGCGCGCAGATTGCGAATGCGAGCGGCGTCGTTCACCATCATAGACGGTGAGATCTATAAGCGGGCGTTCTCGGGGCCCTACCTAAAATGTCTACCAGCCGGCGAAGCAGACTATGCCCTAAGAGAGGTGCACGGAGGGGTCTGCGGAGAACATCTAGGAGGAAAAGCGCTGGCCCAGAAGATCTTGCGCCAAGGTTTCTATTGGCCAACGATGAAGAAAGACGCGGCCGAACTCGTCCAGAAATGCAGGAGCTGTCAGCTTCACGCGAACGTACCTCACCAGCCCCCAGTCGCGCTCACCGCGCTCCAGAGTGCGTGGCCCTTCGCACAGTGGGGGATTGATCTCCTCGGCCCCCTGCCTCTGGCATCCGGGCAGAGAAAATTCATCATCCTAGCCATCGATTACTTCACCAAGTGGGTAGAAGCTGAGCCCCTGGAGAAAATCACGGAGGAGAATGCTAAGCAGTTCATCTGGAAAAACATAATCTGCCGCTTCGGAATCCCAGCAACGATCATCGCCGACAACGGCACCCAGTTTACTGGGAAGTCATTCACCAAGATATGCGAAGACCTGAAGATCAATCTCCGCCACACCGCCGTAGCACATCCGCCGACAAATGGGCAGGTGGAGGTCACCAACCGTACCATCCTCAAAGGGCTGAAGACGCGTCTCGAAGAAGCTGGGGGGCAGTGGGTGGATGCGCTCCCAAATGTGTTGTGGGCATACCGTACAACAGAGAGGACTCCAACAGGAGAGACGCCGTACAACCTCTGCTACGGGACCGAAGCTGTCATCCCCGTCGACATCGGAGTACCAAACATCCGGGTGCTGACCTTCGATCCCAGTAAGAACGACGGACTGCTCCGCGAAAACCTCGATCTAATCTCTGAAACTCGAGACAACGCCGCTTAGCGCATCGCTATCTACCAAAGGCGAGTGGCCCGGCTCTACGACAGGAGGTTTAAGCCCAGGCCAATCAACGTCGGAGATCTCGTCCTGCGCAACGTTGAAGCAGCCGGGAAGGGCCCGCAGAAAGACAAACTCTCTCCAGCATGGGAAGGACCCTATGTGGTCACCGCGGTGGTGAAGCCCTGAACATTCAAACTCAGAACGGCGGAAGGAAAGACCCTCCCGCACACTTGGAACGCGCAGAATCTGCGCCGCTTTTATCAGTGATTTTTCTTACTCTGTTATGTACAAGCCGCGAGCCTCGACTCGCGCAAACTTATCTTATTATGATGTTATGTACAAGCCGCGAGCCTCGACTCGCGCAAACTTATCTTATTATGATTTTATGTACAAGCCACGAGCCTTGACTCGCGCAAACTACTTTACTAAAATTTTATAGTCGTGAACCTCGATTCGCGCAAATTATTTTTCTGCAATTATTACGAAAGCCGCGAGCCCCGACTCGCGCGAGCTATCTCCCAACGATGGCTCAATATTGCTCGGGGCCAGTTCCCCAGTGATCTCACGCTACCCGGTCCGAAGCGTCCGCCCTTCCCCGGTAGTAAGATCACGGCACCGCCAGGGCCTGCCCCCCTCACGGTCGCCCACGGTTCGAAGCGTCCGCCCTTCACCGCCACTCGGGGCCAGCTCCCCAGTGATCTCACACTACCCGGTCCGAAGCGTCCGCCCTTCCCCGGTAGTAAGATCACGGCACCGCCAGGGCCTGCCCCCCTCACGGTCGCCCACGGTTCGAAGCGTCCGCCTTCACCGCCACTCGGGGCCAGCCCCCCAGTGATCTCACGCTACCCGGTCCGAAGCGTCCGCCCTTCCCCGGTAGTAAGATCACGGCACCGCCAGGGCCTGCCCCCCTCGCGGTCGCCCACGGTTCGAAGCGTCTGCCCTTCACCGCTACTCGGGACCAGATCCCCACTAACCTCACGCAGAAATGAGAAAAACAGGAGTAAGCGGTGAACAAACAAGTAGCCATCAATCAATATAACCAAGCGAAGAGTAGTACAACTCCACTACAAGAAACACAAATACAGGAACAAGGAAGTACGATACATAACGAAAGAAAGCAAAGCATACATACAAATAAAGACAAAGACAATCAACCCTCAACATCTACATCAGTGTAGTCGTCCTCAGAAAGGTCGCCTGCGCCAAGCCCGACGTACTGCACCCAAGCTTCCTCTCCACCATACGAAGGGTCTTCCCGATCCCCCTCTTGAAAGAAATCTCGCACTCATCTTCCAATAAGGGGTCCACCTCCTTGGTCATGATCTCGGCTCGAAGCTCCTCAGAAATCCTAGAGCACTCCTCTACGAATTCCAGGGAGTCCTTGTACTCGGCAACTCCCTCGGCCTTAATGACCTTGATATCTGGCTCAAGGGAAGAAAGCCTCTCCACCTCGCTTCTCAAAAACCCCAGCTCGCCATCTTGACGGAACATATCACCCTGCAAATCTTGGACCAACTGGGAGGCACTCTCGGCGGCGGCTTTTTCTGCGCTAAGCTCCCTCTGAAGACGCTCTACCTCAGAGCGAGCATGGGCAAGATCAGACTCCAATTTGAGCCCACGTGATTGGGGGCTGGCGAAGTTCCTCTTCTTTTGTCCAGTAACTCCACATTTGGAACAAGTGTATTTTGTACCACTTCTATTTATACCATATTTCATGTTAGGAAGCTAGTCTTCCTCTTTTCTTCTTGCATATTTTGAAGGCAGTCCCGCCATTTTGATCGATATTTTCCACGGCACCACATGATTTAAGGTACATTGGGGCCACTCATCCTGTCCGCCGATAGGATTCAACATGTGCTCATAAGCTCTCAAGAAGGTAGTCTTCTTATACCGATAGTCAACGTAGTCTTCGACCTTCTCCCTTTTATAAAAGATACACGTTATAGCATGCACACACGAAATTCCACTAAGATCCCACTTCCTGCAAGTACATTTATGGGATTCTAAATCAACTATCCATTTATCCCATGCCCATCCCTTCACCTCAAATTTATTATTTTCATTCCACTCCAAAATATAGTCTTGAAATCCCCTTTTGTTATTTTCCAAAATCTTCTGAATGGTTCTCCTTTGATAGTCTTCACTTGGAAGGTGTGGTCATTCTTAGAGATGAATGCAGTGTGCATTACACATCCACATTCGCAAGTAACATGCACTGTCACTACAGTTTTTTTGTAAATTTAATCGGTCTCCCTTGCATATTTGAGTACGTCCGCACTGCATCTCTAAACTCTTGAGATGTATTAAAGCATAACCCAAATTGAAATTCAAAATTTGGGTTACCTGCATCACCCTGATAAATATGACAATATGTTGATTTACTTTTTTTGGTGTTGGACGTGATTAGAGAATTGCTTCCTACAACCATTTGATTTTGCTCCTTCGCTCCAACCCATTCTACAGCTTCATCTATATTTTCATCAAAATAGAGATCATCTCTATCATAATCACCATCTTCGAATCCATCAGTGAAAGTAGAATCAGTACCATCTGTGTCATCCTCAGTACTCATTGAGTCGCTATTATGTTGAACATCCACATTATCATCATTACCTCCATGCATTTGATCATTTTTGGAATATAAGGAATCCATAATATCTGAAATCAATTTTTTGATTTCATAAACTTAAATAACTAATATAAATATAGTAAGAAAACTAAAGAATACCTGCAGTATTAAACTGAAAACTGAAATCTAAAAACTGAAATCTGAAAACTTAATATATCAAATCCACACCTAAATAACTACAGTATTACAACCACAAAATTAATTAATTGAAGGTAAAAGTATACCTGCTGGGGGAATCAGGTGAGTAGGAAAAATAAGAAAACTGGAAACTGAAGTACACCACCGGAATGTGGAACACCGTCGTTGCTTGAGTTGGAAAACTGAAGAAAACTGAGGAAAACTGAAGAACACCGCCTGGAAAACTGAAGAACACCGCCGGGAAAAACTGGGATCTTCGGCTGGGTAGTGGTCGTTGCGGGGGATCGCCGGCTGGGACGCGGTAGAGGCGGGGGATCGCCGCCTGGCTCGGGGTAGAGGCGGGGGATCGCCGGATGGGTCACTGTATAGGCGGGGGATCGCCGGCTGGGTCGAAGTCGCGGAAGATGCGGCGGGTTTGCGCGGCAGAAGATCGAAAACCCTAGATGTGTGTGGGGGGGGGGGGGGGGCGCCGGGTTCCACTCTAGTATGAGGGGGAAAAAGGGGGGGGAGGGGGGAGGGGGGAGGGAAGAGACAGAAAAGAGGGGGAGGAGAAAGAAAGGGGGAGAGGGGGAGAAAGAGAGGAGGGAAAGGAAGAAAAAAGGAAGGGAGGGAGAGAGGAAGAAAGAGAGAAGAGGGAAGAAAAAAGAAAGGGAGGATTGCATGTGGCTTTCGGGAGACACTAAACACCTAAAATGTTATGAATTTAAGTTTATCTCCGCTGGTGCGGTTCCTCGTGTCTCTCTCAATAATACCAAAAAGGAGACGAAGGTATTCAAACACCTAAAATGTTTCTTTGCAAGCAATGTGAGACAAATGCCTTCATGAATTTTAAGCTCCGCTTGGCGTGATGCTCAAAAACACAACATCAAGTTAGACCATTAAAATCTTAAAACTTATGACCAGTATTAAAATTACTGATCACCTTATCCAAAATGGGTGTGTTAAATATTTTCTATTTTATGGGCTCCTATTAATGAATAATTTAACTTAATAATTTTGATAAATGATATGCATATATATTTAATGTCCATTAATTCGATCTTATTATATGGGATTTTATTATCTCAATTTAATTCAAGTGGTATCAGGCAAATTAGCCCCAATTATATGTAAATTTTGTTAAAAAATAAATATAAACAAAATTTGATTGGCTCCCCTTCCGCATCCTTAACTGAGTAATTTCTTTCCATCTTAAGCTGCCTGGAGATTTTGGAGATTGTAGAGGATGATTTTTTTCATGCAAAACAAAAAAAAACAAACAAAACAAAATGTAAAAAAAAGAAAGCTTTAAAACACAAATTGTGAAATATATTAACGGACGCACGAGCAAGAATTATTTGTTGGGCTAACATACAGTAGTAAAAAGGCCAGAGTTATCATAAAGTAGTAAGAAGCAGCAGCAGCCAAATATAACGACTGTCCAGACAGTGATATCATAACATCGTGATGTTGTTTCTATACTTCGTCAAGACATATGAACAACAACAACAACAAAACTTTCTATGTTACTAGCCATCCGATTCATTTTGGGCGGGCGCGATTTTGAATGGATCAAACACCACCAGTGTAGCTCCGAATTCAGGCTCACCTCAAAATGAGTACTCCTTGAGATCTCCACTCTGACCATCCGATTCCATCTCGGCCACACATTCCTCTGGGCTCAAAGGAGGAAGCTGCCTCGTCTTCCTCCTCAGGAGATTGTAGAGGATGACTTTTTAAGGCGTTCACGGATGCAAATTTTGAGAATGCTTGTGATTTCCAATTTAGCTACGCCAGTGCTTTGCACGAATGCTCCGAAGAAAATGATGACGAGCGCGGTGAAGCTGATCAAGAAGGCTTCGGAACCGTACTTTGCGGTAGCCACGACCAACACGTAGACGTAGAGCCCAAACAGAACGTGCCAGGGAAGCGAGGAACGTCTCAGTCCGGCTGTGCCCCCGGGGTAGAAGAACGTCAAGAACCCATAAATCCACTACAGAGGAAGATCATGAGATCATTTTTAACATGAACATGACGCAGAATAACTCACACATATACAAGCACAAAGAAACACATACAAATTATATTCTATCACATACATAAATTCACACTTCTCTCTTCTCAGTCTGGACGGCTTTCAAACTGGCGACCGCCGCCGCATTCGTTGCATTATCCGTCACAGCGACAACCTTGTTCATTCTGCGGGCACATTGTACGGGCGTTCAAGACGCTGCAAAATCAGGCATTTATTAATCAATATGAACTGGTCATGACCAAAATGATTCTATCGGCATTCATAGTGCAGTGGTAGAGCCAACTACACTGTTTCTACACTAACATTACATATAAATGAATATGAAATAATGTGTTGTAAAACAAATTTGCATGCATACCACGACAACTAAAAATGCTCCATTCAAATTTGCGCAAGCTTTGCAGCATGCCCTGCTTGTCAGGAAAGGAAGCCACCTGCTCCAAATTTTATAGATCAAGAACTAGATTATTTTGAAGCAATATGAGCAGAAATTAGTACTGAATAAGGACTAAATAGTTGCTAGTGTCATTAGGATTGTTAATTCAGGTAATTGTAATTCATATCTCCTAGCAAGTGATTCCTTCCTATGGGTGGTTTCAAGCCTTCAACCGGTGACTTCAAACTTCTGCCTTTTTTTGATTAGGAGAGGTTGGCATCATAACAAATGTATAACCCTCATTATATGATTTTAAATAATGATGGTGACAATGGCAATACTGCCACCAAGTAATTATTATTTTTCAGAGTGCAATGAGACCAATAACATCTTAATTTCAAACATTAAATTTTATATTATTTTGCAGAAAAAGCAAAGTTATTCCCATTATTACCAGACATCTTATCATTACTTCTGAGTTCTCTCAGCAGAGGCGGATTAAGATTTCAGGAGGAAGAAGATCTAATCAAGTAAGCATTTCCATCTTTCGCTCTTCCCCCTTTATCTTCATTACTTCTGAGTTGTTGGAGAGTCTAAAAAAATCTGTGGGAATTTTCAGAAGTCGGCATAAGAGTTGAGCATGTTTTCATAGAGTAGGATCTATTTTAGCCAATCTAAAGCTTCCATGTCAATCATCATAACCTTTCTTCCCCATAATTTGTACAAAAAAATATACATACTGCAATTTATAAGCAGGGGGATCTAGAAGATGAAAAATGCAAGAAAGTTCAGCGAGAATTAAATAACCGCATCATTAATTTTCTTGACCAAAAACAGTGTTCCTTCTCCAGATTTATCAACTTGCAACCAAACAAACCTTTGTGAGTGTAACTTCTGAAGCTTGTTTAAAAATCCTAATATTATTTACAGTTGTAATCAAAGTAATGATAATTTTAATAGTTCAATAGCAGAGCACCACATTCAATCATTGATTAAGAATAATAAAACCTCACCTGTAATTCACCTCATTCAATAGCATGTCACTTCACATGTAATTCAATTGTTCTATGGCTGATTTTTAATAATAAACCCTCACATGTTAGAGCAGTCTAGTGCAATGCAGTTCACTCATCTGTGAACTATTGTTTGTGCAGTCCATAGAACTGCTGTTAGGGAAGTTCAGTGAACTGCGATTAGAACAGTCCACGGAACTGCTCTAATGGAATTCAGTGAACAGTGGACTGCACATAATGTAGTTCAACCATTCATGAATTACTATTATATTAGTCCAATTAACAGCTATTAGAACAGTGGAATGATTTAATACAGTTCACTTAACGTCTTGAATCATCCCGCGAATGAGCTTAATTAACCCCTCCGTAGGAACACCCTGAATTAACCCTTTAAAAAACCGAAGAAAATAAATTAACGACAATAGGCTTGTTAATTGAATATGCATAGAAGAAGAAAAAAATACGACGGCAAAGAAGAACACTATATATGATTGGATTAAAATAAGATGACATAAGTAAAAGGAAATAAATAAAAGCACGACATCAGGCTCTGGTTAGATAAAAATGAGATGTTTATCAAATAAACGTGCTAAAATAGCAATGGTCCCTCTATTCTTATTTTCATTCTCCTCATAAAACAATGAAAATTTTACATAAGGATTGCTACCTGTAGGCAAATAATATTTGTAAGAATAAGTATTGCATAAGAAATCCTCACAAATTACTCAATGTTTACCTGTAGAGACTAAATTTAAAAATAGAGTAAGAAAATCATTGCCTAATGAGTAATATTGCTATTTAGGTAAATAGCAGTAACCATCATCTAAAGGGGATTAATAATGGTTGGGCTGTAGCTATTTGTTTGAGGAAGAGCTTCCTCCGAACCAAATTTTGCAATAACATGTTTGTCTTAGGCATTATATCAAACAACATCTATGCACTACCAATGCATATTAAAATAAGAGAACAACACTAAAATATAGTTGTTCATCTATCCTGAAGCTCTTTTGGGAAATGAAAAGCTGAAAATAAAGGCTTAAATTAGATGTAGATATGCCAAGCATTCAATCTGTTGACATATGAAAAATCAAGCCAAAGAAAAATGGAGATGTAGATAGCAAAAAGAAACCTTTGAAGCAGAACAAATTTATTTGTAGAAGCACAATATCGTGCAATGGAGAGGCGAGGAAGCAGAAACATTAGAAGAACTGAATCTGAAATCACGGGAGAAGCTCACCTGTGATGGCACAGTTGGGTACAAAAATGGAGGATAGGGGCCGCTTGTTGCTGTTCTGAGGCGAACGGAGATGTTGCCGTTGTAGGAGCGTTCGACAGAGTTGGTATGACGGAGTTGTTTCGCCTGGAAGCAGAATATTTAACCAAGGGGATTAGAAAATTAAGGTGAGGGGGGATTTAAGGTAAGGGAGTGAGGAGGACAGACCATGGTTGAGTGATGACACCGCCATTGTTGGTGTTCCTGACATCCAGGGCATGTCAAGGATGCTCCAGCCATCCTAAAGAAGAACTAGAGAGAGTGCTTCAGGCGAGGGGGCCGACTGAGAAGAGCGAGTGAGTGAAAGAGAGATCCTCCTGCCGGAGAAAAAGGGCGAGCGAGAGGGAGAGGCTGCGGGAGAGAAATTATGGGTTGCGCGAGATAAAGCGGGAGAGCTATACGCGAATAGGTTTTCGTGGGGGGGCATTTCCGGCCTTTGCGAAAAATCAGTCGATTTCAGTCGACCGACCGGGGGGGGGGGGGGGGGGGGGGGCCGCCGGGTTCCACTCTGGTATGAGGGGGAAAAAAGGGGGGAGGGGGGGGAGAAAAAAGAAAAAGAGGGAGAGGAGAAAAAAGAGGGGGAGGAGAGGGAAAGGGGGAGGGAGAAAGAAAAAAGAGGGAAAGGAAGAAAAAATGAAGGGAGGGAGAGAACGCGGCCACAATTTGCGAAAGATAGACATTTGGCTCTCCGCGGAGATCCAAATGGCTCTCCGCGGAGATCCAAATGGCTCTCCGCGGAGAGCCAAATGGCTCTCCGCGGATATCTAAATGTCTCTCCGCAGAGAGCCATTTGGATCTCCGCGGAGAGCCATTTGGATCTCCGCGGAGAGCCTTTTTGCTCTCCGCGGAGAACTTTGTGCTCTCCGCGGAGAGCTTTTTGCTCTCCGCGGAGATCTTTTTGCTCTCCGCGGAGAGCCTTTTGGATCTCCGCGGAGAGCCTTCTATATCTTCACTGATTTCATTTAAAGCTATAATTTTGACCCATTTGAAAACGGTATTCATCCATGAAACTATTGTTATTATAGACAAACATTACAAATGTACACGAATAATGTTTCTTAATTTACATCAATCAACCACAAAATATTTAAAGATTTCTGCACAGATCTGGGCTCTAAACATAGGCATTTTTTTCTGCCAGTCTGCGCAACTCTCCCAGCTTCCCACCCCTTCCTTCGCTATGTGCTCCATATACTTCATAACGAAGACACCGCAGTCCACGGAGTTCTCCTGCTGTGGTATACCAACAGTCAAGTCGAGACTCCAATTGGTAAATCCTGCGTGGACTTTTTGAACGGTCGCCTTCTGGAGCGCAGCAATCTGCATTAACACAAATATTTTCGTACATTAGTAACTACGCAATATACAATACTACATTGCATGTCAACGAACTGTACTTACAGCTATTTTAGCGGGAACTTTCCGTTTGGGGTTACGCAGAGAGTCATGTATTAGCCACTTCTTATCTTTAACAATACCCACCAATAAAAACCAGTGTTCACTAAAACATACGGGCATTAGAATCATTTTGACATTGGCGAGATTCTCCTTAGTAATGCGCTCGAGGAATCCAGCTATAAGCGTAGTATCTGCTTTATTGGTCCGTTGGAAGTGCAACTACATAATTTGTAACATTTTTTAGCAATGCAATCAGAATTATTAATGTACAAAGCACAGATAGGGAAATCATACCAAAAAGTTAGGAGTGATATACATAAACGGATGATACGGTTCTTTTTCCCGCTCTCTACGCAGAGTCAAGATCTTTGCGTAGGCATCAATATGACAATCTTCAACGTATTTATCCGTTAGCAGAGCATCCATGCCATCTCGAAATCCCATTATATTCCATTTATTGAATGTTTGGTCGTTCCTGAAACATTAGAAAGCCATCGTCAATATCAATGTGCATAGATCAAAATTTTGAAAATATAAAAGTGTATAATGTCAAAAGGGCACCTCGATGGTATGGCGCTCATACGCTGATGGATGATATCTCTATCTTCTTCAGCTATTAGCGGTCTCCCCGGATAGTCAACGGGGTACACATCAATTTCATCCGCCTTTGTAGTTTTAATTTCTCTTTCTCCCAATGGGGAGTCTAGAATATCAGTAATGGAAGTATCGTGAGGGGTAGTGAGGGTGGTAGCGTTTTGGTGGGCGGGGGATCTAGAGATACTCGGGCTAGATGATGGCGAGGAATGATGAATGAGTGTGTCTATATCAGCACTCATGGATTCAAGACGTTCACCTACACTGTGACTAAAACTAATTAAATCACTATGTACTCTATCTATTTTTTTGTCTAATCTATCTACAGAACTATCTATCTTGCTATCTAATAAAGCAAATTGATCTAACATCCTATGTTGGAAATCAATCCAAAACTGTACCGGAGGGATAGATGGTGTGCTAGGTGGTGGGGGAGGTGCTGATGTGCTGGGTGATGGGGGAGGTGATGATGATGAGGGAGGTGGTAATGATGTGGGAGGTGGTGGTGGTGCAAACTTCATTTTTTTTACTACCCTAGATGGCGAGACTATTGATTTTCTCTTAAATGTGGGAGGTGGTGGTGTCCACTGTGTTGTCACGTCTGAACATAACAACTTCTCTGTCGGTGTTATTTCATCTAGTACTTCCAACACCTAAAAAGAAGAAATACAACTATTGTATTGGATAGTTCAAAAGTGGTTGTTAATCGAATAAACTAAATTATTTACCTGCTCATCCAAGAGTTTTGCAACAGTCCCCATCTCTTTCATTGAAAATGAGACCTTCTCCGACCATCTTAATATTCGTGGCCTCAATGACGGATAGTGCGGAGCGAAGGTGGTGGTGTGCTCGAGGAACCAAATCTATATCAAACATTGCAATAGTTTAGAACATATTAAACAAATTTCATTTTAGGAATTAGAAATATAGATACTTACAACGAGACAATGGGTCCATCCATAGATGTATCCCATTGAAGACTCTGGCCAATGTTGCAGTTGGCCTTCTTCTGCAACAGGTGGCAGCTTCTCCACCATCGACCTGAACGACCTCATAACGAAGGTATAGATCGCTTCTGGCCAATTGAACTTTTGAAATTTCTCCAAGCTGGAGACCTCCTCGAAGAACATTGGCATCCTCTCCGCGCTCGAGGGGAAGAAGAAATTGCACAGAAGGTGCAAAATCAATATCTTCATCGTCACAGGGGACGACCCTTTCTCCATCGATTGAAGTTTCGTCTTCAAATCGGACTTCGTTAGCGGTCCAAATGGCTTGGTAGTCAGGATGACTTCCTCCCCATTGTTTGGCAGACCCAATATCATTGCCACGTCATTGGGGGAGAAGGTTAGCTCCCTCGATCCAATGACGAAGACATCCTTCTCTATATCATACCAGTTTAGTAGACCGTAAAGAAGGGGAGTGTTCTGCGATACCTTTGGTGCATGGAAGATATGCCAGATGTTGGCATCCATCAGCATCTTCTTCTGATCCTCCTCCAATCGTTCTAGTATTGCTGAACTTAGGCCAACAAATGAGTTTAAATAGCACCTCGAGCTCAAAAAATGGATCTTTTTCTGCCCCATTGATCTGCAAAATTTATAAACATATGTTACAATAGAGGGACAAGAAGAATAAATTGGAGAGAGAAATAGAGGAAGCAAACGGCTCTCCGCGGAGAGCAAACGGCTCTCCTCGGAGAGCAAACGGCTCTCCGCGGAGAGCTATGTAGCTCTCCGCGGAGAGCAAACGGCTCTCCGCGGAGAGCCAGATGGCTCTCCGCGGAGAGCCATTTGGCTCTCCGGGGAGAGCCATTTGCTCTCCGGAGAGCCATTTGGATCTCGTTGAGATCCAATTGGCTCTCCGTGGAGAGCCATTTGGCTCTCCATGGAGTGCCATTTGGCTCTCTGTTTAGATCCAATTGGCTCTCCATGGAGAGCCATTTGGCTCTCCGTTTAGATCCAATTGGCTCTCCATGGAGAGCCATTTGGCTCTCCGTTTAGATCCAATTGGCTCTCCATGTAGATCCAATTGGGTAATGGCCTAAATGAGGTACAATTGTATCATGGAATAATAAGTGCAAATTATTGTGTTATTTCCAAATCATTTTTTACTATAATACATATAAAAACATACCTTTCATGGTTTCACACATACTGTTGCAAGCTCTTTTTTTTGTTAATATCCTTAACCTTTTGCTTGAGCTGCACATCGGATCGAACCCGAAACTGGTTCATCCCCAACACCCGTGCGACTCGCCCCCAGTACAAGAAACGCTTGGCTAGGCTCTTCCAAGACATTTGATCACCAGTCGACGATTTCACATGGGAGCGCTCTGCTGGACTAGTTAGCAAGTAATTGAGCAGCTCCTTCTCCGATTGGGAGAACGGCTCTCCTGTAGCTGGGGCGGGGACGATGGCCTCCATTATCTGATTGAAAGTCGGCAATTGTTGATTTACCATGAATGGAGGACGAGAACCAATCTCGCTGACAGCGGACGAGATGCCCACATTAGGTTCCTCCGTCGTCGTGATGACTGCAGAAGACGCTGGTTGAGTTAAATTATTTGTGGACGGAGTTTCGGCTGGCAATAATTGTGTAACAACCGGCGATGGTTGAATGTAGATGGCGTCTTGATCACCGAGATCCTTTTGCGCTTCGGTATGCGACTGCAAAGTGTTTGATGTCCTTTTCCTTTTGAGACGTCTAAGATAATCCCAACGATTTTGAATCTCCTTGTGGGTCATCTGAACTAGATCCTCACGGCGTGCAGCAATGCGGGCGTAAGCTGGGGCGACCACTTTGGTCCAGTGAATGTTGCCGGCATGCCCAGCATCAATCTCGTTTTGAACAAGTCGATCAATGATATCATCCGCTGATCCTTCAATTACTAGATCGGGCGGGGACGTTTGCAGATCTGTTGCAAGGGGCTGACTTGAACTGTGACTTGGGGCGCCGGTTGTAAAAGTGACGCTTCGAGTTACTGTTGTGGTGACAGTCTCTTCTAACTGGATGAAACTATCCTCACGGCCCGCCTGCGTTGGAGCAATCAATGACGCGGCCAGATTTAGTGCAGTAATGATGCTGCGTTTTGGCGCTGCTCGTTGAATGGGCAATCTGAAACGAGACTGGGCAACCATATCCTCCAAGTGCTGTTTAAGAACCTGTTCTGTTTTTGGCTGAATGAACCGTTTGAAAGCGTAATTGGTGCTATGTAAAGCCGAGACAAGAACAGACCAAATTCGATGCAATTGTGGAATATGCAAGGATTCAATTGGAAAATCTTTTAGATCAAGCAGTTCATCGGGTTGAAGAAATTTGAGAGCCACCATTCTGAGTAAGCGCCGTTCGAAGGGGTTGATCATTGGTGAAGTGCTCATCACTTTTTCCCAGAGATTAAGGCCTTCTAATGCCGATTGACGTTCATTGCCCAACGCGTTGAGGCTGCGAGATTTTTTATGGTGATTTGAAGAAGAGCTTTGCCCATGCGATGTTGGTCCGGGTTTTCTGCGCTTGCGACTGGACTGAATAGAATGGGGAGTGTTGCTTATATCAGTATGGTTTAGCGGTAGTGCTTCGTCTTCTCCAATGCAGTGATGATCATCGTTCGGAGTCCTCTCCACAGCAGTTGCGGCAACCTCAAGCGCATCGTTCACAATCGCATCGAACGTGTGGCTCGACCAAATTGCATTATCAGCTATTGCTTCGGCAATCATTCCAACGGATTCTAGCTGACCTGCTGGAATTTCTGGAAGTTGAGGAAGGGATTGTCCAAATGCCGCCGTTAATCCAAACTGGCCGTGGCAATCCTCAATCGAGAGAGGCAACATATGAAACATTGTCGACAGAGACGTTTGGGAGGGAGTTATGCCATCGGTCGAAAGAGCTGCGAGATATTGAGTGAGAATGATATGCATACCAGAGATTGGCAAATATGCCCAGCGAGGATCAAATTGGAGTTCGCCGCGAAAGTTGATTTGAGCGACCACGGCATGGAGCAGCAAGATCCCTCCATCCAGGGACATAGTCTCCGGGAAAATGGCTCGTCCTTGACGCCATAAGTTTTCGTTCTTCCCCGATCCACGGCGTAGAGTCGAACGGAAGAAGCGATCCACGACGGTGTTTGACGCCCCTACAGGCGGTGTTAAGCAATTTCTGATGTGCTTTTTCTGCGTCTCGTGGCAAGATAGAAGTTTGGTCGTCACAATGCGCTTCGACGGTGGCACATCATTCTCGTTTTCCCAGTTTTTAATTCGATCCAACAATGCATCAAGTTCAGCCTCAATGATGGAGCCTTCCCGCATTGAAGCATGTCCATTGCCAACAATGATTTCGGCCACGCCAGCCATAAATAGTTCCTGCCGAGCTCGATCCGTGCCGTTCGAATTGTCCCTATACCTCGTGATCAGGTGATGATTGTCTAGGAGAACAATGATGTTGTCGAAATCTTGTAGCCATTCTCGGTCATCGCAGCACTTGTCAAGGTACATGATGAGCAGAGAAGTATGAATATTGTAAGCATTGTACCGGTTCTGCAAACTCCGACCAACAAATCGACGCTCTGCATTGCCCGTAGTCGATGTGAATTGATGGGAGAGAATTTGTTGGTGCTCGTTCATGACGGAGTGCAATCCTTCAACGGGGGAAAATTTCCTGCCATTGAACTCGTCCGTCAATTTCATGCGTCCTGGCACGTTGTGATGATGGTCAGCCGAGAGATGAGTCCCGGTTATGGCGCCTTCCATTCGGTTGAAGAAAGAAAGTTGGCGAGCAATGCAGTCATTGATTAGGCGTGAAAGCGTTGATTCCACTGGACCAAGAGTGCCATTGTACCCGTTACAATGCTGAAAAAATGATGGGAAATCAGGGAACACTGTTGGATCCTTCTGCCATGACGTTTGCCCAATTGCTGCATCCCATAAGCGCATATCCAAATACCACAACACGTGACCACGATATAGTGCGGCTTGACGCATGTATCGAGTCGTTCGTGCACAACGAATCACCTTGGCTGCATCAGCAATGCCGGAACGGGACGTGTACAAGTCGTATGCCATTTGAACAAGACCGACGTCGTGTGCGCTCTGTTCGAAAAGTTGCACAGGATAGTTAAGGATGATGGCTGTCGGGATCAACTTCTCGTTTTTTGCCTCGTCCATGACCTGGAACGTGGCACCACAGCCGCCGGAGGTGTTCGACTTCTTGCACATGTATCTAGCACTGATAGAGAATGCAGTGGTGTCGATGCAATCGACAACTCGCGAGGCACTTAATTGCTTGCGGGAAAGAAAGCCGACTTTGTTGCAAGATGGACATGCACCCGCTGTCACATTGACGCCGTACTGCCGTTCCGGATCAATCACGAACAATGGTTTCAAAAGATACGCATTCAGGTCAGGTCGCTTGTTCCACAGTGGCACTGGCGGATCGATTCGGATGGGAAGGCGAATGCCATCCTCCATCATTTTCACTTGGATCTTGATCCAATCTTCCTGAATTTTGTTCAACGTGCCTGATTGCTTCCCACAAATGCACGGCTCAGTAGTGGGGCGGTCGAAGGCTGACGAATAGAATGGAGGCGTTTGCGTCGGAATCGATTCGGGTAGAATTTCAGGGCAGCGATGAACGAGGGTCTCTACTGATCGTTGTGTTTTCGCAATGTCCCGCAGCACAATGTCAACACCATTCATTGTCGATAAAGACAAATAGTCAAATAATCTAGTCACCAAACCCAAAGGTTAGATTAGTAGCCATAATACTAGGATCCTATTTTGAGTAACTATAATTGGTTATAGTAGCTTGCCTAGGTTATTTCCTACCTCACCTTCCAAATTATATGCTAATTATAATTTATTTCCAAGGATTGTCATAGAAGAATGAACAAACAAACGTATTTCCTAAAAACAGAAATTAAAAATTTTGGGCTCTCCGCGGAGAGCAAACGGCTCTCCGCGGAGAGCCAAACCGCTCTCCGCGGAGAGCCAAACGGCTCTCCGCGGAGTGCCAAACGGCTCTCCGCGGAGAGCCAAACCGCTCTCCGGCTCTCCGCGGAGAGACAAAGGGCTCTCCTCGGAGAGCCAGTGGATCTCAGCGGGAGAGTCGTTTAGCTCTACGCGGAGAGCCATTCTATCCTCACGACGGATAGCCATCAGCGGAGAGCCAAACAGATGCGATAATGGTGAATGCGATACATACCTTGCGGAGAGGAGGATGGGTAGGCTGCGCCGGAGAGCTCTTGTGTATAATCGGATTGGAGAAGGAGCGCCGGAGAGCAGAGTGATTACTGCCGGAGACGATGGGGGAGCTGCGCCTGAATCAAACCCTAGAACGCCGAAATGCGAGAGGGAAATTCACGAGGAGAGCGAGGAGAGCGGAGTACGGAGAGGAGAAATGAAGGGGCGCGGGATTTCAGCGAAGCAAAGCGTTATATTTTATATTTTTTTATTATTGCGCTGAATATAATAATAGTATTCAGTCAGATTCAGTCTACCAGAGTGAGGCCCGACCGGGGGGGGGGGGGGGGGGGGGGGGGGTGTTAGTGTTTGAGTTTTCTATATTGACGTAAATGCCCTCACATAGAAATTCAGATATTAAATTAAATATAGAAAATACAGATTTTGAATTAGATGGTGCATTTGGTGTTTTGGAAGGTGCAAAGTGCCAAGAATTAAAACATAAGGTGCAAAGTGCCAAACCATCCTAATGGGGGGGGGGGGGGGTGTGCAAAGTGCCAAAAGTCCCATTTTCTTGGTTCATGTTCTTTCAAATTTCTTATTGTTTTTAAAGCATTTATAGATGTACCTATTATTAGTACATATCATTGTAGCAAGATGTTTTTAAATCCTATTCAATTCCTAGGCGGACTTCCGTGCATATATGCGCATGTGAGCGCGCATATGCGCATGTGAGCGCACATATGTGCATGTGAGCACATATGTGTGCATGCGCGAATGATGAGTGAGTATATTTTCAATCGAGGGAGAAGACAGAAAGGAGAACATAGTAAATTAGAAAGTGAATTGTTCGCATCCATGCATAATAGCTATCGCCTAAACTCAGCACGGAATATGAGCATGCAAAGAGAGTTAGATTGGCTGATATTTGTGAGAGACTCCACCTCATTAAAGATAAGAAACCTCCTTAGATGGATGTGGCCGATCCGACGACAATACTTGCTGAGTTCAATCAATCGAACTAGGCGGTGACTCACTCGGACATGCAATCAAATTCCTACACCAAACCTTACTATGACCGCATCAATTATGATGTCAGGGAACCATTATGATGTTTCAATGTTCGTGGATGTGAACTACGAGCACCTTTGCGCAGGCTTCTAATGTGCTCATCATTCTCGGGCGCATTGGCTTCGTCCGTGCTCTACAGGACAGTCGTTACTCGAAGTCCCTCCAAGAGTATACTTCAGCTAGGAGAGTGGTTGTAACCTAGGAGAGGAAATTTTATAATTTCAAAATGGGCAAGGAAAAGTTTAATTAAACCTTAACAAAAATACACATATTTTAATTACTTGGAGACTTCTTATAGATATGAGGCTTAATACAAGGACATCTAACACTGAATATCAACAATAATATTGGCCGGCGCCGGCTGAAGAATTTTCTCGACGGCGGCGCCAAGATTTGGTATCTCTATACAAAATATAAACTCCTCACTGATTGCAGTTTAACACGAAGACGGCTGAGCCGTGCCCCTGGACCATTGCCGACAGCGTTCCTCCGACAACCGCAAAATTCTTTCCGGTCCAAACCTCGTGAGAGCTGCAGGAGCTGTTCCCCACGAATTTGCTGTCAAGAACTTTGCTCAAATCCCTTACATTTGTAGATATGGTGGTGCCGGCCGGGCTGAGATTGAAAAATGAGAGATATATTTCTCCTGCATCAAATGAATAATTCGTAAGCTCGATGGGGAATCCGCACAGAGCCAGGTCGTAAACAAAGGCGAAAATAAACAGAAATGATTCTTGAAAAAAAAGACCTTTCGCTCCGGTGGCAATCCATGCACGGAACCCGCCGGTGTTTTGATTATCTGCTCAACGATTAATTTAGATCATGTATTCTTTAGAATTAACTGGGAAGATGAAAACGAGAATCACGCCTTACCTTTCCCGGATTCCATGGTCGCGCACAAACCAGAGTAACGGTTGACGAGAGTTCCATCGTCGCCTAAGCTCCACAGCTGCATGTCAACAGTAGCTCAGCCTTTAAGCAGTGTTCATGAAGATATTCTTCCAAAAAATGCACAAGAGGTAAACTTTTATGTGCTTACTAATGTTTATGTATATAGAAATATAAAATCAGGTGAGCCCAACAAATGCACAGCACATAGAAAACCATGTCCTGGATAAAAAGTAAGCCTTTTGATTGTTAATACATACCTGGTTGGCATACCACTTGCATGTGGAAAGTAGTGTACTTGGTCTCTCGGATGCGGTGAGTCTCCGCTTGGTTGACGAATCCAAACAGGCTTTCACAGACTTCCGACCCAGCAGCTGAAACATACCTTCGTATTTCCGTTTGTAAATGAACTCATTACCCCTACACATCAACACATGGAACTATTTAATCTTAATAAACACAAGTTCTGGCAATATATATATATAGGAATAATTACCAATAATTACATTTTGCACCCCTCTTACTTTTGAAATTACAAAAATCTCTCCTGTAAGTTTACATTTCATAACATCAATGCACAAAAATGCCCCCTTGGAGTAAATTTTCAGAGGGGGTCTTTTGGTGCATGGATGTTATGAAATGTACTCTTACAGGGAAGGTTTTTGTAGTTTCAAAAATAAGCGGGGTGCAATCTGTAATTTAACAAATTTAGAGGGGAGGTCTGCATAAATTGCCCTATATATCTATATTATATAAAGGAATACTTTTAGGCCCATCTTGAGGCCAAATTAGATCCATAAATTCAATCTCGGCCGTTGGATAAAGACGATCTGGGCTGCAAATAGCTATATCCTGATTTTACATGCCTGCGAATAGCCAAAAAAACGAAAAAACCCCAAAACTAATCCCGCTGCAGCCCGATAGCCTCCAACCCCTCCCATTTCCCTCCGCCTCCGCCACCGCCGCCCTGACCAGACCCCGCCGTCGAGGTCGCCGGACCCCGGCGAACTCGCCGGGGTTGGTCCGGCGGCGTTCCGGTAGGGCCACCGGCGGCGGTGGCCCTGACCGTGATCTGGGCCTCACGGTCAGGGCCACCGCCGCCGGTGGCCCTGCCGGAACGCCACCGGACCAACCCCGGCGAGTTCGCCGGGGTCCGGCGACCTCGACGGCGGGGTCCGGTCAGGACGGCGGTGGCTCCGGCGGCGGCGGAGGGAAAAGGGGGGGGGGGCGGCGGACGTGGTTTTAAGAAAAAAAAAATCGGTAAAAAATTTTATTATATAATATAATGTATATAGAACTGATAGTATAAAAAATATAATGTATATAACGTATATAATATAATGTATTATATATACATAGATTATATTTATATATATATATAATAGATAATATAAAAAATATATTATATATATTTTAGGTTTTTTTAAACCTAAAATACATTTCTTATTTTTTAAAATTTCTAAAAAAGAAAAATTGTGTGCGTGCGTGCCGGGAGCGGGTGAAGCCTGTCGGGGGCGTGCAGGGAGCGGGCGAAGCCTGCCGGGGGCGTGCATGGTACTGTCACGCGGGACACGGTGGGCCCCTGTACACTGTCACTCGAAGCCCGTCGGGTGCGGGCGAATGCCGCCGGGTGCGGGCGAAGCCCGCCGGGTGCGCGTAGAGTACTGTCGCGCGGGGCACGGGGGGCCCCCGTGCACTGTCACTCGTGTATATATATATATTGCTAAAAGTTTATGCACGGTACCATTTAAATGATGTCAAAAGTGGCTTCCTTTTATGTAAACAATTTGAGGCAGTAGAACTGCCTTTCACATTATAATTCCAGCATATCTGGTTTGCCCTGTCATCTTCTATAATTGACCAGCTTTTTGCCTTCTCGCTGTTGCATCCGGTTAAACCCAGAACTGATTTTTCGTGTTCATCAAGAAGTTGATGTTGTTTCACAGGGATGAGGCTAGCAGGATCATCTGAATGACTTCCACTATTACCTGTGGATATATAAGGAAACTAGAAGAAAATAACTAAGTCAGAAGATTGCATCGATCAACTTATTTTGCATAAATATATACTACTAATTACCCAAACCTCTTAGTTAGCATAATTACAGGTTGCACCCCTCTTATCTTTTGAAATTACAAAAACTTCTCATTTGTGGTTAGATTTCATAACATGCACGCACAAAAATTCCCCATGACAATTTCCTCCGCGGGGGGGGGGGGGGGGGGGGGGGGGGGGGGGGGAGGGTTATCTTTATGCATGCACGTTATGAAATGTAAAATTAATGATATTAATGGAACTTAATACATTGATTGTGAAAAAGCACCTCCATGTTATTCTGACTGTTGGAATCAATCTCCAGCAAGATAGGATTTGTTATAAGATTGAAAGTGTTGTCATCAATTTGCCTCAAATCTCCACCAAACATTAGAGGGGATTTAGACATGGACCACAGTGTGAACTGCATTACAAATCATAACGTGCATAAGGTTTGGGAACTCGGTTTAAAAAGGTGCCACATATGTAAAATTAATGATATTCACTTGCCAGAGTTCTTTGCTCGTCGAGGGTAAGCCGGCACTTTCTGTGAGGACCTTGTTGTACACCTGTTACATAAAAACGCAAAGATTATTCTGAGTCGTGGCTAAAGGAGTAGACGAAAATAGAGCGGAAAAAAGGAGGAGATATTCGTAATGATAAATACATGAAATATGACAAATCAGGTAACCAATCTTTTATGTTCTCCTTTGCATTAAAATGGTAACTATGTGCTAGTCCTGATGTATTCGGTTTTGTTCAGCTTGAAAATGCCAACTGATTCAGGTTGCACAAAGGAAATTGATTTACCAATATCATCATAGTCATCAGCCTTATCCCAACTATTTTGGGCCTGCTTTACGAATTTTCACTTTCCATTGTTCGTATCGAATGCTGCATGAGGTGTTAAATCTAAATTATTCGAATTATCTTGAATACGTTTCATACATGTGACCTTGAGTTTACGCTTTATGCAACCAAATAATTTGACGCTAACTCTATCCGCTAGCCTAATTTGTGCATTTTTTGTAATCTGCTTCGTATATGCTCAAATAACTAAGCTTTTTTTGTATCTTCCCTCTTTATGTTATCTTTTCTAGTTTTGTATACACATTCATCTTAACATTCTCATTTCTAGCACATCCATCTTAGATATCAAAGACATTTCTGCCCAACACTCAGATCCATACAACATGACCTAATTGCGAAATAATAAAATTTACCTTCAAGTCTCAATGACCACATTTTATCAATACTCCTGAAACACTTTTCCATTTAAGCTACCCAACCACAATTCTATAGGAGATAAATAACAGTGAAAAGAATTTAACTCATGTTTCAATTATATCATAGAGCATAGCTGATGCAGTGGTAGACCAATGCTAAATGCAAATGCTACTAAACGGAACTTTTGATAGATAACATGAATTATTGTGCGCGTGTTTACATGAAGCAGTCGCAAATAAAGATTTGTAGCAAATAATTCTCACTAAGCTTAAGGCACAATCACACAATTAGGGGTTTAGTATCAATGCTCAGAAACAAATTAGATTACCCAACGAAGAGGAGCAAATCGGCTAAAGTGCGCCGGTAAGGATTCCGCAAATCACTCAAAAGGGAACACAATAGCATAATAAAGCTAACATCCACCACAATAGTTCAACAAGATATCCAATAAGAAACCAAACGACAATATACCTTGATTCGCTCTTGTATGAGGAGGGGTTCGGCGTTGGAAGGGAGATCCGCTGAAAGCGTGCTGCCGGTCGGAGAGGTGGTTCCACGGAATAGGGGGGGTGGGAATGCGGGCTGCTGTCTAAAGGGGATGGGAGGGAGAATGCGGGTGGTGGTTCCTCGGAATGGAGGGAGATTGCGGGCTGCTGGCCGAAGGGGGGTAGGAAGGAGAACTAGGGCGACGGGGTAGAGTGGGGAAGTTGACGGGATGCTATTGGGGAAAGATCGGGAGGACCGGTTTCAGCAGGAGGGCTTCCAGTGGGGCGGAATGGAGGGAGGAGGGGCTGGCTGGGCTTACCGGAGGTGGGAGGAGGGGCGAGCAGCGGCGGCTGGAAGATGGCGACGTCGGGGATGTTTCGAGCACAGAAGGCCGAATAGCGGGCTCCGGACCGGTCGGCTGCTTTAGGGCAGCTTCCAAATCTCCCTCATAACATCCAAAACCCCCCTATTTATAGGAGGAATGCAGGAAATAAACCTAAAATAACATTAGGGCTCCCGATCGGACGGTCGAAGTGTCCGAGCCGATCGGGGCTAAACGCAGCATAAAAATAATAGTCATATATTGGATTCGACTCGGAACGACCCTCCGGGCGCATCCGCGGACTCGGATCGCCCAACCGGGTCGCCGATCACCGCCTCCTGCGGGAATAGACGTGCGCGTGAGGCCGCACGCCATCAACTCCCCCCGTCTTGAAAGCACTCATCTCCGGTGAGTGAAGATGATCGTACTCTTGGCGAAGGTCAGGGGCGAGTCTCTCGAGCTCCTTAGTAGAAATCCATGCGTCGTCAGAAGCCGGGCGGGCGAGCCAGTGAATCAGGTACCGTAGGACCATCGAACCGCCCGTCACTGTGAAGTCATGCCCAACGATCCGTAACGCGTCTCCGGTGGGTGCGGGCGACTGTCGTATCAATGTATCTCCATCAGAATGCTGAGTAACTGGGCCGGCCGGTCGAGAGGTGGGACCTGCCAAACTGTGCTCTACTATCGGCGACTGCCTGGGTAGGGGGGGTATATTGGCACTGGGTGGATGAGGGTCGAACTGTGGCTCAGTGGTGGATGAAGAGTAGGGGTCCTCGTACACTTGCTCCTCAAAGTATGGGGTTAGGTCTTCTACGTTGAATACTCAGTGAATTCCCATTGCGGGTGGTATATCAACCTCATACGCATTCGTGCTGACCCGTCGAGCGACTGTGTAGGGACCCATCCGACGAGCACTTAACTTCTTTGCTGCCCCCTGGGGGAGCCTCTCAGGTCGAAGGCGTATCATAACTTGCTCCCCAACATCAAATATCTGCTCCCTCCTGTGCCGATCGGCTTGAGCCTTGTAGATATCATTATTGGCTGCGATCTTTCTCCGGACTGCTTCATGTAGTGTGTGTATATGCTGAATGAATGACTCGGCGGACGGCTTCTAACGGGACATCCACTAAGTCAACGGGTATCCTAGGCTCGTAACCTAACATGACATGAAACAGACTCAAGCATGTGGTCCTGTTGACCGAACTATTGTATGCGAACTCCGCTATGGGCAAAGCCGAGTCCCAAGAAGCAGGACTATCCCCAACGAGACAACGCAATAAGGCCCCCAAACTACGGTTGACAACCTCTGTCTGTCCATCCGTCTGTGGGTGATAGGCGGTGGAAAACTTCAGTGTCGTACCAGTCTTTTTCCACAACGTTTTCCAAAAATAACTCATAAAACGAACATCGCGGTCAGAAACAATAGACGTGGGTAACCCATGATACTTGAATACCTCCCTAAAGAACAGGGCCGCCACGTGGGGGGCGTCGTATGTCCTATGACATGGAATAAAGTGGGCCATCTTCGAGAAGCGGTCGACGACGACAAAAATCGAATCAAACTTCCGCGATGTGCGGGGAAGTCCTAGAACGAAATCCAGGCTATTGTCCACCCAAGGTCTGTGGGGAACGGGTAGAGGGGTGTACAGGCCCGTAGACTGACGAGAACCCTTGGCCGTCTGGCAAGTGCGGCAGTGACGAACGACCCGCGTAACATCCCTCTTCAGGCCAGGCCAGAAGAATCGGTCCTCAACTATCGCAATCGTCTTGTCGCGCCCAAAATGTCCCGCGGCGCCGCCCGCATGTAACTCCCAGACAAGGAAGTCCCACAGAGACGTCTGAGGCACGCAGAGACGCGACTCAAAGAACAGATAACCCTCCGACATGATGAAACCCTCGCGGGGCTCGGGGGGGGGGGGGGGGGGGGGGGGGGGGGGGGGGGGGGGGGGGGGGTCTCTCGACAACGCGGAGTAGATGTCACCAAAATCAGGACACTCGGAATAATCATGGCGAATCTGCTCAAACCCCTGCACTCGCGCGCGCATGGTGTGAAGAATGGTGACCCGACGACTCAACGCATCAGTCGGCTTGTTCTCAACACCAGCTCGGTGCTTGAGAACATAGTGGTACTCCTGCATGAATTCCACCCATTTCGCGTGACGGTGACCTAGCTTCTTCTGCGAATCTAGATATCGCAAGGCCTGATGATCCGAATACAGGACGAACTCCTTATGTAGGAGATAGTGACGTCAATATCGGAGCGCCTATACAACGGCATAGAACTCTCGATCGTAATTGGAATACTTTTGCCGGGCTTAATTGAGCTTCTCACTGAAGTACGCGACCGGATGACCCTCCTGGCTCAGCACTCCCCAATACCTATCCCAGAAGCGTCACATGCAACCTCAAATGCCTTGGAAAAATCTGGGAGGCGCAAAACCGGTGCTGACGAGAGTCTCTCCTTAATGTCTTCAAATGCTCTGGTGGCCGCGGGAGTCCAAGCGAAGTCGCCCTTGCGAAGGCAACTCGTAATAGGGGCCATAATCGAACTAAACCCACGGACAAACCTCCGGTAGAAGGTGGCCAGTCCATGGAAGCTTCGTGCCTCGTGAATGTTGGCCGGGACGGGCCACTCTCGAATCGATTTGACCTTATCAGGATCAACTGAGATGCCGGACTGAGATACAATATATCCAAGAAAATGGACCGACGTGGACAGGAACGAACACTTCTTCAGGTTAACATATAGATGTTCCTTCCGAAGGAGGTCAAATACTAGGCGAATGTGACTCAGGTGCTCCGTGCGTCCCTGACTGTAAATCAGTATGTCATCGAAGTACACCACGAGGAACTTGCCCATGTAGGGTCGGAGAATCTGTGTCATCACTCTCATAAATGTGTTCGGCGCGTTCGAAAGTCCGAACGGCATAACTAACCACTCGTATAGGCCATCTTTCGTTTTGAAAGCCGTTTTCCACTCATCACCCTCCCGGACTCTAATCTGATGATACCCGCTCCTCAAGTCGATCTTCGTGAAGACCCGGGCGCCGGACATCGCATCGAGGAGGTCACCGAGGCGGGGGATAGGGAAACGGTACTTCACCGTAATCTTGTTGATGGCGCGACTATCGATACACATGCGCCAACTCCCATCCTTCTTCGGGGTAAGAAGGGCAGGAATGGCACATGGGCTCAGGCTCTCTCGAATAAATTTCTTCCGAAGAAGATCATCCACCTGTCGCTTCAGCTCAGCATGCTCAGTCGGATTCAACCGATAGTGGGGAAGGTTGGGCAAAGATGCCCCTGGAATCAGGTCGATGGCGTGCTGGATATCTCTCATAGGGGGAAGCTCATCGGGGAGCTCCTTCGGCATAATATCAGTATACTCGTCCAGCAGGCGTCGGATATCTGGATCTACGCACTCAAGATTAGTGGTGGGGTCAGAGGCCACGGCGGCTACTACTACGTACATCATCCCCAAGTCTAAACTCTCTCGAAGAAAATCACCCTTCCTCAAAATGGGTACGGGCCTGGAGGACCCGGCACTAATAGATGATTCAACCTGGCCCTTGGGTGGGTCCCTGGGCTGGGTCGGGGTGAGGGTGATCTTCCGCCCCTTGTCAAAGAAGACGCACGTGTTGGAACGGCCATAACACGTGGCGTCACGATCGTATAACCAGGGGCGGCCTAAAAGGACGTGCGCAACGTCCATCGGGATGACGTCGCACCACACTTTATCCTCAACGGACGCTAAACGGATCGGCACAAGGCATCTCTGCGTGACCTGGATGGCCGACTTGTCCACCCAGTGGACACGGTACGGATGGGGATGTGGTTCGGCAGCTAGCTGCATCCTCTCTAACCCTTTCTTTGCCACAATGTTCACGCAACTACCGCTGTCTATCGCAAGCTTGCAAGGTCCGCCCGCACTCTGAAAATATGTATAAAATATCGATGTGCGGCGCCAATCCTCCTCGGAACGAGGGATGTGCAGGAGGCGACGGATGACGCCCAATCCTAATGATCTTTTTGCGCCGCTCTCCCAACCGTCCCCAACCTCTGCTGTGATCTCCTCAACCACAACCTCATCTAACTCAGCGCTCCCCTCGTCCTCGTCCTCCATCAACAGGTTCCTCGTAGGGCATTGAACAGCAAGGTGTCCTCTGCCCAAACATCGAAAGCACTGGCCGGGTCCGGCCCTGGGAGCAGCCGGAACCAAAGCCTTGCCCTTCGCATCCGTAGTGGTGCGAGGCGGGGCATCGGGGCGGTGTGTGGTTTGCTTCGATCCCGGGTGGCGCAGATAGCTCTCATACTCAAGCGCGAGCTGGAATACCTGCTCAACCGTCTCTATGCGATGTGGTATGAGCTCTCTCTGAATCTCAGCCCTAAGCCCAGCTCTAAACTTAGATGCGGTCACGATAGGCTCCTCCCAAATGTCGCTCCTCACTACCAACTCGTCGAATCGGGTCATATACTCGGCAACGGATAGCGATCCCTGTCGTAAAGCGTGGAGTTGGTCGAGAAGCTGATCTCGATAAGAGTCAGGGAGGTACTTGTCCCTCAATCGTTGTTTCATCTCCGCCCACCTAGTGACAGGATAGTACCCGTCTCTCTCCAAAGATCTTTCTACGCTGAGCCAAAACATTTTTGCCTGGCCAATCAGTTTCATCTTAGCGAACCGAACTCGCCGCTCATCCTGCATCTCGTACCAGTCAAAGAAATGATCCATATCTAGGAGCCAATCGCTAAAGGCCTTCGGGTCTAGATGACCGTCGAAGGAGGGAGCATCAATTCGAAGACGCCGAATGAGGTCATCCTCGATCGGAGTGCGCTCCCGACGGGGCTCAACATAATCATCATATGGCTCTTCGAGATCGTACTCGTATCGCGCGGGTGGTCCACGACCACGGCGGGCTGGTGGCGGACGAGGCTCGAATGGTGGCCTAGGGTGACGACGATAATCATAAACAGGCTCGGGAGTCCGTCTCCGAGGAGCGGGGTCCCGACGTGGTGGTATCTCTCGTGCGCGTTGGTCAAGAGGAGGATAAGCATCCTGTGGATCCTCCAAGGGTTCCTCATAACGTGGTGCAGGGTCCCGACGTGGTAACTCTCTCGCTCGTCGGCCCCGTGGGGGAGGAGCATCCCGAGGGTCCTCCAAGGGTTCCTCATAACGTGGTGCGGGTGTCGGACCTCTAGGGGCTCCTATCTGATCGACTCTAGTGTTGACCCTAGCGATGTCGTTCTTAATGGTGGCGAATTGTTCCAGGACTAAGCGTTGAAACTCGGCGGTCGTCATGTCCGAATTCGAACTGGCGGCCCGATCATCGGTGTTATTTTGAACAGACATTGGTTTTCTATAGACCCTACCACTACGGAGCATGCAATGAAATGCAACCTGGCTCTGATACCAAATGATGCAGTGGTAGACCAATGCTAAATGCAAATGCTACTAAACGGAACTTTTGATAGATAACATGAATTATTGTGCGCGTGTTTACATGAAGCAGTCGCAAATAAAGATTTGTAGCAAATAATTCTCACTAAGCTTAAGGCACAATCACACAATTAGGGGTTTAGTATCAATGCTCAGAAACAAATTAGATTAGCCAACGAAGAGGAGCAAATCGGCTAAAGTGCGCCGGTAAGGATTCCACAAATCACTCAAAAGGGAACACAATAGCATAATAAAGCTAACATCCACCACAATAGTTCAACAAGATATTCAATAAGAAACCAAACGACAATATACCTTGATTCGCTCCTGTATGAGGAGGGGTTCGGCGTTGGAAGGGAGATTCGCTGAAAGCGTGCTGCCGGTCGGAGAGGTGGTTCCACGGAATAGGGGGGGGGGGGAGATGCGGGCTGCTGTCTAAAGGGGATGGGAGGGAGAATGCGGGTGGTGGTTCCTCGGAATGGAGGGAGATTGCGGGCTGCTGGCCGAAGGGGGGTAGGAAGGAGAACTAGGGCGACGGGGTAGAGTGGGGAAGTTGACGGGATGCTATTGGGGAAAGATCGGGAGGACCGGTTTCAGCGGGAGGGCTTCCAGTGGGGCGGAATGGAGGGAGGAGGGGCTGGCTGGGCTTACCGGAGGTGGGAGGAGGAGGGGCGAGCAGCGGCGGCTGGAAGATGGCGACGTCGGGGATGTTTCGAGCAAGAAGGCCGAATCGCGGGCTCCGGACCGGTCGGCTGCTTTAGGGCAGCTTCCAAATCTCCCTCATAACATCCAAAACCCCCCTATTTATAGAAGGAATGCAGGAAATAAACCTAAAATAACATTAGGGCTCCCGATCGGACGGCCGTAAGTGTCCGAGCCGATCGGGTCTAAACGCAGCATAAAAATAATAAAGTCATATATGGATTCGACTCGGAACGACCCTCCGGGCGCATCCGCGGACTCGGATCGCCCAACCGGGTCGCCGATCACCGCCTCCTGCGGGAATAGACGTGCGCGTGAGGCCGCACGCCATCAACTCCCCCCGTCTTGAAAGCACTCATCTCCGGTGAGTGAAGATGATCGTACTCTTGGCGAAGGTCAGGGGCGAGTCTCTCGAGCTCCTTAGTAGAAATCCATGCGTCGTCAGAAGCCGGGCGGGCGAGCCAGTGAATCAGGTACCGTAGGACCATCGAACCGCCCGTCACTGTGAAGTCATGCCCAACGATCCGTAACGCGTCTCCGGTGGGTGCGGGCGACTGTCGTATCAATGTATCTCCATCAGAATGCTGAGTAACTGGGCCGGCCGGTCGAGAGGTGGGACCTGCCAAACTGTGCTCTACTATCGGCGACTGCCTGGGTAGGGGGGGTATATTGGCACTGGGTGGATGAGGGTCGAACTGTGGCTCAGTGGTGGATGAAGAGTAGGGGTCCTCGTACACTTGCTCCTCAAAGTATGGGGTTAGGTCTTCTACGTTGAATACTCAGTGAATTCCCATTGCGGGTGGTATATCAACCTCATACGCATTCGTGCTGACCCGTCGAGCGACTGTGTAGGGACCCATCCGACGAGCACTTAACTTCTTTGCTGCCCCCTGGGGGAGCCTCTCAGGTCGAAGGCGTATCATAACTTGCTCCCCAACATCAAATATCTGCTCCCTCCTGTGCCGATCGGCTTGAGCCTTGTAGATATCATTATTGGCTGCGATCTTTCTCCGGACTGCTTCATGTAGTGTGTGTATATGCTGAATGAATGACTCGGCGGACGGCTTCTAACGGGACATCCACTAAGTCAACGGGTATCCTAGGCTCGTAACCTAACATGACATGAAACAGACTCAAGCATGTGGTCCTGTTGACCGAACTATTGTATGCGAACTCCGCTATGGGCAAAGCCGAGTCCCAAGAAGCAGGACTATCCCCAACGAGACAACGCAATAAGGCCCCCAAACTACGGTTGACAACCTCTGTCTGTCCATCCGTCTGTGGGTGATAGGCGGTGGAAAACTTCAGTGTCGTACCAGTCTTTTTCCACAACGTTTTCCAAAAATAACTCATAAAACGAACATCGCGGTCGGAAACAATAGACGTGGGTAACCCATGATACTTGAATACCTCCCTAAAGAACAGGGCCGCCACGTGGGGGGCGTCGTATGTCCTATGACATGGAATAAAGTGGGCCATCTTCGAGAAGCGGTCGACGACGACAAAAATCGAATCAAACTTCCGCGATGTGCGGGGAAGTCCTAGAACGAAATCCAGGCTATTGTCCACCCAAGGTCTGTGGGGAACGGGTAGAGGGGTGTACAGGCCCGTAGACTGACGAGAACCCTTGGCCGTCTGGCAAGTGCGGCAGTGACGAACGACCCGCGTAACATCCCTCTTCAGGCCAGGCCAGAAGAATCGGTCCTCAACTATCGCAATCGTCTTGTCGCGCCCAAAATGTCCCGCGGCGCCGCCCGCATGTAACTCCCAGACAAGGAAGTCCCACAGAGACGTCTGAGGCACGCAGAGACGCGACTCAAAGAACAGATAACCCTCCGACATGATGAAACCCTCGCGGGGCTCGGGGGGGGGGGGGGGTCTCTCGACAACGCGGAGTAGATGTCACCAAAATCAGGACACTCGGAATAATCATGGCGAATCTGCTCAAACCCCTGCACTCGCGCGCGCATGGTGTGAAGAATGGTGACCCGACGACTCAACGCATCAGTCGGCTTGTTCTCAACACCAGCTCGGTGCTTGAGAACATAGTGGTACTCCTGCATGAATTCCACCCATTTCGCGTGACGGTGACCTAGCTTCTTCTGCGAATCTAGATATCGCAAGGCCTGATGATCCGAATACAGGACGAACTCCTTATGTAGGAGATAGTGACGTCAATATCGGAGCGCCTATACAACGGCATAGAACTCTCGATCGTAATTGGAATACTTTTGCCGGGCTTAATTGAGCTTCTCACTGAAGTACGCGACCGGATGACCCTCCTGGCTCAGCACTCCCCAATACCTATCCCAGAAGCGTCACATGCAACCTCAAATGCCTTGGAAAAATCTGGGAGGCGCAAAACCGGTGCTGACGAGAGTCTCTCCTTAATGTCTTCAAATGCTCTGGTGGCCGCGGGAGTCCAAGCGAAGTCGCCCTTGCGAAGGCAACTCGTAATAGGGGCCATAATCGAACTAAACCCACGGACAAACCTCCGGTAGAAGGTGGCCAGTCCATGGAAGCTTCGTGCCTCGTGAATGTTGGCCGGGACGGGCCACTCTCGAATCGATTTGACCTTATCAGGATCAACTGAGATGCCGGACTGAGATACAATATATCCAAGAAAATGGACCGACGTGGACAGGAACGAACACTTCTTCAGGTTAACATATAGATGTTCCTTCCGAAGGAGGTCAAATACTAGGCGAATGTGACTCAGGTGCTCCGTGCGTCCCTGACTGTAAATCAGTATGTCATCGAAGTACACCACGAGGAACTTGCCCATGTAGGGTCGGAGAATCTGTGTCATCACTCTCATAAATGTGTTCGGCGCGTTCGAAAGTCCGAACGGCATAACTAACCACTCGTATAGGCCATCTTTCGTTTTGAAAGCCGTTTTCCACTCATCACCCTCCCGGACTCTAATCTGATGATACCCGCTCCTCAAGTCGATCTTCGTGAAGACCCGGGCGCCGGACATCGCATCGAGGAGGTCACCGAGGCGGGGGATAGGGAAACGGTACTTCACCGTAATCTTGTTGATGGCGCGACTATCGATACACATGCGCCAACTCCCATCCTTCTTCGGGGTAAGAAGGGCAGGAATGGCACATGGGCTCAGGCTCTCTCGAATAAATTTCTTCCGAAGAAGATCATCCACCTGTCGCTTCAGCTCAGCATGCTCAGTCGGATTCAACCGATAGTGGGGAAGGTTGGGCAAAGATGCCCCTGGAATCAGGTCGATGGCGTGCTGGATATCTCTCATAGGGGGAAGCTCATCGGGGAGCTCCTTCGGCATAATATCAGTATACTCGTCCAGCAGGCGTCGGATATCTGGATCTACGCACTCAAGATTAGTGGTGGGGTCAGAGGCCACGGCGGCTACTACTACGTACATCATCCCCAAGTCTAAACTCTCTCGAAGAAAATCACCCTTCCTCAAAATGGGTACGGGCCTGGAGGACCCGGCACTAATAGATGATTCAACCTGGCCCTTGGGTGGGTCCCTGGGCTGGGTCGGGGTGAGGGTGATCTTCCGCCCCTTGTCAAAGAAGACGCACGTGTTGGAACGGCCATAACACGTGGCGTCACGATCGTATAACCAGGGGCGGCCTAAAAGGACGTGCGCAACGTCCATCGGGATGACGTCGCACCACACTTTATCCTCAACGGACGCTAAACGGATCGGCACAAGGCATCTCTGCGTGACCTGGATGGCCGACTTGTCCACCCAGTGGACACGGTACGGATGGGGATGTGGTTCGGCAGCTAGCTGCATCCTCTCTAACCCTTTCTTTGCCACAATGTTCACGCAACTACCGCTGTCTATCGCAAGCTTGCAAGGTCCGCCCGCACTCTGAAAATATGTATAAAATATCGATGTGCGGCGCCAATCCTCCTCGGAACGAGGGATGTGCAGGAGGCGACGGATGACGCCCAATCCTAATGATCTTTTTGCGCCGCTCTCCCAACCGTCCCCAACCTCTGCTGTGATCTCCTCAACCACAACCTCATCTAACTCAGCGCTCCCCTCGTCCTCGTCCTCCATCAACAGGTTCCTCGTAGGGCATTGAACAGCAAGGTGTCCTCTGCCCAAACATCGAAAGCACTGGCCGGGTCCGGCCCTGGGAGCAGCCGGAACCAAAGCCTTGCCCTTCGCATCCGTAGTGGTGCGAGGCGGGGCATCGGGGCGGTGTGTGGTTTGCTTCGATCCCGGGTGGCGCAGATAGCTCTCATACTCAAGCGCGAGCTGGAATACCTGCTCAACCGTCTCTATGCGATGTGGTATGAGCTCTCTCTGAATCTCAGCCCTAAGCCCAGCTCTAAACTTAGATGCGGTCACGATAGGCTCCTCCCAAATGTCGCTCCTCACTACCAACTCGTCGAATCGGGTCATATACTCGGCAACGGATAGCGATCCCTGTCGTAAAGCGTGGAGTTGGTCGAGAAGCTGATCTCGATAAGAGTCAGGGAGGTACTTGTCCCTCAATCGTTGTTTCATCTCCGCCCACCTAGTGACAGGATAGTACCCGTCTCTCTCCAAAGATCTTTCTACGCTGAGCCAAAACATTTTTGCCTGGCCAATCAGTTTCATCTTAGCGAACCGAACTCGCCGCTCATCCTGCATCTCGTACCAGTCAAAGAAATGATCCATATCTAGGAGCCAATCGCTAAAGGCCTTCGGGTCTAGATGACCGTCGAAGGAGGGAGCATCAATTCGAAGACGCCGAATGAGGTCATCCTCGATCGGAGTGCGCTCCCGACGGGGCTCAACATAATCATCATATGGCTCTTCGAGATCGTACTCGTATCGCGCGGGTGGTCCACGACCACGGCGGGCTGGTGGCGGACGAGGCTCGAATGGTGGCCTAGGGTGACGACGATAATCATAAACAGGCTCGGGAGTCCGTCTCCGAGGAGCGGGGTCCCGACGTGGTGGTATCTCTCGTGCGCGTTGGTCAAGAGGAGGATAAGCATCCTGTGGATCCTCCAAGGGTTCCTCATAACGTGGTGCAGGGTCCCGACGTGGTAACTCTCTCGCTCGTCGGCCCCGTGGGGGAGGAGCATCCCGAGGGTCCTCCAAGGGTTCCTCATAACGTGGTGTGGGTGTCGGACCTCTAGGGGCTCCTATCTGATCGACTCTAGTGTTGACCCTAGCGATGTCGTTCTTAATGGTGGCGAATTGTTCCAGGACTAAGCGTTGAAACTCGGCGGTCGTCATGTCCGAATTCGAACTGGCGGCCCGATCATCGGTGTTATTTTGAACAGACATTGGTTTTCTATAGACCCTACCACTACGGAGCATGCAATGAAATGCAACCTGGCTCTGATACCAAATGATGCAGTGGTAGACCAATGCTAAATGCAAATGCTACTAAACGGAACTTTTGATAGATAACATGAATTATTGTGCGCGTGTTTACATGAAGCAGTCGCAAATAAAGATTTGTAGCAAATAATTCTCACTAAGCTTAAGGCACAATCACACAATTAGGGGTTTAGTATCAATGCTCAGAAACAAATTAGATTAGCCAACGAAGAGGAGCAAATCGGCTAAAGTGCGCCGGTAAGGATTCCACAAATCACTCAAAAGGGAACACAATAGCATAATAAAGCTAACATCCACCACAATAGTTCAACAAGATATTCAATAAGAAACCAAACGACAATATACCTTGATTCGCTCCTGTATGAGGAGGGGTTCGGCGTTGGAAGGGAGATTCGCTGAAAGCATGCTGCCGGTCGGAGAGGTGGTTCCACGGAATAGGGGGGGGGGGGGGGGGGGGGGGGGGGGGGGAGATGCGGGCTGCTGTCTAAAGGGGATGGGAGGGAGAATGCGGGTGGTGGTTCCTCGGAATGGAGGGAGATTGCGGGCTGCTGGCCGAAGGGGGGTAGGAAGGAGAACTAGGGCGACGGGGTAGAGTGGGGAAGTTGACGGGATGCTATTGGGGAAAGATCGGGAGGACCGGTTTCAGCGGGAGGGCTTCCAGTGGGGCGGAATGGAGGGAGGAGGGGCTGGCTGGGCTTACCGGAGGTGGGAGGAGGAGGGGCGAGCAGCGGCGGCTGGAAGATGGCGACGTCGGGGATGTTTCGAGCAAGAAGGCCGAATCGCGGGCTCCGGACCGGTCGGCTGCTTTAGGGCAGCTTCCAAATCTCCCTCATAACATCCAAAACCCCCCTATTTATAGAAGGAATGCAGGAAATAAACCTAAAATAACATTAGGGCTCCCGATCGGACGGCCGTAAGTGTCCGAGCCGATCGGGTCTAAACGCAGCATAAAAATAATAAAGTCATATATGGATTCGACTCGGAACGACCCTCCGGGCGCATCCGCGGACTCGGATCGCCCAACCGGGTCGCCGATCACCGCCTCCTGCGGGAATAGACGTGCGCGTGAGGCCGCACGCCATCAACTCCCCCCGTCTTGAAAGCACTCATCTCCGGTGAGTGAAGATGATCGTACTCTTGGCGAAGGTCAGGGGCGAGTCTCTCGAGCTCCTTAGTAGAAATCCATGCGTCGTCAGAAGCCGGGCGGGCGAGCCAGTGAATCAGGTACCGTAGGACCATCGAACCGCCCGTCACTGTGAAGTCATGCCCAACGATCCGTAACGCGTCTCCGGTGGGTGCGGGCGACTGTCGTATCAATGTATCTCCATCAGAATGCTGAGTAACTGGGCCGGCCGGTCGAGAGGTGGGACCTGCCAAACTGTGCTCTACTATCGGCGACTGCCTGGGTAGGGGGGGTATATTGGCACTGGGTGGATGAGGGTCGAACTGTGGCTCAGTGGTGGATGAAGAGTAGGGGTCCTCGTACACTTGCTCCTCAAAGTATGGGGTTAGGTCTTCTACGTTGAATACTCAGTGAATTCCCATTGAGGGTGGTATATCAACCTCATACGCATTCGTGCTGACCCGTCGAGCGACTGTGTAGGGACCCATCCGACGAGCACTTAACTTCTTTGCTGCCCCCTGGGGGAGCCTCTCAGGTCGAAGGCGTATCATAACTTGCTCCCCAACATCAAATATCTGCTCCCTCCTGTGCCGATCGGCTTGAGCCTTGTAGATATCATTATTGGCTGCGATCTTTCTCCGGACTGCTTCATGTAGTGTGTGTATATGCTGAATGAATGACTCGGCGGACGGCTTCTAACGGGACATCCACTAAGTCAACGGGTTTCCTAGGCTCGTAACCTAACATGACATGAAACAGACTCAAGCATGTGGTCCTGTTGACCGAACTATTGTATGCGAACTCCGCTATGGGCAAAGCCGAGTCCCAAGAAGCAGGACTATCCCCAACGAGACAACGCAATAAGGCCCCCAAACTACGGTTGACAACCTATGTCTGTCCATCCGTCTGTGGGTGATAGGCGGTGGAAAACTTCAGTGTCGTACCAGTCTTTTTCCACAACGTTTTCCAAAAATAACTCATAAAACGAACATCGCGGTCGGAAACAATAGACGTGGGTAACCCATGATACTTGAATACCTCCCTAAAGAACAGGGCCGCCACGTGGGGGGCGTCGTATGTCCTATGACATGGAATAAAGTGGGCCATCTTCGAGAAGCGGTCGACGACGACAAAAATCGAATCAAACTTCCGCGATGTGCGGGGAAGTCCTAGAACGAAATCCAGGCTATTGTCCACCCAAGGTCTGTGGGGAACGGGTAGAGGGGTGTACAGGCCCGTAGACTGACGAGAACCCTTGGCCGTCTGGCAAGTGCGGCAGTGACGAACGACCCGCGTAACATCCCTCTTCAGGCCAGGCCAGAAGAATCGGTCCTCAACTATCGCAATCGTCTTGTCGCGCCCAAAATGTCCCGCGGCGCCGCCCGCATGTAACTCCCAGACAAGGAAGTCCCACAGAGACGTCTGAGGCACGCAGAGACGCGACTCAAAGAACAGATAACCCTCCGACATGATGAAACCCTCGCGGGGCTCGGGGGGGGGGGGGGGGGGGGGGGGGGGGGGGGGGGGGGGTCTCTCGACAACGCGGAGTAGATGTCACCAAAATCAGGACACTCGGAATAATCATGGCGAATCTGCTCAAACCCCTGCACTCGCGCGCGCATGGTGTGAAGAATGGTGACCCGACGACTCAACGCATCAGTCGGCTTGTTCTCAACACCAGCTCGGTGCTTGAGAACATAGTGGTACTCCTGCATGAATTCCACCCATTTCGCGTGACGGTGACCTAGCTTCTTCTGCGAATCTAGATATCGCAAGGCCTGATGATCCGAATACAGGACGAACTCCTTATGTAGGAGATAGTGACGTCAATATCGGAGCGCCTATACAACGGCATAGAACTCTCGATCGTAATTGGAATACTTTTGCCGGGCTTAATTGAGCTTCTCACTGAAGTACGCGACCGGATGACCCTCCTGGCTCAGCACTCCCCAATACCTATCCCAGAAGCGTCACATGCAACCTCAAATGCCTTGGAAAAATCTGGGAGGCGCAAAACCGGTGCTGACGAGAGTCTCTCCTTAATGTCTTCAAATGCTCTGGTGGCCGCGGGAGTCCAAGCGAAGTCGCCCTTGCGAAGGCAACTCGTAATAGGGGCCATAATCGAACTAAACCCACGGACAAACCTCCGGTAGAAGGTGGCCAGTCCATGGAAGCTTCGTGCCTCGTGAATGTTGGCCGGGACGGGCCACTCTCGAATCGATTTGACCTTATCAGGATCAACTGAGATGCCGGACTGAGATACAATATATCCAAGAAAATGGACCGACGTGGACAGGAACGAACACTTCTTCAGGTTAACATATAGATGTTCCTTCCGAAGGAGGTCAAATACTAGGCGAATGTGACTCAGGTGCTCCGTGCGTCCCTGACTGTAAATCAGTATGTCATCGAAGTACACCACGAGGAACTTGCCCATGTAGGGTCGGAGAATCTGTGTCATCACTCTCATAAATGTGTTCGGCGCGTTCGAAAGTCCGAACGGCATAACTAACCACTCGTATAGGCCATCTTTCGTTTTGAAAGCCGTTTTCCACTCATCACCCTCCCGGACTCTAATCTGATGATACCCGCTCCTCAAGTCGATCTTCGTGAAGACCCGGGCGCCGGACATCGCATCGAGGAGGTCACCGAGGCGGGGGATAGGGAAACGGTACTTCACCGTAATCTTGTTGATGGCGCGACTATCGATACACATGCGCCAACTCCCATCCTTCTTCGGGGTAAGAAGGGCAGGAATGGCACATGGGCTCAGGCTCTCTCGAATAAATTTCTTCCGAAGAAGATCATCCACCTGTCGCTTCAGCTCAGCATGCTCAGTCGGATTCAACCGATAGTGGGGAAGGTTGGGCAAAGATGCCCCTGGAATCAGGTCGATGGCGTGCTGGATATCTCTCATAGGGGGAAGCTCATCGGGGAGCTCCTTCGGCATAATATCAGTATACTCGTCCAGCAGGCGTCGGATATCTGGATCTACGCACTCAAGATTAGTGGTGGGGTCAGAGGCCACGGCGGCTACTACTACGTACATCATCCCCAAGTCTAAACTCTCTCGAAGAAAATCACCCTTCCTCAAAATGTGTACGGGCCTGGAGGACCCGGCACTAATAGATGATTCAACCTGGCCCTTGGGTGGGTCCCTGGGCTGGGTCGGGGTGAGGGTGATCTTCCGCCCCTTGTCAAAGAAGACGCACGTGTTGGAACGGCCATAACACGTGGCGTCACGATCGTATAACCAGGGGCGGCCTAAAAGGACGTGCGCAACGTCCATCGGGATGACGTCGCACCACACTTTATCCTCAACGGACGCTAAACGGATCGGCACAAGGCATCTCTGCGTGACCTGGATGGCCGACTTGTCCACCCAGTGGACACGGTACGGATGGGGATGTGGTTCGGCAGCTAGCTGCATCCTCTCTAACCCTTTCTTTGCCACAATGTTCACGCAACTACCGCTGTCTATCGCAAGCTTGCAAGGTCCGCCCGCACTCTGAAAATATGTATAAAATATCGATGTGCGGCGCCAATCCTCCTCGGAACGAGGGATGTGCAGGAGGCGACGGATGACGCCCAATCCTAATGATCTTTTTGCGCCGCTCTCCCAACCGTCCCCAACCTCTGCTGTGATCTCCTCAACCACAACCTCATCTAACTCAGCGCTCCCCTCGTCCTCGTCCTCCATCAACAGGTTCCTCGTAGGGCATTGAGCAGCAAGGTGTCCTCTGCCCAAACATCGAAAGCACTGGCCGGGTCCGGCCCTGGGAGCAGCCGGAACCAAAGCCTTGCCCTTCGCATCCGTAGTGGTGCGAGGCGGGGCATCGGGGCGGTGTGTGGTTTGCTTCGATCCCGGGTGGCGCAGATAGCTCTCATACTCAAGCGCGAGCTGGAATACCTGCTCAACCGTCTCTATGCGATGTGGTATGAGCTCTCTCTGAATCTCAGCCCTAAGCCCAGCTCTAAACTTAGATGCGGTCACGATAGGCTCCTCCCAAATGTCGCTCCTCACTACCAACTCGTCGAATCGGGTCATATACTCGGCAACGGATAGCGATCCCTGTCGTAAAGTGTGGAGTTGGTCGAGAAGCTGATCTCGATAAGAGTCAGGGAGGTACTTGTCCCTCAATCGTTGTTTCATCTCCGCCCACCTAGTGACAGGATAGTACCCGTCTCTCTCCAAAGATCTTTCTACGCTGAGCCAAAACATTTTTGCCTGGCCAATCAGTTTCATCTTAGCGAACCGAACTCGCCGCTCATCCTGCATCTCGTACCAGTCAAAGAAATGATCCATATCTAGGAGCCAATCGCTAAAGGCCTTCGGGTCTAGATGACCGTCGAAGGAGGGAGCATCAATTCGAAGACGCCGAATGAGGTCATCCTCGATCGGAGTGCGCTCCCGACGGGGCTCAACATAATCATCATATGGCTCTTCGAGATCGTACTCGTATCGCGCGGGTGGTCCACGACCACGGCGGGCTGGTGGCGGACGAGGCTCGAATGGTGGCCTAGGGTGACGACGATAATCATAAACAGGCTCGGGAGTCCGTCTCCGAGGAGCGGGGTCCCGACGTGGTGGTATCTCTCGTGCGCGTTGGTCAAGAGGAGGATAAGCATCCTGTGGATCCTCCAAGGGTTCCTCATAACGTGGTGCAGGGTCCCGACGTGGTAACTCTCTCGCTCGTCGGCCCCGTGGGGGAGGAGCATCCCGAGGGTCCTCCAAGGGTTCCTCATAACGTGGTGCGGGTGTCGGACCTCTAGGGGCTCCTATCTGATCGACTCTAGTGTTGACCCTAGCGATGTCGTTCTTAATGGTGGCGAATTGTTCCAGGACTAAGCGTTGAAACTCGGCGGTCGTCATGTCCGAATTCGAACTGGCGGCCCGATCATCGGTGTTATTTTGAACAGACATTGGTTTTCTATAGACCCTACCACTACGGAGCATGCAATGAAATGCAACCTGGCTCTGATACCAAATGATGCAGTGGTAGACCAATGCTAAATGCAAATGCTACTAAACGGAACTTTTGATAGATAACATGAATTATTGTGCGCGTGTTTACATGAAGCAGTCGCAAATAAAGATTTGTAGCAAATAATTCTCACTAAGCTTAAGGCACAATCACACAATTAGGGGTTTAGTATCAATGCTCAGAAACAAATTAGATTAGCCAACGAAGAGGAGCAAATCGGCTAAAGTGCGCCGGTAAGGATTCCACAAATCACTCAAAAGGGAACACAATAGCATAATAAAGCTAACATCCACCACAATAGTTCAACAAGATATTCAATAAGAAACCAAACGACAATATACCTTGATTCGCTCCTGTATGAGGAGGGGTTCGGCGTTGGAAGGGAGATTCGCTGAAAGCGTGCTGCCGGTCGGAGAGGTGGTTCCACGGAATAGGGGGGGGGGGGGGGAGATGCGGGCTGCTGTCTAAAGGGGATGGGAGGGAGAATGCGGGTGGTGGTTCCTCGGAATGGAGGGAGATTGCGGGCTGCTGGCCGAAGGGGGGTAGGAAGGAGAACTAGGGCGACGGGGTAGAGTGGGGAAGTTGACGGGATGCTATTGGGGAAAGATCGGGAGGACCGGTTTCAGCGGGAGGGCTTCCAGTGGGGCGGAATGGAGGGAGGAGGGGCTGGCTGGGCTTACCGGAGGTGGGAGGAGGAGGGGCGAGCAGCGGCGGCTGGAAGATGGCGACGTCGGGGATGTTTCGAGCACAGAAGGCCGAATCGCGGGCTCCGGACCGGTCGGCTGCTTTAGGGCAGCTTCCAAATCTCCCTCATAACATCCAAAAACCCCCTATTTATAGAAGGAATGCAGGAAATAAACCTAAAATAACATTAGGGCTCCCGATCGGACGGTCGTAAGTGTCTGAGCCGATCGGGTCTAAACGCAGCATAAAAATAATAAAGTCATATATGGATTCGACTCGGAACGACCCTCCGGGCGCATCCGCGGACTCGGATCGCCCAACCGGGTCGCCGATCACCGCCTCCTGCGGGAATAGACATGCGCGTGCGGCCGCACGCCATCAATAGCTTCCTTCAATAAGTTGCAGAAAAATGTATTTGTTGCCTGACTTTTCTTCTAAAATTAGAACTTCCAAGAAGCAGCACAAAAAGGTGAATTTCATCAAGATATGCTTCACCTGGATCAGTAAGATAGCCAAGCGGTAGCATGTCCAAGTCCGGCCAAGAATTTCCATGTAAACCATCAGCACCAATTTTCTTAGCAGCAGCAAAATCCCTGTATAAGAAAAGTGAATGCAAATTCTTCAAAAATAATCAGCACTTAGGGACAAAAACAACGATACAACCTTAGAGGTATGACAATAATCAATATATAAATGGAACTTCTACAGATGCCCACCTTGCCGCATCAAAATGTGCAGCAACGTCATTCCAATTATCCCAGGAATCTCCAGTTATTCTGTACATATCCACATAATTACTAATGCCCTCTGCCATGGATGGTGTCACACTTGTCCCGGGTGAGAGTGAAAATAGCATCGGGCGCCCAAGGCTTTCCAAAATCTATAAAGCCAAGACATTTAAATAAAATCAGCACACCCTATTTACCTAGTGCATAATATTCGACTTAGGGCTGCAAGTTGAGTTGAGCCAATCGACGAGCCAGACTGAAAAAAAAACTATAGTCTGTCGAGCTTGAGCTAAACCATCTCCGTTTATCAGCACATAAGCCAATTCACGAGCTTGTTTTTATTTTTAATAAAATATATGGGAAACACGACCATTTGTTTTTTTTTCATAATTCCTACCAGTGTTCAACCTTAAAGAATTAAGGCCTCTCCATGAGAACCACGCCAGTTTCCTTGATTGTTATCAGCTCAAAATTTCAATAATTTAACCCAGAGAATTTTCTAGCATAAAGAAAAATATAAGAATTGGCGCATGAGAAACTTGAGCTCACGAGCTCTAGCTAAATATATAGATCTCTAACTTGAGCTCAAGCTTGAGTCTACGAATTTTGTCGAGTCTGTCTTGGGCTCGACTCATTTGCACTCTTATAGGGTCCTTTTGGCGCGGTGTTTTTGCTCCGGTGAGTTCGGAAAAAAACGCCACCATCATAGAATATATGTTTGACATGCCAATGGTTATGACTACCACTAATTAGTTTTGAACATAAAAGTGATGAAATTTCTTAGGTTAGGTTGGGCGTTCACGAATGACAGTTCATAATCACCGTGTTCACGACCGCCACCACCGTGCAAAAAGGGCCCATAATTTATTAACAATTTCAGAATATAATTGTATTAGAGATTCAGTTATGTACCTCTGAGACTGTAATTATTTGTTTCTTGTCGAGATCATCCCCAAATACGCAATCAAGCTTTACTGTAAAAAAACAAAAATAAGAGAGTGTAAGTATTGAAATGCATTGAAAGTTAAGAGTTGGGAAATAATCCTTATGCTGATTGTTCACACATTTTGGAGCCATGTTGCTTCCAGCATTATAGTACTTCAGAATACCCACGCAAGGAAAATCTTTCAAATGAATTACAAGGAGTGACTATATCTATTTTACCATGCAAGGATTCGCTAAATAGACAAATTAAAAAAAAAGAGAAATTAAACTAAAAGGGGAAGGGGAAATTTTCAAAATGAATCACCAGGAGTAAGTAACGGTTATAAATGTAAGGTGTCACAGGATAGATAAATGAAGGAGGGGGAGAAATTAAATCAATGGTATACGGGAAGAATTTAACATATGTACCAAAATCAACATCCCAATCAGCATATTGTTGATATAGAGATCTCAAGAAAGCTTTTCCAGCTCCTAAATCTGTGTTGACACTCAGAAATCCATTCTTCATCCATCCACAAGGCATCTCTCTCATCCCTATATCTCTTGCTAGCCATGTTCTACCATCCTCCTCATATGGAAGTCCCTGAAAGACAATTTTCATTCCAATTACAACATCCTCCCCAATCATAACATCATAACACCAAAACATTAGTGGACCTGCAAATAGAAAAACCCAACAATATTCACAAGCCTAACAGTTATTGCCCAGAGAATGATGAAAATGAACCATAATCATAAATCACTTGGTTAATTCAAGCACTCTAATCTTATGGGCACTCAAATAAATATTTTAAAAGACTCAAGTTCTCCTTTAAATGCAAATTTCAGCTTCATAATAAATTATAAAGCATTAGACGAGATTTTAGAATTCCCTTTAGTCATTACAAACCTCATAGTTCTGCATATTCTCTTCCTACTAAAAAGAAACGAAATCATTGTATTATGATAAGTATATTATAAAATTTGTTAATTATATGTCTCGAATCCTAACCCAAAGACGATGATTACAAACCACATAGCTTGGTATTTTTGGTATTTCATAAATGTACAGAGTGTTATATAAACTCCTTTTCGTTCTAGGGTTTAGGATCATTCGGAAATTTGGAAATCCGCCCACTTTCTGTAACCGTTTTTGTTCTTGATCTAGTGAAAAACGGACTATTGTTGCCCGTGGACATAGCCCATCTTAAGGTGAACCACATAAGTCTGTTTTCTGTGTTGTGTTTTTTTGTTTGTTTTTCATTCTACTCTCGTTTTCACAACATAATTCTCCACAAAACTTATGACTGAGATCTTGACAAATTTAGAATAAAGTTCTTGGTGGTTACTGTTTCATTTCAGGGACCCTAAAATTAAGACAAAAGGCATTAAACTGTAATAATTGTAGACACCTGCTCCACCACTCTTCCTCCATCTCATAACAGAACTATTTATCTCATTTATATTGTTATTCTAGATGCACAATAGCCTTACATATAAAATCTTTTCAAATCTTCCCATTGGAAAGTTCTTCAAAGAAAGTTGTTTATCAAGACTGTGCCAGACAAGAACAAAGAACAACTAAAAAGAAAAAAACATGACCACATAAAGAAAAATACCGTGGTAACATCCAAGATTGTTCTGTTGCTGTTGACTGCTTCTAAACTTATTCCTCTCATGAGATGAATCCCAAACTTTAAACCCATGTCATGCACTTTCTGGGCAACTTCTTTAAACCCTTGTCCAGACCTAGATGATGGCCACCTGTCAGGATCAGGAACCAATCGGCCCCATTCGTCAAGGTTATCATAACCATAAGGATCCGACGATGTTCCCTGAAACCTCTTCCGATACCACAGGTAGTCTATCACAACATACTGCACAATATATGATCAACGATTGTGAGAAATTTCATAAATTTTCTTAAAGAGAAACAAGCCACAGTAAAAATAGAAATAAAAAATCACGCCCCGACCTCATATCCAAAAGGAAGCAGCTTGCTGGATACAATCTGTGCATTGTCAAGGAATGCTTCTTCATCAACAATCCAAGAAAAGGAATCATAAGAATTCCACCCTCGTGGTGGAGTACGAGCATCTTGTCCTGATGCTACAAACAATAGGCTGAAACATTACAATTTAATTTGTTAGTTGCTCAAGTAAATATCAAAGTTGCTGGCTTCGAGGGCGAAATGAAGATGAGTTACTGAAATTAGCAGTCGAAACAAATGCAAGGTAAGGTTTGCCAATATTTCACACTTGTGGTGGAACCCTTCCTCGGACCCTCGCTGCACGGGGATGCTTTGTGCACCGAACTGCCCTTTTTTTAATTAAGAGGTGCAAAACCTAAATTATAAAGGATTCTAACTTCTATACATTTATTATTTTTTAAATTTATTTATTAGGGCTTAAATGTTGAATATTAAAGTATTATGTTAGGATAATTTTCTTAGTTAGTTATTTATGTTATCGTTATCAAAAGTATTTTGGATATTTTGTAAATGCACGGAGTGTTATATAAACTCTTTATCGTTCCAGGGTTTGGATTATTCTAAAATTTGAAAATCCGCTCATTTTTTGTAACCGTCTCTGTTCTTAATCTAGTGAAAAATAGACTGATGTTGCCCATGGGCGTAACCCATCTTGGGGTGAACCACATAAATCTGTGTCTTCTGTGTTATGATTTTCTGTTTGTTTTATCTTTCTTCTCTCATTTTCGCTACAGTTATTGAGATAATGTTGATTATTATATGGTACATATAGACCATTTATCAAACTTTAAATGATATGAATCATTAATGAAAAGTAAGACCTCCTCAAAATATGATGTGCATGATGTGTTGTTTAGCTTAATATCAAAACAAGAAGACCAAAAGGAGTGAGCAAGCAGAAGCTCACAGAAACACAAAGTAGCTTAAATGAGATGAACCATTTATATAAGTTTTGATGCAACAAATTACTGCAATTAGCTTTCTGCACTTATACAAACATTTTAGGGCAAACAATTTTAGTTATTGCGTGGTTCAAAGATCCAATATAATATTAAGCTCAGTGTCCAAACCCTAGCCATTCTTACTCCCTCCTCTCTTCAATCCATCGCCTCGAAGTCGTCACTGTATTCTTCTTCTTCGTGGAGCTTTGGCCCCACCTCTACGGCCGTCCCCTACTTCTTGAACTTTTCCAGATTCAATAACCCTCTTCTACGAAGAACTGAAGGGCGTTGATCTACTCCCTTCTCCATTATCCCCCCTTGTTCCTACTTCACAGAGAGCTCCATAGCCACCAATTCTCAAATCTCAACCAGTTCTTGTTCCTCCTCCACGGGCTTCGTTAAAATTCTGTTATATCTTCCATGAGGATGCAGAGAGGAAGATGAGCGCAGTAGTTGGATCTTATTGCTCCGATACCATGTTAAGAATCCAGAATAGAAAACAAATCATTGAAAGAAAACTGAAGATCGTTCACAGAACGAATGCAAGGAGTTCATCCAGTAATAAACAGGCTTCGACCTATTTAAGACCTACACTAATGGCTCCCAACAATCCGATTATCTCCCACTCTTCACCCTCCGCCGCCGGCAGGGCTCACTTATTCTTCTTCGTACCAGTCCCAACAAAGACTTCTGTCAACTCTATCCTCTAATTCACCAAAACCCTAAATCCATTCCACTCCCCCCTTCACCACCACCGCCTAATTTTCCACCATCAACGCATCGCATGCATATACCCTCACTACCGCCATTGCTGCCAAACAACACTCGGTCATTGGTTCCAACCCACCACTCGGATAAAAGCACAGTTCCGAAAAGGGTTTGCGTGCTATAGGAAGAACAATCGATGCTAGATTTGAATGCCGACACAAGCAAAAAAAACAGTAAATACTTCTCCCTATGCAATCAAACAGGATGGATAGTTCCCGGAAAACTATATGCGACAATCGAACATTTTTCCAACATTTTTCCAAATCAATCATTCAAAGCTTTAGGGGAGAGAGAGAGAGAGAGAGAGAGAGAGAGAGAGAGAGAGAGAGAGAGAGAGAGAGAAGTAACCTGGAAAGGATTAGAACAGAGAAGAGAAGAAGCAACGGCGAGGGCTCCATGGCTGTTCCACAGTGATTCCACCTTGCTGGGTCTGTATAAATAATAAAAATGTATGGCTTTTTTATTTCTATACAAATTTCGAAATAATCAAATATAAAACGAATATTTAAAATGTTATGGAATAAAATACTATAAAATATTAAATATTGTGTATAAGTCTTGTGATCTGTCTCTTAAAAATAGACTGGTGTTAAAGGCACATTAGTGATGGATGTGTGCACATCAGTGATAAATGCACATCAAAAAATTATTAGATCTTTTTTTTCTTAAAGTTGATGTGCATATAGCATATTTAGATTTTTTTTTCTTAAAATTGGTGTGCATATAGTGCTTTTTTGTGTGCCTTTATTAAATCAATTTTCGACCGAATTTTCAATCAATGATAATTTTTTTAAAAGTAGAATACACCACTTAGTGATCTTCGGTCTCAAGTCTGAAGAAAAAATGATGCAGATTGTTTTAGGTAGACGACCAACATAAAATTTAGTTATCCTTATAAATTAAACGTGGGAGGAGTATACCAATAAAAACTTGGAATACTATAAAGAAAGACATGACGTACTTAGGCGTTAGTGAGATTATGACTAAATTTAGGGCACAATGGCGACAAAGAATCCATATAGCCCACACCATTATAGTGGGATAAAAGTTTGATTGTTGTTCTTGTTGTTAGAACACACCACTTATTGATCTTGATTGCAAGAAAATAGAACCGAAAATATAAGAGCTTAAGTGAGAAAGATAGAAGAAATTTTTAGAATTTATTTAAACATTCAATACATTTAATTATAATAGTTAATATAAAATATTAATTATATTATAAATTAATAATATTAAAGTTTATAATATAAAATATTTATAACCGAATATTATTATTAATTATATTAATAAATATATTATATATATTATATATATTGATGGGTACTCATCTATTATGCAGAGAAATCTGGGTTGCGATTAGCCAAAAAAAACCCGCACCTCCACTAAGACAATAGGGTCATGGGTGAGAAAGTGGGTTTCACCAAGAGAGTCAAGCTCACTATCTGCGCAGCGAAACGCGCACGTAACCGCCATAAGAGCACACAATCCTGCGCATACGACCGCGAGCAACTGCGCACGGCGGTGCAGCGCGCACCGCCGTGCACGACGATGCCACGCACACCCGCGCCCGGCCTGCGCGGTACTGCGCGGGCACTACCACACGCAGCATGTGCGCTACCGCGCGCGGCACGCACGCGCAACCGCGCGCGGTCTGCGCGCTAGTGCGCGCGGCATGCGTGCTAGCACGGGCGCGGCATGCGCGCTACCGCGCACGGCCTGCGCGCTACCGCGTGCGGCGGTACCGCGCGCGACCGCGCACGCCGTGCGCGGTGCAGGTCGATGTCCCTCGCCGCACGGCACGCCCGCCGCCCCTTTGCGTCGTCCTCGCGCGGCTCCGATCGTGCTTTTACGGCGCTCCCGCTCGGTGCTCGACGCGCACTTAGCACCGCTAAGTTCGTAGCGTGTTTTTGATCCACGCGCACTTTAACATTGCAAAGTTCATAGCGCGCGCAGTTGCTAACTCCACTACCCTTCTTGAGATTGCAGGATTCACACATTGCAATCGAAAATTGTCAAGGAAGCTTCCCGAACTGCCCGAAATGCCCGAACTGACCGGGGAGCGAAATCGTCATATTCAGAAATGGCGATCTGTGTGCTCTCGATCAACGGTCGAGATCGACCCGTCAGGTGGTTACGGTGGTTACAACGGCGAAATTACCGAGCCGCCCCCGACCAAGTCTATAAAAGGGACCCCGAATCTTCATTTGAGGGGATTTGACACTTTGCATCCGAGAGAGCTCCTTGAAGAATTCCTTCAGAGTTCTCTTTTGCGGTTCGAAGATCTCTTTCAGAGTTCGAAGATCTCCTTCGTGATTCGAAGATCTCCTTCGCCACTTGAAGATCTTCTTCGGACCTTGAAGACCTCCTACGACAGCAAAATACTTAGTTTTTTTCTGAGAGGTGGTCTGTCACCCTCCGAGACTTTCCTTCAACTGCAATTGTAACGAGAAGCGACATGTCTCTCTCATTTCTCGCAACTTTACTTGTAACACTCGAACACTTAGTGAAATTTGGCTAGCGCAGATTCGACCACGTGGTTTTTCACCTTTTTCCGGGTTTTCTACGCTAAAAACGTTCTTTTGCCACCTGTCTGTTCTCTCTGTGACTGTTTGCGCACTCGGCCCACTCTCGAGCTAAGACAGTTCAATTCACCCGGTCTGGAAGAGCGCTGAGTGACCCGCAACAGTTGCTCGCGGTACTCGGAGCGGGTAAGAATGGACATTCATCAGGCACGTTCAGATGCGTACAGTTCTTCCATTCCCGCAGGCTCAGGGGAGAAAGCACTCATCGCTGCGCCCATCCTACCCAAGTGGCTCGGCACAACAAGCAAGCAGGCTCCTCCAGCGGCGGAGCAGGATTCGAATGACGTCTCGCTCCAGCGAGGACGATCCCCCTGTCAAGACCAATCTTGACATATCCAGTCCCATCGTGGCTTAAACTCTCACGTTGTATGGAGCTCCACGGAACAGAGAATCCATACGAACACGTTAACTGGTTCTTGGCCGCAAGGGAGGCGTTCGGGCTCCTTGACCAAATCAGCTGCAAGATCTTCGCGGAAACACTGCGCGGAAGCGCTCTCAACTGGTATCGATCTCTTCCTGAAGGAACCATCCACAACTTCACTGAGTTGTCCCAGCTGTTCGTTGAATGGCACGAGGACCACGCGCAGAGAATCCGAGAAGATTAACGAGCGTGGGAAGAGCTCGAGGCGAACGAATCTCCCTACCCAAGACGAGCTCATCATGGCAAGCAGCAAGAAGATGTCGCCACAAGTTTCCACCAAAAGCATCTCTGTAAAGGGTTGGATTTCACCTTGCACGCAAGCATCGGCAATCCAGCACGTGAATTAAGAAGGGCGTTGATAAGCCATCGCATATCGTTCTACATCCTGTTCATGGCAGCCATGGTGTGGCTCAAACTCCTCGGCAGGAACCTCAAGCTCAGAGCCAGCAACGCAGAACTCCCGGAAAGAACAGTAATACCCACTGTATGAGTAATCGTCCTCCCCATCCAAGTAGGAATGCTCCCGAAACCGGTCCAGTATGACGTCCAGTTCATCGTTGTAGAAGCAGACTCGCCCTACGACGCAATATTCGGGTGCCTCCTACTCGACACCCTTCATCATGACGTTTCCATGGCCGGCCGCGTGGCTAGGAAAGGGAAAATCCTCAGAGATTTGATTTGTGGTCTCAACGCTGCCACAACCGGGCTTCCTTGGGTCAACTACGAACCGTCGCCAGATCCAAATTCTGAGAAAGGTCGCGCGAAGGAGGGTCGCGCTGCTCCCGCATCAGCGGAAGAAACTAATTTCTCGGCGTCAGCGGACACGCAACAACTTAAAGTTACGAGTCGAAAAAGAAAGGGGCAACAACAACAGTTCTTGAAGGCCGAACGACCTAACCAGAACCAAGCAGTCTGCTCCCGATGCTCGGCAAACCAAAGCTCTCGGGTTTACACCCCGTTAAACGCATCCCGCGAGCATATCATGTCCGTAATCTACAACAGCAAGATCGTCAACTGGCCCAGAGCACTCTCCCAATAAAGAGGAGATCAATCCCAGTTTTGTGATTTTCACAAGGGCCTAGGGCACCATACGGGACAATGCACCAGATTGAAAGAAGAGATTGAACGTCTTATCCAGTTAGGACACCTTAAGGTTTTTCGCAAAGAAGCTCAAAAGGAAGCAACCAAGGGACGGTCACCGGAATGATTAACACACAGACCACCCTAGTAGAGCACGCACAGCCCGCGTCTCTTTACTGCTCCTTCCAGTTTTCTGCTTTTAAAAGCAGTAAGCCGCAAGATTGTACTTGTGCGCATGTATCCATTGTGTATTTAAAATTACTACAACTATTTTTCGGCTCTATCAGCGATATGAATCATATAAAGTAAGGCTACTAAAGTCAAGGCCACGATCTTCGGTATTAATGCCTAGCATCAAACTCACCAACGTAGTGAGGAGAAGAGGCCTCTCGCGAGTGGAGGATAAACGTCGAGTATGACAATCTTAACTAGGTCTGCCCAAAAGACCACCTCGCCTCAGCGCTGCTTGCGCACCTCGCCTCAGCGCTGCTTGGGCACCTCGTCACCGCGCTGCTTGGGCACCTCACCACCAAGATACTCAGGCCTCAATGCTAAATGGCGAGCTCGTCACGATCTCCTATGCAATCAATGGGCGGCAAGCTCGTCGCGATCTCCTGCACAATCGCATGACGACAAACTCACAACTGCGCAAGCCACATCAACTTGCCTAAATAAGCTCGCACACCAGAAGATATACGTTCTTCAGAATATTTTCGGGCTTATTTCCTACAAAAAACGATAACTGGAAGATGACAAAATCCTCGCACTTCTTTAAGCAACAGGAACAAACTTCGAGGATTTGGGGGGCATTTGATGGGTTCTCATCTATTATGTAGAGAAATCTGGGTTGCGATTAGCCAAAAACCACTACACCTCCACTAAGACAGTGAGGTCATGGGTGAGAAAGTGGGTTTCACCAAGAGAGTCAAGCCCACTATCTCCGCAGCGAAACACGCACGTAACCGACATAAGAGCACACAATCCTGCGCATACGACCGCGAGCAACCGCGCATGGCGGTGCCGTGTGCAACCGCGCGCACCGCCGCGCACGACGATGCTGTTGGACATGTGGGTCACATCCCTTTGTTTGAGAATAACAAATCTCATATTGTATTTGATATTCCTTGTAGTGTGTTTATAGTGTGCAGGAACTATATGTGCAATACTCCACAGGTAGAAGGCAGCATGGAATCAAACTTTTGAAAGGAGCAGCACTAACGCCAGCGCTATCGCTAACGCCGGGCGCTAGCTCGTTCGACGAACTTGAAGCTCCGTTCGACGAAAATTTCCGTTCGACGAAAATTCCGTTTGACGAAAATTTTCGTTGAACGAACTTGAAGCTTCGTTCGACGAAAATTTCGTTCGACGAATTCCGTTCGACAAAAGTTTGTTCTGCCACGCCGCCGACGGTTTCGCAACCGCTACCGCTAGAGCTAGCGCTACCGTCTGGTGCTATCTCATGTTCGTGCACAATGCCACGCCTCTGACGGCTTCGTAACCACTCCACACGAATGCTACCGCAGGCGCTAGTATCTACCGCAGGCGCTAGCGAGAAGTTCTATATATTGGAGCTTTGCTTCTCGTTTTGGTTGAATCCATCCCAGAGAGGTTGCTTGTGCCACAATTTCAGTGCTGTTATACTGCCAAAGATGTGTACAACCCTCATATTTCCCGAGTCGGTGCGACCCGACCCGGATGAAGCCAAGATAGCAAGGGTGGCCAGGACGGACAAAACGACCACGTGGGGCGGTCGAAACCGACCAAGGCAAAAAGAGGCCACGAAAGGAGTGGGAGAATTTCTCCCACTCATCCGGGCGAGTGGGAGGGGCCCTCCCACTCGCCGGGCGAGCGGGAGCAGCCCTCCCACTCGCCGAGCGAGTGGGAGGGGCCTCCCACTCGCCGGGCGAGTGGGAGCAGCCCTCCCACTCCCCGAGCGAGTGGGAGGGGCCTCCCACTCGCCGGGCAAGTGGGAGAGGCCTCCCACTCGCCGCCCCCTTTGGGCGAGTGGGAGGGATCCCCCCACTCGCCCGGTGTAGGTAGGGAGGTCAGTATGACCTCCCGCGAGGGTGGGGGGATGGACACCTCGAGTCCCACTCGCCCCCCCCCCCCCCCCCCCCCCCCCCCCCCCCCCTCACGCGTGATCGATGGCGGTCGTGGTTGGACTGCGGATAGCAGGATTTTTGCTATTCGCAGTCCATTTTTGGGAAAGTCTATAAATAGACCCCCATGGGCACCTTGGGAAGGGTTGGTTCCTACCCCCTCCCTCGCGCGTGAGCAAGCACTACCCCTCCCCTCCCCTTGACGTTGAAGGTGGTCGGTGAGGTGTTCCTTAGTGCCCTCCAAGGTGCCCAGGCTCAGCATTGGCTTGGGAGGGGAAGCGCTCTAAGATCTTCCGGGTATGTGGTGGGACCTCCTCACTGAAGCTTAAGGGGTTCGTTTCTAGATTCAAGTGTTCTTCAAGGGCAAGTTCTCCTAGTTCCTAGCAATCGGTCAAGGGTCTGGGCTTAGGTCAAGTAAGGGTTAGTCGCAACCCCCTTTTCGAACGCTGAAACCGGGAAACTGGTTTCAACATTCTGGTGCGGTGAGCGTGGAAGCGACTAATTCGGAAAGCCCCGAGCCGAGTCTCATGGCGGGAAGCAAAGAACTGGGGAGGTCGCCTCCCCCCGGCATGTTGCGGCCGTTGACGGGGGAGGAGGAGGCAGATGAGGCAGATCATGTGTTGGGTGACCTGACCAAGTTAGAGGTGGCAGAGGAAGTGACTGAGAAAGGGGTCATTAGCGGCAGTGGAAGGCCGGAGAAGGTGCGAATTAGCGGGAGGCTGAGCGGACCAGATCAAGAGAAGATCCGAAGATGTGTCCAGCAGAACATATACATCTTCGCATGGAGCGCCGTGGAGATGTCAGGTATTGACGCGGACGTGGCATGTCATCGCCTCAACCTCGACCCGAACGTCCGCCCCATTCGCCAAAAGAAGAGGAAGGTGTCGCCCACCCTCGCCGGGCCTATCAGAGAGGAGGTGGGGAAGCTGCTCGAGGCCGGATTCGTGGAAGAAATCCAATACCCAGGGTGGGTTTCAAACGTAGTAATGGTAAAGAAGGGAGATGGGAGGTGGAGAATGTGTGTGGACTTCACTATGTTGAACAAAGCATGCCCCAAAGACTGCTACCCGTTGCCCCGGATCGATGCGTTGGTAGATTCAGCGGTCGGATTCCCTGTGATGAGTTTCTTGGACGCGTTCTCTGGCTACCATCAAATTCGAATGCACTCGCCCGACGTCAAGGACGTCTCGTTCATCACGGACGATGGGTGTTATTGTTACAAGATGATGCCGTTTGGGTTGAGGAATGCGGGGGCGACCTATCAAAGGATGATGGATCGGGTCTTCAGAGAGCAGAAGGGGCGCAACTTAGAGGTCTACGTGGATGACTTGATTGTTAAAAGCAGGGATGTGGAGTCCCACCTGCAAGACCTAGTGGAGACCTTCGCTACCCTTCGGAGGTTCAAGATGAGGCTGAACCCTTCCAAATGTGTTTTTGGAGCAAGTCGAGGAAAGTTCTTGGGCCATCTACTCACCCCGGAGGGGGTCGAGCCCAATCCAGACAAGGTAAAGGCCATCTTGGAGTTGGAATCGCCGAAGAACGCGAAAGAAATTCAGAGGCTGACTGGGAAGTTAGCAGGGCTGAGTCGGTTCCTCTCCAGGGCGGGAGAGAAGTGCTCTCCTTTCTTCAAGGCCCTGCGCCAGGGTCAAAAATTCGAATGGACGCCGGAGTGTGAGAAAGCCTTTCAGGCCTTGAAGGAACAACTAACGCGAGCCCCCTTGCTCCAGGGGCCGAGGGAAGGAGAAGACCTCTTTCTCTACCTAGGAGTAGGGGTCGAGGCAGTGAGTTCGGTTCTGGTCCGGGAGGAGGGGAAGAAGCAGCTGCCGATCTACTATGTTAGCAGAGTCCTGAAGAAGGCGGAGCTGAGGTACCCTGTCCTGGAAAAGCTAGCATTTGCTTTGATCATCTCGGCCCGGAAACTCTGCCCATATTTTCAGGCTCACTCGATCAGGGTGGTGACCGACCATCCCCTTCGTAACATTATGGAGGGAGTAGAGCATTCGGGCAGGTTGGCGAAGTGGTCGGTGGAGCTCAGCGAGTTTGATGTCAGCTTCATCCCCCGGTTGTCGATGAAAGCACAAGCGGTAGCAGACTTCCTGGCAGAGTACGTCAAAGAAGTGGACGGGCCAGAGCCCGCCGGGTTGGTGGCATGGGATCTGTTCGCGGATGGAGCATCGGGAAAAAGTTCCCTCGGCGGAGGGGTGATCCTGGTCAGCCCACATGGGACCAGGATCGAGCAAGCGATCCACATTCGGTTCCCTGTGACCAACAACCAGGCCGAGTATGAGGCAGTGGTGGCAGGGCTCCGTCTGGCAAAGGAACTGGAGATCCGGGACGTGAAGGTTTTCACAGATTCAATGGTGGTGGCCTCCCAGGTTCGAGGGGAGTTCGAAGCAAAGGAGCCAACCCTCCAGAGGTATCTGGCGAAGGTTAGGGACCTCGTCGGATGGTTCCACACCTTCTCCATTCAACACATTCCAAGAGAGGAGAACGCCCGAGCAGACCAGTTGGCGAAGCACGGTCCTCGCGCAGGAGGAACGGTGACCGAGCTGTTCCGCCCATCCATCGAGGAAGGCGAGTTGATGGAGATTGATCGGAGAACCTCGTGGATAGACCCGATCCTCACCTTCCTGACCTCGGGCAAGTTCCCTGAAGGAGACCTAGATAAGAGGCGGTTCAGGTACAAGTCAGCATACTACGTGATGCGCGAGGGAAGCCTGTACAGAAAAACCTTGGCTGGGCTCCTAGCAAGGTGCGTGACGGAAGATGAAGTTCCAAGGGTCTTGGAGGAAATCCACTCCGGAGAATGCGGGAGCCATTCGGGAAGTCAGACCCTAGAAAAGAGGGTGCTAAGGCAAGGGTACTTCTGGCCGACTCTACGGAAGGATGCCATGGAGTTTGCAAAAAAGTGTCAGAAGTGTCAACTCTTCGCGCCGCTCCAACTTCAACCCGCGCAGAGGCTCAGGACGATCACTGCGCCCTGGCCCTTCGCCATCTGGGGGATGGACTTGGTCGGCCCATTCCCTCAGGCTAGCGGTCAGAGGAGATTCTTGCTGGTTATGATTGACTATTTCTCCAAGTGGGTGGAGGTTAAGGCCTTGGCGAAGACGACCTCGCAGGTGATAAAGAATTTCATCTGGGGGGAAATAATCTGCAGACACGGACTCCCCCTTGCCATTGTAACAGACAACGGACCACAATTCGCTAGCGATGAACTCATCACTTTCTGCGGTCAAGTGGGCATCGACCTCCGCTTTGCCTCTGTCCACCATCCTCGAAGCAATGGGCAGGTGGAGGCCGCCAACAAAGTCATCGTCAACTTGCTGAAGAAGAAGGTGGAGAACCTGAAAGGGAACTGGGTGGAGCAACTTCCCTCGATCTTATGGGCCTTGAGAACAACTCCCAACACGGCAACGGGCGAAATGCCATTCAAACTTTCCCACGGGTCAGAAGCCGTGCTCCCAGTGGAGTTCGAGGTCAGATCCCCCCGGGTCATAGCTGCTGAGGAAGGGGATGAGGACTGGAGAATAGGCAACGAAGAGGAGCAACGACTCTCGCTGGATATGGTTGAGGAGCTCCGGGACCTCGCCACGGTTCGACAAGAGGAAGTGAAGCGTCGGATGGCCAGGTACTTCGATAAAAACATTAGAATCAAACAATTCATCCCAGGAGATCTAGTCCTCAAAAAGGTCGACGCCGCGGGAAGGTCAGCGAACGTAGGAAAGCTCCAGTCCAATTGGGAGGGGCCCTATGTGATCTTGGAGGCCCTCAGGTCAGGGGGGTATCGCCTCCAGAATGTTGAGGGAATCCCCCTTGGTAATACTTGGAGTGGCGACGATCTTAAACGTTTTTATCCTTAATGAATATGTTGATTGTCTCTTTGGTCATACCTCTTACTCCAGCTTAAAATAGTTACTCTGGCCGATGGGAGCACAGGTTGGTAAGGTTCCACGAAGAGGAATTGCATCGCGAAAGCATCGAGCACTTCCACCTCCAATCGGTAAGGGGACTGGGAAGGCGTTGAGTTCCTCCACCTCCGGGTGCGCTAAGCACCAAGGACGTGGACGGGTACTTCCACCTCCAGTCAGACTGGGAAGGCGTTGAGTTCCTCTACCTCCAGGTAGGCTAGGCCCCTAGGACGTGGATGGGTACTTCCGCCTCCAATTGGATTGGGAAGGCGTTGAGTTCCTCTGCATCCAGGTGAGCTAAGCCCCTAGGACGTGGATGTGTACTTCCACCTCCAGTCAGGTTGGGAAGGCGTTGAGTTCCTCTGCCTCCAGGTGAAGGTAAACACCTAGGACGCGGACGGGTACTTCCGCCTCCAATCGGTAGGATCCCCGACTAGAGACCATCCTCCGGGCTCAGTCATGCCGGCAGATGAGAGGCTCATCGGGTCGACTCGCTACTTGGTAGCTGGACTGGGAAGGCGTTGAGCTCCTCTACCTCCAGGTAGGCTAGGCCCCTAGGACGTGGATGGGTACTTCCGCCTCCAATTGGATTGGGAAGGCGTTGAGTTCCTCTGCATCCAGGTGAGCTAAGCCCCTAGGACGTGGATGGGTACTTCCACCTCCAGTCAGGTTGGGAAGGCGTTGAGTTCCTCTGTCCCCAGGTGAAGGTAAGCACCTAGGACGTGGACGGGTACTTCCGCCTCCAATCGGTAAGATCCCTGACTATAGACCATTCTCCAGGCTCAGTCATGCCGACAGATGGGAGGTTCATCAGGTTGACTCGCGGCAGGTAAGATTTCAAGAAGGACGATCGGTTCGGTAAGATGGTTGAATCCCTCCGCCCCTCAGTGAAGGTAAGCACCTGGGATGTGAACTGGTCCTCCGCCCCCGGTAGTTCGAGAAAGTGTTGATTTCCCCCCCCCCCCCCTCCAGGTGAGCTCGGCTCCCTGGTAGATGTGGAGTTTCCTCCCCCTCCAGGTGAGCTCGGCTCCCTGGTAGATGTGGAGTTTCCTCCCCCTCCAGGCGAGCTCGGCTCCCTGGTAGGTGTGGAGTCCCCTCCCCTTCCAGGTGAGCTCGGCTCCCTGGTAGGTGTGGTCTTCCCACCTTCCACCTCGGGCCGAGTTCAGCTCGACTAGAGGTGTTGAGTTTCCCTCCACTTCCGGTCGAGCTTAGTCCGACCTCAGGTGTTGATCTTTCCCCACCTCCTGTTGAGCTCGACTCGCCGGAGGGGTGTTTAGTGGGGAAAGGTTCGTTCCCCACCTCGGGTCGAGTTCAGCTCGACTAGAGGTGTCGAGTCTCCCTCCACCTTCAGTCGAGCTTAGTCCGACCTCAGGTGTTGATCTTTCCCCACCTCCTGTTGAGCTCGACTCGCCGGAGGGGTGTTTAGTGGGGAAAGGTTCGTTCCCCACCTCGGGTCGAGTTCAGCTCGACTAGAGGTGTCGAGTCTCCCTCCACCTTCGGTCGAGCTTAGTCCGACCTCAGGTGTTGAGCTTTCTCCACCTCCTGTTGAGCTCGGCTCGCCGGAGGGGTGTTTAGTGGAGAAAGGTTCGTTCCCCACCTCGGGTCGAGTTCAGCTCGACTTGAGGTGTTGAGTTTCCCTCCACCCTCGGTCAGGTTTAGCTCGACCTAAGGTGTCGAGTGTTCTCCACCTCCAGTTGAGCTCGGCTCAAAGGAGGGGTGTGTATAGGAGAAGGGTTTTCCCTTCGTCTCAAAGTAATTTCAGCTGAAAAGCTTGGCAGAGGTTCCCCGATGACGGATCCTTTCGTGGATTCCCCTAAAGTCCCACCTACTCGTCAAATAGGTGGGTTGAACTTTCTTTCCGAGCTTGGAACAAGCTCGCAAAGAGCGAGGATTGTGTACAACCCTCATATTTCCCGAGTCGGTGCGACCCGACCCGGATGAAGCCAAGATAGCAAGGGTGTCCAGGACGGACAAAACGACCACGTGGGGCGGTCGAAACCGACCAAGGCAAAAAGAGGCCACGAAAGGAGTGGGAGAATTTCTCCCACTCATCAGGGCGAGTGGGAGGGGCCCTCCCACTCGCCGGGCGAGTGGGAGCAGCCCTCCCACTCGCCGAGCGAGTGGGAGGGGCCTCCCACTCGCCGGGCAAGTGGGAGAGGCCTCCCACTCGCCGCCCCCTTTGGGCGAGTGGGAGGGATCCCCCCACTCGCCCGGTGTAGGTAGGGAGGTCAGTATGACCTCCCGCGAGGGGGGGGGGGGGATGGACACCTCGAGTCCCACTCGCCCCCCCTCACGCGTGATCGATGGCGGTCGTGGTTGGACTGCGGATAGCAGGATTTTTGCTATTCGCAGTCCATTTTTGGGAAAGTCTATAAATAGACCCCCATGGGCACCTTGGGAAGGGTTGGTTCCTACCCCCTCCCTCGCGCGTGAGCAAGCACTACCCCTCCCCTCCCCTTGACGTTGAAGGTGGTCGGTGAGGTGTTCCTTAGTGCCCTCCAAGGTGCCCAGGCTCAGCATTGGCTTGGGAGGGGAAGCGCTCTAAGATCTTCCGGGTATGTGGTGGGACCTCCTCACTGAAGCTTAAGGGGTTCGTTTCTAGATTCAAGTGTTCTTCAAGGGCAAGTTCTCCTAGTTCCTAGCAATCGGTCAAGGGTCTGGGCTTAGGTCAAGTAAGGGTTAGTCGCAACCCCCTTTTCGAACGCTGAAACCGGGAAACTGGTTTCAACAAGATGGATCTCCCACAAAAAGCTTAAGGAGAATTCTGGAGGAGGACTACGTCAAGCTACATCCGAAGGACGATTGTTTTGACCTCGCTCATACTACATCGATCATTCATCCTCATCTTCAGAGATCTCATATAGGGAGTTTTTATTATTGTTATCATTATTTTCATTCCATACTTTTTGTAACCGTTTAGAGAATTCGCCTTGTGTTGGCGACTAGGTCTGGGTAGGACATAGGGGGAAATTCGCCTTGTGTTGGCGACTAGGTCTAGGTGATTAGATCTAGGGGGTGCTCGAGGCCATTTCCGGGGAAGGATTGGCTAGAGCGGCTTGAGGCCATATTCGGGGAAGGATAGGCTAAAGTCAACCGGTTTGTGGGGATACAAGTCGGTATAGAAAAGGAAAAGATATTTACTTTTGTACGCCTCTGATTTATAGCGATATTGAAATCAATTTTTGTAAACACTTTTTCATATAATATAATCATGTCTGTATTTGTGTTTACTTGATTTCTCTCATTTGGTGTAATCTCTATTATATTGTGTTCTAAGTTTTCAATTCTAAATCTAAATTGTTTATTTCAATCTCTTTCATCATTAAACAATTTAGTACTTGTTTCTAAAATTGCAAATCATAATTTTTCTATTCATTTAGCTAAATTGTTATTTTACCTTCTCATATTATAAAACAATTTAGTAATTTTCTTAAAATTATAAAAAGAATTTTTATTCCCTTATTCACCCCCCCCCCCCCTCTAAGGGCGCCGTAAGATCCAACAAGTGGTATCAGAGCTAGGTTATTCCAAACGTTTTAAAAACCAGGAATAATGGCGTCTCATGATCTCGCTTCTACTAGTGGGGGAAATTTTCTTATAAATGAAAAATCTTTGGCACCACCTTATTTGAAGGCAAAAATTATAATGGGTGGAAATTTCTTATGGAAAAATTTCTTAAATCTTTGGATATTGAAGTTTGGAATATTACAATTAAAATGCCCCCAAGTATTTTGAATAAAAATGAAATGTTTTTAAATGCCAAATCTATGAATAGTCTATATTGTGCGTTAGATCAAAATATTTTCAAACTTATTTATACACTTCCTACTGCTTATGAAGTTTGGAAATTTCTTGAGAATACTTATAGTCTTCCTTCCACAGATGATGAACAAGAGCAATTCTTTATGGATCCAAGAGAAGAAACCGATGAAGACTCATGGTTGGAGGAAGATCTATCTAAGAGAGTCACAATATTGGACTCAATTTGTAACACCCCAAAAATCGTGGTTCAGCGAAGTAGGCGGAGTGGTAGTGCTGCACTTGAAGCAGGCTAAATTTTCCCTTTCTGCTCTTAGCGCACGATCAGTGGCCTCATCGCGCACGACCGGTGATCATGCGCCAGCGATCGTGCGTTAATTCAGAAGAGAATCGAGTTCTGTCTCGGACAGTGCGCACGACCATTTCCCTCTTCGCGCACGACCACTGACCGTGCGCCTGTGATCGTGCGCCCTGTTTATTCTGTTCCGCGATTTTGAGCGGAGAAGAAGATCGGACCGTCCAAATCTTTTGGAAATTGATCCAACGGCTAGGTTTAGTTGCGGGAGACCATTAGGGCTGATGAGAGGGGGTTAAACCTCATATTCTCTAAGCCATTCTCTCTCCAAACCCTAGAGAAAGAAGGAGGAGCCAAGGAAGAAGAAGGTAGATCCCGCCATTGACGGAGCTCCGGAGCTCCGTTTCGCGAGCCGTTTCCAGATTTGGAGAGTGCAGCCCGGTGCGGTCTTTTCTCTCCGTGTAGAATCTCGGATCTATGGCGAAAAAGAACGCGTCTAGTGTAACGATTCTTCCTCCCGAACTTTGGACTTGTATTTGTCCTTTCATTCCTCTTCCTATGTTTGCATGAGGTATCTCTTTCACCAAATAGGTGAAGTGTAGGATTTCCTCAAGTTCTTCGGAACTCCGGGTAGATTGTGTCCATCCCCGGCATTATTGCATGTAGAAAATCCGGTAGTCGTGCGGATTTAGGCATTTTGTGTGAAGCCTATTCGTGGCCGTGAGCCCGAATCGGTGATGCTTGATTTGCGACGTTGCATTTAGGTTAGGCCTAGAATGCGTGCCAGAGAATGACTCCGTGAACTCACCTATAGTATTGCGGGAACTAAGTGTAGGCGTCTTGTGAAGATCCTAACGAAAGCCCCATGCTTTGAGATTTGAATGAAGGCAAACCTTCACCACGAAATTGATGCGGAGTGTATTGCACCTCCCTTGTTGAGTATTCGTGAAACCTAGATCCTTGTGAAGGGGTTAGGTGCGTAGCGTATAATTAGTGTAGCACTTGAAAGTGCTAAACCCTTACGGGCCTAGGCGAAGCCATACCCGCGTCGTGCGATAGATCGCGACGATTAGAGCACGGGCAAAGCTAAACCGAACCCGTTTCCATGCAGATCGGTAAGAGGTCCCTTCCTCAGGAAAGCCGTGTGATCATGGGAGAGGTCGTGGAAGGTGTCATACCTAGACTGACCAAAAGCTCTTGTTTCCACCTAAGGTTGTGGCCCTTACGGTGGAGTCTTTTGTGAAATGGATGTTATGTTAGCCTCATGCGATTGCTTAGGCGGTTGTGGGGAACCTTCGGGTGAACCCAACCAACATCATGTGCATACCTAGGTTCCCTTCTTTTGATGCTCAACCTAGAAGATTGATTGTGCTTGAAACCTCACCTCGTGTAGTTGCACTTTCTTTATATTAGTACTTGTGCTAGTATGGCTTGCTTGCAGGGTAGAAGCTCCGCCACCCCGGAAAAGGGGTGGGGTCGTTATAATTTGGTCAGCTGTGCTGACCGTTACTTTGTTTGCCACCGCTTGGTGGAATGTTCTTATGCAGGTGCAGGTGAGCCTAGCGGGAAATAGCGGGCGATGGCCCTTTGCAGTGTTGGCCCTCGAAGGCCAGCCCTTTTCCTATTATTCATGTATGGCCGGCCTGCGTGCCGATATATGCTTATGGAGTCTTGTGCATTGGATGAATGTAAGGCCTTAAGGCCGTAACTCTTATTCTGGATACATTCCTATGATAGTGGACAGTTCTATTTGAATGGTTTAATTAATGCTTCCGCTTACGTTTTGTACTCTCGTTTAGTTGTTACTTTTCTGGTTATCACTTTTAACTCCTAGCTAGTGTGGTTTGTATGGCGTGGGGTCCCGGCCGGACCTGCTGTTATACTCTTCGTACTGGCAGGGTGTTACAATTTGGTATCGGACTTAAGGCGTCGATCCGTAGTTTAGCGAATTTGGGACGAATTTCTTTTAAGGGGTGGTGCGCACGGGTTGTGCATTCACCTAAAACGACAAAAACTAATAAGAATGTCTACTTAGGAATGAAAAGAAAACATACTTGTTTGCGGAACCTGAGCGTTCCATGATTGATGTTTGATATGTTTTGTGTCACTAAATTGTGCTTTGCATGATTATAGGTGATTAGAAGTGCTGCGGGGCAGTCTCGACCCCGTAACACCGCTGAAAGTAGTGGGTCGGCTGAAGTGCCAGCGACCACTCCTTCTGCTGAAATGATCAAATTAGTCGCAGAAGCGGTCTTCGCGATGATCAACGCTCAACCCCAAAGGCTGGTCCAGCCTGCTACTCCTACTCCGGATGTGGCCCCTGAGGCTGTTGCTGCAGTGGAACCTGCGGCGGAACCAAGGGTGGAGGCCCCTGTGCCTTTAGCTGCAGTAGAACCTGCGGTAGCGCCGAGGGTGGAACCTCAAGTTGCGCAAGTAGTTGCGGGGCGAGCGCGTGACCAACAATTAAAGCATTTCCTGAGCTTTAATCCTCCTACCTTCTCGGGATCTGAGTCCCCAACGGAGGCAGAAGACTGGTTGTCAAGAGTTAGAAGAACTCTGAGGGCGACAGCGATGGACGAAGCCATGATGGTCACCTTAGCCACTTTCCTTCTTGATGGAGAGGCTGTGCTGTGGTGGGAAGAGCAGGAGCTGCATAAGTTCTGCGGTAGAGATATTACTGAAATCACAATGGCTGAGTTTTCAAAGTCGTTCCTCCAAAGGTTTATCCCCTCTGCACAGCGCATTGCGTTACAAAACCAGTTCTTGAGGTTGACACAAGGTGATCGCTCCGTTGACAATTACTTGCATGAGTTTACCAGACTGAGTCGCTATGCGGGGTCCTTGGTGGAGGATGAGGAGTCAAAGACAAATAAGTTCTATGAAGGGCTTCGGGACGAGTTGAGGCTGCTCCTTGCAGGCCCTATGACGTTTGGCTTCCAAGTGATGGTGCAAACTGCCAGATCTTTGGAGTTGGATATGAAGAGGGTACAAGCAAGGGGTGTTGTAAAGAAACCTGAGTTTCATGCGCCGGCCTCCCAATCCAAGTCGGATTTCCGAAGGAACAAAAGGAAGTTCAAACAGGCGGAACCAGCTCCTTCAAATGTTTCGGGAGCCACGACCGCGCGGACTCCTATTACGTGTTTCACCTGCGGGAAGGTGGGACACAAAGCTGCGGTGTGTCGAAGTGGTCCCCCGAAGGCTGGTAATCGAGCGGTGGATTATGCTCGTACTGCGGAAAAGGGTAAAGCTGCGGAGTCTTCGGCTTCCCAGCACATTCCGACTCAGCCGAGAGTCTATTCGCTTGGCCAACAAGAAGCTATACGACAAACTGATGTCGTCACAGGTACGAATTAGAAGTTAGCTTTTACAGCTATATATATAATTCATACTGTTGTACGACTATATGCTTTATTTGTGTGCAATTAGGTTTCGTCCTAATTTTCAACTATCCGGCGAGAGCTCTATTTGATACGGGTGCATCGCACTCTTTTCTGTCCGAGGACTTCGTTGTGCGAATCGGAGTGCCGTCTACCTTCGTAGAGGATAGATTGGAAGTAGTGCTACCCAATGGATCTCGAATGAGTGCGGATAGGAAGAGCCGTGTGAAGGTGCGGATCGGAAGTCAGGATTTCGACTTGGAAGCGTCGTTATTACCGTTAGCTGAATTTGATGTGATCTTCGGCATGGACTGGCTCTCGGAGCAGCGGGCATGCATAGATTGCAATACAAAGGAGATCACTCTGGGAAGGGACACCGAAGGAGAAACCATGTTCGCCGGTATGCGAGGAGCGAGCAAGACGCTGATGTCTGCTCTCCAGGTGGTTAAGGCGGTGAGAAAAGGCGCCGAGTTGTTCTTCACCTTGTTGGAGACTTCAGAGCCAATGCCCAGGTTATGTGATGTCCCAGTTGTAGCGGAGTACGCCGACGTGTTTCCTAACGAACTCCCTGGGGCTCCGCCTCAGCGGGAGATCAATTTCTGTATCGAGTTGGTGCCAGGTGCCAAACCTGTGGCCCGCTCACCGTACCGGATAGCGCCAAAGGAATTGGCAGAGCTGAAGGTTCAATTGCAAGAGCTGCTAGAGCAAGGCTACGTACGTCCAAGTTCATCGCCTTGGAGTGCACCGGTCCTCTTTGTGAAAAAAAAGGACGGGAGCTTGCGTCTATGTATTGATTATCGAGAGCTAAACAAGTTGACCGAGAAGAACCGATATCCGATTCCAAGAATCGATGATCTATTCGACCAACTGGTGGGGTCGACGGTTTACTCCAAGCTGGACCTAAGGTCCGGCTATTACCAACTGCGGATAAGGGAATGTGACATTCCAAAAACAGCGTTCAGTACCCGCTTTGGGCAATATGAGTTCACGGTGATGTCGTTCGGTCTGTCCAATGCACCGTCGGTATTCATGGACTTAATGAACAGGACGTTCCGTGAGTATTTGGATCAATTTGTGATCGTCTTTATCGACGACATTTTGGTATACTCTCAATCGGAAGAGGAGCATGTAGGGCATCTGCACGCCGTTCTGAGCACCTTGAGGAGGAGTCAGCTATATGCCAAGTTCTCCAAGTGCGAGTTTTGGCTACCGTCAGTAACATTCCTTGGTCACGTCGTTAGTGGAGATGGAATTGCGGTAGATCCGTAGAAGATAGAAGCGATCCGAGCGTGGCCTTTGTTGAAAAACGTAGCGGAAGTCCAAAGTTTCTTAGGACTTGCCGGCTATTATAGGCGCTTTGTGGAAAACTTCTCGATGATCGCACTTCCTCTCACAAAACTGACTAGGAAGGATCATAAGTTCATTTGGTCGCCCGAGTGCGCACGAGCTTTTGAAGAACTGAAGAGCCGTCTGACCACGACGCCCATTCTATGCTCGCCACAAGGTACGGAAGGCTACGAAATTTATAGCGACGCCTCAGGAAGTGGTTTGGGTTGTGTCCTAGTGCAGTTCGGGAAGGTAATTGCCTACGGCTCCCGGCAACTGAAGGTTCATGAGAGGAATTACCCGGTCCATGATTTGGAGCTAGCGGCTGTGGTATTTGCTCTTAAGCTTTGGAGGCATTATTTATATGGCGTGAAGATCGATATCTTTACCGACCACAAGAGCCTCAAGTACTTGCTGGATCAAAGGGAGTTGAATATGCGTCAAAGGAGGTGGATGGAGTTCCTTGGGGACTACACCTTCGACATCAATTATACTCCCGGTAAGGGAAATGTAGTAGCGGACGCGCTGAGTCGTCGGGCTCCCGCTCAAGCAAATTGGATTTTGATGCACGATGAGCGTCTAATCCGTGAGCTAGAGGAAATGGAGATCGTATGCATTGATAGGAGAACGTCTACTTCAGCATGCTTGAACTGGACGGAGGTTCAATACGACCTTGCCGACCGAGTTCGACAAGCATTGGAGCTGGACGAGAGCATGAAACGCTATAAAGCGGAAACCGTTGAGGGGTTAAACGCTGATTTCTCCTTTGAAGACGACCTTATGTGGAAACAGGAAAGGTTGTGCATCCCAAACGTTGGCACTCTACGGGCGGAGTTGATGTACGAGGCTCATCATACCAAGTACTCGATCCACCCGGGGAGCGCTAAAATGTATATGGATATGAAGAAATTGTTCTGGTGGCCGGGTATGAAGAAAGACATTGCCCTTTACGTGGCCAAGTGTCATACTTGCGCGTTGGTGAAAGCGGAATGTCAACGTCCCGGTGGGTTTCTGAAGTCCTTGCCGATTCCGGAATGGAAGTTTGATGATATTTCGATGGATTTCGTGCACGGATTGCCGAGATCGCAGCATGGAAACGACGCCATCTGGGTGATCGTGGACCGTTTGACGAAGGTATCACACTTCATTCCGAATAGGAAGGATGATTCTGTAGAGAAGCTAGCAAAGCTCTATGTTGATAGTATTGTGAGACTGCACGGTGTCCCCCGTAGTATCGTCAGCGATCGTGACGGGCGTTTCACATCGAAAGATTGGAGGCTTATCCATGAACTGTTGGGCACGAAATTGAAGTTCAGCACGGCCTTCCACCCGCAAACGGATGGACAGACCGAGAGAACCAACAGGACTATGGAGGATATGCTCCGATTGTGCGCTCAAGATTTTGGAAAGAGGTGGGAAGATCATCTCTACATGATCGAGTTCGCCTACAATAATAGCTATCAAGCCAGTATAAAGATGGCTCCCTTCGAAGCCCTCTATGGTAAGAAGTGTCGTACGCCGTTGTCTTGGGCGGAAACGGGCGATACTAAGCTATTGAAGCGAAAGGATGTTGAAGAAGCAACTTCGACGATCCGGACTATACGTGAAAGGCTATTGGTTGCCCAGGATAGGCAAGCAAAGTATTTCAATGCCAAGCATAGGAACCTAGAGTTTGCCGTCGGTGACCGGGTTTACTTGAAGATCAAACCGTTCAAAGGGGTATCAAGGATCCGACGCTTGAAAAAGCTCAGTCCAAGGTACTTAGGACCGTTTGAGATCGTGGAGCGTGTTGGTGATGCGGCTTATCGGCTTGCACTATCTGCAGAGCTGAGCGGTCTGCACGACGTGTTTCACATTTCAGTGTTGAGGAAGGCAGTGCAAGGGCCTACTCATATCGTTGCGGTCGGCAAAGTTCCGGTTGATAGTGGGTTGTCGACGAAAGTCAAGCCCTTATGCATCGAAGATACCGAAGTAAAGCAGCTGCGGAACAAGTCCATTCGGATGGTAAAAGTCCGGTGGGATAATTGCGGCCGAGAGGAGCTCTCTTGGGAGAGAGAGCAAACGATGCTTGCGGAGTACCCCGAGCTATTTCTCTCAGGTATTATATAGCTGAAATTCTTGTTATTTCAGTTTTATAAATTTCGGGACGAAATTCTTTTAAGGGGGGTGGGGTTGTAACACCCCAAAAATCGTGGTTCAGCGAAGTAGGCGGAGTGGTAGTGCTGCACTTGAAGCAGGCTAAATTTTCCCTTTCTGCTCTTAGCGCACGATCAGTGGCCTCATCGCGCACGACCGGTGATCGTGCGCCAGCTATCGTGCGTTAATTCAGATGAGAATCGAGTTATGTCTCGGACAGTGCGCACGACCATTTCCCTCTTCGCGCACGACCACTGACCGTGCGCCTGTGATCGTGCGCCCTGTTTATTCTGTTCCGCGATTTTGAGCGGAGAAGAAGATCGGACCGTCCAAATCTTTTGGAAATTGATCCAACGGCTAGGTTTAGTTGCGGGAGACCATTAGGGCTGATGAGAGGGGGTTAAACCTCATATTCTCTAAGCCATTCTCTCTCCAAACCCTAGAGAAAGAAGGAGGAGCCAAGGAAGAAGAAGGTAGATCCCGCCATTGACGGAGCTCCGGAGCTCCGGAGCTCCGTTTCGCGAGCCGTTTCCAGATTTGGAGAGTGCAGCCCGGTGCGGTCGTTTCTCTCCATGTAGAATCTCGGATCTATGGCAAAAAAGAACGCGTCTAGGGTAACGATTCTTCCTCCCGAACTTTGGACTTGTATTTGTCCTTTCATTCTTCTTCCTATGTTTGCATGAGGTATCTCTTTCACCAAATAGGTGAAGTGTAGGATTTCCTCAAGTTCTTCGGAACTCGGGTAGATTGTGTCCGTCCCCGGCATTATTGCATGTAGAAAATTCGGTAGTCGTGCGGATTTAGGCATTTTGTGTGAAGCCTATTCGTGGCCGTGAGCCCGAATCGGTGATGCTTGATTTGCGACGTTGCATTTAGGTTAGGCCTAGAATGCGTGCCGGAGAATGACTCCGTGAACTCACCTATAGTATTGCGGGAACTAAGTGTAGGCGTCTTGTGAAGATCCTAACGAAAGCCCCATGCTTTGAGATTTGGATGATGGCAAACCTTCACCACGAAATTGATGCGGAGTGTATTGCACCTCCCTTGTTGAGTATTCGTGAAACCTAGATCCTTGTGAAGGGGTTAGGTGCGTAGCGTATAATTAGTGTAGCACTTGAAAGTGCTAAACCCTTACGGGCCGAGGCAAAGCCGTACCCGCGTCGTGCGATAGATCGTGACGATTAGAGCATGGGCAAAGCTAAACCGAACCCGTTTCCATGCAGATCGGTAAGAGGTCCCTTCCTCAGGAAAGCCGTGTGATCATGGGAGAGGTCGTGGAAGGTGTCATACCTAGACCGACCAAAAGCTCTTGTTTCCACCTAAGGTTGTGGCCCTTACGGTGGAGTGTTTTGTGAAATGGATGTTATGTTAGCCTCATGCGATTGCTTAGGCGGTTGTGGGGAACCTTCGGGTGAACCCAACCAACATCATGTGCATACCTAGGTTCCCTTCTTTTGATGCTCAACCTAGAAGATTGATTGTGCTTGAAACCTCACCTCGTGTAGTTGCACTTTCTTTATATTAGTACTTGTGCTAGTATGGCTTGCTTGCAGGGTAGAAGCTCCGCCACCCCGGAAAAGGGGTGGGGTCGTTATAATTTGGTCAGCTGTGCTGACCGTTACTTTGTTTGCCACCGCTTGGTGGAATGTTCTTATGCAGGTGCAGGTGAGCCTAGCGGGAAATAGCGGGCGATGGCCCTTTGCAGTGTTGGCCCTCGAAGGCCAGCCCTTTTCCTGTTATTCATGTATGGCCGGCCTGCGTGCCGATGTATGCTTATGGAGTCTTGTGCATTGGATGAATGTAAGGCCTTAAGGCCGTAACTCTTATTCTGGATACATTCCTATGATAGTGGACAGTTCTATTTGAATGGTTTAATTAATGCTTCCGCTTACGTTTTGTACTCTCGTTTAGTTGTTACTTTTATGGTTATCACTTTTAACTCCTAGCTAGTGTGGTTTGTATGGCGTGGGGTCCCGGCCGGACCTGCTGTTATACTCTTCATACTGGCAGGGTGTTACACAATTGATGGCAAAACATCAAGCAAAAGAGAAGACCGAAATTATAGCAAGGTAAGAAAATCTAAATCTTCTCTTTTTATAACAAATTCTATTTCTACATTTCGTGTGCTTAAATTTGCTAAACGTAAAATTTCAAAGCTAAAATATGCTAATTCCAAATTACGTTTAAAAAATAAATCTTTAAAAGCAAACGCTAAAGTAGAATCTCATATTGATGTGTTAAATTCTCTTTCATGCTCTTTAGTTGAAATTCCTACTCCTTGTTTTGATTTTAATGATCTTAAAGAAAAATTTAAGGATTTAGAAAAAGGACTTTTAATTTCAAAAGAGCATAATGAAAAATTGATAAAAGAAAATGATAATTTAAAGGATAAACTAGAATCATTAAAAATGTTTATTCAAAATTTTTCATATAATAAAAAATCTCTTATTTCTAGTTTATCAAATCTTCAAAAGCCTAAAAGTTTAACTTCATATTATAAGAGTATGTTTATAAGAAAGAGTGAAATTGAAAATCATCAAAATAAGAACCAATCATTTAAAACATATTGTAACCCACTCTTTCAACATTTAATTCTAAAGAAAGACGATCACTCTTATAAACTTTCAAAGAATCCATATAATAAAATTCATTATGATTATCAACATCATGCTATCTTGAAAAATAATTTGAATAAACATAAATCCCCAAAAAATTATTTTTCAAACAACTATCATCATATAAAGATGTCACATAATCATTATATGGATTTAAGTAATAAACAACCAATGTATGAATGGAGACCCATAAAGAAAAATGACATATCAACTCTAATTGAAAAAGCTCATTCATCATTATCTTCCCAAAAGCCACCACGATGTATTTGGGTACCCAAAGGAACCATCCTACTTGGTCACCTTTGGATACCTAAATCTCTTATTCATTAGTATCATATCATTTGCATGAAGTAGAAATAATTAAAAATGAAATATCAATACTCTACTTCATGATGTGCTTTATTTTTTTTCTTTTGTTTGTTTTATATTTTTTTGATCCAAAATGTTTATGGTCACTTTATTTTTCATAAGATATGACTTACTCATATTAAGCCTAATGTTTATCAAATCAAATTGAATTTAAATTGAACATAAAGTTATATGATTTTAAAAGAGACCTACCTCTCATCTTTTTAAATTGTTTATATATATCCTTTAAATCATTTACCCATCAATGTCTTGAATTAACATTATCATTTGAATATTGAAATTATTTTCAAGACTAATGAAATTATTTTAAAAAAATTGGATTTAAATGGTTTATTAAAGGGCTTAAGCTAAAAATTAAAATGCGCAACATTTTGATTATTTTCTATTTGTTGCATTTGATAGCCCTTATAATGAAAAATATTATCAAATAATATCGAAAACAAACATTCACAAAACGCATGTTTAATCCTTCAAAAAATGCGAGTTTTAGATCAAAACTTCAAATAACCATATCTTTTGATCCGCTCGTCCGATTTTCACGTTTAATATCTTTTTGGAAAGAGCACAAAAATCTTCATCCATCGGAGAACCAAACTTGTTCATTAAAATTCGTTTGGTACTGTCAAAATTGCCCAAAGTCAACTTTGTTTAAAAGTTATATCAGTCTTCTTATTTCGGCAATTTCTGTGTCTTTGAATTCTTCATCACATGATATTCTTTGTATATTGTGTGTAATGTGTGTCACCATTTTTTGCATGTTAATTTAGACCTTAGAATCATCTTGTATCATTAAGATCAAATCAAAAGTTTAATCATTTCATTCTAGGTCTAAAGAAAATTAATTTGAAAACTTCTCATATTACATGCAACATGATCTCCATTAATCCTATGTAATAACATTGCATTCAAACTCATCATCCTAGCATCACCTCTTATTTTATGCTTAAATTTATATTCTAGATATAAGATGTACAATGTTATTTAAAATTGATGATAACTATGTGATTTGAAATTATAATAGAATACTAAAATTCCAACAAACACAGTTTATGGATTAATCATTAGAATATATATGAATATTGTATCATAAATCATATATTATCATGCAAAACCAAAGATCAATAGATTCAATTATTGAATGCAAATTTTATTATAAATTTCAAAACATTATATATGTGATCTTTGTCTTTGATATGACTACATGTTCATCATTTTCTAGGCTTAAAAATCAAACATGTTTATTCAAAAGAAAATCACTATATCACTATATCATAAGTCTAGAAGGATTAGAATTTTCATACATCATGATGATCTAACATATATTCTATGCAAAATTGTCTATAATCATAAATCATAATTCATGTTCTATCAAGAAAAATCTCAAAACAATAATACCACCTAGGAATTATGAATCTTATGATAAAAATATGAATATTGTTTTCTTTACATTAGTTGGTGTATGGATATGCTTTGATATTGATTGCATGTATCTCACATATATATATATATTCTAGAACCAACTTAGGAATAATAAAGATAAATCAAACTTAATCATCACTCTATTCTAGATCTATAATTTGAAATTCTATTTTGGAATACATGCAATATTAATATTAATCTTATGACATGATATTAAATCCAAAACTCATCATACTAGCTTTATCACTTATTGAATATTAGTAATTGTGCTAGTTATCACATAATCATCATCTCATAAAAGTAGAAAAACTATGCGGCTTTATATAACTCATCACATCAAACAAAACTCATAGTTTATATATCAACCCTTAGATTTAAAAGCATAGGTTGTCCAAAAGATTATTTCACCTATGACTTCATATCTCACAATAGCGGGGGCGTAGGGTTGTATGCATTAGAGACCTAACCTCTAAGTCATGTCTTGTCCTTAACCGGGGAGGGTTCCAGTGGGGCCTTGCGAGGCACTGGGGGGAAAGAGTGCTAGGTTGAGCGTTCTCTAGTGTGTGCATATAGGATTAGCACCCAAACCTATGATACGTGTGCAGCTCCTCATGCTCATCCGTCACTTAGTACGGGGCTAGGGTGTAGACATTTAGTCGGGGTAGTCTTTAATCTTAGGACATACTTATATTACTCTTTGCATGATCATTTTATTTACTTATCACTTAAATCATGCATATTTTGGGTTATTTAATAAAAAATGTCCTCTTGTGTCTTCATAATTTATCATTTCATGATTAAATATTTTTGTAAAACACAAGAATTTGAAAAAGCCAAAGTTTTATGCAAATTTGATCCACCTAAAGATCTTCAAAAATTCTGAAATTTCAGCATGGAACTACTCTAAGGACACTTAATCAAAATCAAAAATCAAAAATTTAAAATTCTTAAAAAATTGTGTACTGTTTGCCGCGCTATCACTAGCGCCGGCGCTAGCGTGTGTATGTGATTTTTCTATTTTTTAAAATTTCTAAAAATCAACAAAAATATGTTAGTTTATATATACTACTTTGATTTGTATTTCTGACATTTGTTATTTTTGTTTTATTCATATTATGAAAAATCAACTACAAAAATTCAAAATTCAAAAATACAAAAAAAAATTTGTGTTTTTATTCATATTATGAAAAATCAACTACAAAAGTTCAAAATTCAAAAATACAAAAATATGTTTTTTTTTGTTATTTGTGTTTTATTCATATTATGAAAAAACTACTATAAAAATTCAAATTTCAAAAATTACAAAAATATGTTGTTGTGATTTTCTGTCTTTAATTGATTTAAAAATGATAAAACAAAAAAACTGTATGATCTTTATTGTCAATATCAAGCATGTATGAATTCTATTATTTTGAATTATTTATAATATTAAAACATATTCTTTCAAATTACTATGAACATTGTTTTGCTTATCATGCTTTGATATATCTATTTAAAGTGCATCAAATATTGAAAAATATGTGTAGATCCAAGCTTAGCATGCCTCTAAGTATGAGTAAATGTATTGTGATTGATAATGATACCTTTCACTCACTTATTTTGGTAATCAACATGTGTTGTTTAAATCTAAAAATGCTTGCTTGTGTATTGTATTTGTACAATGAATTAAAACTTGCATAAGTTTATTGTCTACACTACATTTGAATTGCACTTATGAAATTTAGAAAAGTGGTTAAGTTTAAAAAATTGGGTTTACAAAACAAGTGTATTCGGAGAATGTTGTCTCACAAATATGAACAAAAAAATTATATATGTAGACAAATATAACTCCAGCAAGCACTACTTGAACCTCCTGATAAGTCTTCATAAGCATTGCGAGGTTGAGCACCTTGGAAAGAATAGTAAAGTGTCTTGTGCAAACCTTTGTTACTACACCACTTTGTTAAAAACTATGTGCATTAAAAGTGTGTGAAAGTTGATGTACTTGTGTTTTATTGTGCACTTTACTTTACATATGTCTTGTATTTTGTTGATTTAAATCAATTGTTAACATTGCCCAAAATACACTTATGTGCACATCATTATCTTTCATAACATTTCTTCTCATGAGTATTGGATTCTAATACTTTATCTATACTACTCTTTATATAAGAAATGCACTAGATAACCTAGCATGATCTCTACAATGTTTTGGTATCTCTTGAACTTAAAATTAAGTAATATTGTAGTATAATCTCTCTTTGATATGTTCATTTCATGCTTGGTATCTTTATGAAAAACTTTGAGATTTCAAAATGGTTAGAACATCTTTCAATTTTGAACTATAACTCATATTTTTACTTATGTTTTTTCATGCTTACAAAAAGATGTCTCTTATAATCTTCCGCTTGCCTACAACTCTTATCTTTTTATTTGAAATCTCTTATATATACTATGCTTAAACTCTTTATCATTTCATATATTACAAAAGCTCGATCATGATTTATAACTAGCATAAAGAATGCCTCCTTACTACCCTCACCCCACCTTCTTTTGATAATAACAAAAGGGGGAGATTAATTGAAGAAATCTATATAAGAGAAATATAGAAGATTAAGGGGAGAATAATTCATGTAATCTATCATTTAGGGGGAGTAAAACATAAATTGCATTTATGTAGGGGGAGCATTAAGATGGGGGGAGTATGCACATTATCATGCTTATCATATACTATAGTTGCACTATCATGTTTATCATATACTATAGTTGCACTATCATCTTGCTTATCATATACTATAAACACTATTGTTGATTTCTTGCTTAGAGGATTTGTTATTATCAAAATTGGGAGATTGTTGGACATGTGTGTCACATCCCTTTGTTTGAGAATAACAAATCTCATATTGTATTTGATATTGCTTGTAGTGTGTTTATAGTGTGCAGGAACTATATGTGCAATACTCCACAGGTAGAAGGCAACATAGAATCAAACTTTTGAAAGGAGCAGCACTAACGCCAGCACTATCGCTAACGCCGGGCGCTAGCTCGTTCGACGAACTTGAAGCTCCGTTCGACGAAAATTTCTGTTGAACGAACTTGAAGCTTCGTTCGACGAAAATTTCGTTCGACGAATTTCGTTCGACGAAAGTTTGTTCTGCCACGCCGCCGACGATTTCGCAACCGCTACCGCCAGCGCTAGCGCTACCGCCTGGCGCTATCTCATGTTCGTGCACAGCGCCACGCCGCCGACGGTTTCGCAACCGCTCTACACGAACGCTACCGCAAGCGCTAGTAGCTACCACAGGCGCTAGCGAGAAGTTTTATATATTGGAGCTTTGCTTCTCGTTTTGGTTGAATCCATCCCAGAGAGGTTGCTTGTGCCACAATTCTAGTGATGTGATGCTGCCGAAGATGGATCTCCCACAAAAAGCTTAAGGAGAATTCTGGAGGAGGACTACGTCACGCTACATCCGAAGGACGATCGCTTTGACCTCGCTCATACTACAGCGATTCTTCATCCTCATCTCCAGAGATCTCATATAAGGAGTTTTTATTATTGTTATCATTATTTTCATTCCATACTTTTTGTAACCGTTTAGAGAATTTGTTTTGTCTTGGCGACTAGGTCTGAGTAGGACTTAGGGGGAAATTCGCCTTGTGTTGGCGACTAGGTCTAGGTGATTAGATATAGGGGTGCTCGAGGCCATTTTTGGGGAAGGATTGGCTAGAGCGGCTTGAGGCCATATCCAGGAAAGGATAGGCTAAAGCCAACCGGTTTGTGGGGATACAAGTCGGTATAGAAAAGGAAAAGATATTTACTTTTGTACGCCTCGATTTCTAGCGATATTGAAATCAATTTTTGTAAACACTTTTTCATATAATATAATCATGTCTATATTTGTGTTTACTTGATTTCTCTCATTTGGCGTAATCTCTATTATATTGTTTCTAAGTTTTCAATTCTAAATCTAAATTGTTTATTTCAATTTCTTTCATCATTAAACAATTTAGTACTTGTTTCTACAATTGCAAATCATAATTTTTCTATTCATTTAGCTAAATTGTTATTTTACCTTCTCATATTATAAAACAATTTAGTAATTTTCTTAAAATTATAAAAGAATTTTTATTCTCTTATACACCCCCCTCCCTCTAAGGGCGCCGTAAGATCCAACAGGTGCCACGCGCACCCGCGCGCGGCCTGCGCGGTACCGCGCGCAGCCTGCGCGCTACCGCGCGCTCAGCCTGCGCGCTACCGCGTGCAGCAGTGTCGCGCGCGATCGCGCATGACATGCGCGGTGCCGGTCGATCGTGCATGACGTGCGTGGTGCCGGTCGATCTCCCTCGCCGCACGACACGCCTGCCGCCCCTTTGCGTCATCCTCGTGTGGCTTTGATCGTGCTTTTACGGCGCTCCCGCTCGGTGCTCGACGCGCACTTAGCACCGCTAAGTTCGTAGTGTGCTTTTGATCCACGCGCATTTGAACATTGCAAAGTTCATAGCGCACGCAGTTGCTAACTCCACTACCCTTCTTGAGATTGCAGGTGATAGAGAAATTTGTGTTTTATAAAAGAAATGATTTTCTCCGATTCTATGCTCGATAAAGGCAAGTGTACCTTATCGATTATAGTATAGGATATGAAATATCAAGGTCGTATTAGAACCAGGGCACGTCGAATACTTCTACTTCAAAGAACTCGCTACTATCCTATCATATAGATTTTGAGTTGGTTTTGCAAAAAGAGAGATTTTGATTAAAAAGAGGTGGTTTAGACTATATAAAAAGACTAGCACTTGATCTCGACTCACCTCGGAATGAAACGATCAAAATAAAAATAAATAAATTTCTAAATCACTTTAACGGAAATACTTGGACCGTGGAGATTCCCGAAACATGAACGCACCTCTTTCAAGGCTACGCCCAACTGAGTTTAGGTTGATCGACCGAACTTTCGTTCCACAATCGAAACCCCTAAAGCTCGCTTTACGTGGTGAACCCCGCTATTGGATTTGACTCCAATCCAGGAGATTTACATCGTCCTCTTTCAAGGATTGCGTTCAACTCTCTTTACCCGTGAGTGATCGAACTGTACACACGATCCTTTCGGCTACTAGAATACGAAAACAAAAGTGAAAACCATATATCGATAATATGATCTCACTAAATATTAATCAAGGGTAAATCCTAAGCATTCGTTAAAAGAGAAAAAGAAATTAAATTAAGAAGAGAAGATCATTTCATTCCTCGGATCATCTTGATCAAGCACTAAACAAAGTTTAGTTACTCATAATAAAGTAGGAAATGAAAATCATGTTAAGAATATGCATAATAAGGCACACAGAGAGAGAAAGAGAATAACAAACTATTTTATTTCTTATTGAAACGGAGTCACCAAAAGGGCAAAAAGACACTACAAAGAGAGATTGCAAAAAGATTACAAGTACGGTAAAAAAGATTGCAAGAAGATTTAAGCATGAAAACATTAAGCTAAAACACTTTAAAAATAAACTCTCAACAGCTCTCTAAAAGGCTCAAATGAAGGAGGAAGGATGATGCCTTCTCCCTCTTTCTTCATGTCTATTTATAGGGCCAAAAACAAGGAGGTGGAGGTGGTGGATGGCATGAGGATGAAGCTTCCATGAAGCTTCCCTTGGTCAAATAACACATGTTGGTTTAAAGGTCAATGGCGGCTACTCCTTTTCACACTTGTCATGCCTTGAAAAGTATGATCAAAGTTGGCTAGCTTTCTCTCTTTCCAAGAAGCTTCCTTCATGAACACATGCTGAATTCATAGTCAAAGTTGGCTAGCCTCTTTCATACTTAGGAGAAAATATCTCATCGGACCATTTGGGCTTTATTCTCTTCTTGAATATGGTTCAGTAACACGGTAACATTGCTGCACTCTATATTTAGTTTGACACGCCCTAAATAAAGACGTGCTCTTTAGAAATGATAATGCAACTGTCCCGGGATCCTACAAAAATAGTAAAATAGGCGTGGTTAGGATATAATTATAAAAAGATATGATTTAACGGATAAAATTAACAATATATATATATTTATATTATAATATTTAAATATACATATTAATAACTTAGGTCAAATTATGCATCATCAAATTCCCCCAAACTTATTATTTTGCTTGTCCTCAAGCAAAGACATACGAGCTAGCGAAGATAAAAAGGACTCACCAAATTAATTGGCTATGTCAAACACAAGTACGATGCGAAATTAAGATAGAGAAATTATGAAAAGAAACCTAAACATTCTTACTTAGTCTTGGCACAAAGTTTTACAATTTTCACTATAAAAATAAATCATCTCATGTTTTAAGCAAAATTAAAAATTGAGTAATGTGATGAATAAAAAGGATATTGAGTTGCAACTAAAATCTAAGAGACATTTTATAATCATATAAATCTAAATCAAAGATCAATATTGCTACCTAGAAACTTACTCAATTTACTTTCTCGCTATCGTACTAAAGATAAACCTTGGGAGCATGAATTAAAAGGACTTTCATTAGGTGTATCTTTTTGGCTTAGGTTTTAAGGGTGTGGAGTTCAAAAGATAAACATGAAGGGTAAAACACACTTAAAACAAAAGGAAGAGCTTTGCAAAAAAAACTTGTTGCTAGAAAATAAAATTTTGACACCCCAAGTAATTTTGCAATATAAAGTTGGGGTCAAAATGTCATTCATAATCTTTTTTTTTCAATACTTTTTTTTTCATATATATTAATATATATATCATTTTTTTGTAGCAATTTGAGATATGATACAAATCTCTACCATTTTCACAAAATGTATTACACCCAAGTGATAAATAATGCACAGAAGTTTTAAGTGTGCAAAATAGGTAAGCTATATGGCTTTGGTGAGAAATAAGTGGGGCTTACAAAGAAAATGGAAAAAAAAGCACAATGTGGCTAACAATGATTAAGAATTTAAGGTTCAGGATACAATAGCTCAAACTAATCAAAAGGATGCCTAAATCATACTCATGCTCTTTGGTCTACTTAAAGCAAAGTATTGAGAAATTCAAGAGAAGTAAATTTCGGATAGAAAATAAAGATAATTGACTTTTCATGAAAAATGAAGATAATAAGCGTCTAGATCGGTTCGCATCTACTATACTTAACACTAATCAATTATTTCAATGATTTTTAACAGGAAAAACACGGGATGGTAAATTTTATAATAGTGAAAAACATAAAGAAAATGACTATGAAAAAGTGCAAATATTTAAGAGAATTTTTCAAAAATAACATGTACCTTAATTTGAAACACTACATGAGTCAACATATTACTCATGAAACATAGACAATATGAAAGTTAATCAAATTTATATTAACTAAACAAGTACATAAATGAATAAAAACAAGAAAATGCAAAGTTATGGGATACTAAATGATTTAGCAAAAAAATTTAACTCAAATTATTAATAGTTTTATATTTATGCAATATAATTTTTTGATTATATTTTTGTTTTGACAAAGACAATGGAAAGAAGATAAAATTATTGCATCTTTTTCGGATTTTTGGATTTTATAAAATATATGTATATATCTATATATTATTTCTTTAGATTAAGGTACTATACCCTCATACTTAAAGTTAAATATTGTCCCCAATATTTAAAACTAAGTATGAAGCAAAAAGGAAAAGAAAGCAAGAAAATAAAGAAAATTAAGTGCAAGAAAAAAAAAGGAATGCGAGAAAAAGGAGAAGGGAGTAAGACGTCCCTGATTATGACATTTTTGAAGACTGGTGGTGTTCCTGCAGAAAATGTTAAAACAAAAATAACAAAAAAGGTAACTTTGGGGGTGCCTCCCAAAAGCGCTTTGTTTAAGGTCGCGTAGCTTGACCTATTTGGCGCTCACGTACTTGGCGAAAGTAATGTTGACTCACGCTTTTCGTTTGATATTTCTCCAGGAAGATACAACTTAAGACGGTGTCCATTTACTTTGAAGGATCCTTTTTCCGGGTGGGAAATAAGAATTGTCCCATATGACCAAACCTCTTTAACGATAAAGGGGCCGGACCATCGAGATTTCAGCTTTCCCGGAAAAAGGCGAAGGCGAGAGTTATAAAGGAGGACGAGATCACCCGGCGAAAAAGTTTTAGGAAATTTTATTTTTCTATCGTGATAAAACTTTGTTCGCTCCTTATAAATTTTGTTACTCTCGTACGCATTCACGCACCACTCATCTAATTCGTTTATTTGCAATTTTCTTTGTTCAGTCGCTAAGGTAGAGTCGAGATTTAAAAATTTAAGCGCCCAGAATGAGCGGTGCTCTAACTCGACCGGAAGGTGGCAAGCCTTGCCATAAACCAATCGATACGGTGTACAACCGATAGCGGTCTTGTACGCCGTTCGATATGCCCATAGCGCATCATCGAGCTTGAGTGCCCAATCCTTCCTATTAATGGAAACAGTTTTTTCTAATATTCTTTTTAATTCTCGATTTACGACTTCGACTTGGCCGCTCGTTTGTGGGTGATATGCAGCGGAGAGTTTGTGAGTGACACCATATTTCGCTAAAATTTTAGCGAATTGGCTATTGCAGAAATGGGTGCCTCTATCACTAACTATAGCGCGTGGCGTGCCAAAACGAGAGAATAATTTTTTTAGAAAATTTACGACGACCCTCGCATCGTTGGTAGGGAGAGCTTGCGCTTCCGACCACCTCGATACGTAGTCGACCGCAACGAGAATGTACTTGTTTGAAAAAGATGGAGGGAGAGGACCAACAAAATCAATACCCCATAGGTCAAAAATTTCGCATTCAAGAAAAATATTTTGGGGCATCTCATCTCGGCGGGAGATATTGCCCGTCCGCTGGCAGCTGTCGCAAGTACTCACAAGAGTGTGAGCATCTTTAAAGAGAGTGGGCCAATAGAAGCCCGCCTCCAGCACCTTCCTCGCGGTACGGTTCGCTTGATAATGACCGCCGGTTGGTCCTTCATGGCAATGCCGCAATATTTTAAAACTTTCCTCACTCGAAACACATCTTCTCACTACCTGGTCTGCGCAGACACGGAATAGAAAGAGGTCCTCCCAAAAATAATTCTTTAAATCAGAAAAGAATTTCTTCTTTTGCTGACTCGAGAATTCTTTTGGCAGGACCCGGGCTACTAAATAGTTAGCCAAATCTGCGAACCAGGGGGTGGAAGTTGTCATTATATTTTTGAGAGCAAAGAGGCGCTCTTCGGGAAATTTATCATTAATATTGGCTTCCACTAATGCTTCCGTAGTGGGATTTTCTAATCAGGAAAGATGATCGGCCGCCAAGTTTTCGGCTCCCCTCTTGTCCCGGATTTCTAAATCAAACTCCTGCAAGAGGAGGATCCATCGCAAAAGATGGGGCTTGGCGTCCGATTTACTTAAGAGATATCTAAGAGCGGAGTGATCTGTGAAGACAATTACTTTGGAGAGAGTGATGTACGACCTAAACTTATCGAAAGCGAATACGATAACTAGAAGCTCCTTCTCGGTAGTAGTGTAGTTCGCTTGTGCCGACGTGAGTGTTTTGCTAGCATAATAAATCAGGTGGAAATACTTGTTTACCCGTTGGCCTAAAACTGCGCCTACCGCAATATCTCTCGCGTCACACATAATTTTGAAGGGTAGTGACCAATCTGGTGCGACTAGAATCGGAGAATTTATAAGTTTTTCTTTGATAAGTTTAAAGGCTAAAAGACATTCGTCGGAGAAAATAAAGGAAGATTCTTTCTCGAGAAGATGGGTTAACGGCTTCGTGATTTTGGAAAAATTTTGTATAAAACGTCAATAAAACCCTGCGTGACCTAGGAAACTTCTAATTGCTTTTACGTTTGTTGGAGGGGGGGCTTTTCGATAACTTCGATCTTGGCCCTATCGACCTCGATCCCTTTGCCCGATATTTTATGGCCAAGGACTAATCCTTCTTTGACCATAAAATGACATTTCTCTCAATTGAGAGCTAGATTCGTTTCCTCACAACGCTGAAGTACACGCTCGAGATTTTTTAAACAATTTTTGAAAGAGTTTCCGAAAACGGAAAAATCGTCCATGAAGACTTCCATCACTTCCTCTACTAACTCGTCGAATATTGCCAGCATACATCTTTGGAATGTAGCTGGCGCGTTACAAAAGCCAAACGGCATCCTCCGATAAGCGAAGGTGCCGAAGGGACAAGTGAATGTTGTTTTCTCTTAGTCATCGGGTGAAATAGGGATTTGAAAGTATCCCGAAAAACCATCGAGGAAGCAATAGTAGGAGTGACCTGAAAGGCGTTCTAAGATTTGATCGATAAAAGGCAATGGGAAGTGATCCTTACGGGTAGCATCATTAAGTTTTTGATAATCTATGCACATCCGCCAACCCGTAACAGTACGGGTTGGGATCAATTCGTTATTTTCATTTGCAACTACCGTTACTCCGCCTTTCTTTGGAACGACTTGTACTGGGCTAACCCAAGTACTATCCGATATTGGGTAGATGATTCCCGCATCTAAGAGTTTGATAATTTCAGCCTTAACGACTTCTTTCATATTCGGGTTTAGTCGTCGTTGAGGCTGGACTGAGTTGCGGGAATTATCTTCGAGTAAAAAATTTTGTGAGTGCAAAAGGAAGGGTCTATACCCTTGATGTCGGATATTTGCCACGCAATTGCGTGGCGGTGATTGCTTAAGACTAGAGTCAATTCAGAAATTTCTGAATCGCTCAACTCGGATGATACGATAACGGGTAGCTTAGAATTTTTTTTCCAAAAAGAGATATTTTAGATGAGGGGGGAGTTGCTTCAATTCTAAAATGGGTGGTTCTTCATATGATGTTTTGATTTTTAATTTTTCGATGTGTAATGGCTCAGGTGGTGTTGATCGATAGACTTCTTCTAAGCAAAAGAGCTCGGCGAGCTCAGAATCGTTACTCAATGAAGAGATTAACTCTGGAAGTGAATAAAACTCATTTTTGAAACATTCTTCTAGGTAGAAACATGAATCGTCATTTTCTAGAGTATTTCGCATTGAGGGATTTATACTAAAAGTAACTTCATCTTCTCCAACCCGTAGGAGGAGCTTTCCGTCACTTACATCGATAATTGCGCGGGAGGTGGCAAGGAAGGGGCGGCCGAGTATGAGGGGTATTTCAGCGTCCTCTTCGATATCAAGAATGATAAAGTCCACCGGAAAGATGAATTTGTCAACCTTAACGAGTACGTCCTCCACTATCCCTACTGGATATTTTAATGAACGATTGGCGAGTTGAATACTCATTCGGGTAGGGCTAGGATTTCCTAAACCTAGATTTTTGAATAACGAAAAAGGCATGAGGTTTATGCTTGCTCCAAGATCAGCTAAGGCGTGTTTTACTAACGCATTGCCAAATAGACATGGGATGGAGAACCGTCCCGGGTCATTTGCTTTTTGGGGCAATTTGTTAAGTATAACCGCAGAGCATTCTGTGTTTAAGGAAATATGTGAAATATCTTCAAGTTTCTTTTTATTGGAGAGTAACTCCTTGAGATATTTCGCATACTTCGGCATTTGAGAGATAGCCTCACAGAACGGAACATTAATATGAATTTGTTTTAAAATTTCTAAAAACTTTTTATAATTTTTCTCGGCGCACTCGCTCCTAAGCTTAGACGGATACGGAATATTTGAACTAGAATTAGAAGCGTGCGGAGCTAACATAGCGGACAAATTTGAAGCTAAAATAGGAGGAGGAGGAGGAGAAGTTACCATGGGTTCGTCCTGTTTTGAAACCACCTCTTTTCCGCTGCGTAGAGTAATCACGTTCGCGCTTTCCCTTGGATTAGGTTCCGTATTTCCCGGTAGAGCTTCTTGCTGACGCTCGGAAAACATCTTCGCTAGTTGGCCCACTTGGTTCTCTAAATTTTTGATCGATCCGGTGAGGTTCCGGATGTTCGATTCATTTGTAGCAACATATTTTGCAAAGATCTCTTCAAGTGGAGAGGGCTTTTGCTGTTGCTGTGGAAATCCTGGGGATTATTATAATTTAGAGGAGGGGAATTTAGATTAAGAGGTTGATTTAGATTTAAAGGGCGCTGAGCATTTCCCTGGTTGCTCCATGAGAAATTTGGATGGTTTCTATAACCCGCATTGTATGTATTGTTATACAGAGCGGAGTTCGGGTTATAGGAAGGCCGAGACGGATTTCCCATGTAGTCAACCTGCTCTTCGATTAAAACATTATTAGACCAAGGAGGAGTGGCGGAGGAAGCAGACATCTCCGTCACTTGCTTTGTTAAGCGCTCAACTTGTAAAGCTAAATTAGAAGTAGCGTCTATTTCAAATATACCGGCGGGCTTGTTAGGCCGTGCGCGGGGCATATTCCATTGATACGCATTCATGGTCATCTCCTCAAAAAGCTCTTGAGCGGCCTCCGGGGTTTTTTTATTTAAAGTGCCTCCGGCGGCTGCATCAATCATTTGTCTTGTTTGGAAATTCAAGCCATTATAAAATATTTGTACTTGTTGCCAAGTTGGCAGTGCGTGGTGTGGGCATCTACGCAAAAGCTCCTTGAAGCACTCTCATGTATCATAGAGAGTCTCCGAGTCGATTTGCATAAACGAAGCAATATCCGTGTGCATTTTAGCGGTCTTTGCAGGCGGGAAATATTTAGTAAGAAATTTTTCCGCCATATCGGCCCATGTAGTGATGGACTCTCTAGGAAGAGAGCCCAACCACTGCTTGGCCTTAGACCGCAAAGAAAAAGGAAAAAGACGTAATCGAATGGCGTCATCCGTGACGCCATTGATTTTGAACGTATCGCAAATTTCGAGAAAATTAGATATATGCGTGTTTGGATCTTCGTCCGGAATACCATCGAAGGTCACCGATTGTTGCACCATTTGTATGATGCTAGACTTGATCTCAAAGTTATTGTTCGCCACCGCGGGGCGGACGATACTAGATTGTGTCCCTTCTAAGTTCGGCCGCGCATAATAGGACATGGTCCGTTGCGGGGCCTCATTCGGATTAGGATTGGGCTCACCCATAGTTTCTGGTATAGTGTCTCCGATCGACTCTTCGAAGTTCAAATCAAAATCCCGATCACGAGTTCGGAGGCGCTGCAGAAGAGTGCGCTCAATTTTTGGATCAAAATGAATATCGGGACTATTCGAAGAGCTTCCTCGGGTCATGCACTAAAAGAGATGAAAAGAGAGAAGGGGAAAATATGATAAATAAAAGAAAATAAAGGATTTTTTTTTTCGGAAAGCAAAAATAAAAAAGAAAACGATAAAATTAATGACTATTCTGTTTTTTAAAATATCGACGCAAAAATTCCCCGGCAACGGCGCCAAAAACTTGATAGAGAAATTTGTGTTTTATAAAAGAAATGATTTTCTCCGATTCTATGCTCGATAAAGGCAAGTGTACCTTATCGATTATAGTATAGGATATGAAATATCAAGGTCGTATTAGAACCAGGGCACGTCGAATACTTCTACTTCAAAGAACTCGCTATTATCCTATCATATAGATTTTGAGTTGGTTTTGCAAAAAGAGAGATTTTGATTAAAAAGAGGTGGTTTAGACTATATAAAAAAACTAGCACTTGATCTCGACTCACCTCGGAATGAAACGATCAAAATAAAAATAAATAAATTTCTAAATCACTTTAACGGAAATACTTGGACCGTGGAGATTCCCGAAACATGAACGCACCTCTTTCAAGGCTACGCCCAACTGAGTTTAGGTTGATCGACCGAACTTTCGTTCCACAATCGAAACCCCTAAAGCTCACTTTACGTGGTGAACCCCGCTATTGGATTTGACTCCAATCCAGGAGATTTACGTCGTCCTCTTTCAAGGATTGCGTTCAACTCTCTTTACCCGTGAGTGATCGAATCGTACACACGATCCTTTCGGCTACTAGAATACGAAAACAAAAGTGAAAATCATATATCGATAATATGATCTCACTAAATATTAATCAAGGGTAAATCCTAAGCATTCGTTAAAAGAGAAAAAGAAATTAAATTAAGAAGAGAAGATCATTTCATTCCTCGGATCATCTTGATCAAGCACTAAACAAAGTTTAGTTACTCATAATAAAGTAGGAAATGAAAATCATGTTAAGAATATGCATAATAAGACACACAAAGAGAGAAAGAGAATAACAAACTATTTTATTTCTTATTGAAACGGAGTCACCAAAAGGGCAAAAAGACACTACAAAGAGAGATTGCAAAAAGATTACAAGTGCGGTAAAAAAGATTGCAAGAAGATTTAAGCATGAAAACATTAAGCTAAAACACTTTAAAAATAAACTCTCAACAGCTCTCTAAAAGACTCAAATGAAGGAGGAAGGACGATGCCTTCTCCCTCTTTCTTCATGTCTATTTATAGGGCCAAAAACAAGGAGGTGGAGGTGGTGGATGGCATGAGGATGAAGCTTCCCTTGGTCAAATAACACATGTTGGTTTAAAGGTCAATGGCGGCTACTCCTTTTCACACTTGTCATGCCTTAAAAAGTATGATCAAAGTTGGTTAGCTTTCTCTCTTTCCAAGAAGCTTCCTTCATGAACACATGCTGAATTCATAGTCAAAGTTGGCTAGCCTCTTTCATACTTAGGAAAAAATATCTCATCGGACCATTTGGGTTTCATTCTCTTCTTGAATATGGTTCAGTAACACAGTAACATTGCTGCACTCGATATTTAGTTTGACACGCCCTAAATAAAGACGTGCTCTTTAGAAATGATAATGCAACTGTCCCGGGATCCTGCAAAAATAGTAAAATAGGCGTGGTTATGATATAATTATAAAAAGATATGATTTAACGGATAAAATTAACAATATATATATATATATATTTATATTATAATATTTAAATATACATATTAATAACTTAGGTCAAATTATGCATCATCAGCAGGATTCACACATTGCAATCGAAAATTGTCAAGGAAGCTGCCTGAACTGCCCGAAGTGCCCCAACTGACCTGGGGGCGAAATCGTCATATTCAGAAAATGGCGATCTGTGTGCTCTCGATCAACGGTCGAGATCGACCCGTCAGGTGGTTACGGTGGTTACATCGGTAAAATTACCAAGCCGCCCCAACCAAGTCTATAAAAGGGACCCCGAATCCTCATTTGAGGGGATCTGACATTTTGCATCCGAGAGAGCTACTCGAAAAATTCCTTCAGAGATCTAATTCGCGGTTCGAAGATCTCCTTCAGAGTTCGAAGATCTCCTTCGTGATTCGAAGATCTCCTTCGTCACTTGAAGATCTTCTTCGGACCTTGAAGACCTCATACGACAGCAAAATACTTAGTTTTTTTTGAGAGGTGGTCTGTCACCCCCAGAGACTTTCCTTCAACTGCAATTGTAACGAGAAGCGGACTGTCCCTCTCAGTTCTCGCAACTTTACTTGTAGCACTCGAACACTTAGTGAAAAAATTGGCTGGCGCAGATCCGGCCACGTGGTTTTTCACCCTTTCCGGGTTTTTCACGCTAAAAACGTTCTCTTGCCACCTGTCTGTTCTCTCTGTGACTGTTTGCGCACTCGGCCCACTCTCGGGCTAAGACGGTTCAATTCGCCCGGTCTGAAAGAGCGCTGAGTGACCCGCAACATATATAATTATCTAATATATTTTTATATATATTTAACTAATATATATTTAGAATATTAACATTATTATAATAACATCATATAATAATAACAACGTTATCTTATCACAGTAATAACGCTATCTAATTATAATAATATGTTATCACGTATGTAACGTTGAGTGATATATATGTTAAGTTTATTTAAATAAAATAGTATTATTAAATAATAATAATATAATTATTATTTATTAAAAAATGATGGCATACGAAAAAGCACGCTGAGATGATTATTGTAAAATTTTCAACGATAAATGATAAAAATGAAAAAAATTCGGAAAGTTTACTCATCTCCGCTTCGGAGAGATTATTGCTTCCGGGTCCTGTTCTAGATCGCAAACCCGCATTTTTCTACTCAGGGGATTCGTAAATCCGTTCGGAAATCTCGCGCTTTCTAAGGGCTTGTTTGGGTGTTTTTTAGCTCCATTTTGTTTTTTGAAAAATGTTATCGTACTTTACAAACTGTTTGGAAAGTCTATCGGTTGGAAAAATTACTCCCTAAAAGTTCATTTTTCCCTCTTTTTGAAAAGTCACAAGCCTCCTACTTTTCAAGCTTTTCAGAAAGCATTTTCTCTTCCCGATACATAATTGAAGCTGCGGAAATGTTTTTCTCATCCCAATCAAGTTCAACAACACTGCGGAAACCCTAGTCTTTCTCCTGCCGATCCAATTTGCGTCCGGGCACACATTTTTGTCCCGAGCTCGCATTTTCGGCCCGGGCGTGCATTTTTTTGCTTGGAAGTTCATTTTCCTCCCGGATACGCATTTTTAGAGCGGACACGCATTTTTCTCCCCGACACGCATTTTCCGCCCAGGTGCGCATTTTTTCGCCCGAACTTGCATTTTTTGCCCGTGCACACATTTTTTGCTCTAGCGCGCATTTTTCTGTCATAACGCATATTTTTCGCCCTAGAGCGCATTTTCCATCCGCGCACGCATTTTCGGCCCGGGCGCGCATTCTTCGGCCCGGGCTCGTATTCTTCGGCCCGAGAGAACATTTTTCGCCCGGGCACCCAATTTCAACCCAAACGCGCATTTTCCACCCGGGTGCGCATTTTCCGCCCAAGAGCACATTTTTCGCCCGGGCGCGCATCTTCCACCTGGGAGCGCACTTTCCGCACGCGCGTGCATTTTTCTGTCGAGGCGTGCATTTTTGGGTTCGGGCGCGCATTTTCTGTGTGGGCTCGCATTTCTGCACGTGTGCACATTTTTCTGCCTTGGCGCGCATTTTCCAACCGTGCACGCATTTTCGGCCAGGGTGCGCATTTTCAGTCCGGGGAAACATTTTTCGTGCCGGGAGCGCATTTTTCGGCCCGGACGCGCATTTTCCGCCCCGAAGCGCATTTTCCGCCCGGGCGCCCATTTTTCCGATCCGGTGCGCATTTTTCCGCCCGGACGCGCATTTTTCTTCCGGGCGCGCATTTTTCTCCCGGGCGTGCATTTTCCCGCCAGTGCGCGCATTTTCCGTCTGGGCGTGCATTTTGGCCCGGGCGCGCATTTTCCGCTTGGGCGCGCATTTTCGCCCGAGAACGCATTTTCCGCCCGGCTGTGCATTTCCGCCTGGGCTCCATTTTTCGGGTTCGGGCGCGTATTTTCCCCCTGGGCGCGCATTTGTCGGCCCGGGAACGCATTTGTCGGCCCGGGAACGCATTTTCGGTCCGGGCGCGCATTTGTCGCCCCGAGCGTGCATTTTTCGGCGCGAGGGCGCATTTTCCGCTCGGTGGCGCATTTTCCGCGGGGGTGCACATTTTCCGCGGGGCCGCGCATTTTCCGCGCGGGCGCGCATTTTCCGCGCGGGCGCGCATTTTCCGCGCGGGCGCGCATTTTCCGCCGGGGCGTGCATTTTTCGTAGGGGCGCGCATTTTCGGCCCCGACGCGCATTTTCCATTCGGGCGCGCATTTATGAATTTATTTTATTTGCTTATGTATAGTTTTGTCAAACAGTTTATAATGCGTTTCTTTTTTCTGAAAAGCTTTGCAAACGGAGTTCACCCAAACATATTTTCTTTTGCAATTGACCATTTCCAACAGCTCATTTTCCTACCCTCCTTTTGCTATAATTCCTTTTCCCAGTATGCTACAGACATTAGGCACACAAAAATGTTATAGACATTGCATAATTTGTTAAAAGCAAACCAACTAGAAAAAACTGCATATATCAATAACCAATTAGGAAAAAACTTAATATAACAATAGCCCACAATATGAAATGATCAAAATATGAGGGATTGATGACAAACAAGATGAATATAACATGATTTACATCCAAAATTACAACCTCTTAGTGGCAAAATCAGTGATGCTAACTGAATAACAATGGAGAATGGCTTGCGTGCGCATGCACAAAAATCACCTCAAACCAACTATTGAACAAATTATGCTTTCTAAGTGAATATGAACACACTGTAACCTTCCAGATTTATTAAAACAGTAAATAAAGCACAACATTGCGGTAGCTAAAATGAACTTTACAATTTGAGTTTAAAAACACTTATGCGCGGAAGCTTACACAGAAAACATAAAAATCTATATAAAACAATATATAAACTATACAAAAATCTTTAATATGGAGTCATTTAAAGGCACTTTTTGTTCATTTAAAAGAATTTTTTTGGGTTTAAGTTTACCTTGGCGGGAGGATCTGAGGAAGGGGACGCCTGTGAGGAAGAGGGCGTCGAGGACATGATGCGTCAGATCTGAAGGAATGCATTGGAAACACTGGCGAAAGGGCGGGGATGCTCTGAATGAAACTGTGCTATGGAGGGGAAGGCGACGCCTGCGAGGAAGAGGGCGTCGAGGAGGGGGAAGCACCGGCGGAGGGCATCGAGGCGGCGGAAAGCATCGGCGGAGGCCGTCGAGCACGGGAGAGGCGGGGACGTCGGGGAGCTAGGGTGGATCGAGAGGCGAAAGGTTGATGTGTGCCACTTTTGAGTGCGCTTAGTTTTTTTTAGGAGTCTTTTGGACCTAAAATTAAGTGAGTTTGATGTGCACATATCGAAATTTGCGGTGCGCTTAACAACTACCTTTATTATACACTCAAAATCACTTTTTTGGAAATTATATACTTTTTATTTAATAAAAATCACAAAATATTAATGTTGGTATTTTTACAATCATTTTAAGTACCAAATTATTTATATTATGATTATTGTCTTATTGGTGAAATTAATACAACCGTAAAATCATGCATTACGACCGTAAAATGATAATCCGACGGCAATGCATGATTTTACGGAAATATTATTTTCAGCAATAATCAGAATATAGATAATTTGATACTTAAAATGATTGTAAAAATACTAACATTAATTTTTTTTTTTGCATTAAAAATTTATTTAGACCATGTCGCGCACAGAGTTATGTGCTTCGCACGCACACAACTCTATGCGTCATGATCTGTTGTCCGCACTAAATCAAATTTTTCGACATTTAAATAAATTTATTTTAAAAAAAAATCATAAAATATTAATGTTGGTACAGACTTCAGGTTAAACTTTTTGTTTTGTCCCGCCTTCGGGTCATTACCGCCGGGAGGAGAAAACTTTGATTTCCTAATTATGACCGTCACCATGAAAAGAAAACTAATTTTGAACATAAAACGGAATGCAGTTCCTCAGGTGAGGTCCTACATTCGCGAATGATGATTCATAATAATCACGGTCACCACCGCAACCGCCATGCCAAACGGAGCCTAAGTGATATATAGGCATTTCATTAATCAATCAATTATTATTATGCAATTCTTCATTATCATGAAATGATTGGGAAATAATAAAAAGAGTAATTTGGTGAAGCAAAAATCAATTAGTCCCATAATACAGACAATTTCTTCTTAACAAGTAGTATAGATGACTGATTGTGCTTAAACGGCATGCAACGAAATATTATTCAATAGTTGTGTGGATTGGAATATTTTCAATCTAATCTATTAATTTTATTTATTTTTTATCGCGGCATACCTCTTCTCCTAATAATTTACAGAAATAGCACTTGAATACTTGATTTTGTCCAATTTATATAATTGAAGATAAAAAAAAAGGTTAATTACAGGGGCCTCCTCTGGGAGTTTGCATAATTACAGGTTGCACCCATCTATCTTTCAAAATTACATTTACCTATTTACAAAAATACCCTTTCCGTTGAAAATATGAATGAAAAATGATAAAATCAGCCAAACATAATATGAAAAATGATATTTAATTTTATCTATACCTTTAGAAATATAGATGAAAAGTGATCAAATATTTCAAATTATTTTATGATATTCCAATTTTACCGTTTGTAATAACTCTGCAAACTCTCAAGGGAGGTCCCGGTAATTAACCCTTACAAAAAGGTTAAATTGAAAATTGGTAAGATCCAAAGTATCACGTGATATGTGTGGCTGAAGGTAAGGTTTTTCTATTTTGAATCTTAGGGTGCATTTGGCACGTTGGTGGCGGTCGTGAACGCAATCGTTACGAACCGTTGTTTGTGAACGTCCGACCTCGTCTAAGGAACTTCATCCATTTTTATGTTTAAAATTAGTTTTTTTTTTCACGACAATTAAGCTTTTGTCCAAACTCTCCGAATCAAGACACATGTTCACGACCGCCACCGCCGTGCCAAACGGACCCTTGAATGACTATAAGAAAATTCCGAGAGATATTTCGCTGTGTTTGCCACATGTGCGCAATTTGAATGCGTGTATTAAGAATAATAAGTCGCGCGGCCACAGCGCGATCTCTTTTGCCACACCTAATAGTTAATTGAGTCAAACCTCCTTCAAGGCTGTGGTGAAAACAGGTAGAAAAGAGATGAAGATAACTGTGAGAGAAATACTCACAAAGAAGTGAGATCACTAAAAAGATTTCTCCATTCGAATTTGAATGAGCTGCAAATAAGGGGCATTGCCCTTCCATACATAGGCCCTTCCATACTCTAAAAACTCCACACATTCAGGAAACCTATGGAATATTCTACATACTCTAACATCTCTAGAGAATTCAACTTTTTAGTACGTAAAAAAAGCGTAATGGATTCTCGCGCTTCCAAAAAAAATTAAAAGGAGTTTTTCATGTTTTCATGCTTCTCTTCTCATAGAACCACATCTCTCGTACTAGTTTTCCTACCACTACTTTTCTGTTACCTCGTAATGCCTACTTTTCCTGCATCCACAGCTATCCCAAACAGAGAAAACTATTCGTATCAAAACAACTTTTCCATTGCAAAAACACAACGGTAGCGCGAAACGCTGGCCCATAGAAGCATCAAAAAGAGGGCGGCGGGCTAATGTCTTTACCCCAAAGAAGCAGGAACCTAGCGCTGATTATTAATACAAAGACGGAAATTCCTTCTTCTCCCCCGCAGCATCGAGATTTTTCATCTCTCTAATGAATTACGAACTTTCTCTGTGGGTTGCAGAACTCAGCAGAATAGGAAAAAGAAGAGATATATAGAAGAAGACAGAGTGGGTTGGAGAATATGATTCAATTGGATTGATTCAAACGAGTACATGGAGAGAGGCTTTTTATAGCCTGAGACTTTGAAACTGGAAAATAAAGATACAAACCTTCCTAAGAAGGTAACCCCATTTACATTGATTTTATGACAGCTAATTAAAATCTTTATTGCAGGAGTATCATTCAGCAGCAAATATGTAACTGATCTGAGCTGGTTAGATCACTGCCGTCAATATTCTCATCATCATAGATTACAATTCAACACAAAGACGGCACATCCATGCCCCTCGATCATCGTCCACACCCTTCCTTCCACCAAACCAAAATCCTTTCCGGTCCAAACCTCCCCACAGCTGCAAGAGCTGTTCTTCCTCAGGAATCCGCCGCCAAGAGCTTCGCCCAAATCCCGAACATCTGCGGATATACTCGTCCTCGCCGGATCGAGATTGAAAATCGAAAGATATATTTCTCCTGCACCAAATACAATGGGCGTGCGATCGTCCTACATCAATCTACATCAATGTGTACAAAAATAGCAATGATTTTGAGAAAAAATGGAGCTCACCGGTCGCCCCGGTGGCAATCCATGACCGGAATTTCCCATCTGCGTAGATATATATATGCTCATGTAAATGAGAATTTATAAAAAAAACATCAAAATTTCCAGATTTGCCGACAAACCGGAATAATGGTGGACGATGGTTCCATTGTCGCATAAGCTCCATAGATGCAGATCAACCTTAAAACAAATTTCATAAAGGAGAGAGAACATATTAAAAGAAGACCCTTTTCCTAATTAATTACAATTATTACTGTTATGGACCACGCATGGTTCCATTTTTGAAGAAGCTTGCAGGCCGTACACCCCAACCCATCTCCGCAGACAGAGCGCGGTCGTTCATGTGCGGCGGGTTGTTGAGGTGGGGTCTTGAACCCGAGACCTCCTAGATAGAGGGACTTGGCACCGGGCTCCATCACCAACTGAGCTGCAACTCAACTGGTGATGGAGGCCGGCGCTAAGTCCCTCTATCTAGGAGGTCATAGGTTCAAGACCCCACCTCAACAACCCACCGCACATGGATGACCGTGCTCCGTGTGCGGAGATGGGTTGGGGTGTACGGCCTGCATGCCTGTTCAAAAATGGAACCCTGCGTGGACCGTAACAATTACAATAAATATACTGTATGCTATTTATTAAGGACTCATTAACATATTCCCTGAGTAGTGCCAGTACGATGTCCCCCGTGCACAGCATTCGGCGACGATAAAATTTTGATGCGTAGTATGATGGTGAAAGTACCCTAACAGGATTCTCCGATACTGAGATCATCGCATAATTCAAGAGCAGTACTGACGCCTTCAGCGAACACAATCTTCTCTCATTTGAAATTGCATTGTCACGGACAATGCACATGGAGAAAACGCCGAGGACTCCTCACATGGTTTCCGTTATTCCTCTTTTGAGTTACTGAAAGGGAACTCTAGAAGTAGGCATTATATATAAAGATACGGGGAATTTTGAGATAAAAGGCTTCTCGGATGCAGACTGGACTAGATCACCATTTTATAGGCGATCCAAACATCATATTGTGTCATTGTATGTGTGTGTGTGTGTGTGTGTGTGGGGGGGGGGGGGGGGGGGGGTTATGGCTTGTGAACTTGTGTAGCTTAAGAAATTAATAGAAGAATTGGGTTATGTTGGAAGGTCTACCATTGATCTGACGTGTGAAAATAAGACAGATATGTATATTGTATCAAATCTAGTGCTAACAAACATGCTAACACATCGAAGTGAACTATCATTTTGTGAGGAACAAACTTATGTGTGACGTTATCTCAACAAAATATGTGATGACAAATCATCAATTGACAGACATATTCACTAAGGCTTTAATTGACAGTCATATTATGTACATTTGGGACAAGCTGGACACATCAAATTTCTTGACGCTAGCTTGAGGGTGAGTATTGATGATAATAGTATATCTCGAATATATAAGTGCTACAACAAGAGTTGAGCAGTCTCAATTACATGACAAGAAGCACTGCGCCTTATCTCCTTCAAGTATCTCTTAGAGCATTTAATTATACTTTCAAATTATAATATAACTTCGTATATTTTACACTAGAATTTATAAACGAGTTGATAAATGACTACATGAGTTGACGAGTCGAGTCGAGACTAACTCAAGCTTGACATTTTCTGATTTGCACATTGAGATCAGTTCACGAGTCGGCTTGACTCAAGTACCCACCCTACAACTACCATACCAACCATTGCGTGAATCAAATGTAAATTGCTCTAAGACAAGGTTGGCATATCTTCAGAAGTTAATATTGAACAAATATGAAATTGTTCTAAGAAAAGGTTGGCATATCTATACACTATCATAACAAGCCACAATGAGAGAGAACGGTTGATCAATGGATTCATCCCCAAGTTATAGAATGCAAAAAAGGTACCTCCATGTTATTCTGACTGTGCAAATTAATCTCCAACAAAGTGGGATTTGTTATAAGATTGAAAGTGACATCATCAAGTTTCCTTAAATCTCCACCATACATAAGAGGAGATTTAGCCATAGACCACAGCGTGAACTGCATGAATTTTTGTTTGTTTTTTACAATGTACATAAGGTTTGGAAACTCAGTTGTCATAGAAGTAGCTACATGTGTAGAAAAAAAATTATGATATTCACTTGCCAGCGTTCTTTGTTCGTGAAGAGTAAGCCCACACTTCCTGTGAGGACCTTGACGTACTCCTGTTAAAAAAGAACTCAGATTATTCAAAGCCGTGCCTAAAGAGTAGCTGAAAAGATATAGAGGAAGGAGCAGATATATTAGTAAAAAGAGCTTTCTAAGAGACATTCAAACAAGTGAAACAAAAAACACCAGATCAATATAATCAATCAATTAAACCAGATATTATACATTTCATTGTGATAGGAAGGATTCAAGAGAGCACGTGTATCAGAATATTCAAAATAGCCATTAGAGGATGCATAGAGGTAAAAAAAATGTAAATGCAAGTGAGGAAAATATATAAATAAATAAAGTGAAGAATTTCAGTCTCATGTTTCAATCACAGAGCATAATTTCCTTATATTGTTGGGGTCCAGCCCCTAAAGAGTGGATAAACAGATCAAGGATAGAGCTGTGCTGGTGCAGGAAATGAAGAATGCTGAGAGAACCAGCTATTTCTGCTACTGTTTGCTAACGCGGGGCGGTAGCGCTACCGCCGGCGTTAGCGTATCGACGCATCGTAGAGTGCCTTTCGACGCATCGTCGAGAAGGAGCTGTGTCGTCGAGACAGCTGAGTGTTGACGCTACCGCCCGTGCTACCGCAGGCGGTAGGATTTATCGTCGAAAGAATACCTGTGTCGTCGAATGTGTCGACGAATCGTCGAGACGATGTCGTCTTGTTGTCTACCGCCCGCGGTAGCGCGCGGGACCTGTTTCGTTAAACAACGATCGGGAGTCGTCGGATTGCTTTGGAAGTGTCTTGGATGGCCAAGATCACTTCGCCTATTTACCCTAAATAGCATAAACGTTTTGGCAGAAGCAGATCGATCAGTTAGCCGTCAAGAGGAAGAAAATTCGTGGGAGAGCGACGTTCTTGCTGCCATTATTGCCGGAGGAGTTCTTCAGGAGGAAGAACAGTTTTCTCACCGTTGGTATTCTTCGTCTTCGCTGTAAGGAGGTTTTTGCTCAATCTTGTCTTCGTTTGCTTTTGTGCTTGGGGAGAGATTCGAGTTTCTGTGTTTCATTTATCTTGAAGAGAAGTTTTCTACCGTGGTTGAGAGGGGATTCAATTTGTGAATCCAAGGGGGATCTAGGTTGGGCAAACCTAGATTGTTTGTTGTAATTCTTATTACTATTATAGTGGATTGTTTGTGTGCCCCGCCCCGTGATTTTTACCACATTGCTTTAGAGAGGGTTTCCACGTAAAATCCGTTGTCCTCTGGTTGTTATATTTGTTCTTTGTGTTGCTGTACTTTTAATTTTATCTTCTAGCGTGCCTAGATTTTGCAAGTGGGTTATATCCCTACATATATTTCCTGCCCGGTTTCTCTTCTAAAAGCTAGAACCTTTCAGAAGTAGCAAGAAAGGTAAATTTCAGTAACATGATGCTTCACCTGGATCGGTAAGCCAGCCAAGCGGTAGCATGTCCAAGTCTGGCCAAGAATTTCCATGTAAGCCATTAGCACCAATTTTTTTAGCAACAGCAAAATCTCTGTATAAGAAAGAAGAAAAGGTATATACAAATTCTTCTAAAGCAACATCAGAACATTTATACAACCTTACAAATATAGAAATGAAAATTCAATTGATGCTGACCTTGCCACATCAAAATGAGCAGCTATTGCATTCCAGTTATCCCAAGAATCTTCAGTTATTCTATACATGTCAACGTATTTACTAATGCTATCCGCCATGGATACAGTAACATTGGTCCCAGGAGAGAGTGAAAGTAGAATTGGCCGCCCAAGACTTTCCAAAATCTATAAATCAGGCACAATATATTTACATAACTAATTGGATTCCTTAACAATTTCAATAAGTAACTGTACTTTACAGTTTCAGCTCTTTACCTCTGAGACTGTAATTATCTGTTCCTTGTCGAGATCATCACCAAATATACAATCAACCTTTACTGAGAAACAAAAAAAAAATCAAACTTTAAAGTACAGTGAGAGTTGGAAAATCATCCTTATGCTAATTATTCAAGTAACTTTTTGACGCGGGACAAATCTATAGGTTTGGCACGACAGTAATACTAAGTTACTAGATCAGGGATATATATATGCACACAACTAATGAAGTGATGATTAAAACTCCTTCTGTACTATGGTTGATTCAGTGGAGAGAGGGCAGGGAAGAGGATGACTGATGGGGAAGGGAAAAAGGGGCAGTGGACGGGCGGGTGACTGAGGAGTCTTGAAGGGCGGTCGGTGGAGGAAGAGGCGGCTATTGGTGCCTGGCGGCTGGCTTATATGGATAAATAACTCAAAACTAAGAGGTAAGGGGCCAAACTTCCAAATAGATTACCATAAATGACTTTCGCTGTCATAGTATGTAAGGTTTCACAAGATAGACAAATTAGTGGAAAAAATTTATAACTATATGAGAAGAATTTAGCACATGTACCAAAATCAACATCCCAGTCAACACATTGTTGATAGAGAGATCTCAAGAAAGCTCTCCCAGCTCCTAAATGCGTATTGACACTCAGAAATCCATTCTTCATCCATTTGCAAGGCCTATCCCTCTGTCCTATTTCTCCTGCATGCCATGTTCTACCATCCTCCTCATATGGAAGTCCCTGAAAGACAATTGTCATTCTAATTGCAGCAACCAAACCCATCAAAACACCATAATTCAAGCATTTTGGGAATCAAATCTACAAACAAGAAGCAGACCGAGAAGCCGGGACCGGATAATTAATACTATTGTATTAGTATGCTTATTCGCATTTTGAATTTCATTCAATAATAATATGGAATTATTGTATTTTGACAGTGGGTATATATACGACTCTCCCTCTCTACCTAGGTTTCCACCATAGGCCGACACCCAGGGGCGGACCCACATATGGGTGAGCGTGGGCGGCCGCCTACACTGAGTTTTAAAAACAGCATATTTCGATAAATAAAAATGGGTTCTTTGTCATGGTGAACTTGTTACTTATCGCATATATTGCATCCTAAATAGAGTTAGCAATATATTGTTGTTAGTTTAGTTAGTTGAGTGCATATATTTTGGCCTCTTGGTCATGGGTTCAATTCCCACCAAGGGCTATATTTTAAAATTTATTTTATAAATACAAACTTTTTATTGTTGTATAAAATATTTTAAATATTAAGTGAGATAGTGATATTCAAATAATTTCTAAATAACAATGAATTAAAGTTTTCAATTAACATCAATATTCTTTATTTGCACACAAATAAACATCAAATTAAACTCCAAAATAAGTGGTATTAAAAGCACATCATTGTTCGTTAGTCATACACACCAATATTTGTTATTAAACACCAATACAAAAACTCCAAAAACCTAATCTTTCTAAATGCTTCTCTTCTTTAAGCGTGTTCCAACCCGACTTGTACTCACGCCCTCTCGTACTCACGCACACCAATACTTGTTTTCGTTACCCATTTTCCTAATTAAATTTTATTTTAAAAGTTTAATTACTTTTTATTGTAATAATCTAACAAAATTATTAAGTGAAAAATAATTTTATTATTCAAATTTATTCAAATTATTAAACCAATTTAGTAAAAGATAAATTTGTAATTTTGGTTTACAATAATTATTTGTAAAGATTAGAGGGTTATTGACTATGATAAAAAAGATAAGAGATGTTATACACTCATTTCTAAATATTTAGTAGATTATTGACTTTGGTAAGTAAGATAATGAGGGTTATACACCTATTATTAAAGACAACGGGGGTTATTGAGTATGTGGTAAAAGATACGGAGGGTTATCAATAATTTACTCTTATATTTATGAATTTATTTTTTTCGAATAATAGTGTACTCCGCCCACACAAAAAAAATTTATGCGTCCACCACTGTCGACACCGAGATCGCCGAGGAAGGAAAGGGAAGGAGCGTGCTTTCGACTACGATCTAATCCTCCACCGACCAATGACGAGATCCATTACGAGGGCATCTAATAGACACCAAGCATTTTAGTGGTCGGCAGATAAGAAAAATGCGCCATATTCTTAGTTCAATTGGTAATTAAGGCACGGTTTGGCACGGCTTTTTTGTTCCTGTGAGTTTGAACAAAAACACCACCTCCATAGAAGGTATATTTGGCATGACAACGGTTATGACCGCCACCAAGAAAAGAAAACTAGTTTTGATCATAAAAGTGGATGAAATCCCTTAGGTGAGGTCAGGCGTTCACGAACGACGGTTCATAACCACCGTGTTCGTAACCGCCACCGCCGCGCCAAACAGAGCCTAAAGCTCTCACATGTCTAACATATAATGGTCGACGAAAAATGATCCATAATCTTTAGATGGCTTGATTAATTCAAGCACTCTAATCTTTCGGATGCATAAATAGTTCTTTTAAAAGACCAGAGTCCTCCTTTAACCGTAAAATTGATCGAGAGTGTGCTAGAAAGAACACTTAAGAATGAATAAAATGGAAAAAAAACACACATTATAACAGAAAGAAAATACCTTAGCATCCAAGATTATTCTTTTGGTATTGACTGCTTCTAGACTTATTCCTCCCATTAGATGAATCCCAAACTTCAAACCCATGTCATGAACCTTCCGGGCGACTTCCTTAAACCCTTTTCCATACCTAGATGACGGCCACCTGTCAGGATCAGGAACTAATCGGCCCCATTCATCGAGATTATCATAACCATAAGGGTCTGCTGCTGCTTCCTCAACATTCTTCCGATACCACAAGTAGTCTATCACAATATACTGTACAAGAATTACTTAGAACTTCATCATTTTTTTGTTAAGAAGAAAAAGAAAACGAGAGAGTTTTAAGAAAAAATATACTGCAGCCTGACCTCATATCCAAAAGGAAGCAGCTTGCTGGATACAACCCGTGCATTATCAAGAAATGCTTCTTCATCAACAATCCAAGAAAATGAATCATAAGAATTCCACCCTCGTGGTGGAGTGAGAGCATAATGTCCCGATGCTTGAAATGATCTGCTGAAATGTTGCAATCAAATTTGTCAGTTGCTCGAGAAAATATCAGTAGAAGCTGCTGATTTTAAAGGTCTAATGGAGATTATTTGTGTAATTGAAATTAGCAGTAGAAACTATGATGAGATTTTAGTAAGAAGAATATAGCGTCGAATACACAAATTTAAAGTTGAAATTCACGACGAAGGGTTGAATTCATGAGAATTTGATGTAAGATTGAGCATGTAAACAATAAAAATAGGAAATGTTTGGTTCCAATTGAATCAAACAGAATGGATAGTTCCCGGAAAACAAAATGCATGCGAAACTAAACACAAATCTTCTCCTACAAAAATGGTGGTTCTACAGATTAATCAAGCAGAGCTTGAGAAGCAACCTGGAAACGATTAGGGCGGAGAAGAGAAGAAACACAGCGGGAAGCTCCATTGTTGAAGCACCCAATGATTCCAGTGCAAGCATTTTAAAGCATTATTAGCCGTCGGCCCATTAATCGCCTGCGCCATTTTGTCGGTATTTTTCTCTCGTCTCTTCTTCCGTCTCTTTGGCCTGTTGCCGACAGATTGCCTTCCAGAGAGAATCATGATTCTGAGCAAATGGCATTCGAAATGTTCAAACCTTAAGTTATTATGAGAGAAGAACGAGGAAGACGTCGAACTTTCTCCCAATGTTGAACCTAACTGATTTCTGTTACGCGCAGACCGCTCCTTATTTTAAACTGTTAACCGCAACTCGTATTTGACTATCCGCAACCCAAAATTAAAAAAAAAGGCAATTGGTAACCGCACCCAGTTTTGGCTATCCGCAACTCTTGTATATGAAGTATTACGAGTTTTTTTGGAAATACGCCTTCTACAAGCATTTTTTAGAAAAGTGTTCAACACAATAGTTGTAGATATCGTCGAGATCTACAACTTTCGTGTTGAACATTTTTCCTAAAAATGCACGCACAATGCGTATTTCCAAAAATTTGTTATAGTTACGCCCATGTTTCAATTCGGGCGGTAATACGTCTTGCGCGTGCATTTTTAGCGAAAGTGTTCAACACTAAAGTTGTATATCTCGATGATATCTACAACTTTCGTGTTGAACACTTTTCCTAAAGATGCTTGTACAAGGCGTATTTCCAAAAAAACTCGTGATACTTCATATAAAATGGTTGCGGATAGCCAAAACTGGGGTGCGGTTAACAATTGCCTTAAAAAAACTAATTATTTTTTTGTTTGACCACAACCAGGATTTTAAAGTTCCAGCTCTCACTATGTAGAATAAGATTTCTCTCCTTTTATATAGCCGGCTATGTAGAAATATCATTTTACATATTACGTTAGCAATAAAAACCTCAATAATAAATTTTTTCTTCGCATTAAAATTTGGGTTGCGACAAGTCAAATATCGGGTTGCGGTTAATTTTTTTTTCAAATTTCTGAATTGTGGTTACAATCGCCTGTATTAAAGTTTTTTTTTTAAGAAACTATATCGTTCTTTAGTTGCAGACCACTTCACGCCTCTTCTGCCGAGTCAATCGCCCCGCCTCTCTCCTCCTCGAGCCCTAGTCGTTCGATCGCCCCGCCTCCCTCCTTGTTGAGCCCTAGACGCCTCTCGCCGCCGCCTTTCTCCTCACCTGCATGCCGCAAATCGCAACCCCTCCCCCTTTACATTCAACCGCGACGTTTTTTTCAAAGCAAATGGAGTACTTTCAGCAACCAAGGGTGGTTTTATTAAACTATTTTGAAATATTTTATTTTGTTTTGCACGTAATAATTTGATGGCACTTATAATTTTTTGACCTGCGCATAAAATTAATTTGCACGTATCTAAATGTGATTTGCGCATAACAATCACCTACTAATATAAGATAGAAGATCAAGGAAAACATCGAACTTTCTCTCTCCCTAAAATAATTATGGGATGATTATCACTCAAAATGAATATGAATCATTCAATTTTACTCACTCATTTGAATCATTCGATCTTAATCGCCCTATATTTAATGAAAGGTTTGATTTTTTTTTATACATAGTGATCATAAATATATATATCCTCTTCAGATATTAGTGATTGTGGCTATACACGAAGACACTAATACTTGATCGCTGCCCGAGTGACAGACTGATATTGTCGTCATCATGCACACTGTTATGCAATCGGATCGAGTATCGCGGTAGCGCAACGGAATAAATCGAGCAAAAGCAACCGCTCAAAATAAAATAAATACGGAACGAGATTTCAAGCGCGCACAGACGACACAAAATATACGTGGTTCGGAGAGAAGCTCCTACATCCACGGGGAGAGCACCGGAGAAGATCCACTAAAATAATCAGAGAGTTTACAGAGTTTACACTGAGACGAATATAGATCGGAGATGCGCCAAGAGAGAAAAGCCCGATCCGGCACAGGGAGCTACCGCTCGCGGTACTGCTACCGTCGGGCGGTATCGCACGAACTAGAACCGTCTTCTTCCTCTAACGCCGCTGGTGTCGCTGCCTCCAAGGAGTCCTCCGCCTGAGGACTCCGCCGCCGATCCAAGATGGCCCGTCTGGCCGCACGCCGGAAGACGCCGAGATCCCTGATCTCCTTCGATGGATCGACGGAAGAAGCCCGCGCGCCGCCGCTTCCGCCTCTAGCCTCCTCCTCTCTCTCCTTTTCTTCTCACGTGAATCACTTGGTATGTTAGGGAAGGGGGCTAGCTCCAATTTATATATGTGTAGTTGTATCTCTCAATTTGAGAGATAACACAAATCAGGAGGGTGGCCAAATTAGGCTCAACCATAATAGGAGAACAATCCAGAAATAATATTCTCCTCACAAATATATTTCAAAATAGAATTCGCTCTATTTTAGGAATCACAAAGGCACACAGATTGGTGAGGTGGCACGATCCTAACAATCTCCACCTTGACGCCTCAAGCAAGAAATGCTCCACCTGCAGCTTGGATCTTCTCCCTCCGGAAAAACTACCCCCTCTCCCTAGGGTCACCACGATCAACTAGCACAGATATGAGCCAAGTCAAGGCAGTGTTTGAACTTGACTCCCGATACATGCTTTGTCAACATGTCCGCGACATTGTCACCGTGGACACCTTTAGTAACTGGATCTGGCCTCCTCCAACGAACTCCCTCAACTTGTGGTAGCGCACATCAATATGCTTTGTCCTTGCATGGTAGACCAGGTCCTTTGCAAGACAAATTGCACTTTGACTGTCACAGTGCAGCTTCACCGACTCCTGAGAAATCCTGAGCTCCTGAGCAAGACCTCTAAGCCAGATGGATTCCTTTGCGGCCTCCACCGCAGCAATGTACTCCGCCTCGATCGTAGATAAAGCAACTATATCCTGAAGAGTGGCTTTCCAACTGATGAGACCATCACCAAGAAGGAAGATATGCCCAGATGTAGATCTTCTTCGGTCAAGGTCCCCAGCATAGTCAGAATCAACGAATCCCTCTAGAGCTCCATCGTCCTTGCTCCTTTTGAATATCTCAGGATCCATTTTACTGCTTCCCAATGATGTCGTCCTGGGTTCGCCATGTATCTGTTGACCACGCTCACAGCCTGGGCGATATCTGGTCTCGTACATATCATCGCGTACATCAAGCACCCAACCGCACTAGCTTACGGAACCTTGAGCATCTTCTGGCGTTCCTCCTCTGAGTCAGGACACTGCTGTGCTGATAATCTGAACTGTTGTCCCAAGGGAGTCGTAACAGCTTTAGACTCCATCATGTTGAACTTTTTTAGAACCTTCTGAATATAACCAGTCTGAGAGAGCCAGAGCATGCCTCTCTTCCTGTCTCGCTTGATCTCCATCCCAAGGATCTTCTGAGCGTGACCAAGATCTTTCATCTCGAACTCAGCATGTAGCTTCTGCTTCAGAGATTTGATCTCCTGGGCTGACTTGCAGGCAATCAACATGTCGTCGACATATAACATCAGAATCAGAATGTCCCCATTTGCCAAGAACTTGTAGTAGACACAGCTGTCGTACTGGCTCCTACAGAATCCCTGCGAGGTCATGAACGTGTTGAATCTCTTATTCCACATTCTCGGAGCCTGCTTCAGACCATAGAGAGATCTCCTTAGCTTACACACCTTTTTCTCATCACCGAGTTGAATAAAACCCTCAGGTTGCAGAATGTAGATCTCATCTTCTAAGTTGCCGTGAAGAAAAGCCGTCTTCACGTCCATCTGCTCTAGCTCCATGTCCTCCATTGCCACCATCGCAAGAAGCACTCGTGTGGAACAGTGCTTTACCACCGGTGAGAAGATTTCATCAAAATCAACTCCTTTCTTTTGCGCGAACCCCTTGGCAACGAATCTGGCTTTATATCTCCACTGATCTTTTTCGGATGCGGGCTCTTTTTTCCTGAACACCCATTTTGAACCGATCACTTTGGCTCCCTTAGGTAAGGTAACCAAATCCCATGTCTTGTTCTTTTGAAGAGACTACATCTCTTCCTCCATTGCAGCTTTCCACTGAGAGCTGTCTCTGCTCTCTATAGCTTCACGAAAGGAACAAGGATCTGAGGAGATTACCTGAAATGCGTGTGCTACAGTGTCCTGTAGCCTGAGAGGCAGTCGGACCTCTCTCCTAGACTTACCTCTAGCAATCGAATACGGCTCCGCCTCGGTAGGTTGCATAGTGTCAGTATCCTCCGGGTCGGAGGAATCATTGTCGTCAGCTTTGTCATTTCCCTCCAGCTCCACCTCCACTGGTGTGACTGGAGTCTTCTCCACCTCTTTGGAATGAGACTGAGATTTCTTTAGCATAGAGGCATCGTCAAAGATAACTTCGCGCTTGACCTCCACCTTCTTGGTGTCAGGGTTCCACAACTTGAACCCTTTTGTGCCGGCCTTCTGGCCCAGATAGATGCACCTCTTGGACTTAGCATCGAGCTTCATCCTCTCTGAGTCCTGTAGGAGGGTGTATACGGGGCATCCAAATATATGAATATCAGAGTAGTTAACAGAAGTACCTGACCAAACTTCCTGTGCAGACTTCAGATCCAATGACATCGATGGAGATCGATTCACTAGATAACATGCCGTATTAATTGCATCGGCCCAGAATGACTTGGGTAGATCAGCGAACAATCGCATGCACCGAGCTCTCTCCAGAACGTCCTGTTCATTCTTTCAGCAACGTCGTTTTGCTGCGGTGTGCCGGGAATGGTGAGATAGCGAGTGATGCCCTCCTGATCGCAGTATGCCTGAAACTCTGTTGAGGTGTACTCGCCGCCATTGTCAAATCTGAGGTATTTCACCCTCTTCCCGGTCTGCTTCTCCACTTTCGTCTTCCAGATTTTGAACTTTTCGAAGACTTCAGATTTATGCTTCAGAAAATAAATCCAGACCTTCTTAGAGAAGTCGTCGATGAAGGTCACAAAGTATCTGGCGCCTCCAAGTGATGGCTCTGGGGCTGGCCCCCAGACGTCTGAGTGTATATACTCCAGTGCCTGCTTGCTCCGCTTTGTAGATGTCATGAACTTCACCTTGTGCTGCTTCCCGAGAACGCAGGTCTCGCAGAAGTCCAACTTGCATGTCTTGACCCCTTTCAGTAGGCCCTTCTTGTGAAGCTCCAGCAGTCCTCTCTCGCTCATGTGGCCAAGTCTGGCATGCCACAGCAGAGAGGAATCCGCATCTGGCGTCTCAGACACCGCCGCGTCGCCAGCAATGGTAGTGCCGATCAGCTTGTAGAGAGTGCCAGAGCGCTCTCCTTTCATGACTACCAGAGCGCCTTTCTTGACTTTCAGATATCCGCCCTCACCGGTATAGGAGTAACCGTCCGCCTCTAAAGTGCCTAGGGAAATTAGACTTTTCCTGAGATCGGGCACGTACCTTACATCTGTAAGAGTTCTGATTGTTCCGTCAAACATCTTGATTCGAATACTGCCGATTCCGAGCATCTTGCACTCTGAGTCGTTCCCCATCAAAACGCGACCGCCGTCACATTGCCTGAAGCTGGAGAACCATTCTTTGTTTGGGCACATGTGATACGAGCACCCAGTATCCATAATCCACGCATCTGTGGTGTCGAGAGTGGATTGTACATGAAGTACATCATCGTCACTCTCTGGGTCTGAGGCCACAGTCGCCTGCTGTGGTTCCTGATTCTTCTCTTTCGCCTTTCTCTTCGGACAGTTGTTTTTCCAGTGCCCTTCTTCCTTGCAGTAGTGGCACTGATTCTTCTTGTCTCTAGACTTGGACCTAGGTCGATTGACTTTCTTCCCTCTGTCTCTCGATCTCCCTCTGACCGGATCTTTGTTCTTCACGAACAAGCCCTCGCTGATGCTGGGCCCCGATTTGCTCCTCGTCTCATTTGAGAGTAACATCGTCATCACCTCCTCCATCTTAAGCGTATCCTTCCCGTAGGGATTGTGGTGACCAGATGGTCATAAGACTTCGGTAGAGAGGACAGTAATAGAAGAGTCTGGTCTTCCTCTTCAACCTTCACGTCCATGCTTCGCAGTTGGGAGATAAGCTTGTTGAACACGTTCATGTGCTCCAGCAACTGATTGCTCTCGGTCATCCTTGTGAGGCCCCCATTTTAGACCCCACTAAATTTTGTATCTAAGTTATGTTCGTAACATGTGTCCCAGGTTGAAGTGCGGCTAGTAAATACTAAATAAAACACATAATAATGAATTACTTTCATACCTTGAATTATTGTGCTCGTATCTTTTCTGTCATGCCATATGCAATTCATTTGATTGTGCGTATCCAAAGTCACGCCTGCTACCTACAAAATTTGACGACGGGCTTAGTCATAAAAAGGAAAAATGAGGTTGCCAGAGATGATCACCGACCGGAGTCGCCGGAGAGGGAGAGGATATCAGAGAGGAAGCACGATCTCGTCCGGCGGCTGCAAGTTGAAAAGGAAAAATGAGGTTGAAAAAGAAAAATGATACTTTTTTTAAATAATTGTGGTCTGCATATAGCCAAAATCGGCTTGCGTTCAACATTGCTCTTTTTAAAAAACTGTGGTCTGCATATAGCCAAAATCGGTCTGCGTTTAACACCGCTCTTTTATCAAACATGTTTTTTTCAACATTGACGTTTTTCCCCACCACCAATAAAAAAAATGTCGAAACAAACAGAGCCAGTAACTCGCGGGAAAGTTGACTATGAAACTTGGAGCCATGATAAATACCTGAGAAGAGGCTGTTAGGCAAAATAACGATTCCAAGTGGCAGCTAGTCAACATAGAGCCGTTGACTAGATTGAATATTTCTCCACTCCCGACAATGTTGATAGAGAAATCATGACGGCCTGATAATTAATTTTAAAATAATAATTAAATAAACCTTTCTTATTTTCATCTCAATATTAGTTTAATACACAGGAAATATTAGATGACAGAAAAGCACATTTCGGCTTCGTTTGGGGGGACTTATTTTCACCGGTCATGCGGTTACGACCGAATGAACCGGACCATAATTAAGGTCCAGTTTAACCGCTTGACCGGTGAAAATAAGTCCCCCCAAACGGAGCCTTCATCTTTCGTCCTATATATAAGAAAGTAATATTTGTTGTTTTTGGCTGAAAAGGGAATATATTTTATATTAATAGATAAAATATACTTTTAAGTATTTTCTTAATAAATTTAAGTCCAAAGTTTCCACAGCTGTCCTAATGAGAACATTTAGGCCAGCTACGTTTGATTAAACTATGTTATATCAGGTGACTTAACTATTATAGTTGTTGGTGCTGTGATATTAAGGGTGGGTCATTTAGGTTTTGGTGGACATAAATTACTTTAGGGGGCCGAGTAAAGTTATTATTAGGGGAAGATTATAACAGTCCAGGTCCACCACTGTGATGGCACACCTGTTGGGTGTGGCCCGCCATCCAGGTGTTGGATGAGGTGCTTTTCGGGCGCACCCGGGTTAGCACCTGGCATGGGTGCAGGGGAACTCCATGGTATGGTTTAGTGCAAATGAGTCGGGTTGGCTCCGGGCATGAGTATAAGGGAGTTCCAAGCACGGTTTAGTGCGAGAAAGTCATGAGAATAATTTGACAAGTCCTGCTTGATAATAATAAAGGAGTTGACAGCTTCTTTCCTAATACTCTGGGGTTTTGGGATAGTTGGTAGGCGCCACTCCCTAACAACACCAACACAAAGATCACTGTGCGCTATACGCTATCAAACCGTTGCTTTCTACCTGCACGATTTTTAAGAATAATTAATCAAAAATACTATCGTATTTCAATACAACTATATTTTCACAAAAAATCTCCAATGTGCTATCATGGATATGTATTTTATCCCGCACGGTGAGAACCATGCGTTACCCGTACCTTATTATCTCCCATTGCTGGAGTGGAACTATTTCACCTTCTCAAAAACAACAAATACATTAGAAAGAAGAAACAAGAGCTGCATAAGCTTTTGATAATTTTCATACAAAACAAATCTCCCAGTCCATACACCATATTATTATTATTACTCCAATAACATATAAGAAATCATTATTAATATTGCATAAAACTAATATTTTATAACATCAAAAAATAATAAAAGTTCAGCCAAAAATGATTTGCAAGTTTTTCCTAATATGACCCATGTATGAATCACTTGGCTGACAATAAAGTTTAGCCTTCTCAGTCCTGAATTCATTAAGACATTGGCGACATAAATACTTCAATTTTCGCGTTTCTTAACGCGGTCCATCAGCTCCAAGGTCGCCGCCTTCATGACAACCGGAAAGTCTATCTCGGAGTAGCGCCCCCTGCCAAATGAATTATAGCTCATATCAATGTGTATAAATGTGAGAGAGCTAAATTTAACATAATAATAAAATTTCTGGAAATTATATTCAAATATTGGCTACATTATTAATTCAATTTTTTCCATGGCACAAAAATCTATGACTTTGTAATGCAGAAGCCAAGTTTAGAGTAGTAATGAAGAAGCCTTAGAGAACATCCTATTTATAGCACCCTGCCCTGGGTTAAATATGATGAACGGACGTTATCGCCCCGTGATCCTCGTGCTTAACAAAAACAATAGAAAATACATGACAGAAAAAAATATGTATATGAAAAATCGAGCAGGTGGAATTTGCGGGCTACGATCGTCCAGACCACAATCCTACAGCTGTCGATATTAAAAAGTGAACATGAACTAGACCCAACGAATGTGCTCAGCGCGACACGATTGATCCTCATCAAGAACCTATCCCAATCGCCTAGACCCAAAAAAAGTTAGATCACGGTGGAAACATTCAGATACAATCCTTATACCATGGTGGAAAGTGGAAACATTCAGATCCAATTCTCAGCTAATCATACTGGGCAAAGAGACTACACCAGAAAACAATGGAACAGCAACTGCACCAGCAAAAATGAACAGAAAAAAATTCATGAAGCGTGCAAAGTATAATCCAGGATTAAAAAATAGTTGGTTCTCTTACCAAAAATGGCAGGTTGACCAGGTTGCATATGGAAAAGCAGGACTCGGGATGCCATACATAATCCTTGTGACTGCTCTTGGGGTAAAGTTGGTGTGCGAGTTACCTTGTAAGAATACCTATTTGAAAAGAAAATGTGCAACGTATATAAAACAATAACTTGAGAGCATACAAAGGCCGGGAAAGAGAAAGTGCGGAGTTAACTAACCTTTATATCCGAGCGTAAAAATGGGCTGTGGAAGGTGAATGGTTAGTTTGCCCAGTCACAGTCTATTGATAAATAAGTAGGAATTTTTCAGGGAAAAGCACAAGAATTTTCAACCTGCTCTGTGGACTCCTGAAGGAGAAATCAGGATGGACATCATTATTCCTTCCAAAGTATTCAGAAATCATTTTTCGGATGCACGGGGTATGCATGGAACTAGAGCACCCATCAATTCCTTTGCACTCTTTTGCGGCAAAATGCGCCAAATTAAACATTTCATCCAACTTTTGTACCTGCATAGAGTAGATAACAAATTCAGCTACTACAAATGGGAAAATGGCCAACATAACTGTTAAGGATCTAAACATTATTCAGACCGATCAACGATGAGTACTCTACCTTGCATTTCTCGATTTCTGATAATCTTTTTGTCAGATGAGTGGTAAGAGAGCACAAGTCATCTGGTTTCTTAACAATTGTGAAGCAGAAGGCGGGATCCTTCAGATCGTATGTTACTTCTCCCAGATACTAAGTTTGCATTAAGGGAAGAAGGGAAATATAGTCAGTTTAGTGTCCACACAATACTATGCAGACTAATAACACTCATCCTGAAAAATTGTAGTTGGTAATTTGCGATAGATGGCAATGATTAGATTAAGAATCAGATTTTACAAGAATAATTTATAAATGAAACTTAGTAAAACATATACAAAGAAACATATTAAACAGTGAATTAAGAATGGCCACCATCCTTAGCCTTATGACAACTATTAAGGGTCAATTTTATGAAATTCTTACTTTTCATTCAGTTCCACTAATTGTTACTACTGGTACTAAATCTATTCTGATACGTAGCGAGACGGATCAGGAAGAGACCGTAAAGAGAAGAGAGAGATATTAACCATGAGGGGAATGCTCTCGCAAAATACATGCGAGGGTTGGTTCGCTCACCCAGCACAAGGCCGGAGATTCTTCCAAATAAGAGATCGACAAATCAGGCATGGAATAAAAGGCATGCAAAGCCCGGGCTTTTCAGAGCAGGTCCAAGCTTTTTCTAAGCAATCCCATGTCTACGCCTGCCTAGGACCTTAAGGCAAGGCCAAGACCGGTTTGGGTTGGGCATGCCCCCTTTTTAGGTGATTTACATAAAAAAATTAATTTAATATTAAATATTTAAACATTACAAAGCTAAAAAAAGACTAGGCATTTGTCAAGCCACAAAGGATGAGCAGCTGGTTGAGCATTTATAACGCCCTACCTTTTTGGGCAGGCTCATGGTTGGCCAGGCCTTGCAGGGCACAAAGCAGGCTTGGGCTTGACCCAAACCAGGCACCAAGCCAGCATAAAGGGCATGTTCAGGCCCTCAAAGCTAGCCTGGCCAGGACTACCCAGATTTTGAACCAAGTCCTTTCATAGTGTATATATAATTGTTCATCTAGAGTGATACGTAACAATGGGTTCATCTGGAGCGCATATGTAACAATGTGCCTCGCTTGAAAATCATCTTTATCCCCAAGATCAAGCAAGGAAAATTAAGTTTTAGGCAATGCACCAACACGATAGAAGGAGAATGACCGAATTGACTCGGTATGAGTCATCTGAATTGCAATTGTGTCCGAAACAGATTTGTCTGAATCTTTAACAATATCTATGATACAGATAATCTGAGCGAATAAAAACACACATGGTCGGGTCTTGATGTTGGCGTCAGTAGTTAAGTGGGGGTGTAAGGAAGCAACAACATCATAACACAAAATAGGTCGAAGTGTCTGAGTAGGAAATTCAACTGTGGTAAGGAACGGGGGAGATAGTGGAGGTGTTGAAAGAGCGGAATTAGGATCTGAATATTTCTCTAGTGTGCACCGAATAGAGATTTAAAAAAATCTCTTCCCAAATCCTTCACAAATCACAAGTTGTACACAAAAAAGATTCACACAAACAGAGAGAAACAAAAATAACAGCAATAGAGAATAACATAAGCAGTAAGTAGAAAATAAAGATAGAAATGTAAAGACTAAGCTATGGAGAAATGCATCTTGATGACACAAGATATTTATAGAGGTTTCCCAAAATATGGGTACTCCTCTCTTCAACAGCATGTGGGATACCACTGGGTCTCTTTACTAGGAGACTCCAAAATCTTCCCGATCTTTTTGCTAGGAGACCTATATTTATCCATCAGACTTGCCGCTTCTATACATCCTGATAAAACGGTGTGGCAAAGAGAAAGAATCATCTTCTTGAAGCAACTAGATCTCTCATGTTATGGATGCATGTTCCAAAAATATATTGGAAGTATGCAATTAATATTGCATGTTATCTAATTAATCGTATGCTCTCATCTGTTCTTGGCTTCGTATCTCCCGTAGATAAGTTGGCCTCATGAGCTACCAAGTATGCTTTAGCAGACTCAAAAAAGTTGTGTTATTCTCCTAGTGATAGAAAGATTGTGACTTCTATAGATATCGCATTCCTCAAGGATCAACCGTTCTTCTCTAGCCCCACTACACAAATAGGACAACCCGATTAACCTCTTCCTCATGTATTAGTTGATCGTCCAACTATCTTTATTCTACCATCACCACTTCCATCCCTACACCTCCACACCCCGACTGCAAGTTTACAATCTGTCAGATTCACCAGATAGCTCCTAGTCAGTCACCTACTATTGTTGTTGCTCCTACATCTCATTAATTGTCAATCACTCTTTGCAAGGATACACGCACTGCTCACCCCCTCTCTCACCATGTTTCGTTTCATAGATTATCTCATCAACTACGGCTCTGTTTGGCGGGGCGTTTTGAGAGCTGCACGCCACATATTTTTAATCCGCCCCGCCAAACAAAAAGAAATGTCGCGCTGTTCCGATCGCCGCCGCAGTAAAATCGCGGAAATCTCGCGATTTGGAATCGTGATATTTTCTCACGACTCCTGATCGCGGCTCTCCGCGATTATCTTCTGCCTAGCGCGTGCGACTGTCCACTTCGCGACATCCTCTTCCAGCGGCTATCGACGGCGACATCTCCTCTTCCACCGGCTATCAACGGCGACATCTCCTCTTCGACATCTCCTCTTCGACATCTCCTCTTCCAGAGTCTATCAACGGCGACATCTCTACCGCGAGCGCTCTTCACAGCCCCGACTTCCCTTCCAGCGGCCCTATCTCCGGCGACAAAGCAGAAGAAGCTCTGTAGGTTTTCCTTCTCCTCTCGCCTATTTGGTCCTACTTCCTTTTTCCCGATTTCTGATTGCATAGTTTCATTTTTGCAGGTTGTATTTGACTCATATCTTCCCGATTTCTTCATCAAAATCTGTGAGGTATCCCCCCCTTTCCGTCTCTTTTTACCCAGATCTGTTCAAAAGTACCTTTTCCCCTATTTCTTCATGTTTGCAGATGATGTTGATTCAAATAGATGAAACTTAGGGATGCCCAGATCTGTAGTTTCATGTTGATTCAAATGATGTTTGCTCAAATATGTAGTTTCATGTTGAAATCTTGTTCACTTCTGGATTGGAGGCATAGATTTGAGACCTTATATCAGTAATTTTGACAAAAGTTCATCTATGATTGGCTCAAAATTACACACAATTTTGATCATTTGAAACAACACTGCAAAAGCTGTTCTTCAAAACAGATTCACAGATTCTGCCACCACTCTGCAAAACAGATGATTATTCCCCCACTGCTTTCCCTCACTACTTCTCCAGTCGCTGCAGCCGCGCCAAACAGAGCCTACATCAGTTTGCTTGTTCTTCGTCATTTGTTTCCACTCCATTTGTAAAGGAGACATAACAACATCTGAAGTGATGGGTTGCTATGGATAAAGAAGTGCAAGCCATATGGGCAAATAAAATATAGGAATTAGTGTTATTTCCAAATGGACAGTCTTGTGTTGGTTGCAGATAAGGTTTCACTGTCAAACAACGTCCAGTTGGTTCTGTTGAGCACTTGAAAGCTCGTCTTGTTATTGTGTCCTCCCTCAATAGTTTAGCATTGATTATGAGGAGACATTTCCCTGGTAGCCAAGCTAAATAGAGGTCATGTTCTCATCTCTCTTGTTGTTCATCATCATTGGCAGTTGCATCAACTTGATATTAAGATTGCATTTCTTAATGGCGATTTGACTAGGACTATATATATGCTCTCTTAGATATGAGATTATGGTAGAATCTCGTGTATGCCATCTACATAAATCTATTTATAGGTTCAAGCAATTCCCACAAGTTTGGTACGACAAGTTCGGTCAAGTGGTCCAGGCTTTTAATTTTATCCACAACTCAGTTGACATCACTTTATTCACACATCGTCAAAAAGAGGGTGCGGTGGTCTTATTGGTTTACGTTGATGATATTATTAATATAGACGATGGCTAATTTGGCATTTTTATGATCGAACAACACTCATCCACTCATTTTCAAACCAAGGATTTAGGACATTTTTAATACTCGGTATTGAGAAAGACATCGTCGAAAAGACGGTACAATGATCATATTGGTCTATGTTGATGATATTAGTATTGTCGACAGTAACTTATAAAGCATATTTATAATCAAATAAAGTAGGCCTGTAACGGTTTGGTTCAGTTTTCAAGCAAAACCGCAAACCGAACCACCCCTATGTGATTCCAAAATTTTGGAACCGAACCGAACCACTCAAACATTGTAACCGAATTGAACCAAACCGAATGGTTCGGTTCGGTTCGATTTGGTTTTGGTGGTTTAAATAATATGTAATCTAAGAATGTTTTAAAATCACAACTATATTCACAAATAAGAGTTTATACTTAGAAATAAAAATAAATGTAAAACTTGCAAATTACTCTATATGAAGCACAACATGTCAATTTAAATGATATGCAAAAGCTCCACAAAGTCCGGGATTCACTGCAATAGTTGAAAATATAGAAGTTAAAAAAATTAGATATATAATTAATCAAATATTTAAAATAAATAATAAAATATAAATTAATTTTTTTTGTTATCTTACGTGACTTAAGCTCGGTTATATCAGTTAATCTTGCCTCAATTTTTTGTGGAATTGGGGAAGCCCGCAACCAATCTTGAGCACAAATCAAGCACTCGACAAATCAATTTCTTGTGGAATTGGCGAAGACTAGGCGGTGAGCGGGGATGGGAAATCCTAGTTGAGCGTCTGAGCGAGAGCGATGAGCGATGCTTATTTAGTATTTGTTGTCCTCTAAAAGCCGTGAATAGAAATAGGGATATAAATATATAATCAATTAATCATACAATAAAAATTTAAAAACACTAAAACAGTGACCAAAATATGATATACTATGGACATAACTAAATCAAAATATGGATATAGTTAATTACAAAAAATATAAATATAATTACATATTATTATACACTACGGTTCGGTTCGGTTCGACTCGGTTCGGTTTGCCATGCAAAACCATGAACCGAACCGAACCGTATGGTTTTTTTAAAATCAAAACAGTGACCGAACCGTGACATACTGAAGCTGAACCAAACCGTGCGGTTTGGTTTGGTTCGGTTCGGTTTCGTGGTTCGGTTGGTTTTTGCTTACAGGCCTATAATCAAATAACACCTAGCCGTTCATTTTTATACCAGGGATTTAGGCCGTCTTCGATACTTCCTCGATATTGAGAGAACATGACGAAATGGACTTATCTTATCCTAATGAAAGTATTGTGCAAATCAATTACAAGATGATGGATACTTGGTGCAACCTAGCTGCTACACTTCATGGATGCCAATCTAAAACTCGTTGCTCATGAGCGTACCTCTGATCTTTCTCTACCTAATCCTGAGTACTATCGTTGGTTGGTTGGAAAGCTTATCTACCTGACTGATGGATACCCCGGGAAGTCGGTTGAATGCATCCTTCGCTATTTGAAAAAAACTCTTGGACGAGGGCTTATGTACAGACCATCATCCACTCTCTCACTCCCTTCTTACTAAACTAGGTGTTCCTCTCACCACTTTTGTGGTTCTGTATCGTGATAAACAAGTTTCTATTCATATTGCGTAGAATCTCGTATTTCAAGAGCGCACCAAACATATTGAAGCTGATTTTCACTTTAGTAGGGAAAACTTCAAGCTTCTTCATATCACTCTTAATCATGTTTTTGTTGCATCACAACTCGTTGATATTCTTACCAAGGTCTCGTCCACCGATTTATCTCCATTTTGTTTTCAAACTTGGAACATACGATATATAAGCTCCAACTTGCAGGAAAGTATAGCGGGTAGCAGGTTCATTATGTATTACTACTTAGTGTATATCCCCTTTAATCACTACTAAGTGTATATCTCCTTTAGTCACACGGTGCCTATGTAGAAACTTGTGTCTCCTTAATGATGGAGATCAACCACGCACCATGTGAGGATTTACTGGGTAGATACTTGTTGGATCGTCAGATGGACGATCACAGATAGCGATAGCAATCGGCTCAATTTTCTGTATTTGTATGTATTTTTCGAAATTATATTTGGAGCGTTACGGTAAATAATATGATCGCTTGATCATAGTTGTTGGATTTAATTACCCTAACTCTCCCACTTTATATACCTTTATTATGTTATGTCATAGGTATCAGGAGTTGGCCATTTTGTTGAACTGGCTTAGTCTCCTCCCCTCGGTGCGACACTGAAGGCTTCGTGCGATGCCGATGTACAACCCCGTACCCGTCGGGTGGGACCCTCCCCAGATAGCGGGGACCCGAGGTGTCCTGTGATGGGCTAGCATGAAGAGGGGTGCGGTTCGCGGGTTTTGGTGTGCGTTTAGAGGAGTGGTCTGCGGATAGCAGTTTTGACTAAGGTTTTTTTTATATATAAGAACTAAAACCCTAAGGAGAGGGAGCTCTCCCAGCCGACTCCTCCCTCCCCTCTCCATTCGCGTGAAGCAGCAGGGCAAGGAAGCACGATCCTCCTTCCTCCTCTCTCTCCCCGTCGGCCTAGGGCAAGGAAGCCCGATCCCCCTTCCTCCTCTCTCTCCCCGTCGGCCTAGGGCAAGGAAGCCCGATCCCCCTTTCTCCTCTCTCTCTCCGCCGGCCTGGAGCAAGGAAGCCCGAGCTCCCTTTTCTCTCTCGACCTCTCTTCCTCTCCCGTGGCCGTCCGAGGCGAGATCTGGCCGGGAGCTCCTCTCTCGTGGCCGTCCGAGGCGAGATCCGGCCGGGAGCTCCTCTCCCGTGGCCGTCCGAGGCGAGATCCGGCCGGGAGCTCCTCTCCCGTGGCCGTCCGAGGCGAGATCCGGCCGGGAGCTCCTCTCCCGTGGCCGTCCGAGGCGAGATCCGGCCGGGAGCTCCTCTCCCGTGGCCGTCCGAGACGAGATCCGGCCGGGAGCTCCTCTCCCGTGGCCGTCCGAGGCGAGATCCGGCCGGGAGCTCCTCTTCCGTGGCCGTCCGAGGCGAGATTCGGCCGGGATCTCCTCTCCCGTGGCCGTCCGAGGCGAGATCCAGCCGGGAGCTCCTCTCTCGTGGCCGTCCGAGGCGAGATCCGGCCGGGAGCTCCTCTCCCGTGGCCGTCCGAGGCGAGATCCGGCCGGGAGCTCCTCTCCCGTGGCCGTCCGAGGCGAGATCCGACCGGGAGCTCTTCTCCCGTGGCCGTCCGAGACGAAATCCGGCCGGGAGCTCCTCTCCCGTGGCCGACCGGAGCGAGGAGTGTCAGGGGCTTCTCTCCCGCCACTCCTCTTCTTGTCTCCAAAGCATGAAAGTGGAGGCATATCAGATCGTGTAAAGCCGCTATGGCCGCTGGACGTCTTGCTCGCGCAAGGTCTTCGATTGCGACTCCGTCAAAAGCACGCGTCAAGGGTAACGAATTTCTACTTGGGCAGGTGAAGCCTTCAATTCTCATACTTGCATGGAAGCTCCCCTCCACCATCAGGTGGAGGAGGTGTGCTCTCCGACGGGTTGATGTGCGCATCCCCGAAATTAACCACATTAGCGCCCGGAAGTGTGAGTACGGGTTTAGGCATTATGTGTGAATCCCATCCGGGTGTGTAGACCGGATTGGTGATGTTTCTGTGTGAAGCCCGTCCGGGCGTGGGGGCCGGATTGGTGATGTTCTGGGGACCCTGGAGAAGACTCTGTGGAAGATATTTAGTATTTGCTCGTATTTATAAAATGTCGCCGCCTCGGGAAAGGGGTGTGGGCAATATTGCTCAGTTTGCTTCAATTGGCCAAGGTTCAGTTTGCTACCGCATGGCGAGGCGTTGGCGTACAGGTGTTGCAGAGCTAAGAGAAAGATAGCGGGCTTAAGCCCAAAGCTGTGCCGGCCCAAGAAGGCCTTATTTATTTATATTGCCGGCCTGCGTGCCGAAGTATGGAATGTATATTCCTGTAATCTGTGATGTCTGTGATGTGTATGTTTAGTTTATATTTTTTATCGTAGGCGAGCGGAGTCCACGTAGACCCCTCGCCCGGTTGGGCCCAGAGGTTAGTTTGCCTGGATGCCCCTGAGGGTCTGCTATTAGCCATTCAGAACAGCGGAGTTACGTTGTTGGCACCTCAATTGGGGCTGCGTGTAGTCAGACTGTTTGTCGGGATTACAATATTGGCGGCCCGGACGAGGAACGCTATAAATAGACCCAAGAGAGCACCTTTAGGAGGGGGATTCGGTTTGGGATTTCCCCTTAGATGTTTTGGTTGGCCAAGAGAGTCCCCCAATGGTGCTTTGTCTCAGTCTTTGGCTTCGGAGGGGAAGTGCTTGCTAGTCTTCCGGGTGTGTGGTGGGACCTCCACGCTGAGGCCTTGGGTTCGTCCTTTGAGTTCCTAGTTTTGTGCCTAGATTGTTAGCTTGAGTGAAGTAGGTGTGAGGCCACCCCTTTTTTGGGACCCCGAACTCCACAGAGACCAAGTCTTGTTCGCAAGATTTCGGTTTCAACAGCCGACACCTCAAAATTTGCTTCCAGGGTGTTGACGCCCATGCTTGCCACCTCCCTTGCCTCCGATGAGTCTCCATATTCTCTAGTCGTTGTTACCGCCCAGTCGCCCACCGATCAACCTCCAGCCGCTATCTCCGCCGACCAAGCCACCTCCAGTTGCATCACAACCCTTACCAGCACTGCAAGAGACCATTCTCGCCTCTCCTAGCCATGCCCCAAACGTCCCTGCCCCTCCTGGCCCAACCCCGACCATTCCCAAGCTTCCTCATCTAGGTCGTCCATCTCCAAAGCAAAAATGCCCGATCGAGCTCCTTCAGGTCAAATCTATATTTGGTCGACCCAATCACTCCCCCTTACAGCCAAGCTAAACCTCCATCACAGCCCCTAGCCAAAATCGAGCCACCTCGGACCTTCCCAACCCTATTTAGTCAACACTCAACACTTCCTCCCCACCTACAATCCACTAACAGACATATTCCCCTTATGCAACAACCATACAAATGTTATTGCCACTCCAGTTCGCCTCCATCACTCCTACAATCACCGGATCTCCACACCCTTACCTCCAGACCCATTAGTGAATTTTTTTCATTTTTAGTTTTTTTTCACATTTGTACAAATATTTCCCTTATTCTTAGTAATATCTTGCTCTGATTATGTTTGGTAAATTTTCTGTCACTGAATGTGAATTTCATATTCGTCTTTTGCTTTACTTTCATTGCATCATCAATAATTTGCAATTGTCATATGTTTACTTTCTTTAAAATATTTGTGATCAATTGTGATACTTGAGTAGGATTTTAAAATTAATATTATTTAATTAATTGTGCGTCAAAAGTAATTTCATGATTAAATTATTTCATTAGCATTAAGGTTATGGTTTATGTTGTGACATCCTATTCATTGGATTGCTTGTTGAATCATTCACATTATTATTAGGAATGTAGTGGTGTCATTTGCATTATCATGTGATTGCTTACGTTCATCTAGAGTTAGGGCATCGCATGTTCGTCACCTAGGGGGTGCAATCAAGTCGAGCTCGAGCCGAGGTCGGCAAAAATTTTAAGCTCAAGCTCATGCTTATTATTTTGAACTCAAGCTCGACGAGCTCACATATACATGCTCAACTTCAAGCTCAAGACCTGTAGATACTATATAGAACTCAAGATTGACTCATAAGCTCGCGAGCTCGAGTCGAGCTCGAGCTGCTCATGAGTTTCTATGCTCATGGGATATATATATATATTAAAAAATAAAAACCTATTAAAAAAAGCTGGCAAGCTTGTGATGAGAATATATGAGCTCAAGCTCGGCTTGCAACCAAGCTCAAGCTCATCGACCTCGACGGGCTTGAGCTCAAGTCAAGTTTTTTTTAGTCTGTTCGTCGAGCTTACGACCCGGCTCAACTCAATTTGCACCCCTACCGTCACCTGTAGATTCATTTTGCATCACTTTCTCTCTTATAAATATTGTAATTTGTACTCTTTTTTAGTTGATAAAAATAAGATTGAGAGTACTCTCTTTTTCCTTGCCTTCGAAAGACATGAATAATAAACCAAAATATATATAACTGCAAACTTCAACCAAGCCAGCAATTTTATGTTTACGGGTTCACATCAAAATAATGTCAAAATCTACTATAAAACAGCAAAACTACATAGAATGATGCAGTTCAAGAAATATATGATGCAACATCCTGCTTACTATAACTAGCATATCCACTTTCGATATATACTCTGGAAAATTAAGGGGATAGTGGCTATCAACGATCATTTTCAGACCTTTAAGTTTCGGATATGATCTAAAAGATCTTTTGTTGTGGTGCTGGCATAATTTGCTACGCTGGGAATGTTAAAAACAAAATGCCCATGCTTCTTCTCTGACCTGCTATAAGAATTGCAATTATCATCTGTTCTAAGAAAATAGACATTACATATAGGTAAAATATGATATTTAATTGCTAAAAAGAACAGAACACATACTTACTAATAATAGCAGAAACAATAACATCCTTGCTAGAAAGCACTTCAGGTGATGTCTGAAATACAACAGTATCATAGATCAGGGTAAAAGTATAAATGAAACGGGAAATAAGACATTGTTTGGTAAAGCTCCTTAAATATCCATTAAAAATATGAGCTGTGGTTGGGCTCATTTAAGTTCAAGAAATAGAGGTGTAAAGAGGCATACATGAACAACTTGGGTCTTTTTTTGGCTTGATTCATTAATTATTGAACTAGACATGACTGTGTTCAAGGTTTTAACGTGCAGAAAAAATGGCGCAACACAAGGCTATATGGATTGCAGGCAGGCACGCAACAGATGCAAACAAAATAATGACTGTCCTTACACTACAATAATGCAACTAAATGAGTCAACATACAAGATTTCAATATGCAATTACTAGAAATAAAATTTAAAGCTCGCACAATTAATTACAATTGAATACAAAAAAATCAAATTAGGATAACATGTAACAATTGCATATTAGTCAGACAGCACAAAAATTGAAAAAGGGCAAATAGGAATTGTACTTCTACTGAAAGGGCATTGCAAAAAAAAACTTGGAGCCAGAAATCACTAGAAATAAAAGAACATATGTATAATGCGAGGAAAATGAAATCTAAAAAAACCTAACCAAATGATCATGCAAACACGAAACAGACATGGTAGGCTGATTTGGGTGGCAAAGGAGCAATGCATAAGTTCGATTGTGCAATTCCCAATAGAATCAAGTCAGTCATTAAGGTTTGAAAGCTTTGAGGTTTCGGCTCTTCGGAGCAAGGAAGGGGGAAAGGGTTCTTGGTGGGGTGGGAGTTTTCTGGTTGGTAGGAGAGGAAGGGGGTTGCTGTTCGAGGTAGAGGAGAGGTGGCTTGAGTTCGATTGGAGACTGGGAGAGGAGGAAGTGGTATGTGGTTGTGGAGGAAGGGTAAGGCCTGTGAGTGGTTGCTGGAAGAAAGAACGGAAGAGGTGGAAGCCGGTCGTAGAAACGCTGGAGGTAGTTGGGGACAATGTAAAGAGGTGTGAGGTTGTGATATCGACTTGGAGGAAGGAGTGACTGAGGTGCATACTCTTAGTACAGTATGTTCATAATATTATATAAATATATATATATAACTATTTTAAATTATACTAGATAGTCTTTAAGAGTAAATTGCGAATAAATGAACTATATGTGTACAATATGTTGCATTTATATAATTAATTAATATACACTGAGTTCTTATCAGGCCAAATAAAAATATCAAACTAGCTCTTGTTCATGTTCAACTTATCCAGTAAAGGAGATGAAAAATCTTGTTCAAGCTCGTACTTTAATTAGCAAACAAGTAGAGCAACCAAAAAAATGAATAGAATCAGCCCAACCACTAAATGTTCACAAACGTTAAAGCTCTCCAAACTACTCTGCATGAAATCTTTATTTAATCTTGATCATGAACAAGAGTTTAACCGAAGACCATAACTTGCATCAAAAATATTCATGATGGATGACTTTGATCGCAATAAAAAAATTTCTTTCATAAACCTTTTAAGCATAAATTTGTTGCATGCCTTGTACAGAGTTTGAGAGCATACTTGATTTGCTTGGTAAGATAGATGGATTAAACTGCTGAAATACAAGCAGAGGGAAACGACCTTCTAATAAGCTTATCATGAGGTGACCATATCCTCAATCCTATGAGTTTACATGATATAAAAGATTAGGTAAAAGAGCATTGCATGATGTTTGAATTCCATAGGTGTCTTGCGCATGGTTTTCAAGTTTTTCGTTAAGGCGCAAAAGTAGTTTCCTCCGCAGCTGGCATTGTTATAGATTTATTTGTTTGTTTGATACCTACATGGTAACAGAGAAATTTTTATCCTAAATTAACGGTCTTAGACGCCATGAACTTTTGATTGTCGGCGCACTTCCTCATGTTTGGTTATATCCCCGTTAGACTACCCCTGATCGTCATTGTGTAGCTCCTTTGTAGGCCTTGCCTGCCTATCATAGCTGAGAAGTTTGCCGGTAGTCATAAGCATGAGTTCAGTATGTGGTTTTTCAAATTCCGGTTTTGTGGCTCTCGCTTATTCCTCCAGAGATCAGTCCACAATAGAACAGCTAAAAAGAATAAGCCTGCTCTGCCAATTATGATCTGATATGTGCATATTAGTTCCATGTCTCTATTCATCTCAATGTCGTTGTGCCGCTACTTGCATTTCATCTTTTTGTGTGCAAAAGCTCTCTGGATGAAGGCGTACCCATGAGGGCGGGGAGCGTCTTTGGGGAAAAAAGCTCAGAGGCAGAAAACTCATGACAAGCTTCTAGGTGAAAGGATGTGCAAGAATGAATTGAATCTCACATCGGAATTGAAGCGAAAGTTATTGGGCTTAAGTAATAATTTGCACCCTCAAATATCAGAAGCGCTTTTTAAAGCAAGTGGGAATTGTGTCAGTAACTCCACGGCTAAGAATGCTCTAGTGAGAGTAATTTTGGGATGGGTGACCTCCTGGAAAATACTCATTGGCCATCTATGAAAAATAATTGAAATATGTGGTTCAGCTTAGTATGGGATGAGCTGAACTAAAGCGAACAATACCTAATATATTGTGGATTGGATCGTTACAAATGGTATAAGAGTCGGACTTCCTGCAGTACGATATGTGGTTCGGGAAATAACTAAGTGAAAGTTGGTGAGTGCAGAAAATCAAAATACGAAGCGAAATACGAAACGCAATAATTCTATAACTTCATATAAAGTAGACAAATACATATTCATGTACACATATATATAGGTAGGGCGGGTGACACAACTCCAAATCACGGCATGGGATTAATCTATACAAGAGAGGGATTTCTTAATGGGCCAAGAAAGTGGGCATTTATATTGAGATTGTACATACATATTTCTTCTATACTCCCCTGTGATGGGGATCGCGACACATAAGCCTACACGACGATCGGAGCCGTCCATTTTGTGATCGACAATCCGAGATTTTATTTTGAATTTTATTTCATGCATTTTGAGGGCCATCATGATCGAAGAATCAGGACCGTCAATGATGGCAACGTAGTCTATAAATAGGGATAGAGGATTCAATTTGAAAATAATGAAAGTTTGGGTGAAGAAGAAATCCTTCTTTCGATCACCCAATGTTGAAGCTTGGTAGTTATCGTCCTTTTCCCCTTTCTCCTAGCCGGACACCCCTCCTCCACCTTCCTTGGTCGGCCCCCTTCCTCTCACCTCCACTAGCCAATCACCACCACTACCTCAAACTCCCCTCCAAAATCCCTCCACCACCTCCCCCATCCAATTCCATGCATCTTCAGTTTTTCGGCGATCGTCGGAAATCATTTCCGGCCACCTACGTCAAGTCACCTTTACCTCCAAAAAACTCCACCGAGACCTCTCAAATTCCTTTCATTTCAATTTTTGAGTGGTCTCCAAAAAAACACCTTCGGCCAGCCCCGTCAAGCCTTCACCGCCTCCTCAAACCCCCTCCACCACCAACAATTAAGTTCCTCTCATTTTTTGTTCTCCGGCGATCACCGGAAAACACCTCCGGCCACCACCACCACCATTCTGACCCGGCGCTACATGCTATCTTGGACCTCTTTCCTGACCTCTTCGTCGACAGGACACTTTTTCCACCAGCTCGACCGACTGATGACCACATTCCATTGTGGGCGGGGGTGTCCTCCATCTCAGTTCGACCATACCGTTACGGTCACGCCCAAAAGGGCGAGATCAAGACATTGGTGAGCGACATGCTCACAGCTGGCATCATCCGCCCCAGCGCTAGTCCCTTCTCGAGCCCCGTCCTACAGGTCCGCAAGAAGGACAGCAGTTGACGCTTATGCCCGGACTACAGGGAACTCAACAAAGCCGCTATACCGGATAAGTATCCCATTCCGGTCATTCAGGAGCTCTTGGACGAGCTGCAAAGCGCGGTCTTCTTCTCGAAGCTGGATCTACGGGCCGGCTACCACCAGATACGGGTACGCGAGGACGTCCCCAAGACAGCTTTCCGCACACATGATGGCACGAGTTCCTGGTCATGCCTTTTGGCCTGACGAACGCCCCGCCACTTTTCAGGCCACCATGAATGATCTGTTCCGACCAGTCCTGCGCAGGTATATCTTGGTCTTCTTCGATGATATTCTTGTTTACAACTCATCGTGGTAGGACCATTTGGACCATATTCGGGCAACTCTCACCACCCTTCGAAAGAACTCATTCTGTGGAATCCCAAGAAGTGTGTCTTCGGTCAGACAGAGATTAGTTACTTGGGCCACACTATCTCCGCCAACGGCGTGGCGATGGATCCGGACAAGGTTCAGGTCGTACTTCAGTGGCCCACGCCTCGCTCACTCCGCGACATCCAAGGGTTCTTGGGCCTCATTGGGTACTACCGCCGATTCATCCGGGACTATGCCAAGATTGCCAAACCTCTCTCCAGTCTGTTGAAGAAGACAGAGTCTGGCAGTTTCTAGTGGACACCTCCGGCGACCGAGGCATTCTGGGCCCTCCAGCAGGCCCTGAGCACCGCCCATGTACTCGCTATGCCAGATTTCTCACAGTTGTTCGTGGTGGAGTGCGACGCATCGGGCTCCGTTGTCGGTGCAGTCTTGATGCAGGATGGACAACATATCGCCTATTTCAGTCGGACATTCGCGCCCACCGTGCGGCCCCGCTCCGCATACGAGTCCGAGCTAATGGCCCTGGTTCTCGCCGTGCAGCATTGGCGGCCATACCTGCTAGGACGCCATTTCACAGTTCGGACGGACCACCACAGTCTGTGCTACCTCCTTCACTGGAAGATTGCGACTCTGACACAACAACTCTGGGTAGCCAAGCTCCTGGGGTACGACTTCGACATTGTGTTACGGGCGGGTTCGTCCAACCGGGCGGCCGATTCGCTCTCCCGCCAACCGCGGACGGCCAAGTTGACGGCCATTTCACGACCATATTGGGAAGATGCCACCATTCTTCAGCACGAAGTGGCCGCCGACCCCGTGCTTCAGACGATAGTGGGGGTCTCTGGACACATGCCACAGCCCGCCCACGATACCGTCTTGTGGGCGACCACCTCTAATACCAGGATCGTCTAGTACTGCCCGCCTCTTCGAGTTGATTCCCCGTCTGCTCATCGAGTTTCATGCGACTCCGGAAGGAGGTTACGCAGGCGCCTACAGGACGTATCGTCGCCACGCCGCTTCCCTATATTGGTCGGGGATGTTCCAGCGGGTCAAGGCCTTCGTCGCAGCCTGCCTACCATGTCAGCGCGCCAAGTATGAGACGACTTTTCCTGGGGGTCTCCTCCAGCGCTCCAAGACATGGGACTGCATACTGGTGGTCGTGGACCGCCTGCCCAAGTATACCCATTTTATTCAACTCCGCCATCCGTTCGCGGCCCCCGGGGTGGTGGTCGCCTTCATCGACGGGGTGGTCCGCCTACATGGGTTCCCTCACTCCATCGTGAGCGGTCGCGACCCCCTGTTTCTGAGTGCTTTCTGGCAGGCATTATTCAAGATACAGGGTACGCAGCTTCGCATGAGCACAGCATACCACCCGCAGACGGACAAACAGTCCGAGGTCATGAATCGCTGCCTCGAGACCTACCTTTGTTGCTTCGTGTGTGACCAACTACGGGTTTGGGCCGAGTGGCTATCCTGGGTCGAATACTCTTTCAACACCTCCTTCCACTCCAGCACCGATACCACCCCGTTCGAGTCAGTCAATGGTCGACCCCCACAAGTTCTGGGCCGAACCATTCCCAGCGAATGTGCGTTCGCCACCGCGGACAGCCTACTCCGCGACCGAGACACCATGCTCCAGCAACTGCGTCGGCACCTCCAGAGCGACCAGGATAGGATGGTGGCCTCGGCCAACCGCCATCGACGCGACGTCCATGTGAAAATTCTCTTTTGTTAATTACTATCAGACACCAAGTTAAGGTTCTGACAAGCGGAAAAAATGGGAACTAGGTCGCAGGAACACTCAACCAAACTGAGCACAATAAACCAGAAACAATGAAGGAACACGAGGACTAGTATTCAAAACTCTTCTTTGCAACTTGAGGTACACATGGCGAGACATGCTTCACCAATACAATCGAAGAAGAATAACAACAAGACAAAGCAGACACCGCCCAAGCCGCCTGACTAGCAAGCCGCCCGACTTAACAAGGCTGTCCGCGCAAACCGCCAAGCCGCCAAATCGCAACTCAGCACGCGGACTACCCGTTATTCCAATGCTGACACTGTCCGCCCGAGCAAGGCCGCCTGAGCGCTGTCACTTAGCCGCTCCTAACCGCGAACACTGATGCTGACAAGCTGAACAGAAAACAGACCGGCAAGGCAAGCCGCCTAACCGCACGGTCTGACCTTATTAAAAGCAGAAACACAAGCCGAAGAGAAAAGCTGCCGCAAACCGCGACCACCTGCTGCTACCTGCCGCTGACTGTCACCGATTTAACCGCTGTGGTCTCCTCTGATCAAGTCAGAACCACACACAAGCCGCGCAACCTGCGAACACAACATAGTCAATTCTCAACCCGCACGACTAGAAAAGTCTAACCGCACAAACGACTTGCGCGTTCTCGCTTACTGTTCTCAGTATTTGATCTGAGGGAGAGGTCCTATTTATAAGCGCAAGGTGGAGTGTGGTAACCGCCCATAGTGATAGGATAACCGCCCCAACCCGGCAGCGGGTAGAAAACAAACCGTGCGGCTTAAAGACAAGCCGCACCTGTCTACCAGAAAACCAGGACTTGAAGCAGACTAAGTCCAAAGACAAGCCGGACTGGCAGACCGCCAGCCCGCTGCGGGTAGACAACCCGCGCGGTCTCAAGACAGACCGCCCGACCTCCACTTCACTTCAACATTTTCAACACTCCCCCTTGAAGTGAGAAGTGGAAGTCAACCCGAGTAAACCTCGTAACCGAGTGAATGGTCCCTTCGCTAGCGGCTTCGTGAAGATGTCAGCGACATTGTCCTCGCTCCGCACATGCTCAACTATCAGAGATCCCTCCAGCACCTTTTCACGAATAAAATGATGCTCGATCTCGATGTGCTTGGTCCGCGCGTGACAAACTGGATTATTAACCAGTTTGAGGGCACTCTCGTTGTCACCGCGTAGCAGAGTAGGATGTCGCACCTCCTTATGGATGTCTTCTACCAACCTCCTCAGCCAGATGGCTCCCTGAGCTGCCAAGGCCGAAGCCTTGTACTCCGCTTTAGTGGTAGAAACAGATACTGAATCCTGCTTCTTGCTGCACCATGATAAAGCTGCAAGGCCCGCCAAAAAGACGTATGCAGATGTCAATTTCCGATCATCCGAATCTCCCTCATAATCAGCATCCATGTAACCATGCAGGTTAAAGCATGTATCTCTCCTATAACAGAGACCCAAATCAGAGGTCGACTTCACATACTTCAGGATACTCCTGGCCGCCACCAGATGAGGTTTTCGTGGCTCCGTCATATATCGACTCACCCTGCCAACTGCATATGCAATATCCGGCCTAGTAATTGTCAAATATATCAGACTCCCAATAAGAGCTCGGAACACCAACGTATCAGAAAGAATCCGCCCCTCATCCCGCCGAAGCTTTAGACCAACCTCAAGAGGAGTCGAACTACTCTTCCCTTCCTGCATGCCGAATCTCTTAACGATTCGCTCCGCATAGCCCTTCTGGGAAATGAGCACTCCATTCTTCTGCCTCTTAACCTCGAGTCCAAGGAAGTGGTGGAGCTCACCTAGATCCTTCATCTCAAATCTGATAGCAAACTCAGCTCTTAGCCTTGCTACCTCCTCCTCTGAGTTCCCGGTGACAATCATGTCATCCACATACAACAGCACGAGGACCTGAAGCTCTCTCTTCTTCTTGATAAACAAGCTAGAATCTGTGTCTGAAGCAAAGTATCCGCAGAAATGGAGATATTCTGCGATCTTCCCATACCACGCCCTAGGCGCTTGCTTCAACCCATAGAGGGCCTTCTTCAACTTGCAGACGTGTCCCGGATGAACTTTCGATACATACTCATGTGGTTGAACCATGAAGATGTCCTTGTCAATCTCGCCGTACAAGAAGGCATTCTTTACGTCAAGTTGTCAAATCTTCCATTCTTGGCAAGCTGTCAACGCAATCACCACCCGCACCGAAGTCATCTTGGTCACTGGACTGAACGTCTCATCATAATCCTCCCCATACTGTTGTGAGAACCCTCGAGCAACAAGGCGAGCATTGTACGAGCATTGTACCGCTCGATACTACCATCCGCCTTCTTCTTCAATTTGAATACCCACTTGCAAGTTACAGGAGTTATGCCATCAACCTTGGGAACAAGATCCCAGGTTTCGTTCTTCCTGAGGGCAGCCATCTCCTCATCCATGGCATCTTCCCACTCCTTGACTCCAGTGGCTTCCTCAAATCTTGAAGGCTCTCGCTCGTCCAGAGGGCCAGCAAAGAAACATGAAACAAAGCTCACCATGTTTCCTCCTGTATAGCGAGCTGGTGGAATTATAGTCCTTTTTGACATTCTCAAGGTCGGTACTGGACTAACCACTTCCGCTGCTTCTTCAGAATCAACTCTGTTTCCAGGCGTACTTGGAGGATTGCTCCCCCTGCTTCCAGAACCTGAAGCATCTGCCCCAGAACTTGACGCAACTGGAGCCCCTGGTGATACAGGCGACTCCTCCTGAAGATCTTCTGCAGCTTCTCTTTGGCTTTCAACCTTGCTATCTAATAGTTATATACCAGAACTCCCTTGGTATGACGTCAGCTCGTCAAATACCACATCGCGAGATACTACAAATCTCCGCGTCTGGGGATCCATGCACTTCCAGCCCTTCTTTCGGTCATCATACCCAACGAACACTAGTTTCTTCGCCTTCGCGTCTAGTTTTGTTCTAAGGGCATCAGGAACATGCACATAGCAAGTTGAACCAAACACTCGTAAGTGTCCCACACCGGGCTTCTCCTTAAACATCAGCTCATGTGGAGTCTTCATGTTGATCGGACTAAGAGGCATCCGATTGATGACAGAAGCAGCGCAAGACATACCCTCCGCCCAGAAGGACTTCGGAATATTCTTGGCATGAAGCCAGCACTTCACGGTCTCCGTCAAATGACGGATCTTCCGCTCAGCAACTCCGTTCTGTTGTGGAGTATGCGCACAAGAGAGCTCTCTCCGGATGCCGTGCTTCCTGCAAAAACTAAAGAACTCTCCTGAGGTGAACTCACCTTCTCAGCTTTTTAATCCGCAGTCTAAGACGACCCTCCACAAGCTCCTTGAACTCCACAAACTTCCCGAACGCCTCTGACTTTTCTTTCATAAAATACACCCAGGTATATCTAGTGTAATCATCAATCAAAACCAGCATATACCGGTTGCCTCCAAGACTAGCAGTGTTGGTCGGGCCAAAAAGATCACCGTGAATCAACTCCAACGGCTTCTTGCACCTGCTCTGTGACTTGTCAAATGGAAGTCGATGAGACTTGTCATACTGACACCCCGCACAGACATGACCCACTCTCATGGACGATAAACTAGGCAAGCCTTTCACAAGGCCTTTTGCCGCCATAGTCTTCAGCTTCGCCATGCCAACATGTCCTAGCCTTTCATGCCAGATAGCCGCGCTATCATTTGTCCGCATCTTATCAACATAGGAACTTGTTGATAAAACAAACAAATCCTTTACCCTTCTCCCAACATGAACTATGTCAGCTTGCACCGATGACACATTCTTAAGAAACCTCACTTCTGTTGGACCAAACAGAACGTGATATCCGGCGTTTACAGCGTTAGTCACTGAGAAGAGATTTTTCTTCATACCCGGCACGTGATAAACACTTCGTAATTTGAGTGGACCCTTATCACTGCCTAAAGAAACCACCCCCTCTTGCTTGACTGCGTGAACAAAATCATCAGCGGTAATAATAGCATCATTACCTGAATAGGGTTGCGCATAAGAAAGCTTTGACCCATCTCCGGTGAGGTGAAGATCACACCCCGAGTCAACAATCCAGTCCTCCTTGTAATTGATAGAAGAAAGAACACCAACGGCCGCCGCCGTCAGATTTGTCGTAAAGGCACCCTCTCCTCCCCATTCAACTTCCTCATTCCTGGATCCAACTTCCTCCTTGCCAGCAGCATGCCCTGCCTGAAGATTCAACCGGCAATCCTTCTTAAAGTGACCAAGCTGGTTACACTTGAAGCACCGAAGTCCTTCCTTTTCTTTCCATCAGACTTAGGAGCATGGCTCCTCTCCTGCTGACCTGAAGTAGAAGAACCATCGCTTCCAGATGATTTTTTCTTCTTATCCCACTTCTTCTTCTTCCGAGAAAAGAGCACCTCATTATCTCCCCCAGAGATAGACATCCCAGCCATCTGCTTTGCCAAGCTTTCCTGCGAAGCAAGCAAATTTTCCAGTTCAAGCAACGACGGCTGATTGGCCCAGCCTTGGACAAAAGTGACAAAGGCCACATATTCTCTCCGCAATCCGCGGATAATGTGCCTCTTCAGCATTGCCTCAGAAATGGGCTCATCCGGATCCAATGCAGAAATCTCTGCACAGAGGTTCTTCATCTTCAAAAAGAAAGTAGAAACAGAAAGATCACCTTGAGTGGCCTTCGCCAACTCATTTTCCAAGAACTGTAGGCGCGCTACATTCTTCTTATTAAACAACCCGTCAAGAGAAGTCCAAATCTCAGCAGCAGATCGACATCCTATGATGTGATCAAATAGCTCCGATGAAACTGCCCGCTTGAGAGTAAACTCATCTTTCGTATTTGTTTTCTTCCAAGCTTTCACGAGCTCAGCATTCCCTTCAACCGGGACAACTGCTTGTCTCGCATCTCCTCCGACAACCTCCCAAAGATCCTCGCCAAGAAGATAGTTTTTCATACAAGACTTCCACTTCGTAAAGTTAGTCTGTGTAAGGAGCTCAATACCAAGACCTCTTGCAATTTCACCTTCCATTGCAGTACTACTGATTTACTTGTGCTCCAGAAATCCAAGCAAGATAACTGCGGCTGAATCATTGCTCAAACCTCTGTCCCTCTGATACCATGTGAAAATTCCCTTTTGTTAATTACTATCAGACACCAAGTTAAGGTTCTGACAAGCGGAAAAAATGGGAACTAGGTCGCAGGAACACTCTCAACCAAACTGAGCACAATAAACCAGAAACAATGAAGGAACACGAGGACTAGTATTCAAAACTCTTCTTTGCAACTTGAGGTACACATGGCGAGACATGCTTCACCAATACAACGAAGAAGAATAACAACAAGACAAAGCAGAAACCGCCCAAGCCGCCTGACTAGCAAGCCGCCCGACTTAACAAGGCTGTCCGCGCAAACCGCCAAGCCGCCAAACCGCAACTCAACACGTGGACTACCCATTATTCCAATGCTGACATTGTCCGCCCGAGCAAGGCCGCCTGACCGCTGTCACTTAGCCGCTCCTAACCGCGAACACTGTTGCTGACAAGCTGAACAGAAAACAGACCGGCAAGGCAAGCCGCCTAACCGCACGGTCTGACCTTATTAAAAGCAGAAACACAAGCCGAAGAGAAAAGCTGCCGCAAACCGCGACCACCTGCTGCTACCCGCCGCTGGCTGCCACCGACTTAACCGCTGCGGTCTCCTCTGATCAAGTCAGAACCACACACAGGCCGCGCAACCTGCGAACACAACAGAGTCAATTCTCAACCCGCACGACTAGAAAAGTCTAACCGCACAAACGACTTGCGAGCTCTCGCTTACTGTTCTCAGTATTTGATCTGAGGGAGAGGTCCTATTTATAGGCGCGAGGTGGAGTGTGGTAACCGCCCATAGTGATAGGATAACCGCCCCAACCCGGCAGCGGGTAGAAAATAAACCGTGCGGCTTAAAGACAAGCCGCACCGGTCTACCAGAAAACCAGGACTTGAAGCAGACTAAGTCCAAAGACAAGCCGGACTGGCAGACCGCCAGCCCGCTGCGGGTAGACAACCCGCGCGGTCTCAAGATAGACCGCCCGACCTCCACTTCACTTCAACATTTTCAACAGTCCAGTTCACCGAGTGGGACTCAATCTTCCTCAAACTCCGGCCACACCGCCAGGTGACGGCGGCCCCGCAAAATCACTCCAAGTTGGCGGCCAAGTTCTACGGCCCTTATGAGATCCTCGCTCGGGTGGGCACTCAGGCGTACCGTCTCCGCCTGCCTCCGGAGAGCCGCATCCATCTTGTATTCCATGTGTCGCAGCTCAAGCGGGTGATCGGAGATCACCCAGTCGAGAAGACGCACCCACCGCCGGCATCTAACGCCCTCCCACCAGCATTCCTTCCCCAGCGTAATACAGACATGCACACGATACATCGCTCGGAGGAGTCAGTGGAGCAGGTTTTGATAGCGTGGCAGGGTCACCCGCTTTCGAAAGCGATATGGGTAGATCGAGCATAGCTGCGCCGCCAGTTCCCAGATTTCTGCCTTGAGGACAAGACAAATCTCCCAGATGGCAGAATTGTTACGGAGGCCGACGAAGGGGACAAGGGCGAGGGGCACCCGCCGTTGTGGCGAGTGTACCGTCGTAGGGAGCGCGGCGCGCGCGCCATTCCGGCCTAGCCGGCTCATGCCGAGGAGGCATTGTATCTGTTTTCTTTTATGCACCGCTCTTGTTTTTCATTATGAGTCTGACACGTATATAAGCCGGGGGACTATTGTATTTTGCTTTTGCTTGAAGTAATTGGTGATTTTGTTTCTCTCTCCTCAATTTCTGATTTCCCCTCTCTCTCCCTCTTCCCCCTTCTTCTCCCTCCCAAATTTCTGAAAAACCTAACACTATCCAACTTCCCACTACCCCATTAATCCACTACAACCACCTTCCTAAACATGGGCCCACTATTCTTACATATACTCCCACTCCCATTTCTCCACTACCTCCAATTCCCCCGATTTCTCACCGCCACGGCGCCACCCCCACTCCTCATCCAAACCGACCCCCCCCCCCATGCAATTTCTCCCTAGCAGCCGGCAGCCCTTCGCAACCTCCCAGCCCCCTGCCCAAAAATCTCTAACTGGATTTCCAGCCCTCCGCCACATCTACCTGGCCACCCTCTCTCCCTTGTTTGCTGACATGTCCAGGACCCTCTTTCCACCCCCACCAAAACCCCATACAACATTCCAGACAGTTGTCAGCCTCCCCCAATCCCTCCACAACTTCCTGCTAATCTGCGGACACCCCAAAACAGCCACCTCAGATCATACTAGCAGTTGTTATCACAGATTCAGCCCATGACAATCCTCCCAAAAATTCCTCCGAATAATCAACCAGCCCCCAACCTCTTAATTGTGTAACTTTTTCAGTTTGGGTCTATTAGTAATCTTTTTTGTCAAGTTTTATTGAAAATATTGTATGTTCCCATTTACTTGAGATTATTGTATTACGAGCACTCTTACATTTATACAACTTCACGTGTCGCCTTATTTGTAAGCTTTATCTACATTGGCATATCTAATATTTTTTATTTATAAAAAAATTTATTGCAAGTTAAATTTGTAGGAATTGCATCTGCGTTTAAGTGATCATTCATTATCCCTCCCCCCTCATAGGACCGTCCTGCGTCACCATGCAAGCAGGAGCATGTTGATTGTAGGTACTAAACTTGGAAATGAACTGTCAGTAGATGGGGTGAGGCAAGGCCTTTGTGAGGATATCAAAGATTTGATCGGCATCGGTAACATTTCGCAAATCAATTTTGTGGAGTTAAACATTTTCCCGAATGAAGTGACAGTATGCTTCAATATGCTTGGTGCATTCATGAAAAATTAGATTCTCGGCGATATGGATTGCGGCTTGATTATCGCAGTAGAGGATGACCGGAGAGAGGGAGTCAACACCAAGATCAGTAAGAAGACTCTTCAGTTAAGTGAGTTTAGAAATGGTAGACACTATCAAACGATACTCAACCTTCGCAAAGTAGCGTGCCACCTCTGTTTGCTTCTTACTCCACGAAGTGACCAAGTACCCTCCAAAATATGTACAATAGTCACTCGTAGACCGACGATCGTCAAGGGAGCCAACATAATTCGCATCAAAATAGAAAATTAATGATAGGGAAGAGGATGGCTTATACACAAGCCCTTGTCCCGGGGTTTTGTTCAGATACCGGAGGATTCACTTGACAACTTGAAGGTGTGATGCCCAAGGAGAATGCATGAATCGGCTGACCACGCAAACAACGGGATGACCGGAGAGAGGGAGTCGACGCCAAGATCAATAAGAAGACTCTTCAGCTAAGTGAGTTCAAAAATGGTAGACACTATCAAACTATACTCAACCTTCGCAGAGGAGTGTGCCACCGTTGTTTGCTTCTTGCTCCATGAAGTGACCAGGTGCCCTCCAAAATATGTACAATAGTAAGTCGTAGAACGACGATCATCAAGGGAGCCAACATAATCCGCATCAAAATAGGAAATTAATGATATGGAAGAGGTTAGCTTATACACGAGCTCTTGTCCCAGGGTTTTGTTCAGATACCGGAGGATTCACTTGATAGCTTGAAGGTGGATGCCCGAGGAGAATGCATGAATTGGCTGACCACTCAAACAATGAATGAGATATTTGGTTTTGTGACAGTCAAATAAATAAGCTTGCCAACAAGGCTACGATAATACTCTAGCATAGAGTGAAATGGATCAGAGTCGGAGCTTGTGGTTGGCATCCATTGGTGTGTCAGCAGGCTTGCAGCTCAAGTAGTTGTTATCATGTAGAAGATCAATGCAATACTTCCGTCGAGACAAAACAAGTACATCGGGTCGCCGAGCTAGCTACCTCAATACCCAAGAAGTAGAGGCGGCTCAAATCTTTGGTTTGAAAATGTGAGGTTATGTACTTCTTGGTTATAGAGATGTCATTTATATCATCGCCCATGATGATAATATCATCAGCATACACAAGAAGTATCGTGTATGTTGGGCGACGACATGTAAATAAGGAGAAGTCCGTCGAACTCCGAGTGAATCTAAAATCCTGAACTGTCTGACTAAACTTGTCAAACCAAACTCGAGAGGACTGTTTGAGGACATAGATAGATTTATTGAGGTGGCGGACAAGAGACTCCTCCGTGGTTTCATAACCAAGAGGTTGTTGCATATAGACAGTCTCCACAAATTATCATTAAGGAACGCATTTTTGATATCAAGTTTATGCAATTGTCAATAGTGATGGATGGCCAAGAAGATCATTACCCGTAATATATTCAACTTAGCGACTGAAGAGAACGACTCTTCATAGTTGAGGTCATATTGTTGAGTAAAACTGCAAGCCACGAGACGAGCTTTGAGGCGCTCGACCGTCCAATCAGGATGATGCTTAACAATGAAGACTCATTTACATGCCACACGGATTGGTTAGGAGGAAGGAAAACAAGGTCCTACGTCTGATTAGCCCAAAGGGCAGCTATTTCATCATCCATCATGGCCCGCCAACCCGGATGCTGGAGAGCTTTCTTTACAAAAGAGGGAGTGGAAATAAAGGGTAGAGAGGCTGCAAACATGTGAAGTTCTGGAGATAAGCGGTGAAAGGTGATATAATAAGAGAGAGGAAAAGATGTGGAAAGTGTAGACAGATCAGCTGGTTGAAGAGTGTCATCAGTATGGGCAACTGTCCTAGGGCATCAGAATGAGGACGACGGCGACGAGTGTACACATTTAGAGAAGGAGGAACAGGTAGTGTCAGTAGCACAGGTGGTGGTGAGAAATCGATATGGATGTTAGGATGCGAAATAGCAAGTGGTAAATGATCAAGAGGAAATGAAGAGTAGACGGGTTGATCCTCGAGGAAGGTGATTGTTATGGGCCGAGCCGGGACTCTGGGACTAATCCCGCTCCCGCTCCACTAGCCTACCCATATTAACAGGCCCGCGAGCCTGTACACCCCAACCCCTTTCCGCACGTGTTTTCAGCGCGGCGGGTTGTTGAGGTCGGGGCTCGATCCCCAGACCTCCTTAATAAAAGCGCATAACGCTTGCTCCTATCACCAACTGAGTCGCGGCTCAGTTGATGATAGGAGCAAGAGTTAAGTGTTTTTATTAAGGAGGTCTGTGGATCGAGCCCCGGCCTCAACAACCCGTCGCGCTAAGAACACGTGCGGAAAGGGGTTGGGGTGTACAGGCCCGCGGGCCTGTTAATATGGGCATGCTAGTGGAGCGGGAGCGGGATTAGGCCCAGAGTCCCAGAGTCCCGGCCCATAACAGTGACATCAGCAGATGTTACCGTATTTCGATCGGTGGGAGAATAACACACATATCCCTTATACGTGTGAGCACCCAACAAAGATATTTAGTAGCACGTTGGGTCAGCTTGTCCAGAGAAGGGCCAAGATGATTGACAAAGCGGACACACACATAAATATGAGGAATCATAAAAAAGGGAGGTGTCGATGGAAACATGATGCAGAAAAGAGTCGCAAAATTCAGGATGGTCGAAGCCATGCAATTAATTAAATAGCATCTTGTGGTGATAACGAAGTGTCAAAAGATCTTGGGAACCTGCATTTGAAACATAAAGGAGCGGGCAACCTCAAGGAGACGGCGGTTCTTCTGCTCGGCCACACCATTTTGTTATGGTGTATAAGTATAAGACATTTGGTGGATAATACTCAACGTATTACAAGTTTCCTGAAATTCGTGACTAGTATATACGTGAGCATTATCAATCCGAAGAATTTTAATGGAGCTCAAAAATTGAGTAAGAGTTTCAACGATAAATGAGCGAAAGACACGTAGTAATTCGAAGCAATCACACGGTAAATACACTCATGTCATGCGAGAATAATCATCAATAAAAGTACGAAAGTAACGATATTAAGATAAACTAGTAATTTTATAAGAACCTCGAATGTCTGAATGAACTAAAGCAAATGGAGCAGAGCTCCTAGTACAATAAGGGGAGAAGGTAGAACGATGATGTTGTTCATAGATACAAAATCGACATGTAGTCGAAAAAAGGAAAATCAGGAAGAGCTTTTCGCAGTATAGAAAGAGGAGAATGGTCAAGACGTCGATGCAAATCAACAAAAGTGGCAGAAGATTGAGCTAAGATGGGGAGGTCCGGAGTGTAGAGCTCATTAGACAGTCATCCTCTACCAATGATATTTCGCGTCCATCGGTCATGTGCCATAAAGGAAGAAGAGAAAAATGTGATGGAGCAGTCATGATCATGAGTAAGCCGACTAAAAGAGAGAAGATTAAATTGTGAAGCAGGAAGATGAAGTACAGAACGTAGAGAAATAGATGGAGTGAGAGACACATCTCCAGATCCGTAAACCGGGGTGATTTCTCCATTGGCAACAGTGAAAAACTTGAGGCTAGCAATGTTGGTGTATCGAGAAGATTTCTGCAGAGTAATGTGATTTGTGGCCCCGGAGTCCAATATCCAGGCGGAGTTATTGGTAAAAACATGATATACCTTCATTAGAAGTAGAGGTGACGGATCCGGAGGTACGAGTAACTAGCTCTCACGCAAAAGTTGGAGTTCCTCCCGCATGGTGTCAATGTCTGAGCGGGACGTACTGGGAGCATCCACCACTAAAGAGGCGTAGTGAGGACGGTTCGGTGGTTGTTGTGGGAACTCATGTTTTTTGTAACAGGTGGCCTCAGTATGGTTTACCTGGCCACAATAGGTACATATGTGAGTGTCTTGTCCCTTGGGCCGATCTCAGCCATCGCGCCCACTGCCCCGAGACCCATTGAGACCTCCAGGATTCCCAGTACATGGATGACGAGCTTCAGCAGAGTGTTGTATTAAGGCAAGAGAGGGAGTAAGAGACATCGGTGGGCAGAGTCAACTTCAAAATCATGGAGCAAACATCTGATAAAGAGGGAATAGTGGGAGATAATAAGATGATGGCATGGACATTATATAGATGAGGTGATATTCGCGTCATCATCAGTGTTATACCAACAACTTCTTTCTGAGCTCATTGGGTAGCGAAATCCAAAGTCGGAGGCTGGTGTTGAATCCAAGCTTCGACAAGTGTCTTGTACTGCGCCACGAACAATGTCATGTCACCGTCTGAACTCAGTTCAACGGTCTTGGGGTCCATATGGAGATCGAACAAATGTTGAAGGCTAGCCTTTCGGAGTAGAGAGACTTCAAGTCATCCCCCATGGCCTTTGCAATCACGTGGTGCATGCAATATAACGCACTATCCATGGAATTCAAAATCTAGGGCTGAACTCGGCCATCATCCCGAAGTCGGTGTTCGATAAGCTCAACAAGTAGGTCGTGAGTCAGATGATGAAGAAGACCCATAGTCTAGACTACTGGGCGCATCGAGTAATTTTTCTTCACAGTGAGGGAGATAGTAGTAATTAGCAATTTGTCTCAAATTTCATAGATGGGAGTCGAAGCGAGTGTGAACGGAATGGAGAACGAGGCAGACGAAACGTTCGTTCCCATGATATCAACGAGCTCGAGGAGGAAAGAATTTGCGAGCTCAAGCTGCGGGGGCAAGCTCAAGCCTTGAGGTCGGCGAGCGCTGGAAGCAGGGAGTCAACGAGTTATGGAAGCAGAGATTAGCGAGCTATGGAAGCAAGGATCGGCGGGATCAAGCTGCGGACAAGCTAGAAGCTGGAATGGGCGAGCGCTAGAACAATGATTTGAAGAGCGTTGGAAGTTGGGCTTGACAAGCGCAGGAAAGTAAATCAGTGAGCGCTGGAACAGAGAATCGGTGAGCATTGGAATCAAATGGCTATGGAAAAGAGTCGACAAGCTCTGATATCAACGGCTCCCGGAAAGAGAGGAGCAACAAGCTCGAAGGAGGGAGTTGATAAGTTCCAGTATTGACGGGGGCGGCGAGACCACGAGTGCAGGTGCAGGCGTCAGCAAGTTCTATGGGGAGGGGGCATGCTAGTCAGGAGTCTATAAAAGGTGGGGAGGGGATAGATTATTTGGTACGATGCGGTCAGATAGAAGTTGGCAAGTTCAGAGGGTTGGCGAGTCATGGGAAAAATTGGTGAGACCTGGAAATGGGCTCAAGCCTGAAGTCCAAATGGCGGGTTGATATTGCTGGAAGCGGAGGTGAGCTCAATCGGCAAGAGCAGGAGCTTAATCGGCGAGAGTTGTACTTCAGGAGTCGTATTGCTTAAATACCATGTAGGAAAGCAAAATACGAAGCAAAATAATTTTATTACTTCATATTAAGTAGGCAAATACAAGTTCATGTACATATATATAAAAATATACATAGGTGGGAGAAATGACACTTTAACTCCAAACCATGGTGTGAGACTAATATATACAAGAGAGGGATCTCCTAATGGGCCAAGGAAGTGGGTCTTTACATTGGGCTTGTACATATATATATTTCTTTTATAGTGAGCATGTAACATACGGAATTCAATGACGGCAGGTGGGGAGTGCCTTTGAGGCAGAGAAACTCAAGGAAAGGAAGCTCATGACGAACTTTTAGGATGGCAGACTTTTAGGAGAAGGTACGGGAATGAGCTGAATCTCACATCTGAAATGGAAGGAAAGCAAATAGGCTTAAGAAATAATTTGGTCTCTCAAATATCATAGGAGTCTTTTCAGAGCAAATGTTGGAGTTATGTTAGTAGCACTACAGTAAACGTACTTTGGTTGGAGTAATTCCGGGATGAGTGACCTCCGGGGAAGTACTCATAAGTCACTTATGGAAAAGGATAAAATTGTGTTGTTCATGTTCAGCTTAGTGTGAGATGGATTGAACCAAAAAGGACTACCTCAAATATTGTGGGTTGGGTCATTACAAGTTTGTGTCTTTATCTCGGCATTGTTGTTTGGGCTTTGTTGTTACGAGCATTTTGTTTGTTCGGATGTTGGAGCCTTGTCAATTGTTTGCCCTTGCATTGCCAGTTGTTTATCGTTAGGTCTTCTGTTTGCTTGAGTTTGAGGCCTAACACTATTCTGAGAGTTGGTTCGTTATTGGGGCACGTTATGTGGTGAGGTGTTGTGTCTCGTAGTGTCATTCGAACTCGATTGGCTATTTATTGTCTTTATGTTTGGAAGAAAGTTCAGGAACTGTGACCCATGTTTCCTTTTACTCGTCCACGATTTATTTTTCATGGATTACTAATTATAGAGCTTCTTATCACATGACAGGAGCCTCTAGTTGGGTCACCTCCAAGGTCCCTTCTTCTAGTAGTGAGAGACTTGTCAAAGGCCTTTTGACCACTATTTCTAATAAAAACATTGTAAGAGTGTCCCCCAATTTGTCAATTAAGTGTGTGATAATTGTTCCTTTAATTCCCAACAATTTGTTAGTCACACTATGTGATAATTGTTTCTTTATTTCCCAATAATTTGTTAGTCACACTAAATAGAGGTTAAAGACTCTTTGATCTCAATTTCTAATAAAAGCACTGCAAGAGTTTCCGTCATCTTGTCACTCAAGTATGTGATAATTGTTTCTTTACTTCCCAACAATTTGTTAGTCGCACTAAACAAAGGAATTGTTTTACCCTTTTTAGTACTTATTGTTCCTTTCATGATTTGGTGAGCAAGAAAAAAATTGGTGAGTGGAAAACGGGTCTGAAGTGTGATATTTTAGATGGTGGATGCTGGCTGAAGCAAAAGATGTCACTGATTAGGAAGCTAATCTCAGAACACAAGGTGTGGTCACCAGCACAACAACTTTACAAGAAGAGGTCTTCAACCTGGACACCAGCACTACAAGAAGAGGTCTTCAATCTGGACGCAAAGAAAATGCAAGACATCGATGTTGGCGGCAGGAGGCTTGAATAAAGCCTTGACCTCAATACAGGCAACGAAAGGAGAGCTCGACGAGCACAGATGACAGTAGGCAATTATAAAGCACTGCCTAGAGCAACGACTGGATTGTTCAAATACCCTGCAGAGAAGTTTGAAATTGGAAGAAATTCATAATATGGCCTTGTAAATGGCCCTAATTATATATTGTGGGAATCTTATTAATAAGTCATACAACATATAGGACTAAAATGTAAATATTACAATAAATAGATACAAATACTTTCTATATGACTCATGATTTAAGTGTTTGTTGGAATTATCAGTATGAAGAACTTTAATAGGCATGTAGAACTTGGTACAAATTTCAACAGTAAATGAGCAAAAATAAGCATGACAACAAAGCAACAAATAAGAAAACGCAGTAGTGTAAACCTAAAGTGAATGTCGTTAAGAAGGGCAGCACGGGGCACAAAGCATCCCCGCACAACGAGGGTCAGGGGAAGGGACCCACCACAAGGGTGAAATGTAGGCAAACCTTACCCTGCATTTTTGCAAGAGGCTACTACTTCCAGGACTCGAACCCGTGACCTCAAGGCCACACGGCAAGACCTTAACCAGTGCATTGTAAACCTAAAGTGAATGTCGATAAAGTAACAAAATATAGAAAACCAAATAAATATGTATTCATAAGGACCACGAACATTATAATACACTAAAGAAAAAGGAGCATCACACCTAGACGGATGAGATAGAAAGTTATCCATAGTGCTTCTCATAGATACATGAGTCACAACAAAAATAAAAAAGTGAAAATCAGGGATAACCCATTAAGAATCGGAAAGGGGCAACTAAAACAACAATGCTAGTTAACATTGGATATGGAGGAAGAACAAGAGGTAAAATGTCTATAACGTGGAGCCCGTTCTCAGTAAATCTCTACCAATGATACTTAACATCTAAAAATCTTGGATCAATAAATAAGAATAAGAAAAGGTTACTAATTATGATCTTGTGTAAAACTACTAATTGATAGTAAATTAAAATGAGAACGAGAAACATGAAGGAGAAAGTGAAGTTGAATAGGAGTGAGACATTATTCTCGATACGGACACAACGGTGTTGCCATCATTAGCCTAATAATACACCTTGGTGAAGTATATTTGTTCTTGTTGAAATAGCTCATAAGCTTTGGCCCATTTAGTGGCCCATTTTGATTCTCTTATATTTAGTCCCACATTGTGTATAGATTTTTCCTCTCTCTTCTCTCTCCTATAAATATGTACTCTCCTTTGTATACAAGTGATAAAAAATACAAAATACGCATTGCGTTTTTCTACATGGTATCAGAGCGAACGATTTCTCCTCTATTCGAACCGCTCGCCTAATTTTGACCGCAGATCGTGCGGTCTCCTTTTTTTTTCGCGATCGCTGCCCGCTCCCCTGCGTGGTTCCGCACCCCCCCCCCCCCCTCCCGCTACTCTGCTCTTCGTCGCCCTTTATAGACCTCGCAGCTTGTGGGACCCTCCACTGCTGAGCTCGTAGCCCGCACCGTCCAAGATCGCAGTCCGTCTCCCTGATCTGCAGAGCTCTCCGGCCTCCTTTCCAGACGACGCAGCCTCCTCTCCGCTCGCTCCGGCCTCATCTCCAGACGCAGACCGCCAGTCGCGATCTCTCTCGCAGCTCGCAGATCGCTCTCACAGCCCGCGATCACTCCCGCAGAAATCAAGCCCGCATCGATCTCTTGATCCCTGCGGCTTCTCTTCATCAATCTCTCAATAGCTCGCAGCTCGCAGTCGACCTCCAACAGCTCGCAGCTCGCATCTCTCAACAGCTCGCAGCCCGCATCGATCACTCAACAGCTCGCATCGATCTCGCAGCGCGCATCGATCTCTCAACAGCTCGCATCTCTCAACAGCTCGCAGCTCGCCACTGTTCGCAGGCGACCTCCCAGATTGCCCGCCTCCCTCTCGCAGCTCGCCAGTCCGCCTCCTGCGGTCTCTCCATTCAGCACGCCGCCCAACTGTCCCTGATCAGCTGCTCGCCCGGCCTCTTTCTGTCGGTCTCCTCCTAGCAGCCCGCCGTCCTAATCCCTTCAATAATGGGATCCTCCGTTGACTCAACCGCGGTGCCTGTCTCGCCTCAGCCTGCCAACCTGGGTCAGCCCCCAGAACTCCGTGATGAGCTGCGCATTACTACTCTATCCCTCTCCGGGAAGAAAAACTTCATTCCTTGGGGTCACTCAATCCGTCGGGTCCTCCAGGCCAAGGGTCTTCTCGCTCATCTTACCGATGATCCTCCAGCCCCTACTCCTCCTGAGTGGCTCAAGACTGATGGTCGGGTCCAGACCTGGATCCTTAACTCTTTGGAGGGCGAACCATATGAAATGGTCATGTACCTGCCCACGGCCAAAGGGATGTGGGACGAGCTCCACTCCTTATACTCTGGCAAGGACAGCCTTCAGAGTCTCTTCGACATTATCTCTGATCTTCAGGCTCTGGACACCAGTGGACCAAACATTACCTCTGTTGTTGCTCGGGTCAAGTCTCTCTCCGAAGCATGGCTTCAACACCAGCCACCCACCTCTGATCTTGCCACTCAGCGAGCGCAAAGGGAGGCCGTCTGCATTGCTCTGATCATGGCCCGTGTTCCTCCACATCTTCTGAGTATTCGGGCACAAGTCTTGGCCTCGACTCCCACTCCCTCCTTATCGGCTGTCTGCTCCATGCTACTCAGAGTATCACAACCTCCAGAGGCCCCTGCTCCTCCCTCACCGGCTCTTCTACAAAATATCCCTGCTCCTTCACTTCCTCCTCCTAGCCGAGGAGGTCGGTCGGCCTACCGTGGAAGGGGCCGTGGTGGACGAGGACGGCCGAAATGCTCGTTCTGTGGTCGCGATGGACATTATGAGTCCACCTGCTTTCGGAAGACTGGCAACCCTCCTCCTCCTCCACGACCGACTGCTGCAGTCGTTGAAGATAGCTCCTCGGCCTCTCGTGCCGACCTTGAGGCTCTCTGCCTACAGTTCCAGCACCTCCAAGGGATGATGACTCCACCTGCCTCGGTCGCCTCCATCTCCAGCCCAGGTATCGTTTGTCTCTCCACTAGTCCCAGATGGATAGTGGATTCAGGTGCCACTCATCATATCACCTCTCTTCAACCGCCAGGGTATTCGGGGGCTCCTCATCCGAAATGTATCACTGTGGCCAATGGAGCAACTGTCTCTGTGTCCGGCTCAGCTGACCTATCTCTCAGCCCATCCATTTCTCTCCGCTCGGCACTCCATGTTCCGGGCTCCTCATTTAACTTACTCTCTGTTAGCCGCCTCACTACTGATTTGGATTGCTCTGTCACTTTTTCACGCTCTTCTTTTCTGATACAGGATCGACGGACGGGGACTACCATTGGTAAAGGACAACTGCGCAACGGGCTCTACCTTCTCGACGACTCTCCCACCATCCTCGCTTCTGTCTCTTCTGCTGACTGGCATCAGCGTCTCGGCCATGCTCCCCTTCCCATCCTCCAGAAGGCACTACCCGATGTATCTTTTCCTGCATTTCAATGTGAATCATGTATTTTCGGCAAACAACCGCGTTCATCTTTTTCTGCAAATTGTACTCGGAGCTCGGCTCCTTTTGATCTTATCCATTCAGATATCTGGGGACCCTATAAAATTTGTAGTATCTCTGGATTCCGTTATTTCATTACCTTTATTGATGATTACTCCCGAACAACTTGGTTATACTTACTTCGCGAACGCTCAGAATTACCTCGTGTGTTTAAAGCATTTCTCCGTGAAACCCGCACTCAATTCTCTACCACCGTCAAAACGCTACGCACCGATAATGCTCGCGAATACACCGGCAATGAGTTTTCGAGCCTATGCTCTGAATTCGGGATTATTCATCAAACCTCATGTGCCTACACCCCTCAACAAAACGGGGTGGCCGAACGAAAGAACCGACATCTCCTTGATATGGCCCGCTCGATCATGATTCACATGAACATTCCGAAGATCTATTGGAACTTTGCGATCTCTACCGTCTGCTTCATTATAAACCGCCTTCCCTCCTCTGTCCTCAACAATGTCAGTCCGTTCAGTCTTCTCTTTCCCTCTACTCCTGCCTTCCCGCTCACACCTCGAATCTTCGGGTGTACGTGTTACGTTCACTCCATGGGACCATCTACGGACAAACTCGATCCCAGAGCAACTAAGCAAATGTTTGTTGGCTACTCCCATACTCATAAGGGCTACGTTTGTTATTCCCCTCTCACTCGAAAAATTTCGGTATCCGCTGACGTCACCTTCCGGGAAGACCTGCCATTCTTTCCCGCTCCAACAACACCTTCTACATCACCTAATCTCCCACGACCTGTCATGCGACCCATCCTCCCGGTTAACACACCTCCTCCAACACCTCTCCCTGAACTACTCCCTACTCCGCCTCCCGGCCGGCCACCCATTATCCAGGTCTATTCCCGTCGCAACTCCCGCCCCGTTGCCCCTGCGCAGTCGTCCTCATCCTCTGGTGCTCCAAGTCCTGCTGATCCGGTAACAGAATCCACCGCTCATCCAATGGCGAGCTACGTATCACTGCATCGTCTCTCTCCTCCCCTTCATACTCTGGCTACTTCTTTATCGTCGGTTGCAGTTCCAAACTCTGTGCAGGAGGCTCTTCAACATCTTGGCTGGCATGCCGCCATGGAGGAAGAAATGGCCGCTTTGTGGGCAAACCAGACCTGACAACTGGTGGATCTTCCCCCTGATCAGAAAATTGTTGGTTGCAAATGGGTCTTTGTCATCAAGCACGCTGCGGATGGGACCATTGACCGTTTAAAAGCTCGCCTGGTGGCTCGCGGCTACACCCAGCAACACGGTTTGGACTACGACGAAACTTTCTCTCCCGTCGCCAAACTGAACACCGTACGGGTTCTTCTCTCCGTCGTTGTACACCGCCAATGGCCCTTACATCAACTAGATATTAAGAACGCCTTCTTAAACGGCGATCTTACTGAAACGGTGTACATGCAGCAGCCGCCCGGGTTTGAGACCACGGGGGAGTCTCGGACCCCGAAAGTCTGTCATCTTTTGCGGTCTCTCTATGGTCTCAAACAGTCTCCTCGAGCATGGTTCGACAAGCTCAGCAAGGTCCTTCGTGAAGCAGGATTTACTCGGAGCTCGGCTGACTTCTCCCTGTTTACTCGCCACCAGGCAACAGGCACTGTTCTCCTTCTAGTCTATGTTGATGATATCATTATCACAGGCAACGACTCAAAAGGAATTCAGGCAATCAAGCAACAACTCAGCTCCGTGTTCCAAACAAAAGATCTGGGGAATCTTCATTACTTCCTGGGCCTGGAGGTAGCCAGACGACCAGATGGACTTGTTCTATCTCAGAGAAAGTATTGTCTCGATCTTCTTCATGATGCAGGCTACTCCGGCTGCAAACCCATCAACACTCCAATGGACGCAAACCACAAGATTTGTGCTCAGTCCTCTGACTCTGATCTCTTACTCCAGAACCCGGAGTACTATCGCCGTCTGGTAGGAAAATTGATCTATCTGACTGTTACAAGACCAGATATCTCCTTCGCTGTCGGTATTGTCAGCCGTTACATGCACGCCCCTCGTTCCTCTCACCTTCAGGCTGTGGAACGAATTCTCCGATATCTGAAAGCTGCTCCTGGTCAAGGCTTGGTATACAAGACCTCATCCTCAACTCCAACACTGGTGGCATACTCGGATGCTGACTATGCCGGATCTCTGGATGATCGTCGGTCAACCAGTGGCTTCTGTACGTACTTCGGAGGACATTTGATCACCTGGCGTAGCAAGAAACAAGCAGTGGTTGCGCGCTCTTCAGCAGAAGCAGAATACAGGGCAATGGCATCTGTGGTCTCTGAACTTACCTGGCTTGAAAGTCTTCTCACGGATCTTGGGGTAAAACTTCTCGCTCCTGCTCTTCTACTCTGCGACAGTCAGGCTGCTATACATATTGCCAAGAACCCGGTTTTCCACGAAAGAACCAAGCATATCGAGGTCGACTGCCACTTTATCCGGGAGAAAGTTCAAATGAAGAAAATCGAGCTAAAACACGTCCCTGGTACTGAACAAGTTGCGGATGTCCTCACAAAGGCACTGTCCAGTACCCTCTTCTATCAATGCTTATCCAAGCTTGGTGCATACGATCTGTACGCTCCAGCTTGCGGGGGAGTGTTGAAATAGCCCATAAGCTTTGGCCCATTTAGTGGCCCATTTTGATTCTCTTATATTTAGTCCCACATTGTGTATAGATTTTTCCCCTCTCTTCTCTCTCCTATAAATATGTACTCTCCTTTGTATACAAGTGATAAAAAATACAAAATACGCATTGCGTTTTTCTACAGTTCTAATGCGAGGGCTCCTGAGATATCATATAAACTATAACGCCAGAATCTATAATTCAAAATGCACAATTAGATAAGAATGATACACCAGAACATTGAGAACGGGCTTGATTAATTCGGGTCGGCTCTGGCAGTACTTGGATCAAGTATGGACCCAAATTGTTCCTGAATTTTGAGTTTGGTACATGGGACTCAACCCGAGAACCAAATTCAACACCCAATTTGTAGTGAAATTGTAGAAGTGTGTACTTTTACTATAGAAGTTTGATTTTGACCCTTCTGATTCAAACAATGATTCACAATTAAAGCCAACTTGATAAACCTTGCGGCGCATCCAAGTCTTTGTTGTTTTATTTTATGCTTTCTCCACATATCAGTTATTGTATTTGTTCGCGTCTTGTCATCGTATTGCATTTTGTTTGTTCATGTTTATCGTATAATTTTTCATTTCCGGCTTATTGGCTCGACCAACCAATAAGACCTTAAATAAACAGGTCGTCAATGCAGAAGAGGGAGGTATGCAAGCAGATTAAGTATATAATAATTGCATGAATATTAAATTTAAAAAATTCAATTAATTATTATTTAATGTTGGAATGGTTAATATTCTGATATTAAACTTATTATTAACTTTATTGGGGGTGGAGCTCAAAAGCCTAAGGCTTCGTTTGGCGGGACGGATCCGCGTCGGTCGCGCAGACGAAACCGCCCCACCGCGATTTCCACCTGTTTTGCGGGTTTGCTGTCGGGCGGTAGGGCTCCGCCCCGCCGCAGGAAATCGCAGGATTTCCACGGAAATCATCCGCGCCGCAGGAACCGCGGTTGCGGTTTCCGCCCCGCAGGAACCGCGGTTGCGGTCCCGCGGCGCGGATGATTTCCGCGGAAATCCAACTGCCGCAGCGAGGATGATTTCCGCGGAAATCCCACCGCCGCGTCAAACGAGGCCTAAAGCTCTTTGATTTCCCCTAGTGACCCTTTGATTCTCCACTTATATGATTTTCTCCTATTTAAAACCTACCCGAACCCACTCATTCAGCAGGCTAGAGTAAAGAGCCGAACGAGACTTTTATTGTCTTCGCTCGATTCCTCTCTAATGCGCCATCCATTATCCCCTCATTGGAAACCGTCGAGCCCGATCCTTTCCGCAGAAGCCTCACCCGATTCAACAGTTCCCTCCAGTAGTCGAAGTCTCGTCTAAACCCATCGCACTTTTCTGAGGACTGGTTGACCACCGGAGACTGTTTCTAAGTCCTCCTCCGGAAATTGTTTCCATGTCCTCCTCCAGAGACTATTTCCAGGTCCTCCTCCAACGATTTCTACAGAGACGTGGCGCTGAGTTCGCGCCACCCTGTTCTGCTCGAGTCTCCCTCTCCATTTCTGAACCCTAAAATCATCCAGTGGCTTCAATCCTTCTATCCATTCAGAATCAGCCTGCAATTTCTTCCACCGAGCCTCCAACTCCCCCTCCCTCTACAACTACTCGATTCACTTTCTCACCACTATGCCTACCGCATACGCTTCCTGAGCCACATCCTGTACACTGTGTTGTCTGAGCCCACATCAGCTATTTCCCCATTCTGGTCGAAACTTGCATCCCCAAATCACACCTTTTAGCTCCGAGAAATCATTGTAGGTAACAATTTTGGCTCACTCTTGGTTAACTAAAAATCATGTAGTTGATTTTAAGTGATCAAATATGAAATTGCTTGTGTCCGTTCGTTTTACGTTGTCGTTATTTCTCACACCTAATTGTTCTCTTGCAACTTATCATTGTGAAGCTCTTACGACTACGGGTGTGCATAAAAAACTGAAACAATCGAACCGGGCCGAACCGATCGAACCGAACCGATTTTTGGCCTGAATCGATTTTTGGCCCAAACCGATCAGTCCGATTCAGTTTCGGTTTGGGGGGTCCTCATAGATCCAATTAGGGGGCCGATATAGACATATAACAGGGTCACGCCAAAAGTCGGATCTAGTAGGGTCCCAGTAGTATTAGTGGCCAGATATGGACAAAGATAGAGCCTCATCAAGAACATGGGCTATAGAAGTCTCGATAAATCTCATCGATGGCCTGATAAAATATGAGTGTCCTCATCAACTATAAGTAGTAGACAAATGAGGATTGGCGGTAGCAGAGAAAGTGAAACAAAGAAGACAGACGCAAGGGAAATCTAGAAGAATATTAAGTCTCAAAAGCAGTAACAAAGAATGATGTTGGCTATTAAGGCATTATGAGTAACAGAAGCCAGACGAAGGTGATGGAAACGACAACAAGAATTATAGGAAACCTCAACATTAACACAGGAAGCAGAGGTAGAAAAGCTCGACTTAAACTCAGACAAGAGCGTGGAAGGCAATCGACGATGGAGCACATGCTAGGACAAGAATCAGATGTGCTATACCGTGCAGAGAAATTGGAGGATAGATTGAATGATATTAAACAATGTCAAATAGGCTTATTTATACAAAAAGAGACCCACATGTATTATATACATAATAGGGGAGATAAAAAGAAATTAAAAACACAATAAAATACATAAAAAAATCTGTATACATAGAAAAGTATAAACTAGACCAATGTAGTTACATCATCAAGGTATAGGTAGAGACCGTAGAGTACAGAGCCATGGTCTTACCTATATATATATGTTGCCCAAATCTACTTTGGGAAAATGGGATTTCAGGTGCAATAAATGATGCCTCTCTACCGTGACAATCAAGTAGATATTCAAATAACTTCAAATCTCATCTTTCATGGGAGGAGCAAATGCATAATAATATACTATCATTTTATCAGAGAGAATGTTCAGACCAAAGACTAGCACCCCCTTGGTTTCATCAAATATTCAATTGACAGATATGTTCACCAAGGTTACTTTTCGCAAAAGCCTTCATAGAAGTTTTTTACACATTGGGATCATAGATGCTTATGATATTTGCTTGCAGGTGTGTTGAAATAAAAGCAAAAAGAAACGGCCACCCGATAAGCTTGACATGAGGTGATTGAATCCTCAATCATATGTGCTTACAGGATCCAACAGATTAGGTTGAATAATATCATATGTTGCTTGATTTCCTCGATGTCTTCCATGCCGGTTGAGAAGTTCTTGGTTGAAGGTGCAGGACTTCTCTCCTCTACAATAGATATTATTTTAGATTTTAACTTCTACGATTCCTACATAAATATGATGTTTTGGTCTTCTACAATCAAAACAAATTTCCTCATTTTAAAATTTTCTGTGCATATAGAAGTGCATACAGTAGAAATCAAGAGGAGGAAATATTTGATAGATCTATTCATCCACATAGGGGGAAATATATAGGACTTACAATGACACTTAATACTAGACTCAAGATGTGGGACTAAACCCACTCATACATAAATATATTAAAACTACTAAACTCAACTCTCCCCCTCAAGCTGAAGGGGAAACCTTCAGCTTGGATATCATAAAAGAGATAGTAAAAATGGTAGGCAAAGGTGGGACAAGACGGGTGACCGGGGATACTCCCACACACGGTACACCCACAAGAAAGAAACCACACACACGAATCTACGTGACCGCGGGGATAACACCACACTCACGAATCAACGAGACTGCGGGGATAACACCACACACGAATCAACGAGACTGCGGGGATAACACCTCTCGCACAGATCTACGTGACCGCGGGGATAAGAGAGAAAAGGGAAAAAACAACCACCAAAGACCATACCACCTACCAATCACAAGGAAAAACTTGGAGAGACACAAACAACGCACGACATAAGCCTAGAGGCCGTGTGGGACTGAGGCGAACAACGGGAAAGATCATCCGAGTCTCCTTCATCCCAACACTCCCCCTCACGTGAAAGGCACGTGCATATAGGCATAACACGACGATATGAAACGACTACTAACAACAGAAAAATAAAAGACCACATAAAATGACCGATAAACAAACACAACTTCAGCAACGGCAAGAGAGTAGCACCAAGGAAATGGTAACAGCGGCTGGAAGCATCAGATCTCCAGTGGAGAGAGCAGATCTGAACAGTAACGTCGATGGAAGCAGCAACAACTCCTTCTGGCGATGAGGAAGGCAGAAGATCCAGCGGTCGAGGAAGGCAAAAGCAGATCCAGGCAGATCCAGCCGCGCATGCCGGAGAAGAAGAAGCCGCAGCAGCAGGAGGCGGCGGGAGAAGCAGTAGCAGTCGTCGACGATGGCAGAAGAGAACGACGGGATCGTCGACGTCGATGGAAGAGGGCAGCATCGTCGATGGAAGACGGGATCGGCATCGTCGATGGAAGATGAAGCAGCCGTGTCGTTGATGAAGATGGCTCGTGCCGTCGATGGAAGATGAAGCAGCTGTCGATGAAGATGAAGCAGGGATCGTCGATCGGCATCGATGTAGAAGCAGCCGTCGGGAAGCAGCAGCGGAGCGATCGACACCATCGTCGAAGGAAGCGGGGAACGGGAAAGGAGCCACTCCCGTCGATGGAATCAGACGGTGATTCCGTCGACGGGAGCGGGAAGGGAGCGACACCTTTGTGAGCCCTAGCAGCGGCGCAGAACTGGGACAGGGCAGAAGCAGAGACCCGCAGAGATAAAGCCAAACCCTATTAGCTCTGATACCAAGTAGAAATCAAGAGGAGGAAATATTTGATAGATCTATTCATCCACATAGGGGGAAATATATAGGACTTACAATGACACTTAATACTAGACTCAAGATGTGGGACTAAACCCACTCATACATAAATATATTAAAACTACTAAACTCAACTCATACAAATTCAAATTGTAGTGCATAAAATTAATAGAAATTCCACCAAATTAAATTGCAACTAATAAGTTTCACCAATACCTCAAAAGGATGGTAGAGTAGACTACTTGAGAATAGGAAAAAAAGGTTAATAGACCTTGTGAAAGTACAATGTACATGTGACATTGAGATGAGGTTGCAACTGTATATATTGCACTTCACCAATCTCCATTAGCGTCAGGACTGTCAACAAAACCTGCAAACCACATAAAATCTCGTGTTATATCCATGAAACAAAGATGATAAAGCTAAAACACTTTAACTTCATAGGTTATCATCAAAGTCAGCAACATAGGAAACTCGGCACTGAAAGAAGGCTGCTGCCATTGCTTCAGCCTGCATCGCTTAAAACAACTTGGTGAATTAGCAGTTGTTACATTAAACGCTCTTGAAATATTTTCAATATTTTGTGAAAAAACAGAAGATGGTTTAGCCTGTTAAGGAGCTAAAATCATTAGTGGCATTTTCTCTTCTTTAATTTCCCCTTGAACCATCATTGTTCATTTGAATAACTTTGTCATAGCTTGTCTAATTTGTATTATCCAGTAGTTGGGCCATCAGACATTTATAAGATTTTTAGGGATTAAATGTTACACATATGTAGTGGTGTTATTATGGTGTCGGTCACAAACAAAGTAATTGCTACAATTATTACAAAGATTGCACGTTACTTTCCAAGCGTGTTGCCAATAGTCATGAAGCTATTGAAGAGATGCACATACAATTTTGACCTCTTGCATGCTTACTACAAGAATAAAAAATTGATGATTCAGAATTCTTTAATACAAAGAAGTTGAAATTTTTTAGAATTTGAAATATAAAATTGTATTGTTTCAATTTAAACTCAAATATTACATTTTCCTTCTATATATACATAAAATATGGTGATCACCAAACTCTACAATAGGTGTGAGACTAAATAAGAGGAAAAATCTACAATGAGCTCTCTCAGGGGCTTTTATAATAGGGTTTTAACACTCCACTTCAAACCGGAGCATTCACGAATTGGTATATATATCAGAAAAGGAAGAAAAAATATATTTGTGGAATATGTTGGCAATTCTTTGTCTGATGTTACAGACATAGCATTTACATCTTTTGATTTCCTCCTTGAACTAACAATCCACTTCTATATGCTTTGTCCTTTTAGATATATATGTGACATCATTATTATCACAAAACATCGATAGAGGGTGGTAGTTGTAAGTTTCACAAAATTCCTTTAGCAATGTCTTCAACAACTTTAGCTCGCAATAAATCTGAGTCATGTTTATGTACTCAGTTTCAGCACGTGACATGAACACCATCACTTGTTTCTTGTTTCTCCAGTTGACGAGATTTCCTCCAATATAGATGCAATATCCTAAAGTGAATTTTTTGTTTCCCGTGTCATTGCATAGCTAGTGTTTGAATAAACTTCAATATGCAAGTGACGTAAAATTTGTGAGCTATTTTTGGAAGACGTTATGGCACAAGACAAGTACGACTCTGCAAGTTCTCTTCTGCGTACCACCCTTAGACTGATGCAAAGACTGAGGTAGTTAATATCCCTCTCATTTTAGTTAATAACAAAACACTCCATCATGACTTTAAAGGATAAGTCTCCTTAAAATAATGATATTTCTTAATTGATGAAAATTCAGAAGTTCAATTAAATTGTGTGATTGCATGTTTATTTTATTTACTTCTTAATTTTGTGTGACACAAAAAAGAACTTTTCAATTTTTTTAGGCAGCGAATGAATACTAAAATAAATAAATTAAGTAAATTAAATTAACTTAGTGTACGTAAAATAAAATAGAACAAAATTTAAGTAAAAAATTTATAAAATAAAAGTGTTTTCGCACTTGAGGAATCTATTCGGCATCTGATCATATTGTCGTCGCTGAACATTGTGCACAGGTAAAACTATGATGGCTAGAGTAATTTCAGCGAATATCGTATGGGGACCCCATACCCATTCCGCTATAAAATTGTGTTTGGATGAATTTGACTGAGCCTATACTAAATTGGTATTATAATGATGGGGATCGACGATGCGGACCCGCGGTGGAGCAGAAGCTTTGGGCCCGTTCGAGGCCGATTGTCTATCTGCCATATTTGGCATCTCTGGATCGACAATCCGACTCTGCGGATGCGTCCCGATTTTTGTTTACTCGCATTTTCATGTATTACATTGTATTTTTTTGTTATTATTTTGTGAGATCAGACACTTTACATTAACGATCAATCATAGTCGTTGATGTAAGAGTGTCGAATGATAGTTTTATGATAAATAGATAGTAAGGGGGTAGCCATCAGGCTATTGCTGATTTTGGAGAAGAAGATTTCCCGGAATCCGGTGATCCACTCATGGTGACGACCCTGTGAGGCCATAGGTGATGACTCCAGGTAAACTGTGTATCCTTTGTTTCATCCCATCCACCACCGCCCAATCTCCTTCCCAAAACATCCATCATAAATCTCTACGGTTTCCCCCACCGAAACCCCAACTCCACGTGTAAATTCCCTCCCCAATTTTCTCCCAGAAAAGTCTCGTTACTGCCTCCCAGAACCTCCTAGCAGTCCACCTACATCTTCCTCACGGTATTCCTGGTGTAAAACCCTCCAATGAACCGTCCCAGCAACCCGTTTGAACATCCCCCTTCATCGTCTACTCCATCCAAGACCCCCACCGAACTAGCAAACCCCCCACCATGAAACCCACGCCAAATCCTAAACTCCCAGCCACAAAAACCCGCATCCCTCCCCCACGTCAGCTACCCTCCCAACTCCCCTAAGACAGCTACCGTCAGCCCTAACACCCTCCTATCTGTCATGATTCTATCCCATCTGCAAGAAATCCCCTGCCATTCAACCAACAGTCTTTCCACTACGTCCAGACTCCATCCCAGTGCCCTACCAGCCACTACATCCCATTCCCGCCTTCATCCAAACCACCGGGCAGCAGCTACTCCAAGTCGGACCACCGGATCTCTCGCCCTACGGCAGCCCATTGCTATGTGAGTGTTGTATTGTTGTATTCCATATTATTATATGGTTTTGCAATTTTATACTTAATTGGATTTCTTGTTTAGTAGTTGTTTGCTCAGGAATATTATTGTGATTTACACAATCTATTCGATATCGCGCTCTTGCTCGCAGGGGCGGATCCAAGGGGGGCCGAGGGACACTGGCACCACCATTATTTTTCAAAATTGTTAGTGGATTTGGATTTCTCTCATCGAGACAATGAATTTTGACTACTTATATGTCAAAAATGGTGGCCAGATGAGGGAGAAACAGCTCTGATAAGATGGAAGCGTTCTCACGTCACGTAACTAGTTTGTTTTGGGACAAATATTTGGCTATTCGAGGACAAAAGTTGGCTATTCGCAGACCAAATTTGGCTATTCGCAGACCAAGTTCAGCTATGCGCACCCCCAAAATTAATTTCCAACATGTGACCCACGACCCTCCTACTCACCCCGCTAGCATTTGTATTTAGAAATTTTTTGTGCACCCCCATTTATAATTTTCTGGATCCGCCACTGCTTGCTCGAGCCCTCCACGTGGAGGAAAGTCGAAGTTTGCTTCGTCTAAAAGAATACTTTTACTTTGCTTAATTATTTGCTTGCGATTTAATTATTTATTGTTTAGTTTGACTTCTTCGTCGGGACTTGCATGGGTGTTACATATAGTGTTCAAGGGTAATAGAATTATCCTTCCTGCACTACACCTAGGGTTGCATCATAGTCGTGTGTAGTTTTCCCTACATCAGTTGGTTTTCTTATTCATTGGATTGTATGCATGCTTTCACACCATTCTACGGTTGGTAGTAGCTTCATTTGCGCTTGTTATGTGCTCGCTTGCATTGCATATAGGGTTAAGGCATCGTAAGTTCCTCATCTATAGATTTGTCCCGCATCAAATAAAGCATTGAGCCGGTTTAAAGTATCAATATTTAAAGTTACATGAAAATATTTTTGATGCGGAACGGCGACACAGACCTGCGATGGAGGACGAGTTTTGGGCCCATTCGGGGCCGATTGGACACCTGCCATATATGGCAGGTGTCCAATCGAATTGACGATCTGACTCCGTGAATGCGTTCGGATCGATGTTTTGATATTTTCCATGTATTTGTTTTATTTTGTGTTATATTTTGTGAGATCGAACAACCATCGTGTACGACCAATCATAGCAATCCAAGATGGTTGCCCTAAGTCATTTTATTATAAATAAGAGGGTAGGGGAGTCTGTCATAGCTATTGCTGAATTTTGGAGAGTTCCTCTTCCAGAATTCCGATGATTCTCTCGCGGTGATGACTTTGTAAGGCTCTAGGTGACGACTCCTACGTAATCTCTTGCATCAATTATTTTCTCCCCTCCACCACCACCCAATCCCCTCCCCATAACCTCCACCGAAAGCCATACCCAGCCCTTTGAAACTCTCATATTTTCTCCCAGGAAAGCCTTTCCAAAAAAATCAAAAAAGATTTTTGTTGCAAGATTCCCAACTTCGTGCGCCATCGTGAGGATCATCGGCTCACCAGGCTCAAAGGCTTGGCCTTTTTTGCGCCTTTGGATCATAAAAGGCGCGTCTTGGTGCAATTTCTATTGCAAACCTTTTTATCCAAAAGAAAGAAAGAAATAATATAAGAACTCAATAATTTTTGCATGATTTAGTGTTTGTGAAACATAATCGAGTGTTAAGATTTAGATATGATGCAAGTGACCACATTGATTTTATTTTTTAAGAGATATAAATGATAGTACTGAATAATGAGTAGAATAGATGAAGAATCTGATCAAGAAGATGAACTGATGTTTGATGCTTATTATTTAAAATGAAAGCGGTTGCGCTTTGCCTTCGTCAGGCGCGCGCCTGCGCCTTGAGTCTAGGCTCCAAGACCCCTTTTGCACCTTGGTGCACCTTGCGCCTTTATAACTAAGGCAGCAGCCCATTTCCCCCTTGCAAGATCCCCAAGCAGCAGCCCACTTTCCCGTTGCAAGATCCCCAAGCAGCAGCACACTTTCCCCTTGTAAGATCCCCATGAAGCAGCCCACTTCCCCCTTGCAAGATTCCCAACCAGCAGCACACTTCCCCCTTGCAAAATACCCTTCCAACGGTCCCATACTCCCTCCCTGAGACCCAGGCTGCAGCAACCCAGATTTCTGCTTCAGGATTTAACCTCCCCTCATCCAGCTCTCTGATTTCAGTCCACCCTAATTCAGTCCAGCACCCCAAACCTGCAGCCCCACTTCCTTCCTTAGTTTCCGCCCTCCATATAAACCATAACCACCATTCCGACGCCAACGCCATCTCGGGACAGCCCACCTACATCTCCTATTATCGGATCTACCAAGTCCACGGCTACTTTACTTAGTGAATGTTTTATTGTTGTATGGATCTTTTCTTTCATATTAACAAGTGATGATGTGATTTCGTACTTGCTTGAATCTCTTGAATAGTAGTGTTTGCTCTACGATATCTTGTGATTTGCAGGAGCTATTCTCCACGCGCTCTCACTTTTGTCCCTCCTCGCGGAGGAAAGCCTAAGCTTGCTTTGCTTAAAGAATTATTTGTCTTGCTTAAAATTAACTAAGTGTGATTTAATCATTTATTGTTTGCTTTGTTCACTCCGTTGCATCCTGTTTTCATACTACATACAGGAGAGCCACATATTTGCATCTTACTTATGGTTGTTTGTTAGTCGCACATCCACATGCCCCACCCTTCATTAAACGGTGTTTAGGTTCATTGCAGTTGTTGCATGAATTTTCGCATTGCATGTAGGGTTAGGGCATCATTTGTCCGCCACCTATAGATTCGTCCAGCGTCAATTTCTCCCTAAGATAACTAAAGATATATTTGGATAAATTTAACCAAATTGATATAGATAAATTTTAACATATCACGATCATAAAAGGGAAAGCATCTTGATCTTGCCACTTTCCACCATCTAGGGAGGCAGATTTTCCCTTAAAGAATGTGGCTCATCAAAAAACACTATTAAAAAAAATCAATACTGCGTTCTTAAGAAGAAAAAGAAAAGAAAAAAACAAATAAAAGTTGGCTGGAAAGTTTATATATAATCTTTTGGAATAAAAACACTAGATTTTTAAAACATCAAGTGGGAAAAAAGGTAGAAGACAGTTGTTGAAAGTGTAACAGGGAACAAACCTCTTCTTTCATATCAAATTTACACGAGGCAGATTCTTTAACTAAGGAGTAAATATTCCCATCTAAGCTAGTATCCTTGGCAAAAATTTCGGAAAGAAGTTTGGTTATGACATACTCATCAACGCCATCACTGCAAGACCAAATCTCATTAAGTAAGAAAACAGTGGGAAAAGTCGAAGACATTAAAAAATTAAATAAAAGGTGAAAGGAGATATTCCTACCTATATAAAAGACTGCGAAGCTTATAATAAGTAGAGTTATCAATAAAAAGATGGCAATACGAAAGTCTGCCATCCCTCCCAGCCCGCCCAGTTTCCTGAAAGAGAGCTAGGCTAATGAGTATGGAAGAAACACACAAGAAAGAAATTTTAATCATACCTGGACATACTCTTCTAAGCTTTCTGGCAAGCTATAATGGATGACCTGAGTAAAACAATTCTATGAGAAAGTTTTTCCATTAAGCAAAATGCAAGCAAGAGCATGAATGGGAAAAACTTATAAAGTGCACATAACATTACACAAATATTATAATGTGCACATAATTTTTGAGGAATATTGCAATATTGCCAACTGCTACATGCAAATATTGCCTAATGTAAATTTTTTTCAGAGGTAGGAAATCCATCATTGTCTTTCTCCTCTGAGAGAAGCCACTTTGTGCATAGTGCCAAAGGTTAGGTCTGTTTCCAATCTTCCCCCGCCCATACCCCCAATGATTGGGGACTATATGGGTTCTGCTGTTGTTGTTGTTGTTGTTGTTGTTGTTGTTGTTGTTGTTGTTGTTGTTGTTGTAGGAAATCCATCATTGAGAACATTCGCAATGTCATATCCACTGATGAGAAAGGTGACTGGCACAATAAGGCCTAATACATCGGTGGTCAGTTGTGTGGTTTAGAGAGGAAAGAACAACTCATTAAACTTCAGCGCGACTCTTGTTAACGCAAGGGCGCCCAGAAATATCACAAAACATTTCTTTGATGGAAATTATATAATGAGAATTAAGTGCACATTATAAGGCTCCAGGTGCTAGTGATATGTAATGTAGATTTAAAGAGCAAGGAGAATACATACAGCTTCAACGTCGCTCTTGTTAAGGCCCATGCCAAATGCCACGGTCGCAACAACCTTGACCAACATAATAGCCAATATTAATTGAAAAATAGACCATTTTCTTAGAAAGTATTAACTTCATTTATGTACCATAAATATATCCTACCACTCTGATTTTGTTAGAACAAAATAGTTCCTGAGTCCGGATTCTGTCCTTTGATAAAATATTACTGTGATACACCTTTAAGGGAACAAAGCAAAAAATAATAATTTAATTTATACCCATAAAGCTAACACATTTAGTTAGAACTTATTCCACAAAAAAGTATAAATTCGAACCTTGGCAGAGATATTGTTATCACAAAGATATCTACTCACTAATTCAGTTTCAGCCTGCAAACAAGCAGTCATAAACAATAGATGCCATTAAACAACAAGATGCTATCATTTTATTAATAAATTACATATGTTTCTATCAGCAATGCAATGTGGTCATACACAGAAACATATGTACATATATTAATGCATATACTCCTGCATAGAAAAGAAAATTGCTTCATTCAATTAATCCACACAAGTAAAATTCAAATATAAAAAGCAAGATAGCTATTTTTAATTCATGATATAATACACCAGCTAGCAGCTCATAAATAGTTGGAATGCTACTATTGATGAGGAGGAGGGTGAACGTAATGCAGATTTCTTCAAGGAAAAATCAATTCTTCCGCATACTGTTCTGATGTTAGTTAATCTGAGCATAAAATCAACTAAATTGCACTTAGTTAAAACAAGGTAGAGATAAAATATTTTCATTAGTTCGAAGATTGCATACAATTGCACCTCATCTGTTTTTTCCTAAAAAGGATAAACTCAATTCATAATAGTTAAATCCCAAAGGAAAAGCTCATCTTTGGGCCCATGTCCCTCTTTTCCTTCTCCTCTTGTTTAGTCTCACGTCTTCAATGGAGAATTGCTGGAACTTCTTACTTGTATTGTAACACTTGAAAGCTACTGAGGAAAAAAAATTGTCTTTTACATGGTATCAAAGCCGCGACGGAATTTTTTTTTCTCACATGCACGACCTAAACTCCCGTTGCTCTAGCTTGCGAGAGAACTAACTCTTGCATGCGCCTAAATATCCACTCTGTCCAACTGCTCATCACAAATCAGTGAGTTGAGGCTCTTGCAATCAAGCTCGTGTTTGTGTCGTGAGCGACGGGATCAGAATCGCAAAAACTCCTCCCAGATCTGCTCTTACAAACAAAGTCTCACACGACTTGTTCTCGCACAATTGTTCTCCTAATGCAATCTCGCAATTGATCATTCACTCGCTCTAGTTCTCGCACATCTGCATGTTCTAGCGCGCCTGCCTCTTCTAGCACCACAAAGTCTCATATGACATGTTCTCACGTGATCTTGACCTCGCGTAACTACCTCTTCTTGCGCAAATACATAATTCTCGCACGCTCTGGCAGGACCTGCTTACGCCTAGACCTGCCTAGTTGATGTCCTTTTCACTAAAATCAGCTACTCAATTTGATGGCGGGATCATCATATTTCGCAGACCAAGTAAGCTCGCGACTGCAAGTCACGCCCACTAAATTGGATGGAACCAAATATCTCATTTGATTGCGATCATTTCGGATTTATGCCACCTCTCAGGGTCGTCTCCCTCATCTTATTTCAACACCTCCTGTTCCTCTTACAAATGATGCAAAAAAGGCAAAAGGGAAATAAACCTGGATTGAAAGAGATGTTTTGATCGCCGAGTGGCTCCTTAAAGTGTTGAACCTTTCGTAGGTAACACTTTAGCATGCTTAGAAAATGCAAAGGAGATACAAGATCACCTGGTGAATCTTTACTCCTTGAAGTGAAACTCTTCTCGTGTTTTTGAAATGCATCTACGGTTGGGTGCCCTCCGCCTCGAAGATTTGTCCTCTTTAACAAATCATTACTTTATCTTTAAAGGGTTGTACAACGAACTCAATTTTTAACACCTTTTAGTATCGATTTGACGATTCTACAAAACAACATGATGAAATGACACTTGTCCAATTTTAGTTATGTTGCCTCACTCCTGTGACTCCATCAAAAATTAGATTCGCACATTTGATCCTCTTCTTTGTCTCATTGAAGTATATGTCAAGTTGTCAGGTCTACTCACCACACCAACTACTCATGTAGATGCTTACGCTCTTGTTATTACTTCCGTAGGACGAGGAAGTGGGAGATCTACTCATGGTTGGGGTATCTTACAATATTCCTTTCACAAATGTGGCTATTGCAATAACTCTGAGAAAAAAATGCTAGGAAAAACATAGAAAGTCGGAATGGGAGAACCAAGTCCCCGCAGAATCAATTGCCTCTGAGAGTGCTTCCATGAAAACTATTTATCTCAATGCTCTTGATATGGAAAGACATGAAAGGCTTCTCAGTGCACAGGATTCTTCCTAGACCACTCATCCTCAGGTTGTTGTTGCTTGACACACAGGTAATTTTGTTGGTTGCTCTATATCCAACAAGTCTAACACTTGGATACTTGATTCTGGAGCTTCTACCCATATTCCAGGGTAAAAGAACAGTCTTCAATAATTTGAAGAATTCCTCTGGGCATTCTCCTGTAATGCTCACTATTGGTTCCACTTCCTCTTATCATTGGAGTTAGTGATATTACCACTCTCATGTCATGGACATTTGTTTTTTTCCCCTAAAAGTTTTCATTAAATCTTGCCTCTATTAGTAAATTGTAGAGATCCTTACATTGCAGTGTAACCGCCTTAATTTTGTTTCATGCAAGAATTCAGGACGAAGAAGTCGATTGGTGGGGGATATGAAGACGGAGATGGCCTCTACTACCTGCAAACGGAAAGACAGTCTCAGTTGATGTCTTGCATTTATCCTCTAAGACCATTTACCAATAGCACATTCTTCTTGGTCATTTGTCCATTCACAAGCTCAAGACTATTTTTCCATCAGTTTCCAGACAGACGTTTCAGTGTGAAACATATTAACTTGGCAAACATCATAGATCCTTGTTTTCTACTAGTACTAACACTCATAGTCGAGGTCCTTTCTCTTCAGTTCACTTTGATGTTTGGGATCCTTGAAAATTTTCATCTCTTAAGGGGGTCAAGTATTTTGCATTGCTTATTGATGATTGGTCTATGGTCACATGAATATATCTGTCAAAAGATCGCACTGAAGTTCTTCATGTCTTTCAAGCATTTTATAATGAAGTTAAAACTCAATCCTCTCCTTCAAGTGATGCGCACTAACAATGCTCTTGAATATATGCAATGTGATTTTCAATCCTTTTGTACCACACATGGCATTGTACATCAAACCTCGAGCTCATATACGCCACAACAAAATGGAGTTACTGAAAAGAAAAAGTAAACATTTACTTGGCATTGCTCAGATCCTACTTTTTAATTTGAATGTACCCAAATTTTTTTGGTCAAATGCAATTCTGACAAGTAATTGCTTGATTAATTGTACGTCGACTTTGATTCGTAATGATAAAATCTCAAATAAGCTTCTTTTCCCGCACAAACCACCTTTTTCTCTTCCACACAAAATATTTGGGTGTCTTTGTTTTGTCCATGACTTATACATTGGTCTTGATAAATCTTCCCCTCATGCCATTCATTGAATTTTCTTGGCAACTCTCGCACTCAAAAGGGATACCAATGCTACGATCCAATTGCAAAAAAAAGTTATGTCAAATATCACCTTCTTTGAAGGCACCCCCTTCTTTTCCACTGCCAAGCCTCACACGGCTACACTGGTTCATCTGCTTGTTCCTAGTTTTCCTAAGAACACATCTAATACTAACCCGCTTCCGAGGTCTATGAAAGAGGGCACAAGCATTTGTCTCTTGTTGACTTACACCCCCTATCAGCATCTCTTCCTTCCTTGTAGATTCCAAACATGATAATCCTCCTTCTTTACATGCTTCCGCTAACATTGATTTAGTCATTGTCTTAAGGAAATCGTAACGCAGTGGTACTAAATATCATATAGCAGTATGTCTCCAATGATCATCTTAGTCATGTCATGAAGGCCTTTACTGCATCTTTTTTCTCTATTTCTATAACGAAAATTGTTGTCGAGGCTATGGCTCATCCTAATTAGAGGACGGCGATGCAGGAAGAGATCAATACCATGCGGGTCAGACATACTTAGGGTCTTGTGCCTCTCCCACCGACTTCAAAAAAAGTTGGATGTAGATGGGCCTTCAACGTGGAATACCTACCTGATCGTTTCGTAGAAAGGTTCAAGGTACGCTTTGTGGCTAAGGGCTACAAGCAGACATATGATGTTGACTTCTTCAAAACATTTTCTCTTGTGACTTGGTTAAATTCCATCTATATTTTGATATATGTTGTTAACAAAGGATGACTTTTATACCAACTTGATATCAGGAATGCTTTCTTTTATAGGGACTTACACGAAACTATCTACATGGAGTAACGTCCGTATTTTGTTGCTCAATAGGAGCTTTCTGGGAAAGTTTGCAAACTAAACAAATCTATTCACAGATTGAAATAGATTCCACGTGCTTGGTTCAAAAAACTCTCACACATTCTGATCCAGTTTGGCTTCAAACGCTCGCACTGTGAACACTTAGCGTTTATAAAAGTCTCCTAAGTTGGTATTGTCATTATGATATCAATATCATATGTTGATGATATTGTGCTTTTGAGAAGTGATTTGACAGGTATACAGGCTACAAAAGAGCATGTTATGGGCACAGGAAAATCACCTTTTTATTTCATGTATCGTATTATGTTCATGCTTTTAATAATGTTATGAGTGGTCGTGATTGTCACAATTAATTATCATTTTAGGACTTTGGTATCTTATGTGTCATTAATAATTGGCTAGGTATTGTAGTCATTAAGAGGCAATCTTCGTTATGAGTCATAGTGTCTTTTAATATCCATGGGTGGTTTTGTAAAAAGTCCAATTGTTGGCACTTAATGTAGTTGTCATCAATGTAATTCTATTAAAGATTTGTAGGTTCATGAATGAAGAGAAACAAGTATTACGTCTATTCCTTATCTCATGTAATGAGATCATGGCAGCACTCACTCTCTCTCTCTCTCTTGAACACACCTGCCTTATGTAGTCGCGATTTCGGCTCTGTTAAAGAAATCATGTAAAAAAGCCCAATAATGAAGGCCCAGCTAGGCCACTCTCTTTGTAGTTCTTTTAGTCTCACATCTTAGAATGGGATTTCCTCTCCCCTCTCTTTTCCTATATAAGTGTACAAATACTTGTTGTAATACATGATTTTTATATATATAAGTTCTCTCATTTTTCCACATGGTATCAGAGCAAAATCGGTCCTAGAATTTCGCGCGGTGCCTGTTTTTTTTTTTCCAGATTCCCCAGGCTCGCCATTTCCTGCGGTCACCTTTCTTGTGACCGCAGCTCCTGCTTCCTGCGGTCACTTTTCCTGTGAACGCAGCTCCTGCTCCCTCCCTCTGAAGTTTTTTTTCTCCTGCTCTCTTAGTTGCACCTCCTCCTTTTATACCCTCTTCTCTGCCAGCTGGGCCCCACAGCTGTTCTGTGACCGCTCTTCTCCCGCGGTCTCGTTTTTTTTTCTACCCGCAGCTGTCTTCAGCTCTGCTACCGAGACCTCCTGTCCACCTTTGCAAGACCGCCTGCTTCTCTACCTGCCCGCTGGCGTCTCTGCCCAGCTTTACCGCGATCTCCCTGATAGCAGAACTGCTTCAGATCTCCGGCTCTGCGAGACCGCGAGCTCTTCTGACCGTCGCGAGCTCCTCTGATCTCATGCCTTCCAGACCGTCGGGAGCTCTCTCTGATCGCCGCGAGCTCTCTCTGATCGCGTGCCTTCCTGACTGTCGGGAGCTCTCCTGCCCGCGAGCTCTTCTGTTCGCCGCGAGCTCTCCCGATCGCGTGCTTTCCTGACCGTCGGAGCTCTCCTGCCCTCGAGCTCTTCTGACCACCGCAAGCTCTCTTAACAGCGACCTGCCCGCAAACTCTTCTGACCGTCATGAGCTCTTCTGACCGTTGCGCTGCTCCTGCTCGCCGATTTATCTGATGTCGTGCTCTCTTGACCGCTGTCGTGCTCTTCAATGGTCGAGAACAATGCTCTGTCTCTTCCGGCCCGTGCTACGGTTCCTCTTCCTGAAGTTCGCGATGAGCTTTGGATCACCACTAACTCCCTTAGTGGGAAGAAGAATTTTGTTGAATGAATGCACTCAGTTCGTCGTGTTCTCCAGACAAAAGGTCTCCATCATCTGACAAAGTTCACTCCATCAGAGCCCACCGAGGAATGGCAATGTGATGACGGTTGTGTCCAATCTTGGATTCTAAATTCAATGGACAGTGAACCATATCGTATGGCTATGTATCATGAGACGGCCAAAGCTATGTGGGAGGAACTGCACTCCCTTTATTCTGGCAAGTACAGCTTGCAACAGCTCTTTGACATCATCACGGACCTTTAGTCTCTTGACCCGGGGGTGACTGACGATCTCACTTCGTTTGTTGCGCGATTCAAAACTTTAGTAGAAGCCTGGCTTCAGCACCAGCCCCCTACTACCGATCTCGCTGCTCAACGTACTCAGAAAGAAGCAACTGTCATTGTCATGATGATGGCACGTGTTCCACCTTATCTCCACAGCATCCGGGCTCAAATCCTCTCCTCCTCCACAATTCCTTCTTTGTCGGATGTGTGCTCCATGTTAAAGGTCACACCACCACCACCACCACCCGATGCTCCCAAGAACCTCTCTCCGGCTCTGCTTCAGAAGTCTTCTCCACCTCACTCTACTCCTCCATCCTCTCGTGGAGGTCAGACTTCTTCTCGGGGTAAGGGTCGAAACAGTCGTACTAAGTGTACTTACTGTGGCCAAGATGGTCACCTCGAGGCCACGTGTTATCGTAAGCATGGTCTGCCACAATCTCTGCATGCCTCTATTGCCATCAATGCTCCCACCAACAATCAAACCGACATTGATGTCTTGCGCACCCAACTCCAGCAAATTCAAGGGATGCTCAGTCGTTCCTCCAGTTTTGTGGCATCTGTCTCCGATGAAGGTATCTCCTGTCTCTCCCATGGTTCAACTTGGATTATGGATTCCGGAGCAACACACCACATTACCCTGAAGCAACCTTCTCACTACTCGAACTCTGAACATCCGAAGTACATTACTATGGCCAATGGGGACATCACTCCGGTTTCTGGATCAGCCGACGTGCCTCTCACTCCCTCCATCTCTCTTCGCTTGGTTCTTCATGTTCCGGGCTCTCCGTTTAATCTTCTCTCTATTAGTTGGCTCACTCAAGACTTTGATTGCTATGTAACATTTTCTTCCACCTCTTTTGTTGTGCAAGATCGAAGGACGCAGACTATCATTGGTAAAGGGAAACTGACGAATGGGATATACACTCTGGAACTCCCCCCTACGATTCTCTCTTCTGTTAGTGCATTATTGGCTGGCATCGGCGCCTTAGACATGCCCCTCATCCAATACTCAAGAAAGCTCTTCCAGATCTCTCCCTTAACGACTTCACATGTGAGTCATGCATCTTCGGGAAACAACATCGTTCTTCTTTTTCTCCCCATTGTACTCGGAGCGATGCTCATTTTATGTCAGTTCATTCGAATATTTGGGGACCTTATAAAGTAACATGTAGCTATGAGTGTCGTTATTTCATTACGTTTATTGATGATTACTCCTGCATGACATGGTTATATTTACTTCATGATCGTTCTGAAATAACTCGTGTATTTCGTGCCTTTATTACTGAAACCCGCAACCAATTCTCCACCACCGTTAAAACTATAAGAACCAACAATGCACGAGAATACACTGATAACATGTTCAACAATCTATATGCTGAGTTTGGGATTATCCACCAAACCTCATGTGCGTATACCCCACAACAAAATGGGGTAGCTGAACGAAAAAATCGTCACTTCCTTGAGGTCGCTCGCTCCATGATGTTTCAAATGCAGGTTCTCAAAGCTTATTGGCATTTCGCGGTGTCCACAGCTTGTTACCTCATCAACCGCATGTCTTCCTCTCTTCTAAACTTTGCAACCCCCTTTAGCCTTTTGTTTCCCTTCACCCCTCCCTTTACTATCACACCTCGTGGCTTCGGTTACACTTGTTATGCTCACAATCTTGGTCCATCCACAGACAAGCTTGCTCCTCGCGTTACCAAGTATATGTTTGTCGGTTACTCTCGCACTCAGAAAGGTTATGTCTGCTATTCTCCTATTGATCGGAAGGTTGTTACATCTGCCGATGTCACTTTACTCGAAGAGCGGCCCTATCACTCTACACCTACTACTCCTCCAACACCTTCTACCATCCCTCGTCCTACTGTTCCAGTTACTTCTCAACTACCACCACTACTTCCCACACCGGCTCCCATCACCACCAAACCACCTCTTCTTCGTGTCTACACTCATCGCTCTCCTACGTCGGATGCTCTGAAACAAGTGCCCTCTACCAATGATACCTTACGGCCCAAAGATCCGGCACCTGCTTCTACGGCTCACCCCCTGGTAAACTATGTATCCTTACATCGCCTCTCTCCGAAACTCCGAGAATTTGCAACTTCTCTCTCCTCTATTTCCACCCCTAACTCTTTACAGGAGGCTCTTCAACATTCAGGATGGCGGGCAACCATGGATGAGGAAATGACGGCTCTTAGGGCAAATCACACATGGGATCTTGTCCCTCTTCCTCCTGGCCAGACTTGTGTGGGATGTAAGTGGGTCTTTGTCATCAAGCATGGCCCTGATGGGACAATTCAACGTCTCAAGGCTCGTCTTGTTGCTCGTGGTTTTACTCAACAACAAGACCTGGATTATGATGAAACTTTCTCTCATGCCACCAAGCTGAACACTGTTCGTGTTATAATCTCTCTCGTTGTTCATCGACACTGGCCGCTGCATCAATTATATGTCAAGAAAGGTTTTCTCAATGGCGATTTACAAGAAACTGTCTACATGCAACAACCTCCCGGGTTTGAAACCACGGGAGAGTCTTTTGCATGTCGTTGAAAGAAATCTCTTTATAGTCTCAAACAGTCTCCTCGAGCATGGTTTGACAAGTTCAGTCAGGTTGTTTGTGATGTTGGGTTCACTCGAAGCTCAGCTGACTTCTCTCTATTCACTCAGCATAGACCGACAGGCACTGTGATTCTCCTGGTATATGTTGATGATATTTTGACAACATTTGGCCTCGGTTTTTCAAACTGAAGACCTGGGAAACCTTCGGTATCTTCTTGGTATCGAAGTAGCTCGGCGTCCTGATGGTCTTATTCTGTCTCAACGAAAATACTGCCTTGATTTGCTTCGTGATGTTGGATACTCTGATTGCAAGCTTGTTGACACTCCTATGGATATCATCACAAGCTCTGTGCTCATGCCTCAGACTCCGATCTACTGCTTCCAAATCTGGAGTACTATCGACGCCTTGTGGGGAAACTGATATATCTCATTGTTACAAGGCCTGATATATCCTTTGTTGTTGGCGTTGTCAGTCGATTTATGCATGCTCCACATATCTCTCATCTTCAGGCGATTGAGCGCATCCTTCAATACTTAAAGATAGCTCATGGATAAGGACTTGTATACAAGACTTCTTCATCTACCTTATCTCTTACTGCATACTCTGATGCTGATTATGCTGGCTCATTGGATGATCGTCGTTCCACAAGTGGATATTGTACATACTTTGGTGGACACCTTATCACCTGGCGTAGCAAGAAGCAGTCTGTGGTTGCTCGCTCGTCCGCCGAAGCTGAGTATCAGGCAATAGCCTTTGTTGTGTCCGAGCTCACCTGGTTAGAAAATCTTCTCAGTGACTTTGGTGTAAAACTTCTCTCACCAGCCACTCTCTATTGTGACAGTCAAGTTGCTATACATATTGCCAAAAATCATGTTTTCCATGAACGCACTAAACACATCGAAGTCGACTGCCACTTCATTCGGGAGAAGGTACAACTGAGGAAACTGGAGTAAAAACATGCTCCTGCTGCCGGGCAAGTAGCTGACATTCTCACAAAGGTTCTATCGCGTCCACTATATTATCAGTTCTTGTTCAAGCTTGGTGTCTACGATCTGTATGCTCCAGCTTGCGGGGGAGTGTTAAAGAAATCATGTAAAAAGGCCCAATAATGGCGGCCCAGCTAGGCCCACTCTCTTTGTAGTTCTTTTAGTCTCACATCTTAGAATGGGATTTCCTCTCCGCTCTCTTTTCCTATATAAGTGTACAAATATTTGTTGTAATACATGATTTTTATACATATAAGTTTTCTCTCATTTTTCCACAAGCTCCATAGTATCTTCACCCACCATCATCTCCACCTCCGACTGTAAGACCCGAACCGACCTTGTATATCAAATAATGTTATATATTTTTGTTGGGTTTTCTTCAACCATACATCATATGTAGGCGCAGCGGAAATAAAGAGAACAACCCAAAAGAGTTTGGATCGGGCCATGAACATTGAATCAAGAAGTTAATCAAAACTACTAGGTATGAAAATTACCTTTGCGGGATTGGATCAAATCCAACCTAGATGCTCCAAGAGAAATCCGAAATCTGCTTTGAGTTCTTCAAGGATCGAAATAGATCGATCCCTCTACAGTAGTCCACACAAGCGATGAAGAACCCTAGCTTCTTGTCGCACAAGAACTAGGTCGGAGAAGGAAGCTCCCAACGTCCTCACGGACTGCTAGGTCCGATCCAGAGGAGGCGGCGACCGGCGGCGGCGTCTAGCGGCGGCGGACGTCGATCGGCGGACGGAACGAGAACAGCCGGAACACTTCCGTCGTCTGTTCTCTCGCGAAAAGCCTCGATCTGAAAAATCGTCATTGTCGAAGCCCTAATCGCGTCCTTTTATACGCAAGGCATAAAATCGACTATCCGCAGACCAGAGGGAAAAAACAGAAAATCTGTCCAGATTTACATTCGCCTAATTCGACTAATGATATTCGCCGAATTCGACTAATGACATTCGCCGAATTCGACTAATGACATTCGCCGAATTCGACTAATCATTCGGCTATATAAATTCGGCGAAACCATTTCGTCGAACTGACCGGATTCGGCTAAACCCTTTAGTCGAATCTGTAATAAATTCGGTTAATCGTATTAGCCGAATTTCATTAGTCGAATCAACATAATTCGGTTAATCACATTAGCCGAATTTGACATAATTCGGTTAAACCCTTTAGCCGAATTTGTCATGAATAAATCCATTCGTTTAAACCCTTTAAACGATTTCCCGTTGAGACATTCTCAACTTAATTCCAAGCAGTCACGGGATTGGTCCTCCACTCATATCCAATATGAGTAAGGCCAACACAATCCTTTCTCCAATTTCTCCAAACACTTTTATGTGCGACCCTATAGGCTCATATTGCGTTGGCAGCAAGACTAACTATTGATTGCTTTGAGATCACCTCAGAAACTCCAACAGTCTCCCACTTGATCACAAAGTATCAACAAAAGTCTCACAAACAATGAGCGGCATCTAGCAATACATCATTGCTACCCAAGCAATAAGAGTTCATAACTCAAATAAGTCTGTCATGACCAATGTATCAGTGTTGTCATGTCCCTTTGTCCTTTACATCCGGAAAGAACTAGAGGCATGGACCGTGTCACCATCATAATAGCTCAATCCAAGTTTCTTGATCTAGAACGGACTTCCAGAAAATGGTGAGCCCAATATCACATATTGGCTCAACCAAGAATGGTCATGCATTTCTCAGTCCAATTCCATCAAGGGGCCCATGGATGCAACTCCTGTTATATAGGAGGACAAATCTCATATCTGCTCACACTCAAACACCCAAATGATTCGTAACGTACCCAACGACCACCCTTATCATCAACCTTCTTCAAGGAAGACTTTAGATGACATCAAAGCACGCTCTTCCTCACTCGATGAATACTGTGACTTCAGGTCAAAGGACCACAACACCATAGTCAAATGAGACCTACTTGTGACACATTTAAGTAACAATCCACAAAGTAGTCTCAGGTTGGGTCTGTCCAGTACAACTTGTTCACTAACAAGTACCCACGTGATGACTTGATATCACAATATCATGACCTGTGAGAACCGGTCATCAGTCAACACACATGCTAGTCTTAATGTATCATCATCACCCTTAGCTTCTACGATGATACCTCGACCAGGGACCTTTTAAGAATGAAGCTTCGAAATCATAGGCTCTCACATTCAAGTCACGTACTTGATGTCCTATGGAAGCGAACATTCTAAGGGTATTTATCACGAATTTTATTCTATCATATAGAAACAGTATATCATAATAAAAGAACTTGCCATTATTTGTAAAAAGAAATAATTGGTACACAATTCATCATATAAATAAATAATAAACAGCCAACGGAATATATATTTTACATGCAACCCACAAGACTCCCACTAGAGTTGATCACTCAGGTATCGTATACCCATTGATCTAGTATGACCATCATGTTTTCTCTGCGCGAGAGGCTTTGTCAGTGGATCTGCAATATTCTCCTCAGTCGGCACTCTGCAAATGTTCACATCTCCTCGTTCGACAATCTCACGAATAAGATGGAACCGCCGAAGTATGTGCTTGGAGCGCTGATGGGATCTAGGTTCCTTAGATTGTGCAATTGCACCATTGTTATCACAGTAGAGAACTACGGGACCAACAATGCTAGGAACTACATCTAGCTCGCCGATGAATTTCCTAATCCATACAGCCTCCTTCGCCGCATTCGCTGCAGCGATATACTCGGCCTCAATCGTAGAATCAGCAACTGTCTCTTGCTTGGAACTCTTCCAGCTTACAGCTCCTCCATTAAGGCAAAACACAAAACCTGACTGAGACTTCGAATCATCCTTATCAGTTTGGAAGCTGGCATCCGTGTAACCACTTACAACGAGCTCTTCCTCTCCACCATACACCAAGAATACATTCTTAGTCCTTCTCAAGTACTTCAGGATATTCTTCACGGCTATCCAGTGACATTCACCGGATCAGACTGATACCTGCTAGTCATGCTCAAAGCAAAAGAGACATCGGGTCGAGTACATAGCATTGCATACATGATTGACCCAATTGCCGAAGCATATGGAATCAACTTCATGCGGTCCTTATCTTCACAAGATTTTGGACGCTGATCCTTAGAGAGATTCACACCATGAGACATGGGCAAAAATCCTTTCTTGGACTCAAGCATGTTGAACCGCTTCAACACCTTCTCAATGTACGTACTCTGGGTCAAACCCAGCAACTTCTTCGATCTATCTCTATAGATCTTAATACCGAGTATGTAAGTCGCTTCACCCAAGTCCTTCATAGAAAAGCAGTTCCCTAGGTTGTTCTTAACAACTTTCAGGGTAGGTATATCATTCCCGATCAGCAGTATGTCATCTACATACAATATCAGGAAGACAAGAATGCTCCCACTGATTCGCTTGTAAACACACGGTTCATCTTCATTCTTGACAAAATCAAACTTTTTGATCTTCTCATCAAAACGAAGATTGCATCTTCTAGAGGCCTGTTTCAATCCATAGATGGACTTATTCAGCTTGCATATTTTAGTGGCTTCATTTTGGGATACAAAACCCTCGGGTTGTGTCATGTACACTTCCTCAAGGAGGTTTCCATTTAGGAAAGCCGTTTTGACATCCATCTGCCAGATCTCGTAGTCATAATACGCAGCAATAGCAAGTAATATCCTAATGGACTTTACCATGGCAACAGGGGAAAAGGTCTAATCATAGTCAACATCATGAATTTGCTTGAAACCCTTAGCCACCAGTCGCCCTTTGAATGTCTGTACATTCTCATTCATGTCGGTCTTCTTCTTGAAGACTCACTTGCACCCTATGGGTCGTACCCCTTCAGGTGGTTCCACCAAGTTCTAAACTTAGTTTGTATACATGGAGTCCATTTCGGATTTCATAGCCTCAAGCCATTTGTCGGAGTCCGGTCCATTCATAGCCTCTTGGTAGGTCGCTGGTTCATCATCATGATCCATAAGCAACACATTACCTATTTGAGAAACGAGAAATCCATATCTCTCAGGCTCAAATCTTGGTCTACCAGATCTACGTAGGACTTGTGTCTCTTGAGCAGGTTCTCTAGCTACAACATCTTGTAGTCCTTGCTCAGAATCCAATTCTGGTTCATTCATTACTTGTGGTTCTTGAACTTCTTCAAGTTCTACCTTTTGCGTCTTTCTTGATAAGAACTCTTTCTCCAAGAAGACATCCGTCATTGCGACAAACACTTTGCCCTCAGATGGTAGGTAAAAGTAATATCCTTTCGTTTCCTTAGGATATCCCACCAGATAACACTTATCTGATTTGGGTTCCAGCTTGTCAGGCATTTGACGTCGTACGTATGCCTCACAGCCCCAAATTTTAATGAATGACATACTAGGACGCTTCCCAGTCCATATCTCATATGGTGTCTTTAGAACCGTTTTCGTCGGAGCGCGATTCAGTGTCATTGCAGCAGTCTCTAAAGCAAAACCCCAAAAGGAAACAGGCAAGTCTGCATGACTCATCATCGACCGTACCATGTCTAACAGAGTACGATTTCTCCTCTCAGACACACCGTTATGCTACGGTGTCCTAGGTGGAGTGAGCTGTGATACAATACCACACTCTTTCAGATGATCACGGAACTCATGACTCAGGTATTCGCCACCTCGATCAGATCGGAGTGCTTTAACCCTTTTACCCAATTGGTTCTCCACTTCATTCTTAAACTCTTTGAACTTTTCAAAAGTTTCGGATTTGCACTTCATAAGATACACGTATCCGTATCTACTGAAATCATCAGTAAATGTAACGAAGTAGAAATACGCACCCCTAGCCATAGAACTCATGGGTCCGCATACATCACTATGTATTATACCCAAAAGATCCCCAGCCCTCTCAGTATAACCAGTGAAAGGGGCTTTAGTCATCTTGCCTAATAAACAAGACTCGCATCGCTCAAATGATTCATAATCAAATGAGTCCAATAGTCCATCTTTATGGAGCTTGGATATGCGTTTCTCGTTTATATGGCCCAAACGACAATGCCAGAGATATGTAGGATTTGAGTCATTTGTTCTTAGTCTTTTATTATTATCTACATTATAGATCGGATGGTCCAGGTTCAAAACATAAAGACCATTAAACAATTGAGCTACAGCATAACAAACATCATTCTTAAATATAGAACAACAATTGTTCTTAATTATAAAAGAAAATCCAATCATGTATAAGCATGAAATGGATATAATGTTTCTAGTTATGGCCGGAACAAAATAACAATTATTAAGTTCTATTACAAGCCCACTGGGCAAAGAAAGACGGTAAACCCCTACGGCTACAGCAGCAACTCTTGCTCCATTGCCGACGCGCAGGTCCACCTCTCTTTTACTCAGCAATCTTCTCCTTCTCAGTTCCTGCACATTTGTACAAATGTGAGAACCACATCCGGTATCAAATACCCAAGATGAAGGAGCAGAAAGGTTTATCTCTATAACGTAAATATTCGAAGCGAAAGTCATACCTCCCTTCATTTTCTGCAGACCCTCAATGTATAAAGGACAATTCCTCCTCCAATGACCAGCCTTGCCACAGTGGTGGCATTTCCCTTCTTTCACGGTGCTCTTCCTTTTCAGCGCAGAAGATTTGGGCCCAAGATGTGACTTAGGTCCCACCTTCGTCTTCTTGAAGCCCTTGGCCTTACCCTTGCCTTTATGTACCATCAATATGGGACTAGCAGGCTTGGCCTTCTTCATGTTTATCTCGGCAGTTCGCAACATGCCTAGGAGCTCGGGCAGTGTCTTGTCTATTTCATTCATGTTGTAGTTCAAGACGAACTGCTCATAACTATCCGGCAACGATTGCAGGATAAGATCTGTGGCTAACTCTTGACCCAGAGGAAAACCCAGTCTCTCCAGGTTCTCTATATACCCAATCATCTTGAGTACGTGAGTACCAACCGAGTCTCGAGCTCCCATTTTGCACTGAAATAATGCCTTCGTGACATCGAACCTCTCTTGACGAGCTTGCCCTTGAAACATTTTCTTTAGTGCTCGTCAATCTCCTTGCACCCCATGTTCTCGTGTTGCTTCTGAAGCTCAGAGTTCATGGTGGCAAGCATAAGGCACTCGACGTCTAAGGCGTCATCGGTATACTTCTTATAAGCATCCTTATCAACACGGGACGAGTTCCCGGTCGGCACCTCGGGGGCTTCTTCTTCCAAGACGTAGAGCTTTCGCTCTTGCCTGAGAACAATTCTCAGGTTCCTGTACCAGTCCATGTAGTTCGTCCCACTTAGCTTGTCCTTCTCAAGGATAGCTCTCAGGGACAAGGTGGAATGTGAACCACTTGCCATGGAATTCTACAAGAATTCATGCAGAATTTAATCAGTACCAAAATTTCAAAATACAATTTATTTTAATTTGGACTTCAATTAAATACTCCCACTATTTTATTTAAATTGATAGCCCTCACTATCAATTCGGAGAATCCATGCGAGTTATTCTCTTAGTGGACAAGACCCGTATTTCACCAACACAATGAGTCAGCTTTGGCTTTTCTCTCACTATGCAGTTATTTAGGTAGGCAACGCTTGCCAATTGCATCCTCATACAACTCTTGTATGGTTGGTGAATAACTCCTTATTCGCATCCATCATATGGTGCAAGCCAACCCTATGCCTCTAGGCACTCAACCTTTGAGGTCACCTAGTTAAGTTAGACCCGATGTCGACAGTGGGATATCACAATTATCCGCTCGCACCCTTACCAAGATAGATTAATGCACCTTGCTTTGGCAAGCCCACATTTCATCGATCGAGGCAGGAAGAGTGTCATACATCGGAAGGCATCTGAACACTTAATATTTGATGAAGGGATTTTTAATAATAGGTTAGCACTTAACCATGATCAACATTTGATCAGTGTGCACATCCACAGAAAAACAGGTTTTCTAAAAATCCGCATGCATCCCTTATGTGCACAACATAAGACTATCAACCTTTGATAGACGAAAGGGCTAAATCTGGACATTTAGAACTCTTCCAAATCTTTAGATTTACGTGCATTGGACAAAGGCAAAGACAACTCGACTTAAAGCAGTAGACAAGCTCGTCTCTCATTGTTGGATTCAAAATCCAAAACAATACAAGGGTTCATTAACCACTTGAGGGACGGTTACTGTTAAGGAGACAACAATTTCTAACAATTAGAAATTACCACGAAATCCCAGACGTTCCTGGCGGGGTTCCAAGGGGCCGCGCCCCTGGCGGGGTCTTAGGGGCAGAGCCCCTGCGGGGTGCGGGGCAAAGCCCCGTCCAAATTTTTTTTAAAATCACCACCGAATTCCCTTGGAAAAATCATCAACTTTTGATGTTCCAGGAAGAAATCTTGACATTTAGAACGCTTCCAAATACCTAGATTTGCACGTACTGGAATAACCTAACTTCTGAAACAACATTCATGGTCGTAACCTAGCTCTGATACCACTGTTGGGTTTTCTTCAACCATACATCATATGTAGGCGCAGCGAAAATAAAGAGAACAACCCAAAAGAGTTTGGATCGGGCCATGAACATTGAATCAAGAAGTTAATCAAAACTACTAGGTATGAAAATTACCTTTGCGGGATTGGATCAAATCCAACCTAGATGCTCCAAGAGAAATCCGAAATCTGCTTTGAGTTCTTCGAGGATCGAAATAGATCGATCCCTCTACAGTAGTCCACACAAGCGATGAAGAACCCTAGCTTCTTGTCGCACAAGAACTAGGTCGGAGAAGGAAGCTCCCAACGTCCTCACGGACTGCTAGGTCCGATCAAGAGGAGGCGGCAACCAGCGGCGGCGTCTAGCGGCGGCGGAACGTCGATCGGCGGACGGAACGAGAACAGCCGGAACACTTCCGTCGTCTGTTCTCTCGCGAAAAGCCTCGATCTGAAAAACCGTCATTGCCGAAGCCCTAATCACGTCCTTTTATACGCAAGGCATAAAATCGACTATCCGCAGACCAGAGGGAAAAAACAGAAAATCTATCCAGATTTACATTCGCCTAATTCGACTAATGATATTCGCCGAATTCGACTAATGACATTCGCCGAATTCGACTAATGACATTCGCCGAATTCGACTAATCATTCGGCTATATAAATTCGGCGAAACCATTTCGTCGAACTGACCGGATTCGGCTAAACCCTTTAGTCGAATCTGTAATAAATTCGGTTAATCATATTAGCCGAATTTCATTAGTCGAATCAACATAATTCGGTTAATCACATTAGCCGAATTTGACATAATTCGGTTAAACCCTTTAGCCGAATTTGTCATGAATAAATCCATTCGTTTAAACCCTTTAAACGATTTCCCGTTGAGACATTCTCAACTTAATTCCAAGCAGTCACGGGATTGGTCCTCCACTCATATCCAATATGAGTAAGGCCAACACAATCCTTTCTCCAATTTCTCCAAACGCTTTTATGTGCGACCCTATAGGCTCATATTGCGTTGGCAGCAAGACTAACTATTGATTGCTTTGAGATCACCTCAGAAACTCCAACAATTTTAATATATAATAAAAAGAATTCCCATGTGATGAAAACCAGAAGTCAGTGTCGATTCAACGTCGCACAATTTATTATTTTGAAGTTCGAGATTTCCAATATTTATGTGGCGAACGTTTCAAAATTTCCTATACAATTTGATTCGTTTTGCATAACATATTTTGATAATGCATAATATATATATATGATTTACAGGAGACTGGAGTTGAATTTTTGTAGTTGGGCTGGATTGGAATTAATGAGCCGGCTAAATATTATAGTGGTATCAGTATGTTAAGGCTGGTTAAGCTAAGTGGCTTGGATTAAGTTGAATTGATTTAATTAGATATAAACAGGAGGATTAGAAGAGGCAGGTGGACTCTTTGACTTTTCCCTTATACTTATCGAGATTTTCCTGTCACGATACTCTTCCTTTTCGCCTCCTGGATCCTTCGCCGAGCTGAGAGACATTAGGGCTTGGATGCAACTCCTCTTTCTCCTCCTGTCGTCATTTAAGGAAAAAGGCTGAGAAATCTATTGCATTTTCCCTCTTGGGGAACTACAGCCTCCTTGCTGCCGATTTCCTGTGTTTTTACTGCTAGCTTGGTTGGTTCTGCTGTAGTTGGCCGGCAGCTTTGGGTTGAAACTCCTCACTGTGAGCTCTTCTTCCTCTCCCCCTCTTCCTTTCTAATTAATGAAATTCAGCAGTTATTACAGTTGTTAGGCTATTCCTTTTTAATTAATGAAATTCAGCAATTATTACAGTTGTTAGGCTATGGCTTGATCGATTAGGGTTTACAAATGGGGGATTTGATTTCTATATGCCTATGCTGGCCGGCTAGGGTTCCTGATAGGGGAACTTGGTGATTTTGCTTTGGTTTTTGATTGGGCTTTTACTTCTCTTATTCTTCTCCTCTTCCCTTTTCTTTTAGGTGGCTGGAAAACTAATTCCTGATTGGAATTGCCTTTAATTATGCTTCTTTATTAGTGATCCATTTGGGAGTTTTGACTGTTGTTGGCTCCTAGTATTGGCTAGTTGCTGCTGGTTTGGCCTTGATTCAATTATGTTGGAGAGGAATTAGATGTGTTGTCCTCTCAGGCTCTCCCCCTCTATTTTCTATCATTCCTGGCTGTTGTAGTTGGCCGACTGTTTGGTGAGGGTTGCCTTGGAATTTGGCTGTTGTTCCTCTTGGTTGTTAGCTGCTATTTGGGCTACTGCAGATGGTTGTTGTGGGCTTTTGACAGCTGTTGTTTGGCTGCCCACTTGTTGGCTTTTGTTGATTGTCATTGAAGGCTTTTGTTGGCTGCCTTTTGTGGCTCTTGTGAGTTGGTTTAAGTGGCTGAAATATGATCTTCTGAGTCGCTGAAATCTGAACTTTGCCTTCTTGTTTTGAGTCACCTAAGTCGTTCCCTCCCTAGGCAACTACTATAGGTCGTAGTTGTGACCGTCTTAGGAGTATATTTGTAGTTATTTAACGGCGCAACCCTAAAGTAAATGATTTACTTGATACTACAGAGGATGGCGTTCGGCGATAGACGCGACGAGAACCCAATGAAGGATAAGGGCAAAGGAAAAGTTGTGGTGAGTCTTTGTCGTTTTGATTACGTATATATTTGAATTATTTTGAAATGTGAACATGTAGAATTACTTTACTCTTAGTTACTTCCTTGCATGGACACTGAATATGAATTGAATTGAAGAAATTCAAAGATTTGAAATCACTAAAAATATGAAATCGCTAAAAGGCTAAACATGGATTAGCAAGCGATAGAAACTCTGAGGAGAAATTTACATAATTATTTCCTATATTTTGAAAATGAATATGAATTGAATATGAAAAGAATAAGAAACTGAGTGTGCGTCGACGCATAGAAATGCTAAGGGTCAGCCTCGTAGGGTGGTAGATCTCCTACACCTCGTAGGGGGGTAGAACTCCTACATCTCGTAGGGGGTAGAACTCCTACATAATTTGATGGTTCAACGGAAGGTTGTGTGTTCAATCACCCTGAATTGTAACATAATTGTCTAATCTAGGAGGCGTGGAAGTTTGGAGCGTGTTCGATCGCCTTAGATATGGCATGGATTTGATGGGCCCAGATGACTGATAAATTTGAGAATGATCCTTAGCATTTCGGAAGAATGAAATATGATATGAAAATCCTGAACTGAATACAAAAATGAATAAGAATGAAAGAAATAAGAAACTTGATACCAGAAATAGTTTATTTATGTTGTACTAGCTCATTGTACAGGACCTAACCTGCTTACTTTACATGTTCTACTACACATGTTCATATAAAAATATATAACTGCATATTGATGTTGACTCTTCGTGTTTGCATGTAATGCGGTTGAAGAGGTAAGGAACTCACTTATTTTCTAAACTAACTGGTTGTCGATCTCTCTTTTTAGGATCAGACCGCGAGCTTACCAGGCCCCGCTAGGAAGATACTTGTGGTGGCAGAAAGAAAACAGAGGAAAAGCATGGCTCGAACACGGGTTAGAGTTTGATTTAGTTTGTTTTAGAGTTTGCTACAGTTTGTACATTATATATATGTCCTAGTTTGTTGTAGTCATCGTTTTTCCCTGTACTCTGGATAGGCATGATGTAAATTATCTTTAATGAATAAAAATTTTGTTTTATGTTTTCTCCTGATACCACTCATGTGCTATATATATTAGAATTGCTGCGTTATTCAACTGTGAAAAAACGCTCAGAAGAAAGAAATTAAATTGTGGCGGATTTCAAGCCGTTACACCGACAACATTACCTATGCATTACGTCAAATCCCGTAACAACTTGGTATCAGAGAGATTCCTTTCTCGGATCCAGTTGAGCCCATAAGCGAATGAGGACTGCCCCTCCTTCCTTCGACACCTACTTCCCTATGATTTCCCCATCTGCAGAGCATCAGGCATCTATCGAGCAAAAGAAAGTGCAACCCGATATCAGAAGACATCCCCTTTATTCCATCTAAAGACAACCCCTTTCTTTTGACTGTCCTTGACACGGTCATGAAGGATCAATGTCGACTAGGCTCGAAAAGCTCCATCCAAATGAGAATGTAAAGCTCCATACAAGATTATGAAGATGCTCCAACCGGCTCTCCCCTTCTATAAAGTCTTGTGGGATAGCTTCCAGGCAACCCTAGCCCGATCATGGATGTTCAAACACTTGCGCTCCTTTCCATCGCATTTTGTGATTGAAACATCTGGCTTCTGTCTGGTCCAACAAGCTCATATCTTTTGTCTGCAACTCACACAAAAGAAGGCAACGTGTGTCGTCGATCACCCTAGAACCGCACGTTTTCTCTTGCCCTTGCATCGAAGGCAGTATCGAGCCCACCACCATTGTTTATAAATACCAGCGTTGCGCGTCTCACCCTCCATCAAGCCCATCGCTCTCAATCGTTGACTAATTCTCCTCCCCATGTCAATTGTTCCAGGTCACTTTCCCTTTTCGTCGAACTGCATGCATTTATTCCTTCCTGTAGCCGCTCGTTTGGGAAATTTGGCATACTATACTTAATTATATTTACTATTTTAAAAATGGCTTCGCCTCTCTGAGAAGCAGAAAATCCAAGGTGTTGGTGTTGTAGCGAAATCGAGCTCCGGGGTGATCGACGACACACGTCGTCTACTTTTGTGTGAGCTCCATGGTAATTAATTATACCTGGAGATTAATTAATTGTTATCCAAAAAAGGAACAAAATCAATTAATTGACTGATTAGTTTGTAATTAATTACAACAACAACAACATAACCCATATAGTCCCCAATCATTGGGGGTATGGGCGGGGGAAGATTGGAAACAGACCTAACCTTTGGCACTATGCACAAAGTGGCTTCTCTCAGAGGAAAAAGACCTAACCTTTGACAATAAATGCACAAAGTGGCTGCTCACAGAGTACCACTGAAATAGTGGCCCCCTATACCGTCGCGTTTGCTGCGGAATCATGCCCTCAAATCAAAGCCAAAGACATCAGAGAGGGCAGACCCAAGAATCCATTTTGATTTATGTGCACATAACCATGCTTCCTTCATTCAGCATCCAGAGCATTGGTGAAGCACAATTAGTTTGTAATCAATTGATTAATTTATTTTATATTATTTTAAAGCAACGCGATCTCTGTAGAGATGGCATGAAAAAATATTTGAAAGCCATAACACAATGGGAACAGGCTCCAACGATCGCTCACAAAGCTTCAATGGCATTTTATGTCATGGTCCTTTCTAAACTCAAAGATCTCGTAACTGCACATCAGCGTCGCCAACCACTGATTTCAGACTCAGAGAGACAAAGATCATTCCCGACTAATTACAATCATTGATATTTTTGTCAGTTCGACGGTCACCAAGCAGTTGTCACCTACCATTGTTCCCATTCAACAAGACGCCCCTCTGTCATTAATCATATGTGCCCAAACTGACGATGTTTATGCCGACTCTCCTCTCGCACGCCCGATGATCAAAATGGTTCTAAGCAATCACCACGCCCTACCACAGAGGAAGGCATGGCATAGCGTGCACCAATATATTATGTCACCCTTCAGACGGTATACCAATAACATCTTTCATAGAGGATAATGCTGGAACCATATGATCAAGCCAGCATTCCTGTCTAGACTTTATACCATAGTTTCGACCTAGAGGACAAGCTCAAAAAAACAAGGGATGGTGTGTTATGGGCATAGGCTAGTCACCTCTTTATTTCATATAGCTTATAATGTTCATGTTTTTAATAATGTTATGAGTCATCTCATATTGTTATTGGTTGCATGAAAACCATTGCAGTCATTAAGAGTCATGTGTCTTATGAGTCGTGGTGTCTTTTAGTGTTTATGAGTAGTTTTGTAAAAAGTCCAATTGTTTGGATTTATTTATAGTTGTGTCATCACTATAATTTTATTTAAAGACTCATAAGGTCATAAATGAAGAGAATATTGAGTTAATTCCTTGTCTCAGGTTATGAGATCGTGATAGCTCTCTCTCCTGAGCGCACCTTACTTAGGCAGTCACAGTTCTAGCTTTATAGTATCTTCCCCCACCATTATCTCCACCTTCGACCATCTCTTCAGCGAAGCTACCGACGAATTACAGCCAAGCTACCTACGAATTACAGCCAAGCTACAGACGAATTACGGCAAAGCCCGTAACAGAACATCTGACTAAGCACTTTGTGACCAAGGATCTAGGCAAACTCTGCAACTTTTGGGGCATTGAAGTAGGAAACAACAAAACTGGTATTGCTTTAAGTCAAAGAAGTATATCTTGGACCTTCTTGAGGAAACTGGGTTATTAAAGCAAGACCTGCGTGATTAAAACAACGACTTGTGGGAAAATGATTTTGAAGAACTCATAGAAATTAAAAAAAAATTATAGAAAACTGATAGACAAGTAAATATACTTGATGGTTATTGGGCCAGATAAATCATTTGTTGTTGGAGTGATAAGTCAATTTATGGACAAACCCAGAAAATGTCACTGGAATACTGTGATACAAATTCTTCATTATCTGAAAGGATTTCCAAGCAAAGGACTGCTTTACAAAAAGAATGGTCACATTGATATCTCTGGTTAATCTGATCCAACTCGATAGAAAGTTTACTTCTGGCTACTGTACTCTTGTTGGAGGAAATCTCGTCACATAGCGCGGCAAAAAGTAAAATGTAGCTGTCAAATAAATGTTGAAGCAGAATACAGAGTGATGGCCCAAGGCACTTGTGAACCAGTATTGGTCAAGTCTCTTCTGGAGGAGTTTGGACACAATACTTCTGATGTTATTCATCTATGTTGTACAACCACGTATTTGACGAGTGGACGCGATCAGACCGGCTAGCGGAAGTAGGCGAATATGGTCAGAGTTCAAAGGGACGAGTACCCAGCGAAAGAAGTGCTCGCCCATGAAGGGGTGCTCGCCCAGGGGAGACAGGTTCGGAGGCGAGCACCCTGCGATAGAAGGACTCGCTAGGCAGTTAGGGTGAAAGAAGGCGAGTGCCCTGTCCCATGGGACACTCGCCTGGCCCCCGATGACAAGGGTGAGTGCTCTCACAAAGGGGAGCACTCGCCTCCATAAGGTGACCTGTTACCAAGGACGTTATGTTCTGCCTTTAGCGTCTCCAAACAGCGGGATTATACTGTGCGCAGACCAAGTGTGGTTGCAGATAGTAAAAACTAAAATGCGGAGGCCGCTATCCGCAGATCATTTTCAAAATCTATAAATAGACCCCCAAGGGCACCTTAAAAAAAGGAAGGAAAGAGGAGAAAAAGAAAAACTGGAGAGCATTTTCGCTTTTCTAGTGCTCTCCTAAGATTTTAAGGGTGTCGAGCTCAGTCTTGGTTTGGGAGGGGGAAATCTTTGGATCTTCCGGGTTTGTGGTGGGACCTCCTCACTGCAGCTTTTTCAGGGGTCTGTTTTAGGTTAGACACCAAAGTAAAAGTGGGATTCTTGGTTCTGAGTGCCCGGTCTTAGGATTTTCGCTTAGGAGAAGTAGAAACGAGTTGCCCTCAGGTCCGAACTCCGTTGAGCCGAGCTTTCTGGTTTCAACATATGTTGTGACAATCATGTTGTCACATTCATTACCAGTAATCCAGTCTTTCACGAACAAATAAAGCATATTGAAGTTGATTGTCACTTTGTTAGAGGTGGTTCTATCCAGAAAGATTCATACTCCATTACTAAGTTCTAAAGATCAAGTTGTCGACCTCCTTACAAAAACTCTCAATAGGAGGAAAACTCAACACTTACGTAACAAGTTGGGCATCATTCATATATATGTTCCAGCTTGAGAGAGTGTTAAAGCTCAAAGGAAAAGCCCTTATTTGGGCTCATATCCCTCATTTCCTTCTCTTGTAATGTCTCACATCTCCTATGGAATATTATTGGAACTGCTTACTTAACAATACTCATGTGTATTGTAACACTCGAAAGTTACTGAGAAATAAAAGATTGTTTGTCTTTTACAATAATTATTCATTATACATTCAACAAATACACATGGACATCCATTTAGGGGGGGGGGGGGGGGGGGGGGGGATTTGCCTTTTCTCTATAAATTTGAAAAAATGAACCGGTATCAGGGCGTATCTGTAAGAAAACCACTACTCTAAAATAGAAGATGGACAATTTGAGCTTTCTCATTAGAAAAATGCTTTGCATCTAATCTCATCTATGAAAAGAAGTGTCTGGTTAAAAATATTGGTGGCAAAGATTGTGAGCACTATTGTCCGACTGTCACCAATTTTAAACTCTTTTCATTAGATTAATGTCTTGCTAGATACATAGACCAAAAGAAGTATCTAAACCAATAGGTTGAAAACATGCAAAATCCAGGGCCCATTGAGTTGGTAGCAAGCAGAACATGTGATTGGTCACATCAAGTACGTTGTCAAACCATAAGACTAGAGACATTTTTTTATAATGGGTTCAAATGGTGGTAGCATACTCTTCTCATTGTCACGATTGTTACGGACGTGCACGCCGAAGAGACGTCGTGGCGGGTCTACATGCGTAGGAAGGCGACGAACACTAGCCCACCGATCGTGGAAGAGACCCCCGAGGAGCGCGCTACTTAATTATTTCTATTTCGATGTTGTTTTGAGTTTTTCTATTTGCAGACCGCTTTTGTTATTCGCATCCTGCTGCTATAAGGGGTATTGTATGCTTGTATTATTTTTCATGCTTAGATGAATGGAATTTAGGGTTGCTCCCTAAGCTTTCTCCTCTACCCTAATCCCTCTCTTCTCCCTCACCACCGCCGGACCTCCCCCTTGCCGGATTCCTCTCCGAGATCGTATCAACGATCAACTGTCCTTTATCTTTGGTTTTAAGATTTTTCTGACAATTTGACTCCAAAATGATTTCACCTCAATAAGTCCATTGTGTAAGTTATCCCCTTGCAGCTTTGGCCATAAAATCTTTGTTTGATCATTCATATAATTGTTACCACCTCGCTAAGCTTCATACAATGCAACATGAAAGACATTCTATTTGTACTACAAAAAAGGAAGAAGCACTGTAGCAATCTATTCTTACTTAATAATCTCTTCCAAAGAGGAAAATTAATATGATTTGGAAATCAAAAGACGTCCAATTCAATTGGTCTCTTGCGCTCCTGCATATAAATAAAGCATCCTTAACTGAAACAATTCTCTATCACTAACCCTTTTTATGTGACATAAAAATTTTCAAGCCTAATGTCCAATAATGTTGTACATAGCCATATTACATCTTTTTATTAGCTGCAATGACCGTCAACAGTCTAAAAATAACCCTTCACATTCCCAACCAATTTAAGACTTGCATGCAAACATGTTGCACAGCTAAACAGCATAACCAATTCAGGCAAAATTAATTCTTTTAGAACTTCAAGACCAATTTAAACTTCAGTCACTCGGCATGTATATACAGTTGTAATTTTATGTGGCATGCACGGGTGGAAGAGAAGTGGCTAAAGTAAACAGTAATACCTGAAATTTGCAGTAGACGATGATGCTTCTCATGCCAACCATTGGAGATGACTTAATGAGAATCAACAAATCCTTCAACCTACAACAGTTCAGGATATTAGTAACAGACAAAATGAACCTTAAGGAGATATACAAAAAACAATATCAAGAGAGCATCTAACTTGCCTATTGTCATTTATCGTCACAAAGAGCTGTAGATTTTCCCGAATTTTACATGACTTGATAAGATTTCTAGAGGAAATTTCTAGAGCACCCATGACGTCATGTAAAGTTTGAGTCGTTGCAGTTGCAGTCATTGCAACGAAGCATGGGACGTTAAGCATTGACCGTAACAGCGATGCCCTCAACCTCAAATATGAAGGTCGGAAGTTGTGAGACCTGTTAAATGATTCAAGCGGATGGTTTAGGAGGCAGTATGGAATATGCTCGTACATTTTAGAAGCTGTGTATAGCTCATAACTACTAACCATTCGGAAATGCAATGGGCTTCATCAATCGCGACAAAAGAAATAGACAGGCCGTTCCGGAATGCTGTCAGAAACTCTATATTCAAAAATCTCTCGGGTGAGATAAAAAGTACCTGAAATCAAAATATCAAAGGAATCAGGTAATCAATGAACTATATTAGTTGAAGGAATCTTCGTGCTGGTTCACTTACAGCAAACAACAAATAAAAGATCATTAATTGCATAATAATTTCCAATATTTCTAGGTGAAGAAAACATTGGAAGTTTCCATGCATTATTGTTTACTGTTACTAACGAACTTTTCATGCTTGCAAAAATAAATCTTCCACAAATATTTTAGAGTTGATTTTATTATCTATATTTCCATCTAGGGCACTGAAAATGACGTTTTGTAGATATTTATGTCTACGGATGAGGAATGAAATAGAAAGCCCTTTCAATTAACATAATTTATGGACACACGAAATTTTACTTAATTAAAGTTACAAAATTATAAGTTTGCATGAGATTAAGGGTCTGTTTGGTACAGCGGCTGCGGATCAGAAAGCTGATTTCTGATTCGCGGCCGTTGTTTTTACCGTTTGAAATGAGCAACTCTTTGAATCGAGCTTTTGTAAATCCAGCGTTTTAGGGCTTTTTAGAAAAGCGAGAGAGGGGTCGCGATTGCGCTCCAAAAAACGGAGCTCGCAGAAACCCACGGCTGCCCCCCGATGTGCGATTCCTCCATCTCGTCGATTTGCCCTCCTCCGGTCGTCTTCTCCATTGACGGCTAGCTACTTCCCCGCGGATCTGCGGCTAGCTCCGGCCCGCAAATCTTCTGCCAGCGCTTTTGTACATTTCCGTTGGGTTGCTTGTCGATCTTCTGCTACTCCGCGGCAGATCTGCTGGTCTTCGAATTCAAGTAAGCAGTTCTACTTCCATCTCCGATGCTACTGCCATGTTCGGTGGCGTAGGAAACGCCGGGACGGGAGTTGCGGAATCCTTCCGGACGGGCCAACTCTCGCACGGAGAGGGTGAGGGCGGAAGCGGCTAGGGCAACCAGAACTCTTAATATTCAAAAAACTCCATACAACATAACATATTCAGCCCTTTATACTAGGAGGGGGAAAATACCGCTATTAGCACACCCGCTAATGGCACACCGAAATAAAAGTGCAAACATAGACATGCAAAGATACAATGGAAAACAACATATGCTACGGAAATAATTAAACGGCCCGGGGCTTCCAAAGCGGGTCGATCCTTTCTAGCCACTCGATTTCGGTCTCGCCGGGCGATCCTCCAGTCGCGTTGTTGCCGTCTGCAATGCATCCTTCATCATTCGCCTCCGCTTGGGAGGCACTCGACCTCGAGTGCTCAGGGTAAAGCGGAATGTCCGGGTAGAAAGGGGACAAATCGCTCACGTTGAAGGTCATGGAGATGTTGAGGTCCGGTGGAAGGTCCACTACATAAGCGTTGTCATTGATCTTGCGGGTGATGGGGAAAGGGTCGTATTTCTTTGGCATGAGTTTGTGGTGGTGGCCCGCGGGAAGTCTCTCCTTGCGGAGGAAAACCATCACCAAGTCTCCCACCGCATAGATCTTCTCGCGCCGGTGCTTGTCGGCCATAGCCTTGTATTTGGCATTAGACTCAAGCAGCTTGAGCCGGGTATCAGCTTGGATGTCGCGGGTTTCTTCCGCTAGCTGGGCCGCGGAAGGAGGAACTGCCGGAAGGCGGGCGAGATCGAGTGCATGCCGGGGAACCTTGGTATAGACAATGGAGAATGGCGAGCGACCGGTAGAGCTGTGCACTGCGTTGTTGTAAGCAAATTCAGCCTGCGCGAGTGCGTGATCCCATTGCTTCGGGCAATCTTGGCAAATGCAACGAACGAGGTTCCCCAAGGTCTTGTTCACAACCTCGGTTTGACCGTCAGTTTGAGGGTGGGCGGAGCTACTAAACTGAAGAGAGGTGTCAAACATCTTCCACAGCATTGTCCAAAAGTGGCCGAGAAATTTGGGGTCGCGGTCCGATGTGATAGTGGTTGGCACGCCATGCAAACGAACCACCTCCCGGAAAAAGAGGCGCGCGATGTGAGAAGAGTCGGACGTCTTGCGACAAGGGAGAAAATGGGCCATCTTAGAGAAGCGATCCACCACTACAAACACGGAATCGACCCCGCGTTGCGTGCGCGGGAGACCCAAGACGAAATCCATAGAGAGATCTTCCCAAGCGCTGACGGGAATCGGGAGGGGAGTATAAAGCCCAGTGTTGTGGGCGTGTCCCTTGTACTGTTGACACACATAACACCTCCGAACGAAGTTCCCCACGTCCTTCGATAGTTGCGGCCAGAAGTAACGCTCTTGGAGGCTGGCAAGTGTTTTGTCTCGGCCCAGGTGTCCACTCAACCCGCCACCATGCAAATCACGAATGAGCTTCTCCCGTAAGGAAGTGCGAGGAATACACAGGCGGTTGTCTTTAAGCAGGAACCCGTCGAGTAAGAGGAAACCTTGATGCGAGCCGCCTAAGGAACAGGCGCGCCAAATCTCGTGGAAGTCAACGTCCTCGGATACAAGTCGACGAGAGTATCAAACCCGATGATCTCGTGGTGCATAGTCGCCAACAGACAACTGCGTCGGCTAAGTGCGTCGGCGACGACATTGGCCGTCTCCGGCTTGTGCTGGATAATATATGGAAACCGCTGGAGATATGTGGTCCAACGAAGGTGCATTCCATCCATGCGTTTCTGACTGTTGATGAACTTGAGAGCCTGGTGGTCTGTGGACAAGATGAACTCCTTGTGCAGTAAGTAGTGTTCCCAATGCTTGAGAGCCCGTACGACCGCATAGAACTCCTGATCATAGGCGGCCCATTTCCGTCGAGCTTCACTTAATTTTTCGCTGAAAAACGCCACGGGGCGCTTGTCCTGGGAGAGGACAGCCCCTATACCAATGCCACTGGCATCACACTGCACCTCAAAGAGTTTTTCAAAGCTGGGTAGTGCCAAGACTGGGGCCGAGCTAAGCTTCTGCTTGATCAAGTCGAAGGAGCGTTTGGCCTCGTCGCCCCAAAGGAACCGCCCCTTCTTCAAACAGTCGGTCATGGGAGCGGTAATGGTGCTGAAATCTCGGATGAACCGCCGGTAGAAGGTGGCCAAACCGTGGAAGGACCGCAACTCCGTTAGAGAGGTGGGAGCCGGCCAATCTCGGATCGCCTGGATCTTTTCCTCATCAACCCGGATGTCATCCGCGCCCACAATGAAGCCCAAAAATGTCAGCCGCGGAGCGAGGAAGGTACACTTTTTGAGGTGAATGAACAGTTGGTGCGCCGCCAGCACCTCCAAAACAGCCCGAAGATGGGAGAGATGATCTGCTCGGCTCTTGCTGAAGATCAAGATATCGTCAAAATAGACGACGACCGACTTTCCCAGAAAAGGTCGCAGTACCTGTGTCATGAGGCGCATAAAAGTACTTGGAGCGTTAGATAATCCAAAAGGCATTACCTTCCATTCGAAAAGGTCGTCCGGCGTTTTGAAGGCCGTCCGGCGTTTTGAAGGCCGTCCGGCGTTTTGAAGGCCGTCTTCCACTCGTCACCCGGCTTGATGCGGATTTGATGGTACCCACTGCGTAGGTCGATCTTGGAAAAGAACTGGGAACCATCTAACATGTCTAGCATGTCGTCAAGTCGAGGAATGGGGAAGGAGTACTTGATGGTGATTCGGTTGATGGCGCGACTGTCGACGCACATGCGTCAAGAACCGTCCTTTGGGGAGACTAAGAGTGCTGGGACGCCACAGGGACTGAGGCTCTCGGAGATGAACCCTTTCTTCAACAATTCTTCTACCTTCTCGGGCAGGATAGCATGCTCCTTGGGGCTTATGCGGTAGTGGGGTAAATTCGGAAGGCTAGCTCCCGGAATGAGGTCGATCTGGTGCTGTATATCCCGAAGAGGAGGTGGACGGTCAGGCAAGTCGTCCGCCGTGATGGTTCGGAACTCGTGCAGCAACGCGCGCACGTCCAGAGGAGCGGCTTCCGCCTCCTGCTCGCGAGTGGTGTACAGCCCGTAGGAGACAAGGGCCACCACTTCCTTAGCTTCCACAACGTCCCGCTCAAACATAGAGGCGTCCTCGGGCATCACCAACAGGCTACGCTCCCTATCGAGTGGTGGGCTGACTTCGGGTTTCCCTCCGACCCGGGCGATGATTTGGATCTTCTTGCCGGCCCAAGTGAAGGTGACAGCATTCTCGCGGCCCTTGTACGAAACATCTGTATCGTACTGCCACGGCCGCCCCAAGAGTAGGTGGCTGGCATCCATCTCTACCACGTCGCACCAAACGTCGGTCCGGTAGTGTTTCCCAATAGCAACAGGAACGTGAGAGCGGTGGGTGACCCGAACGGACGGGCCGCGCTGAATCCAACCGATGGAATAGGGGTGGGGATGAGGCTCCGTCGAGAGCTGAAAATAGGAGACCAACCGGGTGGCAACGAAGTTCTCGCAACTGCAATTGTCAATCAGTACGTCGCAGATTTTCCCCTTGATGGTGCAGTAGCTCCGAAAAATATTGTTCCGTTGGACGTGTTCGTCCACCCGTGGTGTGAGAAGTAGGCGATGAACCACGCAAGCGGCGAACTCGCCTTCCTCGTCATAACCATCAATCACTTCATCAGCCTTTCCGATGTCATCCTCTCCCTCTTCTTCCGGTGCAACGGTGTGGACGGGTTGGCGAAGCAGGGGGCAACGGTTGGCGAAATGGCCCGGTTGTTGACATTTGAAACATGTGCCTGCCGGTGCTCGGTCAGGTGCCCGACCCTTTGGTGCGGACGAGGAGGCCGGCACCCGATCCACAATCTCCTTGTCGGTGGTGTCCCGGCTGTTAGAACCCGACGCGTCCGTCCAAGGGCGGCGAGAGGCCGTGCGGTGTAGTGGGATGGCTGTCTTCTCCATTTGTTCAGCCTTGAGGGCCATGTTGTACGCCTCATCCACCGTGCGCAGAACATGCAAGCCGATCTTCTCCCGTAGGGAGGGTCGCAGCCCGTGTAGGAAACGAGTAACACGTTGGTCGTCTGTCTCTGTGAGGCCGTTGCGGTCCGCGAGTCGGCTGATCTCTGCTAGGTACTCTGTCACAGTACGAGTCCCCTGAGAACAACTCTGGTAGAACTGGAATAAATGCTGGTCGTAGTCGGGCGGAAGGAACCGATTCCGCAACAACTTCTTCATTTTCAGCCACGTGCGGACTGGCGCCTTGCCTTGACGGTTGCGGTTGAGTTGAAGTTGGTCCCACCATACGGCCGCACCGGATTTAAGGCGGTAGGCGACCATCTTCACTTGGCGGCGGTCGTCGATCTCCGCCATTTCAAAGAAACGTTCGACTTCCGAAAGCCAATCGAGGAAGTCTTCAATGCCCAGGTTGCCATGAAAGTGGGGAATGTCAGCCCGCAGGCGGTACCCCGGTTGGTACTGGGGATGTGGGGCACCCCCGCGTGGAGGGATGCCGCCGTCGGGGGGATCGTCATCGGAGCTGGACGAAGAGAGGGCCGGGTTGAGTGGCGGGGCTGCTGGCGGCACGCGAGCGCGGCGGTATTGCCGCCCAAAATAGGGATCCGGGGGAGCCGCTGGAGGGTCGGCGGGGCGCGGTTGCGGTGGGCGGCCCGGCTGTAGGTCGCCGAGGGCGGCGGTGAGGGTGGCGAGTTGGGCGGTGATACCATTGATGGCTGCCCAAAGGGCGGCGTCGTCCCGCGGAGCGTCACCCATCGGTGGAAGAGGGCCGGAGTCGACGCATGAGAGAAACGCCTGGGCGGACCGAGACAGGCGTAGGGGAAACCTTCCGGACGGGGAATGCGGTCGTCGACTGCGTCGAAGCTGGCGGAAACCTTCCGGACGGGGGATGCTGTCGTCGAGCGTAGAAGTCGACGAGGAGTCCTCTGATACCAACTGGCGTAGGAAACGTCGGGACGGGAGTTGCGGAATCCTTCCGGACGGGCCAACTCTCGCACGGAGAGGGTGAGGGCGGAAGCGGCTAGGGCAACCAGAACTCTTAATATTCAAAAAACTCCATACAACATAACATATTCCGCCCTTTATACTAGGAGGGGGAAAATACCGCTATTAGCACACCCGCTAATGGCACACCGAAATAAAAGTGCAAACATAGACATGCAAAGATACAATGGAAAACAACATATGCTACAGAAATAATTAAACGGCCCGGGGCTTCCAAAGCGGGTCGATCCTTTCTAGCCACTCGATTCCGGTCTCGCCGGGCGATCCTCCAGTCGCGTTGTTGCCGTCTGTAATGCATCCTTCATCATTCGGTCTTCTTCTTCCGATATTTTCCTGTTAAAGATCTTCTTTGAGGCACATCACATCGATCAGTGGCTTGCTTCAATACTTATGTTCTTTGATTTTTTCCTGGATTTAAGATTTTGGTATGCAGTAAATGTAGATCTGTATTGAAATAGGTGTAGTTTTGTTTTCCTGGTTTTTTCCTATCCTCTTAGGTGCAGTAAATGTTTGTTATAGGTGTTTTTTCATGGTTTTTTTCCATGAAAATGTTTTCCTGCATTAATACTAGGTTCTCCTCTGATAGATGATTGTGGCCGTCACTGCACAGGTCTCTCTTTCACAGGCATGTAATACTAACGCTTATTAAACATATTATATCCATGAAAATGTTTTCCTGCATTAATACTAGGTTTTCTTGTCACTGGCCTCTCTTTCAAAATTGAATTTACTTGAATTAAGCAAGCAGCGGTCATAAACTTGAAAATGTTTTACTTGTGGTGTGAGAATGACTGCATATAAGTGTTAAGCTATTTAAAGCATTGTGTAATGTGACTCTTGTGTTTTAAGGTGTTTACAGCTGTGTATTTGTGAAACATATAATCATCCGATGCATAAAGGGAACACACAAAATCTTTTTTGTAGCAGCCAAACCACAACCACCGCAGTATTTTACTTTTTTGAAGTACAGAAGCTATGAATTCCATGATATTTTGCTAAGCAAAGCTGATTTTTTTAGTTCTTAAGTTTATGATGCTTGCTTCAATATGATCTGAAAATCTTAAGCAAAAATGATTTTGCAAGTAAAGGTGCTAATGATTTGCACTTGTATGAATCCCAGATTAGTTTGATTTGTGCTCTAGTAGAGCTGACATTGATGTGGTTTGATTCACTTTTATCAATGTAACTGTTGGTTTAACTGTTATGGTTGGATTTATAGCATAATGAGTAAACCAAAGGAGGGAGAAATTTCAGCGAGTTGGGAGTCAAACGAAATCCTGATCTTCTGTGATCTTTGCATTAAAGAAATCGGGTTGGGTAATCGACCTACCACCTACTTCAGCAAGGATGGTTGGGAAAACTTGATCTTGGCTTTTAAACAACGCACCGGAAAAAAGCTACGATCGAATGCAAATGAAGGATAAATGGGATCATCTCAAGAAAGACTGGAAGTTGTGGAAAGAATTAAAACATGGAGAGACGGGTTTGGGATGGGATCAAGAAAAGAGAACTATTGCTGCATCTGAAGAGTGGTGGGAGGAAAAATTAAAGGTCATCTCAAAAACATAGTTTTTCAACAATTTTCTATATATTTGAATTGCGTTTCACGTAGTTACAATTTTATATACTTTTGTATAGGTTGTTCCTGCTGCCAAAAAATTTTGATATGGTGACATTTCGCCAAGTTAAAGAAAAATTTGAATATTATGTTCAGTAAAATTGTCGCAACTGGTGAAGATTCATGGACACCATCAAATGGCAGTGTGCCACCTGATATGGAAAAACTTACTTTTTTTCATGTTAAGTTTGAGAACAATTTATATTTTTATTGTTATGTTTAAATGCCTTGTAATATTTTTAATTCTATATTTCAATATTGACGTTTTGAAAAAAAAAACAGCTCTCAAAAAAGATGCTACCAAACAGCCTTAAATGAAAAAACTCTGTTTCATCAGCACTTATACACAGACTCTCCAAACAGCCTGCAGCTTTTTCAAAACAGCTTCTCATAGAGCTCTGTTTAACCAGCTCTATTCGATCAGCAGTTTTTCAATCCGCAGCAGCTCTCCCAAACAGACCTTAATTCTCAAATACATTTTCTTATCTTCTAAAGCTATGTTGCGATCATTTAATAACCAATTTTTGTACCCACATGGCATATTTAAGTTTATCATTACGTCCTTAGAACTGAAGAGCGAGCCTGCACTTCTTAGGTAAACATGAGCGAAACATTCTAACTATTCCTTTGTAAATTTGTACTCCACTTATTTGACGACATACTAGTTTATAGCCTACTTGGACTGCCAACTTCCACCATGCCACCACTCTCCTCCAAGTCATATTCAACTCCTGCACTTCATCAAAAGCTCAAAATGTCTCTTCGCACAATACCAAACCATTGCCGTCATTGACTGGCTCATGCCAACAACATTGTGTTCTCCACACTTTGAGTCGATCTTGCAAACTATTGACGAAAATTTGTTCGAAGCCCATCGTCATTAGCGCGCCACTCACCAAATTTCCCGACAGTGACTCTTTCACTAGTCACAACCCACACAACTCACATTTGCCAAAACCAAGCAGACGCTCATAGAAAGCTCTCTTACAGCTCCCCAACTTCAACTCACCGGTCAATATCAACTTTGACGCCTCTGAAAAAGGCATTGGCATTGTCTTCTCTCAAAATGAACACCCATTAACGTTAAACCTTTGAAAATTATCACCACTCAGAAAATCAACATCCATTTACTCCTGCGAGATATATGTGGTAAGTGAAATTGTTTGCAAATGCTGACTTTAACTCCTGGGCTACAAGTTCATGACCTAGACTAAACAGTTGAGCCTCCAAAATCTCTTCCAACAACCCGTCCAAACTCTTGAACAACAATTTTAGCTCCATAAAATTAGGATCTGTAACTACAATAATCAAGTTGTCAGTAAACCCTCTCGATTTGCTGATGGTATGTCTTCTCTCCACCTTTGTTTTATATACGCCCCGAGAAGAAACCTCCCTCCTCCCTCCTCCCTCCTCCCTCCCCACAAACAAAAACAGCAAGAGTATAAATCCAAATAGTCAAATGGCATTGTGGGGACAGCACAATATTAAATGGGTTCTTTTATTTATTAAATAACTACTACTGTATTTCTTATTTACTGGGCCTATACATCATACTTATGGAGTGAGTTGTAATTTAAAGAGGCATCTCATATTTTGATATTTTAGAGTTACCTTTGGCTGAGTGAGAAAAATAACAATCAATTGTTTGCTTGGAGAGAGTATATTTGTCAAGTGTTGGTGTACTGTGTTACAATTGTGACCAAACCTACACGCACGGTCACAAGTGCAGGCGTCTATTCTTTTTGGAGGTGGACAACCCATCCTAGGAAGAGGAAGAGGAAGACCTTCGAGATCCCGAGATATCCCTGCACGCCATTGACAGGCCCCACTCCAGGGAAACTGTTCAGCTTCCGGTTCTCGTTGCTAATCATCTCTTGGTCACCCTGCTGGACACCGGGAGCACGCACGACTTCATTTGCGCGAAGACCGCCAGCCAGCTCAACCTGACTCTGGCAAGCCACCTCTGTTTGAGTGTGGTTGTGTCCAATGGAACACTGTGGAGTGCCCTGATATCTGCCAAGCGGTGCCACTTGTAGTGGAAGGATACCTCTTCAAGGTGGACCTCTTGGTGATTGCTCTTCGGGGCTTCGAGGTGGTTTTGGGCATCTGTTGTTTGCGCACCCTCGATCCCCTAATGTGGGATTTAGATCGCTTCATCGTGACTTGGCAGCAGGGAGGCGAGCGGATAGTCTGGTAAAGTTGTTTGACGGGGAAGTCGCATCGGGCATTCTGCCCCTCTTCCAGCCGCGAGTCGCACAACAACCTCGATCACCTGCTGCAGGAGTGTGGGGACATCTTAGTCCCTCCTCAGGGACTCCCTCCGTTGCGTCGCCACGCCACGATCACTGCATATGCCTCCTCCCAAACACCACCCAGTCGTGGTGCGGCCCTATCTCTATCCTTTCAGACAGAAAGACGAGATCGAGCGCCAGTGCAATGCCATGATATAGTAGGGCATCATCCTCCATAGCATCTCACCATTTTCATCCCCTGCTCTTTTGGTTCCGAAGGACGTCACTTGGCGAATTTACGTGAATTATCGGGAGCTGAACGTCATGACTGTGAAGGACAAATTCCTGATTCTTGTAGTGGAGGAACTGATGGATGAGCTCCATGGTGCCTGATTCTTCTCCAAGCTCGACCTCTGTTCAGGTTACCATCAAGTGTCCATGGCCCCCACGGACATGGAGAAGATAGCTTTTCCCACTCACCACGGGCACTTTGTGTTTCTGGTAATGCCCTTCGGGCTTATCAATGCCCCGTCTACCTTCCAGGCCATGATGAACGAGGTATTTCATGAGCTGCTTCGTCATTAGGTTCTTGTTTTCTTGCCCCGCAAGACCTGGGAAGAACACTTGCGCCATCTGCAAACCATTTTTGGACTCCTCCATCTACATCAACTATTTTTGAAGCGGGTTAAGTGCTCTTTCGGGACAGACTGAGTTGCTTACCTGGGCCAAGTGATCCGCAGCACCGCACCCCGATAAAATTCGTGAGGAGACAGACTGGACAGTACCACAATCCCTACCGGAGTTGCGGGGTTTGCTGGACTTGACGGGCTACTACCGTCGTTTCATTCAGAGCTACAACACAATTGCAGGCCCCCTGGTGACTCTATTGAAGAAACACGCATAACGCATTCCTGTGGAGCGATCATGCCACATAAGCCTTCTGGGCCCTTCAGTAGGCCTTGATCGCCGCCCCAGTCCTCCGCCTACACGACTTCAGACAGGAGTTCCACATTGAGTACGACGCATCGGGACAGGGTTGTCGCATGGTGCTACAACAGGCGGGCCACCCGATCGCCTTTTTCCACCACAATATAGCGGCTCACCATCATAGACTACCAGCTTACAAACTCGAGTTGATCGGCCTAGCCAAGGCGGTGCAGCACTGGCGACCATGCCTATGAGGGCGGCCTTTTCTGGTCCGCACGGGCCATTTTAGCTGCAAGTACCTACTCAAGCAGCGTCTCAACACCTCTCCCCAACAACGCTGGGTGAGCAAACTTTTGGGCTTCTAATTTCGGGTAGTGTACAAGGCCGATGTCTTGAACCGTGCAACGATGCTATCTCTCTCGATACAACAAGAAGGACGGTCTACTGTGTGTCATATCCATACCCACCCACGTGATCCTCCTTCGGTTGCGTCAGGAGTCCCAAGACTCTTCGATTCTCGTGGAGCTCAGTCGAAGGACTGCTGAAGGCGTCTTCCAGCTCATTGGGCGGTGCAAGAGGGCCTAATGCGTTACAAGAGTCGTGTGTACTTGCTCCCTTTCTCCACCCTCATTGGCGAGATAGTGGAGACCACCCACACCTTGGGTCACAAAGGAGTCTGGAAAACCCTTCAACGGATTCGCGCCAAATTCTTTTGGAAAGCCTTACGGCGCAGTGTCCAGGATTTCGTTGCCACTTGCACAGTCTGTCAGTGCCACAAGACGGAGCATCTCCTACCGATCGGCCTTCTTCAGCCCTGTCGATCCCCACAAAGATTTGGGCCGACATCTCGATGGACTTCATCGAGGGCTTTGCCTACCTCGCGCGGGAAGTCTATCCTCATGGTCATGGTCGACCGTTTTTCGAAAGGAGCACACTTCCTTAGTATGTGCAGACCACTGACAGCGGAAGGCGCTGCCCATGCCTTCTTCGCTGAGGTTTTCCATCTCCACGGCCTTCACGAGAGCATTGTCTCGGACAAAGACAAGGTGTTCACGAGCAAATTCAGGAAGGAACTATTTACTTTATGGAGTACCAAGCTTTCCTTCTCCTCTGTCTACCATCCACAGTCTGATGGCCAGACGGAGGTCGTCAATCTCACAGTGGAGAAGTACTTGCGTTGCATCACTGAGGATCAACCCAAGGATTGGGTTCGCTGGCTTCGGTGGGTGGAATATTGTTACAACACCTACTATCATACCTCCCGGCAAACAATGCCCTTTCGCCTAATTTACATGCGGGATCCCCCTCACCTATTGTCCTACGAGAGCAGCCCAACCCGCCTGGACGTCGTCGACCGCGAGCTTCAAGACCAGAACCATGTTATTTCCCAAGCACGAGGGCGCCTTCTTCAAGCCCGGGCGCGTACTGAAACTATTTACAATCGGGGCCATTGCGAGCTGGAATTTGCCCCGGGAGAGTGGGTATGGCTCAGGCGTCGACCTTACCATCAAACCTCGGCCACCCGGACCACATATCACAAGTTGGGACCAAAGTTTCACTGGAAGCCCGCATTCATGACGTCTTTCATGTCTCTTAACTGAAACAGTTTCACGATCCAACCCTCTCTGGCACCTTGGTGCACCTCCCACCACAGTTAGATGACAAAATTGAGGCCAAACTTGGTCTCAACTGGGAAGGATCCGCATGTTACGGGCCCGCACTGGGGGGGGCACCTATCACCGCCTCCGCGGGACGACAAGTGCGGACTAGGGGGCGACATCACCTTACCGATGTGGGATATCTAGTGTTGCTATTTTATGTCTCGTTTATTTTCATGTTGAGCCATTATTTTTAAGGAATCTAAATAGACTTCTACTTTTTGATCCTTCCTACTTGGGAAGGAATGAGGGAGATGAAAAAATCAAGCAATTAATATCGAAAGATCTCTCTCAAATTTCTACTCTCTCTTCCTTCCCCTAACAAATCATGATGTGCCCTAAGAACCCGTTGCTTGATCGCACGTCGTGCCTCGTTGTGGTCCGCCGCGCCTAGCTAAGGTTCACCACACCTCCTATCTGGCCGGATTCCTCCCCCTCCAAGATTCTACCATAGGTTCCCGCGGAAAGAAGAAGGGAACTCCGATCACCTCCTTGATTTCCATTTCTCACGACCACGAACGAGGTCCCAATCCGAGGCTCCGATCACCTCACTTCAGCACCCAAATCGACATAGTCACTCCACTAACATCTTCACTCTGATCTTCCAAAAATAGTATCATCGTCCAAGACAGACATCTCACTCCAAAGCACAACGGACCAAATCAACGTCAACCTCCGACATAATATTGTGGTTCCCACTAAATTCTTTCCTAATGTTTCATGCCTCAGGATGCCTTTGACATTAAATCGTTGCTATGTTCTTCAACATATCCATGTCGTCATCAACAACCTTACCTAGGCACAACTATTTCAGCCCCTACCACTATGGGGTTTCTCTTCCCAAATCCCAATGACATCACTAGTTTTGTCTTTGTCCCATCAACAAACCAGCTCTTGTGCCACCATCCTAACTAGTTTATTTATCACAACATACAACCCACATCAACACTTCACATCTTCTCATGCAAAGTCATTCCTTTTTTTTCATGGGTCCCACAAAACATGCCCCAAGAGATCTCACCCACTTTCCCAACCCAAAATAACACAAACACCCAGCTACAACAAACAAAAATGACATATTACCACAAGAACAACCAACCATGTCCATTCAGACCTATACAGCCAATTTCACACGCTTACACTTCAGTTACCTCTTATAAAAAGATTCACTGAGACTTACTTCAATAGCAACCAATCACTCGCTTACCTTCAGTCTTCAGATAAGCCTCAAAATGCTTAATTCACATGAAGCCCTATAAAGCACTGGTACTTCCTTGAGGGCCAAGTACCCATACCGAATATGTATCCGGTACCGGTACGTATCTGATACTCGGTGGATACATTTGTTACTCTAGTCTGTAGATACACTTGGACATGACAAATTATTTTGTATATTGTGATACGAGTATGCTTTTCTAAAATAAACAAAAGACTTTTGTGTCTTTTAGAAAAGAAAATTTTGTGACTTATAAATGCAACTAACGGTATTTGTTTATTACTTTATTATAGTAACAAATTGTGCTTCTGATTTAAGTATCTTTTTTCGGTAAAACTATAAAAAAATTGATTTAAATTTTATTATTCTGCTTTTTACTATATACATGTGCATATGTATAGACACATGAATATGCATATGCATGTATATACACGGATATATTGCATGTATATTTATATAAGTCAATTTTAATTACGTCATCCCCAAACGTACACGTATCCTTATTTTTTTATTTTCCCATACCACTGTACTGAATACGTACCGTACCCGATACTAGTACTCATAACGGTGCTTCATAGATGAAGCCACAAGCTGACCAACAATGCAAATATGGCAGCTTCACCGAACACGATTGTGTCTTTGTCTGTCTCTAATCATATCGAAAACAATGAGTCCCAATATCCTCAGCTAAACAAAGTATGCACTACTACGTCCACTTTTTTATTCTTGCATGCATCCGCCCAGTCTCGTCAGAGCACCAATTTCTAAATGATTCTCTCATCCAACCCCACTTTTCATGTCCCTCTCCTCAAATCATAAAAAAGGTTCCGACTATGTTGACCTTATCAATATCCCGGTTGATCCATGCAACTCCAACCGTAAGGATAAGAATGTTTGTGAAGCATTCAGGGATAATGCAACCAACCCACCCTAGACCCCCTGATAGTCATGCACCTTCAAAACTCACCTTAAATAGCTCATTGACTACCTTGCTGAACAAACTTGTTGAATATCCTTGTTGAGTAACCAAATTGAGTAACTTGGCAAGTAACTCTGTCGAAGACCTCTGTGGAATGTTAAGAGGTCATTAACTATTATAATAGAGGCAGCAAGATGAGGTATATTCATATACTTCCTTCTAAGCATTGCATAAAGAGAATCTCCTTTTGTCGTTAGGGCACACAAGAAAATTAATACTTCAATTTTATTTTTCACATCTAACCTTTTAAGAGTAATTGGTCACTCACAAAATTACTCTATCCTAATATTCAAGATATTGTAAATGTGAGTAGCTTTTGATCCATCAAAACTTAGAATATCCATTTGCCAAGTGATGCCGGAGAACTGAATATAAAAAAAAGTCACCTTTATAAGACCTTCATGAAGCTTCTGCAAGGTCTCTGAAGCCTCCTCAATGGTCTGCACACATCAAAATATGAAATATTGGAGTCTAATGATGGTTTGAGTGAAGCTAATGATGATGTGTGGGGTTAAGCATACCTGGTTGCTAGTTAGAAGACCGCCTGGAATTAAAGGAGGCAGTTGTCTCAGCTGATCGACCATCAAAGCCACCAGTGGGCTGACAACCAACGCCACTCCAGGTAAAATCAGGGCGGGTAACTGAGAACCAAAGTTGATGAAATTGAAATGATTACTTCACCTAGGTAAATAATGAAGTTAATGCCCTTAATGTGTGTATCTGATGCAAGAATGGATTTATTACTTGAAATTGTTCTTCTAGGATTCCATAAACCAGTTCACATCGAGAATTTACAACTCCGAAAATTTATAAAAAAAAAACTTCGTTACCTGATAGCAAAGAGACTTTCCTGCACCGGTTGGAAGCACTAGCATCGTGGACTCCCTGGAAATCACATTTCTTATCGCTTCCAGTTGCCCTTCACGATAGCAATCATATCCATGGGTGAGCTTCAGAAGCTTCATCAGTTTCTCGTCAGATGGTTCAACACGAGCTTCCTCGGCAGCTGCCTTCACCAATTCTTCATCAGACTCTGAGGTCTTCGATTGCATCGTTGACACGTCCAAAACTGAACTCACCTTTTTGGCAGAACCCCGATAATATCTTCGAGATGCTGAAGATGAAAAGACTCTCTTCTTTCCATACCTGGACGAGAACTTCTTTTTTCTCCCATAGCCGTTGATGTTAAGTCTAACAAAGTTTCCCTCGCTGCCGCTCTTGGCGTACTTTGGAGGCGGGGCAGCTGAGGAAATCGAGTGAGCCTCGGGGCCAAGCCAGTTTGGGTGAAGCCTCGCCATATTGATCCGATTCCCAGCACGACCGGACTGGGATGCATGTTGAGGAACAACTACGTCTTCTTTGGGGAGATCAGATGAGGGATCAAAGGAAGGTCGACGAGATCGGACGAGAGATGAGAAAGACGTCGAGCGGCCAGATTCGAGAGATCGATGGATTTTCTTTACAGAAATGCCGTTGAGATCGGACAGATTGGCGACAGGGAACGTCGGGTGATCGGGTTCACAATGTTCTGTTGGTATGATTTGGGGCTGTCTGCGCTTAGGGTTGGGGATGGGATGAATCCTAGCCCTAGATTTCGGCGGAAGTGAAGGATGTGAGGACCTGGGAGGAGTAGCAGAGACGTGAGAACCATCGGTGTCGGAATCGGAGTCGGAGGCCATGGTCGCTGAAACTTCAGCAGAGGGGTAGCGATTTTGAACTGGAGTTTACACTCTTGGGAGCAGCTTTCCCGCCATGACGGCGCGGACAGGCGGGAGGGGATATATGCCGTTTGCAAGGACAAAAAATCTCAGTTTAAGGAGAAATATTTATGTGTGTAACCCACTGCAATGAAAATTGATCGCGCTGTGATTCATGATTTCAATTTTACAGATTATTTGTGAAAATATACATCTGTATTTGTGTAATACAGTCATATTGAAAAATTATGTTATTTTAGATCAATCATGCCCGAAAATTTGTGATAGCGGAAATATAGGTCGCGCGTGGTGATCTAAGGTGAGAGTAACGCACCAAAAATTTACGGTCCGTTTGGGGAGCGATTTTTAGGTGTGTGTAATGCATAGTGATCATACGTGTGGGAGCAAATACAGTCGTATGATTCGTGATTTTAAAGGTGTAGATTGTTTGCGAAAGTATACTACTGTATTTATGTAATGCGGCCTCATATTGAAAAGTGAACGTATTTTAGATCAATCATGCGCAAAAATTCGTGCTAACGCAAATATACGGTGGGATTGGGGGGCGCGCGCGGTGATCTAAGGTGTGTTACATGCACCGGCATTTTCTCCCCGTTTGGGAGGGCGGCGGCATTCTGATGAGGCTTTTGTGAGGAATCGACCCAACTTCACTATCAGTTGCTTTTTTACAAGGCTTTTGTGAGGAATCGAGGGCAACAGGCCGCTCCTCGTTATAACTTGTGGGAGAGAGAGAGAGAGACGTTCGGATGGTGACAGGTGTAAGATCCCCCAAACAACTAGACCCCTAGAGTGTTTTTGTCATGACTAGGTCATGACAAAACCCTAGGAAGCTTGAAGAGATCACTTGGCCTTAGGTTTGAAGGAGAAGAGAACCTTGGTCTGCAAATAGCAATTTCTAGTTACCAAGCTTAGGGTTGGACTTTAGGGCCTCACCTTGACCCTTTGACCCCACCATGGCACACCTAACCCTTTGGAGGGTCCCTTAGAGCATCTAGGACCCATTGGGGTCAACCATAAAGGCCAAATTTGACCAAAGTCAACTCTAACCTTAAATTGGTCAAAGTAGCCTAATTAGGGTCAATTGGCCTCCACCATGTCAAATTGACCTTTGCCCTACCCTTATAAGGTTATTAGGGACGCAATGGACCAAAAACCCCCATCATGGGCCCACCAAATTGGCCAATTTGACCTAAGTCAACTATAGCCCTATTTTGGTCAAATTGCCTTATTGTGGGTCAATTGGCCTCCACCTTGCCAAATTGACCCTACCTATACCTTCCTAACCCTTAGGGGAGGCCAATGGGTCACTAACCACCCATTGACGCCAACCCAAATGGTCAAATTGACCAAAGTCAACTCCACCCTAAATTTAGGTCAAAATGACCTATTTGACCTAATCAAGCCCAATCCACTTGGGCTAGACTCAATTGAGGTGGTCCACCACCTAATGGGGTTGGGAATTACTGAAATTTCCATTCAATTTCAAGAAATTCGGCCAGGAGAGAGAAAATCTCATTTTCCCCAAAAATGGTGGAGAGAGAAAGAGAGGAGTAATGACATTCATGGCCAAGGGAGGTCAATTGATCTACCAATTGATGGGGATTCATCTCCTCTGGCTGTTACAAGAAGTTTAGGGGGTCTCCCTATATATACTTCCCAGTGTCAGATCTCTGGAACTCTCCCATTCCTTGGCTTGGTGATCCCTCTCTCCCTTGACCTTTCGTAGACATCAATGTCTTCCCACAAACCTTCCGCGAGACCCCTATCGCAGGAGATGATTGAGCGCCTGGCTGCGGCCCAAAGTGCGACCGCCCCCAAGGCTGCCAGATTTGCTCCCTGGCTTGCATCCAAACGGGACCCGAGCGCCCCCTACATCTCGCGTCGATCCAAGGCGATTCGACTGAATCGTCAAAGAGGCGAGACCACCTCGGAGTCTCCGGCGAATACTCCTCCGGCAAATACTCCTTCGGAGAATACTCCTCCGGACCCCGGGACGCAGGTATGAGGATTCTTCCTGTCTCTGCTTAGTTCCTGCCCCTTATCCTGCAATCGTTCTGACCATTCGCAGGGGATTTCGGTGCCCGAGGACGGCCACGGGGCCATCTCGAACAGCGCCGCGGTGCCACCTCCCGCGAACGAGAGGCCTCCAGATCTGGACCTTGCTCCTCCACCCCCTCCGGGCGAGACCACATTGCAGTCCGGTAAGTTGTGAACCCTCTTGATTTGCTTCATGCTACTCATTACTGACCACTATTTTTTCGCAGCCCCCAATCCCGACCTTCCGCCACGGGACTCCATTCCTCCGAGTTCCCTTGCTCGACCGAACCCCTCCGTGCTCGCGGATGAGCTGAGAGTATCCCCTGAGAAGGGACCCGGCCAACAGAGTCGTCCGGATGATTCTGCGGATGCTCCAGCTCCTTCTTCACAGCCCTACCGCCCGGGGAAAGGAAAAGTTCTACCTCCTAACACCGGCTTGTCTGGTGTGCACCCCCACTCGTCGCGTCCCCTAGGTCAGAAGGAACATGTACCAGGTTAGTATCTTCAATCGCCTCCAGCGCATTCGCTAGCTTTATCGCGGCTGATCCGCCGGTGTTCTCGCATGACATCGGGAAGCCTCCCCCTTCGAGTCCTACAACGAGGGGGAAGAGGGGATGCTCTCGCCTCTCCCATCCCCCGGAGATCTCTCTGACTTTCTGGGCGACTTCTCAGATCATGCGACCCTGAAGGAGCGAATCATGGAAGTCTTGAGGAAGCTCATCCATATTCAGCGGAACATCGCCGGCCAGGTGGATGATGTGCGGATGGAGGTCACGCGCGAGCTGAAGGACCTCCGGCAGGACTATTCGCGCCTCCTCGCAGTGGTGGAGCGTCTGGGGGTGAAGGAGGGGAGCTGTCTCCCGGGAGACATGCCGCGCGCGCCCGGGACCAGCTTCAGCTGGCGTCTCACGAGATCACCTCCATGCTCGCGTATTATCGCCCGCGAATGCCTCCGGAGGCTGGACCGCGAGGGCATGGTCGGTGGTACTGGGAGGAGCGCTAGTCCGGTCCCCATTCGCCTCCTTTTGCATTTTTCTTTTCATATTCAATTCAGGATGCTGAGGATACTGGACTATTTGTGTCTGTAATAATTTTATACTCTGCGCTTTGCGAATGCTTTATTTCTATTTTTGTTTATATTTCTCGCCACTTGCCGGAATATGCCGAATGATATGATATTGCCGAATGTTTTCTTAACTCTTTCGCATGGCCGTCGAGCGAATCGCCACAGGGCATTCGCCATTAATGGGCGAGAGGGATCGGCTCGGGTTTCGAGGCGTCGGGGAGGGCGATTGCCGCACACCCGTTGCCTCGAAAACCCAAGCGTCTTTTATTTCTTCTATAAATAGTCCGTTCAACCACCATATTAATTACCTTGCCATCCGCTCCCTCTCTCTCCTCGCGCTAGCACTCGCGCTTCTCCCTTCTTTGCGGCTCCCGTCCTCTCCAGCATTCGCGAAATGGGTGGCGACGCTGAAGGTAGGGCCAGGTGTGCCAGTGCATTCGTCAATCATGTCTTCGACTCCTGCGACCTCTCCGAGGAGGCCTTCTTGACCGCGGTTGCTGACTACGTTCCGCCGGCATTCGAGGCGCGAAAGCCCGGGCCGGAGGAGAGTCTAAACTCCATCTCGCCATGTGCTCTCGCGATCCCGCTAGAGCACTTCGAGGTGGGGTTTCGCCTTCCCATCTGGCCGGAACTCCGCCATACTTTCCGGTACTACGGGGTCGTGCCCGGCCAGCTCAATCCCAACTCCATCGCCATGCTGGTCGGGTACGCGTGCTACCTGCGAGAAGAGGGGATCGAGTTCTCGCTACCCGTCTTCCGCAAACTGTACACCTTCCGCTGCTCACACGACATCTCCTTCTTCTCGGGTCAAAACCCTCTCAAACACTACGGTCTCCCGAACAAGAACCACGACTGGGTTCGCCGCTTCATCTTCGTTGGCGGGAGCCTTGGGAATACCCTTCTCGCCCCGGTGCAGGAGGAGGAGTCGACCTTTCGCCCCCCGACCTTAGGGGGGCACGAGGCCAAGCTGCACCAATACATCCTTCAGCACGGGATGGACCTCGTCCACCTCCAGCGAAATGTCAACTCGCTCCCGCCCATTCCGCAGGGTGAGGGTAAGTTTTCGAGACCTTCTGCATTCATTTCAGCTTGGTGGATCTTACGTCATTCGCTAAACCATTCGCGTTCTTATGCAGGTGTGCGTAATTTCCCCTTTCACCCGCCGCGACCTTCTGGGGTTTCCGTATCCTTTGCACAGGCGGCCGCGGATGCCTGCCGGGAGGAACCTTCCTCCTCCAAACCTAGCGGCCGAAAACGAAAACCCGGGGCGCTCACTTCCTCTTCCTCCAAGAAGCCGAAAAGCCCTTCCGCCAAGGGGAAGGGGATCTTGGACGAGACCCCAGAGGCGAGTGCTCCGACCCAAACCCTGGGGACGGGCGCGTCGGCCCTAACCCAGGGGACAGATGCGCCGGCCCAAACCTTGGGGTCAGGTGTGCCAGACGGGACTGGGATCCAGGCGAGATCGTCGCTGCCGCCGCCTCCGTTGCCCAGGGACCACCGGAACTTCGCAAATGGCGAGAAGTATGTGGATCCCTCGGGGGCTCCTCTAGTGAAGTGGGACAGAAACACTAACCGGGTCTCGCTCTCCACCCTTCATTCGACTTGGATAGAGAGCAATGTCGCTACAGGCGAGGCCTACGCCATGGCGTATGCCCTCTATGGCCGTGACGATGCCGAGGTCTTTGATGCCGAGAAGACTCAAGTTCTCGCCCACGAGACCGCCCGAGCCCTACTGCGGGCCCTTGAGCTCGCGCGCATGTCTTCACGCCGGAGCATCAGTCTGTCGCGGAGTCTGGCCGAAGTCGAGGAGACCAGGGCCCTTGTTTCGGCCGAGGCGCAGGAACTCAAGACGAAGTTGGCAGCTGCGGAAGCCCTTCTCGCCAGCCGTCCGGTTGTAGAGGTATATACTTCCCCCCTACGAATGACCGTTGCGGATTGCCGCACTCTTTTTCTCACCACCTTTATTTTTTCAGGACACTACGAGCGCCGCGATGCTTCGCGCGCGGGTGGTCGACCTCGAGGAGGGAATCCGCCTAGCAAAGGCCGAGGCCCGACGATCGCGAGAAGCCGAGGCCTCGGCACTCGCCTTGGGGAGTGGGGGGCACTTTTACCCCCACCACGAACTGGAGCAGTTGATGCAGGAGAACGCCCAGAGCGCCGTGAAGCACGCGCTGCAGGTGCTGCGGCGGGCTGGGTATCTGAAGGAGGAGGCCGAGTGCCTCTCGGCCCGTCAAGTCGTCCCTGAGCTCTATATCCTTATCCCCTTCCCGGAAGACGAGGACGGCGAGCCGCGAGAAGACGCCCTCCTCCAGGATTCGGGCGAGAGCGAAGGACCTTCTGGCGACCGGCCTGCCGACCCATGAGATGGGCCCTTTGTGTTTTTTTTTTACTCTTTTTTATTATCATTTTGAATGTAATCATGAACCGGGCGAGTCCCCTTGAAAGATATATATTGATTACAATTTTTGTGTTATCTTACTTTTTTCTCATTCGCCGCTATATCTCGCTAGGCTCATTAGGACGCTAGACCGTAGTGTAACAGTCTTGACCACTCGCCGCTGCTCGTTGACGACCTAGGATGCATCGCTCTTTTCGACTTCCCGCTACCGAGTTAGCCTTTGGACTATTCGCGCATCACGGGGTTTCGCTTAGGTAGTTATGAAAGGGAGGTGAGATCACCATTCCGGCGCGTGATCTATGCGAGTGCTCTTGAGGTCACTCCTTGAGAATTTAGAACCTACCACCGAGTGAGCCTTCGGACCTGCCAGCTAGATGAGAGCCTGGACAGCGGGTCTGCTCGGGGCCATTTTTCCTTCATCATAGAACCTGCCACCGAGTGAGCCTTCGGACCTGCCAGCTAGATGAGAGCCTGGACAACGGGTCTGCTCTGGGCCATTTTTCCTTCATCATAGAACCTGCCACCGAGTGAGCCTTCGGACCTGCCAGCTAGATGAGAGCCTGGACAACGGGTTTGCTCGGGGCCATTTTTCCTTCATCATAGAACCTGCCACCGAGTGAGCCTTCAGACCTGCCAGCTAGATGAGAGCCTGGACAGCGGGTCTGCTCGGGGCCATTTTTCCTTCATCATAGAACCTGCCACCGAGTGAGCCTTCAGACCTGCCAGCTAGATGAGAGCCTGGACAGCGGGTCTGCTCGGGGCCATTTTTCCTTCATCATAGAACCTGCCACCGAGTGAGCCTTCGGACCTGCCAGCTAAATGAGAGCCTGGACAGCGGGTCTGCTCGGGGCCATTTTTCCTTCATCATAGAACCTGCCACCGAGTGAGCCTTCAGACCTGCCAGCTAGATGAGAGCCTGGACAGCGGGTCTGCTCGGGGCCATTTTTCCTTCATCATAGAACCTGCCACCGAGTGAGCCTTCGGACCTGCCAGCTAGATGAGAGCCTGGACAGCGGGTCTGCTCGGGGCCATTTTTCCTTCATCATAGAACCTGCCACCGAGTGAGCCTTCGGACCTGCCAGCTAGATGAGAGCCTGGACAGCGGGTCTGCTCGGGGCCATTTTTCCTTCATCATAGAACCTGCCACCGAGTGAGCCTTCAGACCTGCCAGCTAAATGAGAGCCTGGGCTCGGGGCCATTTCTGGAGCTTTCAGAGTTTTTCCTACAAGCTGCAGTATCATTCTCAAATACATGTGTTAAACAAAGTATTCTTATTTCAAAACATTTTCATTACATAGTTTTAGGGATAGAAACGTTTAAGATCGTCACCGCTCCAGGTGTGGCTGAGGGGTTGGCCCTCCACGCTCTGAAGGCGATACCCCCCAGACTTTAGCGCTTCCTCCACGACATAGGGACCTTCCCAGTTGGGATTAAGCTTTCCCACTGCGGCAGACCTCCCGGCCGCGTCAACCTTCTTGAGCACTAGGTCCCCTTTTTCGAACTGCTTGACCCTGATGTGCTTGTCGAAGTACTTGGCCATCCGCCGCTTGACCTCTTCTTGGCGAATGGCTGCTAGATCCCGGGCTTCTTCGATGAGGTCGAGGGAGAGCCGCAACTCCTCTTTGTTCTCAACTCTCCAATCTTCCTCTCCATTCGTGGTGACATTTACTTGTGGCGTCATGACTTCGAACTCTATGGGAATGACGGCCTCGCAGCCGTGAGAGAACTTGAAAGGGGTCTCTCCAGTGGCGGTGTTGGGGTGGTTCTTAAAGCCCACAGGACCGAGGGGAGCTGCTCCACCCAATTGCCCTTAAGATTTTCCACCTTCTTCTTGAGCAAGTTCACGATAATCTTGTTTGCCGCCTCCACCTGCCCGTTGCTCCTGGGATGGTGGACGGATGCGAACCTGAGGTCTATCCCCAACTGGCCGCAGAAACTGATGAACTCCTCGCTTGCAAACTGCGGACCGTTGTCCGTGACTATGGCCTGCGGAAGACCATGCCGACAGATGATCTCCCCCCATATGAAGTTGCGGACCACCTGGGAGGTGACCTTAGCCAGCGCCTTGACCTCCAACCACTTTGAGAAGTAGTCGATCATGACTAAGAGGAATCTCCTCTGCCCACTAGCCTGGGGGACGGGTCCTACCAGATCCATCCCCCATATGGCAAATGGCCAGGGTGCCGTGATACTCCTTAGCCTCTGAGCTGGCATGGGCTGAAGCGGGGCGAACATTTGGCACTTCTGGCATTTCTTGGCGAAGGTGGCCGCGTCTTTGCTTAGGGTCGGGCAAAAGTTTCCTGCCTCATTATTCTTGCCTCCAACATCCTGCTTCCCGAGTGGCTGCCGCACTCGCCGGGGTGAACTTCTTCCAAGATCCTCGGGACTTCATCTTCCGAGATGCATCGGGCCAAGAGGCCCGAGAGGGTCTTCCGATACAGGTCCCCCTCATGGAGCACGTAGTAGGCGGACTTGTACCGGAAGCGCCTTTGGTCCGGAACCTCCTCCGGGAATTTCCCTGTTGCAAGGAAGGTAACGAAGGGATCCTTCCAAGAGGGCCGCTGCTCTATTTCCATGAGTTCCCCTTCCTCGATCGAAGGACGGAACAAATTTGTCAGGGTTCCTCCGGCTCGGGGACCGGCCTTGGCCAAGCGATCTGCCTGGGTGCTCTCCTCCCGAGGGATGTGCCTGATGGAGAAAGTCTTGAACGCTCCAATGAGGCTTCTCACTTTGGCTAAGTATCTTATGAGTGTAGGTTCCCTCGTCTCGAACTCCCCCTTGATCTGAGAGGCTATTATCATTGAGTCGGTGAGAACCTCCACATCATGGACCCCGAGCTCCTGGGCCAGCCGCAGGCCGGCGATCACCGCCTCATACTCCGCCTGGTTGTTGGTGATTGGAAAATGTATTACCAGCGTCTGCTCGATCTTTATCCCATGGGGGCTCTCCAACACCACCCCTCCTCCGAGAGAATTTTTGCCTGAAGCCCCGTCCACCACCAGCTTCCACGGAACATGTCGAGGGGCTCCATCCTCCTCCATCTCGGCCACATAATCTGTCATGAAATCCGCCACCACCTGTGCCTTCATGGATAGCCGAGGGACGAAGGTGATATTGAACTCGCTGAGTTCTATCGACCACTTCGCTAGCCTCCCCGAATGCTCTACTCCTTCGAAGATCTGGCGAAGAGGGTGGTCCGTCACTACTTGAATTGAATGGGCCTGGAAGTATGACCTGAGTTTTCTTGCTGCGACGACCAGAGCAAAGGCCAACTTCTCCAAGATCGGGTATTTGAGCTCCGCCTCCCTCAGGACCCTACTCACGTAATAGATAGGCAGCTGCTTCTTGCCTTCTTCCCGGACCAGGACAGAGCTTACAGCCTCAGTCCCGACTCCGAGATATAGGGATAGATCCTCCCCCTCCTTGGGACCTTGGAGTAGCGGAGCCTTGGTGAGCTGACCCTTCAAGGCCTGGAAGGCCTCCTCGCATTCCTTTGTCCATTCGAATTTCTGGTTGCCTCGTAACGTTTTGAAGAAGGGGGAGCATTTCTCTCCGGCCCGGGAGAGAAACCTGCTCAACCCCGCGAGCCTTCTTGTCAAGCGCTGAACCTCCTTGGCATTCCGAGGTGATCCCAACTCCATTATGGCTTTGACCTTGTCCGGGATAGGTTCTACCCCCAAAGGGGTGAGAAGGTGTCCCAGGAACTTCCCCTTGCTGGCCCCGAACACACACTTCAGGGGGTTCAGGCGCATCCTGTACTTGCGCAGGGTAGCGAAGGTCTCCTCGAGGTCCTGGATGTGAGAGCTCGCGTTCTTGCTTTTTACCATGAGGTCATCCACGTAGACCTCCAAGTTCCTTCCCCTTTGTTCCTTAAAGACCCGGTCCATCATCCAAAAAACTCATCACAGAAAAATCGACGGCTAAGTCAACCAGCGCGTCGATCCGAGGCAGGGGATAACAATCCTTAGGGCAGACTTTGTTTAATAAAGAAAAGTCAATACACATACGCCAGCGACCATCGCCCTTTTTTACCATGACGACATTGGAGACCCAGCCTGGATACTGGATCTTCGATACAAAACCTGCTTCAAGGAGCTTGGCCACCTCCTCGCAGATCGGTTCTTCGAGCTTGTCAGCGAAGGCCCTCCTTTTCTGTCGGATGGGGCGGGCTCCTGGCTCAAGGTTGAGACGATGGCAAGCCACGTCCGCCTCGATGCCTGGCATGTCTGCCGCGCTCCATGTGAAGATGTCCACGTTCTTCTGGATGCATTCCAGCATCCTTACCCTGTCCTCCGGGCTGAGGCCCCCGCTGACACGCACCTTCTCCGCCCTTCCTCCCTGGGTGATAACCTCCATCTCCACTACTTCCTCTGCCGCCTCAAGCCGAGCCGGCTCTTCCCATCTGCCCCTCGCTTCTCGCCCCTCTACCCTGGCCTTCTCCTGTGCCGCATCTTCCTCCTCCATCGGTTCGACCTGCTCCTCCTCCATCTCCTTTCCTTGGGCACTGCCCTCTTCCTATTCTCCCCTCTTCTCCACTCCTTCTCCTGACCCCTCCGGCCTCCTCATCTCTTCATCCATCTTCTCAGCCTCCGTCATCCAAGAGATGGTGTTGACGACAGTCACATAGCACTGTCTGGCCACCTTTGCATCTCCCCGGATTCGGACCTGGACTCCTCCACTATGGAACTTCAAGCACTGGTGGTATGATGAGGGCACACATCGGAAGGCACTGATGAGGGGGCGCCCAAATATGGCATTGTAGCTGCTCGGAGCGTCAACGATGACGAACCGACAGTTCCTTGGGACTCCCCCTAACGTTACCTGGAGGCCGATGCCTCCCTCAACCTCCTTTCTTTCTCCTGAGAAACCAAACAGCGGCCCATCAGAGGCCTGTACCCTCTTCTTCTCCACCTCCATCGCATCGAAAGCCTTCTTGAAGATAACATTCACCGAGCTCCCATTGTCCACCAGGATCCGGGAGACCGTGAAGTTTTCTATCGCCGTCTGGATCACCAGGGCGTCGCAGAACGGGTCCTCATAATCGGGCATATCTTCCGAGGAGAAGGTGAGCTTCTCTGTGGGGGGTGGGGTCTGGGAAGTTGATGCGACGTCTCTCCGAAACATCGCCTGGAAGCTCCTTTTGCGAGTGGCCTCTATCCCAACCCCACCATGAATCACCCTGATTCCCCCTGGCTCCCGTATCCGCCCTGTCCTCGCATCGGTCCTCTTCCGCCTCTGGGAGCACTTTCTCGATCCTGGCCTGCTGCCGCCGTGGCTGACCTCTCCCTCTCATCTCCAAGAATTCTGGGCAGGTGGCAGTCGTGTGACCTTCTTCCTGGTGAAAGTCACAATAGGGCAACGCCACCCTGTCCCCTCTTCCTGCTCTTCCTCTCCCTCCTCTTGCTCCTCTACCTCCTCTTCCTCGACCTACTGTCATAGCTTGCTCCCTTGGGGGGTGAGGGGGTCTGGGGCCTTGCCTCCACCCCGGATTTGTTCCTCCCGCCTCTCTTCCTTGATACCCCCCTTCCTGACCTCTCGCTGGTCCTTCCTGGTGCCTCCAACCCAACCTGTTGTTGGGCTCTTGATTCCTCCAATTCCGAGGCGGTCTTTCGAACCCCTGACCCCTGGGTTCTTCTCGCCTTCTTCCTTCTTGCTTCCTCACCTCAGGCTCGCTCATCTTCGCCAACCTCTTGTAGAACTCTGGGTTTGCCGCCTCCCCTTCAATCTCCTCTGCTGCTCGCTCCATCAACTCCTCAAAGGACAAAGGAGGCCTTCTCTCCAGGTCCATCTTGAAGAACCCATCTCACAACCCTACGATGAATGCCATCTTGAGGGCGAATCCCGGCACCTCCTGCACAAGGTGTATCTCCTCCTGGAACCTATCCACATAATGTGCCAGGGATTCCCCCTCCCTTTGTCTGATCTTAAAGAGAGCCTCCGCATCCTTCTTCCTCTTTTTTGACGTCGAGAAGCGCAGCCGAAAGCCTCGGCGCAGATCATCGAACGCGTAGATGGAACCTGCGGGAAGCTGGTGGAACCAGTCCCTTTCTTTCTCCTTCAGCGTGGTTGCGAAGAGTCGGCATTGAAAAGCATCCGACATGGGAAGGATTGATGTCATGTCCTCAAACCACTGCAGGTGCACGACTGGGTCCTCCTTGCCGGTGTAGTAGGACATCTCCGGCCCTCGAAACCCCTCTGGCACTGGGGCCGAGAGGATCATCTCGCAAAGGGGCTCCCTTCCCCTGCTCGGCGAATGGTCCTCTCGCGCGGAGCCAGCTCGCACACCTCAGCACTCGCCGGGCAGCTGAACAGCTGCCGCCCGGGGAGATCTCGCGCACTGCCTTCTGCTGGCACCTCCTTCCCCAGCCGCTGCCCTGGTGCGTTCTCGCCGATCTGCAGGGGCGGAACCACAGGGACTGCCGGGGTCTCGCACTCGCTCCGCCCAGCGAGAACTGTCTGCAGGACTTCTCGCTTGAACTTCTCAAACATCTCCAGCCACTCCCCTGTTGCTGGCGGCTGCGAGTGGCCTGAGTCAGAACCATTTCCCCCATCTCCTGTCATCGAACCTAGCTTGAGATTTTCCTTCACCGGCTACGGTCCACGCTCACCGCACCAAAAATGTTGAAACCGGCAACCGGTCTCTTGAGTTCGGACCCACTGGGGGTGTAGCCGATGCTTATTTCTCCCTCACTAGACTCTCTTGATGGTGGATGTGAGAATAAGAATAGACCCAAGGCTGAAGCGAGGAGGTCCCGCCACACACCCGGAAGATCTTAGAGAGCTTCCCCTCCCTAACCAGAGCTCAACCGGGCACCTTGGAGGGCCTTAGCAGCCTACCAGAAACTAGCCTGGAGGAGAGGATTCTCTAAAATTGGATCTCCTCCAAGGTGCCCTTAAGGGTCTATTTATAGATTTTTCTAGGCTGGTCTACAAATAACATGAATCCGCCTTTTAGTTTTACTAACCGCACCCCCAATTGGTTTGCTAATAGCCTAACTCCGCCGTTCTGAAGGGCTATTTGCAGCCCACAAGGGGTATTATGGTCATTTCCCCCTCAAATCCTTTTGGGCGAGTGGTCCGTGAGGGCACCACTCGCTGGGCACCCGCTTAGCTGGGCGAATGCCCACGCTTCCGGGCGAGTGGTCCGTGAGGGCACCACTCGCCTAGCTCCTTCTCTCCTGCAGCTTACCCCCACCAACCCGGGGGTACTTCCACCTCTTAGCCGGGGCGAATGATCTGGCTGGCCCAGGTCTCGCCAATTGGCCTGTGGGACCCACTTGGCGAATACGGGTTGTACAATAGGGATCTAGAATATTCTTTGATTTGGAGGGAAACCTCTTTGGGGCCTATAAAAGGGGAAGACCCCCTCATTTATAACCAACCAAGTGTGGATAGAGCATTCAAGTTCTCTTGCTTACTTCTTCTTTTGTGCACTTGTGCTCTTGTGTTCCTGTTCTCGTTCCCATTTCCACCACAGTTTTCTTAGAGTGAGACTGACTTAGCTAGCTGCGAGGGGTGGCAAGAGGAGCTAAGGCCGCGCGCGACATAGTTAAGGGGACTAGTACGTGACAGTGTGGTCCTCAACCTTCGTGTACTTGAGTATTCACATCCATATACTTGGATCCTCCAAGTGAATATGCAGCGAAAACTTAAGATTTGTTCAAATGACAATTTAGAAGATTATAGACTTAAAAAGCTACAATATATGTAAAGACTTAATGATTATAGTTTCTTGATACCTCAAATTAGAGTCATGTCTCTCATTTGTATATATATGGCGAGGAGTGCCTTGAAAATCTCACTTGTATATTCGATATTTACGTGCTATTGGCCAATAAAATCATACTAATTAAGCTACACAGACAACCAAATACTTTGAAGGACAAATTGTCGCATGGTAACACAAAACTCTAAACAATAAACCACCCCCTACAAATTTGAAGGTTAAGCTTTATGTCCCTATACAAGTGACTTGTGGTGATGGATATTTGAATGGACCGTCAGTTCTTTGAGAATCGACCTCATAAGGTGCAAGAGAATGAATTATGACCTTTTCAAAAAAGCTTCATAGAATTCTTAGATTGACATGCGCATCGTGATCTACTATTCAATATGAGAAATTTGGTGTGGATGAGTTTAAATTTTGTCGAGCACAAATAAGCTGCAGAAGATTCAATCTTGAATGGTTTCTCAAAACATTGGGATGAAAGGAACAAAGGGATTGTAAGGGTGTCAGGGGCTAGAGCGCAGTTAGCGCCTCATGGAGGGTTGGCAATGGGCACGCCAAATATTGCATGATGATTATGAGACGGACTGTAACAATACAAATTTTTTGTGGGTGCAAAACACATGCGATGACTCGAGACCACAAAGATGAATCGACTTTCATATCGTCATAAGAATACACTTTATTGAGATAAGTAATGATTCAAAATCCAATATAAGTGAGACACAATTTGAGCAAATAGCGGAATTGTGTAAGAAAAACTTCATTGTTAAATGTGCTCTAGTGAGAGTGGTCATGAGTTGAGGGTCATTTTTTGAAGTACTCGTAGGTCGGTTCAGCTTAGTATGGTTAGGTTGAACAAAAAAAAGACAATACTTCTGATATCATGGGTGATGGGTCTGGTCATCACAATGTTGGATTTGTGACACCTCACTAATCCGTGTGCTCGGATCGTTGAGATCATGCCACCTCATCGATCCATGGGAGGCCATTGTTTCCTATTGAGAGGAGTCCTATTATAGGAATATTAATTAGGGGGGATTCTAAATCTCCTTATTTAGCCGGGTGACCTTTCCTATTTGGCCGAGCCTAATTATGGCACTCCCATAATTAAATTGATATCTCCTTTCATGGGGTTCATATCTTCTGCCTATATATATGGGGATTGCCCCATCCGGTTTATAACACGCCAAGCAAATTCCGCAGGAGGGAGGAGGCAGTTGAGAGAGGTGAGCGGCAGCAGCGGCGCCAGTAGCTCGGCGACAAGGAGGCGGCGGCTCTGTCCAGCGGCGACAGGCGGCCTCAGGCCAAGGGAGCTTTTTGGGCTGTTTCAGGTGGAAGCAGCGGGCGGCGGCAGCGGTGGCTCCAGGAGTTCTTCAACAGCGGCGGAGGCCCTCAGTGTGATCCAGGCCGGCGACAGCCGCAGAACTTGGTTACAGTGAGAGTGGTGGCAGCAGCGCGGCGATCCAGGCGGACGACTGTCCAGGCGGAGGCGATCCAGGCGGACGACTGTCCAGGCGGAGGTGATCCAGGCGGCGGTGGCAGAAGGTTGATCCCGGCGTGCGGCGGCGGCGGGACTTGGTCCCGGTGGCAGAGCGGCAGCGCACAACGGTCGTCCAGCGGAGGCAACGTGGTGGGGTCATCCAGAGCGGCAAGGCAGCAGTGGCAGCAGCGGTAGCAGGCGGCAGCAGCTCGGTTAGTGCCAGGGAGATATCGCCCTGCGATATCTCCGGCGACATCCTCGGCGATAGCTCCAGAAGAAGTTCTGTTCTTGGTAATTTTGAATTACTTCAATTTGTACTCTTGTAACTCCTGATTTATAGTGGATTTGTCCGGCGCGCTCTCCCCGTGGAGTAGGAGTCCCATACTCCGAACCACGTAATCTTTTGTGTCGTATGTGTATGCTAGAATCTCGTTCCGTATTTTATTTTGCGCGATACTGGTTCTTGCTCATTCGTGAAATTCCGTTGCGCTACCGCGGCTTAACTCGATCCGATTTCACAACAATTGGTATCAGAGCTAGGTTCCGCGGGGGTGATCGTCTGGACGTTCCGGTTCTCTGATTTGGGTCAACGGTGGGTGACGACATTGGTCCGCTCCCTATCTTCCCAGATCGGTTCCGCGAATATCATCTTGATCGCCCAGTAGCTCTGCGAGCAAGACAATGTCGGCAAAATTCGAGATTTCTAGGTACGACGGCAAGATTGATTTTGGCCTTTGGCAGAAGCGCATAAAGGCCGTTCTCGTCCAGCAAGGTCTTCACAAGGCTCTCCTCGGCAAGGAGAAGTCCGGGAAGAAGGACCGGCGGAGGAGCAGGGCAGGTTTCGTGGCGAGGGCGTGTGCGCAGAGAAAGGACCTTGGCGGAGGTAAAGTTTTTGCATCCGTGGGCGGAGAGTCATCTCAGGAGAGCCCAGACGCCGCAAAGGGAACCATCCGGCTCAAGGGTCCCACCAGGGAACTCATGATCACTCAGGAGAAGGTGGAGTCGCACAGTGAGAGGTTGAGTTCGAGTCGTCTTGCAAAAGACTCAGTCTATAGGGCAAGGGCGAAGCTCGTCGGGGTGCGCCACCGGGAGTTGAGGGAGTTCGGTAGAGGTAGAGGCAGGAAGTTGCGGGAGATATCTTGGAGGGATATTAGTACGGACTTGCGAGGAAGTCCAGTGACTAGAGTCAAGTTCAAGAGCGGTCTTGACTTGACTCATTCTGATGCGCGTTGATCGCGGTCAGACCCCAGGGAGAGGGGGGCTCGTAGTCGCCGGTAGTGGAGATTTAAGCTGAAGGTGGAGTTACGTTCGGGTGAGGTGTCAAGGTGGAGTTTGTTGGATTTGTGACACCTCACTAATCCGTGTGCTCGGATCGTTGAGATCATGCCACCTCATCGATCCATGGGAGGCCATTGTTTCCTATTGAGAGGAGTCCTATTATAGGAATATTAATTAGGGGGGATTCTAAATCTCCTTATTTAGCCGGGTGACCTTTCCTATTTGACCGAGCCTAATTATGGCACTCCCCTAATTAAATTGATATCTCCTTTCATGGGGTTCATATCTTCTGCCTATATATATGGGGATTGCCCCATCCGATTTATAACACGCCAAGCAAATTCCGTAGGAGGGAGGAGGCAGTTGAGAGAGGTGAGCGGCAGCAGCGGCGCCAGTAGCTCGGCGACAAGGAGGCGGCGGCTCTGTCCAGCGGCGACAGGCGGCCTCAGGCCAAGGGAGCTTTTTGGGCTGTTTCAGGTGGAAGCAGCGGGCGGCGGCAACAGTGGCTCTAGGAGTTCTTCAACAGCGGCGGAGGCCCTCAGTGTGATCCAGGCCGGCGACAGCCGCGGAACTTGGTGACAGTGAGAGTGGTGGCAGCAGCGCGACGATCCAGGCGGACGACTGTCCAGGCGGAGGCGATCCAGGCGGACGACTGTCCAGGCGGAGGTGATCCAGGCAGCGGCGGCAGAAGGTTGATCCCGGCGTGCGGCGGCGGCGGGACTTGGTCCCGGTGGCAGAGCGACAGCGCACAACGGTCGTCCAGCGGAGGCGACGTGGTGGGGTCATCCAGAGCGGCAAGGCAGCAGTGGCAGCAGCGGTAGCAGGCGGCAGCAGCTCGGTTAGTGCCAGGGAGATATCGCCCGGCGATATCTCCGGCGACATCCTCGGCGATAGCTCCAGAAGAAGTTCTCTTCTTGGTAATTTTGAATTACTTCAATTTGTACTCTTGTAACTCCTGATTTATAGTGGATTTGTCCGGCGCGCTCTCCCCGTGGAGTAGGAGTCCCATACTCCGAACCACGTAATCTTTTGTGTCGTCTGTGCATGCTAGAATCTTGTTCCGTATTTTATTTTGCGCGATACTGGTTCTTGCTCATTCGTGAAATTCCGTTGCGCTACCGCGGCTTAACTCGATCCGATTTCACAACATTACAAATGGTATTAGAGCCGGTCATTATCCAGTACAATTGCGGTTTGGGGATGGATGAGATGGAAATTGATGACCTTAAATCATTTCAAGTCTCTTGTTGGTGCAACAAAGACAAGAGAAGCCGACACAACAGAGAGTCGGTGTCTTAGAGAAATCACATGTGCCGGTAGAGGTGATATATTTGTATTCAGGTTCAATGTCCAAATTTGAGGATGAGACTGTTGCGACTATGATACGTGGCAACCTGTAAATGTGCTTTTAAAAAGCAGATGCGACATCTACTTTTCGCAGAGATCATTTATGTTTGCCCAAGATATCATTTTCGTTCCCGTGATATCATTTCTGCCTGCCCGAGATATCATTTTTGTTCATCTAGGATATCATTTATACTTGCCAGGAAGATCACTTTACTTCTGCTCTTTTGAGAGATTATTTTTGCTTGCCAGAGATATCATTTGTGCTTTCCCGAGATATTATTTGTGCTTTTCCGAGATATTATTTGTGCTTGCCCGATGAGCTACTTCTGCATTAAAAGATATGGACTAACAGGGAATCATAAAAGGCACCGGAGAAATGTAGAAATGGCTATTATTGGGCAGAATTTATAGCGGGTTTCTAAGTTTATTCGAGCAGGAAGTTGGCAGCATGTGTGATCTTGAAAATTTCATGAATTTGCAAGTATTTTCAATAAAATGTTCAAAGTCGCGGAGGCGGTTTGGAGTCGCTCCAGGCGGGGACTTCGTCTTCCTCACGGAGCGACACGAAGGTGGTTTGGAGGTGGAGGAAGCTGACATTAACGAATTGGTGGGGTTGATGCTGGAGACGGTTCAGAGCGGAGAGAAGTTATGGTTTGCATATAGTCTCCACCTAATATACTGATCTACATTTAAATTTTATTGGTCTGCACGTAGCCGTGATTTGCACAGTCAAAATTGATTTAACTGCTCCGTGTCTCTTAGCCCAATACTGTAGTCGCAAGCTAGCATTTCCGATCAAGCGCACCCGGCACTCCGCCGTACGGCGGGCGTCCCCGATTTATCCATGCCTGGAATTAGATAGGCGAGAAGTAGTGGCTGCTTTCTCCTTCATGCCGCTCTCCCCCGCCGTCTTCAACTGCCCTCTCTTCTTCTTCTTCCCACACTCTCCCCTCCCCCCTCCGCGCCACCCATCTCTCGCTTCTCTACACCGCTTGCCCAAAGCAATCTCATCACCATGCACTCCTCGGGCCCCATCCCTCCTCCGCCACGTTTATCATCTCTCTTCCGATGCGTCGGAGACAGCAGAAGGTAGTCCCTACCCGTCATCCGCCGCTGTGGCCGCCGTCATCCGCCGCTCTTCGCAGGCGTCCCCTGTAGAGTTCACTCAGAGAGCGGAGAGGCTTGGGAAAAATGATCCGCTCCTTCCCAGCCCCGACTTTCAAAGATTGTGCGTTGAGCAGCTCGATCTCTTCCGAGCCGTTGTGGATCCACATGCTGTCCTTTCGGTTAGTAAGCTACATTTATACCGCGCGGATTACAGATTCAATGATTTCAACCTTAATTTAAAACCTAATTTTGGTGTACTCGTGTTCTACTCGAGCTCTCCTCACGAGTCCCACCCAATAAAAGTCAGAAACATTACCAATTTATTCAATATATCAAAATTGAAGATAAACAATTCTCACGCATTGGTACTGGTAGGGTAGTCCTCACAAGGGTCCAATAACTTCACAAATTAATTTGATTTCAGAAGAGAACCTTATATGGATAAACCGCTCAATTGTTAGCTAGGCTCACATGGATTTCTAAGTCATTATATAAAAATGTAATGGTAGATTAAAGCAATAACAAAGGATGTAATTAGACTTCAGCCAGATTATCACTCAATATAGGGTGTGTTTGTTCTGCCGCTGTGTTCCGTTGATGGTGGCGAAGAACTCAACGAAGAATAGGTAAGGGTGGTATCAGAAGGTTGGGCTATGGATGGATTCTGAGACTACCAAGGACCAGATGGCGGCGCTGATAACGTCGTGTGGCTGGGAAGACCGTAGAGTGGAATAGTGGGCAGAGTTGAATGCGGGTGCGCGTCGATGGTGGCCTGATCTTACGCACTAGCCCCATCCTCTTCCTCAGTTGCATCCTACCCGGTGTCACGATATTTCGCACTAGCCCATGACAGGTTGCTTCAAGGAAGATTTAACATTTATTCAGAACTCATGTAATTCCGCAATTTTCTTTTGAGCACTTCAAACTTTTGTATATTGTTCCCTGGTTACCATTATTCAATTCTTATCCAAATTTCATGTAAATCAATCTGATTCTTGTAGACCACGAGACTCCTAGAGTGCCATTGTTCTCAGTGTTTCGGGCAGTAAGTTAATTCTTATAATTTTTCTGAAAATGTTTCACTTCTATTTGCAGGTTTATGTGAGACCAGCAGGCAGTTATGTCATGGATCAGCTAGAACTACGCCGAGTCATCTATTATCCTAGGGTGGAGATATCCAAAAATGAAGAATGTGTGGTGATTGTTGGTAATTTTGCTATGCCGGGAGGTTTGCATACTGCTGAGATTGTTATTTCTAGACAAGAAGTATATTCCGGTCATTCATTATGGTTTCTATTCCATTATGAACACATTTTTAATGGATCTTCTTTATTGATTAGTCATGTTTGTTTGGGCAGGTGGAGGTTGTACCGGAGTTTGGGGCGATTATTTTCCCTTTGGTGAAACATCCATTCCTTGTTGGCTTTCTTGTTGCTGAGTTACCTAAGATGAAGGTTGCAAATTGTGCAACATGTGGTAATGATCAAAGTAATAAAGAACAACCATTATTCATTTTCACATGGATGAACCTTATTGGTTACTTTTCGGGTTTTGATACAGAAGCTTGGGAGCCCTTGGGATTCAAAGAAGAATTTAATAAAAGTTATGGTCTGCCCATGTCTGAGAAAAGGCTAAGAGCCATTATGATTTCACGATCCTTGGCTACGGCATATGTGATGGATCAGGTAACTCATCAATATTGTTATTTCTGTAGTATTTAAGCATTCAATTTGTTCATGATCAGTGTTGTAGATGTCGTCCAACATGTCGTCCAACATAAAGGTTTCAGTGAGAAAATGTCGCGACATATAGCCCGATATATCTGTTTTACGGATATATCGAGTGATATTCTGAGGCAGATATATCAACGAGAGTATTAAAAATATTTTTTCATTTCTTTTAAGCGACTGAGCGGCATTATTTTATTCCGTGCATCTCTCTGCGCCTAGCTTCGACTACTTTCCCGCCTCGCTCTAATTTGATGCTCTTTATGTTATTTATTGTCGTTGACATCTCTTTCTTATGTAATTTATAAACATACATTATGTGTATATATGCTTATTGTGTATTTTATAAACATACAATATATGTACTATTATATATATTTTCAAAAATGTGTATATATATGAATAAATTTATTTAAATATTAAAATCCGACATTATAAAATATCCGCGATATATCCCCGCAATCCGACATTTCAAACTTAAACCGACATGAATTCGACATGAATCCGACATCTACAACCTTGTTCATGACTAGCTAGATGTAGTAGTTTGCCTTACAACTATTTATGACTGTTATAAATCCTCATTCTCGGTTTATTCATGATTGCTACATAATGCATTAGACCTATGGGAAAGTTATATAAAAGTTATCATGGACAATTAAGTCTAAGAAAAATTCAAATGTTTGGAAAAGAAATACTTTGGTATCAGTATTCTTAGAACAAATGAAATGTTCAAAATTGTGATAATTTTTGAAGAATCAAATTTATCAGCTAAATAATGAAATTCAGAGAAAGAGAATGAATTGTAGGCTTAGAAAATTTATGTATATAATTTTAGAGAATCATTTTGGCTTCGTATTTGGAAATTTGATTGTGAAAGTGTTTTTTTGTGTTATTAATAATATTTATGGAAAAGTATCTAGCAACGAAAAACTTTTCATTTGATTTTTATTGTTCTTAAAAAAACTATGATCAAGTACAACAATAACTGATTTGATGCACATTAAAGAAGAAATGTATTTCAAAAATATATTGAAGTTATATATATATATATGATAGAGCGCAAACTAGCATTAAAAATAGTTCTGGAGTCACCAACTTCTTTTTTAGTTGCAAGGGGCTTATACATCAAATCAGTATTGAGCCTATATCCAAAATAATCTGCCTTGGTGTATACATTTTGCAGATAATATAATTTTATGGTGACATATCTATTATGATTGTTAGAGAATATAGGAAAACATATGTAAAGGCCCATATATTAGGCCCATTTATTCTCCTCTCTTTTAGTCCCACATCTCTTGTATAGAATTTCTTCCTCCTCTCTCTTCCTATATATTTGTACCCATACTTGTATTTACCTCTTAAGTGAATATACCACAAGGTTTTATACCAATTCTCTACATGGTATCAGAGCACTCGGTCCAAAATTTCCGGTCTCCCATTTTCTGACCGCCCACCCCCCCTTTCCTGTCGATCTCTCGCGGTCTCCTTTTCTGAGACCGCTCCACCTGCTGCTGCTTCCAGCATTGCTCCCACATTTCCCTCTCCTCTTCTTGGCTTTTTATAGCCTGCTTCCTTTGGCGCGTGGGACCCATCTCCTCCTCCTTCCGCTTCTCTGCTCTGCCCGCAGCAGCTCGCGTGGTCTCCTCTGCTCCGCAAAGGCTCGAACGATCTCAAGCCGTGCGATCTCCGCTCCTGCTCGCTGCGACTGTCTCTTGCGCGGTCTCATCTGCTGCCGTGCGGTCTCCTCTTCTGCTCGCTGCGGCTTGCGGCCTACTCGCCTAACGTTTGCGATCTGCGAGCTTCCTGCGATCTGCGAGCCTCCTGCCAAGGTCGCGTCTACTGCGATCTGCGAGCCTCCTGCCAAGACCGCCAAGACCGCCAAACTCGCCAAAACCGCCATCTCGCGCGACCTGCCAAGACCGCCAACTCGAGCGACCTCCCCGAGCTTTCTGCGACCTGCCGAGACCGCTCTTGCCGCTGCTCGCTCGGCCCTGGTCAAGCGGTCTTGTGCTGCTCTGTTTTGGCCGCTGCTCTGTTCGCTGCCATTGCCGCTGCGTGCTCCTCTCTGGCCGCTGCTCCTTGTCTCTAGCCGGCTTCTCTTCCAATGGCCCTCGACGATTCCTCCTCCACTACCATTCCGTCGCCTGCTCCGACTGCTGCTCCGATCTCCGATGTTCGTGACGAACTTCGAATTACCACTATCTCACTTACCGGGAAGCGTAACTTTGTGGAATGGGTGCACTCGGTGCGTCGAGTCTTACAGACCAAAGGGCTCCTTCATCACTTAACCCAGGTTACTACTGAGCCTACTGCTGACTGGCTTAAGGATGATGGTCGTGTCCAAACGTGGCTTCTCAACTCCATGGACTCAGAGCCGTACAGGATGGCTATGTATCATGATACCGCCAAATCCATGTGGGATGAACTTCATGCCTTCTACTCTGGGCAGAACAGTCTCCAACATCTGTATGACATCATATCTGACCTTCAGAACCTTAAGCCTGGCACGCCCGATGACATGCTCTCTCATGTCGCCATGGCAAAGACTCTTCATGAGGCTTGGCTTCAGCATCAACCTCCCACTCCGGATCTAGCTATTCAGCGATCCCAGAAAGAGGCAGTGACCATTGCTATGCTACTCTCTAGCGTACCTCCTCATCTACATAGCGTTCGCGCTCAGATACTCTCCTCTACTACCACACCGTCTCTGTCTGCTGTCTGCTCCATGCTTATCAAGGTTACACCTCCATCTGAGGCCCCACCAAGTTTTTCTCCAGCTCTTCTCCAACAGCCGCTCCTTCCAACACTTACTCCTGGTTCCTCTGCTCGCGGTGGCCGTCCCCCGTCTCGGGGACGAGGACGTGGTGACCGACCTCCTTTAAAGTGTACTTACTGTGGCCGTGACGGTCATCGTGAAACAACCTGCTACCGTAAGCATGGTCTCCCTCCTCATCTTGCTGCTACTTCGGCACCTCCTGCTGCGTCTTCACCAGCCGATCAGTCTGGTCCTACTCGACAGGAATATGATGACCTACGCTCCCAGTTCCAACAGCTTCAAGGCAGTCTTGGCCGTTCTTCTGGCTCCGTTGCCTCCTTTTCTACTGAAGGTATAACCTGCCTATCTCACCGTTCTCATTGGATCGTGGACTCTGGAGCGACGCATCATATCACCTCCCAGAAACCACCTCAGTATCTACAGACGTCTCACCCTCTGTCTATTATTGTTGCAAATGGCGCTACTACTCCGGTTGCTGGTGCTGCTGATCTGCACCTCACTCCCACTCCAACGCTCTCCTCGGTTCTTCATGTTCCGGGCTCTCCTTTCAACTTACTCTCTGTGAGTCGTTTGATACAAGATCTTGATTGCTGTGTAACCTTCTCTTCCTCTTCTTTTGTTTTTCAGGATCGCCGCACACGGAGTATCATTGGTAGCGGTCGGCTGATGAATGGGCTCTATCTCTTGGATCTCCCACCTACCACTCTCTTGACTGTCTCCACAGCTGACTGGCATCGCCGTCTTGGGCATGCTCCTCTTCCAGTCCTCCGCAAAGCTCTCCCTGATGTACCTCTTCACGAGTTTACATACGAAGCCTGCATCTACGGCAAACAACATCGTTCCTCTTTTTTCCCTTCATGTACCCGGAGCACGACTCCGTTATCTTTAGTTCATTCTGATGTATGGGGTCCTTATAAGGTCCCAAGTATTTCTGGCTATCGTTACTTTGTAACTTTTATTGATGATTATTCCCGTGTTACCTGGTTATATTTACTTCATGATCGCTCTGAGCTACCATCTGTGTTTCGTGCCTTTGTGACTGAATCACGGACACAATTCTCCACTCCACTTAAAATAATTCGAACTGACAATGCTCGCGAGTACACTTGCCGCTCCTTTTCTACTCTCTGCACAGAGTTTGGCATAATTCACCAAACATCTTGTGCCTATACCCCCCAACAAAATGGCGTCGCCGAACGGAAAAATCGTCACCTTCTGGATGTTGCTCGGGCACTCATGGTTCAAATGCGGGTACCTACGGAATACTGGAACTTTGCCGTCTCCACTGCTTGCCATCTCATTAACCGCATGCCTTCCTCCGTTCTTAACTTTGCCACTCCCATAAAACTCCTCTTCCCATCCACTACTCTCTTTCCTATTCCGCCTCGAGTTTTCGGTTGCGTCTGCTACGTCCACCTTCTCGGTCCGCCTACCGATAAACTTGCCCCACGAGCTGCCAAGTATATGTTTGTCGGCTATTCTCGGACTCAAAAAGGATACGTGTGCTACTCTCCAACCACTGGTAAAATCATTGTCTCACCTGATGTTATGTTCTGTGAAGACCAATCATTCCACTCTCCCTCTGTTCCAAACACATTACCTTCCACTACTGTTCGTCCTTTTGTTCCGACGGACACTACTCCCTCACCATCTCCGCCCTCTACGGTACCTCCACCATCTCCATCTACTACACAGCCTGCTCCCATCATTCACGTATACTCACGTCGTAAATCTAAGGATGGTCCCCGTCAGACGCCCTCTGCTACCGATGCTTCTCCATCAGCGGTTGATCCAGCATCCGCCTTTACAGCTCATCCTATGGCAAACCACGTGTCTCTCCACCGGCTATCTCCACCTCTTCACCGGTTTGCTACCTCTCTTTCTTCCATTTCTCTCCCTACCTCTGTGCAGGACCGCTACAGCATCCGGGGTGGCGCGCTGCGATGGAAGAAGAGATGGCTGCTCTCCGAGCTAATCACACTTGGGAGCTGGTACCTCTTCCTCCCGACCAACACTGTGTCAGCTGCAAATGGGTCTTCGCTGTCAAACAAAATGCCGATGGGACTATTGACCGCTTAAAGGCTCGTCTCGTCGCCCGCGGTTTCACTCAACAACAAGGATTGGACTACGACGAAACCTTCTCCCCCGTAGCCAAGTTAAACACTGTTCGTGTGGTGATCTAATACGGACAAGAAGGAAGTTGCATTAATCGAAGAAGAACACGGATACAATCCGGATCGAAGTCCGGCCAAGATCAAGAAGGCTGGTTCCTCCAATGATCCCTCTCTCAAATGAGAGCCTAAATCCCTAATGATCCAAGGATGAAAATAACACTCCCATACCTCCTTATATAGGGAGGAGGGGGCTCACATCAAACCTAATATATTTAAAGAAAAACAGTAATGATACAATGGGATGGCGCGTGCGCGTAACAATACATCCCGTCAGAAAAGCGACCTTATCCCCAAGGTCGGAGCGCCGCCCGCCGGTCAGTAGTGGGATGCCGTCGAGGTGCCCGGGGCGTCGTGCGGTAGTCCGTCCGAGAGCAGCAGGGCGTCAAAGTCGGTGGCGGAGAGCGCGGCCACGTCGTCGCCGATGAGGACACGACACTCCTTCACGGAGCACTCATGACCAGGAGAGTAGGGGTGCTTGCAGCGGAAGCACAAGCCCTTGCTTCGTAAGTCGTTGTACTCCTGGTTGGAGAGGCGGTGGGTAGGGACATGCCGGTTGTTGCGAGGACCCATCAGTGGTGGCCGAGGCAGAGGAGGTGACGGAGGTGTAGGTTTCGGATGGGTCAAGAAATATGTGTGGGAGGGATGCCGAGAGGGAGGTGATGGGGAAGGAATGTCGCCGGACGTCGCGAGAAATTCTGCCTCCACCAGGGGGCGAGGTCAATGGCGTGGTGAACCGTTAATGGTTGGAGAGTGCGGAGACGGGAGCGGAAGTGGGGTTGCAAGCTGTTCATGAAGAACCCCAAGTAATGGTCTGGGGGAAGACCGGGGACATGGGTGACTAATTCCATGAAGGCATCAATGTATGAGTCGATGGAGCCAGTGTGACGGACCCCGCAAAGTCGCTCGATCATGGGGCCGGAGTAGCGGGCGTCATACCGCTGAATGAGGGCCTCAGAGAGAGCTGGCCAGGAGAGGTCGGGAGAGGTCTGCCGGAGCCAACAGACCCAATGGAGGGCCGACCCTTCCATGTCGATGATTGCGGTGGAGACCCGTTGTGTCGGCGCGGTCTGGTGAATGTCGAAGAACTGCTCGGCGCGGGCCATCCACCCGAGGGGGTCAGACCCGTTGAAGGTAGGCATGTCAGGTCCACGGTACGGTGGAGTAGGCACTTCCACCGCTGCGGAAGCATCGGGAAGCACGGTGCTGGGGGATCCCACAACAGAGGCGGTAGAGGGCCCGGAGTGTTGGGTGGGCTGCAATTTCTGGAGCATGGTCAGAATCGAGGTGAACTGCTCGTTCTGTGCCTCGAGACGAGAGTTAATGGTGGCGAGGGAGTGTTCGAGGGCTTCCACGCGGGCTTCCACGCGGGCTTCCACGCGGGCTTCCATCCGACTCTTTGGCATATGAGGACGATTGCTCCGAGGTGGAGGTTGGCCCGGGGCGGATCGGTGTGGCACGGGGCAGATCTGGCCCGCAGGGGGCCGGGACGGCGGCGGGGAGCGCTGGCGGGCTGAGGAGGATGCACGGGCGGTGGCTGGGATCGCTGGCGGGCTGAGGAGGACGCACGGGGCGGCGGCTGGGAGCGCTGGCGGGCTGAGGACGCCGATCGGGCGCTGGGTCGAGCGGATCTGGCGGTGCCGGGTGGAGCTGGGGCTGGGTCGAAGGGGCTGGCACAGTGCCAAGCTGATCGAAGCATGCGCAGGCGGAAGTGGGCGCAGACGGCGGCGTGCTGTGCGGCGTCGTCTGTAGCAGCGGTTAAGATGACGTGCGGCGTTGGCGGATCGGAAGATCGAGCGGTCAGTGGTCGAGCGGCAGTGGCGAGGACGCACGGTGGAGATGGCGAGGACGATCGGGCTGGAAGATCGAGCGACAGAGGCGATGTGGCGTCGTCGAGCGGGCTGGAAGATCGAGCGGAGCGGCGCAGATCTGGCGTCGTCGAGCGACAGAGGCGATGTCGAGCGGTGCTCGTATAGCAGAACTCGATACTCCGGCGGCTGTAGAAGCGGGCGGAGCGGCAGGTCGGACCAATTAATACGGACAAGAAGGAAGTTGCATTAATCGAAGAAGAACACGGATACAATCCGGATCGAAGTTCGGCCAAGATCAAGAAGGCTGGTTCCTCCAATGATCCCTCTCTCAAATGAGAGCCTAAATCCCTAATGATCCAAGGATGAAAATAACACTCCCATACCTCCTCCTTATATAGGGAGGAGGGGGCTCACATCAAACCTAATATATTTAAAGAAAAACAGTAATGATAAAATGGGATGGCGCGTGCGCGTAACATGATCTCCGTCGCTGTCCACCGCCGTTGGCCTCTTATTCAGTTAGATATTAAGAACTCCTTCTTGAACGGTGATCTCCAGGAGCCAGTGTATATGTACCAACCTCCCAGGTTTGAGACCACGGGGGAGTCCCGTGCAACCTATGTTTGCCGCATTCTGAAAGCTCTCTATGGCCTCAAACAATCTCCGAGAGCTTGGTTTGATAAATTCTGCAGAGTCCTACTGGCACTTGGTTTTCGACTATGCTCTGCTGATTTCTCTCTATTCATCAAAGAAAGACCCACGGGAACTATGATCCTCCTTGTGTATGTTGATGATATCCTGATCACTGGGGACAACATCTCTGGGATACAACAACTCAAGGAGCATCTGAACTCGGCGTTCCAGACAAAGGATCTTGGCAATCTTAGATACTTCCTCGGAATTGAAGTCGCTCGTCGACCCGATGGGTTGGTCCTGTCCCAACGGAAATACTGTATTGACTTACTTCAAGAGGCAGGTTTCTCTGGCTGCAAACCTGCAGATACCCCTATGGATTCAAATCAAAAATTATGTGCAGCTGGTTCTGAGACTGATCAACTCCTTGAGAATCCAGAGTACTACCGACGTTTGGTTGAGAAGCTGATTTATCTTACAGTTACTCGACCAGATATTTCGTTTGCCGTCAGCGTTGTAATCGCTTTATGCACACTCCAAGGACTTCTCACCTCCAAGCTGTTGAGCGCATTCTCCGATACTTGAAAACCGCTCCTGGACAAGGCCTTGTCTACAAACCATCCACCTCGCCTTCTCTTCTTGCTTACTCAGATGCTGACTATGCTGGCTTTCCAGATGACAGGCGGTCCACGACTGGTTTTTGTACGTACTTTGGTGGACATCTTATAACATGGCGTAGCAAGAAACAGGTTGCGGTTGCTCGCTCCTCGGCTGAGGCTGAATATAGAGCTATGGCTGCTGTCGCATCTGAATTAACCTGGCTTGAAGGACTTTTGGGAGATTTGGGTGTCAAACTCTCCTCTCCGGCAACTCTTCTTTGTGACAGTCAGGCTGCTATTCATATTGCCAAGAATCCTGTGTTTCATGAGCGGATAAAGCATATTAAAGTTGATTGTCATTTTGTCCGGGAAAAGGTTCAGTCAAAGAAGATAGAATTGGAACATGTCCCAGCTGCAAAACAAGTTGCTGACATCATGACTAAAGCTCTTCCTCGGCCATTATACCACCAGTTCTTATCCAAGCTGGGTGCCTACGACTTGTACGCTCCAGCTTGCGGGGGAGTGTTAGAGAATATAGGAAAACATATGTAAAAGCCCATATATTAGGCCCATTTATTCTCCTCTCTTTTAGTCCCACATCTCTTGTATATGATTTTTTCCTCCTCTCTCTTCCTATATGTTTGTACCCATACTTGTATTTACCTCTTAAGTGAATATACCACAAGGTTTTATACCAATTCTCTACAATGATAACTGAGAGGTTAAAACGCTAGAGATTGTTTAGTAGAACAATGAGTATATAATGTGCAATTCTAGTGAGAGTGATATCAAAAATTACTAATCTAAAAAATTGCTCTAGGATAAGTGATGGAAATTGAAAGGTGAGAAATTATTAATCTTTAAATATTGATTGTTAATGGTGGCAAATTTAAGCTTTAGTGGAGCCAAATTTGATGTGAGATAAGATGATTAGTTTTATTCAAAGATTACTGTAAATGTTTTAGGAAAGGTTGGAAGATCTTTTTTATAAGGAGACCCAGTACTGGCGTGAAGTGTAAAAACTATTAAGATGAAGAATTATGCGGATTATGCTTATAAAGAGAGACAATCAGGAATTGAATACTGCCGAGACATATGAATTATAATAAAGCTAAAAGTCTTGCAATGAGTGTAGTGAATAAAAACTATATTTTTTTATTACAATATATATGATAGACTTGATGCTAAGAAAAGAAGAAATAAAGTATATAGAATAGCTAAAGTTAGAGACGAGATCTAGAGACTTTGATCAAATTTGATGTATTAAATCAAGCTTGAAGATATTAAGTAGAAATTAAATTATTATTTCAAGTATTAAATGTAAGCTTTACATAGAGACGATATCTAACAACTTTAAAATCAAATTTGATGTGTTGAAAGCAAAGAAAATTGAATCTTAATCAAGTATGAAGAGATTAAGTAGAGATGAAATTATTATTCCAAGAAGTTATTAAATGCAAATTTTACATAAGAAAATATTTTGGAAGAGCATAATTTAAGGAATAACGAGGTATACTATAGGTTGATCTAAAAAAGTAAAGTATAACTAAAAGAGAAAAATACATAGAAATAAAGCTTAGATCTTCATGAGATGCCTATTGAGATTTGGAGAGTTCTCGAGAATATTACATTTGAAAATATTTTTAATGGAACCTTCGGACGCTCTCGCAGCTCAGCCTTCCACCGATCCGGTCATCTTGCGTCGCCTCGACGCTCACGAGGAGTCCATCGCCTCTCTCCAAGCCCTAATGCTTGGATGCTAAGTTCGACGCCCTCCTGGCTGGCCGACCGAATACTTCCTCGACCTCCAACGCAGTGTCACCATTGCTTCTCGGTGCTCATCCAGACCTTTTACGGGATTCTATTTTGCCGTAGGCAGGCTTTCCTCCAACACACCGTTCATTCGATGTTCCTTCCTTCAACGACACCGACCCCATGAGGTGGATTGCCCGTGCGGAACAATTCTTCGACATTAATCTGACTTGAGCCGTAAAAGATTGCTACAACACTCATCAACATGGATGGGTCGTCCCTTCATTGTGTCTGCTGGTTGCGACAGAACAACCCTTCGCTCTCTTGGTTGGAACTCCAACAAGACCTTATCCTCTGCTACAATATTCACTATTATGGGATGATAGTAAAATGTTTATGTGGTGTACGACAATTGGGCCTCCTCGACGACCACATCGACGAGGTCATTGCCTTGGCAGCGCACGTTCATGGTCTACCGCCTATGAAGCACCGATACTTCCTTGAGGGTCGCGTACCCGTACCGGATACGTATCCGATACCGGTATGTACCCGATACTCACGGATACACCTGTTATTCTAGTCTGTAAATATACTTAGACTTGATAGATTGTTCTGCATATTGTAATAAGAGTATGTTATTTTGAAGTAAACAAAAGGCTTTTGCGTGTCTTTTAGAAAAAAAATTACCCAGAAATGCAACTAGCGATGCTTATTTATTATAGTAACAAATGTACTTCAAATTTAAGTATCTTTTTTCGTTTAAACTATAAAGAATTTGATTTAAATTTTATCATTTTGTTTTTTTACTATATATTTAAAGATTAGATGTTTCAGATTGGTATTGTTTCTACTTGTTAAACATGAATTTTTCTATGTTTAATATTTTGCTAACTTGTCTCTAGACGAACCAGAAGTTAAAGATGCGTTAATCTCCAATAATGCGGAAGAAGAGGAAGAAAATGACTGATAAACATTCTTAAATTTGAAATGATTATGAATATTTTTTGTTTGAGAATTTCATATTATATCGCATTAACAATGAATTTGTATTTCAATTGGTGATTTATGCAATTATGCTTGATGTTTTATTATTTTGAGGACTTTTAATTACATTTGTGAGATTATAAATATAGATTTATTATATTTAATACAACGTAAAACAACGATACTTCCTTGAGGGTCGCGTACCCGTACCGGATACGTATCCGATACCGGTATGTACCCGATACTCACGGATACACCTGTTATTCTAGTCTGTAAATATACTTAGACTTGATAGATTGTTCTGCATATTGTAATAAGAGTATGTTATTCTGAAGTAAACAAAAGGCTTTTGCGTGTCTTTTAGAAAAAAAAAATTACCCAGAAATGCAACTAGCGATGCTTATTTATTATAGTAACAAATGTACTTCAAATTTAAGTATCTTTTTTCGTTTAAACTATAAAGAATTTGATTTAAATTTTATCATTTTGTTTTTTTACTATATATTTAAAGATTAGATGTTTCAGATTGGTATTGTTTCTACTTGTTAAACATGAATTTTTCTATGTTTAATATTTTGCTAACTTGTCTCTAGACGAACCAGAAGTTAAAGATGCGTTAATCTCCAATAATGCGGAAGAAGAGGAAGAAAAGGACTGATAAAATCCTTAAATTTGAAATGATTATGAATATTTTTTGTTTGAGAATTTCATATTATATCGCATTAACAATGAATTTGTATTCCAATTGGTGATTTATGCAATTATGCTTGATGTTTTATTATTTTGAGGACTTTTAATTACATTTGTGAGATTATAAATATAGATTTATTATATTTAATACAACGTAAAGCAACGATACTTCCTTGAGGGTCGCGTACCCGTACCGGATACGTATCCGATACCGGTATGTACCCGATACTCACGGATACACCTGTTATTCTAGTCTGTAAATATACTTAGACTTGATAGATTGTTCTGCATATTGTAATAAGAGTATGTTATTCTGAAGTAAACAAAAGGCTTTTGCGTGTCTTTTAGAAAAAAAAATTACCCAGAAATGCAACTAGCGATGCTTATTTATTATAGTAACAAATGTACTTCAAATTTAAGTATTTTTTTTCGTTTAAACTATAAAGAATTTGATTTAAATTTTATCATTTTGTTTTTTTACTATATATTTAAAGATTAGATGTTTCAGATTGGTATTGTTTCTACTTGTTAAACATGAATTTTTCTATGTTTAATATTTTGCTAACTTGTCTCTAGACGAACCAGAAGTTAAAGATGCGTTAATCTCCAATAATGCGGAAGAAGAGGAAGAAAATGACTGATAAACATCCTTAAATTTGAAATGATTATGAATATTTTTTGTTTGAGAATTTCATATTATATCGCATTAACAATGAATTTGTATTCCAATTGGTGATTTATGCAATTATGCTTGATGTTTTATTATTTTGAGGACTTTTAATTACATTTGTGAGATTATAAATATAGATTTATTATATTTAATACAACGTATCCCGCCGCACCCGTATCCTTTTTTTTTAATTTTGGCGTACCGTCGTACCGGATACGTATCGTACCCGGTACTCGTACCCGTACCGGTGCTTCCTAGTCTACCGCCAGATTATTACTCGGGCTTTTTCATGCAGGGGCTCCTTCCCCAAATATTCTCATGCATTCGTAACCACCGCCCTCAAACGATTACTGATGTCATGGATCTCGCTCGCTTGGTCGAAGCGGACTTCAATGTCATCTCCGTCGACACCGGCCAGCCACCGGGTAGTTTTATGCCTCGATTGATTTCCTACCCTCCAACACCCTTCCGGCCGCCACCCCAGGTGCATACCGTTGCTCCCTCGCCTCTCAGACCACCACCCTAGTCGCCGAACGGACCCTGGATGACCGACCAGGAGTACCATGATCTTCGCACTAAGGGCCTCTGCTTCCGTTGTAAGCAACCCTACTCCCTGACTCATGTATGTCCTCTGAAGGAGCTCCGCATCACCATTGTCGAGGACCCCTAGATCACCCTTGGGGATTTGGAAGCCCTGGAGGGCGATAACTCACCAACTGTCGTGGGATCCCACGCGCAGCTGCATCGTCTAGAACTTTTGTGCTCTGCGGTTGGCGGTATCTCTGGCCTCACACTATGATGCTCTCTGGTTCCATGTATGACACTTCTCTGACAGTGCTAATTGACAGTGAGGCCATCCACAATTTCATCTTTCAACACCTGGTGACACAACTCGACATTCGCCTGTCTCCTGCCCCTCACTTCAGTGTTTTCTTGGGCGACGGTCGCCGCAAAATCACTAGGGCCTATGTACTGACCTGCACATGAATGTGGTCCCCTGCCCTCTCCACATAGATTTCTACTCCTTTGAGCTCTGTGGCATTGACGTCATACTCGGAGTCGCCTGGCTTTGCACCCTCACTGATGTGTATGTCAACTGCGATCGCATGACGATGCATTTTCCTCAAGTGGGAGTCCCTTTACTCTTGGCAGGGGAGACGCCCCTTCCCCATCCGTCGGTGGCCCTCCATCCTCCTTAGCAGCCAGAGGAAGTGGACTTTGTCGCTTACCTGTGGCACGATGTCGATCCGATCCGCCCGAGCCCCCCTCCACCACTCCAACTGCAGTGCGTCCAGGAAGTTTTTTCTACCTTGAGTACAAGACGAATTTCCGAGCAGACGTCATTGTTACGAATACGAAAGAGAGCGATGGATATGAGGAGACGAGGACACGACACATATGTTGATGTCGGGATCAAGGCAAGGAGGGCACGCGCCCCAACACGACGATGGACATTCGCCAGTAATGCGCACGAGCATAGTGCGCCCGTCAGCTTTATGTTTTATTATTGCACATGTATTTCAGACCGTGAGTTATTTACCGTTTGCCCTTGCGTGTTTTGAAACTAGACACTATATAAGCCTATATAAGTTTCTTATTTAGATCATTTTGGAAGTAAAATCATTTTGGAAGAGCCCCAGGGGCTGATTCTATTCCTCTCTTCTTCTCCATCTTTCTCTTCTTCCCTCTCCTTCTTCAAACCCTATCTTCTAACAAACTTTCATTGGTTATTTTCCTATACTGCTTGGTTTACCTTTTGAAAGAAGTAGAGTCAAATGTTCAGTTCGCTTAAAATCTTTCATCAGACGGTTGTGACACAACTTGTGGGAGTTATTTAGAATTTCTATAATGATAATGGCGGTGAATACATTGAGGAGGGGGGGGGGGGGGCTCACCTTGTTGATAATGGAATTATCCACTAAATTACATGCGTCCATACCTCCACTCATAACGGGGTTGACATGAAAAATAAGCATTTGCATGAAGTGACCCAGTGTCTTTTGGTTACGATGTATCTTCCCAAGTCATACTAGGGAGATGTTTTGACCATGACTCATCTCATCAATCACCTTTGCCCCATCCCCTTCCGTGCACTACACCTATTTTGTTTATGTTCATCAACTTAATTGTGATAAATTAGATGTCCGCTCCCAAAATTGTGTCCTTGTTGGGTACTCTTCTACTACTTCGGACTATCACTGTTATCACCCTCCATCCCATCATTTTTTTCTGTACCATAGATGTTATGTTCCACAAAGGGGAATCCTACTTTGTTCATCGCCGGGAGGAGAAACAAAATGATGATGACTTGTGATATTTCTCTACCTATCATTGGCCCTTCTCCCATTCCTCTGTCCACCACTTCCATACCCTCCACTATGGTCCATTTCCATACCCAGTGCACCTCCTCTCAGTGCACCTTCACTGCCTTTCCAATGCGGAATGACATACCCCCTTTCCCTAGAACCTACCATTGCAAGCTCCATGTTATCGAAAAATACAATATCTAAATGTTCAAACTCGGTAGGTGCCCATTTCAAATGCAAACTCGGTAGGTTCCCATTTCACCTTCCCATTGTGCACCTCAAAGGTAAAATAAGTTTCACAAAGCACCTTGCAAGCAATTATATTTCATATCATCAATTCATCATCTCACCTATGCTCATAAAGGACTTATTTCATCCCTTTCTTTTATTGCGTTTCCAAATATCTGACAGACTGCAATTGAGATACCTGAATGGAGAAAGGCAATGGAAGAGGAATACACGTCTTAGAAAAAAATCAAACATGGGAGCTTGCTCAAACATGCGGTCTAGATGGATATTCTTTGTTAAGCAAAATCAAGAAGGGGTTGTGGAGTGATGCAAGACTTGATTAGTGGCTCATGGATACACTCAAACCCAGAATATTGACTATCAGGAAATCTTTGCACCAGTTGCAAAGATGGGTTTAGGGCATGTCTTCGGTGGGACCTACAACTAAACATAAAAAATGCATTTCTTTATGGTGATTTAGAAGAGGAGGTATAGATCAAGCTTCTACCATGTTTTTCACTGACAGGGCCAATGAGGAAAGTTTGCGATCTTAAGAAATTCTTATATTGTTTGAAGTAATCTCACATAGCTTGGTTTGGTTGATTTCACAAAAGCATGATTGTGGGGTTACGAAGGGGAGCCTTGGCGCGCCGGTTAAGGTGTTGTTGTGTGACCTTGAGGTCACGAGTTCGAGTCCTGGAAGCAGCCTCTTGCAAAAATGCAGGGTAAGGTTTCCCTACATTTCACCCTGGTGGTGGGACCCTTCCCCAGACTGGCTGCGCAGGAATGTTTTGTGCACCGAGCTGCCATTGTTTTATGATTGTTGGGTTACAAACATGGACATTCTGATCACAACGACACGATGGCCCCACAACCCAAGTACAATAGTCTATGAAAAATCCGGGGGCTCACAAGTAACATACCAAGCCGGATGAAAGATGATATATACATGCAGTAAATATATAAATCTAATGAGCTAACTATATGACTGTTGATGTTGCTAAGGGTCCGTTCGGATCGCAGGTTTTGGTTTTGAAGAATTGGAATTCAGTAAAACCAAAAACCAGCAGGTTTTGGTTTTCCAGAATTTCAATTATGCTGTTCGGCTGCAGACAGGTTTTGAGCTGCAGGAATTGGAATTGGGCAATTCTGCTGTTCGGCTGCAGGATGGAATTCATCCACAGGAATTACATGAATTTTAAAAATCTAAGTAAAGGTGAACAAGCTGAAGACTAAATAACAACAAAAAATGTTATATAACCACAAGAATCACAGATACATTGTCCATAGAATGTTCAAATTAAATGCAATAAATAAAAAAGAGGATTCATAACTTGGAGACATATCAAATCTAACAATAGAACAAGCAAAAATAATCATGTCATCATCATGTCATCATAATTCATTGAATTGGAGGTGAAGCCACGTCGTCCTGAACTGAACCGGTAGAGCCATGAACGTGTCAAACTTTAGTTGACTACCACCTAAAAGATCCATTGCCTTCACCAATTCGAGCTCCTGCAGATCCGGTAGCTCAGCAAGCGCCTGATATATTTGAGCAGGACTGGTAACATGTGGGGCTTCCTTGCCTTTCGCAATTGTGTTCGCGGCGTACTCCATACTGTCTGCCATTTTACTTATGGCCCCTGCTATTGCATCACACGGAGTAGCATTCCTCTTTCTCCTCCTACTGCTCCCTCCAGATGAAGGCTCTGATGGCATACTGAAATCTTCTGCCACTGACTCCACATCCATCTCTGCGATATTCTCGTTTGCTGTAGCCGCAAACGCACCTGTAGCCTTGTCATTCCCGCATAGTATGCCAAGGTCAGACCAGTTTACGATAACCTTGTCCCTGTAGTGCTTCACCATTGGATGAGCCTGCACAACATATCAGTGTCAGCATACAAATATTACAAAAATTAAACAAAAGTACAATATTCTAAAAATGATGTTACCTTGACATAATTGGCCCACACTTCCTCACTGTCTACTTTGACCGTATTACTTTCCCAATCCCATCCGAAGCCACTCGTGTCTAACATTGCACTCACCTCTTTGTAATATTTATTCTATGTTTTGAGTCTTGCCATGATCTTCTCCTTTGTGAAGTCAATGTCATGGACATCCTTCATTACCTTAATTGCTGCAGTGAACGCAACAGCTTTCCATCCATTTGGGGTTTTATGCCCTTTGCCATGCTCCTCTAGCAACACACTAGACAATGTCTTATCCATTTCACTTGTCCAATGCACATATGTCTTTTCCTTTCCTTTATCCATTTCTACAAAAACATAAATAATATTAAAGCATGAATAATATTATAAACCATTTAAACACGCATGAATAATGAAGCATGAATAATCAACAAGTTACTGTTACAAAAGTTTAACTATTTTATATTACAGCAATACCAATTAGTAATACTAAGGTTTAACACATAAACATTTCATGATAATATGCAGACATTGCATGTTCTCTCAAATCCCTCCGCGAGCTTGGTACTCTGCAAACATTGCTAGAGCTAAGTTATCTCTAAAATTATTCCAGGCATTTGAGGACTGTATAGGATTGATATTATCATCATATTCGTAGATCTCTTCTTCCTCGGCCACTTCTGCAGACGATATGTCAGCATCAACCTCAGCAAGCAATTGTACATCAGTGGCCAGTCTCCTCTCGACTAGGAAATTATGTAGGATGCAACATGCATTTATAATTTGAACCTGCAATTAATGTTAATATCAACAACACAATAAGGCGATACAAAACAAATTTACTATGAATTATAGTGCGCACCTGGACTTTTATGTTAAAGAAGGATGGCTGTCGGAGTATTGCCCAACGTTTTTTTTAACAACCCGAACGTCCTCTCGATTACATTTCTTTCCCTCGCATGACGTAAATTGAACAACTCCTTATAATTGGTGGGATTGTTTCCTTGTGTTGACCATTCCTGAAGATGATACCGTGTAGACCGATATGGTGCAAGGAAACCTGGACCGTTGGTGTACCCAACATCAACTAGATAGTACTTACCTATTTCATCAACATATAAATAAAGACATGAAATAGAATGCGTATCGGTAGAAGAATGTTAGTAAGAAAAATAGAGGCTTACCAATTGGCACCTCAAATCTATCTGTCCTTTCAAGTGCGTCGCGCAATACTCTTGAATCTGACGATGAGCCTTCCCAACCAGGCAGAACGTACAGAAACTTCATTTGGTTGTCACAAACGCCTAATACATTAGTAGTTATCGCCTGCTTTCGATTTCTATATCTTCCGTGATCACTGGTGGGCACAGTAACATGAATATGTGTACCGTCTAACGCACCAACGCGATCGTCAAACCATCTCCATCTACGGGTAGATCTTGTTTCAGGCAGCTTGATGTATTCTCTCGATAGCTTCAACATTGCCCTGAGCACAATATTGAAGTGTCTACTAATAGTATCCGTGGAACGGATATACGTAACGCCAACATCGCGAAACTTCTTGTTGTGCGCAATAATGTATAGGAATAGACCAACGACTTCTTTCACGGACACGTACTTGCTTTCATGCACTAATCCTCTACTCGATAATACGTGACATAACTCGCCAAATGGTTGTTTACCCATACGCAACAAATTGAAGCAGTTCACTTCTGGACCCTCATATATTCGTCTAAGTAGTGAAGAACGTAGGACAGTGTTCATGTCATGGTCTACGGGTTCCATTGGTATGTATTCTAGTGCCGCCCATGCACCAGCAAGTGGTGTGACATACCCGCATTTCAGAATATTTTCATTTATTATTTTTTCTCTCAAATCGTCTGGATCCATCTAAAAACACGGTGAAAATAAAAAATAAGGACTAGCGAGTATGTGATACAAGTTGCGTAAGTTAATGTTAAACTTCATCATGCATGGGGCTCCCTACATTGAAGAAAGGTTGTTAAAAAATAAGGACTAGCCCAATGTAGCTCCTATCATGATTTTGATGCAAACAAAATATTTATCCTAAAATTCCTATAAATGAGGAGCTAAACCTGGACATGAAAACTAAAAGCAGACAATACTAAAATTTGATCTCCATCCAATACTAAAATCTGATCTCCATCCAACCAAGATCATTAAAAAAGGTATTTATGCAGAATGATAAGTGTATTATGCATGAATAATGAAATCTAAAAATGTGTCCCTGGTCTTATGTTGAAATAGGACATCATTATGATTTATGGAGATTGAAATGCATTTAGAACAGGTGCAAAAGACAATACAATTAAGATTGATAAACACGAGCAATGCATCACCTCAACTTGTATACCCTTGTATCTCCAACAAAGTGCCTTGAGCTAGTGTTGTCTTCTCTCCACCAGCTTTTAAACGAGAAAGTATATTTGGTGCAGAATGAGCAATAACATCTGGACGAGCTTGATGAAGGGTAATGGCGAAGATAAAGTGCAGCAATGATTTGGAGAACTCACCACCGGCGAAGAAATGGCTCGTCAGGGAGAAGCCGCGGTAGATATCTCGCCGGAGGGTAATGGCGAAGATAAAGTGCAGCAATGATTTGGAGAACTCACCACCGGCGAAGAAATGGCTCGTCAGGGAGAAAGCCGCGGTAGATAGCTCGCCGGAGGGTAATGGCGGGCGACGAGGAGCAGAGGGAGGGGGAGGAGATAGCAGGAGAGAGGGAGGGAAACGTGAGCGAGGAAAGCGAGAGGGCGATGGCGAGGCGGCGGGAGAGCGGAGGAAAAAAAAACAGGGGAAGAAACCTTTTTTCAGGAGCAGAGGGAGGGGGAGGAGATAGCGGGAGAGAGGGAGCAGAGGCAAGGGAGAGGCGGAAGAAACCTTTTTTTCAGGAGCAGAGGGAGGGGGAGGAGATAGCGGGAGAGAGGGAGCAGAGGCAAGGGAGAGGCAAGGAGAGGCGGAGCAGAAAAATAGAAAAGCGAACGTGCAGGAGATAGCGGAAGAGATGGCGGAAGAAAGCGAACGTGCAGGAGAGGCGGAGCAGAAAAATAGGAAAAAAACAGGGAAAGGGATGTTTTTTGATCGCTAGCTAAAAGTAAAACCTACGGTTTTGGTGAAAACCAAAATCAAGAGTAATTCTGTCCATCCAAACACCTAAATTGATTTACTTATTTACAAAACCAAAAATAAAAACCATTTCCGTCGATCCGAACGGACCCTAAGGGTAGCAACGATCATCACATGCCTTCTATCGCCACGCCAAGTCCACGTCGAGTCCACGTCGAGGCCATGTCAAGTCCACGTCGAGTCCACGTCATAGCTCTGTAAACACCCACAGTTTTGGTTGCGTCGCCATCAGTGGAGTCTCCGCCTAAAATGATAAGCATGAACGCGTTAGTCAAACTAGACTGAGTGGTTCTTCCTGCTCCCCCCAAAGCCCTAACGCTCAAGGGAGGGAAGTACCACGCTGTAGGAAGTGACAGGAGGTACACTATGCAAGTATATCAGACAAGTATAAATATGATAATAAGATAAGTACAACTAGCAAGCTATCACATATGAGCAATTAAGCTAAACGGTGTATAATAAGAAAATGAAGGTACAAGTAGTAGACTATTAAATATAGGTGCATAATAAATTGAACAGTGATTAAAACCTACTATTTTGAACCTAGTGGTGTCCATACTCACGTACCCAATGATACTAAGCTAATGCAATAAGAAAACGCTATCCAATAAGGAGACAACACTAGTAATACGTAAATGCTCAACCAAACACTCCACAACATCATCATAAGTACACTTGATTTCTATGTCGACATAGACTTAACAAATACACAGTGTCGATATCCAAACATTCGATCGAAATCAAGCACAAACTAACTACTGAGACACTAATTCGCGGGGTAGCTAAGCCCACAGGCACCACCGTCGTGGCCAAACGGTGGCAGTAACACGTCCTGACCACTTCTAGGGTATTTAAGCACAATCATCCCTAGGCCTTACGTACGACTGTCTGAGCCCGTACTTAGTCTTCGCCCATACTGGCGGAACAAACAAAAGAACCAGGGCATAACTCAGGCCGAACTCCAGGTGGCTAACACCCACACAAACAACAAATTAGGCTAGGGCGCACATTGTTGTTCGACCATGACGCTATCCTAGAGTCGCTGTACTAACCCTCCGGAGTATGCCACCGACAGATCTAGCGACTCGCCACATATATTCACACATAATGTCTTTTTTATACAAGCAGAGTTACATACAATATAGGGCACCAACTAGGAGAGGCGAACAACTTGCTACTCCACCCAACCAAAACACTACGCAAACCTCACCTCTGCTAAATTCATAGAACCACTAAGTGGTTATGTTTAATCATATGTTTTAAGTGCGATAAACGCCTCATATTAGGGATCCTAATCACTTCCCAGACCTAGAATAGGATTTGGGTTAGCCACCTCATATGGTTGGCGGCGCGGCCATGTTTTAACATACATTATTCCGTTGATAATTTATCTTGAAGTGGGTAACACTAACGACGTCTGTACAACTATTCTACCCTAAGTCGACCAGACATTCCACAGACTAGAAATCTTCACCGTCGAAGATCTCTGCCGCAAGCTTCACGATTACCACCATTGCACGGTCGTCGTTGATTTCGTCACCCGATCATTGGACTTAAACTATTCTAGTGTCAATATCTTTGAATCAAATCAAGGTTTTGGAATTGTCTGCCTCATACGCATCAATTGTTGGTGGAAACGGCTATGACCTATAAGACATCGAGCCGTTAAATATTATTTAAATTGGCGTTGCGTCCTTGATTTGACGATTCTACCATAAATTCATACTATGTAATGACATGCTCGATTCCATCATCATCGTAAGTCTTCGATGCAAGCTTCACTGCTTATTTTTATCACACGATCATCACAGGTTTCATCACGAGATCCACCGTCTATCTCACCGCACAATTTAATATTATTTATCGACGCGCGAGCGTTGTTATTTTGATCACGCGCATCATTATCGTTAATCAACGTGTGACCGCCATTATTTGATCGTGCATATCAGTATTATTTACAGCTGCGCTACCGTCGTTATGTCGACCGCACGTGCATCAATACTAATTTCCTTCGTGCGATCGTCGTTGTTTAGACCGTGCACCAATTAATATTTATAACTGCTGTGCGATCATCGTTATTTTGACTGCACACATCAATATTATTTACCGCCACGCGATCATCGTTGTTTCGACTGCGCGCGCATTAATATTTATTTACCGTTGTGTCGCGCCTCGAGACTTGCGGAGAGGGGTCGCAAGAACCCACTCAAGATGATTCGCGGCCACACTGAGTATGACTACGCTCGGGTATCCGCGGGTCGCCAGAAAAACAGGGCATTTGCGAGAAGGTTTCTACAATTGAAAACCTAAGATCTAGGTGGAGGGAGGAGTCGAAGAAGAACTCACCGAGTGTTCATGCATGCTACCCAATAGCCGCGTATGTGGCATTTGCTCGTCGCTCCCGATCATGGTCGGATCCCGCTGATCTGAGCCTCGTCACACGTCGCCAAAGAAGTCGGCCTCAGATCTCGCCGAAGAACTCTCCGGCGCGGTTGCAACTTGATATATGTATTTATATATATATGTATCTATATATATATATATATATAGAGAGAGAGAGAGAGCTCTGCTTGAGGTTGGCTGGCGGCAACTCACCGGAGCTGGAGAAGATGGCTGCCGCTTGGAGTTGAGCACGAGGAGGAGCTCGGCCATGGATTTGGTCGACCAAGAAAATAGGCGAGGGGGCGGCGGTTCTTGCTGGAGAAGGTTGTAAATCCAAGAAGCTATAAGTTTTCGTCCATGGGGATAAAGCTCGCAGGCCGGATCTAGATGTGGAGGAGTCCGGATCTACTGAAGATGGAGGAGATCTCACCGGAGAAGGAGCTTGGAGTGGGGTCACGGGAGGGATCACCGTCCGGAGGAGTTGTCTGTTTCGACCGAGGCTCGCCGACAAAATAGGATGTCGAATGAGAGCTTTGGAGAAGGGGTTTCAGCCTTGGATGCTCGCCGGAGATGGAGAGCTCGCCAGAGTAGATTTGAGGTTTGCCGACTGTTATGGAGTCGCAACCATGAAGCTGCTCAGAGGAGATGGTGGTCGGAGTTGAGAGGTCGCCGGAGGTGGCGCCGACCAGAGGGAAGAAGGATTAGAAGGGTCGAAGTTGGCGGAGAGTTTTGCCCATGGCTGTAAAAAGAGAGAGTGAGAAAAAGAGAGAAGATGGAGAGCGAGAGAGGGGAAGACGACGGCTGAAAGGTGAGGGGGTGGGGTAATCATCTAACCTAAAGTTTAGTATATATATAATTATGTAAATATAATAATAATAATATTATTATTAGAAATGTTATTATTAATATCGTATAAGCACATGTACAACACCCTAGAGGACTCAGAAATTGTCCGGACGGGCTCGTTACGACCGTCTCGTCGATACGCACCTATCGAGTCACGATCAAATTTCGAGTTCATTTGCTCATTTTACGCTCGTCGGAGCGTTTACGACCTAATTTTACGTAGCATTAAAAACTCGCCGAACGACGTCGAAATCTCAAACTGATGACACCGTTGGACTTGTATTATTATTGCGAGTCCAACGAAACTGACTGGGGTCAATTTCGAGGTCGTTTGCTCGATCGCATCTTTTCAGGTAAATACGCTATTTGCAAACTACATTAAAATTTCGTCGATTCTCATTGGAATCGAGCGCGAACGGTTTTGTTGAACTCGTATAGGCTTCACGAGTCTAACAAAACTAACTGAGGTGAATTCCGAAGCCGTTTGCTCGAAATCACTTTTCGGAAAATTCCACTATTTGCAAACCACATTATAATTTCGCCGAATCTCATCAGAATCGAGCGCGGACAGTTTTGTTGAACTCGTATAGGGTTCACGAGTCTAACAAAACTGACTGAGGTGAATTCCGAGTCCGTTTACTTGATATCACCTTTTCAGATAATTCCTCTATTTGCAAACCACATATAATTTTGCCGATTCTCATCGGAATCGAGCGCGAGCAGTTTTGTTGAACTCGTATAGGCTTCACGAGTCTAACAAAACTGACTGAGGTGAATTCCGAGGTCGTTTGCTCGATATCACCTTTTCAGATAATTCCGTTGCTTGAACTCGTGTCCGCGTCATAGTTTCTCCGATACTTGTCGGAATGGAGTGCAGATAGTTTCGTCGAACTCACATATGCTTCACGAGTCTAACAAAACTGACTGAGTTCGATTCTGAGGTCATTTGCTCAAAAGTCATATTGAGGCGCCGCGGAGCTCGAGTCGACCGTTTTGGTCAACTTCATATATATGCATCAGAATGCAACGAAATAAACGTCGTTGAATTCATATTGGTCTTACCGGTGTAACATCATTGACCGGAGTCCATTCTGAACTCATTTGCTCAAAAAGCCTGTTTTAGTTATTGTAGCTCGAAATTCAGAGTAAACCAATTGTAATTGGTTCACCAGACCAACAAGGTCACTCTGGTCCTGAATAGGCTGACCAAGAGAGGTCAACTGAATCTGGTAGGTCCCATAGGTGACTCAATTGGTCAGGTCAGAATTTTGAGATGTTACACTTTATATCTCAAAGAAATTATGTCCCAGACCTTATGGAAGAAACTGATATACTTGGATGTGTGTTTGTGGATACTCCTATTGAAGTCAATCACAAAATTGACGAAGATAAAGACAGAGATGTAGTTGGCTCATCAAGTTACCGAAGATTGGTTGATAGACCTATCTACATATTTCATACCTGTCCCGACAGTATATATGTTGTAGGAATGCTGAGTAGGTACATGCATGCTCCTATGACATGACACCAAGAGACAGTTCACCGGGTTTTAAGGTATCTTAAGAAGTTTCCAGGATGTAGGATTCAGTTCTCAACAAACAAGCACTTGAATATTGAAGTGTTCATGCCGATTGAGTTGGTAGTCAAGATGATAGAAAATTCACTACATGATATTGCTCCTTTATAGACAATAAACTTGTAACATGAAGGAGCCATGAGCACAATGTGGTGGAAAGATCAACTCCCGAAGAAGAATATAGAGCAATGTCATTGGCAGTGTGTGAGGACTTATGGTTGAAAAATAAAATCTTCAGGCTCTTGGGCTCTTGGAAGAATGCTTCTCTATTGTGACAATAAAGTTGCTTCATTATTGCTCATAATCTCGCTCAACATGATAAGACAAAACATGTTGAAGCGAAAAGATATTTTTATTAAAGATCACTTGACAAAGGAAATATCTGCACATATACTTAGTTCACCCTCAAGATTAATGTAGAGATTATTATTATTCGTGTTATTTCTTGTAAGGTGACTTAGTCCCACATTGTCTATCTGTGTTAGGTCTCACTTGTAACTCTTATATAAACCCTCTATGGATGAATAATAGAATCAATTTTCTCTCCTTTCAACATGGTATTAGAGCCGTAGGGTTTCTCCCACGGGCTCTCATTTCCGATCCGCCATCTCCTCGCGTCTCCGCTGCCATCGTCGATCTCACAACATCTGATCGCCGATCTCCTTCCGCCAGCCCGCGTCTTCCGCGCATCCGCAACTTCCGCAGCCGCAACCCGCAGCTCTTCCGACTTCCGTAGGCGCAACCCGCAGCTTCCTCCAGCCCGCAGTCCTCTTCGCCGCAGCTCTCCTTCCGTCAGCAGCGCTTCCTTTTTGGCACCGGAAATGCGGCCCTAATCTGATGGCATTTTCGGTGTTCCACTATCTTGGAGGTTCCTGCATGACCGTGGTGTCGTTCCTCACTCTATGAGGCAACCCTAGTTTTTATCTAGGTGTTTGTCGTGTTCCTTTTTTGGCTCCTTGATTTCTATTCTTGGACCATCATGTCGAGGACGGATGACTCTACCTCTCTCTCTCTTTCGGTGTCGATGTTTCCTCAGCCACTGTGATGTATAGTGGCTCCACTCGGACCGGTCATGACCACAATACTCCTCAAATCACGACGATACGTTTGGACGGCTCAAATTTTCTTCCGTGGTCTCGAGCTCTTACTCTAGCCTTGAAGAGCCGGCGGTTGTTCGGCTATGTTCAGGGCGCGATTCCGGCACCTGCCCCGGGTTCTTCTGACTGGGCCCAGTTGGAATCTGAGAATTCCCTCGTTATGTCTTGGCTGACTAATTCCATGACTGACTCTATTGCCCGAAATTATCTTTTTTAGAGACCGCCGCAGATATTTGGAAGAGGGCTGAGACCACTTACTCCTGTCGGGGCAACGCCACCCAGATTTATCAGCTGCGGCGGAAGATTTTTCCTCCCTCTGTCTATTACCTGGAGTTCACTCAGCTGTATCAAGAGTATGATCACTTCGACCATCTCACTCTGACGCTCCCGCGGATGAGCTCCTTGTCCGAGCCCGTGAAGATAGGAACCGCATTTTTGAGTTTCTTCATGGTCTGCATCGGGATTTTGATCAGATCAATGTTCAGATCCTTGGGCGCACTCCTCTCTGCCCTCTCTTCCGGAGGTTTTTAGTCTCGTTCAACAAGAATTTGATAGAGGACAGACATGGACTCCTGATACTGCTCCGGAAGGTTCTGCCCTGGCTGTTCAGTTTGACAGTAGAGCTCCTCGAGATTCCAGGCCCAAGTCCCTTGACAAAGATCATTTGCTCTGTGATTATTATGGGAAGTCTCGTCATACCCGAGCCACCTGTTTTCGTCTCCATGGTTTTCCCACGCCCCGTGGGGGTTCTCTACCGCGTGGCGGTTGTGGGTTTGGTCGCTCCCAAGGTCGCTCTACTCAGTCCCACTCTGCCCACCTGTATGATGCATCAGAGACACCACCTCTCCCTGTCCAGCCTGCCCCTCCTCTGGCTTTGTCTGCTGATGAGATCCATGCCATCCGCCGCCTGATGCAGGGCCAGTCTCTGGACTCTTCTGTGTCCTCGTCTTCCTATGCCCATCAGGGCCTTTCAGGTGCTCATAATGCATCTTCTCGTCCCTCTACTCACTGGATTATTGATTCTGGAGGCACGAATCATATGACTGACTCTCCTACAGGTTTTGTATCTTACCTTCCTTTGTATGGTAGGGACAAAGTGAGCATTGCGGATGGTTCCTTGTCTCCGATTGCTAGGAAATGAACCATCTCCCGCTCCTCTCTCACTCATTCTCCTGTCCTTCATGTACCCAAATTTACTCGCAACCTTCTCTTCATTAGTCATTTGACTAACTCTATGAATTGCTCTGTGACATTTTTCCCTCATCTTGTGTTTTCCAGGACCTGAAGACGGGAACAGTGATTGGCTCTGGTAGTCTGGTGGATGGACTCTACATATTTGATTCTTCCACTCCAGCTTCATCTCCTCAGGCTCTTCATGCTGATCAGACGGTCACTTTGAAGTCTTGACATTGTCGTCTTGGACATCCTCCTATTATGCTATAAAGCGCTTATTCCCTACTTTACCTACTGTCTTAGTTGATAATTTTCATTGTGATGTTTGTGAACTTGGGAAACATCATCGTACTTCTTTTAATCATGTTTCTTCTCCTAGTTCTGCTCCTTTTCATCTTATACATAGTGATGTTTGGGGGCCTTGCCCCGTTGCTTCTATTTCTGGTTGTCGTTGGTTTGTAACTTTTATTGACTGTTTCTCCCGCACAACTTGGGTATACCTGATGAAGACTAAAGATGAAGTTTTCCCCTTATTTCAGCGTTATCATAAAATGGTTTCTACGCAATTTGACGCCTCTATCAAAATTCTTTGGACTGATAGTGGTCGCGAGTACATTGATTCTAAATTTGAACACTATCTTGCTCATCATGGCATTATCCATCAAACATCTTGCGTTTACTCCCCCCCTCAAAATGGGGTGGCTGAACGAAAAAATCGCCACCTTTTGGAAGTTGCCCGGTGTCTTCTTCTCCAAATGCACATTCCTAAGTATTTTTTTTTGGGGGGGGGGGGTGTCGTTCTCACTGCCGCTTACCTTATTAATCGTATGCCCTCCCGTGTCCTCGAGTATAATAATCCCTTCACACTTTTCGGGTGTCTCCTACAAATCTGCAACCTCGAGTTTTCAGCTGTGTTTGTTTTGTCCATATTTATCACAGGTCTAAACTTGATGCTCGTGCGCACAAGTGTGTCTTTATTGGCTATTCTCCGACCAAAAAGGGTTACAAATGTTATGACCCTGTTCACAGGAAGGTTTTCGTAACTAAAGATGTCACGTTCCGTGAATTTGAGAGCTATTACAGGCCCTCACTTCAGGGGGGACTTCTCCTACATTGGAAGTGAGCTCCGTTCCTTCCACTGATTCTCTTTCGACTTCTCCCATTCCTCCATTGTTTCCTCTTCACTTGACCCCGTCTCCTATGCCTCCTGTGCCTACCCTTACTGCTCCTCAGGTCAAACCTTCTACTGTTCCTCTGTTCAAACCCCTACATGTCTACTCTCGTCGTTCTACTGGAACAAATACACGAGCTCCTATCAGAATCCTAGAGCTGGCCGCTGATCCGTCGTCAGGGTCTATTATCCTAAGGGAAGGTACCTCTACTCAACACCTGTTAACCCAGTTCGTCTCTTATTCGTCTCTAACGGCTTCCCATAGAGCTTTTGTCTCTTCCTTTTCTGCTACTTCCATTCCTACATAATGGCATGGTGCCCTTTCTGATGACAAGTGGAAGGAGGCTATGCTGGAAGAGATGCATGCTCTAGATAAAAATCACACATGGGACTTGGTACTGCTGCCCAAAGGGAAAACCGTCGTGGGATGCAAGTGGGTCTTTTCTGTCAAGCAGAACACCCAGGGTGTCGTGGAGAGACACAAGGCAAGGTTGGTCGCAAGGGGTTACACTCAGACGGCAGGAATTGATTACCAAGAAACCTTTGCTCCAGTCTCCAAGATGAATTCTATAAGGATTCTTTTATCCCGTGCAGTTTGTAAGGGATGGAATCTTAGCCAACTTGATGTGAAGAATGCGTTTCTCCATGGTGATCTGAAGGAAGAGGTATATATGACCCTACCTCCTGGTCTTTCTCCTAAAGGATCTGAAGGTAAGGTGTGCAAGCTGAAAAAGACATTATATTTATATGGCCTGAAACAATCTCCTAGAGCGTGGTTTGGTAGATTCCACATGGCCATGACATGCTTTGGGTACTCACAAAGTAATGCGGATCATGCCCTTTTCATCAAACACAGTAAAGGGAAAGTGACATCTCTGATAGTTTATGTGGATGACATCATTATCACTGGAGATGATCAAGATGAGATTCAGACTTTAAAAGAGAAGCTGACGAAAGAATTTGAAGTAAAAGACTTGGGGAATCTCAAGTATTTCTTAGGCATTGAGGTTGCGAGGTCCAAATATGAGATTTTCATATCGCAGAGAAAATATATACTTGATCTCCTAGAAGCTTCAGGAATGAGTGGGTGTAGACCGGCTGTCACCCCGATTGAAGCCAACCACAGACTTGGAAAAGATGATGGTGAAACGGTTGAAGACATTCCCAGCTTTCAGAGGCTTGTAGGAAAACTGATCTACTTGTCGCATACTTGCCCGGACATCTCCTATGCGGTGGGAGTGCTCAGCCAATATATGCACTCTCCAAAGACCCGTCATGTTGATGCTGCTCATTGTATCCTCAGATACCTCAAGTCCTCACCTGGGAAAGACATCCTTTTTTCACCAAATAAAGAGCTGACTGTTGAGGTTTATACTAACGCAGATTGGGCCGGATCAATTGAGGATCGACGCTCCACGTCAGGAAATTGCACTATGTTGGGTGAAAATTTAGTTACTTGGAGGAGCAAAAAACAACATGTGGTGGCCAAATCTAGCGCTGAGGCAGAGTTCAGGGCCATGGCTCATGGGATCTGTGAAGGGCTATGAATCCTAACCATCATGGAAGATCTTGGCCTTAAAAGAAGCGAGCCTATCAAACTGTACTGTGATAACAAAGCCGCCATCAGCATTGCTCACAACCCATTGCTCACAACCCAGTGCAACACGACCGAACAAAACACATTGAGATCGACAAACACTTCATCAAGGAAAATATAGTCAGGGGCATTGTAGTCACTCCGTTCGTGCAATCCGAACAACAATTGGCAGACATCCTCACCAAGTGATTAAGTACAAGTGTCTTTAGAGAGCTTGTTGGCAAGTTAGGCATGGTCGACATCACATGCCCAACTTGAGGGGGGGGGGGGTGTAGAGGTTATTATTATTAGTGTTATTTCTTGTAAGGTGACTTAGTCTCACATTGTCTATCCGTGTTAGGTCTCACTTGTAACTTTTATATAAACCCTCTATGGATGAATAATAGAATCAATTTTCTCTCATTTCAACAATTAATTAACATAATACTGTATCCATATTTTACTTTTTACTTTTTCGTTGTCTTGTTGTACGTGGCCTGTCTCTATATAAGGGATGAACACTTAATACGCTTGCTCTAATTTCAATTGGAATGATTTCTCTCTACTAGTAATTCACATGGGCGTGATTTCTATCAAGCAATTCCTTTCATGGAAATTTTAGGCGTAAATCTTGGAACTTTCTGCCACTTCTTAGGGATTAAGGCAGCTCAAGCATGATATCTTCCTATCTGAAGTATTTTCTTGATGTTCTCTTTGGATTATTGTGGCAGTCTTTTTTGCAGACAACTTTATTTCCTTGAAAATATTCCTGCACAAAAGGCCCGATCGGGCCGGGCTGGCGCCGGCCCGATCGGGCTCGGTCTTAAGTCAACCGGTCCGAGCCCGGTCTTTGACTAGATCGAGCTCGGGCCGGTCTCGGGCAGCACCCCAAGGAAGGGGCCTGAGCCGGCCCCTCAGGCCGGTCTGGGATCGGGCCCGACCGGTTCGGCTCTTTTTTATAAAAAAAATTAAATTTTAAATTTTAAATATATTATATAATATATATTATATTTATATATCATATATTTAAGAATTAATATACTAAAAACTTGACAAAAAAAAAACTCAAAGCTTATGGACAAAAAAAAGGAATTTTTATTAATATTGAACAAAAAAAATTACACTCGTATTCGTACAATTTGCATTTATCAAAAAAAGAATAAAATTTATTATTATTAGAAAATTTAAATAAAGAAAATTACAAACTTTGCTCGTTCAAATAAAATTAGTAAATTACAATCGTAGAGTCGTAAGCGTGTGCGCGACACATTCAATTATCTCCTAAATTCATTGCGTCCATCTCGTCTTCTATCTCCTCCGAGCTATCCTCTAATGTCGTTATGTGTTGTTTCCTCTTCGTAGCATCCAAATAGTCCTTGTAGCATATGCAAATTTCCAGTGATTCTTCGTTAAGCCGACTCCTCCGCTCGTTTAAATCCCTGCCACTAAGAGAAAAAGCAGACTCCGAAGCTACTGTACTAGCTTGGATAGTTAGTAAATCACGGGCCATATAGGCCAAAATAGGATAGGTATTAGCTTTTCCTTTCCACCAATTTAAGAGATCGAAGTTTTCGATCTCCTCTATACTCATAAAATCGCGAAATTGTGTTTTCGTATATAATCCTAATTCATTTAAACTACTAGATGTGCGCGCTTTTTTTCTAGAAGCTAAATCTAAAATTTTATTTTTAAAAACATCCTTCGTTCTTAGTTGCGCGCTTTCTTCTCGGGGTCGCGAGCCGTATAAGTTATCGTAATAATTATAACATTCGGTAAAAAAAGTATTAAATTTTAAAATACTAACGAGATCATCCTCATCATAATTTATATTTAAGTTTAAATTAGTATTTATTTCGTCTATCAAATTTTCTACGCCTTCAACGCTGAATAGTGGGTTTAAAGCGGCGGCGCAAGAAAACATGGGAGGCATTTCTCTATAATATTTTAAAAAATTTTCTTCCATTATATTAATTAGAGGAAGCCACCCGTCGTGTTGCCTAAAATAGCTAAATTTTTGTGTGATATGTACAAAATTTTCAATTACTAGCGCGCTAGTCGGATAATACACGCCCGATAAAAAAATAGTCGCCCTATAAAAACATTTTAGTAAATCCATATAATGTGCTAATATAGACCAATCATCGTCGGTCAAAGTATGCGTAATATTTAGTAAACTATAATATTCCATAAGAAGTTGTTTTTGTTGGAATGCTCTTTTTAACATTTTATAAGTTGAGTTCCATCTAATAGGCATATCAAATTGAGGTTTTAAATTTTTTTTTTCCTTGTGCGTTAGCAAATTTTTTAAAATCTTGAGCTCTTTGCTTAGTGCAATAGATAGTTTTGAGCATTTCTCGGATTTTAGAAATATAGTCTTCCATAGCCTTTAAACTATCTTGTACCACTAAATTTAAGACGTGACAAATACATCTAGTTTGAAAAAATGCGCCGTCTAGCATTGGTTTTAAATCGCGTTTTAACCACTCAATTGCGACGGTATTATTAGCGGCGTTATCAAAAGAAATACTCGTTATTTTATCTTTAATTTTAAATTCCCGCACACATTTCATAATTACTTGATATATAGCTTTACCCGTGTGCGGGAATTCAAAACCTGCAAACCAAATTACGCGTTTATTTTGCTCCCATGAAACGGGATCATTCCAATGACATGTGATACACATATACGCTAATCCTAATCTTAAGTTACTAGTCCAAACGTCGCTCGTTAAACTCACACGTCCCTCAAAATTTTCAAAATAATTTATAAGTTCTTGTTTTGCTTCTAAATAAAATTTAAGGGCGTCGCGCCTAAGAGAGGATCTACTAACCTTTTGATATTTAGGCTGAAGCCCTTGATGTATGTACTCGGACGAATCCTCATTGTCGAAGGTGCTGAATGGCAACCCACGTCTGATGACGAACTTCGTCTGCAACTCTCGTTGTCGAAGTTGATCGTACGTCCAAATTTGGCCTGCTCCTGAAATTTGGGATTGACTTGACTCGGGAGCTTGTTTCGAAATGCAAGACTTAAGGTGTCTTGCTAGCGTCGAGTTGCCGCTGATTGCTAGCAAATTTGAGCATAATTTGCATCGCGCCTTCTTTTCGGTGCCGACTATAACCATATCGAAATGCTCCCAAATAGCCGCTGTACGATGGTGCTCCATCACCTCGGCGTACTTTGAGAAGACGACGCTGGCGTTGAGGAGGACGATGCCATTAGATGAGAGAGAGTGAGAGAGAAAGTGTGAGAGAGGAGTGAGAGAGAGAAAGTGAGAGAGAACTAGAGAAGTGAAAGGGGGGGTTATTTATAATGTTTTTTTTTAAAATAATAATATTTTAATTATTTATAAAATATTATTTAAAAAAAAAAAAAATAATTATAAAAACCAACGACTCTTATTAGAGCCGTTGGCCACATGGCATGCCATGTGGCCAACGGCTCTAATAAGAGCCGTGGGCCGGCTCTTAATAAGAGCCGTTTTTAACGTCTCTTATTAAGAGCTCGGGCCGAGCTCTAGCCCGGGTCGGGCTTTGTCCGGCCCGGGCTAGGGCAAGCCCGATATCCGGTCTTTGCCCGGCCCGGACCGGGCCGGGTACCGGGCCTGGCAAAGACCAGCATTTGGGGCCCTTTAAGGGCCCCGGGACCGGCCTCGGCCCGGGTCGGGCTCCTCCCGGGCCGGGCATCACCGGGCTTTTCCGGGCCAGGCTCAGGCCGGCCCGATGAGCCCGGTTTTTTTGGACAGGGCTACTTGAAAAGGATAAAGCAAACCATTGTTCCTCTCCTAACACTGAAGGAGGATATCGAGTAATAGATATCTGATTTCATGGTTCAATAATTGTATTCCCTCTTATGATATGTTAGCATTTATTGCATCATCTCTATTTTTCCTTTTCTGTGATAATCAAGTTGATATCAGGCTTTTGAAAACCGGACCGGACCGGCCGGTCGGACCGGTTGGATCGCCGACCGGAATCCCAGCCGGTCCGGTCAAGGCTTAAGAACCGGCCCTGTCAAGAATCGCCTGAAAACCGCCGAACCGGACGGTCCGCCCGTGAAACCGCAAACCGGAGCGGGTTTGACAGAACCGGGCGGGTCTTTGGGCAAAGCTATACTAGGCTTTTTCTCTGTTAAATTTTTTTTAAAATTATTTGAGGCTGCCAGGGATCGAACCCAGACCACCGTGGAGAACAACAAATGCATTGCCCACTTGCGCTAGCTTTCCAAGTTGTAATCAGTTGAAATAACTTTTATATAATATAGTATAATTCATATATAATATATTACTAATTTATATATATATGTACATATAAACTTATATATATACATATGCACGAAAGATATACTATATTTATTTTTATTATATATTATAAATTATGATAAATTAACAATAATAATATTATTTATTTATTTATATATATATCATATTTATTTGTGTATATGATATAACTTAAAATTATTCTTCCTTCAAAATGTCTTATATTATTATTTATTATATTTTACATAAATAAAAAAACATTAGATTTAAGATTTAAAAATATTATAACATGTATTTATATAAATTTGAATGTTATATTTCATAATTAAGATATTTTGTGTATTACAATTGAATGCGTTTTATTTTATATGTGTGATGATGTTACCGACTTACAGGAAGCGGATCCCAACAGCGGGCGCGACAGCGGCAGCGCGGGGCTACCGCTCGGCGACAGCAGGCGCGACAGCGGCAGCGCGGGGCTGTCGCCCGGCGACAGCAGGCGCGACAGCGGCAGCAGTTCGCGTGGGCGAAGAGCAGCTGTAGGCTTTTTGTTATTATGATTATGCATGAAGGGTATTTTGGGGTTTTGTAATATGGGAGGCCTCATAGTATATGAGGCCCTCCTAATGACCTAAAACATTATCTTGGATCGAATATTTTATGTGGGGGCTGATCCATCTTCTTCTTCCTCCCTTCCCTAACTTCTTCTCTCAATCTCCTCCCCTCTTGCTCTTGGGAAATCCGTAGTGGTAACATTTTTGGTCCGACCTGCCGCTCCGCCCGCCTACTTGTGGCCGCCGGATACCGCCATGGCTCGCGGATCGATTTCATGCCCCGCCGATTCCGGTTCGGCCTCGGACGACCTAGCCGATCGGGTCGCCGCTCAGGATGCTCACCTCGCCGCGCTCCAGACCGCCGTCGCCGCTCTCACCGTTGGCCAGGACTCACTCGCGTCCGGCCAAGCCTCCTTCGCGGCCGGCCAAGCCTCCCTGGCGGCCGGCCAGGCGGAGCTCCTTGCTCGCATTGATGCCTGGGCGCCGGAACGGGCCAGCCAGGCGAACGGCAGCCCCGTTCCGCCCCTCCGTCCGGAGCCCCTACGGCCGGACCCTCTTCTCCGGCCGCGGCCGACATTACCTTCGGCCGCGTTCCTCCGCCCCCGTTTCCGGCTCCGACCCCGGTTTACTCTCCGGAAAACGCCTCCGTCCTCGGCATGCCTCCAACGGCCGGTTTCATCGCCGACCGCTCCGCCCTAGCACTCGACATCCCTTCCTTCTCGGGCACGGACCCCCTTGGATGGATTGCTCGTGCAGAGCAATTTTTCGATCTCAACGGGACGTCACCAATGGACAAAGTTAGCACGGCCGTGGTCGGCCTCGAAGGCTCGGCCCTTCATTGGGCCCGTTGGCTTCGACAAATCCAACCCGCCATTTCGTGGACGGAGTTCAAACACGAAATGGTGAGTCGCTACGACGCTCGTTACGCCGGCTCCGCCATCGAGCGGCTTTGCACGACCCGCCAGTCCACCACGGTGGATGCCCACATTGATGAGTTCGTCGCGCTGGTCACTCAAGTACCGGGCCTTCCGCCCGACCATTACCTCGGCTTCTTCCTCCAAGGCCTCCGCCCCAACATCCGCTCCCGTCTTCGCACGCATCACCCGCGCACGGTGTCCGAGGCCCTCGACCTTGCTCGGGCCGTCGAGGCGGACCTCGGGCCTCGGCAGGCCGCTCCTTTCACTTTCCGGCCTCCGCCGCCGGCGGCCCCCGCTCAGCGCTTCCAGCCTCCGGGTGCCGGCCGGCTTCCCCGCCCTGAAGGCCCGCAACGCGTCGACTACAACGACCTCCGCCGACGCGGGCTTTGCTTCCGTTGCCGCCAGCCCTACACCCCGCACCACGTCTGTTCCGTTAAGGAGTTTCATGCCCTTTTCGTGGACGACGAAAGCCCTGAAGGCTTTGAGGACCCGCCATTGGAAGAGGCGCCGCCGGCTCCCTTCGACGGCGAACCCGAGCCTGCACCGCTCAATGTTCTGGAGATTCCCTTTTACTCAGTGGGGGGCCTTACAGGGCCTCGTACGATGAAGCTGTCCGGGATGCTCCACGACCGCCCCATCATTGTGATGATTGACAGTGGGGCGAGCCACAATTTCATGTCGGCCCCCCTCGCCCGCCGCCTGGGGTTACCTGCCGACCCTTCTCCCGACTTTTCCGTCTGTCTCGGGGACGGCCGCCGCCGTCCCACCTTAGGCCAATGCTCGGGAGTCACCCTGTCCCTGGGCCCGTGCACGGTCACCGCGGATTTTTACCTCTTCGAGCTGGGGGGCCTTGACGCCATCCTGGGGGTCGCGTGGTTGCAAACTCTGGGCGACGTCCGCGTCAATTGGGTGTCTATGACCATGTCCTTCCTCCACCAAGGCCAACCCTGCCGCTTGGTGGGCGATTCGACGCTCCTCCGCTCGCCCATCTCCTTCCGGGCCATGAACCGCGTCACCGACATCGACTTCTCGGCGTGGTTGTGGACGGTGCAACCCTCCCCACCCCCGCCGGCCGACAGCCTTCCGGACGACATGACGGCGCTTCTTGATGATTTTCCGGCACTCTTTACGCCGCTACCCGGCCTTCCCCCCGCGCGGCCTACCGACCACGCCATCGTACTGCAGCCTGGCGTCGCGGCGGTTTCTGCCCGTCCCTACCGGTACGGCCACACGCAGAAGGACGAGATCGAGCGGTTGGTTCGAGAGATGCTGTTGGGAGGCCTGATTCGGCCCACTGCGAGCCCCTTCTCCAGTCCGGTGCTGCTGGTCCGCAAGAAAGATGACAGTTGGCGCTTCTGCGTAGATTACAGGGAGCTGAACAAGGCAACGGTACCGGACAAGTACCCGATTCCGGTCATTCAGGAGCTGCTGGACGAGTTACACGGCGCCGTGTTTTTCACCAAACTCGACCTCCGCGCCGGCTATCACCAAATACGGGTCCGCCCGGAAGATGTTCCGAAGACGGCTTTTCGGACGCACGACGGCCACTTCGAATTTTTGGTGATGCCGTTCGGGCTCACCAACGCTCCCGCTACTTTCCAGGCTTCCATGAATGACGTCTTCCGGCCGGTCCTGCGTAAGCACGTTTTGGTTTTCTTTGATGACATTCTTGTTTTCAGTACTTCCTGGCAGAACCACCTACTCCATGTTCGGGAGACTTTTACTACTCTGCGCCGTCATCAATTCACCCTCAACCGGAAGAAGTGCACTTTTGGGGCCACGACAGTGAGCTATCTGGGCCACACCATCTCCGCCCAGGGCGTCGCTATGGATGCGGACAAGATTGAGGCCGTGACCCGGTGGCCGACTCCCACTTCTGTTCGCGAGGTACGAGCTTTTCTCGGCCTGACTGGATATTATCGGCGCTTCATCCAGAATTACGGGGGGGTGGCCCGCCCTCTCACTCAGCTGCTGAAGGCCCCAGCCGATGGTCCCTTCTCGTGGCCGCCAGCCGCCATGGCCGCTTTCGCCGCCTTGCAGTCCGCCTTGATCCGTGGGCCAGTTTTGGCCATGCCAGATTTTCGACAGCCCTTCATCGTAGAATGCGACGCCTCCGGCTCCGGCGTCGGAGCTGTCCTGATGCAGGCCGGCCGCCCGATAGCTTATTTTAGCCGCGCCTTCTCGACTGTCGTCCGCAGCCGCTCGGCTTACGAGAACGAGTTGATGGCCTTGGTTTTGGCCGTGCAGCATTGGAGACCGTACCTGTTGGGCCGGCCTTTCATCGTCCGCACTGATCATCACAGCCTCCGGTATCTGCTGCAACAGAAGATCGCCACACCGACTCAGCAGCTGTGGGTTGCCAAGCTTCTGGGATACGATTTTTCGATTGAGTTCCGGTCAGGGAAGACCAACCGCGCGGCGGACGCGCTGTCCCGTCACCCTCAGGCTTCGGAGTTAGCCGCCATTTCCCGGCCGGTTTGGGACGACGCCACCATCCTGCAGCAGGAGGCGGAGGCCGACCCTCACTTGCTTGCGATCCGCACGGCCCTGCTTGCCGACCCCGCGGCACGGCCACCGTACTCGTTGATCGGGGGAAGGCTATTTCATCGAGGCCGCCTTGTTCTCTCTGCTTCCCCGACCCGTATTCCGCTCCTTCTCGCAGAGTTTCATTCGACGCCTTCGGGCGGTCACGCCGGCGCTTTCAGGACCTACCGGCGGCTAGCCGCCTCCTTGTACTGGCCACACATGCTCCGCCAGGTGAAGGCCTATGTGGCGGCCTGCCTTCCCTGCCAGAAGGCCAAGTACGAGACACTGTTTCCAAGCGGCCTGCTGCAGCCCCTGCCGATTCTGGAGCGTGTTTGGGAGGACATATCGATGGACTTTATCACACGGTTGCCGCGGTCGAACGGGTTTGACTGCATTCTAGTGGTCGTCGACCGGCTGACGAAGTATAGCCATTTCATTCCGCTGCGCCACCCCTATACAGCAGCAACCGTGGCCGATAGTTTCATTTCCGAGATCGTCCGTCTCCACGGTTTTCCCCGCTCCATTGTGAGTGACCGGGACCCGCTCTTCCTTAGCAGTTTCTGGACGTCCCTCTTCCGTCTTCAGGGCACCCGGCTCCGGATGAGCACCGCATACCACCCGCAGTCGGACGGGCAGTCCGAAGTGCTCAACCGTTGTCTGGAGACATACCTCCGATGCTTCATCGGTGAGAGGCCAGGCTCGTGGGCGAAGTGGCTCTGCTGGGCAGAGTATTCCTACAACACCTCCTACCACCATTCGACCAACACCTCGCCGTTCGAAACAGTTTATGGCCGGCCTCCTCCCTCGATCCTACGACATCTCCCAGGCGAATGCCCCGTGGCCAGCTTGGCCGACCACCTTCATGATCGAGATACCATTTTAGATAGCCTGAAGCACCACCTCCGCAGGGCTCAGGCAAAGATGATCTCTTTTGCCAACCGGAAGCGCAGGGACCTTTCCTTCCAGGTGGGCGAGCGAGTTTTCATCAAGCTTCACCCCTACCGCCAGCTGACCGTCGCCCGCCGCACCTGCCCCAAGCTGGCCCCACGTTTTTTTGGCCCCTTTGAGATCATCAGCCGCATCGGGGCCGTGGCCTATCGCCCGCGTCTACCAGCTCAGAGCCGGGTCCATCCGGTTTTCCACGTTTCTCAGCTCCGCCGAGTCATCGGCGACCACCCTGTTACTGATCACATTCCGGCGGACATCGAGCACTCCGACTCCCCACCGCTGTACCCGGCCTCGATCGTGGATCGGCGCCATCACACACCAGGGGATCCTTTTCCAGACGAGATTCGGGTCGCATGGCGCGACCGACCACTCAGCTCCGCAACTTGGCTTCTGCGAGATGACTTCCGGCGCCAGTTTCCGGATTATTGCCTTGAGGACAAGGCAAATTTTCCAGACGGGGGTATTGTTACCGACTTACAGGAAGCGGATCCTCCATGGTGGGTGTACGCACGACGAGCTCGTGGGACGGGAGACACAGGAGCAACACGGGAGCCGGTATCGCCAAGCAACAGCGGGCGCGACAGCGGCAGCGCGGGGCTACCGCTCGGCGACAGCAGGCGCGACAACGACAGCGCGGGGCTGTCGCCCGGCGACAGCAGGCGCGACAGCGACAGCAGTTCGGGCGTGGGCGAAGAGCAGCTGTAGGCTTTTTGTTATTATGATTATGCATGAAGGGTATTTTGGGGTTTTGTAATATGGGAGGCCTCATAGTATATGAGGCCCTCCTAATGACCTAAAACATTATCTTGGATCGAATATTTTATGTGGGGGCTGATCCCTCTTCTTCTTCCTCCCTTCCCTAACTTCTTCTCTCAATCTCCTCCCCTCTCTTCCTCTCTTGCTCTTGGGAAATCCGTAGTGGTAACAGATGATAAAAAATCTAATAATAATAAAATATGTTTTATATAATTAGGTTATTACGGTTCAACCCCGGTCGGATCGGTTCGACCGGTTCGACCTTGAACCTCTCCTTGTTCCGGTTCAATCTCCGGTCCGGTTCTCAAAACCTTGGTTGATATGTATATTGCAAAAACTTTTCATAAACGTACTAAATACATTGAGATTAGATTGTCACTGTATCTGACTTGACTTTGAGAAGAAAATTATTCAATTTTCTCATTACCATCAATTTCATAGTTGGCTGATATTCTCTCTAAGACTGCTTCAAAGGTATTCCACACCTTCATGGGCAAGCTTGACTTCAACATCTATGCTTCACCTTGACAACATTTTTGTGTGTGTGTGTAAAAGGTCATGTACATTATATTTCTTTTATTCTATTTAAGACCTCATGGATGCCAATATAAATTGTCTTATTAGTTTCTATAGTACTACTCTTCAACCCCTTCCCCTATTGTTTGTTTGTGCATCTTGGCCAAACATTGAACCGATTTTTCCTATTTTCCAGATATGTTTCGTGACCTTTTTGAGTGTTATGTCTTTATGTCTCCCCCCCTCTTTAATTCTTTGCAGAAATCGATGTTGCTTAGACAAACTTCATGGCAAAATAATGTCAGAATGGGTCATCTGGTTGAGCAAGTAAGTTTGTATTATTCTCACATTTCAGAGGGACGCTGCTAATGATGTATTAATGTGACATTGCTGATAGATACATGGCTCCCTCTCTAGTATCAAGGCACTCAGTAAAATGTTGTCTCTTCATGTGAAGAGAAGTGAGGTTTGCGAACTTGTTGATTTGATGTCTTCCAATTTTTGAGGAATGTACTTTCAAAAGGTTTGCTATTTGTTATCTGGCAGATTGCTTATGACATAGTCGACGATATACTTGTGCAAGGCGATAGTATGAAAGATGCAATACAACAGCTCCAGGATGCTGTCCATCTAACAAAGGTATTTAAACTTAATTTACTTGAGATCAGTATCCATGAAGGTTCACTCTGATTTCTTTGTTATGTTACTCAATAATGTTGAACATTCGTCTTTTTTATTTTTGCAAACCCGTTGCCTAAGATCCCATACAACAGTTAAACTGGCATCTGCTACTACAAGATTGTGCAATTTTCTTATTTTATGAAATAACTAATTACAACAACAACAACACTCAAGCCTTTATCCCACTATAGTGGGGTCGGCTATATGGATCCTTTGTCGCCATTGCGCCCTATCTTTAGTCATAATCTCATTAATGCCTAAGTACATCATGTCTTTCCTTATAGTCTCATTCCAAGTCTTTATTAGTCTACCCCTCCCCCGTTTAACATGCCTAGTGACTAAAATCTCACAGCGTCTAACAGGTGCCTCTAATGGTTTCATGCAATAACTAATTATCGCAACAAAAAATTCAAGATTGTATACTTTTCTTATTTTGATTACTTTACAACTAGGCTTTCCACTATTATATAACATGTGTATAGGTTCCCATGTTCTAAAACTTAGGATCAGTCCAGGAAACCAATTTTGTGTTGTTATTCATAATATCTTCAAATTGGTAGGAGTCCACTCTACAATCTCTATTGCCGAACTATTGCTAAAGAAGAAGACAAATCAATTATGGAAGTCAATGTTCTTGTGCTTAGTGCTATTAACAATGTTCATGCTAGTTCGTACTGCCTTTTTTATTTATAATATACGTCAAAATATTCGGTCAATATGATTAATTTGAATGAAACTTGAATTCTTCCTTTTTCTCTTGAAGAAAATGGAAGGTTTTAAAATTCTAATGGAACATGAAATCAAGTATTTTAGTGTGGTCTAAGCTCTATCTGCAACGTTATGAGTATGGTAGAATATTGCATAATCATTTTTTAGTACATTAAGTTGTACTTTATAAAGAACATTTTCACAACTTCCATGTAACTGTGTGCTATAGTTCAATAACTACCCCAATCGATATCTGTGGCATCAGAGATGTACTTCCAGCAAGAATTATATCAAAGAGTTGGAGCCAAACTAGTCAGAAAGAGCTTATCTGAAACTTATTCTAAAATTCCTGAAGAAATAGTTTTTACAATTACATTGATAAAAATCTTTTAAGAGGGAGATTATTCAGAGTAGGCTCAATGGATGAAGAGGATGGAATAGTTTTTGGGTTTGTTAGGGCACCACGTATTTAGAGGTAAAGAAGGGGATATTTGCGAAATATTTCGTGTAGTTTTGGTAGATGGTGACATAATTATGTAGATTGATGTTCCTTTTTGATGGTTGGAATCCAGGTTTATTGAACAAGTAGGGATAACTGTTGAATTATCTAGCGGCAAAATTAGGGGAGTCATTTATTGCATCCCTTATCTCAAATTTCTTGCATCCTGCATGACGGAGATCAGGAGCATCAATCAGAATGCGTGCGTCAGGGGATGCTCAAGGCTATGTTTGTTGGAGATAGCTATAGGGTCGTCATTTGGTTGATTGGAGCCCGCGAATGTGTTCAATATATTGTTTTTAATGAATTTTCTATATTTTCCTTTATTTATTTTTTGTTTTGGTTATTGGCGATGATTGGATGATCTGGATCGTTCATCACACTTTACCTAAGTTTAACGTGCTTTAAATAATTGTGGATATGTAATATTTAGTGGATCGTGCATTTGGAGTAGAACAACCACCACTCAACCATTCTAGAGAGGTCCTTCGGTGCAGAAGCCGAAGCATGTTTTTGTCATGTCGACGCCAAGAGCCGAAGCATGTTTTTGTCATGTCGACGCCAAGAGCCGCTGTTGATTATCGCTTCTGCCTCCTGCAAGCGACTTACCAATCTTGCCTTAGCCGACAACCGACTTTTCCCACTCCCGCTTTCGTAGCCGAGGACCACTTCTGCCCCACTTATCATTTCCTAGCAGAAGCCTACAACTGCAATCCTCGATCCCCGTGTCTATTTATAGCCTTCTCCCTTGTCTCCATCTACATCCTCTTCGTTCCCCGCATTTGCTGCCCCCACCGCGTTCTCGAACCCTAACCGTACTCCTAAACTTCTCTAGCCCTAGTTGCAATCCCTCTTCCTCCCTCAGTCCAAACTGAGACCAGTTCTGCCCCCTTCACCCCCAATTGCCATCCCCCCTGTTGGGTTTTTTATACATCGAATGTAAACAGTATATCACATATGCGCAGCGGAAATAAAGAACAAGAACAACCCTAAACAGTTCAAGGAACTTGCGATTTCATGAATCAAGAAATAGTTTAACAAACACATTGCAATACCTGAAGGGGATTGAGCCAACACTCAACCAAGATGCTCCAAGAAGTAATCTCGAAGACAACCTCTGAGTCCCAAGCGCTGAAACCGATCGGCGCCTCTACGGGAGTCCACACGAGCGATGAAGAATCCTAGCTTCTTATCGCACAAGAATTAGGTCGGAGAAGAAAAGCCCTCTACGTCTCCCACGAACTGTTAGGTCCGATGACAGGGAGAAGCGGCGACGACGTTGGGGTGCTGGAACAGCCGATCGGAACCATTCCGTCTCTCTCGTTCTTTTTTTTTTAAAGGAGATCGCTCATTTAAGGTATAGAATCACATTCTATTTATACCCAGGCGAGAGAGAGGCTATCCGCACACCCACAACTTACATTGGAGTAAACAGAATTCGTCGAGTGAACCTTTTACTGAAGAAATTCGTCGAGTAACAAACTGAATTCGTCGAGTGAACTTTTCACTAAGAAGTTCGTTGAGTAACAAATGATTCGTCGAGTAATCATAAATTCATCGAGTAGTCATGAATTCGTCGAGTTCGTCAAGTATCATAAATTCGTCGAGTCATTATGATTTCGTCGAGTAATCATAAAATCGTCATTCGACAAACTGAAGTAAGAGTCGTCGAGACACTCTCGACGACTCGACTCGAAAACTCGTCAACACGCTCCATACAATATTCACAATACCTGTGGAGCATTCAGTTGACTCGACCCAACTCCAATAAGTCATCGGATTGGTCCTTCACTCATATCCAATATGAGTAAGGCCAACACAATTCTTCCTCAAACTTCTCAAAACACTCTTGTGTGTGACCCCATAGACTCATATCGCGTTAACAATGAGACTAAATGCTTGATCACTTCCAGATCACTTTGGAAACACTAACAGTCTCCCACTTGATCTTGAACGTATCAAGCAAAAGTCTCACAAACAATGAGCGACATCTAGCAATGCATCATTGCTACCCAAGCAATAAGAGTTCATAACTCAACAAGCCTGTCTTGACCAATGTATCAGTGTTGTCATGTCCCTTTGTCCCTTACATCCGAATAGAACTAGAGGCATGAACCGTGTCACCCTCATAATTGTTCAATCCTAGTTTCCTGATCTAGAATAGACTGTCTGAAATTGGTGAGCTCAATATCATATATTGACTCAACCAAGCATGACCATGCATTTCTCAGTCTCATTCCATCAAGGGGCCCATGAATGTAACTCCTGTCATATAGGAGGACAAATTCCATTTCTGTCCACACCCAAACACCCAAATGATTCGTAACATGCCCAATAACCACCCTTATCATCAACCTTTCTCAAGGAAGACTTTAGATGACATCAAAGTACACTCTTCCTCACTTGATGAATGCTGTGACTTCAGGTCAAAGAACTACAAACACCATTGTCAGTTGAGACATACTTGTGACACGTTCATATAATAATCCACAAAGTAGTCTCAAGGTGGGTATGTCCAGTACAACTTGTTCACTAACAAGTACCCATGCGATGACTTGATATCACAATATCATGACCTGTGAGAACCGATCATCAGTCAACGCACATGCTAGTCTTAATGTATCATCATTGCCCTTTGACTTCTAAGATGATACGCCGACTAGGGACCTTTTAAGAATGAAGCTTCTAATTCAATATAGGCCCTCACATTCAAGTCACGCACTTGAATTTCTATGGATGCAAACATTCTAAGGGCATCCATTATGTTAATAAATCTATCATATAGAAGCAGTTGACATAATAATAAGAACTTATCATAAATAAAATATAAAGTACTCTATTCATCACATGAATAAACAACAACCGACAAATATATAAATTAATCCACAAGGCTCCCACTAGAGATGATTATTCAGGTATCTAATACCCATTGATCTAGTATGACCATCATGTTTTCTCTATGCAAGAGACTTCGTTAGTGGATCCGCAATATTATCTTCAATCGGTACTCTGCATATGCTCACATCTCCTTGATCGACAATCTCTCGTATAAGATGGAACCACCGAAGTATGTGCTTGGAGCGCTGATGAGATCTAGGTTCCTTAGCTTGTGCAATAGCACCGTTGTTGTCACAGTAAAGAACTACGGGAGCAACAATGCTAGGAACTACACCAAGCTCGCTGATGAATTTCCTAATCCACACAGCCTCCTTCGCCGCATTTGCAGCAGCGATACTCGGCCTCAGTCGTAGATTCAGCAACTGCCTCTTGCTTGGAACTCTTCCAGCTTACAACTCCTCCATTTAGGCAAAATACAAAACCTGATTGGGACTTTGAATCGTCCCTATCAGTCTGGAAGCTAGCATCCGTGTAACCCTTTACAATGAGCTTTTCCTCTCCACCAAACATTAAGAATACATCCTTCGTCCTTCTCAAATACTTTAGGATATTCTTGACAGCTATCCAGTGACCATCACCAGGATCAGACTGATACCTGCTCGTCATGCTTAAAACATATGAGACATCGGGTCGAGTACACAACATTGCATACATGATTGATCCAATTGCGGAAGCATATGGAATCAATTTCATGCGGTCCTTATCTTCCAAAGATTTAGGACACTGGTCCTTAGAAAGACTCACAACATGTGACATGGGTAAGAATCCCTTCTTGGACTCAAGCATGTTAAACCGTTTCAACACCTTCTCAATGTACGTACTCTGAGTCAAACCCAGCAACTTCTACGATCTATCTCTATAGATCTTAATACCAAGTATATAAGTCGCTTCACCCAAGTTCTTCATAGAAAAGCAGTCCCCTAGTCTGTTCTTAACAACTTGCAGGGTCGGAATGTCATTCTCGATCAGCAGTATGTCATCCACATACAATATCAGGAAAATGACAATGCTTCCACTAATCCTCTTGTAAACACAAGACTCATCCTCGTTCTTGATGAAACCAAACTCTTTGATTTTCTCATCAAAACGCAGATTTCAACTTCGAGAAGCTTGTTTCAATCCATAAATGGATCGATTCAACTTGCATATTTTAGTGACTTCATTTGGAGATACAAAACCCTCGGGTTGTATCATATACACTTCCTCAAGGAGGTTTCCATTAAGCAATCCTTTTTGACATCCATTTGCCAGATCTCGTAGTCATAATATGCATCAATAACAAGTAGAATTCTGATGGACTTGACCATGACAACATGGGAAAAGGTCTCATCATAGTCATCACCATGAATTTGCCTGAAACGTTTAGCCACCAGTCGGCCTTTGAATGTCTGTACATTCCCATCCATGTCGGTCTTCTTCTTGAAGACCCACTTGCACCCTATTGGTCTTACCCCTTCAGGTGGTTCCACCAAGGCCCAAACTTGGTTGTATACATGGAGTCCATTTCAGATTTCATGGTCTCAAGTCACTTCTCGGAGTCTGGTCCATTCATAGCATCTTGGTAGGTTGCAGGCTCATCATCATGATCTATAAGCAACACATTACCTATTTGAGACATGAGAAATCCATATCTCTCAGGCTCAAATCTTGGTCTACCAGATCTACGTAGGACTTGTGTTTCTTGAGCAGGATCTCTAACTACAATTACTTGTAGTCCTTGCTCAGGTTTCAATTCCGGTTCGTTCATTGTTTGTGGTTCTTGAACTTCTTCAAGTCCTCCTTTGCAGTCTTTCTGGATAAGAACTCTTTCTTCAAAAAGACACCAGTCCTTGCGACAAACACTTTGCCCTCAGACGGCAGGTAGAAGTAGTACCCTTTGGTCTCCCTAGGATACCCCACTAGATAACATTTATCCGATTTGAGTTCCAGCTTGTCAGGCATTTGACGTCACACGTATGCTTCACAGCCCCAAATCTTAATGAAAGAAATACCAGGACGCTTCCCAGTCCATATCTCATATGGTGTCTTTTGAACCGTTTTCGTTGGAGCGTGATTTAAAGTGAAAGCAGCAGTCTCTAGAGCAAATCCCCAAAAGGAAACGGGCAAATCTGCATGACTCATCATTGACCGTACCATGTCCAACAAAGTACGATTCCTCCTCTCAGATACACCATTATGTTGAGGTGTTCCGGGCGGAGTGAGTTGCGATACAATACCACATTCTCTCAGATGATCACGAAACTCATGACTTAAATATTCGCCACCTCGATCAGATCGGAGTGCTTTTATTCTTTTTCCCAGTTGGTTCTCTATTTCATTCTTAAACTCTTTGAACTTTTCAAAGGTTTCAGATTTGTTCTTCATAAGAAACACGTATCCGTATCTACTGAAATCATCAGTGAATGTAACAAAGTAGTAGAACCCACCTCTAGCCATAGAACTCATGGGTCCGCATACATCACTATGTATTATACCAAAGAGATCATCTGCCCTCTCACTACGACTAGTGAAAGGAGCTTTCGTCATCTTGCCTAATAAACATGACTCGCATCTCTCAAAAGATTCATAATCGAATGAGTCCAACATTCCATCTTTATAGAGCTTGGATATGCGTTTCTCATTTATATGACCTAAACGACAATGCCAAAGATACGAAGGATTCGAGTCATTTGTTTTTAGTCTTTTAGTATTTTCTATGTTATAGATTGACTGATCTAAGTTCAAAACGTATAAGCCATTAAACAGTTGGGCTACACCATAACAAACATCATTCATAAATATAGAACAACTATTGTTCTTAATAATGAAAGAAAATTCTATCATGTCTAAACATGACACAGATATAATGTTTCGAGTTATGGCTGGAACAAAATAACAATTATCTAATTCTATTACAAACTCTGTGGGCAAAGAAATGCGATATACTCCTACGGCAACGACAACAACTCTTGCTCCATTTACAACGCGCAGGTCTACCTCTCATTTACCCAGCATTCTTCTCCTTCCCAGTTCCTGCACATTTGTACAAATGTGAGAACCGCATCCGGTATCCAATACCCAAGATGAAAGAGCAGAAAAGTTTATTTCTATAACAAATATACCTGAAGTGGAAGTCACACTTCCTTTCTTCTTTTGCAGATCTTCAAGATAGAGGAGACAGTTCCTCCTCCAATGCCCTGCCTTACCACAATGGTGGCACTTCCCTTCCTTCGCCAAGCCTTTGTTCTTCAATGCTGAAAACTTGAGATCAAGATATGAGTTAGGTCCTACCTTAGTCTTCTTGAATCCCTTGGTCTTGCCCTTGCTTTTATGCACCATCAATATGGGCTAGCAGGCTTGACCTTCTTCTTATTGATTTCAGCAGTTCTTAACATGCCTAGGAGCTCGGGCAGTGTATTGTCAATTTTATTCATATTGTAATTCAAGACAAACTGCTCGTAACTGTCCGACAACGATTGCATGATCAGATCAGTGGCCAACTCTTGGCTCAAAGGAAACCTCAGTCTTTCAAGGTTCTTTATATACCCAATCATCTTGAGTACGTGAGTCCCTACTAGGTCTCGTGCTCACATCTTACACTAAAATAACGCCCTGGATATGTCAAACCTCTCTTGGCGAGCTTGCCCTTGAAATATTTTCTTCAGGTGCTTGACCATCTCGTAACAACTCATGTTCTCGTGTTGCTTTTGAAGCTCAGAGTTCATAGTTGCGAGCATAAGGCATTCAACATCCAAGGAGTCATCTCCATACTTCTTATAAGCATCTTTATCTGCACGAGGTGTAGTGGCAGCTGGCTCCGCGGGGGGATCTTCTTCCAGGACATAGAACTTACGCTCTTGCCTGAGAACAAATCTCAGGTTCCTGAACCAGTCTAGGAAATTTGTCTCATTTAGCTTGTCCTTCTCAAGGATCGCCCTTAGGGACAAGGTGGAGTGAGAACCACTTGCCATGGATATTCTACAAGGAATTTTGCAAAGTAAAATTTTAGTACTATATTTTAAAATACATTTTTATTTTAATAAAGACTTTTATTAAAAGGGCTCCCACTATTTTAATCAAATTGATAACCCTTAATATCAATTCAGAGAGTTTATGCGAGCTACTCTCTTAGTGGACAAGATCCATATTTCACCAACACAACGAGTCCGCTTTGGCGTTCCTCTCGTAATGCGGTTATTTAGGTAGACAACACTTGTCAATTGCATCACTATGCAACTCTTGTATGGTTGGTGAATAACTCTTTATTCGCATCCATCATATGTAGCATGCCAACCCTATGCCTCTAGACACTCAACCTTTGAGATCACCTAGTTAAGATAGACCCGATGTCGACAGTGGGATATCACAATTATCCGCTCGCACCCTTACCAAGATAGATTAATGCACCTTGCTTTGGCAAATCCACACTTCATCGATCGAGGCATGAAGAGTGTCATCCACCGGAAGGCGGATGTACACTTAATATTGAAAAAGGGTTTTAAGATACAATCGATGAACATTTCATCGTGATTAGCATTTAATCACTGTGCACATTCACAAAATAGAAATACAACATTCGAAAACCAAATGCATCCCCAATGTGTACAAAAAAATAAAATAAAACTATAAACACTTTTGATAAGAGGGGTTAAATCTGAACACTTAGAACACATCTAAATCTCCAGATTTACATGCATTGAACACAGGCAAAACAACTCCACTTATGCAGTAGACAAGCTCGTCTCTCAATGTCATATTCAAAATCTAAGATACTTGATTTCACAAATTATTTTGAGGGACAGTTACTGCAAATGAGAAACAATTTCTGAAACAATGAAATCGCAACGCAATTACATGCGTTCCTGGCGGGGTTCCAAGGGGCCGCGCCCCTGGCGGGGTCTTAGGGGCAGAGCCCCTAACGGGGTCCAAGGGGCAGCGCCCCTGGCGGTGGTCTCGCTGACCGATCCGTGAGCGGGGTCAAGGGGCAGAGCCCTTGAGGGATGCGGGGCAGAGCCCCGACCAAATTTTGAAAAACACACCACCAGAAACCTCACAAAATACATCAAAACTGATGCTCCAGGAAGAAATCTACACATTTAGAACGCTTCTAAATTTCTAGATTTACACGCACGGGATCACAACCTCCCTCGGATACCACTGTTGGATTTTTTATACATCGAATGTAAACAACATATCACATATGTGCAGCGGAAATAAAGAACAAGAACAACCTTAAACAGTTCAAGGAACTTGCGATTTCATGAATCAAGAAATAGTTTAACAAACGCATTGCAATACCTAAAGGGGATTGAGTCAACACTCAACCAAGATGCTCCAAGAAGTAATCTCGAAGACAACCTCTGAGTCCCAAGCACTGAAACCGATCGGCGCCTCTACGAGAGTCCACACGAGCGATGAAAAACCCTAGCTTCTTGTCGCACAAGAACTAGGTCGGAGAAGAAAAGCCCTCTACGTCTCCCACGAACTGCTAGGTCCGATGACAGGGAGAAGCGGCGACGGCGTCGGGGTGCGGGAACAGCCGATCGGAACCCTTCCGTCTCTCTCGTTCTTTTTTTTTAAAGGAGATCGCTCATTTAGGGTATAAAATCACATTCTATTTATACCCAGGCGAGAGAGAGAGGCTATCCGCACACCCACGACTTACATTGGAGTAAACAGAATTCGTCGAGTGAAACTTTCACTGAAGAAATTCGTCAAGTAACAAACTGAATTCGTCGAGTAAAACAGAATTCGTCGAGTGAACCTTTCACTAAGAAGTTCGTCGAGTAACAAATGATTCGCCGAGTAATCATAAATTCGTCGAGTCATGAATTCGTCGAGTTCGTCGAGTAATCATAAATTCGTCGAGTCATTATGATTAAAATCGTCATTCGACGAACTGAAGTAAGAGTCGTCGAGACACTCTCGACGACTCGACTTGAAAACTCGTCAACACGCTCCATACAATATTCACAATACCTGTGGAGCATTCAGTTGACTCGATCTAACTCCAATAAGTCATAGAATTGGTCCTTCACTCATATCCAATATGAGTGAGGCCAACACAATTCTTCCTCCAACTTCTCCAAACACTCTTATGTGTGACCCCATAGGCTCATATCGCGTTGGCAGTGAGACTAAATGCTTGATCACTTCCAGATCACCTTGGAAACACTACCCCCCGGCCAACAGATCTTCATCACCACCGAACCCTCCCTCCACCCTTCCAAACTCTAATTTTTCACGTGGATTCCTTCGTAAACTGCATATTAACACCTATTCTTCGCTCCTACTACCACCCATGTCCCCGTCTGCTGCATCCTTTCTGCATCAGAGACAATTACTCGGTGAAATTTGTATTTCTCTGCATTGTATGAGGTTATCTGTTGTCTAGTGATTAATCGGTCATTGCTTTGCTCATTTATTTCAGAATATTAATAGAGTTTATTCTCTCTTTATTTAATTTTGCTAGCACTTTTGTTACTGCCAATTATTATTTGTTAGCTTTATTTGAATTATTTGTAACCAATTGTGTTTCATCAAGTACATCTTTAAAATATTCTTATTTGGCTAATTTTGCGTCAGATAACACTACATGCTATTATATAGGCACACTTAATTAGTGTTAGATTCATTATCCATTTTGATCTGTTGTGTATCCGCTTGTATCATCGTATAAAATTACGTCATCTCCCCTTGCCTTATCCTAATTCAGATTTGGTATCAAAACCTCATGTGGGCTACCCTTATGGTACATAATGGTAATACTTATAGGAGATTCATGGCAAGTTTTAGTAACCCTGATCCCAATACCATCAGGTAGGTCATCATCGTCCCAAACCCTATCAGGTCATTTGGATTGACAAGATGACGTTATAGCTTACACAACAATGTATTATACCAACCTGTCTTTCTGTATTTGAAGATAGTGTTTGGTGATGTTCTCGCAATGGACGTTGCCCACATGTTATTATGCAGATCCTATAATGTTTTCTGGGGTTTGTTAAGAAACTAGGACTTGAGTAAAAGTCTTAGAACTGAATTCACAGGTGATGTACAAGAGATAGCTCTATTGCAAGCCCTATTGATGTACAAAACAATCAATCTGATCCAAAATGCACTCCAACAAGAGTTTTACACAATAATGACCCCGCTTTATAGGAAACGATAACATTCTGATGGAGATCGGCACTGGACTATGGGTCACTAGTCGGCGGGGCCCACTTTTGTATATTCACGCAGGAGGCGATGATCGGATCGGCGATCCGAGACCGCGAGCGCGTCCGGCTCGTCGTTTTATTATTTTTATGTATTTTATTTTATTTTTTGGGGACATGTTTTTAGTGTTTAAGGACATCGGGCGTAACGACCAATCATAGTCGTTCACGTTCGGTGCCCAACCACCCCCTCTTGTTATAAATAAGGGCAGATGTTCTCATTTTCATTTCATTGTTGTATTTGTGAGCGAATCCAGATCCGGCAATCATCCGTGGTGTGACGCCGCGAGACCCCGGGGTGCGACGTTCCGGTTTCCTTTTGTTAATTTCTTTTCCTTGTTAGCTTTCCTGTTCCCGTGCAGTTTACCCATGTATCCCATGACTCAGTTTTAACCGCCCCTGTTCATCCCTAAACCGCTCGGTTACCGCGCTACTCTTCATCTTCCTCGACGGGAGCAATTTGTTCTGCGTATAAAATTATTATTGCTAAGTTTTATTTCCAGATTATTGTGAAATTGCTCACACATCATTTAGGTTGGAATTGCTTGGGTCCACTGTGCATTGTTCACTTAGGGTCGCATTAGTGTCGGCACACCCACGTCACACGGCCTGCCCTGCGTCACATTCCAATCTTCCACCCAAACACTTGAATCAAAATTTCAGCTCAAGATATTCTTGCAGTGGTTCACATAGAACATAACAATACATGATAAATTTTGCTCTCAAAGATGGAATTCGATCTAAAATTCAGGACAACTTCCACCAACAACCATACATCGACGACTAGGGCTAGAAATACCCAATGCAAGAAACACTACAACAAGAAACTCAATTGCGAAAATAAAAATAAAAAAGGAGATAAAAATGATACAAAGTTCACTAGTGGAGATTAGATAATGGTTGTCACTCTAATGAATAAGAACCTTTTGCCTCGTTACTTTCTAAGGATCGAACAATAATAAACAATGTCCCAGTAGCAGAGCAATCGAGGAGGAGCGATGTCTTTGGGCAACTCTCAGGCACAATTGTGTTCTATAATCTTCTATGCCCTCTCCTGGTAGTGCCCATGATCTCCTTATATGATAGCCAGATACAAAACGAGAGGACTCCATCCAATTAACATATAAAAATAAACCAAAGGAAGTCTTAATTGGTTTCAAATACAATTCTTGGCCGGTCCAAAAACAGCGTACAAGAGATCTACTGTGAGGAGTTCCGACATAAAAATGGTAGGGAAGTCTTCCATAGAGTATTTGGAGAAGTCCTTTTTGACAGGTAAGGAAACAAAGAACTTCGACCAACAGTGGGAGAGAAGACAGGCTCTTGAAACATAACACCTTGGTTGTAAAATTGCGATGTCACATGTTACGGGTTGTCGAACACATGTTTTTCGATGAGGTTCGCAAAATTACGCTATCCCCAACCCAACCCAACCCAACCCAATATCAAAGGATAAGATTGTGATGAAAGACTCATTTTTGAGTGCAAGATCCTTGAAGTCTCTCCATATCATATGATCATATCTCAGAGTCATTTCATGAGAGTGAGACAAAGTCAAGAGTCTTGATTTGTTTAGGTAGTGATTGCTTCCTTCCTTATCTTCCTCTGAAGATAATACTGATATCTTAATGATTCATCCGATCTTTTGTCGCATGCTTGACCAATTCTCTAATAGATGAGTTACCCTATCTGAGAGACATTCAACACCATAGTGACATTGTGTTGGGTTCATCCTTACCGAATCTAGCTTAAGTGTCAAATAAATGATTTACTTTAGAGGAAGTTTGAGCCCTTACTCCGTTCCTACATTTCTTATGCTTAAGAAGGATGAGAGTTAGCATGGTATTGATGATAATGCCATCAATAAGCCCATAGTCAAATGCCGTTTTCTTATCCCTCGCCTCGATCATTTAGATGTGATGACCAGTACTGAGATTTTTTTGAAGATTGAATGCCCTCAACACGTTTATGAGGTTTATATTTGAGTGCAGGAAGGTTTATGATATCCTCCGAAAGAAGCATTTGCATGTCCATATGAAAGAGTACATTTATTTCATCATTTGTGCATTTTTTAAGTCATGTGTTGTCTGACTCCAGTATATCTTTTGACCATGACAAGTACAAGTCCATTCGTGAGTGACTACTCCAAATTTCACGAGGCCCACAGTTTTCATGGACAATATTAATGCACATGGCTCCCTCGTGGGTCAATTGTCGTTCAAGTGGCGGTTGGATACCGTCGTTGTCGCATACTGTGTATGAGGGGAGCCCACACATTGCCACTAGTGTATCCCTTATCCATCATGCTAACACAATTTCTGAATGAGTTGAGGTTTGAAAATATTTAGATACTTGAATGGATAGATATAGCAGACTTGGGAGGGAGGTTTACTAACAAAAAAACTATAGACGAATTAGTCTTGAATAAAAAGGGCAGCCCGGTGCACAAAGCATCCCCGCGCAGCGAGGGTCCGGGGAAGTGTCCCACCACAAGGGTGAAATGTAGGCAAACCTTACCCTGTATTTTTCTAAGAGTCTGCTTCCAGGACTCGAATCCGTGACCTCAATGTCACATGGAAACACCTCAACCAGTGCGCCATGGCTCCCCTTCCAGGAGTCGAACCCGCGCACGAAGTAGTCTTGAATATAGGATTTAATATTATCTGCTGGCATTGCAAATGCTTTAGTTTTGATGTCTTTATCAAAAGTCATTCATTTCTTGTCCAACTGCCGAATTTGTGAGAAAAAATGACTTCTTCTTCGATTTAATTGATATATCACATAATTGTTTTTTCAGATATTGTCTCCTTTATCATTCGTTGAACCATTCCTCAACCCCCTCTTCTGTTTATTGCATTTTGTTAGTTGCTAAAGTGATTGATGTTTATTGTACAGGCAAATATAGTTCAGTTCAGTGAAGATTCTGTAAAGAAAATGCGAGATTCATTTACTGACTATCCAGATTTGACTAGATCTTTGCTCTCTGATTCACTCTCAAGAGATGCTCCAAGTCATAATGCACAGAGCATGAAATCTCTTTTCCTTCCAAATTCTGATAGGAAGGATGTTGAGGTTCCCATGCCGCCGCTTATACTTGTACCTCAGCAGGAGCACACCATCAGGTAATATTGCGCTTCATGAGATGTTTGGAAGATGTTTAACGAAGAGAAACATGTGCTAAATGATTTGTAGACAAATACTTGGCTTATCAGTTCCTACCTTTGTAGCCTAAGTTATGGCCTATAAAACACTAGTATGGGTACCAACGTACGATGTATTCAGTACGGTGGTATGACAACATAAAAAAAGGATACGGGTACGTTCGGGTACAACATAATTAAAGTTTATATATATGCAGAATGATAAAAAGGGAGAATATAAAATGTAAAAAAAGGATACGGGTATGCAAAATGATTTGTACATACGGTGGTATACAATATATGTATATCCTACCTTTAAGAAAAGGGAGAATGTAAAATGTAAAAAAATTCACACTGAACAAATTGAAACGTTTAAAACATCTAATCCTCCATTATTATAAAAAGAACTAGTTGTAGAACTTAAATTTGGAGAACTTTTTGTTATTATAATAAACAAGCACTAGTTGTATTTATGTATCACAATTTTTTCTTTCCTTAAAGTCATGAATGTGTCTTTTGCTTAATTTAGAAAAGCAGACTCCACAATATGCAGAATGGTCTGCCAAGTCCAGGCGTATTCATATACTATAGTAGCAGACATATTCGCTGAGTATCGGGTATGTACCGATACCGGAAACTTACCCGATACGGGTACGCGACCCTTTGGACGTATCGGTGTTTCATAGGTTATGACTGTTCTTGCATGAAATACTAATGCATGCCTAAAAATTAGCCACATAACGCTAGGAAAGTCCTCGTAGAGGACACATAACGTGATCTTGCACTGCTTGGGCAATTTCTCTTTTAATAATCAATCAGGCAATGTGGTTTTGTCCCATAGGGGCAACATCTTCTTCAAAGATCAGCACAATGACGACTGACGACCACACAAGCCAAATACTTTCGGAGAAATTATTGACCTCAAATTTATAGCTAGAGCTTGCATATGTAAGCACAAGCGCGAACATAACACCCCACCCATTTCCATTCATCAGACATATTTGTCCAATTGGCCTCGGGCAGCCTATAGCTGCCTAATGCATAAGCTCTTAACCTATAAATGCATGCATTGGTAAAGAGGAAGGTACATCAAATTGTGGTCTTAAAGACCCTTAATCCTTCAGGCCTCTGCAAAATGTAATCTTTGGTTTCAGGTGAAAAGTTCTTTACACTCACGGGTTAGCAGAAGGATCTCCAACAGAAAGCATTTATCTCATCTCCTTCTACCTCTTTTGTTGATTCTTAACTCAAGAATCTCTCGTCAAAATTCTCCACAAAACAAAATTAGTTTCAATAATTAATATGATAAGATCTCTTTTCAAGTAAGAGAGAGACTCCTTGAAAAGAGGAGAAAAGAGAGTAAACTAAGAAAAATGACAAATTATTCATCGCGACTATTAGAGTGTGTTTATAGACTTAATAAATTCTAAACATAAGTTTAAACATATTACTATAACAGAAAATATAGTTTAGAGTTAGTTTTAGCAGTAGTCAATAGAAACTAGTCTTCAAATCAGTAGCCTGCAGCGACATTGTCGTCACGACGTTGTCTGCATAATAGTAGTGGTTGTCCTCAAGTTAGTAATCACCAGGGGAGTTGCCATTCAAGTTAGGTGCGGGGCGAAAAATGCCGTGGAGGAGAGCGGTGAATTGGAAGTGGGCGGTGAAGATACTGGAGAGGGCACCGATGACTTGGTTGTTTCAATCGGGTTTGTAGATGATGACTTAGTTATAACTCTTGAGTTTGTGAAGCCAAAATTATTGTTGCAGAGTCTGTATTAGTTGTTGTAGTTTCTGTGGTTGTTGTAGTTTTTGTACAATATAGTGATCGGTGAGGATAATGAATTCCTTGCCCAAAAGATAATTTTGCCTTTTGAAAGCCTATAAGGGTCTACATTTGAGTTAGGTGGAGACAACTTGCATTTGAGTGAATGTATGGTTGTAGAACGTCAAAGGGTGGTCGAGTTGGGATATGACAATGCCAATGGGCTGTCTTCAGGCGTCAATATCTTTAGTAAAAAAATGAGTTGAAGTTGGTGTGTTGGAGTGCAGGTGTTCTTGTTAATCCCTTTTTGAGTTTGTTGAAGTTGAGGTGCACATTACTAATCTGAGTTTGTTGAAGTTGGTGTGACAATAATGATGTAAGCACTTGAAAAGCATCATAGTAGTGTGTGAGGCTAAGGAAAACTTAGATTTTTGATTTGATGTTGTTGGACAAGAAGTGGACGAGTTTTTCTTGTTATTGTTGGTCGAACGAATATTTGGTGATTTTAACGGTGTAATGATCATGGATTAGTTGAAGAAGTTGGTCGAGATGGTCCAAGTAGGTGGTCAAAATGGGATAGAGTTATTATATTATTGAAGAAGATGATGAATTTGAAGGGGAATGACTGGAATGTCTCATTCATATGTTTATTGAAATGTTGAATGGGCGTTCATCATGCCAAAAGGCATGAAGAGAAGCTCGCGGTGTCCCTGTTTTGTGCTGCCTCCTTCCGCCGACGCGCGTATTGCTGACCCGTGAACCGATTGTTATGCGGGGTCATAACATTCCCTCCCCCATCAGCAGCCAGCTTGTCCTCAAGATGAAAGTCTGGATAAAGTTCTCGGAACTCGAGCAGATCAACTCATGTGTGTGCGTCGCCGATAAGTTCTTCCATTTGACGAAGATCTTCTGGCGGTGCTCGATACCGTGTTGATCCTTCCAGAAAATGTTGGCTCGTACCTGTTGAAAAGTACGGAGAACTCCCGCATGTCCCCCTATCGGCGATGATTCGATGAATGAAATTCGTGCAATTCCATGGTGATGAAGATAGTATGACCACCCTGCCGTGAAAGTATAAGTGTCCATTCTGTAAGTGAAACCCTGGATTGGTGGTCTTCCCTTGTTGAAGCGACTCCACAATTGAGCGCAAGTACAGGTCCTGAAGGATCTCCTCCCGTATGTCGTCTAAAGCCCTGATCAGCGGCCCTGAGATGCGGTGAAGTGTTCCCTCTGGTATGCGGGAAAGTGCGTCTGCCACCACATTCTCTTTCCCTTGTTTGTAGACGATCTCGTAGTCGTAGCCCAGCAACCTCGTCACCCACTTCTGTTGCAGAGGAAAGGCCACCCGCTGCTCCAAGAAATGCTTCAGGCTCTGGTGATCAGTTCATACCTTGAAGTGTCTCCCACAAAGGTATGGCCGCCACAGGGTCACGACATGTATAATGGTCAGCATTTCCTTCTCGTAGGTAGATAAGCCCAGTGTCCGTGGTGCCAAAGCCTTGCTGAAGTAGGCTATCGGGCGCCCCTCTTGCATGAGGACGGCCCCAATCCTCACGCCCGATGCATCGGTCTCTAGGACAAACTCCTTAGTGAAATCGGGTAGAGCTAGCACTGATGTGGTAGTCATCGCTGTCTTGAGAACCTGGAATGCCATCTCTGCTTCCTCTTGCCAACTAAATACATCCTTGTGTAGCAGCTGTGTCAATGGTCGTGTATCCTTCCATATTCCTTCACGAACCGCCGGTAGTAGCTTGTCAGCCCGAGGAAGCCGCGAAGGGCTCGGACCGTGCGTGGCCGGGGCCACGTTTGCATGCTTTCAATCTTCTTCGGATCGGCCTAGACTCCTTGTTCCGAGAGTATGTGACCCAAATATTCTACCTCTTCTTGTCCAAAGGAGCATTTGGAGAGCTTGGCGTAGAGTAGTGAGTGAGGCGCGTTGGAGAGTCCGAAAGGCATCACGAGGAACTCGTAGTGGTCGTCGTGTGTCCGAAAGGCTGTTTTGTAGATATCTTCTTCCTTCATCCTGATTTGATGGTAGCCCGAGCACAAATCCAACTTCGTGAACAGGCGTGTTTCGTGTAATTCGTCCAACAGTTCTTCTATCATGGGAATGAGAAACTTGTCCTTGGTGGTGGAGCTGTTCAGACTGTGGTAGTCAACACAAAACCTCCATGAGCCATCCTTTTTCTTCACCAGAATGATGAGTGAGGAAAAAGAACTGGTGCTGGGTCTGATAATTCCCGCTGCTAGCATCTCCTTAACGCTCCGTTCTATCTCCGCCTTCTGTATGTGTGGGTAGCGGTATGGTCGGATGTTATTTGGCTCAGCTCCTTCCTTGAGGACGATCTGGTGGTCTCTAAATCTCCGTGGCGGTAGTGAGTGAGGCTCCTGGAAAATCTCTGAGTATTGCAATAGCAAAGGCTGCATCTGCTCTGGCACTTCATGTGGAGAAGTAGGCCATGGCGCAAGCTCCATGATCATCTCCATATGGCCTTCTTCGTCCCACAACCTTTCTAGGCATCGAAGAGAGATCTCCTTCATCTGAGAGGTTCTGATCCCATTCAAACAGTATTGCCTTCCCTCTTGAGCAAATTCCATGGTCATGCGATCCCAATCCAAGGTTACCTTCCCCAGCTGTCACAACCACTGGACCCCCAGAACCATATTAGACCCGCGGATGGGCAACAAGTAAATATCCATCTTGCATGTGTAGCCCTGCACACTGCACCCCACTCTCTTCAGCACCCCTTCGCACTGCAACTTATTCCCGTCAGCCACCATCACTTGGAAAGCGACATCCTTAGTGATCTCATGTCCCAGCTTATGTGCCACTGTGGGGCTGATGAAGTTGTGAGTGCTTCCACTATCAACCAATATTGTCACCTTCTGTTGGCAGATCCGCCCTGCGATGCGCATAGTGAGCGGTGTAGATCCTCCCTCCATTGCTTGGATAGATACCCGAACGCGGTAATATCTAAGCTGTCTTCGTGCTCTCCTCCTTGCTTTGGCTCCTTGTTGATGCAGGACTCCGGGGCCCCGACCGCACCCCGTGACATCACACCAGCTAGTGGACCACGACCAAGCACGCCTTCCAGAAGGACTGCAGTCCAGGCACCCCAACCCGTCTCCGCGCCTGTTCTCAGCGCGGCTGGTTGTTGAGGCTGGGGCTCGATCCCCAGACAGTTGGTGATAAGGCCTGTTAGGAGAGGTTCTTATCAAGGAGGTCTGGGGATCGAGCCCCATCCTCAACAACTAGCCGCGCTGAGAACAGGCGCGGAGACGGGTTGGGGTGCCTGGACTGCAGTCCTTCTGGCAGGCGTGCTTGGCCGTGGTCCGCTAGCTGGTGTGATGCCACGGGGTGCGGTCGGGGCCCCGGCGTCCTGCATCAAAAAAGTGCAGGCGCGCTGAGAACAGGTCAGTTGGTGATAAGGCCTGTTAGGAGAGGTTCTTATCAAGGAGGTCTGGGGATCGAGCCCCAGCCTCAACAACCAGCCGCGCTGAGAACATGCGCGGAGACGGGTTGGGGTGCCTGGACTGCAGTCCTTCTGGCAGACGTGCTTGGCCGTGGTCCGCTAGCTGGTGTGATGCCACGGGGTGCGGTCGGGGCCCTGGCGTCCTGCATCACTCGTCCTCGCCCACCTCTCTTAGCATGTACATCTGGATCATCTGAAATTTGTGTCCAGGAGTGTACTTGTCGTCACAGTTGAAACACAATCCCTTCTACTTCCTCGCTTGTAGCTCCGACCATGTCAATTTTTTTACGGTTGCGTTTCCGGTCGCCACCTGTTCCTTCCTGACATCCACTGGGTTTGTAGTATTCCTCGTACTCCCCACTCTTGACCTCTGTCGACTGAAACGTTCCTCCTGAATCCGGGCCAGGCTAATGGCGTGGGCTAAGCTGCGTGACATATAAGCATGCACTTCGTCTCTGATGTCATCCTTCAATCCTGATACAAAGCAACTCAGGATTGTTCTCTCCTCCCACTGTACTTTGTTCGCGAGCCTTTCAAACTCTGTGCGATATTCCATGACCGTCCCCTTCTGTCCCAGTTTCTGGAGGCGAGCTTCAAAGTCTTCATATTCTAATGGTCCAAAACGGGCTGCAAATCCGTCAACGAACTCGGCCCAAGGGGCATGGTCACGCCCTCAGAGCAACCACTGGGTCCACTGAAATGCATCATCTTCAAGGTGAAAGGACGCCAGTTGCATCCACTGCTCTTCTGGAATCTCCTGGTAGCTGTAAAATAATTCGATCTTTTGAACCCATTCCAACGCGCGTATTGCTGACCCGTGAACCGGTTTGTTATGCGGGGTCATAACAGTGATGAAGTTGCTTGTTTAGCAATGGGCGAGATATTGTAAATTGGAGTTTGAGAGGGGAGGAAAGTTGATGTATTCCGGTGTTGATTGAGAAAGAATAAATTTCCCAAACTTAATTTTCTTCACCAATTTTTTTACTAAAATTCAATAGCCAAGTAAACAATACTTTCCGGAGGTAAGAAAGAGGGAAAAGATGCGACCAAACTTCAACAGAATGACAGTAGATCAACCCACCGTTACCAGCCCAAATTGGGAAGCCCAAAATTGGAAGCTGAACAACAATGGGCTGCTTTCAACAGTTCCAGAAAATTCTCTCATCTATTATAACTTCAGTGCAGGTAAATTCAACGTTACTATGGTAAAAAAAATGCAATAAGAACCTCACAAAACTGATTACGGAAACTGTAAATAGCAACTGAAATCTTCCTACCACAGGAAAAACTAAAAATTGCCTCAAAATCCCTTTTCAGCAAGAACAATGGCCCCCAAAGTCACAGAAGCCAATTACAACATACATAAGCTTGAGAAAAATACTAAGAACAATCTCAAAACAACTTTAGACGACACCAAAAGTTCAAAACTGCCCCAACATACCAAGAAAAATAGGATAGCAAACTTACAAAATTTAGGAAGGAAAATTGCGTCAGGGATTGGGGATACATTTTCCACTGAGGGAAGGTAAGTTGAAGATGCTACTTCCAGAGTAACTCGTCACCCGAGGCTAGATACCAAGCAATAAGGGCAAAGGAAGAAGTCCCCCAAGGGAGCACCATTGGGCTGCTCTAACTCACAAGCTGCGCTTGTCATAGATTATGTATATCCTCTCTCTAGCCGCCGGCCCTTATTTAAGGCTACTGTTGTTGGCGGATTGTGAATCGTTGTTCGTCTAGTGTTATATGGTAGGAAGCGTGATATGATTACGACTCTCTAGGCACATTGCAGCCTCGCTAATGGATGTCACCGAGTATCACGTGTCCTTTGGTCTATGTAGCCCTAAGTGGCATTTCCGTAATTTCGGGTATGCCCACTCCCACCTATATAAAGGGAGTAAAGAAGAGTCTTTTATCTTATCTTGGATCATTTATATTGTTTAGGCTCTCATAGGAGAAGTAGAATCTTGGAGGGATCCCTCCCTTGATAGATTTAATATCGAGCTTGTTTTGATATTGCATTCCAATCGTATTAATCTACTGTATTTTGTTTTGTGATAGCCCTTAGCTATCAACTGGTTCGACCTACCACCCACTTAGAGTTCAATCCTGAACCCTAATCTGCCTTTCCATCCTCCGAACCCTAATCTGCCTTTCCATCCTCCCTAGCTCCGTTCATCACCCAAGCTAGGTTCCCCGCTCTCTGAGCTCGAGCTCCTGATCATATGTCCCATTGGAGCTCTTGCCGTAATTGTAACGGCCCGAAGTACGCCACAATTTAAATATTTATTCTGAGTGGTTTTTCATAATTAAATAACGCAGCAATTCTAATATGTAAAGTATGTGAGTGGTACCCAAAGAAAACATAAAACAACTTTTATTCATTAAAGATAATTTACATCATGTCCATCCAAAGTACAGGGAAAAAAGACTACAAACTCAAACTAGGTCATATATACAATGTACATACTGTAGCAACTATAAAACAAACTGAAATAAACTCTAACCCGTGATCGAGCCACATCTTCCCTCTGTTTCCTTTCTGCCTCCGCAGTTATTCTCCTAGCGGGGCCTAGCACGTTGACGGTCTGATCCTAAAAAGAAATCGACAACCAGTTATTTTAGAAAACTAAGTGAGTTCCTTACCTCTTCAACCACACTATAAACAAATACGAAGAGTCAGCATCAATAAGCAGTTATATAATTCTATATGAACATGCGTAGTACAACATGAAGTAAAGTAAGCAAGTACAATGAGCTAGTGCAACATAAATAAGCTATTTCTGATATCAATTTTCTTATTTCTCATTCTTGTTCATTTCTGTGTTTAGTTCAGGATTTTCATATCACTTTTCGTTCTTTCGAAATACTGAGGGTCACTCTCAATCAAACATCTGGGCCCTTCGCATCAATGTCCGCTCTAGGGCGCTCAAATACGTAGCAGGCTTCCACGCCTTCTAGATTAGACAATTCTGTATCATCTTCTGTAGGAGTTCAACCCCCCTACTGGGTGTAGGAGTTCTACCCCCTACAAGGTGTAGGAGTCTGTTGCTCTACCCCTCTCACAAGGCTGACCCTTAGCTTTTCGATGCGTCGACACACTCTCAATTTTTTATTCTTTTCATATTCAATTCATATTCATTTCAAATATAGGGAATAAGTATATAACTTTTTTCTCAGAGTTTCTATTGCTTGCTAATCCATGTTTAGCGTTTTAGCGATCTTCGAATTTCTTCAATTCAATTCAGTTCATATTCGGTGTCCATGCAAGGAAGTAACTCAGGGTAAAGTAATTCCACATGCTTATAATTCAAAATAATTCAAATGTATACGTAATCAAAGTGGTAAAGTCTCACCACAACTTTTCCTTTGCCCTTGTCCTTCATAGGGTTCGTGTCGCATCTATAGACGGACGTCATCCTCTGCAGTATCAAGTAAATCATTTATCTTAGGGTTGCGCCGTTAAATAGTTACGAGCGGACTCCTAAGACGGCCACAACTACGGCTTATAGGAGTTGTCTAGGGGAGGACGAGCTTCAGTGACTCAAAACGGAAGCAAATTCAAATTCAAATTCACCCACTAATGACTTCAAATTCCAGCCATTTCTAAACCCAATAAAAGCCAAGAGAGGTAGCCAATAACCAACCAACCAAAGGGGCACAAAACAGCATTTTGGGCAGCAAATCAGCAGCGCCAAGTGCTGCCAACAGCAGCACCAAGGGATGCCAACAGCAGCACCAAGGGCTGCCAACAACAACACCAAGTGCTGCCAACAAGAGTTAACACAGAAGCCTAATTCCAAGGCAACAAGGCAGCCAACGGTAGTTCTCAAAGCTCTCAACAACAACTTAAAAGCAGCCAATGGTTTTCCCCAAAATCCCATGCAAAATCAAGGCCAAATCAACCAATCAACAGATCAGGCAGCCAACTGAAGTTACCCCATAATGATTTTCTAACCAAGAAATAAAACCCTAGCAAATCAATACAACCAGCCCACAACAGGTTAATAACACCTGCTATTTAATAGCTGAACCAGCAAAATCAGCCGACCAACTCTAGCTCAACTCCAAACAGTGAGCAAATCATCAAAAGCCCCCCAAACTGAAACCTTAATTCCATTCCTTTCTATGCTCAACAAACTCACAAGAATAAGAAAGGAATAACCGATAAGGAGAAGAGGGATAAAGAGAAGGCTCACAGTGAGAAAATCAGCCCAAAATTGCCGGCCACAAACCAAAATCAGTCGCACCGCACAATAGAGACTGCAACAAGGTGGCGACAAAGGCGCAGGAAGGAGGCAGCAACGGGTTTCAACCTTGTCCAGCACCGACGACCAAGGAGGAGAGGGAATCGAGCCAAGGGAAAGAGAATCGAAGCAACCCTAGTCAGAAGCCAACTTGTCGAGAGCTCCAGCAGAAGGCGGAAAGTGGAAGTATCGGAACAGGGAACTCATGATAAATATAAGGGAAGAGTCCAAGAGTCCACCGCCTCCCATAAACCACCTTTTAAAGATTAATTAAACCATTTCAACCTTAATCAATCTCAAGGCTCCTTACATAACAACCGGCCAGCCCAACCTAAGTAAAATAATGCAAGCCCACACCGTCCAACTCTATGAGGGCCCAAGTTAACCAAGTAGCCACAACCCAATCCTCTATCAATAGCGGAATATAAAATGAATACGAAACGAACGTCGCAAAAATATTCGAAAAAGCTCGAGCATCAAAAATAAGTTGTGACGTCGAATCGACACTGAATTTTATTTTCATTATCGGGGAATTATTCTCATATTAATTAACATACTTTATTTATATCACAAATAACGTTCGGGTCTTACAGTAATACCCATGCATCATCCATTCCACGCTCGAGATTAACACCACTATCACGAGTCGTCGTATCAGCGTCGGCTCCAGCGTGCTCGCTTGTGACGACTCGGGTCGACCGTTGGCGATCAATCCGCCAGCTCTCATCGACGTCTCGCCCCCTCTGTTAACCACACTCCACCAAAAGCGATTGAAAGTAGTCCCGCTACCCTCCTCTACTCGGCCACACCACTAGCTCCTTCCACTGCTGAAACCTCAGCCACCTCCATCGCTTGGGTCCTCCGCCTCCCCATGGACCTCCATTTATCGGTCCACCACCTCCGTCGGTACGCCCACCCCAACACTTATCTCAGTGAGTACCTCGAGCTCCTTCGAAAAGGCATTTTTTTCGTTGCCAACAACCGTACTCACCCACACCCAAGTGTTTTCTCGGGGACTTGTGCTTGCCGATCAATGTCAAAGACAATGATCCCGACTTCTCTGACTGGAGCCTCTGACACTTGCTACTGACATCTACGAGCCTCGACCTTAAAGACGAGGTCGATTTTTCAGGAGAAGAGTGTGACATGGGGCGAATTTACAAGTGACAGGCACGCGATGCCCTAACCTTAACTAGATGTAAGCAAGCGAAAATAGTTTCGCTGATCAAGTATTGTGCACGAGGATCAAGTTTCAGCTGTGGTTGGGCATGGTCCTGCAGGAGGGTTTTACCAACAAGCCGCAGGGTGGGGGATAAACAGATCGGAGGCTGGACAACCTTGGTCAGGAGGCCAGAGATGTTTTAGGGTGAAGGACGGGGGCGACTGAAGATTATTGAGTGGGGAAATGGACGGAGACTATTGTAGAGGGTGCAAGGAGGATCTACGATGGCAAATGATGGTTGTGGGTAGGCTGACGGAGGTTGTCGAGGGTGCAGGGAGGACTTTCTTGGCAGAGGAAGGCTGTTGGTAGGCAGGCAACGACTGTAGAGGGAGCAGGGAGGACATGCGGCAGCAGAGAGGTGAAAGGGGCGCCAGCACTCCTAGGGGATGGAACCGGCAGCGTCGACACCGCGTGGGTACGTCAGCGTCGCACCGAGCTGTGACCGAGCGGCTTCTTCTACAGCTATAATTCTCGATACCCCCGCTAAGGCAAGACAACATCATATATAAAGGGGGAGCAAGGTTAAACAAATTTGATGGCTTGTATCGCGCGATCGGATCCGACACCCTTACTCTCTAAATAGAACCCGTAAAAATAAAAGCGACAGTTCATGAAGAATGTTTCGAGTGACTTGGTGAGACATCTCAAGAGAAAATCTGGCAGGTGTGCTGCATTTATTGAAACCAACCTAAAGTCCCTCCATCCATGTAGAGAGAAGCAATGATGAGAGTTTTTCGTCTAGTCTAGTGTTATATGGTAGGTGAAAAACCGCTTAGCTTTGAAGATCTAGCAAGGGGTTTAATACGTTGAATTTTCAAAAGTCGAGATAGATGGGAAGTGCTTGGAGCACTGCGATGTAGTCACTCCTTGTGAGGTTAGTGTTGGAGCCAGGAGGCCGATGATTTTTCGGGGTGATGCTGTTTTAGGTTGATAAGAAGTTGGTCGCTTCCCTTTCTGGGAGATCACGGCGGTGACGACAGACGAGAAAATTAATGATATTTGATTGATTTCAAAATTGTGGGATGATGTTCGATGAGTTGCGAGATCACATCATCTGGTTTTTTAAAGCTGGTATCATCTACCATTGGTGATCAACATAGCATCAAATCATAAAATATCTTTTGAGCAAGAGAGAGTGACCCATAAAAATAGGGATGAAAACAGAAAACCGACAAATGAAAATTTAGAATATTCAATGTATTTTCAACAAAATATGATTACCAGTAGAAAATTACAAATTACAATTATTAGAAAGTTTAAGATTACATTTATAAAATACACTTTAAACAAATTACAATCACAAATTTATAAGAAAGCTGGCCAAAAGTAAAGTTAAAGACGACATTTAACAATTACATGTAGAAACTAGTTGATAATGGCAGGCAATGTATTAAATATTATATATATATATAAGTGTGCGTGTGTGTGTGTGTATATATATATATATACTAGCAGCTCCGCACGGGCTTCGCCCGTGCTCGCTGCTCCACGGCGGCCTTCGGCCGCCGCTCCTCGGCGCGCGCTCGCTGCTCCACGGCGGCCTTCGGCCGCCGCTCCTCGGCGCGCGCTCGCTGCTCCTCGGCGGCCTGCGGCCGCCTTTGGCTTCGCCCGTGCTCGCTGCGTGCTCACTGCTCCACGACAGCCTTCGGCCACCGCGACGGCGGCCTTCGACAAATTTGAATAGGCTGAGACGCCTGCGTTCGACGAACGGGTCTAAGCGTTCGTCGAACGGCGGGGGCCCCTGCGTTCGACGAACGACGGGACGCCTGCGTTCGACGAACGCTGAGACCCAACCGCTCGGACGAAGCCCAGCCCTCGCCGAACGCAGGAGGGATGCCGTTCGTCGAACGGCGTTACGCGTTCGTCGAACGCAGGATGACTCTACTACAACTGCTGAGACGCCTGCGTTCGGCGAACGCGTGCCGCTCGTCGAACGGCGGGACCCCTGCGTTCGACGAACGGCGACACTCCTGCGTTCGACGAACGCTGAGACCCAACCGTCCGTCGAATGCAGGAGTGCCTCCTGCGTTCGACGAACGCGTGCCGCCGTTCGACAAATGGCGACACGCCTGCGTTCGACGAACGCGTAACGCCTGCGTTCGAGCCTGCGTTCGACGAACGCGTGTCGCCGCTCGTCGAACGGCGGGACCCCTGCGTTCGACGAACGGCGGCTCTCCTGCGTTCGACGAACGCTGAGTCCCAACCGTTCGGGGAACGCAGGGGTGCCTCCTGCGTTCGACGAACGCGTGTGTTAGGTCCAGCGTTCCTTCACTTGACCCGTAGCGCCTTTCCGTTGATATAAAGATTAAGTTGCGCCTTCACCAAAAGACCGGTCTTTTGGTCGAGTTGGTGGCGCTGGGTCCTCTCAATTGATATCAGAGGATGTTGCGTGTTCGAGACCGGGGGGGGGGGGGGGGGGGGGGGGGCGCTGATAATTCCTGAAATTCTCTCTACCTGTGTGGGTCCCGGTGGGTCAGGCGGCCGAAGCCATGTGTCAAGCCACCTCTGAGCTTACGGGCCATGTGGAGCACCTCTGAGCTTGCGGGTCGTGCTGGACGCTGGGGGGGGGGATTGTTGGGTCCAGCGTTCCCCTTCACCAAAAGACCGGTCTTTTGGTCGAGTTGGTGGCGCTGGGTCCTCTCAGCGTGCCGCCGTTCGACGAACGGCGGCACGCCTGCGTTCGACGAACGGCGGCCCACCTGCGGTCAGGTTGGGTGCGGATATGCTTCGTCGGTTGGACTGGCAGGCTGGGGTGCGGATAGGCTTCGTCTCAGCCGACTGGGCCCAGAACATATACATATGAGTACTCAAAATGACCGCAAAAAAATTTTAATTACTATTTTATAAATTTTTTTCAAAAAAATATATATATTTTGACAAAAAATCATTTTAAAGTAAATTTTAGTAGGTAATGATAAACTATCATAGTAGGTTTAGGAGGTTTAGTAAATTTTTTTTGATTTTCTGAATTTGTATAATTGGTTTTATTATTGGGATATAGTGTTATTACACAAATAACCCTTATATTTTATAAATTTCCAATTTTTTTATCATATACGTTAAGTTATTGGAGTAAAAGAATGAGGTTATATTTGGGCAATTTTGAATGTTGCACCAAAGACAACTTCTTGCATTTAGTAGTTAAAGATATATATATATATATAAATATATACGTACTAGTGACAGGGCACGGGGGCCCGTGCGGGCGGCGACATTCGGCAGGGGCGGCGACATTCGGCGGGGGCGGCGACATTTGGCGAGGGCGGCATTCGGCAGGGGCGACGACATTCGGCGGGCGGCAACATTCGGCGGGGGCGATCTATATTTATATACGTATATATAAAACTTAATTTACTTTTGTTCAACAAAAATCATATGGTGTGATGATTGTCATCTTTGCTTAACATAGTGGAAACCTGGGTTCAATTCTCACCATTGACAATTTTTGTGAGATTAAAAAACGGGTTATATGACCCTCCTTTTTCAATAAATTTAAGAGTAAAATCGTAATTTTATGTTATAGGGTACTCTACACCTTCATAGTTTTAGGTCACCCCCTAGTAGGTTTAGGAGACCTATGAAAAATTGGTGAGAGAGGGAGTGGTTTGATCCGACGGCTGATAAAATATCATGCCAGATTCGACGGCTGTAATCATTTCAACGACTTTAAAATTCATGGGTTTGATATTTCTGTATACATGGTAAAGATATATATACTAGAATTAGAAAACATAGTTAAAATGAGACATGAATTGGGTTGCCTACCACCATTTCCACAAGTTCAAGGCAAAAAAATAATCGAAATATTCTCAAAATATTTATATATATATTTTTGGGAATATATTTCCAAAGCCTGCCATGGGCTTCAGTACTGGAATCAGATTAGTTTGGCCCACCTTTTGTGTTTCTAGCTTATTTCCCATATTCGTCTATTGTTTAGGCAGATCATGCAGCGCAGCAGAGGTGCTGACGGATTTGGTCGGGGCTGCATCCGCACTTGCTAGCAAGCGGGCCAGCTTTCTCGAACTCAGCGAGCTCCACCATCCATTGTTGGTCGCAGTCGACGAATCAGCTTTGCGACAGGCGCTGAGCAATCTTATAGAGGGTTCTCTTCTGCGCACGCGAATTGACGGCAAAGTCGAAATATACGGGGTTACGGCGCCCGCTGGTGGAGCTCTTATAGTGATTGATGATAATGGTCCTGATATGCATTACATGGTAAATATACCCCTGCTTCTTTCTGCATTCAAATATTTGATTTCTTATGGTTTTATAGTTCTTAAACTCTCTTATTATACTTCCATCTCCTATGAGTTTGTATGATTATCAAATTCTCTCCTCTGAGTGTATAAATTTAACAAACCCAAACTATAGATGTGAAAATAAAATATTGCCCCTGCTTTAAATAATTAAAGGGGCATTTACTAGCTAGGACCCTCCCCTCTAAGTTTCCTAAATTACATGTTGCATCCCTCATATTTTAATAATTACAAAAACCTCTTTAAGTTTACATTTCATAACATCGATGCACAAAAAATGCTCCATTGGAGTAAATTTTTAATGGGGTTTTTTTGTTCATGAATGCTATGGAATGTAAACTTACAGGGGAGGTTTTTGTAATTTCAAAGGTGAGAGGGGTGCAACCTGTAATTATGCTAACTTATAGGATTTTTTTGGTAATTATTCCAATAATGAAAAGAATATAAAAGAAATTACAACTTGAAATTCTTGGAGGAGGGCGCTGATAATGTATATTAACTAGTTATGCGCTTTTCTTGAAATTACACGAGTTTTCTCGATGTATTTGCAGACGCAAATGCACGCGCTAACGCCCTTTGGAACTGGTCTGCTTTCGAGCGCGAGGATGGAAGACAACATGACGTGGAACTTTGTTGCAGGCCTTGCGGTGGCTCGGGAAATCCTTGAGAGCTATGGCTGCGTGGTGCGCGTGATATCTCCTCGAGAGCTGGATGCTGCACTCGGCGCCGGCGGGACGCGCATTGAGCTGTGGTTTCCCGATATCAACCCCGGTGAGACATAGAACTCTTCAGAGTATTTATTTTCTTAATAGCATAAATAAATATTATGTTAAGGTATATAATTATATATATCCCTTCCTAAAGCTAAAGAGTTGACCAGAATTCCTTCTAAAGCAACAACTTAATGGTTCAATGTAAAGCTAATGAGTTGCATCTCATATCATGAAGTCAACCGTATTTGTCTAAGATGATTTCTCCGCTAATTTAGCACGGCGCTTCATAATAAAAACATCCGCCGTCTCCCTAGTTTGCGAGCCCAATTTTATGGAAAATTCACGTATATGCTGACATTGTAGAGTGCATCATTAAGCAATCAACATTTCACCACAGAATGCTAAGTTACTGAAATGTTGCATTATGTTTTTGCTTCTATGCAGGCGAAAATGGCTTAAACTCTAAAGCAAATATTTGAAGAAGAAGAAGAAGAAAGTGCATGACCATATTTCGCTCGAGGATTTCAAAATTGCGTGCAAGAATGCACTTGTGTATGAAGAAACTTCATAAAGAACTCGGTCACTGGTTCCATGTTGTGCCTTTAGATTGTTTTGAGCACGTATGTTGCTGTTTATGTATGTTTGTTGTGTTCGTCCCAATTCATTGTCAGCGGTCGTCAATCCATCACTAATTGGCTTTTTTTAGTCTTTTCTATATTAATTTCATGTTAAAATTTTATGGGTAGAGATATCAAATGACCTCCACATATAATATATTATAAAAAAAAAACTTTAATACTTTATAAAATTCTATCCACTGTTTGTGCAATTTGGGCTTTGTTTGGCACGGTGGTGGCGGTCGTGAACATGTGGTCATGAACCGTAGTTCGTGAACAAAATAAGTATCTTATATTTTTGGAACAATAAAAACATTCTTGCCTTCCTGAAGAGTTGTTGACAATGAGGTTTGTGATGTAGAACACCGTCCGTTGAATCCTTCACGCACAACAGTGAGAAGTCCTTTTGCCTTCGTCTTGACAAACGTCGGACATGACCTTTGAAAGAGGAATCAACAGGCTTGCCATTCTCACAGGGCTTTGCCTCTGCCAGTCCTCGCCATCGAAACAGGCATGAAAGCACGGAGACGTTGAGGAAAAAAGCTAAATTGGAAAAATACCTTCGAGCGGAGCCTCCTCCATAGCTAGGTTGTGGACGAGTGGGGGGGTCTCCGTTGGGCTTTTCCGTCGCACAGGGCTTCGTCGGGCTTCACCTTCGAAATAGGTCTTCTGGACGCACAGTGATGAGAAACAAGTGGTGACATTAGAGCTGTTTAAAAAAGTTGCAAGATGTTCGGAAAATCTCCATTTAAGTGTTTTCAAAAAGGTGTTCTATGTTTATATGTTTGGAAGAATAATTTTTAATAATAGTTGTTGCGGAACGCTTAGGGCTCTTGGTAGACCGGTTCACTTGAACCACCTTAGCTCGTGAGCGAACTAAGCGCGCAAACAGTCAATTAAAGATTTGCTGAGTACACAGGGAGCTTTTAGTGTGGAAAACCCGGAAAGGGTAAAAAACCACGTGGTCGGAGCTGTGCCGACCAAATTCCACTATCTTCAGGGGGGTTACAAAGTGAGACTTAGAACTCGAGTGCGACAGGCCGCAACTCGTTACAGTAGTAGAGAGATAGAGAGATCCGAAGGCGACAGACCGCCTCTTGGAAAAAATTAAGTCCTTTTCTCCTTCTGAGAAAGGTGGAGAACAAAAGTGAGCTGCTCCGGGGAACAAAAGTGAGCTGCTCCTGGGAACAAAAGTGAGCTGCTCCGGGGAACAAAAGTGAGCTGCTCCGGGGAACAAAAGTGAGCTGCTCCGGGGAACAAAAGTGAGCTGCTGCGTCGCCTTTCGGGATGAAGGAAATCTTCAAGTCCGGAAAGGAAATCTTCAAGCACCGAAGGAGAATTCCGCAAAAGTCTGCAAGGAGCTCTCCCAGGTCCAGAAGTCAAGGTCCTTTCAAATGAAGCCCCAGGGCCCTTTTTATAGCTTTGGCCGGGGGTAGTCTGGTAATCTTGTCGTTGGCAGTTTCCATAAATGTTTGGTGGGCGAATCATATTTTCCGGTTTGGGGCACACGGATCGCCATTTTTCGTAAATGACCACCTTGCCCCTCGGGCAGCTTGGGCAGCTCGGGTAGTTCGGGCAGTTCCGTTGGAGGCGAAAAAGGCGACTGACTGTTCCTGAAAAGTGAGAAGCCTGAAAGACAAAAAGTGAGAAGCCGGAAACCCAAAAAGTGAGAAGCCGGAAAGACAAAAAGTGAGACGCCTGAAAGACAAAAAGTGAGAAGTCAGGAAGACGGAAAGCGAGAAGTGCGCGCTCAGAAGCGTTCTGAGCGCGCAACGAGCGAGGGGGTGCTCTGAGCGCGTAATGAACACGTGAGCGTTCTGAGCGAACGGAGAGGCGTTTTGAGCGCGCAATGAGCGCGGGAGCATTCTGAGCGAACGGAGAGGCGGTTGGTCGCGATCCGAGAAGGAAAACGGGGTCCGTCGTTCCAGGCGAGGAGCTCGCCCGAAAAGGTGGCCCGTGAGTTCCCCTGTCAGAAAGGGGGGAAGGAGGGGGAGGAAACGGTCACCCTCCCCCGCAAAGAGGGAAGCGGACGGGACGCGCTCCCGGGAGACGCGGCCAGGCCGCACCCAGGGGGGGGGGGGGGGTGCGGCCAAGCCGCACCCTACCCGAGGGGGGTGCGGCCGGGCCGCACCTCTCCCAAGGGGGGTGCGGCAAGCCTACCCCAAGGGGGGGGGGGTGCGGCCGGGCCGCACCCCAAGGGGGGTGCGGCCAGGCCGCACCCCACCCGAGGGGGGTGCGGCAAGGCCGCACCCCGCCCCAAGGGGGGGCGGCAAGGCCGCACCCCGCCCCAAGGGGGGGGCGGCAAGGCCGCACCCCGCCCCAAGGGGGTGCGGCCAAGCCGCACCCCATGGGGGTGTGGCGGCAAGGCCGCACCCCGGGGTTGGCCGCACCCCTTGCGGGTGTGCGGCTCGGCCGCGCCCCGTGAGGTGGCGCGGTTGCGCGGGTCGGTTTCAAGATGGGAGGCGGTCCCGTTGCCATTCTTGGCGTGGCTCCGGATGGCAACTCTAGCTTTATTTTCCTGGATTCCCTGCCAAACTGGTGGGGGAAGCACTCTTAGAAATATTTGCTGTCATTGCGGCTTATAAATAAAAGTTCATTATACGAGCCCCTATCAATAGTTATTTAGTTTTTTTAAAAAGGTTAGCAACAGAAGCAAACATCACGAATAGTTGAAGAATCACAAATAAGAGAACTTTTGCAACGACGAGAAGGAAGAAAAACAGATCATGAATGGTCAGAGCATAACTTCAGTAAACCTTTGAATAAAGGTGAAAAAACTGAAAGCAGAGAACATTTTTTAGAAAGCTTTGTTGAACTGGCTGCTCAAAAAGCCTATAAAACACATTTTTTTGAATTTTTTTTGAAAAATCTCTTCATTCAAACAATCTAAAAAGGGCGGTGACTGTCGGAATAAAGTTTTTACCACCGTCACTGCCGCCTCAAACAGAGCCCAGGAAGACATGTGGTCATGGCCGCAAAAAAAAACAGATATTTCATAATAAACAGAAATAAATAGCACTAACGCCATGCTTACCAGATATTTCATAACAAGTGAAGCATCCATACTGTCATTTCTTCCTTTGAATGATGACCACACTTTCGGTGGAAAATTTTTATTTTCCAAGAAAAGTGGTTTAAGGGCTTTTTGAAATGAGTCCAATATGACTTTCTAAAAATCGCTTTCTCTGCTTTCAAATTTTTTTTTTATTCGAGGGTTTACGACAGTCACACCCCGTCCATTCACAATACACCTTACTTCCTTCTCGACGCTGCAAATGTTTTCCTCTCATTCATGATTCTTCACCTATTCGCTATCTTTGTTTCTCGCTGCTATCTTTTTGTAACCTGCTTATTTTGTATTGATATAATATTTACTTATTTATGCGATAAATGATTAATATAAAACATTTTTTTATTATCAATAAGTTAAAAATTTGATTTTTCTCTTTTATTCGAGGGTTTGCTCATTTAATTTATTTTTAAACTAAGTGATTTTTAATTTTAAAATAATAATATATTAATAAATACATTAAATTTTAAGCCATTTGAGTTGATTTGAATCATATTTCATAGGAATAGATTTGAAATCGACTCGAAATATAATTCAAGAAAAATTGAATTGACTCAAATTAAATACAATCAATTGTAATTGATTACAATTAGGGTCCGTTCGTTGAAACGGAATTGGCTTTCTGTAATTGACTTTTCGATGAAAACCAATATCGACATGAATTGGCTTTGTACAGAATTTCAATTTTGTTGTTCGGCAGTAAGATTGAATTCAGTCAACAGAATTGGAATTGAGACAAAAAATTTGTTCGGCTGAATGATGAAATTGATATTGGAATTGACATTATACAATAATTTTATAAAACTCAAAATAGTCGCCAGCGCCGAACGCATTAAATTGCATAATATGTTTTAAGATGCGCATTTTTCGCCCAAACGCAAGTTTTTCACCCAAGTGCGCATTTTTTCCCGGGCGTGCATTTTTCTCCAGGACGTGTGTTTTTCGCGAAGATGTGTTTTTTGGCCCATGACCGCATTTTTCGCCCAATCGCGAGTTCTTCGGTTGAGAGTGCATTTTTTGGCAAGGAATCACATTTTTTGTCTGGACACGCATTTTCGATCGAGATGGTGTTTTTTTCGGACCAGGTGTGCGTTTTGCGGCCAGGGCAAAAAATGTGCGCTTGGCAGAAAAATGCGCGCCCGAGTGAAAAAAATGGGGTTTGGCGAAATATGTGCGCCTGGGAAAAAAACATGTTCCCGCACGGAAAACGTGCTTCAGGGCGAAAATCGCACGCCCCACAAAAAACGCGTGCCCAGGCGAAAAACGCGCGCCTGGGCGAAAAAGGCTCATCCAGCGAAAAAGGCGCGCCTGGACGAAAATCGTGCGCCCGGGCGAAAAATGCGCGCCTGGGCGAAAAAGGCGAGCCAGGGCGAAAAACGCGAGTCCGGGCGAATTACGAGCGCCTGGTCGAAAAGTGCGTGCCCGGGCGAAAACGTGCGCCTGGACGAAATGCCCGCGCCCGGGAGAAATGCCCGCGCCCGAGAGAAATGCCCGCGCCCGGGAGAAATGCCCGCGCCCGGGAGAAATGCCTGCGCCGGGCGAAAAACGCGTGCCCGGGCGAAAAATGCGCGCCCGGGCAAAAAACTCGCGCTTGTGCGAAAAACGCGCGCCCGGCTGAAAAACGCTCGTCCGTCGAAAAATGGGCGCCCGGGGGAAAATGCGCGCTCGGGCGAAAAAACGCGCGCCCGGGCGTAAAACGCGCGCTCGGGCGAAAAACTTGCGCCCGGATGGAAAAATTCACGCCCGGCTAAAAACGCGAGCTCGGGCGGAAAAACGTGCGCATGAACGAAAAAAATTCGCGATGGTCAAAAAATGTGCCCGGGTCGAAAAATGCGCACCCGACCGAAAAACGCGCTCTCGGGCCAAAAACGTGCGGCCGAGCGAAAAAAGCGCGCTCGGGCGAAAAATGCCCGGCAGGCCGAAAAACACCCGGTCGGCCGAAAAAACGCCCGCCCGGGTGAAAAACGCGCGCTCGAGCGAAAAATCGCGCTCCTGGACGAAAAACGCCCGCCTAGGAGAAAAATGAACGCCCGTTCGAAAAGCACGCGCCCGACCGAAAAACTCGTGCCCGGCCGAAAAACACACCCTGTAGGAAAACGCACGCCCGGGCGAAAAACGCGCGCCTAGGTCGAAAAACTCTAGCGAAAGCATTCGATTTTGTCGAAAAACCCATGGGCGGATAAGAATTGGCTATTTGATTTTTTAGTTCATAGTCAAAGTCATGTGTTTTCACATGAAAGCTAATATCCGCTTAAATTCTGTTGCGCCGAACATTAGAATTGGATTTTTAATCTCTAAAGTTAATTTAGTCCAAACGAATGGACCCTGGGAAAGCAACATTTAAGTTACTAATAACATGCTCAGTTTTATCTTTTTCTTGTCTCAGAGCCCTTGGATCTGCATCAATATCCGAGCGATCTGTTTTGGATTTTTGCTTCCGTCCCAACTCCCGAGTCCTAACCAGGTGGCAGGCGTCGAGGAATTTTATCCTCTGCATAAATAATAGATTCTTTTAAAAATTTAAAAAATCAGGCTAGGAATTATTAAAATTTACGGAATATACATTTATTTTCTGTTATAACTTTCGTCTTCTTTCCGCCAATTTAATATATGTCCTTAAAGTCGTATTTTCCGTTCCCCCACTTTGCGTCCCCCAAAAGTACCGGTCACGAGTTCCGGCGAGGGGACCGAAGGATTCTATATATATTCGGAAGAGGAGAGAAAAGTAGTCGATGTTGAGGAAAAGGGGTCTCCTCTGCATCTGCTTTATTCGCCGGAGCTCTGCTTCCGACCGCGAACCGTCGTCGTCTACAGTTCCTTTTCCCGCCGGTGGAATATAGGGTTTTAAGTCGGAGAACGCTGGCGCACCGTTTTGAGAACAGGTCATCCCCTGTTTTTTTGTTTTTTTGCGGAATGCTTGGTTCGTGTCACCCGTTTTGATATTCGAAGAGCATGGGGATCTTTGTTTTTCTGATTCAAAGTAACGGTTTTTTTGCTCTTTTTTGGATGATTTCTCCTTCTGTGAAGGGAGGTAGCTGGTCGTTATATTATGATGATGCAAACATGGTGCTTGGGTTTTGAGGAATCGATCAGTTATTGTTTGTTGATATTGACGAGGTAGGTTTGTAAGATTGGAGCTGCAGGAGACTAATGGCGGATAGCTAGATTTGTGGGGTGTAATGGGGGGAGATTTCTTCAAACTTCCGAGTAACTAATGAGATTTTTCTGTAGAATTAAGGAGCATTTTGGTTCGAATTTGAGTGATGAAAGGTTTAAACTGTAGAACAGATTAATGTTTTTGTGTGGATGACATTGAAAATCCCTGTGTTTGCAAAAAGGTTGCTTGGTGACTGAAAAATAATGAAAATGTTTTGACTAATAACATTATCATAGTTTTGATATTTAGTTTATTCATATTTTATGAATTTTAGCTTTGAATTTTATGTTCGGTTGTCACAAACCTTTATTTATTTTCACAGAGGTTTGGAACTAACAAAGATGGTTTTAGGTCAAAGTGAAATTTGCTGACCTTTAAAAGAGATGGAAGGTGAAACTCTAGGTCCAAGGGAATAGCCATTTAGATTGGGATACTTTTATTAGTAGTTATGTTAATAAAAATGATTTGGGAAGAATCATATTGGTATCAGTATTTAAGTACAAAGAAAATCTATTAGGTGGTTGTTATATGGGTAATTGACATTTTGCACCCCCGAATATCATGTTTTTGGCACATTGTACCCTTCAAATACTTTTAAATTTGCATTTTGCACCCTATGCTGAATTTTGAGGGGGTGTATTTTGCACTTCCGAATTTTGAAATCTACCAAAATTTACTGAATTTACATGACCAAACATTAGATAAACTAAAAAAATTGTGTAAAAAGATAGAATGTGGAGGTATTTGGAGGCAACGAGTGACAGACACGGGGCTCCGTCCCTATGGCCAACCGCGACCGTACTCTGGGCATGACATTGCCCGATGCTCTCGGGCCGGCTGCGCCTGCATCTATTTATATTTTTGTTTAATGTCTTGTTTTGTATCTATATTTTTATTTAATGCTTCTCTCCCTCTCTCTTTCTCTCTCGTCCCTCCACTTTTGTATTTATATTTTTATTTACTGTCTCTCTTCCCCTCTCTTTCTCTCTCCTCTATTTTCCTCTCACTCACGACATTCTCTCCCTCTATTTCTTTAATCTTAAATAGATGTGGGCCCCTCCACTCCCTCTCTTCCTAAATTTTTTTTTAAACTGAATGGTAAAAAGAGAATATTGAATGTTTAACCAAAACCTCTTTTCCCTTTTAATATAGATAGATGTGCAAAATACCCATCAAAATTCGGCATAGGGTGCAAAATGCAATTTTAAAGGTATTTGGAGTGTACAATGTGCCAATTTAAGGATTCATGGTGCAATGGGCCAAAAACATGATATTCGAGAGGGCAAAGTGCTAATTAGCCTTGTTATATTGATGGTATGTTGAAATTATGGGAGAGGATAATGAGACACAGGCTTAGAAAAGTCACATCAATTTTAAAAAAGTTTGTTTATATGCAAGTATTTTTATGGCAAGTCAATTAAGAAGATTTGGTTTGGAGTACAACAAAATTCAGAAGGCATGCCTATGGAAGAATTAGAAAGAAAAATTGGTAGATCAAAGATACCATTGCTAGAAATTGTACTCAGTATGACTGAAATGAGAAAGAGAATTCATAAATCATTTGCTAAATTGTTGGGACAATGTGATTTAGGGGTCTAGTCGACATTAGTAGATTAAATTGGTAGCATGACATGACAAGGCTCCGACTACTCGATCTCTAACCTGCCTGCTTAGGAGGTCGACAACTATATGAGCAAAGGAGATGTAAGACGGTGACAACCACAAATTTGCAACTGAAGAATTCGTCCCAATTGAGTAAACGAGTCTTTGTAATGTAGTCGTCAAACTCAAGTAGGAGCCATTTTTTCTTATTTTATTTGATATCATGATTTTTTTGCGATTCCCTTATAAAAAACCTCTTATGTGATAATAAGGGGAATTGCCCATGCTAAGTGGGATGTAAAATTTGTTCAAAATCTTGCTGTAATTCTGAACAAAGCCAAATGCACACTTCTCTCTTTTATTGATTTACCACTGATCCCATCTGTGGGCGTAAATTCATTTTTAATTTAATTCCTTGAAGTTAGAGGAGATATTTTGTAAAATGATTTGGTTGGAGTGGCACGACTCTAACATTGAGCTCAAATTCCTCAAACCTTCTCAAAACTCTCTTAAAAACGATGAATTTAGTCTCACGTCTAATATAAGTAAGTATTTTCTAAAACTTGATTTCTATCTGCAAGCAACCAAACAGAACTTAGCTCAATTTAACTACATATCCCAGTTTTCTATTAAGTTAATTTGCGTGATTTCTCTTTGCTACATTTATTAATTGCAATATCAAATTACTTCTTCGGTGAGCTGGATATTATGTATTGATTTACATAATGTGGGAGAAATGAATATGATACCTTAGTTTTGTTTGTGATTGAGTTGTTTAATTAAAATTTAAATTACAAAATAAATGAATTAATGCCCTTTCTTATTGGATTACTGCAAGTATAGCGGTTATAGAGTGAATTTTATATTTCTTTGCACTGTCCATTTATTTAGATATTTTTGTTCTTATCCAAGTTATCTCCACGTAACAAGATTTTTCGTTTGCAGGTTTTATTTTTCCACCTCACATTTCTTTTGGCGGCTTTCCAATATATTTGCTGAAAATATAGCAAATTTAAACTTACTGACCAATGTCGAGCAACTCTTGGTTGGAAGCATTTCTTTTTTTGCTTTAAGTTAAGATCAGAGAACATGGCAAAACTCGGAATACTTGGACGCAGGTCTATATGCCATGGATTTTCTAAACCCTAAACTATCTATTTTTGTAGCATAATATATTTCTTTCAAGGAATTGTATTCAGAATACTGATTATAGGCTTGTGTTTTGCAGTGTCTTTTTTAGGAAACCAACTGAGAGTATGAGACTCTTTATAACCACAATTTTAGGGGTTATGCTTGGCTTCTTTATTGGAATATCATTTCCCGCAATAAGCATAACTAAGGTAATGACATACTTTTTCTTTGATTTTTGGCCTTATTTTTGTCATTATCATGCATGCTGATATTGTCACCTCTCTGCTGGTTGCCAGCTTCATTTTCCTTCTAGCATTATTTCGTATATTGAAGACAAGAATTCAGGCATCACAACTCAAGCCTTACTGAACCATGCTTGGACATCTCAACACCAAAATAATTCACTATCAGATGTGAATGCCACCGCGGAGGTATTTTTCTTCCTCTAAGTTTGTTTTTCTTCGTTTTCAAGTGTGCCTGTGCATGCACTTCGTTTTTCAAATTATTTGACGAGCCGCCAAAACTTCTTTACATGAAATTTGTGATTTTGGAGGGGAGTTTTCTTGGAGAAGAACACTACTAGTGACCTTCTTGATAACCTTTTTTCTTGATTGATTGTTTTGTTTTTGGAATGGGATTCTATGTAGAGGCCTTCTAGTTTCTTCTGTGCCAACATTTCCCGTTGACTAATAATTGTCATAAACTTTATATGTGACTGACCACTGGTTCATATGAGTTTTGTTTGACCAATTTTACGATCGCATTAGATTGAGCCACTCTCCACATGGGTTTGCCTCGAGTGGTTCCAAGGTGCTTCATTCTTGTTCCAAAATCGTACAGTGAAAAAATGTGATCTTTATGCTGGGTGATAGTTAAGATGATTGATTGAGAAAACATATGTAGGATAATGCATTGTGTTTCATTCTTTTATTTCTCTAGGAAATTCAATGATTTAGCAATAAAATAAGGGTTTCTCTGAAGTTTTATTTAATTTATGAAAGTGGTAAAATAAAAGCAGGGTTATGCACATATCTTTTGTATATTTGCATTTCAAAAGTAATATAACTAACACATAAAAATTGTTGTAGCGGTTAATGAAGACACGATTGTTCGAAGTCTTAGGCTTCATTTCATAGTGCACTGCATTACATAAATTTTCCTACCACGAGCTTGATTGGAATTATGGGTGCAAAAGTCTGGCTTCTTCCAGACTAGGCCCAAGATGAGTCCAGGCTCCCCTTTGAAAGGGCGTCCGACAGGGCCTTTTTGGCTAGTCCTAGCCAGCTTGAATGATAGACGTGCAACATTAAATGTTGCGAATTACATAAATTTTCCTACCACGAGCTTGATTGGAATTATGGGTGCAAAAGTCTGGCTTCTTCCAGACTAGGCCCAAGATGAGTCCAGGCTCCCCTTTGAAAGGGCGTCCGACAGGGCCTTTTTGGCTAGTCCTAGCCAGCTTGAATGATAGACGTGCAACATTAAATGTTGCGACCGCCCAGCGTTACCGTTGGGTCGCATAAATGTTGCGGCAGCCCAACATTCTAGCTCGGTGCTGCCCAGCTGCTAAGCCCGGGAGGGCTTGGTGGGGTACGAGACTGAAGCACAAAATGTGTGCCCGGTGAGCCACATAATCCCTTCCTGGCCTTAGCCTGGGCCTTCCTGAGCAGATCCAGGTTGGGCTGCCGTGCTCGGGCTTTTTGTGCACCAATATTTAAAATGCACCATGAGAAAGCCTGGGCCTTCCTGAGCAGATCCAGGTTGGGCTGCCGTGCTCGGGCTTTTTGTGCACCAATATTTAAAATGCACCATGAGAATTCCTACCCCACATGTGCGCTGACAACCATGTAGAATCCTCTAGTAGAAAAACTCTTCCACGCTTGTGAGTATCCCCGATCTTATTTCGCACAACACAAAATGAATTACCAAATGAAATAGTAGCCATTTTGCTCCGATGGTCCGTGTCATGATTCTTTGTAGTAGGTTAAACAATCATGGTCGTTTGATCTGTAAAAAGTGTTTTGGTACTGACTGGTGATGTCTTTGGAAAAAACATTATTTGTGCAGATTTATATTACTTCAAATCCGAAAGGAACAGAAAGACTTGCGCCAGGGATTCTCGTACCAGAATCAGATTTTTATCTTCGTCGATTGTGGGGTAATCCAAGTGAGGTATGCTTTATTTGATACGATTTGTGCTTTCTATTGTATTCCCTTTAAAACTTCAATGCATCTAATAGCAGTAGGATGGTAGTTTTTGGCGACATCAACATCCAAGTGAGTGTTTTTCCTCAATATGTAAATCCTATTTGTAATCGACAAAAGCAAACGAAAATAAATTTATGAAACTCTGAATAAATTAGAGTCATTTGATGATTGAGAGAAAATTTGTTTTCTAAATCGTGTTTAATGCCGTGAAGCATATTGGAAATGCATTGATGTATGCTCGAGTACTGGGCTTCCTTATTAGTTTGTGCAAATTGGAAAGATCTTTTCTCAGGATTATGAATTATTGGCATGAAATGTTGACTTAATTTTTGTGAATCCTCATTAACAACCCATTGAACTAACACAACAAGGTTTAACAGTCCCAGATTGACATTAAATTGACAAAGTTATATTCTGCCAATAAAAGAGGTTTTTGCGAAGTTGTTTGTTGGCATTTCTTTTACTGGTTTATGGTTGTATGTTACACTTATTTCTCTAGCAATCTAAATCAATTATTGTCGCAGGATCTAGACATACAGCAGAAGTACTTAGTAACATTCACAGTTGGCCTGGGTCAAAAGAATAATATTGACAAGGCAGTTAAAAAGGTAAAATAAAAATTTTTATTCATGACATTCTATAGAATATCAAAATTATGCAATTCTTTTACTTGGTTGACTCAGATAATTTTTCGGAATAAGTAAGTTTTGATCCAGTTCATCTATGTGACTTAAGTTGCTCATACCTATTTATATCCTGGTTAACAATTTTCGATATAGTAAGCTTGGCCTATATCTTCTATTGCCCACACTTGGTCTCAATAGTCCTTCAATCTTAAGCGTTTGAAAGGTAATGAAATAAGTGAAATTTGGTGTTATAATCAATTTTGGTTAAATAGATGCAATCAATATCGTCTATTGTTTGACGCTAGAAACATCAAAGGAATTTATGGTTTTAGGTCCATATTATTCATTGCGTAGTTGTTAAAATTTAAATTGTCCTTAGAAAAATGCTAGTAAAGAAATTGCATACTAGCAAACTAAATGAGAGAAAAGGTGGATTTGATTTATGTGGAGGTCTTTCCTATAATCTAGAAATATGAAAAACTCCCCCTCCAAAAACCAAAAAATTGATTACAGAGAGTTTACATTGGATCTAGCTATGCACCCGACTCGTGATTTTGCTTTCAGTTCTTATCCCTGTCTGAATTTTTTGATACTGCTGACAGTTCTCGGAAAATTTTACCATCCTGTTGTTCCATTATGATGGACGGACTAGCGAATGGGATGAGCTTGAGTGGTCAAAACGAGCAATTCATGTGAGTGCAAGGAAGCAAACCAAGTGGTAAGAATATACACTTGTATTCTACCTATGTTGTCTGTGTGATATTGTGACTATTTTTGCCCTAAATTCTTAATTCAAGGTGGTACGCCAAACGCTTTTTGCACCCCGACATTGTTGCTCGCTACGAATACATCTTTATCTGGGACGAAGATCTAGGAGTAGAACATTTTAATGCTGAAGAGTGAGTGTTTATTTTCACTGTGCATATATTTTTCGAATCAAATAGTTCTTCAAATATATGATGAGATTGACTAGGTACATTAAGCTGGTGAGGAAGCATGGTTTGGAGATTTCACAACCTGGTTTGGATCCAAACAAAGGCTTAACATGGCAAATGACTAAAAGGAGAGGTGACCATGAAGTCCACAAGTTAGTATTAGATGTTTAAAAAAAAGAAATTTTTTTCTTTTTTCATGTAAAAATCTGCAAATTTTCTTCGCTAGACTAATTTTGATATTCCGCTTTGAACAGGGAAACGGAGGAGAGGCCTGGCTGGTGTAGTGATCCCCACCTGCCTCCATGTGCCGCGTATGATCCATATGATCTTTTTATATCCCTAAGGATGAGATCCATTTGAATGTTCATCGTCACTAATTTTATGCCCGATCAATTTACTTCCAGATTTGTCGAGATAATGGCGCCCGTCTTCTCGCGTAATGCGTGGAGATGCGTGTGGCATATGATTCAGGCGAGTCTAGATAGCCTATAGGACCAATTTATCAGATTGCTCGATCACCGTCCATTGCTTGATTGCCATCCTTTTGTCATTGCAGAATGATTTGGTCCATGGCTGGGGTCTTGATTTTGCTCTGAGAAAATGTGTGGAGGTACCTTTGTTTCATCACTATCTGCTCAATATATTTACAATTTGCAGCATCTTTTGAGGTTTACAAATATAAACTGCTTGCTTTGAATTGCATTAAACCAGCCTGCGCATGAAAAAATAGGAGTTGTGGATGCTCAGTGGATTGATCATCAAGTAGTTCCTTCGCTTGGGAATCAGGTGAGTGAAGCCTTCTATATTCAGAAAGAGAAAATATTAGTTCACGCTCCTTCACGGCGCATACACTATAAATGTATGCATTTATTTTCACAGCGTATACATCATTTTCACAGCGTATATGTTGAGAAGCAGCGCATACGACATCAAGCGCCGTGTCTGTGAAGAAGTGTACACATTTATATTGTATATGATGCCAAGCAACATATACGCCGCGTTATATGCTCAGCGGAGTCAACAATGGCTGCGTTGAGCATAGCTAATAATTTTTCCTATACTTAGGCTCCGTTTGGCATGGCGGTGGAGGTCGTGAATGCGGTGGTTATGAACCGTCGTTCGTGAACGTCTGAGCTCACCTAAGAAACTTCACTCACTTTTATGTTCAAAATTAGTTTTCTTTTCGTGATGGCGGTCATAACCGTTTTCATGCCAAACATACATTCTATGACGGTGGCGTTTTTGTTCAAACTCACCGCGCCGCGCCAAACGGAGCCTTAATCTATGATTTGGATACAACACTCGAGCCTTTATCCCACCATAGTGTGGTCGACTATTTCTATGATTTGGATGTGAAAGAACAATATAGCCATGGTTGATCTCTGAGCTCCACTCATCTTTCTCGTTTCTTTTATTAGGGAAAGTCCGAAAATGGGAAAGCTCCATGGGAAGGGGTATGCAACATCGATCATGCTTTACTTCGCGTTCATTTGCATGAAATCATAATCATCATCATGCTGCTTTATCTCTGAGCAGGTGAGGGAGCGGTGCCGGAGAGAGTGGGAGATGTTCCAAACTCGATTAGCCGATGCGGAGAACGATTATTACAAAAAAATGGGGATCACTCCTTCAAATAGTACACATTTTTAGGTTCTAGTTCTTAATCTCTCTGAGTTTTTTCCCCACCATTTCTATACTTGTGGTGATTTAATTTGATAGTGTTAGGTAGTCTTACACAGTGCTTCTTGTGATCCTATGTTAAACCTTGATGATGAAGAAGCAGGGGACAAGTGAATTACTTCAAATGTATATACTCTCTGATCACAAATATGAGTTCCATCAAACTTAGGAAAATATTATTTTTGAGAGATGATTTCATGGCAGATGTAATAAAATTAGGAGATCTCTGTTGTAACTGCGAGAAACCGAGCTCTCTGCCTTGAGAATTGCTTACAGAGTTCTTGACAGATTTCAAAATCTTCTACAGGAGATATTTTGCAAGCAGGCTCCTTGCAGCTATTATGATTTCTGAACCTGTCTGAATTATTCATGGTTCTTTTTGTTCACATCTCATTTACATATCTTCTGTATTTTTTAATAAGAAATTAGTACATATATTTAATATTAAAATGCAGTTTATTTTCATTCACACATATTTCTTATTCTATTTTTTTTTAAATCATTGCATGGCTTGATTTTAGCCATCAACATTACTATATACTAGAAATGAGATTATCCACTTGTATTAGCTTGATCTTAAGCTCAAACCTCTTAGATTGACTTGGGCTCCGTTTGGTACGGTGGTGGTGGCCGTGAACGCAGTGGTTATGAACTGTCGCCCGACCCCACCTAAGGTACTTCATCCACTTTTATGTTCAAAACTACTTTTCTTTTCTGGGTGTCATAACTATTGTCTTGTCAAACATACATTCTACGATGCTAGCGTTTTTGTCCAAACTCATCGGAGCAAAAATGTCGCGCCAAACGCCATGCCAAACATAGCCTTGGACTACAAGAATCCACTCATAATATTTTCGCATCGAAAGAAAATTGTGTTTGTTGAATTTGCTGCTGCCAATTTGATATTATAAAAGAGATTAAAACTTCATTACCGTTGCATTCGAGGACTACACATATGATTGCTATCTCCATACTGTAAAATTAACTTTGAACATTGGCGACAAGCGTGAGCTCGACGAGTGGTGCTTCAAAAACAAAAAAAATGTTTTCGCTTTCTAAGAAAAAATGCAATCGAGAAAAAAAAACTCAAACGATCATATGTGAAGGCAATAATATCGAAATGAAGGCTATTTAAACGAGTGAAAAACAATATTTACATTTTCTTAAAGACACAACGAAGAAAAAACTGTCAAACAAACTCTTTCTATCTCATTTTCATGATTGTAATAAGACACCTCATCAACATTGATCTTATATATCTATTATGAATCAAACCTAAGTACCTAACCATGAAAAAATTATATTTCATTTCATTAATGTATTAGATAAGTGGTTGCTTTATTACCATAATTAAATATTCATCTATTAACACATCTATATTAACTGTAAGAAAGTGCATATTATCAATTTAATAATTTACAGTATATTATATATTTGCTTAGAATCATCCTCTCATCTCATTTCCCTGCCATTTCATGCGTTATCATCTTTAAAATTTTTGAATTAAATGTATACATAGTCATGAAATTGCTTGACATTCATATTCGTATGATTCATGCATCCTGAGCGTCGGATTTGTGCAAAGTATAAAAATGATCGAAGCACGGTACGAGTATTATAAATTTTAGGAAACTTTAGACGTTTCTTATGTTTAAGATTAAAAACTAGTGTATGAATTGTCTATTTGATAATGAGTCATCGTGCATGTTTTTTATCTTCATTCTTGGGATGTTAAACATCTGCTCATGAATATCATAGGCATGGGCGGAACCAAGTAAGGGCATACCTGGGTATGTGCCCGGGTCTGATTTCTGGAAAAAAAAAAATAGCGGTATTGGTTATGAAATTTTTTTTGGTGCGTCCGACATACACACATCTATGTGCGCCATGGACAATTTTATGTAATAAATCACATATTTCGACTTTGAAAATTTCTTTTTTTGCAAAAAAAATCACAAAAATTAATGTTGGTTGTTGAACCTGGAAACCACGGTTCAATTAGAGTTCGGACCAGTGTAGCTTGCGCTTACTTCTCCTTAGTTAGAACACTAGGCCGGGCGCTCAGAGCAAAGAACCTCGCTCACAACGGTGGATGACTAGAAACAGACCCCGAGAGCTGCAACGAGTAGGCTCCGCCACACACCCAGAAGATCAAAGAGAGATTCCCCTCCTAAATCAAAGCTGAGCTGGGCACCATGGAGGGGACTTGAGAGCACTAGAATGCAAACCCGGAAACCTGAGTGAGCAGAGTGCTGGAGCTCTCACCAACCAGAACCAGTCAAAGGAGAAAGAAGCCAAAAAAACCTCCCCTCCAAAGGTGCCCTTGAGAGTCTATTTATAGTTTTCTGAAAATGGTCTGGAGATAGCGGAATCCCGCCTTTTGGTTATACTAAATGCAACCCAAATTGGTCTGCCAACAGCGGAATCCCGCTGTTTGGAATGGCTAATAGCAGGGCAAAATGATATTTCCTTGGAAAATTGACCAAAACATTTAGAGGCGAGTCCAAGCGGCTTGAGACCTGCTCGCCTGGGGGTGGAGAGTACCCGGTGAGGCTGGGACTCGCCACTCGCCCTGAACCGGGGGCAGGTGCAAGATGATTGGGATGCACTCGCCCATAGTTGGCGAGTGCACTCCCCTTTGCTGCGCTCGCCCATCTGACTCGCCCGGGCTTGGCCTTTCCCCTTCTTCTTGATGGCTTGATGGGTCCATTCGACAAATACGAGATTGCACACAATCCCCGCTCTATGCGAGTTTGCCTCAAGCTCGGAAAGACAGTTCAACCCCAAGCCTTTGGTGAGTGCCTTAATTTGGAGGGAATCTTTTAGTGGGACCCATCGGGGATTATATATATCAAGGGGGGATGGGGAGGCAACTCCAAGGAGCTCTCCCACCTCCTCTCCTCGCTTCCCTTTGGTCCTGCACTTTTTTGTCATCATGCCGCCCTCTAAAGATATTCTGGCTCGCCTCGTCGCCCTTAAGGAAAAGAACAAGGCGGTCTCCTCCACCCTTATGACCCTTGTCTCCGAGCACTCCTCGTGCACTCTTCAAAGGCGCGTGGAGAAAAGGATCGCCAAGAAAGTGAGGCGCGAGTCTCTATGAGAGGCAATGACTCCGCCCGGGCTACAACAACAACCGGGTTCAGCCTGGGCCTCGAGACATCCAATTAGGTGCGAGTCCCCTTCTCCTTTTGCTCGCTCACAATTTTCTTATAATGCACTGTCATTTCATAACAAAGAACCTCCCAACCCGACCTCGCCGCTGAGGAAGATGCGGGGAATCGGGTGGATGTTGGTCAAGGCGACGTGAGCACCAAGGCAAACCCTGATACTCGCCCCAAGTGCGTGGTAAGAAACTCGCTACCTCCTTACTTTCGAACCATGCACAGTGAATGTAAGTAACTCTGTATTTACCTTTGTAGTGCCCCCTTTCATTAACCTTGTTGAGACACCCCTGCCACTGAGGTCGCCTGCTCGCGACCTAGCCTGGGAGCTCGTCGATACAGTTCTCACTCTAGCGAGCAATGTTCCCGACCTCGCCACATCCCCTGTAATGCAGGGCACTGACACAGCTCTTCTGCGAGTGGGTTCGGGGAAATCCCTGGTACTTCCCCTCTCCGACCCTTTCGGCGGGTCGCCGAGGTTACCCCCTAGCCGTCGCCGCGAGCCCTCTCTCCATCGCGAGGGGAAGGGAACCGAGACATCGCATGGTAAGTAACTGCATTCTCCCCTTTCTTTCACAACTTCTAACCTCGCGCTAACCTTTCCCCCACCTTCTCATATCAAAATGAGATTTTGGTGGCTGACGAGTCGAACTATGCATGAATCTACTCTGCACCGCCTTCCCCCGACATGATTGACAAGAATCTGGGCGACCCCTCCAATGTTGCCGAGCTGAAAAGCTGCATGGCTGGGGTGCTCCGGAAGCATGGGTACATGCTTCGCGGGCTCCAGGAGGAGAGGGATTTGGGTGAGAATGACCCTTTCCCTCGCATCCTCGCCTTGGAGCAGCGAGTTACCGCTCTGGAGGGGGACTACGCACAACTTGCAGAAGAGATGAGGCATAGTGCAGGATGTGACACTTGTCAATAGAGGGTCACCTCAAGCGACTTGAAGATTGTGCGCGCACCATACAGCAGGAGGTCGCTGCCGTCCGCGAGTTCGCCAATGCCAGGAGAGGCCCGAGGGTGCGGACGCGGGGTCGGGGTGTTTGGAAGTGCACCCTCAGTGACCCCGCTCGCACCCTCCCTTCTTTTTGAGTGTCAGAATGTTTTTATTTTTATTTTTTACTTTACAATTTATTATTTTTTCTGCAGCACTTAGCCCCGCCTTGCGGTGATTTATGTTCTATTCGATGTGGATCGCTTGTCATTCTTAGTTTTTCTTTCTTTTCAATTTTTGATGCCTGATTTTGAGTGATAGAGTCAATCGTACTCCCCTCTTATTGGCGAACCGATGAGACTTCGCGGCGCAGATAGGAGCGAGGGGTGAGGGCGAGTGGGTCGCGTCAATAAATGCGACCCCCTCCCCGCCCAATTTTTTCTATAAATATCTCCCCTTTTCTTTTACCTACCACATAATTAACTGCTCCTCCCAACCCTTACTTTCCCTTTTCTTGCACTCGCACATTCCACTCACTGCTTCCACTCGCAATGGCTGGCGATGCAGAATCTTCGGATGGGCGTGGCAAGTGCGTGGAGAACTTTGTCGACCACTGCTTCCCCGACGGGAAGGTGTCGGGGGAAGACCTCATCGCCTTCATTGCTACGCTCCTGCCGCCCGGCGGTTGGCGAGTCGATCAACACATTTTACCGTGATGAACTCGCCTTCCCCCTCCCCCATTTCGACGTTGGGCTCCACCTTCCACCGTGGCCCGAAGTAAAGCAATTCCTCAAATACTTCGGCATGGTGTCCGCGCTGATGAACACGAACGTGATCACAATCCTGGTCGTGTTCGCGTGCTATCTGCGCGAGGAGAGGGTGGATTTCAACCTCACTGTCTTCCGCAAACTTTTTATCTTCCGGGTGACCTCCGACGGAGTCACTTACCTGACGGGCTCGCAGCTAAAGGTCTGCGAGACCTCCAACAAGGTCCACAACTGGAACGACTGGTTCCTCGTCATCAGGGGGACTTCGACAACTTCTACTCGCCTGTCTAGAAGGGCGAGTTGATCTTTCGGGCCCCTCATGTGGATGACGAGGCGGCCGAGTTATATAAGTTCTTCATTGGGAAGAACTTTGAGGTCGCTTATCTACGGAGCAACCTCGATCTGCTCCCCCCCCCCCCGTGCAGCCAGGGGAAGGTGTAATTCTACTCGCTTCGCATCAATTTTTCTACTCGCCGTCTTTTAGAGTTAAAACCGATTTTCATATGTTGTAGGTGAGCGCCAGATCCCTAAGAACCCTCCATATGCAGCAAGGAGAAGCTGACCTCCCAGCTCAACCTCGTTAAGGCTATCGCGGCTACATGCGCTAGCAACCTGGGCGAGCCCGCGCCCAACAGCGGCAAGGGGAAGAGGCTCCTGGTGTTTAGCGGTTGAGGCAGAGGAGGTGTACCCGCTGCTTGTAAAGGTTTGGAAGTAGATGCGAGTGAAGGTGAAGGTAGAGCAAGTTGTGGAGATTGAGTTTGAAGAAAGCAATGTTGTGAGAGCTAGCCGAAGCTAGCAGAGTCATCGGGAGAACTCTTGAAGAGTTGAAAGATTCCTGACGCGAAATATCTGAAGAGAAGGAAGTGAACAGAGACCTCGCCTCAGTGAGAAATCAGATGCAGAGGTGCCGTAACTAGTCACATATGTTGAGATGAGTTTGTGTGTTTGTGTAAGCTAGTTGTAACTAGCATATGTAAGTGTACGTTGTGAGTAGCATGTGAATGTGAAAACCTAGTCGCAACTAGGACATTGTAAAAGTTTTGTGAAAATTAATATAGATGCTTGTTCTTGCACTTTTGTGTCTACTTGGTACTTAATCTGGCCCATTATACGTTTCCAACAGAGAGAGGGAGGGGAGAGAGAACAAGAGAGGGAGAGAGAGGTCGGGGAAGACACAGAGAGGGGAGAAGACGAGGGAGGGGAAAGAGAGAGGGTCGATGAGAGAGAAAGAGAGAGAGAGAGAGAGAGAGAGAGAGAGAGAGAGAGGTAAAGAGCGGAGAGAGAGGGAGTGTATATATATATGTATATATATATACACACACACAGAAATATATATATATACACACACATAAATATATGTATATGTAACGATCCCGCTATTTTCCACTTGGCTCACCAGCATCTGCACCAACATCAAATAAGAGGTAAACGAGGGTCAGTTATAAGCTGACCACAAACCGCGTAACGATCCCACACCCCCCCATCTAGCCGGCTCAGGGGCGTGTCACCGCTAACCTGCAAGCAAGCCGTGCATGCAACATGTAATCATAAAAGAAAGTGCAACTACCACTACACATGGTGAGGTTTTAAGCACAATAAATCTTCTAGGTTGAGCATCAAAGTAAGGGGAACCTAGGTATGCACATGATGTTGGTTGGGTTCACCCGGAGGATTCCCACAACCGCCTAAACAACCACATGAGGCTAACATAACATCAATTCTTCGGTGAGTGGTTTTGTGAATATGTTCGCATGTTGCGCTTCAGTGCCTATAATGGTCACGGAAGAATGCACAACAAAGACTATTTGTAAAGACGAGCATCTTCGCACGGGCTACCGCCTGTGCTCGATGCTCTCTGCATTGACAGTACCCCAACATCGACGATACCTCCGCACAAATTCTCCCGCTCTAGAACACTCAGTCAATTGACAGTGCATGGGTAGCCCCCGCGCCCCACCAGACAGTACCGCCGCCTTGACAGTCTCCCCGCGCAACTACGCTCCCTCCGCTCGCGAACCCCCGTGTGCACGACAACGGCCATGATGTCCCACTCACGAACCCCCGTGTCCGGTGGTCTCTCCCGTTGTCGTGCACGCGGGGGTTTGCGAGCGGAGGGAGCGTCATTGCGTGGGGACATTGTCGAGGCGGCGGTACTGTCGGGCGGGGCGCGGGTGCTACCCATGCACTGTCAATTGGCTGAGTGTTCTAGAGCGGGAGAGTTTGTGCGGAGGTACCGTCGATATTGGGGTACTGTCGATGCGGAGAGCATCGAACACGGGCGGTAGCCCGTGCGAAGATGCTCGTATTTCAAAGAGAAACTTAAACACGAACATAGAAACTCAAAAGTGCAATGGTTCGCGTAATCATTTGATCAAAAATTGCATTTAATACACAAATTGAAAACACCAACATCAAAACTCAAAACTGCACAAATGAACTCTATTATAAAAAAATGCAAGCATCGAGAAGTTGGTCACACAAACTACAACGATTGCAAGCGAATTAATAAATTCACCTATAAAAACACGCAGATATTGATCCAAGAGTAATCATACTATCTAATGCATTGGATTGCAAAGTAATCGGAACAAAATATATACATACATCTCTATAATGTCATTCAGATGAAACAACATTAACATTAAATTCTAAGGTGAAATAGAAACAAAAACTAAACCAAATCTTTAATCTGTATCAAACTTCAAAAGAGGGTAAATGGTTCTGAAAACAACCTGCCATGTCGAATCCCACAACAGTTATCATGAAAGGCTTGCTTCCAAGCTTTGCCATACATCCAACAACATTTCTTGTCACTCCGTCGCTCAAATGCTAAACCTGGAATCATTGATAATAGATATTGAGAACAACTTCAAATGAGGGCTTGAGCAAATCTATCAGAATTAATTTGCATGAGCAAATTTATAACAATGAATTTTCTGTCCTGTTCATAGAATATATATATATATATATATATATATATATAAACAAAAACAAAATTAATTGAGAGGAAAATTGAAGACCCTGGGCTTGACATGAATGTGCATGGAAGAGGTGTTGTGGATGCTGCTATAGAGTTGTTGCATAGCCAGAATATTTACACCTGATTTCTCAACACTTTGAGCTTTACCAACCCCTTAATTACATTTTTTCCAGCCTAAGTTTTAGCATTGAAATGCTTTTTTAGGGTTTAGTTGACATTTGCTATGAAGCCAATGAAATGAAATCTTCTGAGAAAATGTTTCATTGCAGGTTGGTTTTGCCAAATTGTGTTATTTGGCCTTGAATCTATTAAAAATTTTAATATTAAGAAAATAATAAATTATGTACTCAAGCTCAATCATTAACAACATTATAAAATGCACATCTACATAGTCATATTATACCAAAACTCCAAATGATCTGTTATTCCAATCACTTATTTAGAATATATATATATACACACACGAACAAAAAGTAATTGACAAGTAAAATAATAAATCCACGGTTCCAAATGACTTGTGAAAAATCATTAAACCAACCAATAGAAAAACTATAAATCTTTCTACCAAAAAAGTGATGAGGATTGATAGAAATCATACATAGGCTCATCTATAAAAGGATGATCGGGTAGCGGTTACTCACACAACCCACTCCCCCCGCTAAGATAGTGGGGGTGAGTGTTGGAGCAAACCGAGCCCACCATTTCTGCAGCCCAGCCGCACCCCCCCTTTGGGGTACGGCCGAAGGCGTCCCTCCAGTCGGGACTGGGCGGAGCCCCTTTTTCCCCTTTGGGGCGTGGTTTCCCGCCCCCGCGCTCGTCGCACTCAGAGCGCTTCTCCAGTCACTCAGAACACTCTTGTGTTCGTGACACGCTCAGAACGCCTCGTTGCGCGCTCAGAACACTTCCACATTCCGGACACGCTCACTTTTTTTTCATTCTCATTTCTCAGATTACAGGACTCGTTTGTCACATTTTTCACCTTCAACAAAGCTGCCCGAACCGTCCGAACTGCCTGAACTGCCCGAAGGGCGAGACAGTCATTTACGAAAAATGACGATCCGTGTGCTCTAAATCGGCTAGCGCGATTCGCCCGTCAGGTGGTTATGGTGGTTACGGTGGTTACGGCGGCAAAATTACCGGGCTACCCCCGGCCAAAGCTATAAAATGAGCCCAGAACCTTCACTTGAGGGGACCTTGCCTTCTGCACCCGGGAGAGCTCCTTTGAAGATTTCCTCGGAATTCTCCTTCGGCGCTCGAAGAACTCCTTCGAGTCCAGAAAGGCGACTCGACATTCTCACTTTTGTTCCCCCGAAAGGCGACTCGTCATTCTCACTTTTGTTTTCCCGAAAGGCGACTCGACATTTACACTTTTGTTCTCCACCGTTCTCAGAAGGAAAAAGACTTAGTTTTCCGAGCGGTGGTCTTTCACCTTCAGAGTTCTCTTTCTCTCTCTTTATTATTGTAACGAGCGGCGGCCTGTCGCGCTCGAATTCTAAGTACCTGACCGCTGGTTTTTTACCCTTTCCGGGCTTTCCACGTTAAAAAGTCCTAGTGTACTCAACGAATCTCAAATTGACTGTTAGCGCGGTTGGTTCGCTTCAGAGCTAAGACGGTTCAAGTCGACCGATCTACCAAGAGCACCCAAGCGACCCGCAACAGTTTGGCGCCGTCTGTGGGAATGGATTCCCAAATGCCGTGCAAAGGATTTCTGAACGCAGCGCCCACTTCGCCCATGTTCGCGGAACCAGCAAGAGTGGACACCTCCCCCGAACTATCCGACGCATGCAGTTCCTCAATCCCTGAAAGCCCGGTAAAAAGAGCGCTCATCGTTGCACCCATCCTTCCCCAGTGGCTTGGATCTACCAACAAGTCGGCCCCTTTCGCGCCGGGACAGGATTCGAACGACGTCACGTACCAGCAAAGGCGATCCCCCCCCAGGGGACCTTGCCTTCTGCACCCGGGAGAGCTCCTTTGAAGATTTCCTCGGAATTCTCCTTCGGCGCTCGAAGAACTCCTTCGAGTCCAGAAAGGCGACTCGACATTCTCACTTTTGTTCCCCCGAAAGGCGACTCGTCATTCTCACTTTTGTTTTCCCGAAAGGCGACTCGACATTCTCACTTTTGTTCTCCACCGTTCTCAGAAGGAAAAAGACTTAGTTTTCCGAGCGGTGGTCTTTCACCTTCAGAGTTCTCTTTCTCTCTCTTTATTATTGTAACGAGCGGCGGCCTGTCGCGCTCGAATTCTAAGTACCTGACCGCTGGTTTTTTACCCTTTCCGGGCTTTCCACGTTAAAAAGTCCTAGTGTACTCAACGAATCTCAAATTGACTGTTAGCGCGGTTGGTTCGCTTCAGAGCTAAGACGGTTCAAGTCGACCGATCTACCAAGAGCACCCAAGCGACCCGCAACAGTTTGGCGCCGTCTGTGGGAATGGATTCCCAAATGCCGTGCAAAGGATTTCTGAACGCAGCGCCCACTTCGCCCATGTTCGCGGAACCAGCAAGAGTGGACACCTCCCCCGAACTATCCGACGCATGCAGTTCCTCAATCCCTGAAAGCCCGGTAAAAAGAGCGCTCATCGTTGCACCCATCCTTCCCCAGTGGCTTGGATCTACCAACAAGTCGGCCCCTTTCGCGCCGGGACAGGATTCGAACGACGTTACGTACCAGCAAAGGCGATCCCCCCCAGGGGACCTTGCCTTCTGCACCCGGGAGAGCTCCTTTGAAGATTTCCTCGGAATTCTCCTTCGGCGCTCGAAGAACTCCTTCGAGTCCAGAAAGGCGACTCGACATTCTCAATTTTGTTCCCCCGAAAGGCGACTCGTCATTCTCACTTTTGTTTTCCCGAAAGGCGACTCGACATTCTCACTTTTGTTCTCCACCGTTCTCAGAAGGAAAAAGACTTAGTTTTCCGAGCGGTGGTCTTTCACCTTCAGAGTTCTCTTTCTCTCTCTTTATTATTGTAACGAGCGGCGGCCTGTCGCGCTCGAATTCTAAGTACCTGACCGCTGATTTTTTACCCTTTCCGGGCTTTCCACGTTAAAAAGTCCTAGTGTACTCAACGAATCTCAAATTGACTGTTAGCGCGGTTGGTTCGCTTCAGAGCTAAGACGGTTCAAGTCGACCGATCTACCAAGAGCACCCAAGCGACCCGCAACAGTTTGGCGCCGTCTGTGGGAATGGATTCCCAAATGCCGTGCAAAGGATTTCTGAACGCAGCGCCCACTTCGCCCATGTTCGCGGAACCAGCAAGAGTGGACACCTCCCCCGAACTATCCGACGCATGCAGTTCCTCAATCCCTGAAAGCCCGGTAAAAAGAGCGCTCATCGTTGCACCCATCCTTCCCCAGTGGCTTGGATCTACCAACAAGTCGGCCCCTTTCGCGCCGGGACAGGATTCGAACGACGTCACGTACCAGCAAAGGCGATCCCCCCCAGGGGACCTTGCCTTCTGCACCCGGGAGAGCTCCTTTGAAGATTTCCTCGGAATTCTCCTTCGGCGCTCGAAGAACTCCTTCGAGTCCAGAAAGGCGACTCGACATTCTCACTTTTGTTCCCCCGAAAGGCGACTCGTCATTCTCACTTTTGTTTTCCCGAAAGGCGACTCGACATTCTCACTTTTGTTCTCCACCGTTCTCAGAAGGAAAAAGACTTAGTTTTCCGAGCGGTGGTCTTTCACCTTCAGAGTTCTCTTTCTCTCTCTTTATTATTGTAACGAGCGGCGGCCTGTCGCGCTCGAAGTCTAAGTACCTGACCGCTGGTTTTTTACCCTTTCTGGGCTTTCCACGTTAAAAAGTCCTAGTGTACTCAATGAATCTCAAATTGACTGTTAGCGCGGTTGGTTCGCTTCAGAGCTAAGACGGTTCAAGTCAACCGATCTACCAAGAGCACCCAAGCGACCCGCAACAGTTTGACGCCGTCTGTGGGAATGGATTCCCAAATGCCGTGCAAAGGATTTCTGAACGCAGCGCCCACTTCGCCCATGTTCGCGGAACCAGCATGAGTGGACACCTCCCCCGAACTATCCGACGCATGCAGTTCCTCAATCCCTGAAAGCCCGGTAAAAAGAGCGCTCATCGTTGCACCCATCCTTCCCCAGTGGCTTGGATCTACCAACAAGTCGGCCCCTTTCGCGCCGGGACAGGATTCGAACGACGTCACGTACCAGCAAAGGCGATCCCCCCCCCCCCCCCCCCCCCCCCCCCCCCCCCCCCCCCCCCCCCCCCCCCCCGTCGAAGTCAATCTTGTCATATCCAGTCCCGTCATGGCTAAGACTCCCGCACGGAGCAGAGGACCCGTACGGGCACGTTAATCACTTCTTGATAACGATGCATACATTCAGACTTCCCGACCAAATCAGCTGCAAAATCTTCGCGGAGATGCTGCGCGGAGACGCTCTCCACTGGTATCAATCTCTACCCAAGGGAGCGATCCACAACTTCACCGAGCTGGCCCAACTGTTCGTTGAACAACACGAAGCACGCACGCAGAGGATCCAAGAAGAAGAGCGGGAAGAGTCCGAGGAGGGCAAGTCCCCCCGCCCAGGGGAAGCGAAGCAGAATAATCAGGAAGAAAAGATCTTCGTAAACTTCCACCAGGAGCGTCCCCATGGATGGTTGGACTTTGCCTTAGACGCAAGCATAGGCGACCTTGCCTGTGAACTAAAGAGGGCGTTAATAACCCATCGCATCTTGTTCAATATCTTGTTCGTGGAAGCCGTGGTGTGGCTCAAACTCTTAAGCGGGAACCTCAAGCTCAGAGCCAGCGACGCAGAGCTCCCAGACAGAACTATGGTACCCACCATAGGAGTCGTCACCCTCCCCGTTCAAATAGGGATGCACTCGGAACCAGTCCAGTATGACGTTCAGTTCGTCATTGCAGAGGCAGACTCTCCCTACGACGCAATATTTGGGTGCCTCCTGCTCGACGCCCTGAATCACGACGTTTCCATGTCTGGACGCATGACCAACAAAGGGAAAATCCTCAGGGATTCAATTCGTGGTCTCGACGCGACCGCAGCCTGGCTTCCTTGGATCAACTACGGCTCATCGTCAAATCCAAACTCTGAGAAGCAAGACGCGCAGGAGGGCCACGCAACCCCTACAATGTCAGAAAAAGCTAATCTTCCGGTATCAGCAGACCCGCTACAACTTAGGGATACATGTCGAAAGAGAAATGGACAGCAACAACAGTTCGTGAAGACCGAACCGCCCATTCAGAGCCAAGCAGCCCGCTCCCGAGGGCCGACAAATCGAAGCTCCAGGGACTACACCCTGTTAAATGCCCCTCGCGAGCATATATTGTCCGTAATCTACAACAGCAAAATCATCAACTGGCCCAGAGCGCTCTCCCAGCACAGGGGAGACCAATCCTAGTTTTGCAATTTCCACAAAGGTCGAGAGCACTGTACAGAGCACTGTGCCAGGTTGAAAGAAGAAATTGAACGCCTTGTCCAGTCAGGACACCTTGAGGTTTTCCGCAAAGAAGCATAGAGGGATGCCACCAAGGGTCGGTCGCCGGAGTGATCAACACCTGGATCACCACAGCCTACCACGCTGAACGACCGAAAGAGCTCAAGCAAGCACAACGCAAAGGGAGCTCGACGTTACCTTCTCTCTCGTCAATCTTGTGTCAAAAACTTACTGGCTCAGAAGCCTCAAGATTGCACTTGCGCATGTATCAACGTTCATTTTCTAATTATGATCTACCTGTTCTAAACTATTCTACTGCAGAAACACTTCGGGGCCCTGCCCCGGGGACTTCGCACCACCGTCGATTGAAGGTTCTCCCTTCTCCTCCGCCGTTGGGTCTCGGCGTTGTAAGGACCTGCCACTCTTACGTTCGCCCACGATTTGAATACACCCGTTATTCACCGGCCACTTCGGGGCCCTGCCCCAGGGACTTCGCACCGCCGTCGATTGAAGGTTCGCCCTTCTACTCCGCTGTCGGGTCCCGGCGTCGTAAGGGCCTGCCCCTCTTACGTTCGCCCACAGTTTGAATACACCCGCTATTCACCGGTCACTTCGGGGCCCTGCCCCGGGGACTTCACACCATCGTCGATTGAAGGTTCGCCCTTCTCCTCCGCTGTCGGGTCCCGGCGTCGTAAGGGCATGCCCCTCTTACGTTCGTCCACGGTTTGAATACCCCCGCTATTCACCGGTCACTTCGGGGCCCTGCCCCGGGGACTTCGCACCGCCGTCGATTGAAGGTTCACCCTTCTCCTCCGCCGTCGGGTCCCGACGTCGTAATGGTCTGCTCCTTTTACGTTCGTCCACGGTTTGAATATGCCCGCTATTCATCGCCCACAGTTTGAATATGTCGCGCGGTCCGGCCGGCCCTGGCCGCGCGCACGGGCGCACGGGCACTGCACGCCCGCTCTCCCGGCAGGCACCGGCCGCGCGCCCGGGCGTGCGGGCGCTGGCCGCCCCCACGAGCCGCGCGGCCCGGCCGATCGCTCCCCCGACCGGTAGAATTTTATGACAAAAAGAGTTGCATAATTTCTGAATCTTCCAATTTCCAACATTTCTCCGTTCAAAATTCACGTAGGAGACTGCAATATCATGTACTATATAAGAAAAAATGCCCACAAATAACATTATCCATGAGGGCATCAGGATTTTAGTGAGAGAGTGTGAAAAGAATTTTCCTTGAATTGTTATTTGCAGTCCAACATCATGATTAAATCTTTAGATCGAATGGACAAAATTTATTTGATAGCTTTTAAATTCATGGTTTTAAAAAGCCAACCCATATTTCTTTCTAGAATAGTATATATATACACACACGAGTGCCCGACACGGGGCTCCGCCCCTACTGCCCCGCGCAACAGTACGCGCCCCCCATGAGGGCGTCACCCGCCCCTAACATATATGGGGCTCCGCCCCTACGATCAACCACGACAGTAACCGGTATAGACGACGGGCTTCGCCCCCCCCGGTTGGGCCTCACTCTGGTTCACTGAATTTGACTTAATATTAATAAAATAATCATAATAAACATTAAAATAATAAAACGCAATCTCTCCCTCTCTCATCAATCCCGCGCCCGTCCAGCTTCTCCCCTTCCTTCTCTTTCGCACTCACGCTCTATCTCCCTCTCTCTCGCAGCGCTCCCCCCGATTGCTCTCCGGCGCCGCCTCCCCCATCCGACTCCGGCCAAGTGCTAACGACTCTCCGGCAGGCGTTCTCTGACTCACGGCACAAGAGATCCTAGGCTCGAGATTCATCTCCGCTTGGTACATCTTCTACGCCATTTTTCTTTTTTAGGGTTTCATATTCTCCGCCATTGTTGTCCAAGGAAGGAGAGTGTATACCTCCTTTGCGGAGAACCCTTGGATCTCCGCGGAGAACCCCGAATCCTTCTCTGCGGAGATCCTTTGGATCTCCACGGAGATCTCTTGGGTTCTCCGCGGATACCATGGGATTTCCAAGGAGCGCAGCCAGCTCTCTGCGGAGAACCCAAAAGATCTCCGCGAAGATCCAAGGGTTCTCCGCGGATAACCCATTAGATTTCCGCGGAGAACCAAAGGTTCTCCGCGGAGATCCAACGGTTCTCCGCAGAGAACCAAAGGTTCTCCGCGGAGATCCAATGGTTCTCCGCGGAGATCCAGTGGTTCTCCGTGGAGAATCACATGTTTATGAGTTGCTTTGGCTTGTCTCCTGAAAATATCCTCCATGACCTAAACATAGTATAAAGAACTACATCTTCATTCTTTTTCAAGTGATCATTTTTCATTGCAAAACCTGGTAAATCAGTTGTCTGTCTGTTCGTCATTAATTGCTAGATTGTCTGTCTGTTCGTCATTAATTGCAATGAATGGTATTGACCTTCTGTTGCGGGACATTGCGAAAACACAACGATCAGTAGAGACCCTTATTTATCGTTGCCCTGAAATTCCAACCGAATCGATTCCGACGCAAACACCTCCATTCTATTCGTCAGCATTTGACCGCCCCACTAGTGAGCCGTGCATTTGGGGCAAGCAATCTGGCACGTTGAACAAAATTCAGGAGGATTGGATCAAAATACAACTGAAAATGATGGATGATGGCATGCGCCCTCCTATCAGAATCGAATCGCCAGTGCCACTGTGGAACAAGCGTCCTGACATGAATGCGTATCTGTTGAAACCATTGCTCGTGATCGATCCGGAACGGCAGTACGGCGTCAATGTAGTAGCAGGTGCATGTCCATCTTGCAACAAAGTCGGCTTTCTTTCCCGCAAGCAATTCAGTGCCCCGCGAGTTGTAGATTGCATCGACACCACTGCATTTTCTATCAGTGCTCGATATGTGTGCAAGAAGTCGAACACCTCCGGCGGCTGTGGTGCCACCTTCCATGTCATGGACGAGGCCAAAACCGAGAAGTTGATCCCGACACCCATCGTCCTTAACTATCCTGTGCAACTGTTCGAACAGAGCGCGCACGACATCGGTCTTGTTCAAATGGCTTACGACTTGTACACATCCCGTTCCGGCATTACTGATGCCGCCAAGGTTATTCGTTGTGCCCGAACGACTCGATACATGCGTCAAGCCGCACTATATCGTGGTCACGTGTCGTGGTATTTGGATATGCGCTTATGGGATGCAGCACTCGGGCAAACGTCATCGCAGCAGGATCCGGCAATATTCACTGGATCAAAGTGGTCGCACCAGCTTACGCTCGCATTGCTGCGCGTCGTGAGGATCTAGTTCAAATGACCCACAAGGAGATTCAAAATCGTTGGGAGTATCTTGGACGTCTAAAAAGGAAAGGGGCATCAACCTCATCGATAACACCAGGTCGTCAGCACAGTTTGCAGTCGCATACCGAAGCCAAAAAGGACCTCAGTGATCAAGACTACATCCACATTCCACCGTCTTTACTTGTTACACAACCATTGCCAGCCGAAACTCCGACCACACAGAATTCAACTCAACCAGCATCTTCTGCGATCATCATGACGACGGAGGAACCTGCTGGGGGCAGCTCGTCCGCTGTCAGCGAGATTGGTTCCCGTCCTCCATTCATGGTCAATCAACAATTGCCTACTTTCAATCAAATAATGGAGGCCATCGTCCCCACCCCATCTATAAAGCCGTTTTCTCAATCGGAGAAGGAGCTGCTCAATTACTTGCTAACTAGTTCAGCAGAGCGCTCCCATGTGAAATCGACGACTGGTGATCAAATGTCTTGGAAGAGCCTGGCCAAGCGTTTCTTGTACTGGGCGCGAGTCGCACGGGTGTTGAGGATGAACCAGTTTCGAGTTCGATCTGATGTGCAGCTCAAGCAAAAGGTGAAGGATAATAACAAAAAAAAGAGCTTGCAATAGTCTGTGAACCCCAGAAAGGCATGTTTTTATTGTTTTTTTTATTGTTTAAATATGTAATTTTGTCCTCTTCCTTGAGTTTGTGCAGAATCTCCTCAGACAACCTGCTTTCCGCGGAGAGCCAAAAGGATCTCCGCGGAGATCCGGAGAGCCATAAGGGTCTCCGCGGAGAGCCATAAGGGTCTCCGCGGAGAGCCATAAGGGTCTCCGCGGAGAGCCATAAGGGTCTCCGCGGAGAGCCTTTTGGATCTCCGCGGAGATCCTTTTGGCTCTCCGCGGAGAGCCTTTTGGCTCTCCGCGGAGACCCTTTTGGCTCTCCGCGGAGACCCTTTTGGCTCTCCGCGGAGAGCCTTTTGGCTCTCCGCGGAGAACCTTTTGGCTTTCCCCAGAGACCTTTATATTGGATTTTCTTATCTTATTATACATGCATATCAATGATTTATTGTAACAATCGTTTATAATTTTGACAGATCTATGGGGCAGAAGAAAATTCATGTTCTTAGCTCGAGGTGCTATTTGTCGAAATTTGTGGGCCAAACATCAGCCATTCTTGAACGAATGGAGGAGAGTCAGAAGAAGATGTTGATGGATGCCAACATCTGGCATATTTTCCATGCACCGAAGGTGCCGCAGAACACTCCACTCCTATACAGTCTCCTCAGCTGGTACGACATCGAGAAGGATGTATTCGTCATTGGATCGAGGGAGCTTACCTTCTCCCCCAATGACGTGACATTGATATTGGGTTTGCCCAACCATGGGGAGGAAGTCATCCTGACTTCCAAGCCTTCTGGAGCGCTCACGAAGACAGAATTGAAGACGGAGCTTCAAGCGATGGAGAAGGGGTCGTCCCCTGTGACGACCAACGTATTGGTTTTGCACCTTCTGTGCAATTTCTTCTTCCCCTCGAGCGCGGAGAGGTTCCCAAGGTTCTTTGACGAGGTCTCCAACTTGGAGAACTTCCAAAAGTTCAATTGGCCGGAAGCAATTCATACCTTCCTAATGAGGTCGTTCCGGGTGATGGTGGAGAAGCTGCCACCAATTTCAGAAGAAGGCCAAGTGCAACAGAGGCCAGAATCCTCATTGGGATACATCTACGGATGCACCCATGTTCTAGTTGTAAGTATCTATATTTTTAATTCTGAAAATGAATTTTGTTTCATATGTTCTAAACTATTGCAATGATTCATATAGATTTGGTTCCTCGAGCACACCACCAGCATCCCTCCGCATTATCCGACATTGAGGCCTCGACTATTAAGATGGTCGGAGAAGGTCTCATTTACATTGAAAGAGCTGGGGGTCACTGTTCCATCTATCTTGGATGAGCAGGTAAATAGTTTACTTTATTCGATTAACTACTAATGTTGAACTATCCAATACAATGGTTGTATTTCTTCTTTATAGGTGTTGGAAGTACTCGAGGACATAACACCAGAGGAGAAGCTGTTATGTTCAGAGCTGACATCACAGAAGACACCGCCACCTCCCCAATCTAAGAGAAAATCAATAAGCCCGGCTTCTAGGGCAGCAAAAAAAGTGAAGTTTGCATCACCACCTAACCCATCGTCGCCATCTCCCTCATCATCACCTCCCCCACCAGCTAGCACATCATCACCTCCCCCACCACCTAGCACACCATCTCTTCCTCCTGTACAGTTTTGGATTGATTTACAAAATAGGATGTTAGAGCAATTTGCATTATTAGATAGTAAGATGAATAATTTCAATAATAGGCTAGATAGAGTAGACAATAAAATAGATATAGTACATAGTGATTTAGTTAGTTTTAGTCACAGTGTAGGTATCAGTCTTGAGTCTATGAGTGCCGATATAGACACGCTCCTTCATCCCGCCACGCCATCGCCTAGCCCTAGTACCTCTGGATCCCCCACCCACCACGCTACCACCTTCACTACCCCTCACGATACTTCCATTACTCAAATTCCAGACTCCCCATTAGGAGAAAAAAACCTTAAAACTACAAAGACGGATGAACTTGATGTGTACCCCGTTGACTATCCGGGGAGACCGCTAATAAGTGAAGAAGATAGAGATATCATCCATCAACGTATGAGCTCCATTCCATCGAGGTGCCCTTTTGACATTATACACTTTTATATTTTCAAAATTTTTATCTATGCACATTGAAATTGACGATGGTTTTCTAATGTTTCAGGAACGATCAAGCATTCAATAAATGGAATATAATGGGATTTCGAGATGGCATGGATGCTCTGCTAACGGATAAATACGTTGAAGATTGTCATATTGATGCCTACGCAAAGATCTTGACTCTGCGTAGAGAGCGGGAAAAAGAACCGTATCATCCGTTTATGTATATCACTCCTAACTTTTTGGTATGATCTCCCTATCTGTGCTTTGTACATTAATAATTCTGATTGCATTGCTAAAAAATGTTACAAATTATGTAGTTGCACTTCCAACGGACCAATAAAGCAGATACTACGCTTATAGCTGGATTCCTCGAGCGCATTACTAAGGAGAATCTCGCCAATGTCAAAATGATTCTAATGCCCGTATGTTTTAGTGAACACTGGTTTTTATTGGTGGGTATTGTTAAAGATAAGAAGTGGCTAATACATGACTCTCTGCGTAACCCCAAACAGAAAGTTCCCGCTAAAATAGTTGTAAGTACAGTTCGTTGACATGCAATATAGTATTGTACATTACGTAGTTACTAATGTACGAAAATATTTGTGTTAATGCAGATTGCTGCGCTCCAGAAGGCGACCGTTCAAAAAGTCCACGCAGGATTTACCAATTGGAGTCTCGACTTGACTGTTGGTATACCACAGCAGGAGAACTCCGTGGACTGCGGTGTCTTCGTTATGAAGTATATGAAGCACATAGCGAAGGAAGGGGTGGGAAGCTCGGAGAGTTGCGCAGACTGACAGAAAAAAATGCCTATGTTTAGAGCCCAGATCTGTGCAGAAATCTTTAAATATTTTGTGGTTGATTGATGTAAATTAAGAAACATTCTTCGTGTACATTGGAAATATTTGTCTATAATAGCAATTGTTTACAAATGGGTCGAAAGATGCTAATTATAGCTTTAAATGAAATCAGTGGAGATCCAAATGGCTCTCCGCGGAGATCCAAAAGGCTCTCCGCGGAGATCCAAAAGGCTCTCCGCGGAGATCCAAAGGCTCTCCGCGGAGATCCAAAAGGCTCTCCGCGGAGATCCAAAAGGCTCTCCGCGGAGATCCAAAAGGCTCTCCGCGGAGATCCAAAAGGCTCTCCGCGGAGATCTACATGGTTCTCCGCGGAGTTCTACATGGTTCTCCGCGGAGAGCACAAAGTTCTCCGCGGAGAGCAAAATGTTCTCCGCGGAGACCATTTGGATCTCCGCGGAGAGTCATTTAGATCTCCGCGGAGATCCAAATGCCTATCTTTCGCAAATTGTGGCCGCGTTCTCCCTCCCTCCCTCCATTTTTTTCTTCCTTTCCCTCTTTTCTCTTCCTCTCTCCCCCCTTTCCCTCTCCTCCCCCTCTTTTTTCTCCTCCCCCTCTTTTTCTTTTTTCTCCCCCCCCCCTCCCCCCTTTTCCCCCCTCATACCAGAGTGGAACCCGGCGCCCCCCCCCGACGAACTTCTAGTTTACACTCGAGCTAAATAAGAAATTTATAGCGCGAATACTATTTTTTGAGTTTTGAGGCTCAAATATATCTTATTTGAAAAAGTGATCAACATGAAAGTTGTAGATCTCATCGAGATATACAACTTTCAGGTTGATCAACTTTCGATTTGAAGCCGTTTAGAGGCACAATTTGGGACCCGAAAAAAGTCACATCGATTTTTTTCGGGGCCTAAACGACTTGAAATAAAAAAGTGATCAACATGAAAGTTGTAGATATCGATGAGATATACAACTTTAATGTTGATCATTTTTTCAGATAAGATATATTTATGGCTCAAAAAGCAAGAAAACTAAAAATAAAAATGTTGGTCTGCGAATAAGAAATTAGAAATTTATAACGCGAATACTGTTTTTTTGAGTTTTGAGGCCCAAATATATCTTATTTGAAAAAGTGATCAACATGAAAGTTGTAGATCTCATCGAGATATACAACTTTCATGTTGATTAACTTTAGATTTGAAGCCGTTTAGGGCCACGATTTGGGCCCCGAAAAAAGTCACGTCGACTTTTTTTGGGGCCCAAATCGAGGGCCTAAACGACTTGAAATCAAAAAGTGATCAACATGAAAGTTGTAGATCTACCGAGATCTACAACTTTCATGTAACTTTTCAAATAAGATATATTTAGGGCTCAAAAATCCAGAAAACTAAAAATAAAAATATTGGTCTGCGAATAACTGCAAGCGCAAAACTGATATGCTAGGCCTTTAGTCCCACATCGTGAGAATAGAAATAATTTGCTTGTTTAAGTAGCAGAATATGAGTGCTTATTTAAAATTTGAAATGGGCGGGCTATATAGAGCGGGCGGGCTTGTAAGTAGGCCGGCTTGTGATATAAGCAGACTTGACTTGCATATTATATATATATATATATCTACCGTATAATAAAGCTTTTAACCTGCACACTCCCTCTCCAAATTTTTGTAGGTCTCCTACACCTAGAATAGTAGGGTGCCCTAAACCTATATTTTTCGTAGGGCTTCTACCATATAATAGGAAATTATCATTTTGCCCTTCTGATTTTGAAAAAATCAGACAGGTGAAACTGGTCTGCATATAAAATATGTACGCTGGGTCTGCATATATATCGGCAAGTGGCAACCCAGCATGCATACAGGCCCACCCGTTCTACATTGCCTGTCCCATTTCAAATTTGAAATAAGCTCCCATATCCTGTTAGTTAAACACAAAAAATATTTCTATTTTGACGATGTGGGACAAAAAGTCAAGCATATCAGTTTTGTGTTTGCAGTTATTCGCAAACCAACATTTTTATTTTCAGTTTTCTTGATTTTTTGAGCCCTAAATGTATCTTATTTGAAAAAGTGTTCAACATGAAAGTTGTAGATCTCATCGAGATCTACAACTTTCATGCTGATCACTTTTTGATTTTAAATTGTTTAGGCCTCCTATTTGGGCCCCGAAAAAAGTCGACGTGACTTTTTTTGGGGCCCAAATCGGGCACCTAAACGGCTTCAAATCAAAAGGTGATCAACATGAAAATTGTAGATCTACAATTTTCATGTTGATCACTTTTTCAAATAACATATATTTGGGCCTCAAAACCTACAAAATGGAATTCAGGGTATAAATTTCTAATTTAGCTAAGTCCGTCGGGGCCGGAGAAGCCCGCCGTCACCCATCGGGTACTGTCGCAGTTGGCCGTATGGGCGGAGCCCCGTATTAGGGTGGGCGAAGCCCGCTGGGGGGCGCGCACTGTCGCACGGGGCAGTAGGGGCGGAGCCCCGTGTCGGACACTCGTATATATATACATGTATATATTATATATATATACACACACACATAAATATATGTATATGTATATATATATTTATGTGTGTATATATGTATACATATATATATACACTCCCTCTCTCTCCGCTCTCTACCTCTCTCTTTCTCTCTCATCGACCCTCTCTCTTTCCCCTCCCTCCTCTTCTCCCCTCTCTGTGTCTTCCCCGACCTCTCTCTCCCTCTCTTGTTCTCTCTCCCCTCCCTCTCTCTGTTGGAAACGTATAATGCGCCAGATTAAGTACCAAGTAGACACAAAAGTGCAAGAACAAGCATCTATAATTTTCACCAAACTTTTACAATGTCCTAGTTGCGACTAGGTTTTCACATTCACATGCTACTCACAACGTACACTTACATATGCTAGTTACAACTAGCTTATACAAACACAAACTCATCTCAACATATATGACTAGTTGCGGGCCTTGCGGCACCTCTGCATCTGATTTCTCATTGCGGCGAGGTCTCTGTTCACTTCCTTCTCTTCAGACACTTCGCGTCACTTCCTTTCTCCTAGCAGCGGCTAGGAATCTTTCAACTCTTCAAGAGTTCTCCTAGCTTCGGCTAGTTCTCACAACATTGCTTTCTTCAAACTCAATCTCCACAACTTGCTCTACCTTCACCTTCACTCGCATCTACTTCCAAACCTTCACAAGCAGCGAGTGCACCTCCTCTGCCTCAACCGCTAAACACCAAGTCTTCTCTCAAGCTACAGCTTGCCAAGTTCGTCAACTTTAAGTGCCGAGCTCCAATAACCTGCTAAGCTTTCAAGCGATCACACGACCTCCTTCACGCTTGTCTCCTCAGAGCTTTTGGCGAGCTCCTTCAACTCACAACCACGAGACGATTCATGGAGTCCAGGACCTCCTTCAGGAGTTGCTTCTTCAACTTCTAGCTGCTGCTAGACCCCACGGAACTCCTCTTCCATAGCTCGCCACTTCACACTAGCTTGGAACTTCTTGCTGCAAACCAAAGCTTCACCGCCTGCTATATTTTCTTCCAATGTTCACAGGAAATTAACCGCAGCTTTTAAGCTACCGCCTGCTATGCTTCCACATGCTTAACCGCTGCTCTATTCCTTTCATTGTTCGCAAGAAGCTGACCGCTACTCTCTTTCTTCTGGAGTTCGCCTGCCTTGGAGGTCGCCAGAATGTTTGCTGGAGGGTGCTTGCAAACAGGACTCACAAAGATGGAGGTAGTAATTCTTGTTCGCCAAAAGCTGTCCGCAGCTTTCGAACTACGACATGCATTGCTTTCCACCTCTCGCTTTTTTTTTTCGCATGCTGCCATTGAAGCCTATTTATAGACAATGCTAACCAAAGAGAGAGAACCATGTGTAGCCACATTTAATGTCTGCATATCACGCCTACGTTTCCACGCTATCATGTGCTGCCAACTTTCCAGCTTTAATATTATGTTTCGTTTGGTTGGGCTGTTGCTGATAAAAAGCTGCTGATAGGAAAAATGCTGAATCTAGAAAATACAGTTTTGTTAAAAAACTGTTTGAAATAGAGTTTGTAAAACAGAGTTTTGAAAAAGTTGTTTGGAAACAAAATGAAGTTTTGAGTGAAATTTTTTTTTCCACACCACCCTCTGCCTAATGCGTGATTATCCCTAAAATATTCTCTGGAGAATTAAATAATATAAAACCCAACGGAGGCTCGATTCAGTCTCCACTAACAATTATGATAGTGTCCCAAAAGACTTAACAATTATGATAGTAATCATCAATAAACTTTTTGAATGAGAAAATTCTTTTGGATGCCTATTCAAAACCAGCAAATATTTGTCCCAAATATCCTACAGTCAATCATAAAAAACAAGCAACAGATCGAAGAAGATTGCAATAGGTAATCCCTAGCTGCAGGACATAGGAAAATATCATTTTAATGGATTTATTAAATGTTTAATCATCTTTTTTGTTGTAAGTGAAAGAACCCTAACAATCTATAACAACAGGTTACACAATGCCCTCGTCAACCTAACTGGTTGACAAAACCTCAATGTCAAAGAACAATAACAATCTATAACAACAGTTTATACAATGCCCTCGTCAACAGAACTGGATTGCAGTGGCAAGCTTTTTCCTCTTCAGTTGGCGCAACCTGTGCGGTCTCAAGGAAAAGAAAAAGATCAAGTCATCGTCCCTTCCATCGATGGACTCCGTCCAAGCCGCAGCCGACGGGGACGTGGTGTAAACAGTAAGCTATCGATCGACGAACTTCATTTGATGGCACAGAGAAGCAGCAACGAGCTCATCAACCAAAAACATGAGAAATTGCAGAAGCTACAGTAAAAACAGGGGAACGCGGTAGGGCAGCGGGATCGACGTCGATGACAGCGGGGGTGGGGGGGGGGGGGGGGGGGGGGGGGATCGACGAACTTCAAATCGACGGAGCTGTGGTTTTTTGTCGTCGACGACAACGAAAGGGGGGATCGGGATATCGCCGCTCGTGATGGGTAGGGTATCGGGAGAGACGAATAGTGGAGCTTCTGCGGTTCACCGCAGTTTCAAGTTGCGGCTGGGGATATAATAGAATCAGCGGAAATTATAAAACGGAGTTCAAGCAAACAGTTGAATCAAACGCCGCTTCTTATCAAAATCATGGTGCGTCCCAGCCACACCGCAGCCTAACAGCCCAATCAAACGCCACCTAAATGTATCACATTCCGCCATTGACATCGGTCAACCCCAATATTTATATGTATAGAATGACGAGTGATAGGCACGGGGCTCCGCCCCTACTGCCAAGCGCGATAGTGCCCGGCCGGCGACAGCGGGCTTCGCCAGCCCCGACCAAGCGCGATAGTTCCTGGCCCCTGATGGAGGGCTACGCCCATGACGCTTCGGGTTGCGCCTATGTGCACGATTTTACATATCCCGGCGGAACAATATATCATCAGTTTATCTTTCCCATAAATTTTTTTCTCATGCTGAATGCAAAACTCAATAAAAATTGAGGAAAGAAGACACATTTTTTAAAATAAAATAAAATGTACACAAAGTAAATCGAATTAAAAATTATAAAAGCTGTAATAAAGAAGAGCTCAAAAATTGGGAAAATGTTTTAAGAGTGCGGAATGATGCACGAGATTTTTTACGATAATACAATATGAAATTAATATTATTTATATATATCTACAATTAGCAGCTACGCACGGTCTTCGCCCGTGCTCGCTGCTCCCCGACGGCGGCCTCCGACCGCGCAAATGACTCGCCACACTATTCTCTCTATGACTCCCTCTCTATTGCCCGCCTCTCTTTTGCCCAAGTTGCCCGAGCCGCCTTTACAATGGCATAAGGGTGAAATCCCCTTTGGTGCAAAGACATAATTGGCATAGCCAATGTTGTACCAAAAGAAACTTCTCCCTTATATTATAGTATAGATATAACATATAATATATAAATTTATATGTATGTGATGTTACAAAGACATTCTCGGGCAAATATGTTCATCAAAGGCCGGCAACCTCCGTAGAGGTGCTTCTCCCCTCTCTCTCTCTCTCTCACTCCGCAAGAGGTAATTTTTTTTTATAAAACAGCGGCCATCCCTGTAGATAGGTTGATAACAACGATAGGTTGATAGCGGCTTGTCAATCTTAGCAGTCAACAGATTAGTTTATAGCAATTAACGATAGGTTGTCAGCGATAGATATATATAGGATAGGTTCGATAGGTTGTCAGCGGCTTTTCAATCCTAGCCATCTGTTAATATTCATGTAGTTTTGTCTATTCTGTTTAATCCCACACTTGTATGATCCCAAGGGTCCTCTTTTATACTTAGTACAAGATATTACTTGATTGCCTCTCAAGTTTAACATGGTATCAGGGCAAGGTTCTGCCTAAGATTTTACACCATCAACAAAAAAGGGATGATGTTTTTTGGTCGTTTGTCTCCTATACATTTTGGGAAGACGTCACGGCTGTCTACTCCGCCGTTTTTGCTTTCAAGTTCGGCGTATACACCGCATCTGGGTATGTTGGGTTATCTGTCCTCATATTCATAGGATCAGTGGCTGTACCATGTGGAATCACCGGCTTCATCATGATCGTGAGGATTAAAAGGAGCGTATTATCTGTGGCAGCGGGTGAAGAATTGTCCAAGTGGATCAATGACAATTCTTCACCCGCTGCCCCAGATAATACGCTCCTTTTTATCCTCATGATCACGATGAAACCGATGATTCCACATGGTACACCCGCTGATCCTATGAATATGAGGACAGATAACCCAACATACCCAGAGGCGATGTACACGCCGAACCTGGAAGCAAAAAAGGCGGAGTAGACGGCCGTGACGTCTTCCCAAAACGTATAGGAGACAAATGACCAAAAAATTGGAGAAATTATAATGATCAGCATGTTCAACCACGCCACGTTAAAGCACGCCATGGGGAGCAGGGGACATTCAGCGTGCGGAGGTATTCGGTGCGCGGAGTCATTCAGCATGTTACCTGTGTGTTTGCAAAATGTTGAAATTTGTTTGTATGCATGTTGTTTTTTTCTTGTTAAATTTGAATAATTTGTGTGTAACCTAAAAATCCTAAACTTGAAATAAAATATTCGCTGCCCCTCTACATTTTAGAATAAATACTTTTAAGTTTTGACCTCTTATTATTTTTTTTAAAGGGACTACTATAGTATTATAGCCCCTAATTTCTAATTAATGAGACAAAATGACAAATATAGTCAAATGTAAAGGTAATGGAAAAATAATCGGAAAAAGCGTCAAAGAAAATTACTTCCTATTTTGTATAGCAGCATGGATGGGAGGATGTTTTGGGAAAATTACTTTTGACCTCATATTATTTCTGATGACTTGGAAACCTTATATATTCAAAATATGATGGCCTCAGAAATTTTAACCACGCTTAAAAACAATCCCTCTATACCAGATTGGACCGAGATTGGTTAAAAATATTTTATAATTAAACATAAAATGTGCATTCCTGAATCGTCTATTCACCGAATATTAATTAGTGAAGCCCGTGATAATTAGCCAGTGGTTCTGGGCATAAGACTTCCCTCGACCGTGCTCATTTTCGGGAGGCGAAGAGTCTTGCAGAGGAGAGTTACTTAAAGCACCCAACTCTTTAATGTAGATTCGTCCGTACGTAAAATAAATCGAACGCACGAATTATAACCGATCGATCCGAACATGCCAAGGGGAGACCAAGGGGTCTGATATCACTCAAAAATTGAGTAGAGTTTTGGCACAGGATCAAGACTGGATTGAATCTAAACAACCCAAACATGAGTCAAAACTCGTCTCAATCTTAATTTCAAGCCAACCTCTGATTCGTGCTATATATATAAAGTCGTTGTGTACAAGGTTGCCTTGTGCCCCGACAAAGAGTACCACCGTTGCTCATCATCTCTGTGATTTTTTTTGATCAAATACAAAACTTAATAAAAAAAAGGGAGAGGAGGAGGGCATGGACGTGATCAACACTTTAAAAAAACAACAAAACACAAATTGAGCCTCACATGTAAAAATTGTAACGAGTCGTCCAAAATATGGTCAAAATAAGATATGACTTTGATAAGCATAGGAATCAATATGACAACTCAAAATCAATGAGTAGTCAAAAATTACGATGATTAAGGCTCTGTTTGGGACAGCTCTAGCGGATGGAAAATCTGTTGATCGAATAGAGCTTTTAGAATAGAACTTTCAGAAAAACTCTTATGAGAGAGCTGCAGACTGTTTGGAGAGTCTTTGCATAAGTGCTGATCGAATATAGTTTTTTCATTTAAGTTATTCGGTAGAACAATTGTTTGAAAACTATTTTTTAAACAAAAATATTAAAATATAATAGTTGTGAAAACTCGTGCCCAGACAAACACACGCGTCTGGGCAAAAATAGTCGCTCGGGTGAAAAACTGCCGCCCGGGTAAAAACGGCCGACCGGTCGAAAAAACGGTCACTCGGGCAAACAACAGACACATGGGCGAAAAATGGGCGCCCGGGCGAAAAAAAACGCGCCCCGAGCAAAAATGGCCGTCCGAGAGAACAATAACCGCTCGGGCGAAAAATGCGCGTCACGAAGAAAAAAGCTCATCAAGGCAAAAAACAGCCGCTCGAGCGAAAAATAGCCGCACGGTCGAAAAACGCGCGTCCGGGCGAAAAAAGGTCACCCGGGCAAAAAATGGCCGCCCGGGCAAAAAAACGTCCACCAGGGAGAAAATTGGGCGAAAACCATCGCGCGGCCGAAAAAACGTCCACCCGGGCGAAAAAACGGCTGCCCGGGCCAAAAATGCACGCACGGGCGAAATACGTCCGGCTGGGCGAAAAATGGCCGCCCGAGCGAAAAACACGCTCCCGAGCGAAAAATGGCCGCCCGGGCGAAAAACGATCGTCCGAGAAAAAAAAAACGGCCTCCCGGACGAAAAACGTGCGCCCGGGCGAAAAATGGCAGCCCGGACAAAAAAACGGTCGATCGGGCGAAAATCTGGCGCCCTGGCGAAAAACGCACGCCCAGGCGAAAAATGCGCGCTCGGGCGAAAAATGCGTGCTCGGGCGAAAAATGCGCGCCCGGGCGAAAAATGCGCGCTCGGGCGAAAATAACGAGATTCCGGGCGAAAAATGGTCGCTGGACCGAAAAATGAGTGTTCGGCCGAAAACGAGTGTCCGACCAAAAATGCGCGCTCGGACGAAAATGCTGGAGTGATATACAATGAGGTGGAGTTAATAAAAGAGAAAAAGCTAAAAACAGAAAAATGATTTTTTGAAAGCTATGTTGTACTGACTTTTCAAAGAGTCTCTAAAACAGCTTATTTGAAGAATTTTTTTCAAAAAGCTGAACTAAAGAGTTGTCCCAAACAGTTAAAAAACAACTCTGGCCGTTGGAAAATAGATTTTCCATCCGCCAGAGCTGTCCCAAACAGAGCCTTAAGATCTGGTGTTTTTAGACCAATATTGTGCTATAGTAGTTTTCCCAGAATTTATTGAAGTCTTAACATAGCATTTGTAGTGTAAACCCTTATTGACACACCAAATGTAATAAATGATAAGTAAAGGTAAATACTCCTTGTATTAATATGAGACTTAAGATCTGGTGTTTTTAGACCAATATTGTGCTATAGTAATTTTCCCAGAATTTATTGAAGTCTTAACATAGCACTTGTAGTGTAAACCCTTATTGGCACACCAAATGTAATAAATGATAAATAATGGTAAATACTCCTTGGATTAATAAGAGACTTAAGATCTGGTGTTTTTAGACCAATTATGTGATATAGTAATTTTCCCAGAATTTATTGAAGTCATAACATAGCACTTGTAGTGTAAACCATTATTGGCACACCAAATGTAATAAATGATAAGTAAAGGTAAATACTCCTTGGATTAATATTAGACTTAAGATCTGGTGTTTTTAGACCAATATTGTGCTATAGTAATTTTCTCAGAATTTATTGAAGTCTTAACATAGCACTTGTAGTGTAAACCCTTATTGGCACACCAAATATAATAAATGATAAATAAGGGTAAATACTCCTTGGATTAATAAGATACTTAAGATCTGGTGTTTTTAGACCAATTATGTGCTATAGTAATTTTCCCAGAATTTATTGAAGTCTTAACATAGCACTTGTAGTGTAAACCCTTATTGACACGCCAAATGTAATAAATGATAAATAAAGGTAAATACTCCTTGGATTAATATGAGACTTAAGATCTTGTGTTTTTAGACCAATATTGTGTTATAGTAATCTTCCCAGAATTTATTGAAGTCTTAACATAGCACTTGTAGTGTAAACCCTTATTGGCACACCAAATGTAATAAATGATAAATAAGGGTAAATACTCCTTGGATTAATATGAGGCGTAAGATCTGGTGTTGTTAGACCAATATTGTGCTATAGTAATTTTCCCAGAATTTATTGAAGTCTTAACATAGCACTTGTAGTGTAAACCCTTATTGACACACCAAATGTAATAAATGATAAATAAAGGTAAATACTCCTTGAATTAATATGTGACTTAAGATCTTGTGTTTTTAGACCAATATTGTATTATAGTAATCTTCCCAAAATTTATTGAAGTCTTAACATAGCACTTGTAGTGTAAACCCTTATTGACACACCAAATGTAATAAATGATAAATACGGGTAAATACTCCTTGGATTAATATGAGGCGTAAGATCTGGTGTTTTTAGACCAATATTGTGCTATAGTAATTTTCCCATAATTTATTGAAGTCTTAACATAGCACTTGTAGTGTAAACCCTTATTGGCACACCAAATATAATAAATGATAAATAAAGGTAAATACTCCTTAGATTAATATGAGACTTAAGATCTGGTGTTTTTAGACCAATATTGTGCTATAGTAATTTTCTCAGAATTTATAGAGACCTGTAGATGGTAGTTGTTGTGTAATCTCTTATTGGCACACCATTTATGTTAAATAGAAATCATGGTTAATTAATCCCTGGAAAGGGTGAAACTTGGGGTTTTAGGTTTTTAGACCAATACTATGCTAGTGTGAATTCATCAGAATTTATAGAGATTCGTAGATGATACTTATTGCGTAAAACTTTACTTTCATCCCATCTATCTGAATAGAAACTATGATTAAGAATTCCCTGGAAGAGTATGAAGTGTAGGCTTTAAGGTTGTTAGATTATTACAAAATGTGAACCTATGGTAATAATTGGAACTCATTTGGATATGATATAATCAAGATTGCACCATAAGAGTCAAATCTAGCTCAATCTCATTTGGTCTGCGAATAGTAAAACTGATTTATATGATTTAGACCACCACTGACCTTCACACATAGAACTATTAACTCTTTGATTATTATGAAGGCTCAGATTATTTGGAAGAACACCTCTAAGGGCATCATGGAAAATAAGGGTTGGGGCGCGTTTAGCAAACTATAAGTGCATGAATTTATAATGATATAAAAAGGAGGTTAAACCTCATCAAGGGCCCCACAGACAACTCATCTGTGTTAAATGATTATATGGAAGTAAAACTACCCTTAGCCGAGTGAGCCATCTTAAGGTAAATACTCAAGGGAGAAGTCGAGAAATATCTAAGGCAAACCCTGGATTAAGGATGACGAAGAATAGGAGTGTGGGTCCAAGTAAGGTTGAGAACGCTAATTGAATGTGTGCAGTTCTATGTGTGAAGGTCAGTGGGAAAATTACTATAGGAGTGTGGGTCCTAGCGAGCGGTAGACTCGTAGTTTAAATATAAGACTGGTGTAGTCTAGCGAGCGGTAGGCTCGTAGTTTAAAAAATAAGACTGGTGTAGTCTAGCGAGCGGTAGGCTCGTAGTTTAAATATAAGACTAGTGTAGTCTAGCGAGCGGTAGGCTCGTAGTTTAAAAATAAGACTGGTGTAGTCTAGCGAGCGGTAGACTCGTTTTAAATATAAGACTAGTGTAGTCTAACGAGCGGTAGGCTCGTAGTTTAAATATAAGACTGGTGTAGTCTAGCGAGCGGTAGGCTCGTAGTTTAAATATAAGACTAGTGTAGTCTAACGAGCGGTAGGCTCGTAGTTTAAATATAAGACTGGTGTATTCTATCGAGCGGTAGGCTCGTAGTTTAAATATAAGACTAGTGTAGTCTAGCGAGCGGTAGGCTCGTAGTTTAAATATAAGACTGGTATAGAATTGCGAGCTGGAGGCTCGGTAGTAAATGGCTAACACATGTTGCTTGTGTATAAGATGTGGTGGGTCTTCAGTTCTGTCTTAGTCGTCACACCGACAATAGTTCGTTGACTTGGCAGTGCTAGTGGTTTTATGGGGGCCAGGTTGTCTTAATGCGCGTCCGACGGGACGGATTCCCTAAACCCTGCCTGGCCAATTCAGTTTAGTACGCAGGAGCTCGTGAGTACCGGGTACCGGTATCACAGCGTACGTTAGGGCCTAGGTCTGGTAGTGTGACTTACCCACCTAGGTGAGGAGACACCCGCTCCTCTGCCACTGTTTGACCTCGACGGGAGGTACCCGAGAGGTTAGCTACCTCTGAAAAGTGAGAACTAAAGGTCTGTACATACAGAGCCGTGTGGGTGAGTTGCATGTGTATGAAATAATAATACAAACATTGCATCATTGCATTGCACATCATAGCATAGCATTTCTGCACAAACAGAGATCTCATCGTATAAATCCGTATGGGCTCTTTTATACGATGAGTTTACTTCTTGTCAGATCCCTTAGCTTATGTGCTTTTGTGTGCATATAAGTTAAGGTTACTTTCGTAGCTGCTCTTATTTCTTGTACCTGCTTCTTTATATTGCATTGTCTTTTACTATTTGTTGTCATACTTACTCTGGCTAGTATGTAATTGTTACCTTTACTTGCTTAGTATTTATATACCCTGCTAGTCTAGACATTTGTCACCTGCCTTGTTTCTATTACCCCTTGTTTTTCCTCCGCTTCGTCCTCCCGCACGGTGCCTAGGAGTCGCGGGGGGAGGCGGGGACAAAATCGGCTTAGTCTTTATGACTAACGGTCGGTTGTGACCGTAGGTACCCGAGGTGATGGAGCCCCAGCTAGAAGAGGAGACAGGACCCGAGGAGCTTATGTCGCGCATTACTTCTACTACAAGACAGGTGTTCGAGAGTTGAGAGTTTGTTTAGCTTCCGCATAGATGTAGAGTGAGAGAGAGTTTTTGTACATTGCTTGGATATGTACCGGGCTTAAGCCCTTTCTCTCCTTTACTTGTTGTACACATTGATGGACTTTTTATATTTTGTTGTATAATTGTGTGATTGTGGACTTGGTTTTGTTTATTTTCCTTTTAACTCTTGTTGGCATGTCGATCGTTCTTGCCGGCAGGATTGGCGTCTTGCGGTGGCAGCTAACTCGGGTGTTAGTATCACCGTAAGGCGGTGGTTCTGGGCATAAGATCCGGAAGCTTTCCAGGTGCGGGAGAGAGATCTTACACATTAAGTCAAACTTAAGAACCAAAAATACCAACGAAGTCGAGGGGACGCCCAAAAGGAAGTTTGAAAAAAATGGTGGACGATTACAAATCAACAAAACACGATCCTTCTCATTTTGAATATGTGTTGATGCTTGATCACCAAGAAACAAAAAAAAACCATCATTTTGGGAATACGTAATCGCGATCATTTTGAGAATATGTAATCACGATCATTTTGAGAATATGTAATCACGATAATTTTGGGAAATCTGGCTTTATTTCGCTCTAAAATGACTATTATTATCTTCTATAATGAATTATATATATATAGAATTTTTTTTTATAAATTTTTTAAAAGGGGCTGCAAATATCCAATGGGGCTGCAAAAATAGCGATTAAGGGGGTTGCAAATATCAAAGGGATGCAAATAGCGATTTCGGGCCTGCAAATATTAGCGCCCTTTAAGAATCCTTATTCTTCTTCTTTTTTTGTCGAAACAATTGCATCCGCTATGGTTGCATTATTTTGCAGCCCTCCCTGTTTTCCGCCAAATTCATTTCTTCCCCATCTATTTTTGGAGTTTGCCAAATTTGTTCCTTGGTGGCTGCCGGTTTCCCCAACTTTCATATCTAAATATAGGGTTTCTTCCCCTATTTAAATGTTGTGGCCGGCCAACACCAAGTGCAGAATAACAGAGCAATTTTTGGCGCAGCACTAACGGCGGTTTCTCTACAGCGTCGGGCTTCCTACCGCCGATTCTCTCTTCCGGTTGGCCACCGCATCGGAGGTCCCTCTTTCTTGGCCACCGCCGTCGTCTCTCGCCGCCGTTTTGATTTCTCGTCGCAACGCGTATGACTAGATCTTGGAGGGTTCGAGATTTTCATCTCTTTATCTTGGTTTTAATTTTTTCTCTCATATTAGTCGTATTGTATGTTTGAGAAACTCTTAATATTATTGATCTCTGTCTGCACAGTGGACGTACCCATTTCAATTTTTCGGGGAATCACTTTAAATTTTGGTGTTCTTCTCTTTTGTGGTGCTTGGTTTATTTACTTTATTTTTTGTGCGTTAATATTCTTCGTAACTTCGCTTGGCCGTGTTAAGAAAATTTTATTTGGAACTGGATTCTTCATTTGCACGAGATCGGCTTTTTTCATAACAAAGTCTCATTATTAGCTGTCACAAGATCCAGTAATATTATTTCATGAAATGTTTTGCCCTGTTTTACTGTTTTTCACAAACTGTTTTTGTTGCATTAGTTGAGGTTTTATTATATATTGTTATATAATATATTATATATTGTTATATAATAATTTACTTTTATTATATTATTAATTTGCTGGCTTCATCCCTTCCCAAAGCATCGTCCTCACTCCTCACTCCTCGCCATTGAAGTACACAAGCTTGCCTCTGGATAGACCTCGCCTCCTCTGCAGTAGAGCTCGACGATGCCTGGATCAGCATCAACGACGACTAGGAGGAACGTCGTGGAAACCCTAATCAAAACGGTGTGAAGACCATGAAATCTGCGCCAGTTTTAAATACCATTAGCTATTAAATAAAGCTTTAATTGCTGTCTTAATGTACCTGTTAACCATCTACTGTTATCCACCGCATTTATGTACCGTGGGCTGCACTTGAAGGGTATATATATCCCCACCTGCAGACATTTTGTATTAACAAGAAATATAAGCATAAATCATATTTTATTTCTCTTTTCCTCTCCTCTGTTTCTCTGCCGCTAAAACCTCCTCTTTCAAATCTCTCTTTAGTTTCTACAGTGGTATCAGAGCTAATCCATTTCCTTTCTCATCTGTGATTCGATCCATGGCCTCATCATCTACCGACCCCGCTCCGATGTACACCCACTCCACCATCCCCATATTCTCCGGTGAATATATGAGTTCTGGAGTGACAAGATGATCACATTTCTTCGGTCTCAGGACCTCTGGACTATCGTTAGAGAAGGTCCTGTGCCCTCCACCAAAGCTACTGAAAACGCCCCTGCAAAGTACAGTAAAGAAGAAATGAAGAAAGATGCCCTTGCTCTCCATTTGATACAGCAGGGTATTGCTGCTCCCATTTATCCTCGCATCATGGGGTCAAAGACTGCACAGGAGGCCTGGGAAAGACTCGAAAATGAGTATAAAGGATCAAAGAAGGTATTAAAACTCAAAATTTATTCTCTACGCAGGCAGTTTGATTCTCTTCTTATGCGTGACAATGAAACCACTCAAGACTTCTTTGCCAAAATTACCTGTCTCGTAAATCAAATTAGGAGTATGGGTGGAGTTATTGAAGAGCAACAAATTGTAGAAAAACTTCTCAGATCCCTCCCTAAGACATACAAACACATTGTTTCAACAATCCTTGAAGCTCTGATCTTGATACTCTAACTGTTGTTGAACTCATGAGTTCTCTCCAGACTCATGAAGATCTTCTTTTTCAAGATGATCCAACTTTGGATAAAGCCTTTCACACTAAGCTACAAGTTAGAAATAAACCCTATGAAAAACAAAAAATTGAAGGGACCCGTTCATCCCCAGGAAAGGTATATCCTCCCTGCATTATTTGTAAAAAGCAGAACCATGAAGTCAAGGACTGCTTCTGGAGATGCAAGAGGTGCAAAAATCCCAACCATTCAGACAAAAACTGCTGGCATAAAAATAAGGAAGAAGCAAAAATCTCAGAAATTGACACTGACCAATATCTCCTCACTTGCAAAAATGAAAAGACTTTGGTCTCCACCTGTCAACAGACTCACTCCACCTGGATTGTTGATAGTGGGTGTTCAAGTCATATGGTAAATGATGACACCTTCTTCAGAGATTTGGATACAGGCTACAAATCTGCTGTTATTCTGGGGGATGGGAGAAAAGAGGTTGTAGAAGGAAGAGGTACCATTCAAGTTTTGTCACCAGATGGAAAACCCAAACTTATCCCTAATGTTCAATATGTTCCATCCCTATCTCACAACCTTCTTAGTGTAGGACAGTTGATTAGAAGAGGTTTCCGGGTTGCTTTCAATAAGATAACTTGGCCTGTTTGATCCTTGATCCCAGCAACAACATCATAATCACAGCCCACTTGAATAACAACAATCTCTTCTACTTTTCACTACCTCCTGCCAGATCTAGGCTTCTCACATGCTCCACCTCAAAACCTCTTTTTGAATCCTCCCTCTGGCATCACCGTCTTGGACACCTAAACTTCTCTTCACTTAAAACAATCCAGGACAATCAACTTGTCACTGGTATGCCAAATTTCTCCGTCACTACCCAAAATTGTGATGCTTGTGCTAAGGGAAAGACTCATCGTCTTCCTTTCCCTTCCTCTGCCTCTTCCAGATCTACCGAGCCACTTAATCTTCTTCATATGGATCTTTGGGGACCTGCCAGCACACCTTCCATGGGGGGCAAGAAATATTACTTCTTAATTGTTGATGACTGCACTCGATTCATGTGGATTTATCACCTATCCCAGAAATCTGAAGCTTACGACTATTTCAGAATCTACAAAAACCAAGTTGAAAACAGTCTTGAAAGAAAGATAAAAACAATTAGAACTGATAGGGGGGGTGAGTTCTTATCTACTCAGTTCAACGGTCTATGCCAAAATGCTGGAATTAGCCGACAACTTACTACCCCAGGAACCCCTCAGCAGAACGGGGTCGTAGAGAGACGCAATCGTACCATTGTGGAGATGGTCAGGACCATGCTCATACACAAATCTTGTCCCAAATCTCTATGGGCCGAGGCAGCCACCACTGCTGTTTATATCCTGAATCGAGTGCCTACTAAAGCTTTAAATAAAGTCACCCCGTATGAGGCTCTATATCATCACAAGCCGGATATTTCTCATCTTAGAACCTTTGGATCAATTGCATATGCTCATAAAGTTCTTGAAAGAAAAGACAAGCTTGATGAAGGGAGTATAAAATGCATTCTCATTGGATACCACACTGAAAGTAAAGCCTACCGCCTGCTGGAACCCACAAAACAGAAATTAATCATCTCAAGAGATGCAATCTTTCACGAAAATATGTCATGGGACTGGACATCAGATCAAGAATCTCATCATTCTCCAGCTCGTACTGGTTTGCTGCCATTGCCGGTTGAGCAGGACCTCCCCCCCTGCCCCATCCATGACAATGGATCAAACCCTGAGCATACAATTGAAGAGTCTATTCCAGAATCATCATCGTCCATTCACTGTGATCAGGATTCACCTATACCCATTAAAACTCGATCTCTGGATGACATATATGATAACACAGATGTTGCTATGTCAGTTGTTGACGCCAGGAAAATCCTGACCTCAAGATTCGGATCAATGCAGCCCGAGGTTACTGATCCTGCGGTCCAACTCCACGGCTCTGATAGCTAAAATAGGAGAGAGAAAATGACTAAGCACACCCCAGGTGCTCCAGCAGGGAGGTCCCACCACGTACCCGAAAGTTTGGGAGAAACTTCCCCTCCGCAACCAAAAGCTGGGCGAGGTACTAGACGGGCATGGATTTGGCGAGTATCCAACTTGGGGGGACCTCGACCACTTCCAAAAGTGCCATTTCTAGTACCCCTGGGGGTCTATTTATAGAGAAATCCTAGGGGGGGGTACAGGCGAGTATACTGCATCTGCTCGCGAGTTACAAGGGCTACTCGCCCATACTCGCGAGATACTCGCCCATACTCGCGAGGTACTCGCCCATACTCGCGAGATACTCGCCCAAGCTCGCCTCTGCTCGCCCCTTGCTCGAGGTACTCGCCCATACTCGCGAGATACTCGCCCCTTGCTCGCCATACTCGCCCCTTGCTCGCCATACTCGCCCCTTGCTCGCCATACTCGCCCCTTGCTCGCCATACTCGCCCCTTGCTCGCCATACTCGCCCCTTGCTCGCCCAGCTCGCCTCTTGCTCCTGCTGGCTGAGTTGCCTTGTGTCTTGGACTGCCGGCTCCTGTGCTGACCCTTTGACCTTGACTTCAGCCTACGTGGCTTTGAATGGGCCTACCTCGGAGAATGAGGGTTGTACATCAGTCATTACACCCTCCTCATATGTTGAAGCTCAACAGGAAGAAGCTTGGAAATCAGCTATGAAAGAAGAAATTGAGGCAATAGAGAGAAATAAGACATGGTCCCTTGTCCCAAAACCAGCAAACCAAAATATCATTGGACTCAAATGGGTGTACAAAGTAAAACAAAACGAAAATGGAGAAGTAATAAAGTTAAAAGCCAGACTTGTTGCCAGGGGTTTCAGTCAAAAACCTGGAGCCGATTTCGATGAAACCTACGCACCTGTTGCCAGATTAACCACCATACGCCTTCTGCTTGCTTATGCTGCTCAAGAACAATACCCTATATACCAATTAGACGTAAAATCTGCGTTCCTAAATGGAGAAATTTCAGAAGACGTTTTTGTGTACCAGCCACCTGGATATCAGATTGAAGGTAAAGAAGACCATGTGTACAAACTCCACAAGGCATTATATGGCCTTAAGCAGGCACCACGAGCATGGCATCAAAACATTGATACATACTTCATATCAGCAGGATTTCGTCGCAGCCACAGTGAACCGACCCTCTATATCAAATCACAAAACCAACATCACATTCTTGTAAGCTTGTATGTTGACGACTTAATTGTGACAGGATCAAGCTTGGAACTAATCTGTGAATTTAGAGAGGAAATGAAGAAGAAATACGAAATGACGGATTTAGGAAAACTAAAATTCTTTTTGGGAATCCAGATCAAACACCTTGCGGGCGGAATTTTTCTATCTCAAGCTCAGTATACTCAATCTCTCCTAAAGAAATTTCGAATGGATGACTGCAATCCAACCATCACCCCAATGAGCACTGATGAAAAACTGAGTGCAAAGAAAGAAGAAGAAGAAGGCACAAATGAAGAAGAATATAGGAGCTTGATAGGCTCCCTGATCTATCTCACAAACACCAGGCCTGATATTGAGAACACCGTCAACATCCTCGCCAGGTTCATGAGTAAGCCATCTAAATCTCATTTTCTTGCTACAAAACGTGTGTTGCGTTATCTACAGGGCACGAAGGGCTTTGGAGTTCTCTACAAAAAGGAAAGCAACAATGTCATCATAGGTTTTTCAGATTCTGACTGGGCTAGAAACCTGGAGGATAGAAGAAGCACTGCTGGCTTCATCTTCTTCCTCGGCTCCAGCCCCATCTCTTGGAGTTCCAGGAAACAACCAACTGTGGCCCTATCTACAACCGAAGCTGAGTACATTGCCCTCAACTCGGCGGCCTGTGAAGCTATCTGGCTGCAGAGGGTTAGAGATGAAATCTGCAACAGCAAAGAAGGGGGGAAGAGCAAGCATAAAATAAAAATCAACTGTGACAACACATCCGCCATTGCCCTATCCAAAAATCCTGTCTTTCATGGGAGAAGCAAGCATATTGACATTCGACACCACTTCATCCGGGAAGTCGTCGAAAAAGGGGAAATAGAAATCGCGTATTGCCCAACTGAAGATCAAGTTGCCGACATCATGACGAAGCCCACCTCGAGAGCTCGTTTTATCAAGCTTAGAAGCTTACTCAGAATGACGGACGGCACAGATTTAGAAAGGGTGTGAAGACCATGAAATCTGCGCCAGTTTTAAATACCATTAGCTATTAAATAAAGCTTTAATTGCTGTCTTAATGTACCTGTTAACCATCTACTGTTATCCACCGCATTTATGTACCGTGGGCTGCACTTGAAGGGTATATATATCCCCACCTGCAGACATTTTGTATTAACAAGAAATATAAGCATAAATCATATTTTATTTCTCTTTTCCTCTCCTCTGTTTCTCTGCCGCTAAAACCTCCTCTTTCAAATCTCTCTTTAGTTTCTACAAACGGCTGGTTTGGACGGCGCGCTGGAGCTCGAATGGCCAGCGGCAAAACGGCCATTTTTCGATAGATAGATATATATGTAGGAGATATATATACATACATATATATATATATATATATATATATATATATATATATACGGGCATCTTCGCACGGGCTACGCGCGTGCTCGATGCTCTCGGGCGGCCTTTGGCCGCATCCATGCGGGCTTCTCCCGCAACCAAGCGGGCTTCGCCCGCTTGGCATTGAAGGCGTGCTTCGCCCGCCCCCTCGATGTCGGCGGGGTTCGCCCGGCCCTCGCCGGTAGTCGCCCGCCTCTCACCGGTATTCGCTGTTGATTGAAAGGTGTGATTCGCAGGAGTGAAAGCAAACAATCTGCAGAAGATGTAAAAGAGAATGGTTATCATGGTTTGTGCCCTAACGCAGTCGAGTAATGAGTGCATTGCTGAAAAGAAGGCCACTTGTGATAGTAACAACTGTTGGTAGTTGATTTCGTTGACCAGGTCAATGGATTTTAAAGGAGTTATTTGTCTATGTTTATTAGTATGGCGGAGGAGAGAGAAAATTTGTTTTGGTGGCATTTAATGTGGTGGCCACGTGTAGTTTTTTTATTGGTTGTATTTGCCTATATAAAGGCTTTGTCTGTAAAGTTTCAAAAAATATATAGAAAAGTTTGAGCAGATTTTTCCGGCGGAAACTTAGAGAGAGAGAGAGAGAGAGAGCGTTTAGCGAGAGAAAATGAATTGTTTTTCTTTTCTGCGAACAGGAGAGCGAGAGAGAGAAGAAAGTTATTGGCTGTTTTGTTTTTTGTGTTTCCTGCAAACAGGAATTAGAGAGAGAGAGAGTGAAAGGTAGAGAGAGAAGCTTATTAATTATTCCCGCAGGAAGAGTTGGTTCTCTCGCCATTGTTTCTCTCGCAAGCCGCCAGCCCGCATCTCGCCCTGTTCATCTCGCCACTCGCGCCAGCAGGACCAGCCGCACTCGCCTGCTGCTCTCGCCAGCTCGCATGCAGCCAGCCCACTTGCAGGAGCTCGCTGCAGCAGCCCGCCAGTTCGCCTGAGGAGCAGCCCGCACTCGGCACTGTAGTGCACTCGCCCGACCAGCTCGCACAGCCCGCCAGCTCGCCGGAAGTCTCGCGAGTGGTGTGATCTCTACGTGGGTAGTGCTCGCGTGAGGTAGAAGAGGAGAGTGCTCGCCGAGAAGGGTTGTACTCGTCGAGTCAAGGTTGAGCTCGCGCGAGGTAGTGTTCTCGCCGAGTAGTGGTGCTCGCAAGGTGGAGCTCGTCGTGTGGAGTTTGCTGAAAGGTGTTAGCGCCGAGTGGTCGCGCTTCCAACAACAACCGGTATCATGCGGCCACAATATTACTCTGAATGCGGTCGTCACTCCGCCTGCAATCACCTGCTCTCTGCTCACAGAAATGGCACGACGGTTGCCCCTCTGCTCGCCACCATCGAGTGCATTATTCTAATTGCACTGTCAATTGACCGAGCACCCGAGAAGGGGTGATTTTGGGCAGAGGTACGGTCGCTGCAAGTGTACTGTCGCTGCGAAGAGCATCGAGCACGGGCGTAGCCCGTGCGAAGATGCTCGTATTAGCAAAAACATCCAAAACAGGAATGAGTGAAGGCTTTGCCTTTTGACTTTAGATTGTTCAAAACACACTGAAGATGTAATTATGATAATCAAAAATGAAACCGAATCGACTTCAACATATGATTTGAAGAAATTTTTTTAACAGGAGACAAAAAAAAAACTTTAAAGCCAACACATCATCATACTAAAGACAACTAAAAGAAGCTTAGATTCCTAAAACATCATAGAACGAACAAACAGAAACAGGACGGAATATGTACAGGAAGAGCTCAAAATGTTCGGTAAATCTCCACCGCAACCTTGTAAATATATTTGACACGGATTAATCCTACGGCAATCCCAAGTCTATCTCCGATCCTCCTTTGGCCATGGATTTTGGAACTGTATGAGTATGTGGACGACAAAGGATTATGATTTGAGACATGTCAATATGATGTAATTTGCTTGATTGAAATAAATTTTGAGAGATAAAACAATCAGCAGTTTGTCTGCCCAGCTCGACACACCTACACACTCCCAGTAAAAAGAACAATGGATTACAAAAATTATTAACAAATTACATGGTATTTATTAAATGAAATAACAAAAATTTCAATATAGTTACATCATTAATCTTGATAGCTAATGGATTTATGCTACTTGTGTAAATGAACCATAAAGCATAGCAGTTACAACAAACTTTATTCCTAAAATGCTATGCTGAGAAATGAATATTATTGAATCAAATTTAGGAAATTCAATTCTCAAGAAGTAATGAAGGGCGCCTATATCTTTTATTTCAAATTCCTTGGCGAAGTGATAGTTCGCCCTGCTTTTTCTTCACTATTATTTCCTGACACAACAATGTTAATGTTGTAGATTTCTTTCCAGTTCAGTTAATGAAAAGAGTGTGTGATCTACATTACCTTGTGTATATAAAAAAAGATCATGACTTAAAGACAAATTGTGCTTTTGGGCGATGCTGCAGAGCATGTAGCAGATGTGAAAAATTGATTTTCCACACTTGTGCCACTTTTTCTATCGCACTCGTGCGCATCATTGCCGTCTACCAAGAAGTCTCCCGGCCAACCACGCGAAAGTCACTGCCAACACATTTAATTAGTATTTGGTTATTCGCACATCTACTCTTAGATTAAAGATGTATTTATACGTCTACTTCCATATCTTCGATCATCTGTTTGTGGATGACACGCCTTAAACAATTTTGAAGTACTTCTCAAACTCTAGTGATCTTCTAGGTTGACACATATGAATACGCAAACATCAAAAAGAAATTCCATTTCAGGAGTCATCACACCATCAACTTTGTAGCAAGTTTTAATTTGGAGATGAATTTATTTATTAACCATAGAGATCCATGAACAAACTAAATATAGTGTTGTCCTTGAGCGGTGAATTGAGGCTCTCTCCTGAATTAAGGGTGGGCTATCACCCGCAAGCAGCGGCTAGCCATAGAAACAGTTGCTCTGCTCTTTTAAGTATCAGGAAGCTGCCCTAAAGCTCCCTCTCTCCTGCTCGCCGCCATGGCTTGCTTGAACGTAGCTTGCTTGAATGTGCTGCTCCTGATCATTTCTCCACCTTTTTGGGTATCTATCTGTTACATGTTTTCGGCAGACGCCAAAGCCTTCTACTCCTCCGCGTCTGCTTTGATGTTCATCGCCGCCTCGGGGTATGTTCTTTTATGTTTCCTCACATTTTTAGGCTCGGTACTGCAGGTTCCTTGTGCAATCTTCGGATACATCGTGATCTCGAGGATTAAAAGGACCGCAGTCTCAGAGGCAGCGGCTGAAGAGTTATCAAGGTGGAGCTTTGAGACGCTCATCCCATGGGGATCAATGGTGACGTCATGTTCGCTGTTGGCAGCATTAGGATTGATGGTGCTCCACATGCACAACGAGCCATGATTCAAGCCTAGTCTCACGGCCGGGCCTGTGCGCGGATTTGTGTTGAAATTTAATTTGTTCTTATGGATGCATGTATGTTATTTTTTTTTTGTTTTAACAAAATTTGTTCGTTTGCATTTGCATGTATGTTGCTGAATTTAATTTTTGTGTGAAATAAAATATCCGTCGCACCTCTTCATTTTCGAATAAATGTTGCCCTTCAATGTTGGGTGGTTTTATACAAGCATGTTTCTGAAAAGTAGTTACTGTTATCAATACAAGTGTTTTGTGTTTGCTTCATTTTGGTGTACGTTTCCAACAAAATCGAGGTTTATCGACGTTTGACAGGATTTTGTCAGAGATTTGGTGTTAAGAACGAGATTAGCAATGGGCTAGTGGAGATGTCAAGCGATGGCTTCTCAAAGAAGCTAATTAGGGGCTTCCCGATGACTGGCGGGTGGTGGCGTGGGAGAGTCTCCTTAATTTGAGCGGGAGAGAGAAATTTCCCGAGAAGCTTATCTTTAATTTGATCATCTCTCCGACCTTGTTTTATCTTCTTTGTCAACACCTGTGGCCGTTTTATACAGTGAACAAACTATTAGAAATATAAATCCTTTTTCAAGCTCCTCTTCTATCATCTTCATTAATATTATGATATTGTTTTATGCAGTGCACTAACAATTTTTATTCATTTTATGATGCATGAATAAAATGACTTAAAACTGCAAATCAAGGGGCCCTAATTTTTATTCATAGGTATTGTGCATACTATTTGTATAAAGACTTTAAGGCCAAATTAATACCCCGGAAATGGTGATGGATATTCCTAAAGAATCACGGCTAGACATAGATTTGATACAAGTTTTAAAAGTGATCACTTAATTAATAATATGTCCGAATCCTTTAATTTTTGTATTGGAAAGTTGTGGGAAAAACCTATATTAATATTACTTGATCAAATTCGAGTGAAAATAATGACGTTGATTGAAAAACTATGGGGACATTGGGGAGTGCATGCCATGTACCGGAATATTAACACCCATGTGCAAAAAGAAATTGGACATGTCACAATTTTACTCCAGACAATGCCAAAGTGGATACCGGCCTTCATAATTAGTATGAGATTTCCGTCGTTGACCACCGGTGGTTGGAGTTACAAGGTATGAAATTGAACATGTCATGCTTAGAGAATAAAAAATAGATCGATTTTATTTTATTTTCGAAATGAAAATTTGAAAGAAAGAAATGTTTTCATAAGATTTAATTTCAGGTTGCTCAACAACTAATTAAATTGCTATCTTCACAAGCTACCAAATATCTTTTAACGAACTTAATTCTTGATATAATTAAGGTAAAAACAAAAGCATTTTCTAACAGACTTCTGTTCTTCTGCTGATTGCCATTTTCTTTTCAAGGGCAATTTATGACTTGTATAAATGTATCTCCTCTTATAAATAAAATCCAATTGACATATTAAATTTTCATACAGCGGCAACAATTATTTGTTGTTGGTCGTACATGATCCGATCTCCGTTTACTTGTTTGAATCTACTGATACTCTGGGAGGGCATCCAAGAAACTCTGGATAGAGAAACAAACAGCTGAATCAATCAACGAGTCGATCCAAGGAAACTAGTAGCACCATAGGACAAGCTTTATTTAGGTGGGAGAAATCAATATGCATCCATCATTCATTATCATCCTTTTTCACCGTGACAACATTTGAAAAATGGGATCTGCGAGTACTATTGTGAATGCCAACTTCTTATATCTAATCAGTCGCACTATGACATCAAGGTTAAGAAGATCGACATTGACATTGATAAATCTTGGCAAAAGCTAGTAGAACTAGTCCCACACCAATACACTTGCGGCTCATGGCGAACAGCCAACACTGTAGTGAGATAGTCAAGTTGCAAGAAGACACCACGGCTCGAACCATTGCAAGTGATAGACGGGGTCCCCTTCCACGAGAAATAGCATAATTTGGGCTCCATGAACCCCACCGAAACATCTCGGTCTTGACTGCATCTTAGAAGGGGGTCACCTTCCCCTCTCCCTCGTAAGGATTCATGTGTTCATCAAAGGTGAATGTCGGTTGTCGTGCATGTACTGTTACCTCCACGCAAGCTCGGTCCCAGTGCTCGCAGATATCTGTCTCCTATCCCAGTCACCAAGATGTCGGTGGGGTTTCAGTCTCTAGAGGGGATAGGTTTGAAGTACGGATATTCGCTCCAACCTGGTCGCGGAAACTCATGTGAGTCCTTCCATGGTTTTTTTATGGCGAAAAAAATCCTCTTGTGTTGCATACTCTGACCCTCGGTACAAAACCGACTTATGTGACCCACCTTGCCACACTTGAAACAAGTAAACAGACATTTGGAGAGAAAATCTCCCAAAGGTGCGCCACTTCTCTCCCCAAGCCTACTAGGACGGGGCTTCTTCTTCCATCAGTTACCCTCGGACTTCCACTGAGACTGAGACTGAGAAGGCTTCCCTTCTCCCTGCTTTGCCGCAAAACTCTTTCGCCGCTGGGTTCGCTCCAGGTCGCTTTCTAATGTGTGAGCGGCTTCGACCAACTCATTAAATCCTGCGTTCTTTAAGGCTATCAATGGCTGCCTTAAATTCTCTCTTAGACCTTGATAGAAGAGATTGTCTCTCTCTTCATCGTCTGCCATAGTCGTTCTCGCATATCGACCCAATCGAGTGAACTCCTGCAGATACTCGTCCACTGTCTTCTAACGCTGCACCAAATTCAAGAATTGTCGCTGCAGTGCTAACCTCATCGAAAACGGAATGTAACGCTTGAGGAAAGCATTCCTGAACTCCTCCATGGACGGAACGCGCCCAAGGAAATGGCGACCGCTGTGATTCACCCACCACAGCTTCGCATCGCCCTCTAACATGAAGCTCGCGAAGTGGGACTGCCTCTCCGCTGGGGTCTCTGCTGCCTTCAAAAGTTCCTGGATCCTCGAAAGCCAATCTTCGGCATCCGTCGGAGTGCCAAATCCCTTAAATGTCGGAGGATGGAAACTCAAGAAGTACTTCATAAATCGATCGCCCATCACATAAACTCTCTCTGCTAAAGGCTCTGCTTGCCTCACTCCAACCTCCGTTGTATCTGGTGTAGCCGCCGGAGTAACAGGAGTCGTAACTTGCACCACAGGCGTCGGAATCCGTGGCATCGCCGCAGTTTGAGCCGCTACCATTGCTTCTGCTAGCATGCGGCAGAAATCAGCCGGGGACATGCCCATATTCATGAGGCCCGGAGCAGTAGCACTGCTTCCCGAAGGCTCCTCTTGCCTTCTCGATATCCCCACATCGTCGCCAACATCCTAGCGTAAGCAAGGAAAAAGAAGACTCATCAAATTCTACTCGCGAGACTCGAACACAGGGATACTCATGATCCCGCACAATACTCCTATGTGGACAACCTCTTTACGCGATCCGAATACACTAGACTTCACACGAATACTAAACCTAGCTCTGATACCAAATTGTAACACTTCTCCTTGTAATGACTATATAATATAGGTCCGTCCGGGACCCCACAGCATATAACCGCCACAGCTTCAGTATTAGAAGATGATATAACTACCCAACTCAAAACTCAGATAACACAACGGAAACAAAACTAAGAAACACAGAGATTGTCCACAACTACATAGGAATAAAACCGGTCTTAAGGCCTTACAAAACCAGTGTCCAAGTCATCAAACATTCAGCACAATTATGAAATCCCCAAAAGGGGAAAACTAGCTTCCCTAAGCTACCTTGGCATGCAAGCCGGAAACAACAAAAGACAAGTACATAAATGCAGGAAAGCAAAGTAAACACTTCATGAAGCTTTAGACCTTTTTGGCCAGCGAGCTAGGTCCAGCATGCGATCCTTGGCCTGCATCCAAATCACAAAGAGCGGTAAACGAGGGTCAGATATGGATGACCACAAACGGTGTAACAACACCCCTCCTCCCGGTCGTCCTAGCGGACCCCGGGGAACTACATCACCCTGCAAGTCAGCACTTCGTATGCACATGTATATAAATAAAACAACATAAACGACATGCATGAGTGTCACAATCATCATCCACGTTTCTATGTTGAGCAAGTAATAAAAGGGGCCTACAAATGCAATATGAATGCAACCCGGGTTTCACCCAAGGCACCCTAAAGCGTATGAATCTAACACATCATCATACATCAACAGCACAACCACGGGGTACTCGACATTTCCCCCAAAGGGCATCGTAGCCCAAGGCCAAGAACTCACGCTGTGACCCACCGCGCCTGGCCCACCATGTCATCGGGCTTGTCAGACAGCTCACATGTTCTTGCCGCCAAAATCACACAAAACCGATGCTAAGAATTCTGGCTTAGACTCCAAGCAAACGTCCCGAGGCCCTGTCTTACAATCGGGACAATGTCCACCGACTGCCTCGCCTGGCGACCGTTACCGGACTCGTCCGTAGCACAGACATTCTCGTCAGTTAACACTGAAGGGACTTGTCTTGTCGGGACACTCTCCACACATGAATTCCAGCAATATTCACGGGATAGCCAGCCGACCACAAAGACCAAATCACACTTTCGCACATCACTAGGCGTCACATGCCCCCAAATCCGCACATTATTTCCCCGCCCGAAAACCAACATTCGTTGCCATACGAAACTCCAAGGGCATCATGACGACGAATTCGCCGTATTCGGATTTCTAGCAAAACCCCTAAAATGCGCGTCAATCAACATCACTGAATCGGACCAACGGTCGCGAAACCGGCTTCCACCACAATGCCTAATCCACTAACGAAGCGAATTTCTAGTGCAAATCATGTCGGGGACGGACTCAATCAACCCGATGGTTCCTCTTGAACCAAGGCGACCCAGATCCCTCTCACTCGACGGATATGTTGCCAAAATGCAGAAAATAAAGAGGAAAAAAGGATGTCATGCACGCATCCTAAAGACCGGGAGGAGAAATGTCGTTACCTTTTGAGATTTCCTCCTAGCCATGGGAAACTTGCACAAGAATGGAGGAGAAGAAGCGCCTCGACGTCCCCTACGCGCTGCCGGTCTCGGATCGGCGAACAGAGCTCCAAAGCTCCAACAATGGCGGGAACTAGCTCTCTTACTCCTCCAGACCCCTCCTCTCTCTCAAGTCCTCAAAACCCAAAAATGAAAAGAAATGATGAATGGAAACCTTCTCAGCCCTACTTAGGGTTCTCCCACGAACCCCTCACAGCCGTCCGATCAAGATCGAAACCAAACGGACGCCCAGATTTAGCTATTTACGAATCTGGTTCCGTCAGCTACCGCGCGGCGGTAGCGCTAACGCGCCGCTAGCTTCGCAAACAATACTTGCCGTCTCAGTGGTTCCCAGCGAAGAAGACCTAACGCCAGCGGTATGGCTATCGCCCTGCGCTAGCGGCAGATCTCGTTTTTCACTTTCTAGCCACCTTCTACCGCGCCGCGCTAGCACTACCACGCCGCGCTAGTACCTTAACGAAAGCGTGCCCCGTCGACGTTCGTCGACGGCTCGCATTTTACTACCGCTGGCGGTAGTACCTACCGCCCGGCGTTAACTCGCAGAATAGCAAAAACTGGGGTGTTACACTCGTGCGCGGGCTGGCTACGGGAAAGGTACCCACGCTTACCGCGCGAGTCCGGTCGCGCGGCTGTCCCGTGCGGGAGAGACCCCCCGCGCGCAGGAGAGGTCCCCGGGCGGGCAGCGCATGTCTAATCATGTTGTGGCGGACACGTGGCAGGTGCGCGCGGGCCACACGTATTTGGCCGTGCGACGTTGGCTGCTCGATCGGCACGGCAGTGGCCGCACGGTCGATGCACGCGGGAAATATGTCGCGCGCGGTCGTGGATTTGATGCTCGGGTGGTGGGTGATTTCCTCTCGTCTTGCTAAGAGCACTCTCTTAGTGGGTGGAGTGTGGCTATTCACACCCCTATTTAATTTGTAAATTAAGGGGTACCCATCAATCGTCCTCCAAATCCTCGGAGTCCGTGGTCTGTGCAAGAGGAGTGCGAGGATTTTCATTTCCCCTATCTATGTTCAGTATTGTTCGGGCGTAAGCGGTGGTGACGAGAAGCGCTTTGGAGCCAACATGCTAGAGGTAAGAATTTCTTAATGCGCGCGGGCAAGACGGTGAGAGGAGGCGGAAGGACAGTCTGACGGAGGGAGAGGGCTGCGTGGGTACGCGACCCCGGACGGCCGACAGCCGTGTCCAGGCGGCTGTGTGGCGTGGCGCGGCCGTGCGGCCGCGCGCCTTGGCGCATCGCGCGGCCGCACGCCTTGGTGCGCCGCGTGGCCTTGCGGCCGCACACACCTTGGAGCGACGTGCGGCCTAATTTGTTTCGCACCCGCGAAAGGGTGGAAGACTTTTTTGGTTCTTTACTTGGGATATTTTTTATTTAATTTCTCTAATCTCTCATTTATTGATTTTCCAGGTACTGAAACGAGTTGCTTGAATTCGGGGTTTCATCTTCCACCTTCGGAGGAGGCTATTGAGGTCTTTCGGTTTTGCGCAGTGTCGATCTCTCAATTTACCCCTGACGGGATGACGAGGAGCATAAGGCTGATTGTATTCTTCCGAGAGCATAGCTTGCGATTCTCGCTATAGGTTTTCAAGGATTTGTGCGAGATTTTCATTGATCCGGGTGGTAGGATCGAAGTTCGCAGTAATAAGAGATGATTTCTTTTTGGGGAAGACTGACTACCGCCATGGGAATACCCTTTACGGATATGTTAGGAATCGTTGGGAGCTGCCTGAGTTGCAGAGGGAGCTTCCCGGTCGTTGTCGTCGACAGGTAGGACGGGAGATTGATTTTTCACCTAACGCTGGGACCTAGGCGGGTTGCAACAATTGGAATTGATAATTCCTTTGTTCGGTTGTATGTTAGAATTCAGTTGATGAAATTGAAATTTTAAATTTAAAACAACGATAGAATGAAAATATTAGGATAAATATAATTCCCACAAAATTACCAATTCTAATTTCTGTGGCAGAATTTTTGCATTCAGCCAAACAACAAAATTTCATACATCCAAATTCATGCCAAATGAACGACCCTAAAGCAATTTTATGGGAATTGAAATTACAGTTTACACTAATTTCTCCGATTCTTATCTAGGAATAATGAAATTGAGAAATTACACTTGCCATTATAATATCATGAAGTAAGAAAATAAAGCAGATATTAACCAACATGACTCATCTGAGTCACACCATGTAAGTCGGGAACGAAAGCGGAAGGAGAATCACGTATGCGGTGCGAGAGAGTGGTTGCGGAGAGAAAGAGAGGGATCGGGAATTGGGGATAGCAAAATTACAAAAATCTCTCTTACAAGCTTACATTTCACAACATCCATGCACAAAGACCCCTGAAAATACACTCCAAGGGGGTGTTTTTGTGCATGAATGTTATAAAATGTAAACTTCGAGTACAGGTTTTTGTAATTTCAAAGAGGGGTGCAACATGTAATTATGCTAAAGAAGTTTTGATAATTATTCCTAATAATAATAATAATAAATTGCTAATCTTATTTTAATCTGTAAACCTTAAACAAATAAAACAAGTCTCTCAAATCATATCTAATCAATTCTTTATTGCTCTTCAAGCGCATCGAAAATGTACATCAGAAAATGAAAGAGTAAGAACATAAATGATGGGCACATATATATGGAATCAGAGAAAAAAAACATTGCAAACTAAAAAAACAAATCAGTAGATCACAAGTAGCAGAATCACCAGTTTTACAAGCCCCCCCCCCCCCCCCCCCCCCCCTTACTGATGCTGGGTTTATCTGTCTTCGATTTTGCCATACTAACAAGATCACCAAACAGCTTATCCTCATGTTTCTGCGGTCTGTTCGCCTGCGGCAAATACGAAGAAGAAGAAGATGACATCTGATAGGAGGCGGTGGCATTCATGTAGTTGTTTTCATGCATTGAAAGCCCGTAAATTCTCTGCGAAATTTCATTTGGATTTGGATTTCGCATTTGATCATAGAACATCTAATGCTGCCCATGCACGTAACCGGGCATTTGGTTTCCGTACATTGGCATGGCGACGAATGATCCCCCATGCATATATTGAGGATATGCATACATGCCCCCGATCTGATTTGGCTGCATTGGCGGAGGGGCTGGATGTTGTTGCTTGGCTAGAACGGCTTGAGATTCCCAGGGTCTTCGCCCGTGCTCGCTGACTCTTAGCAGGCTGCGCCCGCATATGAGCGGCTGCGCCAACATATGAGCAATTTAGAGATGAGAAGTTTAGCGAGCATTTTAAAAAAAGAATGATTTAAAGCCGTGGCGCTGTCACTCGTATAGAAGATGTTAAAGAGATTCTTGCTCAATGAAGAGACATAAGACTCATTAGCTACTCAATAGAGAAAGGAATTAGAGAAAATAGTCATGGAAAAAGGAAGAAAGAGGTATGGGTTGCCTAACTTCAATTGATCTGTCTCAGTATACCTTGAGTCAGTTATAGTGGATGTAGAAGAGCAATTAGCTGAATGGAGAATTTTCAGAGAGAAGATTTTTTTCCCTTCTTATTTGATTGCAGAATTAAAACAATCTATAAATCATGGAGCTTAGACTTGAACTTGTATTATGAATAGCAGGTGCAGAAAAAGAAGTACATTTAAAGAGGTAGTCCCGAGATTCTATTTTGCAGCTATTATGGACCAATTATGATCTTGGATATTTTTCCAGCGTTTTGATGTTTGCAATTTGAATTTGGCATATGAACTCAATGTTCCACACAACCGTTTCATAAATAAATTATAATTTGTTTCAAAAACTCTCCCAAACAACAACCAATGTTCATTTTTTATAATTATTCTGTTTCATAATTCACAGACTTGTTCAGAAGTTGACACGCCTGCTCATGTGAACCCCACGATCCATATTCTAATGCATTTGATGTATTGGAATGTCGACTATGACTCCTCTCAACCACTGCTAGGCAATTCAAAAGTAATAAAAATACTATTGAGAGGTATATAAAATGCGCAGCTTAAATAGTATTACGAAGTAAAATTGTGCTTTACAAATGTCTCGAAAATATAAAGTTGACCTAATAATAAGTAAACACTAATAAAAGAAATTGTCTCTGAATTTCTTAGTTTGCTCATTTCAGTGCACACACATCACATTAGAATGACTATAGTAAATGAATTCATGTATTCCGGAGAAAATCTGGAAGCAGGAAATGAAATAGAGAAAATCTAGGGTACCTGTTATATGATTTATGATATGAAATTAAATCCAATTACTCATTCCAGTTGGTCGCAAGTGAGAGAAATCTCAGGTAAATCAGTCTACATATATACCTGTCGTGTTGGACGAAGCAAGGCCTATGACCTTTCGTTTCAGCGGCAAAAAAGCAAGGCTGGTCACCTTCCGTGTCGGTGGCGATGGCGAAGCAAGTCCGACGTCTCCCAGAACTCACCTCCTACAACGTGAAACCAATCCTTCAACCAGCTGAAACCGATGTTTCCCCAAAACACTCCCTCAACTGAAGTCGATCCCCCTCCCATTTTTTTCTTGCTTCCTTTTCCTGATAAAACCTTCAACCTGATTTCTCTAGAGAATCCCGATAGAAAAACAGAGAGTATATCGGAAAACTTACCAGGGTTTAAGGCACAGCGATGAAGGTGGAGAAACTGCATAAAATAGACGTGATGGATGCATTACCTCAATGAAGCGAGCACGAAGAGGGAGCAGTAAGTATGAACAAAGGAGCAGTGAACACGAAGTGTAGTTTGCGAACTCAAATGGCGAGAGGGTTTAAGGCACAGCGATGAATTTTATAGTGTGCTAATACTAATTGTTTGTATCTAACGCTTATACAAAATGTTGAAATTTGTTATGTTGTTTTTTTTTGTTAAATTTGGATAATTTTTGTGTAACCTAAAAATCCAAAAGTAGAAATATGTTAAAAATATTCGTCGCCCCTCTACATTTTAGAATAAATACTTTTGACCTCCTATTATTTTTGTAAAAGGACTATTATAGTATTAACAAAATGACAAATATAGTCAAATCTATTTTTAGAACGTTAAAAATTAGAATAATACTTATTTTATATTTTAAAATTTCTATTATAAGTTATAACAACCTCGCGATTCCGTGGAAGCAATTCCTTCGGCCCCGCATCTCCTCCATATAATAAGTTATATAACCGTTCGACGCAGGTGGATGCCTCCGACAATTCTCCGCCTCTCTCTCGCCATTGGGCCCATCGGCACAGTTCCCTTGCGCGTAGCTGTCAGCATCAGGATTTAACTGCGGGAGAATAACAACGAGCTAGAGAAGGCAGCTCTAGTTTCAAAGAAACAGATGATCGTGGTAAGTTTCCCCCAGGGTTACTATGCTTTATCGAATCTTAATGCATTTTATCTACGCAATACATCATTTAGTGTTGTTATTCGAACTCATCGTTTTGATTCCGAGATCCATTTTTGATAAAAAAAATTATGGAATTAGCTAGAGAGATTAAGGGTTTAGATTGAGATAACTATATATGGACATGTTTTGATTCCGAGATCCATTTTTGATAAAAAAAATTATGGAATTAGCTAGAGAGATTAAGGGTTTAGATTGAGATAACTATATATGGACATGTTTTATCTTCTTTGTAAACACCTATGGCCATTTTGTAGAGTGAACAAACAATTAGAAATATAAATACTTTTTCAAGCTCCTCTTCTATCATCTTCATTAATATTATGATATTGTTTTATGCAGTGGACTAACAATTTTTATTCATTTTATGATGCATGAATGAAATGACTTAAAATTGCAAGCCAAGTTGCACAAATTTTTATTCATAGGTATTGTGCATACCATTTGTATAAAGACTAAGGCCAAATTAATACCCTGGAAATGGTGATGGATATTCCTAAAGAATCACGGGCTACACATAGATTTGATACAAGTTTTAAAAGTGATCACGTAATTAATAATATGTCCGAATCCTTTAATTTTTGTATTGGAAAGTTGTGGGAAAAACCTATATTAATATTACTTGATCAAAATCGAGTGAAAATAATGACGATGATTGTAAAACTATGGGGAGTGCATGCCATGTACCGGAAAATTAACACTCATGTGCAAAAAGAAATTAGACATGTCACAATTTTACTCTAGACAATGCAAAGTGGATACCGACATAATTAGTATGAGATTTCCGTCGTTGACCACCGGTGGTTGGAGTTACAAGGTATGAAATTGAACATGTCATGCTTAGGGAATAAAAAATAGATCGATTTTATTTTATTTTCAAAATGAAAATTTGAAAGAAAGAAATGTTTTCATAAGATTTAATATCAGGTTGCTCAACAACTAATTAAATTGCTACCTTCACAAGCTACCAAATATCTTTTAACGAACTTAATTCATGATATAATTAAGGTAAAAACGAAAGCATTTTCTAACAGACTCTGTTCTTCTGCTGATTGCCATTTTCTTTTCAAGCTGGGCAATTTATGACTTGTATAAAAGTATCTCCATGATGGGGTGCGGTCGGGCCCCCTCCCGCGGGGGATGCGGCCGAAACCACATCCCCTCGGCAGGAGAGATCGAAGCTCGCTTTTCCCTTAGGGGGCGCGACTTCCCCTTTTTCTCGTACTCGTAGCGCGCCCAGAACACTTCCGTGTTCGTTACATGCTCAGAACGCTTCCAAGCACGCCCAGAACTCGTTCGTGTTCGTTGCGCGCTCAGAACGCTTCTAAGCACGCCCATAAGCATTTTCGCGTTCCCGACACGCTTGCAGTTAACCATTTTCTCAGATTTCAGGACTCGCTCGTCTTCTTTTTCACCTTCAACAAAGTTGCCCGAACTGCCTGAACTGCCCGAAGGGCGAGATGATCATTTACGAAAAATGGTGATCCGTGTGCTTCAAATAGACCAGCGTGATTCTCCCGTCAGGTGGTTACGGTGGTTACGACGGCAAAATTACCGGGCTACCCCCGGCCAAAGCTATAAAAGTAGTCCAGAGCTTTCATTTCAAGGGACCTTGCATTTTGCACCCGAGAGAGCATTGTCGAAGATTTCCATTGAGTTCTCCTTCAGTGCTTGAAGATCTCTTTTGCGCTTCGAAGATCTCATTCGAAGCTTCGAAGATCTCCTTCGTGGACTTGGAGAATTCCATCGTTCCAGAAGTCCGTCTTCCTAAGCAATCTGGGAAGTCTTCGGGTCCCGAAAGGCGACTCAACATTCTCACTTTTGTTCCCTCCAACATTCTCACTTTTGTTCTCATCACAGTTCTCAGAAGAAAAATGACTTAGTTTTCCGAATGGTGGTCTGTCACCTTCGGAGTTCTCTCTCTCTCTATTATTGTAACGAGCGGCGGCCTGTCGTGCTCGAATTCTAAATATCTGATTGTAACCCCCCAGAAGATAGTGGAGTTTGGTCGGTACAGCTCCGACCGCGTATTTTTTTACCCTTTCCGGGTTTTTCACGTTAAAAAGTCCCAGCGTACTTAACGATTCTCTAATTGACTGTTAGCGCGCTTGGTTCGCTTCAGAGCTAAGGTGGCTCAAGTCGATCGGTCTACCGAAAGCACCCAAGCGACCCGTAACAGTTTGGCGCCGTCTGTGGGAATGGATTCCCAAATACTGTGCAAAGGCCTTCCGAGGACAGCAACTGTTTTGCCCTAGTTCTCGGAACCGACAGAAATGGACACCCACCAGGAACTTTCCGACGCATACAGTTCCTCCATTCCAGAAAACTCGACAAGGAAAGCGCTCCTCGCTGCGCCCATCTTGCCTCAGTGGCCTGGCATGGCCGGCAAACGGACTCCTCCAGCAGCGGAGCAGGATTCGAATAATGTCACATTCCAGCAAGAGCAATCCCCTCTGTCAAGATCAATCCTGGCGTATCCCATCCCATCGTGGCTAAAGCTCCCACGCTGTAAAGAGTTTCACGGAGCAGAAGATCCGTACGAGCATGTTAACTACTTCCTAGCTGCCATGGGGACGTTCGGGCTTCCAGATCAAATCAGTTGCAAAATCTTCGCAGAAACACTATGCGGAGGAGCTCTCACCTGGTATTGATCCCTGCCCGAGAGAACAGTCCACAACTTCACTGAACTATCCCAGTTGTTTACTGGATGGCACGAAGCCCGCATGCAGAGAATCCGAGAAGACAACTCAGCATGGGGAGAACTCGAGTCGACCGGATCTCCCCGTCCAGGACAAATGGAACATGACAAGCAGCAAAGAAGAGACGAGGCGAGCTTCCTTCTACAGCGTCCTCGTGGGGGGCTGGATTTCGCCTTACACGCAAGCATCGGCAACCCGACCTGCGAATTAAGAAGAGCGTTGATAAGCCATCACATCTCATTCAACATCTTGTTCATGGCAGCCGTGGTACGACTCAAGATCCTCTGCGGAAACCTCAGGTTCAGAGCCAGCGACGCAGAACTCCCGGACGGAACGACGATACCAACCACAGGGTTTATCGTTCTCCCCGTCCAAATAGGAGCACTCCCAGAACCGGTCCAGTACGACGTCCAGTTTGTCATCGCAGAAGCAGATTCGCCATGCGACGCAATATTCAGGAGCGTTCTACTTGACGCCTTACAACATGACGCATCCATGGCCGGTCGCATGGCCAGCAAAGGGAAAATCATTAGAGACTCGATTTGCGGACTCAACGCCGCCACAGTCGGACTTCCTTGGGTCAGCTACGACCCGTCGTCGAGTCTGAATTCCAAGAAAGACGGAACGCAGGACAGCCGCGCAACCCCTCCGCCAGTAGCGGGAGATAATCTACCTACACCCGAGAATCCACAGCAGCCTGAAGTCACGGGTCGAAAGAGGAAGGGACAGCAGCAACTGCTCGTGAAAGCCGGTCGGCCCAACCAGAGCCAATCGGCTTGCTCCTGGGGTTGACAAACCGAAGAACTCGGGTCTACACCCCATTAAATGCCTCCTGCGAGCATATCCTGTCCGTGATCTGCAACAGCCAGGTCGTCAAGTGGCCAAGACCGCTCCCCAGAAATACGGGAGATCAATCCCTCTTTTGTGACTTTCACAAGGGCTTGGGGCACCGTACAAGACAATGCCTCAACCTTAAGGATGAAATCGAGCGCCTTGTCCAGTCAGGACACCTGAAGATCTACCGCCAAGCAGCTCAGAAGCAAGCAGTTCGAGGAACGGCAACCGGAGGCCAGCCACCAGATTGATCAAGCCACCACTGCGCTTCATGCAGGATGATCGGAAGAACTCGTGCAAACACCACTCAAAAGCGCCAAGAACCGGGCAAGGGAGTCTGGCGCTATCTACGCCCTCGTTTCATTTGTAATCACTAACCCAAAAGCCGCAAGACTACACTTGCGCATGTATTTATGTTCGTTTCAATTTAACGTATTTTACTTATTCTTAACTCTACTAACACTTTGGGGCCTTGCCCCTGGGACTTCGCACTGCCGTCGATCGAAGGCCAGCCCTTCTCCCCGCAGTAAGGTCTCGACATCGTAAGGGCCTGCCCCTCTTATGGTCGCCCCCGGATTGAACACATACGCTCACCGACAACTTTGGGGCCTTGCCCCTGGGACTTTACACTGTCGTCGATCGAAGGTCAGCCCTTCTCCCCACAGTAAGGTCTCGGCGTCGTAAGGGTCTACCCCTCTTACGGTCGCCCCCGGTTTGAACACATACACTCATCGCAACTTTGGGGCCTTGCCCCTGGGACTTCACACTGCCGTCGATCGAAGGTCAGCCCTTCTCCCCGCAGTAAGGTCTCAGCATCGTAAGGTCCTGCCCCTCTTACGGTCGCCCCCGGTTTGAACACATACGCTCACCGGCAACTTTGGGGCCTTGCCCCTGGGACTTCACACTGCCGTAGATCGAAGGTCAACCTTTCTCCCTGCAGTAAGGTCTCGGCGTCGTAAGGGTCTGCCCCTCTTAAGGTCACCCCCGGTTTGAACAAATATGCTCACCGGCAACTTTGGGGCCTTGCCCCTAGGACTTCGCGCTGCCGTCGATCGAAGGTCAGCCCTTCTCCCCGCAATAAGGTCCCGGAGTCGTAAGGGTCTGCCCCTCCTACGGTCGTCAACGGTTTAAATGAATACGCTCTTCACCGACCACCTCGGGGCCTGTCCCCCTAACCACTATTTCAAATATAAGAAAGACAGCTAAGTCGACAAAGACACATAAAAATAAATGTTACATACATAAAGTGATAAATGGAAACAATCTCGTCAGCTCAAAGTTGTACATAAGCAAAAGATAAACAGAAGACAATGAAAGAAAACAAAGATACAGAAAAGAGGAAATGCATGTACAGAAAAGAGGAAATGCAGATACAGAAAAGAGGAAATTAGACATGTCACAATTTTACTCCAGACAATGCCAAAGTGGATACCAACCTTCCGGTTCATGCGGTCGTAACCGCTTGACCGGTGAAAATAAGTCCCCCCAAACGGAGCCTAATTAGTATGAGATTTCCGTCGTTGACCACCGGTGGTTGGAGTTACAAGGTATGAAATTGAACATGTCATGCTTAGGGAATAAAAAATAGACCGATTTGATTTTATTTTCGAAATGAAAATTTGAAAGAAAGAAATGTTTCCATATGATTTAATTTCAGGTTGCTCAACAACTAATTAAATTGCTATCTTCACAAGCTACCAAATATCTTTTAACGAACTTAATTCTTGATATAATTAAGGTAAAAACAAAAGCATTTTCTAACAGACTTTTGTTCTTCTGCTGATTGCCATTTTCTTTTCAAGGGCAATTTATGACTTGTATAAATGTATCTCCTCTTATAAATAAAATCCAATTGACATACTAAATTTCCATATAGCGGCAACAATTACTTGTTGTTGGTCGTACATGATCCGATCTCCGGAAATTAACGTGATCAATGGGTGGAAGCACCAATTAGCTATATCAATATCATTCTGATGGCAAGGAGTTTACATAAATTACAATTGCATTAGGTAATTAATATGTCAATTTTCAGCAATTATTTCTATATTTTGCAGCAATGATAAATCTTGAAATCACACAATCTCTCAGGAAATTTATTCCACATACAATTTTAAACAATCTGAACTATAAAGAAACCACCTATGGGGAGTGCTGTCTAAAAAACCTTTCAAAATTCGGAAGAGGTTTCAAAATCATGTATTGAGAGTAAAACGACAGCCCGGTGCATAAAGCATCCCTGCGTAGCGAGGGTCCGGGGATGGGTCCCACCACAAGGGTGAAATATAGGCAAACCTTACACTGCATTTTGCAAGTGGCTACTTCCAAGACTCGAACCCGTGACCTCAAAGTCACACGACAACACCTTAATCATGTAGTGAGAATATCGTAAAAAAATCATGTGGAGAAAGTAATACATAGGAGAGAAATCGAGATCTGGAAAAGGAAATTTTCCAGCTGTCCATGGGCGTTGGGCCGGCTTAGAAGGCCATAATAGGTCTCCGAGGACCTGCTCTGCGCGGGGCGGCGAAAGCAGAGGTGCGGTTGACCGAGGAGTGATGATGTAGGGTAGGCTATGTGGGTGTTCGACTAGCATGCGACCCTAGGTGAGGTGCGTGGAAGATGGTTCTAGCACCGTAAATACTACATGTAACACTTGCAAATTCCAACGGAGAAATCAACATCGGGTAATAAATAAATCGCACGCATCTGGTTTTAGCAGGACAATTATTTCTTAAGCCAAAACAAGTTTAAACTTTCCTCTACGTGGAGAGTCAAAGCAAAGCGCGCGACGAATGATTCCTTCCTGCAAGCCACAAACACATCTAGGGCAAACTTGCACATTACTAAATATCCAAACAAATAAGAGTTCGCACGACTATATTTAATTTAAAAAACAAGATTCATACAACAAATAACAACACAAAACGTGGGGGATGCCGTAGGGTGGAGGTCCACTGTCTCGACTACTGAAACTGCGATTTGGGGGTGCAAATGGCGACTGGACGGTAAGATGGTTGTTGGGAATGGAGGGCAGTGGACAGGGAAGGGTTTGATGGATACAAATCAGAGTAGTGGTGACTGAAAGGGCTACATAGGGAATGGGAGTGGGCTTCCAGGGGGAGTTTGAGGACTTCAAAAATGTTGGATCTAGATTTCCAAGAGTGGGAAAGGTGCGGTGGCTTTGGGAATGTTGGGGAAAATAGTAGTCTGATGGTTTGGAGTGAGGGGATCCTCGATGGAGGCTGTTGGGGACTGAATCTGAGCGTGGAGGGTGTGACTATAACGTAGTAGCTAGGGCGAGGATGGGCTGTTTTCCCTCTTGCCGTGTGGAACAGGTGGGATGGACACGAGGATAGATTTTTCGATGGGGGATTTATGGAAGGTGAGGGCTGCGGAAAACTGGAATAAACAAAGGGATATGGGGGATACAGACCTAGGAGTCATCACCTAGGGCTTCGTGGAGTCGGCACCACGAGAGATCGCCGTAATACGGGAAGGGGGTTTCCAAATTCTGCAATCCAACAAGGCCGCCCCCATACACTCTTATTTATAATAAAAGAAGACTAAGGCACCCCAACATCAACGACTACAATTGGTCGGGGATGTGGAGGGCCTGATTACATGAAATGAAAGACAAAATAAAAATACAATATATGGAAAAACATGTAAACGAAAATCCGGACGCATCCTCGGAGCCGGATTGTCGATCCGGAAATGCTAAATATGGCAAGAAGACAATTGGCCCCGGACTAGCCCAAAATACGTCTTTCGCTGCGGGTCTGCATCCCTGCTTCACATCATTATCCTCGATTTGAAAAAAATCATCTCCTGATGAATGGAGATCGAAATCCTATCGGTGTGCGTTGGGCAAAATTAATGAGGGACATTGTGGATCGTCCAAGTATCGCCGATCATGGGGCATCCTCTCCAATGATACTCCTATTTCTGGTTGTCAGGCGCGGCTATGCATGCGTGGACAACGATATCAATAATGATCTCAAGAATCCACGAATGTGCTGGTAGTCCCGATGCGATCGCTGGTGTAGACGGTGAAGCCATAAATGACTGACCCAAAGGCAGGTGGGGCTCATGAGTGGAATGGGTGCGAGACTGAGGATGTGGAGGTGTGGGTTCAAAAGGATGTGGATGTGTAGGCTCAAGAGGATCTTTATGAAATAGGTTCACATACTTGTAAGGCTTGTAGTATGGCGTCAGGTCTTCGACATTAAATACGTGATGGATACTCATGCTCGTAGGGATATCAAGATCATAGGTATTTGCTATAATCCTTCTCATGATTGTGTAGGGATGCATTCGCCTGACGCTAAAACTTTTAGCAAGCCTCCCAAGGAGCCTCACAGTGCGGGTTCTCACCATCATCTGCTCGCCTTCATGAAATACATGTTCTTGCTAGTGAACATCTGCATGCGATTTATAAGATTTATTACCAGTATTGATCATTCGCCGGACCGACTCGTGAAACATATGCAAACGATGAACAAACGTCTCAACACACACACACACGCACATGATGTACAAACGACTCAACACACTCATGCAAATGAAACACGACATACAGAACACTCTCGAGTGGGCAATTTTACAATGACCCGAAGATATCTAAGATGGGGCCTATCAGGAGGCTCTTTTAGTGGAGAGTAAAATAACTCATTGAGCGTGCAACGAGTTTCCAAATGATCGCATGAGACATCAACACTCAAATACGAGCTCATAAAGTGTCAAATGTCTCTCAGGGAACGTGAAACATCAGGGGGTCACCAGGAGCTATGTATGAAAAGTCATCACGATTGCGACGATCATCTGAGTGGATACCAGAGACATCGACGATAGGATGTGACTCAAGAGTGTGGTGAGTGTCCTTAAAAAGAAAGAACACATTCGGTAGATCAACGAGCAGTGTGTCCAAAAACTCATCAAGAGTGCGATGAGTCATAAGGTAAGATCTCGAAATATCTGGAGTATGCTCAAGTGTACTTGAGGAAAGCCCTACAAACTTGATGCTCCACTCAAGATCCATTCTCTGGGGCAAGATCAGCGAAGATAATGAAAGAGATGTCAATAACACGACATTCATAAATGAGTGACTCACCTGAATCTCATCCTCACCAGGACGTGGTGGCTCTTCAGTAGGCTCAACGGGGGGCTCATCATAGAACCCGTCAACAGGGACATGATCCTTTAGATGAGCACCATCGTAAGGGGTAGTGTCCCCATAAACGAGTGAGACATCCACTACGAGATCAACATCTGGCCCTTAGCTTTTGGTCGTGATGTGGCTCGAAACAATGACGAGGGGAAAGTGAAATCGACATACTCTCAAGAATGAGTTCATAGATATGGTGCCAATAAATGGGTCTTTGGTAGGGGCACTAGCTAATTCTGGGCAGGGTGGAAGGAGGGGATAGGTGAGGGACACATCACTATAGGATCAATAGTTCATTCAGACTCACTCCCAGTCGGGGTCATAAGAACTGAGTCAGGAACAAATGATGGACCACTCACCGGACTAAGTACCTCACTGGGGTGAGAGAAATCCGTATCAGATATCATTTCTATCGTGTCCGGCAAAACAAGGGTATGCAATGTGGTGTACTCAGTACGGGAGGGATTTATATTGGGGTGGTCAAGGTCTGAATCCACTTGGCCAACTCAAGAATTCAAGGACTATTCATTGTGAAGGGTGAGCTGATATGCCTGTTCAAGGGACTCCGAACGATGATAAACCAACTCAGTACGTATTTTAGATCGAAGCCCAGATCAAAATCAGGAAGTGGTCATGGTTGCCTCCTCTCGGATGTCGCTCCTCACCACTAACTCATCAAAACTATCCTTATACTCAATGATAGACATAGATCATTGCTAAAAGGGAAAATAATTGTTCGAGTAGGCGACTCCGATATGATAACGGTAAATACCCGTGACATAAAATTCGCTTCATCTCCCCCCAACTAGTGATGCGTTGAAGACGATCTCGCTTGCGGGTCCTTAAATGCTTGGCCAATATGTTCTCGCTTGATTTAGAAGTCTAAGTTTCGCACATTTAATGTGTCCCTCACCGAATAACTCGAAATTATCAAAGATAATATTCCATATTTACAAGTCAATAACTGAAGGACCCGAGACTCGATAAACCGTCAAAAGATGGGGCAACTACACGAAACCTACACTCTAGATCTCTCTCAAAATAACGATCCTCGTAATAATTTTCCCTATTATAATCGAGTCGTGTCGAAGGGTTAACACGATCTGCTCACGCATGTGCATGGGGACGACGATAACCATCATAATAATCATCATAATAATCATCTACAGTATATCGGTATCGCGTCGAGGGGTCGACATGATCTCTGGAAGTGGTGTGCGGCGAACAGTAATAATCATCATAATAACATGGGAATTTCTCCAAAGGGGCTTTATGGGATCAGGTATAGATAGACTTGGGATCCCCAAATAGAGTAGAGGATGACGATGATAACTAGCCATTAATGAACCTAAAGACTCTATATGACCTACCACTAGATATATAAATGTGACCCAAACCTGGCTCTGATACCAACTGATGTAGGGTAGGCTACGTGGGTGTTCGACTAGCATGCAACCCTAAGTGAGATGCGTGGAAGGTGTTTCTAGCACCTTAAATACTACATATAACACTTGCAAAATCCAACGAAGAAATCAACATCGGGTAATAAATAAATAAATCACACGCATCTGATTTTAGTACAAGCAAAATTATTTCTTTAGGCAAAGCAAGTTTAGGCTTTCCTCCGCGTGGAGAGTCAAAGCAAAGCGCGCGACGAATGATTCCTTCCTGCAATTCACGAGCACATATAGGGCAAACTTTCATAATACTAAATATCCGAACAAATAAGAGTTTGCACGACTATATTTTATTTAGAAAAACAAAATTCATACAAAAAATATCAACTCACAAAACGTGGAGGCTGCCGTATGGTGGAGGCCCGTTGTCCCGACTGCTGAAACTATGATCCGGTGGTGCAAATGGCGGCTGGACTGTAAGATGGTTGCTGGGAATGGAGGGCAGTGAATAGGGAGGGGTTTGCTCGATATAACTCAGAGTTGTGGTGGCTGGAAACGTACTACAGGGGGAAGATTGGAGGGCTCGTTGATGGAACTGGGGTGTGGGATGAAAGGGGTAAAGCTCTGGAATGGGAGTGGGCTTCTAGGAGGAGTTTGAGAACTTCGAAAAATGTTGGATCTGGATTTCCAAGAGCGCGAAAGGTGTGGTGGCTTTGGGGATGTTGGGGGAAAACAGTAGGTCGATGGTCTGGAGTGAGGGGATCCTCAAAGGAGGCTGCTGGGGGGAGGGGGCATGGAGGGTGTGACAATAACGTAGTATGGCGAGGACGGGTTGTTTGCACTCTTGCCAGGCAAAACAGGGGGGTGCAGACGGGGATATATTTCTCAGTGGGGAATTTTGGGAAGGTGAGGTTGCGGAAAACTGAAATAAACAAAGGGATTTGAGGGATAAAAACCCAGGAGTTGTCACCTAGAGATTCATGGAGTTTTCGAAATTCTGCAATACCCCAAGACCATACACTCTTATTTATAATAAAAGAAGACTAGGGCACCCCAACATCAACGACTGAAATCGGTCGGGGATGTGGCGGGCCCGATTACATGAAATAAAAGGCAAATATAACAATACAATATATGAAAAAACATGTTAACGAAAATTCGAACGCATCCGCGGATCCAGATCGTCGATTTGGAAAAAAGGCCCAAAACTCGTCCTCCGCCGCGAGTTTGCACCGTCGTTCCGCATCATGTGATGTAAGAGGTATTTATACACACAAGTAAGCTCCAGTAGTTCGTAGAGACTTCCAACTCCACTTGAACCCGGGGTTGCAAAGAACAAAATAAGTAAAAACCCATCAAATAGACATCATAGTAAATCCACCTCAACTTCGGAAATGAAGATCAAGCGCTATTGATGCAAATAATAAAAATAGCTTATTATTAGTTCGTAGCATGGCTAGATTTGTATTTTAAGAAAAGAAATTCAAAATTGAAAAGCAGTGCATGCACAAAAACGATTCATTGAAAACCTGCAGTTGAAGACGAACCAAAACGTGCCGTGGTAAGTAAAATTGAACTGAAGATGAATAGCTGCAATTTTTAAAGAAAATCATAGCATGGCTAGATGTGTCTTAAAATTGCAGCTGAAGATCAAATCTAAAATAGAATAGAACATAAAGAAAGTGGTATAGAACATCTCTACAGCCTTAGGGTCCATTTGTTTAGGCGTCCGGGCTCCTTTTCGTTTTGGCGAAAATAGAGTTCTATTGCAATGGATGGTTCGTTTTGGCGAAAATAGAGTTTTATTGCAATGGATGGTTCGTTTGCTCTGATACCAGAGTAGCGAGTATCACCTGTGTGGTGTGCTCCAGAGGAGAAGCGGACACTGTCCGTGACCAAGTTTCTTTACTTCATTGGCTGTCGTGAATCAAGTTGTATGCAACTTGTATTCAGCCCTGTTCATTTGTAACTAGCTGCCAAACAATTATTAATTATGAAAGTTTGTGTTCATCTCATTGGTGTCCTTATTCCCTTGCTGGTTGACGTGTTCTTCTGACCTTAAATATTTCATATGGTATCAGAGGGATAGTGTGAACAAGGACTGAGAAACCAAGATGGACGGCGGAGGAGGGTATGCTAGGGGACTTGGCATTGAGCTACTTTCTCAAACCAACTACAAGAAGTGGAAGTCATGTATGGAGAGCTACCTTCTTGGAGAGGACATCTGGGAGGTTGTTGGTGGTTGGGAGCAAGAGGCAGTAGTAGCTGCCGGAGACAATGGTCCAGCTGTGAGAGCTTGGAGGAAGACCAACGCCAATGAGGAGTTCACTCTGAAGAGAGCTATTGCTCCTGACTTGTTCGACCACATAGTAGGTTGTAAGCCAGCTTCTGAGATCTGGAGTGCCCTTGATGGTCTATTCAACAAGAAGAATGTAGCACAACTACAATTCCTGGAGAATGAGTTGGCAATGTCGACTCAAGGCGAGATGACGATATCCACCTTCTTCCTGAAGGTGAAGAACTTGTGTGGGGAGATCTCAGCCTTAGACCCTGAAGAGCCGATCTCAGAGGCGAAGTTGAAGCGGCACATACTCCGAGGCTTGCGGAAGGAGTATGTCCCCTTCGTTACTTCTGTGCAAGGATGGGCTACTCAATCCTCCTTATTGGAGCTAGAGAACCTGCTGTCGTCACAGGAGAGCTTGGCGAAGCAGATGGAGGGAGTATCCATCTCAGGGGGAGATGACGAGGCTTTGTTCTCAGGAAAGAGGAGGTCCTGGGACAAGAGAAAGAAGAACTTCGGAGATGGACCTTCAACGTCCTCTCAGGGAGATGAGAGGAAGTTCCTCCCTGCGCACGATGAGAAGGGGAGATCCCTTTGCTTTGCCTGTAAGAAGTACGGGCACATGGCAAAGGACTGCCGGTCCAATTTGAAGGTCGGTCATGTTGCTAACAAGGAGGGAGATCACCAAAGAGGTGGAGACCATCAGAGAGGTGGAGAACATCAGAGTGGTGGAGGAAGAGGTGGAGGTCACCAAGGTGGTGAGAGGGGGGACAATTGTTTCCTGGCAGAGATGACGACAACGCCAGTCGATGTCTTAGCCTCCATCAACTTCGAGAATGACTGGATGTGGATTCCGGTTGCGGGCATCATCTCACGGGAGATATGTCGTAGTTCGACTCCTTGGAAGCATATGAAGGAACAAATGCTATCATCACTGCGGATGATACGATACATCCAGTGGAGCGAGAAGGGAAGGTTTCCCTTGGGAGTGAAGAGAAGCCCGTGACACTGAAGAGTGTGTATCATGTTCCGGGCATGAAGAAGAACCTCTTCTCTGTTGCTAACACAGTGAATGTTGGATACCACGTGCTGTTTGGACTGAAGGAGGTGACGTTCCTGAAGAACCTATCGTCGGTCGATGTTGATGTCACGCTCACCGAGAAAAGGTTGAAGGATTTGTATGTTTTGTCTGCAAATGCCCACGTGGACAAGATGAAAACTAACGACAGCGCTGTGATCTGGCATGAGAGGCTGGGTCATGTGGGGATGGACAAGCTGAAGATGATGGCAGCGAAGGGCCTAGTGAGCGGCCTACCTCACCTCTCATCCTACGGCGACGACCATGTGTGCGATGGCTGCCAATTTGGAAAGTCTCAACGACTTCCATTTGACAAGTCAGAGACCAGGTGTAAGACACCTCTTGAGTGCGTACATGCTGATGTTATGGGGCCGTGCGCCACCCTTACTTATGGAGGAAATAAGTATGCGCTGGTTCTGGTGGACGACTACACCCGCTATACGTGGGTATACTTTCTGAGAGAGAAGTCAGAAGTATTCGAGAAGTTCCAAGAGTGGAAGGAACTTGTGGAGGGGAGGCTGGACCGCAGAGTGAAGAAGTTGAGAAGCGATAATGGAGGGGAGTTTACCTCAAATGAGTTTGCTTCCTTCTGCAGAAGGTTCGGCATTCGGCGGGAGCTTTCTTGCGCTCACACCCCTCAATAGAATGGGGTGGCAGATAGGAAGATCCGCCATCTGGTGGAAACTACCAGGAGTTGGCTACATGCCAAGGGAATTCCCAAGGCCTTATGGGCGGAGGGAATGACGTATGCTACTCATGTGATCAACCGGCTACCACTGAGTCCCAATAGGATGGTGTCCCCACACCAGCTCATGTTTGGAGAGAAGCCAAATGTGGGTCACATGAGAGTTTTTGGTTCTACCTGCTTCGTGCACGTCCCGGATGCTCAGAGAACCAAGTTGGAGCCGTAAGCGAGGAAGTGTGTCTTCATCGGCTACGATGAGCGGAAGAAGGGATGGAAGTGCATGGATCCGCAGACCCACAAGTTCGTCGTCTCGCGCGACGTAGTGTTTGACGAACTGATCTCATATCAGAGAGTATATTCCGTGGTGCTGCCGGAGAGTGAAGATTCCAACAGGAGAGAAGAGAGAGAGTCAATGAGGACTCTACTATGGAGATGAAGTTATCTCCAAGTGCCCCATCGCCTTCCTGCTCAGGAGGAGCATCTGGCTCAGGGGGAGCTTCGAGCTCTAGAAGTAGGGAGAGCACCGCTTCAAGAGGAGTTCAGAGAGAAGCTCAAGCGGAGGAGTCTACCGGTGTGGTAGATAGTGGTCAAGCCTTGAGGAGGTCGAAGCGGACCATCGTCCCGCCTGCTCGTTACAAGGAGGGGAGCTTCGTGAGTATGGTCTCCTGCTTCTTTGCAGGACCACTCGACGAGAGGGAACCTGCCTGCTTTGATGATGCAGCTGACATCAAGGAGTGGGACGCGACCATGATTGAGGAGATGGAGGCCCTAGAGAAGAATGAAACATGGGACCTGGTTCCCATGGTGGAGGGCATCAAACCTGTCACCTGCAAATGGGTGTACAAGGTTAAGAAGAGAGTAGATGGAGAAGTGGAGCGGTACAAGGCGAGGCTTGTCGCTCGAGTCTTCTCACAAACCTACGGAGAGGACTACGAGGAGACATTTAGTCCTGTCGCAAAGATGACGTCGGTGAGGACGGTCATCGCTCTGGTGGCGTGCCGAAGTTAGAAGTTGTGGCAGCTTGATATGAAGAACGCGTTCCTGTACGGAGAGATTGACAAAGACATATTCATGGTGCAACCACCTGGATACGTGTCCAAGTCACTTCCACATCATGTCTGCAAGCTAAAGAAGGCCCTATACGGGTTGAAACAGGCGCCGAGAGCCTGGTATGGGAAGATCGCAGAGTACTTGCAGTTCTGCGACTATGATGCCTCAGACTCAGACTCCAACATGTTTGTGAAGAAGAGTGGAGGTCTTTACGTGCTGGTGCTGCTGTACGTCGACAACATGATCGTGACAGGGAACAACCCTGAGGAGGTCACGGCGCTGAGACATCAACTCTCCATTCGATTCGAGATGAAGGATCTTGGTGAACTGCACCATTTCCTTGGCCTTCAAGTTGAGAAGAGAAGAGGCGGGCTGTACGTTTCCTAAAGGGCTTATGCCGAGAGGATCGTCGAAAGATTCGGCATGAAGGAGGGGAAGAGTAGTTCCGTTCCACTAGAGGCTGGGCTGAAACTTCGGAAGGAAAAAGGGAGGATTCTTTCTGATCCGAAGATCTTTCGGGCACTGATGGGGAGTCTAATCTACCTGACTATCACGAGGCCGAACATTGTCTTTGCTGTCGGTCGAGTTAGTCGGTATATGCGGGAGCCGCGGAAGCCTCATCTGGAGGAAGCTAAAGGGATTCTGAAGTACGTGAAGGGAACCCTTGAGATGGGGTTGCCCTATGGAGAGAAGTCTGACTTCAAGCTGCATGGGTACACGGATGCAGACTACGGAGGTGACGCTGATGATCGCAAGTCGACATCAGGTTACGTGTTTTTGTGTGGAGCTGCTGCTATCTCATGGTGTAGCAAGAAGCAAGACTCTATTTCCCTTTCTACCACGGAGGCCGAGTACAAGGCGTCGTCCTTAGTAGCTCAGGAGTGTGTCTGGCTAAGGAGACTAGTGGAGGATGTGGACGAGGAGGTCAGCATACCTACTGTGCTTCGCGGGGACAATGAGAGTGCCTTGAAACTGGTAACCAATCCAGTGTGTCATACAAGGACCAAGCACATAGAGATCGAGCATCACTTCATCAGAGAGAAGGTGCTGGGAGGCTTGATCGCAGTGGAGCATGTGCGAAGCGAAGACAACCTTGTGGATATATTCACAAAGCCCCTATCTGCGGGGCCGTTCTGGAGGCTTCGCTCGTTGCTTGGAGTTGTTCCCGGAGCTCACTTCAAGGGGGAGTGTTAGATTTTGAAGTGAGCTAACGCCCGACGTTAGAGTCAACGCCGGCGTTAGCCCGACTTCTAGAAGACCTCCTATCTAGAAGACCTCCTATCTTCTATAAATAGGAGGGGCACCCCCCTTCAAAGAGCATGCATTCAGAGTGGCGAGCATCATCACCTAGCGAGCAGCGAACCCGGAGTCAGTTCGACAATCGACCTAGGGAGAGTTTGAGAGTTACTTGATCGCGAGTCAACGACAGGTGTTAGGAGTCAACGCGAGCGTTGAGTGACGAGTAGCGAGCTTTGTCTAGTAGCGACTAGCGAGCTGAGAGTGCGAGCAGCGAGCTTGCGAGTAGCGAGAGCTAACGCTGGGCGTTAGGAGTTAACGCCGGCGGTAGCGAGTATCACCTGTGTGGTGTGCTCCAGAGGAGAAGCGGACACTGTCCGTGACCAAGTTTCTTTACTTCATTGGCTGTCGTGAATCAAGTTGTATGCAACTTGTATTCAACCCTGTTCATTTGTAACTAGCTGCCAAACAATTATTAATTGTGAAAGTTTGTGTTCATCTCATTGGTGTCCTTATTCTCTTGTTGGTTGACGTGTTCTTCCGACCTTAAATATTTCACACTTAGGGTCCATTTGTTTAGGCGTCGAGGCTCCTTTTCGTTTTGGCGAAAATAGAGTTTTATTGCAATGGATGGTTCGTTTGCGGGCGCTTAAACCTAAAACTTCATTTCTAAAATATAAGCTGTTGTTAGTGCAAATTCCATCCGCAGCTAGGAGCTCCGTTCCATGCGTTCCAAAAGCCACATCTCTTCTCCTCGCCTCGACCCTAGATCCCGCGGGTTTCTTTTTTCCCGTTGGCAGCACCACCGTGCGTCTTCCGACATGAGTGGGAGCTTTCGAAACCAGCAGAAAGAAAAAAAATGGATCGAAGAATCCCTTCACGCCGATCTCATCATACTCGTACTCTCCAAACTAAGTGCCTCCGCCACCTTGAGAGGACCCAGCGCAACCAACTCGACCAAAAGCCCGGACTTTTGGTGAAGGCGCAACTTAATCTTTATATCAATGGAAGGGCGCTACGGGTCAAGTGAAGGAACGCTGGACCAAACAATCCCCCCCAGCGTCCAGCACGACCCGCAAGCTCAGAGGTGGCTTGACACATGGTCCGCAGGCTCAGAGGTGCTCCACATAGCTGCGGCCGCCTGACCCGCCAGGACCCACACAGGTAGAGAGAATTCCAGGAATTATCAGCGCCCCCTCGGCCTCGAACCCGCAACCTGCTTTGATACCAATTGAGAGGACCCAACGCAACCAACTCGACCAAAAGCCCGGACTTTTGTTGAAGGCGCAACTTAATCTTTATATCAATGGAAGGGCGCTGCGGTCAAGTGAAGGAACGCTGGACCCAACACACCTACACCTCCGATTTCATCAACGCTCTTCTAACGTACGTTCTTCCTCTCACTCCCTCTCCTTCTCCATCCCCTCTCCATCTCTCACCAAGTCGATTCGATTTTTGAGCGGATCCAAAAGATAGTATATTCGTTGAGGTGAGTATATCTTCAAAATTCCACTCTAGAATAGGAAGAGGCTGCAACTTGCCCCCTGGTCTCTGACATTCAGTTTTAACTCATTTGCAAGTTTCACACTTTCCAACATGCCCTGCAACGTCTCTCTTCAACCTGTCCACCAAACCGACTAATTTTTTAGGTCTGCGTAACCTTTAGACTTTAGTTATAGAATAACCAGCAGGTCCACCTTCCAGCCCTTCATCTTCTCCTTCACCCTGAAAAGAATTGCTTCGAGAAGAAAGAGAATGGAGTCGTCCTCACATAGAGTAGGACTTTCAAGTCACGAAGGAATTAGAATGATACATGTTTGAAGGATACCTGCGGAGAAACAAATTGTTTATCGATTGGTCGGCTTCAGTGAAGCAATGGGAATGCAGATCTACGAGCAAGTCGATCGAGATTTGAGTTGGAGTTCGAGAATGATGAGATGTAGATCGAAATCCATGGTGGATGAAGGAAGAACACCGAGTGAGGAGACCGTTGTAAATGGAAAAACCCTAAATGTGGAGATCGATGTGTAACCTTGTTTCGCAGAGGGAGGAAGAACACCCTCTGGCAGCGTTGGAGATGATCCTGGTTCCTAGGATCAGAGATGGTCGTGATCAGAGATGATCGTTGTCGGAGATGATCCCGGTTCTGGCAGCGTCATTACGGGGGGGGGGGGGGGGGGGGGGGGGGCATCATTCGACGGACAACATCATTCGGCTGGCTTCGCCGCATCCAAACTAGTTGCATCATTCGGCGGGCTTCACTCGATCCAAGCGGGCTTCGCCCGCATCCGTCCACTATCACTCATATGTTTATTATAATTCATATTTTAATTTATGTATACAAGTTATAAACGTTTATATATTTTTTGTAAAGTTTATTAACTTTAAAAATGTTAATATAATATAAACGGTTATATAATATAATATATATTATATCAGCTTATATTTTAGATGCTATAAACTTATATAAACATAAATATAATATAATTTTGGTTATATTTACTTATATTAGTTATAAACGTTATAATATAAACTTATATTTATAATTATTATAGAAGTTATAGTTTCCTTCGTATAGATAATAATTTATGTGCTTACAACAACTTGACACCTGTTATAGTGGTTGAGTCTTTAGTTAATACATGACTGGTTGTGGGTTCGATCCGATGACAGTGCAATTTTGCAAGAAAAAGTCCCATCCGTTTAATGAAACCTGCCCAAATAATTCTCGAGCTCGACCAGTTGTCTTTATTATAAATAGTATTAAATTTTCAATGTAGATAGGGACAAAATCATAATTTCACGTTGTAGGAGAGTCTAACCTGAAAATATAGGTATATGACGCCCTACCATTGTAGCTGTAGCAGCTCTAGTAAATTAGCATTGGATGACTTAGATTAGCCATTCGGGCCTCACTATTACCCCAAAAGAACTTTTTTGTATATACATTATAGATTAGACTCTTGCTTGATATTCACCAAAATGTGCACTGTTAGAATTGAAGTGAGCTAGCGCCAGCGCTGGCGCTAGCGCCAGCGCTAGCTCCTTCTCGCCACCCCCCTGGTTTTTTTGCCTATAAATAGATGGGTACCCCCCCCCCCCCCCTCAAAATATACTTTCTGAGAGTGGCGAGTATATGCAGTGAAAGTGGCGAGTATCCTCAACTTTGAGCGAGTTAGAGATACCAGAGTGCTACCTGGCGAGCATCGAACTTGGAGTGAGTTCGGCCAGCTCCCTTGAGCGAGTAGCGAGCATTGGAGATACCGCCCGACGCTTGTGATAGCGCTCGCGGTAGCGAGTATTGGAGGAAGCGAAGCGCGGCGAGCGTGCGAGTAGCCTGAAGTGCGAGCAGCGAGCTTGCGAGCTAACGCCTGGCGCTAGCGATACCGTCGGCGGTAGCGAGGAGCGAGTATCACCTGCGCGGTGTGCTCCGGAGGAGAAGCGGACCTTGCTCGTGACCAAGTTCTTTTCTACTATTGGCTGTTGTGATTCAAGTTGGATGCAACTTGTATTCAGCCCTGTTCATTTGTAACTAGCTGCCAGAGTTATTAAATTGTGATAAATTGTGTTCATCGTTTGGTGTCCTTATTCTCCTGTTGGTTGACGTGTTCGTCCGACCGCAAATAATTTCACATGGTATCAGAGGGATAGTGGGAACAAGGACGAAGCAACCAAGATGGACGGTGGAGGAGGGTATGCTAGGGGACTTGGAATTGAGCTGCTCACCCAGACCAATTACAAGAAGTGGAAGTCTTGCTTGGAGAGCTACCTGCTTGGAGAGGACCTATGAGAGGTCGTTGGAGGAGAAGAGCAGGCATAAGTCTTTCCAATGGAAGACAATGGTCAAGCTGTGAGAGCTTGGAGGAAGACCAATGCCAAGGCGGAGTTCACCTTGAAGAGAGTCATATCACCTAACTTGTTCGACCACATCATAGGTTGCAAGTCAGCGTCGGAGATCTGGATAGCCCTCGATGGGTTATTCAACAAGAAGAATGTAGCGCGGTTACAATTCCTGGAGAATGAGTTGGCGAAGTCGACTCAAGGCGAGATGACGATATCCACCTTCTTCCTGAAGGTGAAGAACCTATGTGGGGAGATCTCGGCCTTGGATCCTGAAGAGCTAATCTCAGAGGCGAAGTTGAAGCGGCACATACTCCGAGGCTTGAGGAAGGAGTATGTCCCCTTCGTTACTTCCGTGCAAGGATGGGCTACTTAGCCCTCCCTTCTGGAGCTTGAGAACCTGCTATCGTCACAGGAGAGCTTGGCGAAGCAGATGGCGGGAGTATCCATCTCAAGAGGAGATGGCGAGGCTTTGTTCTCAGGAAAGAGGAGATCCTGGGACAAGAGAAAGAAGAACTCCGGAGATGGACCTTCAACGTCCTCTCAGGGAGATGGGGGAAGTTCCTCCCTGCGCGCGATGAGAAGGGGAGATCCTTTTGCTTTGCCTGTAGGAAGTACGAGCACATGGCGAAGGACTGCCGGTCTAATCTGAAGGCCGGTCATGCTGCTAACAAGGAGGGAGATCACCAGAGAGGTGGAGGAAGAGGTGGAGGTCACCAGGGCGGTGAGAGGGGAGATAATTGTTTCCTGGCAGAGATGACGACAACGCCAGTCGATGTCTTAGCCTCCATCAACCTCGAGAACGACTGGATAGTGGATTCCGGTTGCGGGCATCATCTCACTGGAGATATGTCCAAGTTCGTCTCCTTGGAAGCGTATGAAGGAACGGATGCCATCATCACTGCGGATGATACGGTACATCCCGTGGAGCGAGAAGGGAAGGTGTCCCTTGGGAGTAGAGAGAAGCCAGTGACACTGAAAAGTGTGTATCACGTGCCTGGCATGAAGAAGAACCTCTTCTCGGTGGCTAACGCCGTGGATGCTGGATACTACGTGCTGTTTGGACCGAAGGAGGTGAAGTTCCTGAAGAACCTTTCGTCTGTCGATGCTGACGTCACGCTCACCGGGAGAAGGGTGAAGGATTTGTATGTTCTGTCTGCAAATGCCTACGTGGACAAGCTGAAGACAAACGACAGCGCTGTGATCTGGCATGAGATGCTGGGTCATGTGGGGATGGACAAGCTGAAGATGATGGCGGCAAAGGGCCTAGTGAGTGGCCTGCCTCATCTCTCTTCCTACGGCGACGGCCATGTGTGCGACGGGTGCCAATATGGAAAGTCACATCGACTTCCATTTGACAAGTCGGAGACCAGGTGTAAGGCACCTCTTGAGTGCGTACATGCTGATGTTATGGGGTCGTGCGCCACCCTTACTTATGGAGGCAATAAGTATGCGCTAGTTCTGGTGGATGACTACACCCGCTATACGTGGGTATACTTTCTGAGAGAGAAGTCAGAAGTATTCGAGAAGTTCCAAGAGTAGAAGGAGCTTGTGGAGGGGAGGCTGAACCGCAGAGTGAAGAAGCTGGGAAGCGACAATGGAGGGGAGTTTACCTCCAATGAGTTTGCTTCTTTCTGCAGGAGATTCGGCATTCGGCGGGAGCTTTCTTGCGCTCACACCCCTCAGCAGAATGGGGTGGCAGAGAGGAAGATCCGACATCTGGTGGAGACTACCAGGAGTTGGCTACATGCCAAGAGCATTCCCAAGGCCTTATGGGCGGAGGGAATGGCGTGTGCTACCCATGTGATCAATCGGCTACCTCTGAGTCCCAACAGGATGGTGTCTCCACACCAGCTCATGTTCGGAGAGAAGCCAAATGTGGGTCACATGAAAGTGTTCGGTTCTACCTGCTTCGTGCACGTCCCGGACGCTCAGAGAACCAAGTTGGAGCCGAAAGCATGGAAGTGTATCTTCATCGGCTACGATGTGCAGAAGAAGGGGTGGAAGTGCATGGATCCGCAGACCCACAAGTTCGTCGTCTCGCGCGACGTAGTGTTTGACGAACTGGTCTCATACCAGGGAGTCTCTTCTGTGGTGCTGCCGGAGAGTGGAGAATCTAGCAGGGATGAAGAGAGGGTCACTGAGGACCCTACTGTGGAGTTGGAGCTATCTCCCAGTGCCCCATCGCCATCTAGCTCAGGGGGAGCTTCTAGCTCAGGGGAGCTTCTAGCTCAGGGGGAGCTTCGAGCTCTAGAAGCAGGGAGAGCACTGCTCCTAGAGGAGGTCAGAGAGGAGTTGGAGAGGAGGAGTCTACCGGAGCGGTAGAAAGTGGCCAAGCCTTGAGGAGGTCGAAGCGGACCATCGTTCCGCCAGCTCGCTATAAGGAGGAGAACTTCGTCAGTTTGGTCTCTTGCTTCTTCGCAGGACCACTCGATGAGAGGGAACCTGCCTGCTTTGAGGATGCAGCTGGCATCAAGGAGTGGGACGCGGCCATGATAGAGGAGATGGATGCCCTAGAGAAGAATGAGACATGGGACCTGGTTCCCATGGTGGAGGGCATCAAGCCTGTCACCTGCAAATGGGTGTACAAGGTGAAGAAGAGGGGTGATGGAGAAGTAGAGCGGTACAAGGCGAGGCTTGTCACTCGAGGCTTCTCACAGACCTACGGAGAGGACTACGAGGAGACATTTAGTCCTGTCGCAAAGATGACGTCGGTGAGGACGGTCATCGCTCTGGCGGCGTGCCGAGGTTGGAAGCTGTGGCAGCTGGATGTGAAGAACGTGTTCCTATACGGAGAGATAGACAAGGACATATTCATGGTGCAACCACCTGGATACGTGTCCAAGTCTCAGCCGCGTCACGTCTGCAAGCTAAAGAAGGCCCTCTATGGGTTGAAACAGGCGCCGAGAGCCTGGTATGGGAAGATCGCGGAGTACCTGCAGTTCTGCGGCTACGATGCCTCAGACTTAGACTCCAGCATGTTTGTGAAGAAAAGTGGAGATCTTCACGTGCTGGTGGTGCTGTACGTCGACGACATGATCGTGACAGGGAACAACCCTGAGGAGGTCACGACGCTGAGACAACAGCTCTCCATTCGATTCGAGATGAAGGATCTTGGTGAACTGCACCATTTCCTTGGCCTCCAAGTTGAGAAGAGAAGAGGCGGGCTGTATGTTTCCCAGAGGGCGTATGCCGAGAGGATCGTCGAAAGATTCGGCATGAAAGAGGGGAAGAGCAGTTCCGTTCCTCTGGAGGCTGGGCTGAAGCTTCGGAAGGAAGACGGGAGGATTCTTCCTGATCCAAAGATCTTTCGGGCACTGATGGGGAGTCTTATTTACTTGACTGTCACGAGGCCGGACATCGCCTTTGCTGTCGGCCGAGTTAGTCGGTATATGCAGGAGCCGCGGAAGCCTCATCTGGAGGCAGCCAAGGGGATTCTGAAATACGTGAAGGGAACCCTTGAGATGGGGTTGTCCTATGGAGAGAAGTCTGACTTCAAGCTGCATGAGTACACGGATGCAGACTACGGAGGTGACGCTGATGATCGCAAGTCGACATCAGGTTACGTGTTTCTGTGTGGAGCTGCTGCTATCTCGTGGTGTAGCAAGAAGCAGGACTCTATTTCCCTTTCTACCACGGAGGCCGAGTACAAGGCGTCGTCCTTAGCAGCTCAGGAGTGTGTCTGGCTAAGGAGACTAGTGGAGGATGTGGATGAGGAGGTCAGCGGACCTACTGTGCTTCGCAGGGACAATGCGAGTGCATTGAAACTGGTAAACCAATCCAGTGTGTCATGCAAGGACCAAGCACATTGAGATCGAGCATCACTTCATCAGAGAGAAGGTGTTGGGTGGCTTGATCACTGTGGAGCATGTGCGGAGTGAAGACAACCTTGCAGATATATTCACGAAGCCCCTATCTGCGGGGCCGTTCCGGAGGCTTCGCTCGTTGCTTGGAGTTGTTCCCGGAGCTCACTTCAAGGGGGAGTGTTAGAATTGAAGTGAGCTAGCGCCAGCGCTAGCTCTAGCTCCTTCTCGCCACCCCCCTGGTTTTTTGCCTATAAATAGAGGGGTACCCCCCCCCCCCCCCTCAAAATATACTTTCTGAGAGTGGCGAGTATATGCAGTGAAAGTGGCGAGTATCCTCAACTTTGAGCGAGTTAGAGATACCAGAGTCCTACCTGGCGAGCATCGAACTTGGAGTGAATTCGGCCAGCTCCCTTGAGCGAGTAGCGAGCATTAGAGATACCGCCCGACGCTAGTGATAGCGCTCGCGGTAGCGAGTATTGGAGGAAGCGAAGCGCGGCGAGCGTGCGAGTAGCCTGGAATGCGAGCAGCGAGCTTGCGAGCTGGAGAGCTAACGTCTGGCGCTAGCGATACCGCCGGCGGGTAGCGAGGAGCGAGTATCACCTGCGCGGTGTGCTCCGGAGGAGAAGCGGACCTTGTCCGTGACCAAGTTCTTTTCTACTATTGGCTGTTGTGATTCAAGTTGGATGCAACTTGTATTCAGCCCTGTTCATTTGTAACTAGCTGCCAAAGTTATTAAATTGTGATAAGTTGTGTTCATCGTTTGGTGTCCTTATTCTCCTGCTGGTTGACGTGTTCGTCCGACCGCAAATAATTTCACATGCACCTTAGAACCCATCACCAAGAAGCGGTGTATACAACATTATCGCTCGATATCATCTCATTGTGCTGAGAATCATGCAATTGCATTGTATAAATAAACTAAAATACAAAGGTTTTTTAATAAACTTACCCGCTCGATTTAATTATGTTGTAAACATTAACAAAATTTGCGTCTCTCCTCGCTCTGCTCCGAAGTCGGTGAGTTCATATATGGGTCTTTTTGGTGCATATAGTGTCAACGATGTCATCCTCTCTGTAAAAATCTCTGCTTTATCAATCCCGTGAAACCCGACCTTCTCGTCGACTGCAAAATCCCTTGATCAAGCTCCTCATGTAGTTGCGCTCTGTCGGCACCATAAGAACCCTCACACCAAGAATCATTTTCATCTTTATAATATCTATTTGTTTTTACTTTTTTTGCTATCTTTTCGCATCCCCTTTACCTTTCATTTTATTTTGGGCTTTATTTCAACATTATTCTGGACGAAAAAAATGTTAGGGACTGCTTTAAGCTTTTAATGAATATGTGGTTGTACCGTTCATACTCTAAGTTTCTATCAAGAGATTTGGCCCATCTCCCACAAAAAGAAATGTAATAGTATTTGTACACACTATTGAAAGTAGCTTACGTTTTACATATTTACAATGATTCACAATGCAATTAAATAAGGACTATCACCAAATAATATAATCATTTAGATATTCTAATGTTTTCTATAATTCCTTATCGCAGATCACCTGAAGTCAAGACCGAAAAATTAGTGCAACATCTTGCAGTATTTCATACCCGGGGTGCGAAGTGCACTGTGCGCTAAATTAAATTTACAAAGTTGCTATATCATCATCATCCAATATGTTTGAAGCATTCGTAAGTTTCTTCACTTGATTCTAGTTATGCATGCAACATTTGGCAATGATTGGGGTTCTGAAGGAGGATCGCATACTGCTGCTAATAAAATTGATGTGTTTTATTGCTAAGTTCCACAGTTTGTGAACTATTTGAGAGATCCTAGAAATGTATACTATATATTGGGATTTTTCATGCACTGATTTAGTTATGTTTGGGCAAATTACATATTAATTTGAAGTTGAGGCAGGAATTAGTTTCAATGATATTCTTGAAGATTATGTATATTTTCTAAGGCTCATGTGAACCTGCTATTTATTAGCAAATTATGCATGATCACCATACATGGTTAGAGGTTAAGGATTTTTGAATTAATTTGTTATTGAATTATCTCAGTTTACTAGGTTAATAATTTAAAGATGGGATTCAAGTTCACTTATATATTTTATAATAGGACTGTAAAAAAGCCTCCCTTGGAGTTAGGTGGGTCTTTACTCATACCTTGTAATCTATGAAGAGGGCAAATTGTTTTTATGTGCCTAAATTCCTTGAAGCATCACAACATGGTTCTATTTGATCTTTTGTCGTTAGCTTAGTTTTCCAGCTACTTGTTTTATTGTCATACACAACTTAATGATTGCTAAAAATGTTCGTGGCAAAAGTCTATAGTATAGAAGTGTTATTTCCGAAGTATGTATGGATTTATAATGCTAAAACACATTTGAAATTGATGTTATGTTCTTTGTGTAATTGAAATGCCACACTTGAAGGGAATAATGCATGCTAGGTTTTTTAATTGTTAAATAATTTAATTTCTCGACTAGCCACCGATATCATGTTATTGGATTCTCAACCAATTTCCCTTCATTCTTCAATCTTGTGTTAGGGTCCACTGGTTTCATTTCGTGGATTATGCATATGACGGAAGTCGATGAGCAATTTCTACGCCCAAGATATATTTGAGTTTACCTAGATCATTGGTTTGAAAAGGATAATATAAATGTCTTTAGGTTTGTGACCTCTTGTTGTCACTCTTTGTGATTATAACATCATCATTCACCACCAGTATAATGCTCAACTTTCATACAAAATATTAAGTGATGTGTTTTGCATATCTAAAAGAGAAATTGTTACACCATGTTGGAAGATTTCCTAAATCATGCTTAAAGTAACTGTTTAAGATCATATTATGATTTATTTTGCTTGCACATCATATCACGATTCTTCCCTTGAGCAACAAAACTTGAGATTTGATCCATATACATTTCTTCCTTCAGATCTATGTATAGAAATGCATTAGTTAAGTATATTTGAGTGCTATTTGCTAACTGTAGCTCATCAATATCTCGTCTGAGGTGGTGGCGGAGGCGAAGATACAAGGGAGTCGTGCTCAATCTACGGAGAATACGATGGGGAATCCGAGCTCAACCTAAGGGAAGAGGAAGAAGGGAGCTTTGCTCAACCCTATCCATAATTTGGAGAGGAAGAAGAGAGGATGGAAACTAAGAGAGACAAATGATTAATTCATGCTTCCCTTCATCATGACCCAAAGGGTCCTTAAATAGAGGGTACATGACGCAAATGTAAAATAACGACACAACATGCGCAAACACATATATAAAATAAAGGCGTGACATTCCAAACAACTCCAAATAATGACTTAATTAAACACACATAATGGATAGTTGACCCAAAACATCTCACCCTCCTTCACTTTGAGCTTAGACGCAAGCTCATAGAAGGGCATATAAAGTTGTGAAGAGGTTTATCCAACTCCTTGATTTCTTACCAGAACAGCTTCTTGTACCTTGTCGTTGGAACTGATGCGTCATCAAGTGAAGAGGCTCTTATATGCGCATTGTTGTCACTGATAGAAGCACGCTATCTCAGTACTCGAAATTGCATGATTGACCACAAAATACCAAATATCGAGGCAAGCTCAATCCAAATTCTTTAGGGCGTGTTCGCTCTAAGAGTCTTCTCTCCAATGAGAGCCAAAGACTAAAAAAGATCTCCAAGATGGCTAAATGACTCTCTCCCACTCCCTTATACATGAAAGAGTGGGCATTCATAAAATACGATATTACTATTAGGGTTGCATAGACTATTAATGGGGTGTGTGGCATCCCATCTTCGTATCAACATGCCCCTCTAGAAAACCATCCTTGTCCTCAAGGTTGACATCATTAGGGGCCATCCACGAGCATTGGGGTATCCAAGTCACCAAAGTCAGGACCGCTGCCTTTAGTTCCAAGCAACACGCACATGTCTTTATGGGGGAAGATGTTTGTGGGCGAGTACGATCGATGGCAGCGAAAGCAAAGGCCCTTGCAGTGAAGTTCGAGTTGCTGCTGGTGAGATAAGCGATGGGGTGGCCGGGGTGCCGGTGGAGGAAGAACTGGCAGCAGTGGAGGTGAGCCTAGCAGTGCGAGCCCAGGTAGAGTCAGGCGGGGGAGAGGCGACGAAGATTTTGGCAGTGGCAACAACTGGTGGGGTTGTCGCCGAAGAGGATGATTGGGCTGTGTAGAGTTTCTCATCGAGGCAACGAGCTTGCTCCATGGCGTGAGAGAGAGTAATCGGGTTGTGAACCCGAAGATGCACCCATAAGTGAGGTTGCAGACTCCCAAGAAAGTACCCCAGGTAATGGTCTGGGGATAGATCGAGTACGCTCGTGATTACACCTCGATAAACTCATTAATGTAGGTGGCCACAATGTCTGATTGGCTCATGGAGTTGAGGCGCTCATAGGCATTGCCGGTCTGGTGGGTGTCATTGTGTTGGAGTTCCTCTTACAGAATGGACCAAGAGAGGTCAGTGACCGGCTGGCCTGTCCAACACACCCAATGGAGCATCGAAACCTACATATAGATAGTGGCTAGGGGAACCTTCTGGTGGGAGGGGGTGGACTGAAGATCGAAGAACTAGGTGCTGGAGGTAAGCGGCTGGACGTGTGAGTTTTAGGACGCTCATGGTGTCAATTTGATGCAATGAATAAGAAGACGCTAGCAAAGCCCCCACTGGACTACTGGACAACGATGAGGATGACGACCCTTTCTCTAGTCTCTTAATGGTATCAATTGTGTGACCGTTCATCGACTGAGAACTGGGTGATCATGCTTCGATTGAGAGATAGAGCTGGGAGTGTCTGTAAATGGTAGAGGCTGGTTGGACAAACTTGATGTAAGACCCCTTTTATGCATTCTTTCCCGGGTCTTACCGCCCAGAACCGCCGCCTTGCGGTGATCCCTCCACTCGAGGAGGACTTCACCACCAAACGCCGATTCTACCGGCTAATCATTCATCCAGGCCAACCACATAATAAAAGTAAATGAGATATTTATGAATTACCAGTCCACAACAATCACTGAATACTATTAGGATAAAAAAAAGCTTGTCCAAAATGAGATAGATTAAATAAGATAGAGTAATGAAAATAATAATCAAAGTGCGGAAAAAGGTAACATGGGCTTATGCCCGATATAGTTTATTTTTCTTTGCCTCCCTCCGGGCAAAGATATAGCAATCAAGGCACTCACACGGTTCGACGCCCTCAAGAATATAAAGCTCTCTCTTCTACCCTGGGTAGATGTGGAGGGTTGGAATATGGCGAGGGCTGCTCACCGGTGCTCGTCCTGCTGCTGCTGAAACTCCTAGGTCGGTCCTAGCCTGCGTGTCCTGCTCCGTCGTCGTGTTGTGGGTCCGCTCTTCTGGGTTCTCCTGTAATAATGTGGTTCACCGACCGTCAGTCTATAAGACTCAGCATGTTCCTCACTGCCTCCACCCGTGACTCTGAGGCACCGTGCGGGAGGAGGAAGCGAAGGACAACAAAAGGGGTAAACAAGAAAAGCAGGTGACATTGGTCGGTCTAACTCAATTATGAATAAGAATAGACTACTAATAACAAATCTACCAATAAGTTTATGAAGTAGAGACGTAACATATCTCAGCAATCCTGTAATGGTAGAGCAGTGCAAATATCCCGCATAATAAAGTAATAGAAAGAAAGCAGGAAAGTGTAATTATAAAAGGATTAACTATAATAGTAACCCTAACTTATATGCATACACTCACAAGCACATAAGCTAGGGGATCTGGCACACAGGAAAACTCATCGTATAAAAGAGCCCATACTAGTTTATACGATGAAGTCTTGTTTTATGCAATAATGTTATGCTATGCTATGCAGTGCAATGCAATGAAATGATGCAACCCACCCACTCGACGCTGTACGTACAAACCTTTTTGATAGTTCCCTCTGTTCGAGTGTAACAACTCAGGTACCCTTGTCGAGGAAAACGAGGGCAGTGGACCGGGCTTGTCCTCCTCTAGGATATACTCATCACCTCCCGGCCTAGACCTTTTGTACGCCCCTGAAGAACACACCAGGGTATCCGCGCACTACTTGATACATCAATGTCTCTAATTAATCGTACCTAGCCTTAATAATATCTAGCCTTAATAACACCTAGTCTACCACTAGCAGGACTAACCCGTCCTTCTTATGATACCGAGCCTACCGCTTGCAGGACTAACCCAGTCCTTTCTTATACCCCGAGCCTACCGCTCGCAGGACTAACCCAGTCCTTTCTTATACCCCGAGCCTACCGCTCGCAGGACTAACTAGCCCATGTCAATCCATCCCAAATTTGGGATAGGATTTACGATCAAGTTCTCCTACTTACTACTCTTGTCTATCGTTTAGTTATACTTAGAAGTTTATGGTGAAATCCTGGACTTCCCGAGGTCTACCCTGTGAAGGGCTCGCAGCGGTACTAGGGGATGCGGTGGTGACTGAAGCCCAAATCCCCCTTTCCAGGATATTTATTCTTATTGACGACTACCCGTTATTATATGCCCACAAATTCTCAAGTTGCTCTAAATATCCTAAGGTGGATTATCAATTTGACTCAGGCAGTCAGTGTTCAATTGAACACCGAACCCTGCCTTTCCTAGGGACCGACTACGTCTTGTGTTATCTCTCAATTACAACAGAAGGTCTCAATCCTTTTATCGTCACACCCTTACTTGTTATGGTTCTGTCCCCTTATCATAACGTTATAAACCCTGAATCGATGAATTACTAAACGCACCCCAACTCTACATTATGTGTCGTCACAAATTGGAATTACCACTAATCACTCTCTATAATGCACCTAAAGTTCCAGAATTAATACCTAAGTTTGTGGGGATCAATTGGGGTCTAAATCGAATACTTCAGTTTTTAGTATACGCAGACCAAGATGAGATTGAACTAGGTTTGACTCCTATGAAGCAATCTTGGCCTTGTCATATCTAGTTGAGTTTCAGTTTTTTACCATAGGTTCATAATGAGTAAATTAGGGGTTGACCAGAGTTTTGAATTATTTCCATTAAAATTGACTTCTTTTAAAATCAATTATCCAATTGTCTTAGCCTAAATTACAAAGGAAGTACTCTAATAGTAAGTTAAATCTTGCTAATAAAAATTCTCAGGGATAGTAATCAACTTAACATCTTGATTCCCAGAATTACTTAATTTTCCAGGGAGTTTATGACCCAAATCTCCATTTAATATAAAGGGTGAACAAATTGGACTTTACATATCAAGTACAGGTTCAAGACTTCTAAAAATTCAGAGAAAATTACTATAGCTCAACAATGATCTAAACACATCAAATCCTAAGTTTCATGATTTTCCAGTGAAGTTATAACCTTAATCTTCATTTAATATGAAGAGTGAACAAATAGCTAGGACTTTACACATCGAGTACAGGTTCAAGACTTCCAAAAATTCAGAGAAAATTACTATAGCACAATAATTATCTAAACACACCAAATCCTAAGTTTCATAATTTTCCAGTGAAGTTATTACCCAAATCTCCATTTAATATAAAGGGTGAACAAATAGGACTTTACACATCGAGTACAGGTTCTAGACTTCCAAAAATTCAGAGAAAATTACTATAGCACAATAATGATCTAAACACATCAAATCCAAAGTTTCATAATTTTCCAGTTAAGTTATTACCCAAATCTCCATTTAATATAAAGGGTAAACAAATAGGACTTTACACATCGAGTACTGGTTCAAGACTTCCAAAAATTCAGAGAAAATCACTATATCACAATAATGATATAAACACATCAAATCCTAAGTTTCATAATTTTCCAGTGAAGTTATTACCCAAATCTCCATTTAATATAAAGGGTGAACAAATAGGACTTTACACATCGAGTACAGGTTCAAGACTTACAAAATTTCAGAGAAAATTACTCTAGCACAGTAGTGATCTAAAATCATCAAATCCTAAGTTTCATGATTTTCCAGTGAATTAAGTTATAACCCTAATCGCCATTTAATATAAAGAGTGAACAAATAGGACTTTACACATCGAGTACAAGTTTATAACTTCTAAAAATTCTGAGAAATTTACTATAGCATCTTAAAGACCTAAAAACTCCCTACCCAGAGTTTTATAATTTTCCAAGCATTTTTCATCATAAACATTTCATAAATTAAGAAGTGTGGTATAATTCATTTTAGTCATATGCCTAAGAATTTTGATCACAGAAATCCTAATTTCTCTGGGGTAATATGTTATACCATAGAGAGAGTGTGGTCAAAATTTCAGGAGCTAACACTTAGCTATATGTGATGAATACACGAACTTCTCTTTTGGCTATTGGCACACCATAACACCTTTAAAGTAGAGACATGCAAGTGTAATAACCCTACATGCAGAGGTCCAAATGCTCTCAAATTATAACCATGGTCTAGTAATGTCCTAATAGGGGTGACACCCAAATTTGGGGTCATTTGGGATTAAACAACTCCAAAAATTCCATTTATATGGTTTACCCCATTTTGAACAAAACCTTAGAAAAATTAACTCCAAAAATTCTAATTTTTGGACACAAGCTAGAATTAGGGCACATGGATGCATGGCCTGAATTTCAGCTCCATCAGACTTACCATTCACATGTTATACACAATTTAATTTCTAGTTTTCATTATGGCCACTCTCACTAAAATGGGTGCTGAGGGTTCTACAATGCTCCAAATGAGCTGATTCAAATTTCAACATGAAGTGGACACCAAGATTTACAACTTTTATACTAATGAGTTTCACTAATTCTGACTCTAAGCAAGGGGATTACAAAAAATTATTAAGGCATGAGTAGGTGCTATATGCACACCATTCCATCTCATGCAAGGCATGCAAGTGGAATGACCCATCATGCAGTGGTTCATATGCTCTCAAATTTTAACCAGTGACCTATCATGAACTAATGATCCTCCCACCAAAAATTTGGGTGGATTTGGGTTCATGCAACCCAATAATCATGTCATGCATGATTAATCAACTTAATTGAAAAACCTTAGAAAAATGTCTCCCAAAAATTCCCATTTTTTGATAGGCTATGTAATTAGTCCTAATTCAGTTATGGTAAAAATTTCAAGATCATGCATGGAGTAGTTTTGATTAAATACACAAAATATATTTGTGTCGCACTCATGCACCTTTTATACTAGTGTTCAATTATATTTGGATTTTCTTAACATGCAAGAGTCCAAATGGCCCAAAATTATTACCATGCACTAATATCTTCCTGACTCGCCATCCAGAGGAGTTTTGACAACATTTGAGTTAATTTAACTCAATATATACACCATGCATGGATTATTAAATTGATACCAAAACTTTAGAAAAATGTGCCCCAAAAATTCTGATTTTTGGGGGCACAGTAGGTTATGGTGTACACATACGTGGTCCAAATTTCAAGTTCATGCAGTGAACCATATGTGAAATATTTATTTCTAAAGTTCAGATCTCCTTCAAGACCAGTCCCACTATATCTGACCTACAAGGGGCTACATGTCACCATTTGATTTGATTTTAATTTCTAAATAAAGTAGACTCAAGGATCTACAAATTATATCTCGCCATTTTTCATTTTTCAGCCTCTAAGGGCCTCAAAATAAATCTATAAAAGTGGGTTAAAAATGTGACAGATTATTTAAATAAGTTTAATTAAATAAACTGGGCTACGAATAAAGGATAGCGCGCGATCCGACGGCACCCCGTCATCATCCCCGGTAGATCAAGGGCTGGGATTAACCGCGCCTGGGTCATTTTGTGGGCCAGATCCCGGCGGCTCCTGGAGGTTTTCGGCGAAACGCTCCCGCCACCACCACCACCAGTCGACATAGGGTTATCGACTGGTGGTGGCCGTTTGGCCTGGGGTGGCCGGAGTAGCTCTCCGGCACCTTTGCAATTTGCAGTTAAGAACAAAATAAAACCAGTGGTGATCTTGTCACTCACTTGCAATTTTCGAAAACGGAGAGAAGAGAATTCTAGCACAAGTGGAGGGGGTAAGGGCCTTGCCTGGTTGAGGGCTTGGCGGCGGGTGTTGCGGCGGAGGAAGACACGAGCTACATCTCCGACGTCCATGGATAGCTTGGTGCAGCTGAGCTCGAAATTGCTATCTGGAAGAGGGGCTCGACTGCTCTGGAGTTCCTGAAGGCGATGGGATGGAGAATGGAGAGGGAGGGAGGGTATGTTGTTGTTAGTCATTATGGTGGCTTTCGGCCAGCATTGCCGCCCCTCCTAGCCAATGAGAGCTTTCCCCTCTCTGCCCCAAACTGAAGGGGATTAATTCCCCAGCTCAGAGCAGAGCTTGGGGAAGGGAATTGGGATGCCATTTGGCACCCATCCCCTATTCTCCTCCTCCATTCATTTCTTGTCTTCTTCCTCCATTCTTACACTTGGGCAAGGAATTTATCACCCACCCCCATTTCTAATTTTTAGAAGGTTTGAGGTCTGGTCATCATGTGGGCTGGTTAATGGAGTCATGGGGTTGGGTTAAGCCCACTTGATTTTGAGTTTGGGCTCACTTGATCAAATAGGCCAAATTGGGGATCTTGGGTTTGGGCTTGATCCAAGCTCACACCTTTAAATGTGACTGACCCACATTGCTCTCTTAGGCACTATGGACTTACTCCAAGAGGAATTGAGTCATGGTGGGGTTATATGGGGCTTAATTGCACAAAATTGCCTATAGGGGCAATTTGGGCATTTTTGGTGATTTTGCCCTAATCTTCCAAAATTGATTGTGCACTTTGGTTTGCTTAGGTCTCATTCACTTTCCTGTGTATCTAGGAAGGGTTGTGCTAGGTCAATTTGGCCAATTGGGGTCAATTGAACCATAAAGGGCATAAGTTGTAATTTGGGCAAATTGGTAATTTTGCCCAATTCCTCAAAATTGGCTTTCCCAAGGGTCCAATGTGGAACCCTTAGACTCCCTAAGTGATCTATGAGTGTTAGGGGTGATCAATTTGATCACAATGGGTCAATTGAAGATCAATTTGGGGTTTTTGCACATTTAGGTCAATTTGGGGCTTTTTAGTAATTTGCCCAATTTGAGTTACTTGATGGCCCCATGGTCGGGCTTTTGGGTTCATTAGGTCCCCTTGACAGGTTGCCACATGGTGGTGGGTCCAATTGTCCTTATTTATTGAGGTTTGACCTAGATTGGTCTAAAGTTGACTTTAGCCAATTTTTTTCCAAATTGGTTGACCACAAGGGTCCCTAGTGACCTACTTACTCCTCTAGAATGATCAAAGGGTCAAGGTGAGGTTAATTTGGCTTATTGAAGCCTTTTGACCACTCTTAGGCTAAGAAACCAAAGTTTGCTAAATGCACCCCAATGTGCAATTTTACACATTCTCTTAGGTTCATGGGGCCTCTTTGGCCCAACTTGTGCATTCAACTTAGTAAGGGGGAACTCCCATAGTTATAATGGTGCTTGGGTGCTTCACCTCTTCTTGGTCAACCCCAGGATGCCCTCAAATTGGGGTGGCCCATAGTGGCTAAGTGCACACCATGGTGTTTTCCTCTTATTCAACTTGTCACCAAGGCATCCTTGGTCTCTTGCCTATTTTTGTCATGACTTGTCATGAAAAAAATTTCCTAGGGGTCTAGTCATGACAAAAATTTCCTAGGGGTCTAGTAGTTTGGGGGATGTTACACTTGAAGAGTTTGAGGCCTGCTGGATGAGGGATAGGGATTCATCGAGGATGAAGGTAGGTCATCAACATCTCGTTGCAGGTAGTGGATGATGCGGAGATACAATTGAGTCGTGATAAATCTATGGATGGTGCAATGAGGGAGCCGAGTTCAACCTAAGGGAGGAGGAAAAGGAGAGCCTTGCTCAACCTAATGTTGGAGGAAGATGGGAACCATGCTCAACCATAACCTTAGGTGAGGAGGGAAACTAAGAGATATTAAAATGATTAATTCATTCTTCCCTTCATCATGACCCAAAGGGTCCTTTAAGAGATGATGCATGACACATACTTAAAATAAAGACGTGACATGCACCGACACAAACATAAAATAAAGACATGACATTTCAAATGATTCTAAATAACGACTAATAAAAGACATAAAAATATCTGATAATGGATAGTGGGTCCATAATAGTGATCAAATATCAATGGTCTTGCAACTAAAAATACATTCACCTGAATACATAACTTTAGCCACTGAAGAGATCATCTCATTGTAATGCCATTCCAAAAGTTTTCTATGTAGACTTTGAGAACTACCTCGATCCATCAACTTAAGGTTGCGTTTGGCGTGGCTTATTTGCTCCGGTGAGGTTGGACAAAAACGTCATTGTCATAGAATGTATGTTTGGTATGACATGTTACAACCGTTACCAAAAAAAAACTAGTGTGGGGCATAAGATTTTGTTATGACAATGATGTTTTTGTCCAACCTCACCGGAGCAAATAAGCCGCGCCAAACGCAGCCTAGAGACAAACCCATCTATATTCATGACTTCATACACCCACCTACACCCAACGATCAATCTATTTATTGGTAAACAAAACTAAATTCAAAATACCATTGGTGTGTAAATCATTTATTTCCTCCATTATTACTTGTTTTTGTCAAGGGTTGGCTATCCTTGATGAACAATTTTAGGAATACAAATATAAGGCATTATGGTTAAAAATGTACTACATTGGAGGGAAAAGAAATAAACAATACCTATAGGAAGCTCATGTGTGCAATGGGAGCCTTGTAACGAGGATTCAAACAATAAAGTTGGTGAGTTTGGGGAAATAACTTCAATATATTTACTCTTCTTGCCATAGTATGTATGACCCAATGACGCTCATTTGGTATCTCTTCATGTATTTCACTAACATTTATTTTGTTAGTTTTATTAGGTCTTTAATGTTTAAATAAATATAATTTTATGGCTTGTAGTTTAAAATATTAAAAGATAAAAATTGTTATGCTGCTTCTTTTCTCTTCTCACTTAGTTCTATGTCAAAATCCACACCACCTGATTTTTGATACAGTTATAAATAGAATAAACATACCTTCAATTGCATTTAAATTGATGTTTTTCATTTTAATTGATGATATTGTTTGTGCCAGAAAATTTAATGGATTTTTGTAGAAAAATCTTATAATTTACTCTCTTCATACTTTAATATGATATTCTAAACATGCTAATATGTTTTCTAAATTGCCTTGTCTCTATTGTTTTTCATAAAGAAAGCCTTGTAAAACTGTTGCATTCAGTATCATGTGTAAGTATGTGTTTTTTGTTTCTTATTTGATGCACGTAAGGTGTATATCAGAATATTCCCATTCATGGTTAATTTTATTCTTGCTTGATAGTGATCAATACGAAACGGAGTCTTGGTGCACCGGTTGAGGTGTTGCCGAGTGACCTTGAGGTCACGGGTTCGAGTCCTGGAAGCAGCCTCTTGCAAAAATGCATGGTAAGGTTTGCCTACATTTCACCATTGTGGTGGGACCCTTCCCCGGACCCTCGCTGCACGGGGATGCCATTGTGCACCGGGCCGGCTGCCCTTTTTTTATAGTGATCAATAGACTTTTATTAATTTTTAATCCATGTTTTGGGGCAGAATGTTTCGATTTAACTCCTGTTCATTGTTTGATCTGCATTTTATTACAGATTCTTTATGCGCTTCAGAAACTTTTGGGTGACTGCTTTGATGGGATTTCTGCTGAAGCTCTTAAAATCAGTTTTTGGAAAGGTTTATATATATATATAAGTTTTATTTAATGTTTTTATTGAAAATGTGATGTAGCTAAGCTAGAGTAGCTTCATCCTTGTAGATACACATCCAGATTTTCTAATTCTATGATTATACTCATTCATTCTGCTATTTTGTCATTTATTCATTGGGCTCTTTTGGTTGTTTATAAATTGAATTCAAGTTCTACAAAATGACAATTTTTTACTTGATTCTATAATTTAGTTGATTGCAGCTAATTTTAACTAAACAGATCCCCAAAATTCAAGCATTACTTTTTTCTACTTAAAGTGAGTAAGAAGGATGTCACGATGAGATTGCAGGAGCTAATCAAGTTTCATTAATCTTCAAAAATTAATAGAGGTCATAAGTCTCCATTAAGGTTTGGTTGGACCTCACAAGCTCCTCTCCATCGGAGCTCCTTGGAACTCTAATAATTTTTTGGTAATCAACTGTTATGGATCCAATGTCATGTTAGAGTTTTATTATCGAGTCAAGTTGTTTTGTCAAGTCGAATTGTATGAGTCGAGTAATGTTGTTTTATTAGTAATGTTGTCAAGTCGAATTGTAGGAGTCATTGAGGGCCTTATATAAGGACCCCTTGGAGTCATGTAATGAAAGGAAGGAATCAATGAATTAAAATTAGTTTTCTTCCTCTCCCCTCAAGTTCTTCACCCTCTCTTCTTCCCAAAGTTCTTCTCTCCTTCTGCCGCCCTCTCTAAAGGTTTTGTCTTCTCTCTTCTCCTCCTCTTTTCTAAGGTTTAATCCCTTGTATCCCCCTTTAGCTACGTACCACCCCCTCTACCACTGACAATACCAAAAGAAGCATATAACAATCAAAGCATCCGTCCTCCTCTGGCTGCAACATACTCATTTGACATCGCTGTGCTGCCATCCGAAGCGTCCCAGATACTAGTTCCAGTCGGGCGATTCCGACGAGCACCCTTTTATCCCCTTTCTCCCCGTCTTCTGCCGCATATCTTATATCTCCCGCTGGTCCAACCTGCTTTGTTCCCTCAAATCGAACCACTTGCTACCTTGTTCCCTCTGCTTCGACGACATGCCACAGCCATCTTCCACATCCTCGTCCACGATTGACAACAGATACTTCTCTCCCAGCAACCAACAGAGGAATCAAGGTTATATTTCCCCGCGTGCGACTGCTTTTATACACAAACCATCCGCAATCCCTGCGACACGTGCAACTCCTTTGGCCACATCCAAGTAAGACCCTCCCTATCCCTTCATCTTCTTCTTTTTCTTTTTCCAATGCAACTGAGGAAACCCTACCTGTCATCTCCAACAACAACTACAGGGGTACGACCCTCTGCTTCCTCGACCTCCAGCAACCACGCTTCTTCCTTTTTCGAGCCTTTCGCCCTTCCATCGAGTCGCCTGTAGTTTTTGGTCGTGCCCAGCGCCCCCTCCTTTCTCGAGCCCCTGAAAGCCCAGACAGCCGCACACTGCTTCCATTTAATTGATCAAGTATTACACTTGATTAGTGAATTAAATTTTAATCATATTATTTTAAGTATGGACGTCGTTAACTAGTACCTCGCTCAGATACTCGATCAGTTTGATCGTTTGGCAGCCTGAATCGATCTCAAGATCGATGCTATCCAAGTCCAGATTTACGAGGTCCGCGGCTCTCAATGCCCCTCCTTCGCCCCGCCGCCGAGCCTGCACTCAAATTCCCTTCCATTCCAGCTTGCGCACCGACGAGTCCACCGATTACGCCTATTGTCTCTCCACCGCCCGCTGATGTTCTTAATGTTCCACCATTACCTCCGACGATTTCTGCTCCGCTGTTTTCGTCATCGGAGTCGTCACCTTTCCGCCCAACGGTGGTGCCACCACCGCCATCTGTTTATATGACCGCCATTCCGTAGCCGCTTCCTCTGGCCACCTCGCAGCCTATCCCGCCACCTGTTGTTCCGCCGGCCTCCTTGCCGCCGCTCCGGGCCGGGCACGTGCTCAGCCCACTCTGCTGGCCCCGCCAGACCCAACCCTCCCGCTGCTAGTTTTTCCAACAGCACGAACGCTACTCGCCGCCACCCTGGCCGCCTTGACACAATACCAGGAGTTGTTCTGGCGCGAAATCAAGGAGCCTGATGATGATTCAGAACCGTTCGAGCTTGAGGTAAGCTTGTTTTTTGGGACGGATGGGATGTTATGGATCCTATGACGTCATTTATCTAGTTAATATATTATTAGTCTTATTATCGTGTCAAGTTGTTGTATTTAGTCGAGTTGTATGAGTCGAGTAATGTTGCTTTATTACTCGAGTCTGTTATGTTGTTTTATTTGTTTTTTGGTTATTTACACTCATGTCATTGAGGGTCTTATATAAAGACCCTTTGTAGTTATGTAATGACATGAAGGAATCAATTAATTTAATTAGTTTTTTTCCTCTCCCCTCAAGTTCCTTCTTCATTCTCTCTCCTTCCCAAAGTTCTCTCCTTCCCCTGCCCTCTCTTAGGGTTTCATCTTCTCTCCCCTCCTCATTTTTAGGGTTTAATCCCTTGTATCCACCTTCAGCTGCCACCCCCTCTACCACCGACAATTACAAAATCCCCAAAGAAGCATATAACATCAACATACCTCAATTAGTTTCCAACTATAAACTTCAATTAGTTTCCAACTATGGACTTTAGTTAGTTTTCAACTACGAACTTTGTTTAATTTCCAACCACTTTGACAAATTCCAACTATGTGTTAGTTGTCTTTGGCAGTAGGGGCTTGACAAAAGGCAGGAGGGACTGCCTCCAACCACGGGCTTCAATTAGTTTTCAACTATGATCTTTGTTTTGTTTCCAACGATTTTGAAAAATTCCAACTGTGTTAATAGTTTTTGGCAGCAGGGGCCTGCCTACATGCAGTAGGGATTGGCGGCAGTGGCGGACGCAGGAATTTTTTCCAGTGTGTGCGGACTTAAAAATTGCAAAAAAAGAATAAATCGAAAAATATGAAACAAACACATTAATATAACAAAAATTATACAAAAGTTGCGCATACAATAGTAGAAAGATATATTTATCCAGCGAGATTCCATGAGTTATAAGTAGAAAGTTCGAGAGACGAAACGTGAAAGCCATAATTTTATCTCGATCCACAAGCATTGAAAGGTCGCATATTTTTACTGGGACATATTCGGAAAAAAAACTCGGTCCCATGGGTTTTCATATTCCTCAGCAAACTTGCAGGCCATTATCTGTAAATATAATTCAGATTATAGATTAAAACCTCAATTCATTATCGTTTATGAACTATTTGAATACCACCTTTCATTTTAAATATTTTTGATATTTTTCACACAATAACATAATCATGAACTTATTTATAAAAACACTTTAAATAACTAAATTATTTATAATAAAAAAATATATATAACAATTAACTAATTTATATAAAAAAATTTATACAACATAACAATAATTTTTTTTGCAAAAATAAATAAATTAAAACAACAATATAACAAAGAACTTGTTTATAAAAAAAAAATTAAAATTAGCATAATAACAAAATAAAAAACATTAAATTTTGTTGTGGGTATGATTTGAACTCATGAGCACTTGAATAAAAATTACTACCTCCACCAACTAAACCAAGATACAATCTATGTACTATTCTTTCAATATATTTTATTATTCTGTAACTTATCTGTCATGGTAAATAACCTGCTCACTTTTATCGAAAATATTTTTTTTTAGAATTCAGTGTGGGCGGCCGCCCACGCTCGCCCCTATGTGGGTCCGCCCCTGATTGGCGGTATGTAGTAGGGATCAACAACTGTAGAGTTGGGCACTAGGGCTAGGGCTAGGGCTAGATACTACTTGCATATGAATTTTCCTATCTTCATATTCTATTTTACCATCCCTTTGAAAACTAGCCTCCTTTTAATTGTGTTTTGATCTGCTGATAATAGAAGTAGATCCATGGTTTTAAATGCTTGCTTCTTTGCTATGTGTAAAAGGTTCGCAATTAATGTTTGTGTGTATATTTATTATCCTATTAAGTACTAAATATTTTTGTTTTAAGATCTTGTTTATAGTCAAACCAATAAGTTGTAACAATGCACATATATAAAATACAAATTATCATCCATAAACAAAAATGCCATAGAAAACAAACTGACATTAAGATGTGACATATATAGAGAAATAAAATATGCTAGCACAGTGAGGATCTATACACAGATTTCACCAACATAATAAACTGAAAAATAACTGTTGCAACTTGTTCTTGGTTCCACCAACAACTGAAATATTCTTGGCATCAAGGAATGCTTCATTCTGTCTGCCTACTTTAGGACACTTGATGATGTGATGTTGTGTCAAGTTTGGAGCTGTTGGTGAAATTGATGAAATTTATAGTTTGATTGGTCGTACAAAATATAATAAAGTTAAAGTGACGCAGGGGCAGGCTAGGGTTTGTGAAACTAGACTCACGACAAGCGGTCGGGTGACGGAAACTCAACACAGCGTGAGCCTCACGAATCCAACAAGTTAAATTTATTTAAAAAAAAAGATTTAAATCAAGCCTTTTGCAAGATTCCACAAGAATGATTATCGCAATAGAAAGGCACACAAGGGTGGCTCCAAATCGGAGAGCGCAAATAACAAATGATAAGCGGATACGCCCTGCAGGTTAGCACAAACTCAAGCAACACAAACGATATGAAATGATAAACAAAAGCAAATAGCAAACTAGCAAAATAAACAGTGTTCAGATCTGAAATCCAAGTGCAACTTACAACCAAGATGAGGAGCCAATCGGACGGGAGCGCCAAATGCGGAGAGGAATGGATCCGGGTCTTTGGTGGCCAATGGTGGTGGAGTATGGTGGCTGCGCGGAGTGGGGAAGGAGTGGTGGATGGCTGGAAGTGGGGCTAACGGGAAGGAGGAGAGATTTAGGGTGGCCGACGGGGTAGGGGAATGGTGGAGGGAGGTCGACTGGCCGTGGGGAGGCTGGGGGGTGGTCGACCGGCTGCTGGGAGGCCGGGAGAAGCTTGGTGGGGGAGGAAGAGAGGCTGGCGGTGGGCGTCGGGATGGAAGGAAGGGAAAGGGGGGCTCGCCGATTCTGTGGGAGGCAGGGGAAAGGCCGACGGGGTGGAGAAAGAGGCGATAAAGGCCTTACCGGAGGAAGACGGGCTGGCTACAGTGGGAAGGGGCGAGCGGAGGGGATCGGGAACCCTAGGCGTCGCACCTGGGGAGGTTGGCGTCGCACCAACAGACCGGCTGCAGAGTCTCTCAAACATACGGTGCCTAAACCCTCCTCATGGCTCCAAATAAATAGAAAATGAAAGATAGGGCATCCGAAATCAAGGGCCCAGATCGCCCGATCTTTCGGGTGCCAAAATAACGCCAAAACTTGTCCGAATAAGATAAAACAAAATACAAAATATACTCTCGTCGACCTTCCGGACGCATCCACGGGCTCGGATCGTCCGGGAGGGCTCTCAAAGTGCGGGATCAGAAAATCACGCCCGCTTGCGGCGGGAATACACGTGCGTGGGCCATCGTCGTCGCTGTCGATCTCCATCAACTCCCCCCGGCTTAGAAGCATTCATCTCCGAGGAATGGAGGTGATCATACTCGTGGCGTAGCTCGGGGGCAATCCTCGCAAGTTCTCCCGGGGCGATCCAAGTGTCGTCAAAGCTGGGACGGCCCCTCCAATGGACCAAGTATCGCAAAGTGCTCGGATCTGCTGCTGTCATGTAGTCATGGGCTAAGATGCCCTCAATGGTCTCCAGGTCGGTATCCACCTCTGCAGGTGGCGGCTCACTCTCTAATGAACTCTCCGGTGGTGGCACAGCCGGTGGTGCTGCCAGGTCCCCAGGCGGTGTCGCTGTGGGCTGGGACTGAGAGGGTAACGGTGACAACTGGGGAGGTGGTGGCTCAAATGGCGGCTCTGAAGGAAGGGGGGGCGAAAGGATCCTCATAAGTTTGCTCGTCGTAGTATGGAGTTAAGTCTTCCACATTGAATACTCTGCTGATTCCCATGTGCCTTGGAATATCAATCTCATAAGCATTTGGCCCTATCCTTTGCACCACCGTATAAGGGCCCATCCGTCTAGCATTTAGTTTCTTTGCAGTTCCTGAGGGGAACCTCTCAGCACGAAGACGAACCAACACCTGTGTGCCAATCTCAAAGCTCCTCTCCTTCCTGTGTACATCCGCATAGGCTTTATAATTATCATTACTTGTTGCGATTTTCTTTCGGATGGACTCGTGAAGCTCATGCATGTGCTGGATAAAGGATTCGGCCGACTCGCTAGGACGGGTCTCAAGTGGGAGGGGAACTAGGTCGATCGGCTTCCTAGGCTCGTATCCTAACAGGATGTGGAAGGGGCTAAGACCAGTAGTCCTATTCACCGAGCTATTGTACGCGAACTCTGCTAGGGGCAACACTGAATCCCAAGTACATACATGCTCACCAACAAGACAACGTAGGAGGGAACCTAAACTCCTATTGACCACCTCAGTTTGTCCATCCGTCTGTGGGTGGTAGGCGGTGGAAAACTTGAGAGTGGTGCCAGTCTTCATCCATAGTGTCTTCCAAAAGTAGCTCATGAATCGGACATCACGATCAGACACTATAGAGGAAGGTAACCCGTGATACCTAAAAACGTCCCTAAAGAATAGGGCGGCAACTAGGGAGGCATCGGCAGTCTTGCGACACGGGATGAAGTGGGCCATCTTCGAGAAACGATCCACGACAACAAAAATGGAGTCATGTTTCTTGGGCGTACGGGGTAGCCCAAGAACAAAGTCCATGCTAATGTCAACCCAAGGCCTGTGAGGAATGGGTAATGGGGAATACAGGCCGGGGTTGGCGTGAACCTTTTGCCACTTGGCATGTCCTACAGTGCCTCGTCACACGCGCCACGTCCCTCTTCAGTGAGGGCCAATAAAAACGATCCTCCACTAAGGCGATAGTCTTGTCACGCCCAAAGTGTCCCGCGGCACCTCCTGCGTGCATCTCCCAGATCAGAAAGTCGCGAAGGGAAGTAGAGGGGATGCAGAGTTGGGTGCCGAAAAACAGGTATCCCTCAGAAACAGTAAATCCCTCGACCGTATCCGGTGGGTCTCGAGTGAGGGACCTATAGATATCCCCAAAATCAGAACACTCAGCGTACTCTACGACAAGGCGCTCAAACCCAGTGACACGCGTGCTCATCGTCTGCAAGAGGCTAATCCGGCGACTCAAGGCGTCGGCGAGCTTGTTATCAACACCCGCGCGGTGTTTGATAACGTAGTGATAGCTCTGCAGGAACTCTACCCACTTAGCGTGCCTATGGCTAAGCTTCGACTTGGATTCTAGATAACGTAAGGCCTGATGGTCAGAATACAGCACAAACTCCTTGTGTAGGAGATAGTGTCGCCAGTACCGCAGGGTCTGGACTATCACGTAAAACTCCCAGTCATATGTAGAATATCGCTGGCGGGCCTCGTTCAGCTTCTCGCTGAAATAAGCAATGGGGTGGCCCTCCTGACTAAGTACTCCTCCAATCCCCAGTCCTGAAGCGTCACATGCGACCTCAAAAGCGAGGCTGAAATCTGGTAATCTAAGGACAGGGGCAGATGCTAGCCGATTCTTGATCTCTTCGAATGCTCTAGTGGCGGCCGGGGTCCACACGAAATCTCCTTTACGTAGGCAGCTCGTAAAGGGGGCCATAAGAGCACTAAACCCGCGGACGAACCTCCTGTAGAAGGTGGCTAGTCCATGGAAACTCCTGGCCTCATGGATGGTGGTGGGAATGGGCCACTCACGGATAGCTTTCACCTTGTCGGGATCTACGGAGATGCCTGACGCAGAAATATGTACCCAAGGAAGTGCACCGATTCAGCTAGAAAATCGCACTTCTTCATGTTGATAAATAGATGCTCCCTCCTAAGGATGTCGAACACCAAACGGACGTGATGTAGGTGGTCAGTACGCTCCTGGCTGTAAATAAGAATGTCGTCGAAGTACACAACTAGGAACTTGCCCATGTAGGGCCGCAGGACCTGGGTCATCACCCGCATGAACGTACTGGGGGCGTTCGATAATCCGAAGGGCATCACTAGCCACTCGAATAGGCCATCCTTCGTCTTGAAGGCCGTCTTCCATTCATCTCCCTCACGGACTCTAATCTGGTGATACCCGCTCCTAAGGTCGATCTTCGTGAAAATACGGGCACCAGCCATCGCGTCAAGTAAGTCGTCGAGGCGGGGAATCGGGAAACGGTATTTCACTGTGATCTTATTGATAGCTCTACTGTCAACGCACATGCGCCAACTCCCGTCCTTCTTCGGGGTGAGAAGGGCTGGGACTGCGCATGGACTCAAGCTCTCGCGCACAAAACCCTTCCTAAGTAACTCATCGACCTGCCGCTTCAGCTCGGCATGCTCGGTCGGACTCATACGATAGTGTGGGAGGTTGGGCAACGATGCCCCGGGCACGAGGTCGATCGCGTGCTGGATATCTCTCAGGGGAGGAAGCTCATCGGGAAGCTCCTCGGGCGTGATATCCGAATAATCTCTCAACAGTCGCTGTACATCAGGGTCGGTGGGGACGGCACCTCCACTAGGAGTGTCGGGAGCCAAAGTGGCCGCTACAATAAATACAATCCCCGAGTCTAGGCCCTCTCTCATAAAATCATGCATCCTCAGCATGTGCAGAGGCCTGGGGGGCCCGGCACTGACGGGGGAATCGGTCTTGCCCTTGGGTGAGTCCTTGGGCTGGGTCGGGGACAAGGTGACCTTCCGGCCCCGGTCGTAGAATACGCATGTGTTCGATCGCCCGTAACACGTAACGTCTCGATCATACAACCAAGGTCGACCTAGAAGTACATGGGCCACGTCCATCGGGATGACATCACACCAAACCTTGTCCTCGAAGGACGCTAACCGCAATGGCACTAAGCATCGCTGGGAGACCTGGATAGCAGACTTGTCCACCCAAAGGACACGATAGGGATGAGGGTGTGGCTCAGGGGTGAGCTGCATCCGCTCAAGCGCTTTCTTAGCAACGATATTGACGCAACTCCCACCATCAATAACAAGTTTGCAGGGGTCGCCTGCGCTCTGAAAATAAGTGTAAAAGATGGTGGACCGACGTCAATCATCCTCCGCACGCGGGGTATGCAGAAGGCGGCGTATAACTCCACACTCTAGCGACCTCTCTGCATCGCTCTCCCAATCCTCATCCACGGTGGCTACAATGTCGCCCTCAATCCCCACTATAGGGTCCGTACTCTCGTCCTCCTCTTCAATCAACAAGTTCCGCATGGGGCACTGTGCCGCATAATGACCTCGTCTAGAACATCTGTAACACTGAGGTCCGCTGGGCTTGGGGGGTCCAGTCATGGCAACCTTCCCTTTCACATCCTCAGAAGCCTGAGTGGGGAGGAGTGGGCCTCCTGAATGTGGGGCCATCAGTCCTCGGAGGCTGCTGGCGGGAGCCAGAGGTCCGAAGGTAGAGTTCATACTCTAGGGCCAACTCATAAATCTGCTCGACTGTCTCCCGGCGGTGGGGAATCAGTTCCCTCTTAATTTCGGGTCTCAGGTCGTTCCGGAACCTGGACGCTGCGGCGCTACCCTCCTCTCGAAGGTCACTCCGCACCAATAGGTCATCGAATTTGGTCATATATTCGGCTACCGACAACGTGCCCTGTCGTAGCGCATAGACCTGATCAAGCAGTCGATCACGATAAGAGTCGGGGAGATATTTCTCCTTCAGGCGTCTCTTCATATCTTCCCACCTAATGATGGGTCGATAGCCATCACGCTCAAGGGCTCGCTCGACACTAGTCCAATAATTCATAGCAGAACCCACTAATTTTATCCGTGCGAGTCTAACCTTACGCTCATCACTCATATCATACCAATCAAAGTAATGCTCCATCTCTCGAAGCCAAGCACTAAATGCTCCGGGGTCCTGCTGACCATCAAAAGATGATACCTCTAAGCGAACTCGGCGAGTGATGTCATCGTGGTAACCGTCGTGACGGTCGTGACGGCCGTAGTCGTGTCGATCTGGCACGGGGTCTCCTGGGGCTTCATAACCATAATCAGGGGGCCCTGGTTGTCGTCGGGGGCGACGACCAGGATTGGGGTGATCCCCTTGACCTTCATAATTATCTTGACGTACCCGAAGTTCATTGATTTGGGTACCCATTTGGTCGAATCGCTCCAGCATCAAGCGCTGGAGGTCCGCGAGGGACACCTCCGCGTTGGTGCCATTGGACCGCTCACCGGTAACGTTTGGGTCAGACATATCTCGTCTAAATGGCCTACCACTACGTAACATGCGACGTGCGTGAACCTGACGCTTTGATACCAATCTGACGCAGGGGCAGGCTAGGGTTTGTGAAACTAGACTCACGACAAGCGGTCGGGTGACGGAAACTCAACACAGCGCGAGCCTCACGAATCCAACAAGTTAAATTTATTTTTAAAAAAAGATTTAAATTAAGCCTTTTGCAAGATTCCACAAGAATGATTATCGCAATAGAAAGGCACACAAGGGTGGCTCCAAATCGGAGAGCGCAAATAACAAATGATAAGCGGATACGCCCTGCAGGTTAACACAAACTCAAGCAACACAAACGATATGAAATGATAAACAAAAGCAAATAGCAAACTAGCAAAATAAACAGTGTTCAGATCTGAAATCCAAGTGCAACTTACAACCAAGATGAGGAGCCAATCGGACGGGAGCGCCAAATGCGGAGAGGAATGGATCCGGGTCTTTGGTGGCCAATGGTGGTGGAGTATGGTGGCTGCGCGGAGTGGGGAAGGAGTGGTGGATGGCTGGAAGTGGGGCTAACGGGAAGGAGGAGAGATTTGGGGTGGCCGACGGGGTAGAGGGTGGGCTGGAGGGTGGTCGACGGGGTAGGGGAATGGTGGAGGGAGGTCGACTGGCCGTGGGGAGGCTGGGGGGTGGTCGACCGGCTGCTGGGAGGCCGGGAGAAGCTTGGTGGGGGAGGAAGAGAGGCTGGCGGTGGGCGTCGGGATGGAAGGAAGGGAAAGGGGGGCTCGCCGATTCTGTGGGAGGCAGGGGAAAGGCCGACGGGGTGGAGAAAGAGGCGATAAAGGCCTTACCGGAGGAAGACGGGCTGGCTACAGTGGGAAGGGGCGAGCGGAGGGGATCGGGAACCCTAGGCGTCGCACCTGGGGAGGTTGGCGTCGCACCAACAGACCGGCTGCAGAGTCTCTCAAACATACGGTGCCTAAACCCTCCTCATGGCTCCAAATAAATAGAAAATGAAAGATAGGGCATCCGAAATCAAGGGCCCAGATCGCCCGATCTTTCGGGTGCCAAAATAACGCCAAAACTTGTCCGAATAAGATAAAACAAAATACAAAATATACTCTCGTCGACCTTCCGGACGCATCCACGGGCTCGGATCGTCCGGGAGGGCTCTCAAAGTGCGGGATCAGAAAATCACGCCCGCTTGCGGCGGGAATACACGTGCGTGGGCCATCGTCGTCGCTGTCGATCTCCATCATAAAGCCATGATGATTGTTGCTCAGGGTTGATCAAACCGTCAGGCGTTGAAGCCTTATGCAATCACCATAGTCTATGTGTTCATGAATAATTAATTGATGCACTGCTTCATTGGCAAATTTAATTTAAGATTGTTAGAACCCTTAGATTTTACATCCTTTATCATGAATCTCACAAATAAAGCACTTCCTAAATGATCCCTCGGTAATACGTAAGTGTGACTCATTAGTCATTACATAACAAAATTGTCATGGATTAGCCACAATGCAGTATAATCATACCAGTATCTAAGCAGGGCTCCAAAATAAGACTAGAATGCCTAAGGATGTCCAATGGATTCTCCCTTTTTTGCTAAAAGCCACTAGTTCCAGAAAAGATGAAATATATATATACTCTTGTAAGAATGATGATCACTTAGCTTGCCTCCTAATTGAATTCCCTTAGGATCCCAAATTTCACAATGTTTCATGATTAGTGTTCACTACAAACTCCCATTGAATCACATAATGCCCCTCCTTACTATGCTCAACTCTTATACCAACATGTTTGCCCTAGTCAACTTCAAAGACCTTGTTAAAATGGGTAGCGCTGACACTACTGTTTGGGTAGCCATGATGTCTGTTTCTCAATGCTAGATTTCCTCTGGGAGTTTAGGGATCCACAAATTATCCTTTCTGAATGCATTAATCCTATTTTTAATGGTAATTGGATTGAGAAACAGGCTGGCCACAATAGTTATATGAGTTGCTTCTACAAGAGTGGTGGGACTGCTGGTAGAGCAAGTGTTAAATAAACATAATTCTGATAAAACCTTTCCTAGATATACACAACTTGTTCCTATCTAAAAGGATTTTAAATATAACTTTCTAAAAAAATAGAGAAATAAACAAAGGGAGAACAATTGTTAAATAAATTTTGGATTCATGATAACTTTTCTGCGTACAAGAAACTTAATCCTATTTTTACTGTAATCTAAATTCAACATTTCTAAAGTTAAAAGATATACAAATCATATGATACTAAAAGTTGAAAGATATACACATCAAATGATTTTATGGGTCTATAAGAATTGGGTTTTGAATAAATAATTTGCAGTACAATTGTTGATATCATTTTATTTCTTAACAATTTCCTCTTTAATATGGTGTTAGCATTTGTAATTGTGCTCTAAATGTTTGTCCTCGTTATTTTTCCCTTAGGAGAAATTGTCTTGAAAGATTTGAGAATTAAAGATGAGGCGCTGAGTTTGGTGAAGCTTCCTGTTACAGTCAAAGCTGCCTTTTTTGGCACCATAGTAGTACAGGTGTTTAACTTCTTTCTTATGAGTACAAAAATAAAATTTGTATTACTGATCTTATTATTTATATGCATTTGTCAGTTAATGCAGGTCTTTTTCATCCAAACTTAAGATGCAACTTTGAAATATGAAAAACATTATTTAGAGTAAGAGCGTAAGACTAGAGATAGAGGTAGAGAACCAGTGCTAACATCCTAAGTCAGAGAACCGTCGATATAGACATGAGAGTATGGATAGGTGGATGAACACGGAAGAAAAGAAACATATGTCATGTGATAAGTGACTCCACAGTCAATAAATCATCTAATTGTAATCGAATGAACTACATCGGTACTAGCAATGATCCTGTATTTATCAAAGTTCTAAAGGTGGAAATTCAAGGTGAAACTTGGCTTGACCGGATCAAGCATGAATAACAATGCCTCCATCTAGTATAAAATAGTAAAATACGCACATGGTCGTAAATTTATTATGTAGCTGAGAAAACAACCATTGCATTATAAAATAATCAAATACAAACAATTAAGTTTGAAAACAAATACATGAAGTAGAGTGTTTAGGACATTAATAAATAAATAATAAACAAATAATAAATGTCATCCTTTATCTATATCACTCATATATAGAATCTTTAAAGGATACTCTCTTATAAAATTTTCCCGTTATTGTCTAAAAAAAATCATGTCTTAATTTCATTCTTTATGGATGTTAATTAGATGCAATATGAATTTTTGTGCATATGAGGCTAGGATTATGCAGAATCTACATTTGAGATAGTTGCCACATTTGAGTTGTGGTGACTCCCACCATTTATCATATCATATCTTGGATATGAGTCATGAATGAAAGTATATAATAAGTTGACAGTCACCTTTTATCATGTAAACACGTGTCTTTCTCCATATCACCACACCACAAGAAAACCTTGATTAGCAAGGAACAAAATTCCTTGCTAATTTGCTAAATTCCTTGCTAATTTTAATTAGCAAGGAATTTACAAAAAAATCCCTAGCTAATATGACCATAGCTAATTTTAGCTAGGAATTTATTTCTTGCTAATTTGCAAGGATTTTTTATCAAGGTATTTTATCCTTCCTAAATTAGCAAGGAAATCTAGTTTTGTTGCTAATGTTTTGTATTTTATTTAATTATTTTATTAAATTAAAATAATATTTATATATAAACAAAAAAACTCACCTTTAATGAAAGGTTTTTACCTAGTTAAATTTGATGATAATTTGGAAGGAAATCCCTTGCTATTTTTGTAGGTAAAATAAAAAAGTTTTTACCTAGTTAAATTTGATGATAATTAGGAAGGAATTATCTAGCATTTCTAATTTCCCTTGATAAGTACAGTTTTTCTTGTAGTGTCATCATCACAACATACACAAAATTTGAGCATTTTCGAGCATAATCGGATATATCCAAGAGGATCCGAGATTTTTTAATTTTTAATTCAAGTTACCAAGAGTATTTGGAAAGGATTTTTGAGAGTTTCCCGGCTTCAAAACGTTTCAGATATGATACATAAGACTGTCGCAAGTTTCCGTGCTTCCTAGTGAATAAATAGACTGAGTTTTTCCTTTGTGTTTACTGTTTCCAGTCATTGTGTTAATTTCCATTTACAATGTTACATTGATAACTTCACCTTCTCATTAATTGGTAACTTTCTTGTAGTTTTACTAATTTACCAGTTCTGACAAAAATGCTAGTATTAGAAATCTAAGTTCACAATGCATAATTGCTTGTACCGATGATGTATAATTTGTTTTCAAATCTTAATATACCTGGACAGTTTCTACAAGTTCTAATTATGTTATTTCTTTATATAGGTTCCTTGGAAAAGCTTTGGAACAAAACCTGCTTCTTGTCTGGTGGACCGCATATTCATACTTGCTGAGCCTGCTCCTGATGGACATGCTCTGAAGGAAAGACTTGCGATATGTTTCTATCTTCTAATTTGAAAATTCTCTCGATTATTCTGGAATACTAGCTTCGAAGTTGGATTAATTACTTCAACATGGATGAACCACTAGGAACCATGAATAACTGTTTAGATGATTGATTTACCAGAAGAAAAACTGATGGTTGTTATACGGGCATTTTTTCTTGCAGGATAAAGATATAAAGGAGATTTTTGAAAGCAACTTTGAACAATTATCGGTATGCACCAACAACAATAAAATAGATTTACATGTTTTTAGGCATGCATAATGGAAAGCAAAAAATCACAGTTATGTGTACTTAAGAGTATTATGTCTTTGTTTATTGTACATGGGTGTTTTCAGTATGCATTCAATTATGATTTTATGTTTTTATGCAAGTTCACCTCATACCAACTGCCTCCTCGTACTGACCTTGTCTTGTCAACAGTCGGTCTCTTTATTATCGCCCCGAATCGACATCAAGATTGTCACCTAACTCTTACAAATCTTCCGCGACTAACACATCTCATAGCTTGATGCCTCTGCAATTCTTACCTTGCTTAAGTCAACAGACATGTAGTAGCAGTGTACCACCCATACTACACCTTGGTGCCTAAGTCCTTAATTTCTTCTGGCCATTATACTATCTACTAAAACCGAATCACCACCCTTTCGTTCTCAGTTATAAGGACCACATAACCTCTTCCTCTGCAGCTAGAGATTCCAAGCATTTATGGCAATTCTGTAGAGATATAACAGAAAATGGTCGAATAATTGCACCTACTCAAGGCTTAGGAAATAACCACCAAGGTGCGACGCCAAGCGGTTGATGCACAACAATTGGCAACTAGCACACGAGCTAACTAACATTAGCTAAAACACCCCACTAGCTCTCGTGTGCTCCACATTCCTTCCGACAGTTACCTATCGATCCTTGTTAAGTTGTTCTTACCCAACATGCCACTCTCCAGCCATTGTTCCCTATGCTCCCCTCTCAGTATACCCTGTCCCCTGTTTTAACTACTCAGTGGGCCCCTAAGTATCAAACCTCGTTGTTCACTTCCAATATGCTTCACTTTAGCTACATGTTCCACTATTTCATTCACCGAGCAATCATATTAGCTGCCATTAATTTCTGGGCTTATTACTCCCCTATCTGCACAGGTGACCGCAACATATAACCCCTTCATAGTTCTACAATGTATCAAAAACCCGGCTGGCACTCGTGTTATGAAGTAAAACTAGAAAACAATATATAATTCATACAATAACAAGACAAGACAACATATGCAATTAAAATAAACAAGGGAAGGTAACTAGTTATGGGTTCAAATGAGTATCTATAAAATTGAATCACATAGCCACCTAGGAAATTTAAAGTACTAATCATTGAAATCTTGCAAAATAGACACCGTCTGATACAATGAAGACAACTTGATACATTTTTATTATGTTTAGATGTCTGCAAAAGGTCTTAATAAAAAGACAACAAGAAAGCTACGACAGCATAAAAATCCCTCAGTAGAGCAACCTAAACGAATCTCCCACCTTTGAGTTTCCTAGAAAGAAAAGAACTGACGAGTAAGGATATCTTTTCCCCCAAGCGAAACTAAAGAAAAATACTTAAGGGGAGGACTGAATGGGCCATAGTTCCCCATTCAAGACTTGTATGGTCTATTGTGCCCTATGAGTATGATGACCTGCCTTCATCATTCACGTGAGAAGACACCCATCATGCCCGACTTAAGTTTTCACCTAGTTGTTGGCTTATACATTCTAGCATGTCTCCACTAGTCTAAGAGTTCATCATTTTATTCATTCTTTCTTGTAGGTCTACATTAATTCTGTTTTCTGAATATATATGGGTTTTGAATATATAAGCTCAAGCTTTTTTTAGGGAAAAAACTTGAGTATATATATTAAATATTTTAACACATTTTGCCCATAATTACCAAAGCGGAGTATAAAGCTTGTTTTTTAAACACATTTTGACATTTTAGGTAATCCCTTGACAATCATAAAGATGAAAAATATGATTTTTTTTTACAAAATGAGTTCGGTGAGTTTAGCAAAGAAAATATACATGAGCTCAAAGATATGACTTTCTATTTGGACTTGAACATCATATATATCTGGAAATAACTTCAACAGATTTTTGACATCACTCAAACTACAATAAGGATCCCCAGGCTGCTACTGTCATCGCCCAGCTAACAATACCTATTTATAAGCAAATAAATAGGCATGCAGTCTAAATAATGAATTGATATTTTTATAATGTTCTTGATTATTACAAGCGCTAATACTCAGAAATCATGATTCTTGATTTGGTCTTTCTTCACAATGCCAGCCTGCTCAAAGAGAACAAATGAACAGATAATAAAGCAAATCAATATACTTATAAAAAAATGAGAATAAGAAAAAGTTGATGAAATTACATTATCTTTTTGGGGACATGTTGTTGAATAGTGCCCTTTACCGCCACATTTACCACAAGTCCTTTTTTTTACTTGTGCTTGAGAGATCTCTATACCCGATTAGATTCTTGATGTAATTTTTGATCTTCCTTTAGTTTTCACAATGGGAGGATCTCGAATAGAAATACCGTACGAACCTGGAAAAATTGGAGTTGAACCTACTTGGCTGGCAATACTTGTAGGTTCTGAGTAATTGAATGAATCCCTTAAATTCTCCAACAATCCATTTAATGTTGACATAACAAGTTCATATGCTTCCTAATTTGACGTTGTTGCATGATTAAAAATATTTGTTTGGGTATTAGTTAGCTTCCATTTCATCACGGGTGTCACAATATCACTATTATCAACCAATTTTTCATTGTTTGATTTCTAGCAGAAATAGACCATCTCTTCAATAGATATAGGTCAAGAATACTTTGTAAATGCCACTTAGCAATCATTATGTGCAGAATGTGTTTGCATAAAAATCTATCTGTCTCAAATTTAGCACATTCACAAATTATTTTTGTATTGCAATCATCATAGATGACATTGCACCAATTGCTTACATCCGCCTCACAAGAAAGGCCAACTCTAAATGTTGTAATGGTACCAATTATATTTACTTCCTCATACCAACATTCTAAACTCTACTTGAATTCTTGTTGAAAAAACTTAAACATATTTTTGGTATAAAATTGTGCTGCAAATCTTTCAAGTGCATAACTTGTCAACAAATTAGCCATTGAATTCAAGGTGTTGAAATCTTCTTTTTCTTCTGCCTGATGTCATGAATGCAATGCCTTTTCGTATTGAGTTATTTATTTTAATAATTGTGTTTTAGAATTTACAAAACCATCAAAAAAAGCATTGATGCTTTCGCTCCAACCGCTTGACGTCATTCCCGCAACAAAATAATCTTTTAAATAAGTTGGAACCCAATGTTGTCTTCGACCCCACATCTTTGACAACCAACTATTACTTTGAATGTTATACTTTTGAGTAAATAGTTTCCATCTCAGTTCACTTGTGCTCACATCCTTGCTATTACACCATTCATAATAATCTTTCTTGAAATCCCCATGAATATCTCGGATTTCAAAAACATGCTCAACTAGGTGTTTTCCTATATGCCACGAGTAAAATCTATGACGCGTGTGCGAGAAGACTCTATTAATTGCATTGTACATTGCTCCATCCATATCGGTAATTATAACTTTAGGAGCTTTATCAAACATACATTTTAACCACTAATTGAACAACCAATAAAAGGTTTCTTCTGTCTCATCTGCTAATAAAGCACAACCAAATAAAATTGACTGTCTATGATGATTTACACCTGTAAAAGGTGCAAATGACATCATAAATTTATTGGTTTTATAAGTAACATCAAACACAACATCCCCAAATGTTAAAAAATCATTTCTTGACCTTGATCTTCCCAGAAAAAAGAAAGAAGGACAAAATTAGAATCCAACTCTATGTCAAAGTTGAAATTTGGATCTAACTCTTGCTGCTTCTTTAAATATGTAAACACTGAGACACCTTCATTCCCTATATCAATCTTTCGGTGTTCACTCAAATGCATTGAAACTTATTTTGCATATATTGAGCTATTCATATTTGTTTCATTTAAAATTCTTGCAATCTTAGCAGGACCCATTCCAACACTATAAAGTTGATCCATCAATTTTTTAACTTCCTTATCTTTGTGAAGTACATTATGTGAGCGATGTCTCTTAGCTTTCCTTGGAGTGTCTAACTCATGATTATGCTCCTTTATAAATCCAGTGACAATCCATTTATAATCCTTATTCTTACGAATATCTAATTTTGCCTTGCAATTTACTCTTGTCAATCAATGTGCGCTCCTTGAAGATTCTTCTCCCTCTTTAAAAGTTTTAAATCTAGACTTAATACATTCGAACCTTCTGCCAATAACGTCTCCTGAAGTAAATGATTTAGAAGTTGAACCTTTCTTAATTCCAAATCCTAAATTAAGAGCATAACTATTATAAAACCAATATGCCTCATCAACGCTTTCAAACATCAAACTAACATATGGTTCTCTAACATTGGGCTCATTAGAATATGTATTTGTTTCAGCTTCAACAACATCCACACTTTCAGAATTTGATGAATCAGATGTCATTGAGAATAACCTGAAGTTGTAAATAAAAATTAATCAACACTATAAAAAGTGCATTGTCGTGGCCTACTTGAAGACACATTACAATATAAATGTGCAACCTCCCATATAAAAAGTATAGGCATGCTAGAAGACAAAACAAACAATGAGTAAAACACATATAGTGGAACACATGATGTATACCATTCTCCCTGACTATACAATGTCAATTTCAGAACACTTTAAGAGTAATAATTAATATATGATATGGTTCAATTAAAACTTCCTCCTCAGTCCAACCAAAACAGATAAAAAACCCCATCGCATGTGCACCTCCACTATTAGTAAGTTAAATGCACTACATAATTGCAGTATAAAGAAGCCAAACAGTTCGGGCAAAGAAACTACATTGAGAACCATGCCTGAAAGCATAATGCATAGTTAACAGTTGAGGAAGTGGAAGGTTATGCTAATAGAAGAATTTCATCAAAATTCTAGACACTAAGAAAACGGAAGAAGTGGGCTGCGCAACCTCAAAAAAAGATTTCAACGATTGAAATGCTTGAAAATGGAATAAGTTGGGTAGATGATTCGTAATAAGAAGGTAGAAACCAAGAAAACATCTCGAATACATGTATCGGCTGAAGCGGCTGCGACGTCGTTGACGGGATAGAAGAAGATGTGATCTGCGAAGGAGCAAGAGGATGAGCTCGATATATTATAGCCAGGGGGGATGATTGCGCGACCGGGCGATGGGAGGAAGAAGGCAAGAATCGTCGGGCGGAAAGAAACCTAGGTCGCGAAATAGTTTTGGCGTAAATAAGAAGGTCATGCAGCGCTCGAGCTTTTTTTCCCTTATAAAAGTGCGAGTGTATTATATATATTTTGAGAAGGAGGCACTGAGTGAGATGAGCATCACTCAGTGGATCCCATTATATAAAATAAAAATAAAAGCGAGGATACAATAGGTGTGGGAATCACCCCGGGCCACCCGATACATTAGAACGATATTACACATAGTCTAAACATACAGAAGGGGAACCGAAGTCTGACACCCGAAAGAAGACCGAGTTAGTTTCCTCGGCCTTGATGAGTCGATAGAGATGAGATGGAATGAAGTCCTGAGAGAAGCAACAACTGAATTTACTCGTCAAAGCATATTTTGTCATAGCGTCCGCATCATATTTCCTTCTCTATGGATATGCGCACATGAAATCTCCAGAGAGTTAACCATATGGAGAATGCTCTCACCATATTCCCAAATCCTCCAGGGAATAAACCTCATCTTATTAAAGCAGTCTACATTTGTTTTTGAGTCTCCCAGAATATGAAACCGGACGATATTGCGACGTAAGCAAAGGGATATCCCATCCATTAGCGCCAAACATTCCGCTTCTAATGCGTTCTTGTCGCCATACGAGTGAGCGAAGCCGGCAAGAAAAACCCCATCTTTGTCGACGTAAGCTGATACACTCATACAGCTAGGATATATCAATGTATGCCTTTATACTTATACTTTGACTTCTCTTTAAATAGGTCTCGACACATAGGAGTATAATTGTCAAACTTCATGTGTTGACAGTTGATTTACAAGTCGCCGCGTTATTTGTGTTATTCCAGTTTAGGGGTAGTTTGGTTATTTGTTATTTTTTGGTCTTGTATATATATATATATATATAAATATATATATATATACGAGCAGTCGTGCACGGGGGACCCCGTGAGGGGCGGCGACATTTGTCGGGGCGACGATATTGGTCGGGGCGGAAACATTGGTCAAGGCGGCGACATTGATCGTGGGCGGCGACATTGGTCGTGGGGGGCGACATTGGTCGTGGGGGGCGACATTGGTCGTGGGCGGCGACATTGGTCGAGGGAGACGACATTGATCGGGGACGGCGACATTGGTCGGGGGCGGCGACATTGGTTGGGGGCGGCGACATTGGTCGCCTGGTCGGGGGGGGTGGCATTGATTGGGGACGACAACATTGGTCCGTGGCGGCGGCATTGGTCGGCGCGACAACATTGGTAGGGGCGGCGACATTGGTCGGGGCGGCAACATTGGTAGGGGCGGTGGCATTGGTCGGGGCGACGACATTGATCGGGGCGGTGACATTGGCCGGGGGCGGCGACATTGGTCAGGGGCGGCGACATTGGTCGTGGGGGGCGACATTGGTAGCGGACGGCAACATTGGCCGCGAGGGGCGACATCGGTCGTGGGCGGCGACATTGATCGTGGGCGGCGACATTGATAGCGGGGGGCAACATTGGTCATGAGGGGCGACATCGATCGTGGGCAACGACATTGGTCGGGGGTGGCGGCATTGGTCGTGGGTGGCGACATTGGTCGTGGGGGCGACATCGATCGCGGGAGGCAACTACACATTTAATAATATTTAAACAGACAATCTTCGTAATAGTTAATACAATGTGCAAGCGATAATACATATATCTAATGTACCTGTAAAATATATTAAAAAAACTATATGCTTCGCTCAACTCTCTACCAGACGATACTACGAAGCAGTCCTATAAGCAATCATACTAATACCCACAAAGCACCCCCTAGAAAAATGAAAATAAGAGCAATTATATTCACGAACAACGGCAAATCAAGTGATTGAAATACAACTAATGTATCTCACTGCAAATCAATTGAACCCCTGGTAATTTAGGATATGAAAGATCTAAAAATGCAGGTAATGTATCTCACGACAATCAATCCACAACCTAAACCTCTAGAAATTTCTCCTAATAAGAAACTAAATGAACAACATCTTCACACTTCCATACTAATGACAACATATTATTTCCAAGCTTTTAGAGAACATAAGACTATCATCTTCCAGATTACTAAGAAGATAGACATAAAAAATAGAAGAAAAATAATTCAAATAAATGAACAACCAGTAGAGGATAAATGATCTGATAACCTGGAATTTTGTACATAACTCTTCACATATTCACATGAATAGAGCCTTCTTTTGATACACAACCTAAAAATCAATCGTAGAATTTATTACACCGGAATTTCAATTACTTATTTAAAACTATGATAGATTTTAAACATATAATACACTAAGAGCAAAAAAAAGTGATTCACCCAGGTGCATGAATTCTCCATGCAATCAAAGCAAGCTCGAAATATGAAACATGCAGTTGGCATGCGTAGAAGAAAAAAAGTAGACATCTCAATGATAAATGGATGTTTCATTGAAAGGTATTTGACTCCTAAGAACTTCTAAAGATATGCAAGCATAGAAATGCAAATAGTATAACTAAGGCCACCATGAATAAATTTCAATGTCTAACTAATTTTAAAAAGGATCTATCACAACAGTCAATAATTTGACATCTTAATATAAAAATGTATGTATTATCCGTAGATATTGTGTTTGACAAATATTTCCTTCAACACAACATAATAAATCTAAAGATGTCTTAGCCTTCAAGCTTCAACGAAAATAGATAGAAATGTAAACTTTAATTGATTTTATACCTCTAGAAAATACATCTGCAACCCCATACCCCCCCCCCCCCCCCCCCCCCTGCGGAAAGAATTGAAAAATTTGGAGCTGTAAACGAAAAAAAGTCCATTAATAATTGATAGTGAGCAACTATAAATGAAGAAAACCCAGTATGCATGAAACCATATAAAAGAAAAGAAAAAACATAGGATCAACAACTGGAGATTTGAGATAAAAAAAAAGTTGCAAGGTTATATAAACCCTGGACAAAGTAGGTCTATCATTGCCTCTATCCCTAGCTGCATCCGTGAAAGTGCACCCCCCCCCCCCCCCTCGTGCGGCCGCGACAGATCCCGACTACAACATCCCAAAATGTAATAAGGCAGTTTAATCCATATGGCTCGGCCAAAGCCATAAAAAACACAAATAATATAATGTTGGACAGTTAGTATAATATGCTTGTTTTATTCGATCTTAGGCATGTGGATAAACAATCTGAAGTGTATCTTCCATTTGGATTCAAGCTTATCCATTACAATTTGAAACTTTAAATTAAATCTGATATTGAAGGGTGTTGTTGAAGGAAAACAACTAGGTTATTATTTCCACTTTCTTTACAAAGAATTACAACCTATATATATACCCAAAGGACTCTCTCTAAGCTAACGCACACCAAACATATATTAAAGTCCCAACACTCCTCCTCAAGGTGGGCGGAAGATATTGATTAAGCCCATCTTGTCACAATTCCTTATCATATCATTTGAGCTAAGTCCCTTGGTCAAACAGTCGGCAGCCTGATCTTTGGTAGTGACATAACTGAGCTCCAAGAGTCCATTGTCCAGTTTTTCCTTTATAAAAAATCTATCAATCTCAATATGCTTGGTCCTGTCATGGTGAACTGGATTGTTGGCAATGCTGATTGCTGCTTGGCTGTCACACCACAGTTTCATTCTGTCTCCTTGATCCAATTTTAGCTCCATCAGCATCCCTTTCAGCCAGAGGAGTTCAGCAACCCCTAGAGCCATAGCTCTATACTCTGCTTCCGCTGTTGATCGAGCTACAACTGACTGTTTTTTACTTCTCCACGAGATCAGGTTGCCTCCCACAAACACACAATAGCCTGAGGTAGATCTCCTATCGTCGGCACAACTCGCCCAATCTGAATCGCAGTATCCTTCAATCTTCATGTGCCCATTCCGTCTAAAGAGAAGCCCCTTTCCTGGAGCAGACTTCAAGTACCGTAGTATTCGATACACTACATCCATATGACCCTTCCTGGGATCGTGCATATAACGACTCACCACGCTCACTGCAAAGGAGATGTCCGGACGGGTGTGGCTCAGATAAATCAAGCGCCGGACAAGTCTCTGATATCTTTCCCGATCAACAGGTTCCCCTGCTTCAGCGCTCACCTTCTCTCTTGTGTCGATCGGCGTTGTCGCTGGCTTACATCCCAGCATCCCTGTCTCGGTGAGGAGATCCAGGGCATACTTTCGTTGAGACAGAACGATGCCTTTCTCCCCATAGGCGATCTCGATTCCAAGGAAATACTTAAGCAGGCCTAATTCCTTCACCTCAAATGTCTTCCCCAAATCACGCTTGAGACGCGTAATTTCCTCCTCGTCATCCCCTGTGACGATCATGTCATCCACATATACAGCGAGGATGGTGACGTGATGTTTTTCATTATGTCTAAAAAACAGCGTGTGGTCGGCGTTGGTTTGCTGGTACCCCATTCCAACCATGGTCTTCCTAAAGCGGTCAAACCACGCACGAGGGGACTGTTTCAGTCCATACAACGCCTTTTTCAACCTGCACACTTTTCCTTGCGTCATGGCTGTACCAAATCCCGGTGGGACCTCCATGTATACTTCTTCCGCCAAGTCGCCATGAAGGAAAGCGTTTTTCACATCCAGTTGGTGTAACTTCCACCGACCATTTGCCGCTAAGCTGATCAGAGTTCTAACAGTACTCATCTTTGCCACTGGTGCGAATGTCTCATCATAGTCGATACCATACGTTTGGCTGTACCCTTTCGCAACCAATCGAGCCTTGTAACGCTCGATCTTTCCATCCGGGTTCTGCTTCACAGTGAAGATCCACTTGCATCCAACAGCTCTCTTCCCTTCCGGAAGCTGTGCAAGTTCCCACGTCTTATTCTTCTCCAGAGCCCGCATCTCCTCCTTCATTGCAGCTTGCCAGTTGTGGTCGGCTTTAGCTACCTGCCAATTGTTAGGTACAATAATACTATCCAAGGATGCAATGAATGCTCCGTGAGAGGAAGAGAGAGCGTCATAGGAGACAAATGAAGCAAGATCCCAACCATCCCGATCAGGAGGATTACCCGCATTGCTGCAAGTGCTCCTTCTGACAGAAGAATTTGGGAAAGGGGTGGCAGAGGTAGGAGTAGACTCACAGGGAGGTGGCAGAGATTCAACTGGAGGTGCATCCGGGATTGAGACGGGCATAGACGAGGGACTAGGCACTGTCGCTGTGGGTGCAGGCACTAGGTCAGGGATGCGCTTTTCTCTCCTCTGATATGTGATAGGCTCCCTTGAATTTGTAGGTATCACATTTCTCACCTCCTCCTGTTCTTGATTCGCCTCTTGTTCCTCAACGGACGTTCCACACACCTGACTTAAATCTGTCACCAGATGCTCCCATTCTCGATCACCATCTTTAAAGTTGGACCTTTCAGGTATGTGTAGGGGCTCCTCCTGAGAGTAGTACCTTTCGTGTTCACGGAAATGGACATCCATGCTTACGAAACACCTTTTTTCGACTGGGCTCCAACATACGTATCCTTTCTGGGTACCAGAATACCCCACAAAGATACATTTAATTGACCTGGCATCGAGTTTCCCCACGCTTGGCCTGTGATCCTTCACAAAGCAGACGCATCCAAAGACCTTTAGTGGGAGCATACCTCCGTTATGCCCTTGCAGCTCCTGACACGGGGATCTCCACCCCAAGGTCTTCGATGGCATTCTATTAATTAATTGAGCTGCCGTTAACACTGCATACCCCCACAGGTTTTGGGGAACCTTCATGTGTAGCATCATGCTTCTTGCCACTTCCATAAGATGTCTGTTCTTCCTCTCAGCGACACCATTTTGATCGGGAGTGTAGGCACAGGTGGTCTGGTGTAGTATTCCGTGAGAAGACAAGTACTCAGCAAGGGTCTTATTGATATATTCTGTCCCATTATCTGACCTAAATACCTTGAGTGTAGCACCGTATTGAGTTTGAACATGTTTGTGAAAGTTCTGGAAGCAAGTAGAGACCTCGTTCTTAGCTTTCATCAAGTAAACCCACGTGACCCGTGAGGCACAATCAATGAAGGTCACAAAATATCTATAACCATTAGAAAAATTAACAGCACACGGTCCCCAAACATCTGAATGCACAATATCAAAAACAACAGAACTTCTGTGACCAGAACTAACATAAGAGTTTCTTGTGAGCTTGCCTAAGTCGCAAGCGTCACATAAAAGTTTACTTTTACATGTTTTTTCAGATAGCGAAGGAAACAATCGCGCTAAAACACCAAAAGATAAATGGCCTAATCGTCGATGGTGGAGCAGTAATGTCTCCTCTACATTTGTCTCCAGATTCCCTTTCTTTGTCTCCTCCGTCACAGAAACAAGAGCAGATTCCAATCCGTGCTGATCCAGGTACCACAGTCCATCACGCCAGGTCCCAGTCCCAAGTATCCGCCTCGTCCCTTTCTCCTGGAATGTCACCTTGGGAATGTCAAAGGAAACAGTACATTTTAGTTGGAGTATAATAGAGCTAATAGACAAGAGGCTGACGGGAAAGGAGGGAGCATGCAAGACATTGGATAGTTTTACTGAACCTGTGCAATCGACCGTACCCTTACCGACCACAGACTGAAAGGTCCCGTCCGTTGTCTGGATGACATCTGGAGAAGCAAGGCGTGTGTAGGAAGTGAACTTCCCTGAGTCCCCAGTCACATGTCGGGACGCACCGGAGTCAACAATCCACTCCGAAATTTCGGAAGAATTTGCATACATGGCATGAGATGGCCCCTCAGTGGATTCCCCAGTTTGCCTCCTCTTGAGACCCTCCATTTTGCTCATCAGACTCAGAAGGGTCTGCTCCTCCTCAGTATAGATGACTCCAGTATTCTCTTCTCCTCCACCAACTCCAAGGTTAGCCCGATAGCTACCTCTACCTCCTCTACCCCGGCCACGTCCACGAGTGCTCCCACGACCACCACCCCATCCTCTCTCCTTGGGTGGCTTAGAGCAGGCATATCTCAAATGACCCATTTCCCCGCAATTAAAGCACTGTCGAGTGTCCCCTGACGACCTCGGGGTGTGGGCACTGACAGACACAAAAGCCGACTTCACAGCAGCGGACCCCCCAGTCCCTTCTTGAAGTTTGATGCAGGTCTCCTCCTGGATAATTGCTGATATAGCTTCGGTGAGAGACGGTATCCCCGAGCTAGAGAGAAGAAGAGCTCTTCTCTGGTTAAACTTCTCATCCAACCCCTTGAGAAATTTCATCGTTCGTTCTTCCATGATGATCTTGGAGGCTCGGCATTCCGGATCCTTGCAACTCATTCCCCCAGACGCATGGTCATAGTCCATCCATAGGCGATCTAACTCGGAGGCATACTCCTGCACGGTCTTCACTCCTTGTACCGTATCATCAATCTCCCCTTTCACCTGAAAAACCCGCAGAGAATTACCTACTCCATCATACGTGTTCTTCAGCTTGTCCCAGACATCCTTGACGGTCTCCAGTCCGTCGACAGTGGCAGCAATGGTTGGGACCAACGAGTGAAGAAGCCACATGAAAACCACCATGTGGGTAGATTCCCACTCATCTCCTGCAGTCGAGTCATTCGACTTCTTCAGTTCACCCGTCAGAACCCCCCCCCCCCCCCCCACCTTCTGTGCCGTGAGAGTTTTTTGAATCCGACGAGACCAGCTCAAGTAAGTGGCCGGTCCCTCTAGCTTTAGGTCAACTGGAGGAAGATCCAGCTTCACAGCACGCGGGGCAGACCCCATGGACCCAACTAGCTTCAGTAGGGTGGCCACCTCGGAGGCATCCAGCTTGTTTAGAATGTTTTCCATCTATATGGGGACGAAGTCGCTGATGTCTAATCGCCGAACGAACTCGCTGAAGGAAACACCCGAAGTCGCTGAATCAGAGGAACCGAAGTCGTCGAAAGGAAATAGTCGAATTGCGAATATCTGCCGAACCCGTCGATAGCAGCTGCCGAACCCGTCGATAGAAAATGGCCGAACCCGTCGATTGGCAACCTCGAACTGCTTCTTCTCCCTTTCCTTCGAAATCTTCTAAGACGACGATAGGAAATAGCCGACTCCGACCCTGCTTCGACCCCGACCCTGCTTCGACTTCCCCCCTTTCCTTCGAAACCCTTCGATCTGCTGTTCTGCTTCTCGATCTTCTGCTTCTTCGTCTCTTCCTCGCCACTCCTTCGTCGCAGGGAGATCACGTCGCCCTCTTCCGACTCCACCTGCACCTCCACTGGTTCCGTCGACGACAGCCGCACTTTCCTCGCTGAAGCCGCACTGCCAGTGCTTCGCCGATCGACGATGCCAACCTCACCGACGGCCGTCTAGGCTTCTACGCAGAACCAACCCGACATCGCCGCCCCCTGCCCTCTGATACCATGTTGTTGAAGGAAAACAACTAGGTTATTATTTCCACTTTCTTTACAAAGAATTACAACCTATATATATATACCCAAAGGACTCTCTCTAAGCTAAACGCACACCAAACATATATTAAAGTCCCAACAAAGGGCTTTGCGGTCACTCCTATGATCTTAAACAACGACTCCAAAACATCTAAATCACATCGACCAAACTGTGCGGGGAAAACCCGAATGAAACAAACTATTCGTACATGGATTCAAAGGCGTAGTAAAACTCTATGGATTCAAAGGCGTAGTAAAACTCTATGGATTCAAACGAAGTAAAACTTTATGGATTCAAACGAAGTAAAACTTTATGGATTCAAACGAAGTAAAACTTTATGGATTCAAACCTAGTAAAACTTTATGTATTCAAACCTAGTAAAACTTTATGGATTCAAACCTGGATAAATGGTGGTGAACCCTTATTTTCTTGGACGCACGAAACTATGAATCAGGGCCAAACTGGTCTATAAAGTAAAATTGGGGAAAATCTGTCAAAAATTTACCACTGATCAAGGCTTTGAAAGGTATATAACAGATAATGGAATTGAATTTTCACTAAAGTAATAGGTAAATTAAAAACACCTAATTAAAACCACATTAAAAACCCTACATTTACAGATTTTGAAGTAAAGCAAATAAAAAGAGAAGGTAAATTTTTATGAAAAGCTGAATTCAAATAGATATAGATGAAAGAAAAAAAAAATTGTTTTACCTCCGACTGAATTAATATCCACAGTTCCCAATAGTTGCTCCTTCCATCTCCTCGAGCTATCTTCATTCTCATCCCAATCGGTCGCAGATGATGGAAAACAACTGAAATCGCAAGTATCATTGCATAACAAAACAATAAAATAAGACATAGTCGAAATCCTTATGAAGAGTAATCTTAGAAGCGAATTATTGTTGATACATGGAATTCAAAACCAATAACAACATTGACTGTAAATGACTATATAGCTGTGTAAAATGACATAAAGAGGATATCCAAGAGTAATTTCTCTAATATCTTGAGAAAATAATTGGAGCATTCTGACAAACAGCATTGACAAAGCCAAGCATCAAAATAGACATGAAAAGGTAAAATTTTAGTCTATGCATACAAAATTTCACAGGTGAGCTCTCAGTTCATAGTTATCGGCCCGAGTGCGAGTTGGAGCGCAGAGCTCTTGGGAATGCATATCTTGCGCTGATAGTGAAGAGGCATGGGGCTCATGCGCTACTCTCATGCGATTGGGAGCACCAATCGAAGGGGATGAGATATAGCAGAGCTCGTGCGATGGAGAGGGGAGGAGGTAAGGCCGAGCAGCTATCAGGCGATGGGGAGGGGAGTGTTTATCGTGGGTAAAGGTTAGACCCTAGAAAAAAGTAAATAAAAGAAAACAAAAATAAAACATGTAATGCCTATGATGATGGGAGGCCATCCCCTAGCAGACAATCTGCAGGAAGACATTCCAGCGGAGGGGTCTTTGACAGGAAAATGAAAAAAGAAAGTGAGAATAAAATGAAGCTATAATGGCGTTGCGTCGGTCGACGATCTTGAGAAGGAGTTGCGCAAGCCGAAGAGAGGAGATCGCAACAGAGAAATGGAAAGTCGAAGAGAGAAGTACGCTGGTGCCATGGCTTAGATCCAGCGAAAGAGGGAGTCGAGGTCTTCACAGGAGGTGTTAGGGCCTGCCGATCTCTGTTCGCGACATCCACTGGAAGATCGCCGATCGAAATAACTATAAGTCTGTGGGGGCTTCAACCTTGTTCTCACTGATGGACGAAGTCTGCGGCGGTCAAAATTATTAACAAAATGATTTAGATTTCAGCATTGATGTTTCTAGATGATATTTGATTATGTGAGCAAATCCATAAACAACCCACATCACCAACCTAGACATAATCAATCGATCCATGCTTTGAGAGCTGCCGCACCCGTTCCTTGTATGCGAGAACGACCTCGTCGATCTCTGCCACAGAGAGATCCGGTAGGTGAATAGAATGAAATGGCGTCTCGGTCACCACGTCGTGGAAACCAAATCCGATTACGGCCCTCCTTCCGTCATCACAACCGGCTTCGCCTCTCTCTCCCACATGAGATCGCTCGAGGTCGCGGTGGAGAGCGGGGTGGAGGTTCTCGATGACAGCCTCCAACAGCCTCTCAACCCCCTTACCACCGCCTAAAATACTATCCAGGAGAGAAAATTGCTGGCAGCCCTCAACCCCCTTACCACCGCTCCCTTCTGAAAACTGCTGGAAGGCTGCTTTCGGCGGGCCGCGGTCGAGGAAGACAGGAGGCTGGCATGCGGGAGTAGACTTGCAGGAGGTTGGTGTGCGGCAGTCGAGGAAGACAGGAGTTGCGTGAGGAGAGTTGCGTGAGGCTGACATATAGTAGTAAATGTATCATTATTATTAAGAATGCTGAGAGATATATATTGGCGTGTACTTATTGTTGTATATTTGTATATCCGATTTAGTCCCACATTGCGGGATTCCGTTAGCTCCCTTTGTATATCTCCTATATATATACCCATTGAGGATGAATAATATGATTCTATTATTTCTTTACATTTAATTTGGTATCAGAGGGATCCACGCCGTGACCTAGTAGCGATCCCGCTTCTTCCCCGCGCCGCAGTTCTTCCTTACGGCTTCCGCGTTTCTTCCGGCAAACGCTGTCGTTGCGCCGCGCGTTTCTCCTCGCCGCTTCTACGGCTTCTCCGGCAACCGCTGCCGCTGCGCCGCCCGCTTCCGCACGGCTTCTCCTCGCTGCGTCGCGCGCTTCTTCCGGCTTCTCCTCACCGATGTTACTGCTGCTGCGTTTCTTCCGGCTTCTGTTGCCGCTTCTCTGCCGCTACTGCTGCTGTTGCTGCGTTTCTTCCGGCTTCTATTGCCGCTGTTTCTTCCGGCTTCTACTGCTGCCGTTTCTTCCGGCTTCTACTGCTGATGTTGCTGCGTTTCTTCCCGCTGCCGCTTCTCCGCTGCGTTTCTGCTACGTTTCTTCCCTCAGCAGCGCGTTTCTTCCGGCTGCCGCTGCCGCTTCTCTGCCGCTGCTGCTGCTGCGTTTCTTCCCCCAGCAGCCGCTGCTCTGCTGTGTTTCCGCCGCTGCTCCGCAGCCGCTGTTTTCTGCCAGATCTGGGATCTGCTACCCTTTCTTTGAGGAGATCTTATGGATTCCTCTCCTCTCGGCTCCGCTGAGGGTTTTGCTCGACGCATCACTACATCCCTTCTCAATGAGAAAAACTTTATTGCTTGGTCCAACTCCGTGCGAGTCCATCTTGCCGGACATGACAAGCTTGCTTGGCTTGAACCTACTGGAGTTCCCCAACCTACTGATGCAAACGATGAAAAAGCTATCCGTCAATGGCGCACGGAAAATTTCAAGATCCTCGGATGGCTCCAATGCTCCATGGATCCCCGCATTTACGAGCAGTTTATGCGTTTTGATTCGGTGTCGTCTCTTTGGGCTGCCTTGACCCGTACCTACGGTCACACCCGCGTGGATACGTGGATTTATTCTGTCTTCCAGGAGATTTCTTCAGCTCGTCAGGGGGACCGTTCTGTGCATGAGTACTTTACCTTTCTCTCTGGGAGATTCCAGGAGCTTTCTGATCTTGAACCCCTTAGTGCTTTTCCCCATCCTGAGGATCTACTTGTGGCCAAACGACGGCAGGAGAAGCGGGAGACCTACCAGTTCCTGATGGGGTTGAGACCCGAGTTTGAGCATATTCAGGTCCAGATTGTCAGCATGAATCCCCTGCCTGATATTTTGGATGCCTGTTCCATGGTGGAGGAGCATGAGCGTCGGGCCCGCCTGACTGCAATTCCCCTCTCGGCCTCTTCCCCAGACCAAATGGCCCTGGCTTCGGGTCATACTTCTTCTGTACGAGGGGGCGTACTTCTACCCCTAAGGGTCGCGGGGGCGGCCGCGGGAGCCCATTTGCCTCTGTTCAGTGTCAGCACTGTCTCCGAACTGGTCATGAGAAGGCCAGATGCTGGACTCTCTTTCCCCACCTTAGCCAGATGCAGTCCTCTGCCACTCGTACTGCCGCTGCTACTTATTCAGACTTTGGGAACCAGCCTAGTTACTCTGCCTCTTCTGGGGCCCCGTCCGCTGACTGGAGTCGGCTTATGACTCAAGTGCAGCAGCTTCAGTCTCAACTTCAGCAGCAGTCTCTGTTTCCAGCTTCAGCAGCAGTCTCTGTTTCCAGTTTCCAGCTTCCGCCTCTGCGTCAGGTACACCGACGGCCTTTCATGTCACTCAAGAGGGGTCCCCCTCTCCCTGGGTGATTGACTCTGGTGCTACTGACCACATGACTGGTGAGACAAGTTTGTTCTCTTCTCTTGAGTCTTCAAGCGCCCATCGGCAGGTTCGCCTGGCCGATGGCTCTGTGACCCCTATCCTTCACCGGGGCACAGTTTCTCTGTCACCCTCCCTCGCTTTGGGTTCCGTTCTTCATGTTCCCAAGCTTGCTTTAAATCTTCTTTCTGTTAGTCAGCTAACTCGTTCAATGAACTGCTCGGTGACATTTTTCCCTTCTGGCTGTGTTTTTCAGGACCTGACCACGAGGAGGACTTTTGGCTACGGCCGTGAGCGCGACGGGCTTTACCAGCTGGAGCTCCCACCTCTTTCACCACGTACCTCACCACCACCCATTGTTGCTGCTGCTACCTCTCCTGCCCTATGGCATGCCAGATTGGGGCATGCGAGTCCTCAAGTTGTATCGTCTCTTTTTCCGGGTGTCTCGTTTGAGAACTCTTTTCAGTGTGATGTGTGTCAACTTAGTAAACACACACGCGCTTCATATCCTGTATTTGTCTCTCGTAGTTCAGCTCCGTTTGATATCATTCACTCAGATGTTTGGGGACCTGCCCCAGTTGTTTCCTATGATGGATTTCGGTATTTTGTTACTTTTATAGATGATTTTACTCGTTGTTGTTGGGTTTATCTTATGCGTGCCAAATCTGACGTTCTTGCTTTATATACTCAGTTTACTTGTATGGTTCAGACTCAGTTCTCCTACAGTATTCGGGTCCTTCGCTCTGATAACGGGGGGGGGGGGGGGGGGGGGGGGGGGGGGAGTATACTTCATCCTCTTTTTCTGCTTTCCTTGCTAGCCAGGGAACCCTTCACCAATTCTCCTGCCCTTATACACCGGAACAGAATGGACTGGCTGAACGAAAGAATCGTCATCTCCTGAATGTAACCCGGTGTCTTCTTCGTGGATCTCACGTTCCCAAGTCATTTTGGAGTGCAGCCCTCCTCACGGGAACCTTCTTAGTTAACCGTCTGCCTTCTCAACCTCTAGCGGGCCGTGTCCCTATCAGTCTTCTATGTCCCCACCGTCCTCTGTTTCCTCTTCCACTCCGCGTGTTTGGCTGTGTTTGCTTTGTCCAGGACCGAAGTCTGACTCGGACAAAACTTGATGACAAAGCTATTCGCTGCCTATTTCTTGGATATTCCTCCTCTTCCAAGGGATATCGGTGTTTTGACCCCTCTTCTCGCAGGACTTATCACTCCCGAGATGTTACGTTCTTTGAGGATATCCCTTTCTATGGGGCGGATCCAGCTCCAACTCCTGTTCCTTTTGCCCCACCACAGCCGGATCCTATTCCCCTTGCTCCGATGCACGACTCTCGTCCTTGTCAGACATACACCCGTGGTCCCCGCGGGTTGTCACATATCCACCCCATACTTCGAGATTCACTGGTTGCGCCCAGCTCACCGGACCGTGTGCCATCTCCTCTGGCAGGTGATGTTCTTCCATCCTCTGACTTACCCATTGCTCTTCGCAAGGGTAAGCGTTCTTGTGTTACTGACCATCCTGTGGCTAGCTATGTGTCCTACCAGCGTCTTTCACAGGGTTACAGAGCTTTTCTGACTGCTACCGACCAGATCAGAGTCCCGAGTTCGATGGCGGAGGCGTTCCGACATCCTGAGTGGGTGGCGGCCATGGAGGCCGAGATGTCCGCAGTTGAAACCGATTTCTCGGTTCCTAAGGAGCTCGGGTCCCCCAACTGAGGTTGAGGGGCGGCTAGCCCTTACTTATCCCTCGGAAGGAAGGGACCGAAGATTCAGAACAGTAGACTAAGACCTTAGTCTCGGCAAGGAGGTCCCTCCACTAACCCGGAAGATCGTTGAGCGCTTCCCCTCCCAAGCCAAAGCCAAGACTCGGGCACCTTGGAGAGCTAGAGAGCCAAACCAAGACAACCTAGGGAGAGAGAGGGCTCAAAGATTCTGAACCGGAATGCTCTCCCAAGGTGCCCTTCAGGTCTATTTATAGATTTTGGTTTTGTGGTCTGCCAATAGCCAAATCCCGCTGTTCATTTTTACTATCCGCACCCCAGTTTGGTCTGCCAACAGCCAAATCCCGCTGTTCATTTTTACTATCCGCACCCCAGTTTGGTCTGCCAACAGCCAAATCCCGCTGTTCTGAGGGGCTAGCTGCAGACCACCGGGGTTTTTTTTGGTAAAAGACCGCCTCCGATGCCCCTGGTCCGGCGACTCCGGATCTGGTCGGCGAGTACGGGGCTCGCCAAATATAGCTGAAGGCACCTCAAACCATCCGGCTCGCCCGCGACCTAGATCGAGCCCCCTGGATGCCGTCCACAGATCAACCTGCTTGGCTCGCTCGCTGTCAAACTGCACCCCCGAAATGCCTATTTGCACCCCACTTCCTCTGGCTCGCCCGCTGCATACGCCGAGCCCCAGAATTGCTATCCGCACTCCCCTTCTTCTGGCTCGCTCGCGCCCTGCGCCGAGTCCCAGAATTGCTATCCGCACCCCACTTCTGGCCGGCTCGCCCGCGACCTGGGCCGAGCCTCATGGATGCTATCCGCACCCCAACTTGTTTGGCTCGCTCGCTGCCAAACTGCACCCCCGAAATGCCTATTTGCACCCCACTTCCTCTGGCTCGCCCGTCGCCTACGCCGAGCCCCAGAATTGTTATCCGCACTCCACTTCTTCTGGCTCGCTCGCGCCCTACGCTGAGCCCCAGAATTGCTATCCGCACTCCACTTCTTCTGGCTCGCCCGCGACCTGGGCCGAGCCTCATGGATGCTATCCGCACCCCAACCTGTTTGGCTCGCTAGCTGCCAAACTGCACCCCCGAAATGCTTATTTGCACCCCACTTCCTCTGGCTCGCCCGTTGCCTACGCCGAGCCCCAGAATTGCTATCCGCACTCCACTTCTTCTGGCTCGCTCGCGCCCTGCGCCGAGCCCCAGAATTGCTATCCGCACTCCACTTCTTCTGGCTCGCTCGCGCCCTGCGCCGAGCCTCATGGATGATATCCGCACCCCAACCTGTTTGGCTCGCTCGCTGCCAAACTGCACCCCCGAAATGCCTATTTGCACCCCACTTCCTCTGGCTCGCCCGTCGCCTACGCCGAGCCCCATAATTGCTATCCGCACTCCACTTCTCCTGGCTCGCTCGCGCCCTGCACCGAGCCCCAGAATTGCTATCCGCACTCCACTTCTTCTGGCTCGCCCGCGACCTGGGCCGAGCCTCATGGATGCTATCCGCACCCCAACCTGTTTGGCTCGCTAGCTGCCAAACTGCACCCCCGAAATGCCTATTTGCACCCCACTTCCTTTGGCTCGCCCGTTGCCTACGCCGAGCCCCAGAATTGCTATCCGCACTCCACTTCTTCTGGCTCGCTCGCGCCCTGCGCCGAGCCCCAGAATTGCTATCCGCACTCCACTTTTTCTGGCTCGCTCGCGCCCTGCGCCGAGCCTCATGGATGCTATCCGCACCCCAACCTGTTTGGCTCGCTCGCTGCCAAACTGCACCCCCGAAATGCCTATTTGCACCCCACTTCCTCTGGCTCGCCCGTTGCCTACGCCGAGCCCCAGAATTGCTATCCGCACTCCACTTCTTCTGGCCGGCTCGCCCATGACCTGGGCCGAGCCTTATGGATGTTATCCGCACCCCAACCTGTTTGGCTCGCTTGCTGCCAAACTGCACCCCAGCTGGCTATTTGCACCCCACTCCTGGCCTCGGAGTTTACCCGGCGAACATCAGGGTTGTACACAATCCCCGCTCTTCGCGAGGTTGCCTATCCTCAGCGTAACATTAGATGAGCTTGATCCTCAGCGCGCGAGATGTGCCTATCCGGCGAGGTGGCACCTATGCGAGGCAACGATCTCGCCTCCGCAAGGAAACTTTTGTTCGCCTCCTCCATGGCCCGAACCTGTCGCCATATATGACACGGTCCGCCTCGTAGCGCTCCTCCAGCGTGCGCGTCGTCATCGTAAGTTTCTGAAGCACCTCCGACACCCGCCTCTTCATTTGTGCGGGGTCGTTATGGTCACCCAAGAAGTCGTCCATCTCGCTCGGCGAGGGGAGCGGCGACATCTCCTCTCTCCCGGGTGGAGACATATGAGTATCTTCGGACACTTCTGCGAAAGGGAGAGTTTAGTCGGATCGCTAAAAGACGCAAGAAAAGTAACTCACTGATCTACTAACCTGGCGAGACCGAGGGCTCGCGTGGTTGATGGCGAGAGGTGCTAGGCCGGCCTTTGAAGTTCTCGCGAAACCCACGAACGTGGGGTTTCCCTAAGCCGGGCTCATACCTAACCTTCACGACCGGGATGGCCTCTCGCAGCGAGCCGCCTGGACTCCGCCGACCCGCCACCCCGAAGCCAGGGGTTTCTACGATCACCTTGCCTTTAGCGGGCGAGCTCGTCGGAGTAGGAATCTTCTTTGTAGGGCTCGGCGCCGGGGTTGCTATACGAGTAATGATGTTAACGCTGCGAGAGAAGGTCCTGTAAAGAGGTGGGAGAAAATGAATTTACTTACCGGGCTGCGAGGATGGCCGTTGCGAGGCCGAGGTTCCCGCTCCAATGTTTGGCATGTTTGACTTCTCCGGGGAGGGTATGCGGGAGGCGGTCAAAGTAAGGTTCGCCATGCTCTCTTCGGGGGGATTCTGCGAACCAAAGGTGCGAGTTGGCGAACATAAAATAGGAAGGCTGGAATACCTGTTGTGCGAGCTCAGTATCAGGCGGCGGGGGCGAGGCAGGAGGAGACGACAGGTCCTCGTCATGCGACCTCCTGATCGTTTTTGCCTTCTTTGATGGAGGAGAACGGGGAACAGGCGGTATAAACATCCAGGGGGAGGTCTCAGCAGCCTTGGCCCTCGCGGCCTCCCTGCCGGCTTTCAGGCGAGCGAGAGCGCTTTCTTTAGTAGACATTCCCAAGCTCGGGATGTTCTTGGCGAGGGAAAGAGAGAGAAAAAGGTCTCAACCGTGGGCTAGGCGGAGCGGTATTTATAGTTTCACCGTGGGACACACCAAAGATTCCTGCCACGTCAGCATAGTTGGCGAACACCAAGGGTTGGATGGTTCTTCGCGAGCTTAGGGCAACCTCGCGAAGAGCGGGGATTGTGTACAACCCTGATGTTCGCCGGGTAAACTCCGAGGCCAAGAGTGGGGTGCAAATAGCCAGCTGGGGTGCAGTTTGACAGCAAGCGAGCCAAACAGGTTGGGGTGCGGATAACATCCATGAGGCTCGGCCCAGGTCATGGGCGAGCCGGCCAGAAGAAGTGGAGTGCGGATAGCAATTCTGGGTCTCGGCGTAGGCAACGGGCGAGCCAGGGGAAGTGGGGTGCAAATAGGCATTTCGGGGGTGCAGTTTGGCAGCGAGCGAGCCAAACAGGTTGGGGTGCGGATAGCATCCATGAGGCTCGGCGCAGGGCGCGAGCGAGCCAGAAGAAGTGGAGTGCGGATAGCAATTCTGGGGCTCGGCGCAGGGCGCGAGCGAGCCAGAAGAAGTGGAGTGCGGATAACAATTCTGGGGCTCGGCGTAGGCAACGGGCGAGCCAGAGAAAGTGGGGTGCAAATAGGAATTTCGGGGGTGCAGTTTGGCAGCTAGCGAGCCAAACAGGTTGGGGTGCGGATAGCATCCATGAGGCTCGGCCCAGGTCGCGGGCGAGCCAAAAGAAGTGGAGTGCGGATATCAATTCTGGGGCTCGGCGCAGGGCGCGAGCGAGCCAGAAGAAGTGGAGTGCGGATAACAATTCTGGGGCTCGGCGTAGGCGACGGGCGAGCCAGAGGAAGTGGGGTGCAAATAGGCATTTCGGGGGTGCAGTTTGGCATCGAGCGAGCCAAACAGGTTGGGGTGCGGATAGCATCCATGAGGCTCGGCGCAGGGCGCGAGCGAGCCAGAAGAAGTGGAGTGCGGATAGCAATTCTGGGGCTCGGCGCAGGGCGCGAGCGAGCCAGAAGAAGTGGAGTGCGGATAGCAATTCTGGGGCTCGGCGTAGGCAAGGGGCGAGCCAGAGGAAGTGGGGTGCAAATAGGCATTTCGGGGGTGCAGTTTGGTAGCTAGCGAGCCAAACATGTTGGGGGTGCGGATAGCATCCATGAGGCTCGGCCCAGGTCGCGGGCGAGCCAGAAGAAGTGGAGTGCGGATAGCAATTCTGGGGCTCGGCGCAGGGCGCGAGCGAGCCAGAAGAAGTGGAGTGCGGATAGCAATTCTGGGGCTCGGCGTAGGCGACGGGCGAGCCAGAGGAAGTGGGGTGCAAATAGGCATTTCGGGGGTGCAGTTTGGCAGCGAGCGAGCCAAACAGGTTGGGGTGCGGATAGCATCCATGAGGCTCGGCCCAGGTTGCGGGCGAGCCGGCCAGAAGTGGGGTGCGGATAGCAATTCTGGGACTCAGCGCAGGGCGCGAGCGAGCCAGAAGAAGGGGAGTGCGGATAGCAATTCTGGGGCTCGGCGTAGGCAGCGGGCGAGCCAGAGGAAGTGGGGTGCAAATAGGCATTTCGGGGGTGCAGTTTGACAGCGAGCGAGCCAAGCAGGTTGATCTGTGGATGGCATCCAGGGGGCTCGATCTAGGTCGCGGGCGAGCCAGATGGTTTGAGGTGCCTTCAGCTATATTTGGCGAGCCCCGTACTCGCCGACCAGATCCGGAGTCGCCGGACCAGGGGCATCGGAGGCGGTCTTTTACCAAAAAACCCCCGGTGGTCTGCAGCTAGCCCCTCAGAACAGCGGGATTTGGCTGTTGGCAGACCAAACTGGGGTGCGGATAGTAAAAATGAACAGCGGGATTTGGCTGTTGGCAGACCAAACTGGGGTGCGGATAGTAAAAATGAACAGTGGGATTTGGCTATTGGCAGACCACAAAACCAAAATCTATAAATAGACCTGAAGGGCACCTTGGGAGAGCATTCCGGTTCAGAATCTTTGAGCCCTCTCTCTCCCTAGGTTGTCTTGGTTGGGCTCTCTAGCTCTCCAAGGTGCCCGAGTCTTGGCTTTGGCTTGGGAGGGGAAGCGCTCAACGATCTTCCGGGTTAGTGGAGGGACCTCCTTGCCGAGACTAAGGTCTTAGTCTACTGTTCTGAATCTTCGGTCCCTTCCTTCCGAGGGATAAGTAAGGGCTAGCCGCCCCTCAACCTCAGTTGGGGGACCCGAGCTCCTTAGGAACCGAGAAATCGGTTTCAACTGCGGACATCTCGGCCTCCATGGCCGCCACCCACTCAGGATGTCGGAACGCCTCCGCCAGGAGAAGTGGAGTGCGGATAGCAATTATGGGGCTCGGTGCAGGGCGCGAGCGAGCCAGGAGAAGTGGAGTGCGGATAGCAATTATGGGGCTCGGCGTAGGCGACGGGCGAGCCAGAGGAAGTGGGGTGCAAATAGGCATTTCGGGGGTGCAAATAGGCATTTCGGGGGTGCAGTTTGGCAGCGAGCGAGCCAAACAGGTTGGGGTGCGGATAGCATCCATGAGGCTCGGCGCAGGGCGCGAGCGAGCCAGAAGAAGTGGAGTGCGGATAGCAATTCTGGGGCTCGGCGCAGGGCGCGAGCGAGCCAGAAGAAGTGGAGTGCGGATAACAATTCTGGGGCTCGGCGTAGGCAACGGGCGAGCCAGAGGAAGTGGGGTGCAAATAGGAATTTTGGGGGTGCAGTTTGGCAGCTAGCGAGCCAAACAGGTTGGGGTGCGGATAGCATCCATGAGGCTCGGCCCAGGTCGCGGGCGAGCCAAAAGAAGTGGAGTGCGGATAGCAATTCTGGGGCTCGTCGCAGGGCGCGAGCGAGCCAGAAGAAGTGGAGTGCGGATAACAATTCTGGGGCTCGGCGTAGGCGACGGGCGAGCCAGAGGAAGTGGGGTGCAAATAGGCATTTCGGGGGTGCAGTTTGGCATCGAGCGAGCCAAACAGGTTGGGGTGCGGATAGCATCCATGAGGCTCGGCGCAGGGCGCGAGCGAGCCAGAAGAAGTGGAGTGCGGATAGCAATTCTGGGGCTCGGCGCAGGGCGCGAGCGAGCCAGAAGAAGTGGAGTGCGGATAGCAATTCTGGGGCTCGGCGTAGGCAAGGGGCGAGCCAGAGGAAGTGGGGTGCAAATAGGCATTTCGGGGGTGCAGTTTGGTAGCTAGCGAGCCAAACATGTTGGGGGTGCGGATAGCATCCATGAGGCTCGGCCCAGGTCGCGGGCGAGCCAGAAGAAGTGGAGTGCGGATAGCAATTCTGGGGCTCGGCGCAGGGCGCGAGCGAGCCAGAAGGTGGAGTGCGGATAGCAATTCTGGGGCTCGGCGTAGGCGACGGGCGAGCCAGAGGAAGTGGGGTGCAAATAGGCATTTCGGGGGTGCAGTTTGGCAGCGAGCGAGCCAAACAGGTTGGGGTGCGGATAGCATCCATGAGGCTCGGCCCAGGTTGCGGGCGAGCCGGCCAGAAGTGGGGTGCGGATAGCAATTCTGGGACTCAGCGCAGGGCGCGAGCGAGCCAGAAGAAGGGGAGTGCGGATAGCAATTCTGGGGCTCGGCGTAGGCAGCGGGCGAGCCAGAGGAAGTGGGGTGCAAATAGGCATTTCGGGGGTGCAGTTTGACAGCGAGCGAGCCAAGCAGGTTGATCTGTGGATGGCATCCAGGGGGCTCGATCTAGGTCGCGGGCGAGCCAGATGGTTTGAGGTGCCTTCAGCTATATTTGGCGAGCCCCGTACTCGCCGACCAGATCCGGAGTCGCCGGACCAGGGGCATCGGAGGCGGTCTTTTACCAAAAAACCCCCGGTGGTCTGCAGCTAGCCCCTCAGAACAGCGGGATTTGGCTGTTGGCAGACCAAACTGGGGTGCGGATAGTAAAAATGAACAGCCGGATTTGGCTGTTGGCAGACCAAACTGGGGTTCGGATAGTAAAAATAAACAGTGAGATTTGGCTATTGGCAGACCACAAAACCAAAATCTATAAATAGACCTGAAGGGCACCTTGGGAGAGCATTCCGGTTCAGAATCTTTGAGCCCTCTCTCTCCCTAGGTTGTCTTGGTTGGGCTCTCTAGCTCTCCAAGGTGCCCGAGTCTTGGCTTTGGCTTGGGAGGGGAAGCGCTCAACGATCTTCCGGGTTAGTGGAGGGACCTCCTTGCCGAGACTAAGGTCTTAATCTACTGTTCTGAATCTTCGGTCCCTTCCTTCCGAGGGACAAGTAAGGGCTAGCCGCCCTTCAACCTCAGTTGGGGGACCCGAGCTCCTTAGGAACCGAGAAATCGGTTTCAACATCCGCCCTACAGCAGGCTGGTACTTGGCGTTTGGTTCCTCTTCCCGCAGGTCGGAAAACTGTGGGTTGTCGTTGGGTTTACACCGTCAAGTATAATGCTGACGGTTCTCTTGACCGGTACAAGGACCGCCTTGTTGCAAAGGGCTTCACTCAAACTCCTGGGGATTATGGCATGACCTTTGCACCTGTGGCCAAGCTGTCCACTGTTCGCCTTCTTGTTTCTCTCGCCGCCAACCATGGGTGGCCTCTTCATCAGCTGGACGTGAAGAATGCCTTCCTCAATGGCACCCTTGCTGAGGAAGTCTATATGGACCCCCACCTGGTTACAAGCTTTAGGGGGAGTATTTGGGCCGTGTTTGTCTTTTGCAGAAGTCCTTGTATGGACTGAAGCAGTCCCCTCGAGCGTGGTTTGAGCGGTTTGGTACCGTTGTGCTTCTGAGTGGGTTCACCAGGTGCCATGCCGACCACACGTGCTTTATTCGGACAGCTGTGGATGGTCGTAAGGTTATTATTCTTGTCTATGTTGATGATATCATTCTTACTGGGGACGACCGCTCTGGGATTCTTCAGATCAAGGGTGTGCTTCAGAAGGCATTTGAAGTTAAGGATTTGGGACCTTTGAAGTACTTTCTCGGGATTGAGGTTGCCAGATCTCAGCAGAGGATCTCTTTGTCTCAGCGCAAGTATACACTCGACCTCTTGAGTGATACTGGCCTTCTTGGGTGCTCTCCTGTGTCTACACCCATGGATCCGAACCACCGATTACATGCCGAGTCTGGTGATCCTCTTCCTGAGCCAGGCAGATATCAGCGCCTTGTTGGCCGACTTATCTATCTGACCAACACTCGTCCTGACATTAGCTTTGCTGTGAGTGTGGTCAGTCAGTTCATGCATGCTCCCCGTACTTCTCACCTAGAAGCTGCTTTTCGGATCCTCCACTACTTAAAGGGATCTCCTGGTCTTGGGCTCTTCTACCGCTCATCTTCATCCCCTGATCTGACCTGTTACACTGATTCTGATTATGCTGGTTCCCTCACTGATCGGCGTTCCACTTCAGGGATGTGCACTTTCTATGGTGACAATCTTATTTCCTGGAAGAGCAAGAAGAAAAGTGTTGTCTCCCGCTCTTCTGCTGAAGACGAGTACCGGGCTATGGCCCATGGTGCCACTGAGCTCACCTGGTTGCGTACTCTCCTGACTGAACTCGGCTTTCCTCCATCTGGTTCGTCGACCCTTGCTTGCGACAACCAGTCTGCTCTTATGCTTGCATCTGACTCTGTCTTGCATGAGCGGACTAAGCATATTGAGGTTGATATTCACTTTCTCAGGGAGCACATACGTTCAGGGACACTCAACGTGTCCTATGTTCCCTCCGTTGAGCAGATTGCTGATGCCTTCACCAAGGCAGTTGGGCCTACCCGTCTTCCCTCTACTTGTGGCAAGCTGGGCTTACTTGATCTCTTCTCGCCAGCTTGAGGGGGAGTATTGGCGTCTGTACTTATTGTTGTATATTTGTATATCCGGTTTAGTCCCATATTGCGGGATTCCGTTAGCTCCCTTTGTATATCTCCTATATATACCCCTTGAGGATGAATAATATGATTATATTATTTCTTTACATTTAATTATATATACGGTGGCAGGAAGATGTAATGACCAAAAAATAAAAAATGAGGATAGCAGGAGTGACTTTTTTGAGGGTAATATGGTCCGCCGAATGTTACACCATGGGTCAAAACCTCTTCCCTTATATAATAAAGATATATATATATATATGTGTGTGTGTGTGTGTGTGTGTGTGTGTGTGTGAGGTCTTGTTTGACAACCTAATTCCATTTTCCGGTTCAACATGGTATCGGAGTCGAATCCAAAACCTAACCGCATTTCTACTGTCGCTTCCGCCTCACTTCCCGTCGATCGGATTGCCTCTCTCTGCCGTCGATCATTTGGTCTTGCCGTCTGCTGTTTTGAGCTGCTTGTAGATGCACGTCTCCGCTCATGCGGCTCTCTGGCAGGCGCGACGCTGCCGTCGGTCGCTGGAGAGGACGTCCCTGCCGCCCTCCTGTGATGTCGCTGCTGTTCTCTGTCCCGTTGCTTCTGCTCGACGCTCGTCTCTCCATCCGTGCCTCTCCTCTCAATCCCGATGGCAAATCGAGCCTCTCGTCTCCAACCGACCGTAGATCCCGCTTGTTTCTGGTGTTCCTGATCAAGTCAGCCCCTCTTGATGTCGATCCTGCTTCTGCCTGCTCCTGTTGATGCCATTTCTGCCTCAGCCTGCTCCTGTTGACGTTGTTTCTGCTTCTGCCTTGCTTGTTGGTGGTGCCTCTTGCTGGTCCCATTGCTCCTGCAGCTTGAACTCCAGCGTACCTCTTCGCCAATATGGGTGATTCTTCTACTTCGTCGTCAGATGTGATACAACCTCATATGAGTGACCGTAAGCGGCCTCATGGCCATTCCGACTCCTTGAAGATTACCACGGTTCCTTTGGATGACACGAATTGTAACGGTCTCCCCAGCATACAGCTCGCAAGGACGACCGTCGACACCCCCAACATCCAGCTCGAAAGCGTTCAGCCTCAACCGGTCTGCAGACCGTGCACCCTAACCCATCTCTGTCCCACCACAGGGCACATTGGGTTGTTGGAGGCCGCAACCCCCCTTTTCATGAGGAATGGTTCAGTTAAGCGGCAGCGCATGGACTTCCCAGGAGGTCACCCATCCCGTGACTACTCCATCCCGAGCACGCATAACTATAAAGCTCAATTGGTGATGAGGAGTGGAATAACTTTATAGTTAAGCGTGCTCGGGATGGAGTAGTCACGGGATGGGTGACCTCCTGGGAAGTCCCTGCGCTGCCGCTTAACTGAACCATTCCTCATGAAAAGGGGGGATGCGGCCTCCAACAACCCAATGTGCCATGTGGTGGGATAGAGAGGGGTTGGGGTGCACGGTCTACAGACTGGTTGAGGCTGAACCCTTTTGAGCTGGATGCTGGGGGTGCCGACGGTCTTCCTTGCGAGCTGTATGCTGGGGAGACCGTTACAAAAAGGGTCTTACAAACTGGATATGAGGATTAGCCGGCAGGATCGGCGTATTGTGGTGGCGACCATTTGGAGCAATGGTGCCACCGCAAGACGGCGGTTCTGGGCGGTAAGACTCGGGAATGATTGCAAAAAAAGAGGGTCTTACAAACTGGTATCAGCTTAGCCATCTTTGATCCAAAGTATGAAAGTCCACAACCCCACGGGAACCCCGCTCGATTTAGTTTGAGGACAAACTAGCAGCGGAAGCAATGGTGTGCCCATAGGAAAAATCACATTAATTATATATCAAAATGAGATGTTTAGGACAACCCTTCTAATCAAACCCTTTTCTTATGTAGCCTCCGGTGAACGTCCCCACCCGGGCGATGATTCCCCTCGTGCAGAACATAGTTCCCCCATCGCAAAACGAAGTTCCTCCCGTACAGGATGCGGTCCCTCCCCCACCGGCTCCCACCCAATTCCAACAGACAGAGCTGGGCCAAACTTTGGTCGCTATCCTGCAGGCCTTTTCTCAGCAGCAAGCCCCGGCCCAGGTCCCCAACCTAGGGGAAAATTGGTTGAGTATCTTCTGTGGCCTCTCCCCACCGTCTTATGCAGGGACTGAGTCGGTAGAGCAGACAGAGGAATGGTTGGATGCAATCTAAGAGATGTTGGCTGGGATTCGTTGTCCAGTGGACGTGGCAATGTCCTTAGCCGTTTCCGCTTTGAAATCTCATGTCAAGAGATGGTGGAAGTGTAACACCTCCCCTGTAATGACCGTATAATATGGGTCCGGCCGGGACCCCACAGCATATAACCGCCACAGCTTTAGTATTAAAAGATGATATTAACTACCCAATCTCAAAACTCAGACAACACAGCGGAAACAAACTAAAACCACAGAGATTGTCCACAATACATAGGAGTCCAACTGGCCTTAAGGCCTTACAAAACCAAAGTCCAAAACCAAATATTCAATACTAATAAGACATCCCAACAAAAGGGGAAAAATAATAGTTTTCCCTAAACTACCTCGACATGCAAGCCGGATATAACAAAGTACGATGAAAGTAATGCAGGAAAACAAACTAAGCACTTCATGAGGCTTTAGGCCTTTTTGGCCGGCGCGCTGGGTCCAGCCTGCGATTCTTGCCCTGCAACCAAATCACAAAGAGCGGTAAACGAGGGTCAACTATGGCTGACCACAAACGGTGTAACAACATCCCTCCTCCCGGCCGACCTAGCGGACCCCGGGGAACTACTTCACCCTGCAAGTCAGCACTTCGTATGCAAATGTACAATAAGAAAAACAACATAAATACAAACATGAGTGTCACAAACATCATCCACGTTTCTATGTTGAGCAAGTAATAAAAGGGGCCTAACAATGCAAAATGAATGCAAACCCGGGTTTCACCCAAGGCACCCTAAAGCGTATGAATCTAACACATCATCATACATCATCATTGTACAACCCTCATTCTCCGAGGGTGGACCCCCCTCAAGGCCAGGTAGGCAGAAGTCAAAGTCAAAGAGGTCAGAGCAGAGACAGGAAGCCAAAGAGACAAGACAAATCAGCCAGCAGGAGCGGAAGAAGGTTGGCGAGTATTGGCTAAATACTCGCCAGGTGGGCGACTATGGTCAACGATACGTGCCGAGTATCCCGTATGTCGCCCCAGGGCTAGTCGAACCACAGAAGACCTGCGCGAGTATCGGCCCGGCTTGTGCGAGCAGCACCCAATACTCGCCAGATGGGCGACTATGCTTTCCGAAATCCATAGTCGCCAGGCAGGATGGGGGGTGTACAACCCTCATTCTCCGAGGGTGGTGTTGGAACACGGGCTTCCGCATCTCCTAGGTTTGAGAATAACAAATCCTATGTGTGTATTTAATCTTGTGTGATCTAAGTGTGCAGGATAACAGGTGAAAATGACTCAAGGTTTACATATGGAGGTTGCCCCCGAATTTGAGCCTTCAAATCCAAATTGGTCTTTAGCGCAGGCGCTAGTGGATAGCGCCGGCGCTAGCTCGATGCACAGAAGGCATGCTGGATCTGTTGCCTCGGATTGAAGATCTTCCCGCGCAAAAAGTTTCTTAACTTGGGATAGCGCCAGCGCTAGTGATAGCGCCGACGGTAGCGTGACTCATTTTGGAATAAAGCAAGAGGTTGCCGGGGATGGGAGATTCTGCCGCGTTATTTGTTACCTAATCCGGGCTAGCGCCGGCGGTAGCGCTAGCGCCGGCGGTAGCGCTTGGGCTATAAAAAGGACCCAAGTCCTCTCGTTTTATACAGACCTTAGAGAGATATATTGAGTGCCAGAATTCCAGAGGCTATCTTGGCCGAAAGTACATGTGCTAGCGAAGCTCTGCAAAACTTCTGAAGGAGAATCTCGTCACGCCGGATCCGATCGAAGTCCGCTTCTACAACGCTTATTCAACGGCGGATCTTCGTCTCCATCTTCAGAAGTCCATCTTGAGGGAGTTCTTATTTCTTTATTGTTATTTCATATTCCTCTTTGTAAACGTTTAGTGAAATCGCCTCGTGTTGGCGACTAGGTCTAGGTTGGACTTAGGGGGAAAATTGCTTCGTGTTGGCGACTAGATCTAGGCTAGGTCTAGGGGGGCTCGAGGCCACATCCGGGGAGGGATTGGCTAGAGCGGTTTGAGGCCGAATCTGGGGTGGACAAGGCTAGGGCCACCGGTTCGTGGGGAAGCGAGTCGGGATAGAAAACCAAAAGGTTTATTTTCTACTTAGCTTTGATTTCTAGCTTTCAAAAGAGATCAAATTTTGTAATCATGTTTTCCAAGTTAATAAAATCATGTCTCTATTTTTACTTTACTTAATTCATCTTGATCTCCTTTATTATCACTTTCAAAGCTTTTTCTAAAATAATCAAAATTGTTTAAAATCTTTAAAACCCTTATTCACCCCCCCCCCCCCCCTCTAAGGGCGCCTACCGATCCAACAAGTGGTATCAGAGCGGTTTTGTTCCAATCGGCTTAACAACCGGGAACAATGGCGTCTCATGATCTCGCTTTCTTGGAGGGTCAAGGGATTAGTCGACCACCTCTCTTTACTGGGGCTGATTTTAACTACTGGAAAAATAGAATGATGTGTTTTCTTATGACCATGGATGTAGATGTATGGAACATGGTAGAAGTACGGTACTCTCCTCCTACAACTGTAGTAGGAGAGACGACGTTAGCAAAACCTAAGGATAAATGGGATGACAACGACAAACTAAGGTGTAAAAATAACGCAAAAGCAATGAATGATTTATATTGTGCTCTAAATAGAACTGAATTTAATAGAATTTCTGCCTGCACTACTGCTTATGATATTTGGAATCAATTAGAAGTAACTCATGAAGGTACATCGCAGGTGAAAGATGCCAAGCTGTTTCAACTGGAATCTGAATACGAGAAATTCAGGATGGACACCGACGAGGACATCAACTCCATGTACACCCGCTTTACAAAAATTGTCAACGCATCAAAGGCACTTGGGAAGACCTACTCCGATGGGGATTTGGTGAGGAAAATTCTTCGCTCCTTGCCTCCAAGATTCAATCCGAAGGTGACGGCCATCTCGGAGTCGCACAACTTAAGAACGCTCCAGATCGAGAACCTCATAGGGAATCTCAAAACCCATGAGGTTGAACTACAAATTCAACATGACGAATACAACAAGGAGCCGAAGAAAAAGGCGATGGCGCTGACATCAAAAAAGGAGTGCATCAAAGAGGACGATGATGATGAAGAAGGACTCCTGGTGAAAAACTTCAAGAAATTCATCAGGAATCCGGAAAGAAGGAACACATTCAGAAAATTCTTCCAGAAGGACACTCGACGAAAGGGATCTTCCTCTTCATCAAGGAAAGAAAAAGCAAGCGATGACGAAGAAGAAAGGCCGCCTCCAGAATGCTATCACTGCAGAAAAACCGGGCACATTCGGAGCCAGTGCCCAAAATACCAAAAGGAGCAAAAGGAACAAAAGAAAGCAAAAGAGAAGAAGAAAGTACTGAAGGCCGCAACTTGGCATGACTCTTCCTCTGAAGAGTCAAACGAATCTGAGTCAAGTAGCATGGAGGAAGCAAATCTGTGCTTGATGGCCAAAAGCAACGATGACGACACCAGTGTTCTTAGCGACACTGAGGTATCTCTTCCTACTTTTGAAGAACTTTATGATGAATTCGTTCTAACATGCAAATCGTATAATCAAAGTATAAAAGATAATCTTCTATTAAATCGTGAAAATGAAGCTATTATCAAAGAAAATCACAAGCTCACAAAAAAATTGGTTTCTCTTGAAAAACGAAAGGTTTCATGTCAAGAATGTGAGCACTCACTATTTAAGATAAAAGAACTGGAAAATTCTCTCTCTAATGCCCTCTCACAAAACAAAATCATTGCAAAAGAAAAGGGGGACTTAGAGAGAAAATTGAATACTTCCATATTACAAATCGAAAAGAACAAAAAGGGATTTGAAAATAAATGTGTTATGATTGTAAAAGAAAACACATCTCTTAAAGAACAAAATCATAATCTAACATTAGCTATAAACAAATTCGGGATTGGCCAAAAATCCTTGGATATGCTTCTGGGTAATCAATGCTTTGGGTCAAAAAAATTCGAACTTGGATATAAAAATGATCACTGCCACCCATCGCTAGCTACTAACATCAGCGGTAGTTCTTATGTTATAAAAATCTTCTATTTTTTCTAAAACTCAAACTTCATCCAGCAAGAGCAACATAGAAACTCCGAAAAGGGTCTCAACCCCCTTCATCTCGTGTGCTAATTGTCAAAAGTTTGGACACACGTCTGGCTCTTGTTGGAACATAAAACGACGAACTTTAAAACAAATCTGGGTACCTAAGAAAACCACTTACTCTATGGGTGGTACCTCTTGGGTATCTGGGTCTTTACTCTCATCTTCTTTCTAGATATGCAGGAAGGCTAAGGAAACAGAAGACGTGTGGTACTTGGACTCAGGCTGCTCCAAGCACATGACGGGCAATAAAGCAAAATTCCTTAGCCTAGAAATAAAGAAAGGAGGGATCGTGACGTTTGGCGATAACGGAAAAGGAAGGATCATGGGTTCTGGTACAGTGGGTAACACATCTTTTCTTATATCAAATGTGTTATATGTTAAAGGATTAAAACATAACTTAATATCTATAAGTCAACTGTGTGATAAAGGTTTAGACGTACTTTTTGAATCATCCACTAACCTTTGCAAAATTGTTAATCCTAAAACAAAAGATGTGTTATTAACTGCACCTAGAATTCATAATGTTTATATTGTTTCATTTCATGATCTTTCAAAATCTTCTATAAAATGTTTTATAACCAAAAATGATGAATTGGAATTATGGCACAGACGCTTAGGCCACGCTAGTTCAAAACTCATCCTAAAACTAGCAAAAAGAGAATTGATTAAAGGATTGCCTAAACTTAATGGAAATCTTTCTTCATTATGCTCTCCATGCCAAAAAGGCAAATTTACAAAGTCATCTTTTAAAAGCAAAAACGAAATTTCTACATCAAAACCATTGCAATTAATTCATATGGATCTCTTTGGTCCCGTTAACACGGCTAGTCTTGGTGGTAGATTATACATTTTTGTTCTCATAGATGACTATTCAAGATATTGTTGGACTGTATTTCTTTCCTCCAAATCTGATGCGTTTTGCGAATTTTCAAAACTATGTACTCGTATTCAAAATGAATTAGATTTAAAAATAAAATGCATACGCTCAGATCATGGAGGTGAATTTGAAAATGAAAACTTTAAATCTTTTTGTGACATGTTAGGTATTAAACATGAGTTCTCCGCTCCACGCACACCTCAACAGAACGGTGTTGTGGAACGGAAAAATAGAACACTACAAGAACTTGCACGAACCATGCTATCTGAATATAAATTACCTAAGTATTTTTGGGCAGAAGCCGTGAGCACTGCATGTTATGTAATGAATAGAGTTATGCTTCGCCCATCCTTAAATCTCACACCATATGAACTCTACTTTCAAAAGAAACCTAACGTGTCATATTTTAAAGTATTCGGATGTAAATGTTTTATTCTTAACACAAAAGATTCTTTAGGAAAATTTGACGAAAAATGCGATGATGGAATATTTCTTGGATATTCTTCAACTAGTAAAGCCTATAGAATATTTAATAAAAGATCAAGTAAGGTTGAAGAATCAATTAATGTAAGATTTGATGAGTTTGTTCCATGTGCAGAAAAGCCCTCTATAGGTACCGATGATGAACCCTTGCCATCCTTGGAGCACGACGAAGAAGAACCGTCCAAAGAAGAAGAAGAAAAGTCCAATGAACCCGTACCTCCAAGCGTGTTAAACTTCTCCAAAAATCATCCAAAAGAACTCATCATTGGGGAACCTTCCATCGGGGTGAGAACTCGTTCCTCTCTTCATGAAATGTTTTCGAATATTTGCTTTATCTCTGAAATCGAACCTAAAAACGTTTCCACCGCTTTAAATGACGAATTTTGGTTTCTGGCTATGAATGAAGAGTTAGGACAATTTGAAAGAAATAAAGTTTGGAATCTAGTTGAAAGACCATCTAATCATCCAATTATAGGTGTAAAATGGATCTTTAAAAATAAATTAAATGGTGAATCTAGGATTGTAAGAAATAAAGCACGCTTAGTTGCTCAAGGTTATTCACAAATCGAGGGGGTAGATTTTGAAGAAACTTTTGCACCCGTTGCTCGCTTAGAATCTATACGAATATTTTTAGCATTTGCGAGTTTCAAGCGAATAAAATTATTTCAAATGGACGTTAAAAGTGCTTTCTTAAACGGGTATATTAAGGAAGAAGTCTACGTAGAGCAACCCCCCGGTTTCATAAATGAAAAATATCCAAATCATGTCTACAAATTAGAAAAAGCGCTTTATGGTTTAAAACAAGCGCCCCGTGCATGGTATGATCGTCTTACATCGTTTTTATTAGAGCACGGTTATGTTATGGGAAGTGCAGACAACACACTCTTCATTAAGCATAAAAATAATGAATTAATCATTTTACAAATATATGTTGACGACATAATTTTTGGAGCCACTAATGAAGAGTTGTGTAATGAAGTAGTCGAAATAATGAAAAATGAATTTGAAATGAGCCTTGTAGGTGAACTATCATTTTTTCTTGGTTTTCAAATCTCACAACGGAATGATGGTATCTTTATTTGCCAATCAAAATATGTTCACGATATGCTTAAACGATTTGGCTTTGAAAACCTTAAACAAGCTTCAACTCCTATGAGTGCTTCTTTAAAATTAGGAAAAGATGAATCTGGTATTTCTATTGATCAAACACTATATAGAGGAATGATAGGCTCTCTTCTTTATTTAAGTGCATCTAGACCAGATATTATGTTTGCTGTTTGTTTATGTGCTCGCTTTCAAGCCGATCCAAAAGAATCTCATTTAAAAGCGGTAAAACGTATTTTTCGTTATCTAATAGGGTCATCTAAATTAGGATTATGGTACCCACACAATAACTCTTTCACACTTCACGGCTATTCCGATTCGGACTACGCCGGGTGTTCACTGGATAGGAAAAGCACGAGTGGTACATGTCACTTTTTAGGACCTTCTTTAGTTGCTTGGTCTAGTAGAAAACAATCTTCGGTTGCACTCTCCACCACGGAGGCCGAATATATCGCACTTGGTAGTTGTTGTGCACAAGCTTTATGGATGAGCCAAACATTAGAAGACTTTGGATTCCACCTCAAACACATAGATCTCAAATGTGACAACAAAAGTGCAATAGACCTCACATATAATCCCGTCCATCATGCTAGATCCAAACACATTGATGTTCGTCATCATTTCATTAGGGATCACATTAAGAAAGAGAATGTAAAAGTAAGCTTTATTGGGACGGACTCACAACTCGCTGACATATTTACTAAACCTCTTCCCGATGCAAGATTTCGATTATTACGACTTGAATTAGGTGTTCTAGATCTTTCTAGTTAAAACATGTCTAAAAATGCAAGTTTCTTCATTTTTAACCATCAAAAACATTTTCAAAAATTCTGCAAATTCAGCATAAAACTACTAATGGGACACCTAATCAAGATCAACCATCAAAATTTTCAAAAACCTTAAAAATCACTTACTGTTTCCCGCGCTAGCGCTAGCGCCGGCGCTAGCGTCAAGGTTCGAATTTCTGTGATTTTAAAATCTTAAAAAATTCTTAAAAATATTCTAATCTATATTTACTTATTAATTTTGCAACTCTGTCTTTCTTTTATTTTTGAAAAATCAAAATACAAAAATAAAAAATCCAAATTACCAAAAATATGTTTTGTTTAAATTTCATTTCATTTCAAAAATCAAATATAAAATTACAAAAGACAAAAACCAAAAAATATGTTTTGCTATTATTTAACGTTTTTTTTAAATCAAAATACAAAATCATAAATCTTAAAAACAATCCAAAAATTGTGTATTTCAACTTCAAGCATGATTTAAATCTATTCTTTAGAGTCACTATAATGTTACAATTGATTCTTTCAAACTTCTTTAACATTGCTTTTATCATGCTTTGATCTATCTATTCATATGTGCATCAATAATACTTAGACAAGTTTGTGTAGGACTAAGCTTAGCATACCTCTAAGTATGAGAAAATGTCTTATGTTTGATAATGATATGATTTCACTCACCTTATGGCTTAGTCTGCTTGTGCTTCTTAATCTAAGAATGCTTGCTAATATATTGTAATTGCACATAAAATTAAAATTGCACAAGTATCTTACCTACACAACATTTATTTGCACCATTAAATATTAAGAAGAGTGGTTAAAATGTTTTCTTTAAACGTGTTTGCAAAACAAGTGTATTCGGAGCACTTTGCACAAAACAAAAAAGAAATAATTTGCCAAAGTTAACTCCGCCAAGCACTACTTGAACCTCCTGATAAGTCTTAATATGCATTGTGAGGTTGAGCACCTTGGAAAGAATAGTAAAGTATCTTGTGCAAACCATATCTTTCAAAATAAAATCACTTCTTCTTAAGTACACTGGATCACAACAAAAAATAAATCAACCTTGAAAAATTAACTTTTGTGATCCCCCAAGCACTACTTTGCACCCTGATAAGTCTTCATAAGCATTGTGTGTGCAAAGCACCTTGGTTGTTGTACATTTTTTCTTTGTGCTTAAAAATGTGTGGAAGTAAAATTATTTGTGTTTTTATTGTGCACTTTACTCTATATTTGTCTTGTATTTTTGGTTAACTCACTTGCTCACTTTATTCACAATACACTTGTGCACATCATTATCTTCCATAAAATTTCTTCTTATGAGTATTGGATCCTAATGCTAATTCTATACTTACTCTTTATCTATTAAATGCACTAGATTACCTAGCATGATTTCTACAATGTTTAGTTTGTTTTTGAAATAAGTGAATTACCATAACATTGTAGCTCTCTCTCTTGTGATAATATTTATTCATGCTTGGTTTCTTCATTGGTGAAATTAAACTCTTATTTAACCTTTGATGTTCAAAACATCTTCTTTATGAAATTAAAACTTCACTATTTTGTTTGAATTATCACTTCTTCTACAAGATGTTTTCTTTTAAGTCTTCCGCACCGTTGCATTCTTCTACAAAACTCTGATTAATGAAAATATGGATACTCAAACTCTAATCTACTTCAATGGAAAGATTTTTACAACTCCCTATCATTTATTTAAAAGCTCGATCATGCCTTCTTTTTTACACATCTCTTTATGTTTTGTTTCCCTAACCACTTTTGCTAATAACAAAGGGGGAGAATTAAATGATAACTTGCAAAAGGAGGAGAACTAACATGATACCGCTATCATAAACATGACAAATTAAAATGATAGCCTACATATTAGGGGAGCATTCACTTAGGGGGAGCATGTATTTAGGGGGAGCAATACAAACATGCTATAATCATTACTTATCCTGAGTCATCCTTGTCACACACACACAAAAATGTTTTTTTCATGCTTATTTAGATTAATGCTCTTTAATTTATCATTAATGGATTTGTTATTATCAAAAGGGGGAGTTTGTTGGAACACGGGCTTCCGCATCTCCTAGGTTTGAGAATAACAAATCCTATGTGTGTATTTAATCTTGTGTGATCTAAGTGTGCAGGATAACAGGTGAAAATGACTCAAGGTTTACATATGGAGGTTGCCCCCGAATTTGAGCCTTCAAATCCAAATTGGTCTTTAGCGCAGGCGCTAGTGGATAGCGCCGGCGCTAGCTCGATGCACAGAAGGCATGCTGGATCTGTTGCCTCGGATTGAAGATCTTCCCACGCAAAAAGTTTCTTAACTTGGGATAGCGCCAGCGCTAGTGATAGCGCCGGCGGTAGCGTGACTCATTTTGGAATAAAGCAAGAGGTTGCCGCGGATGGGAGATTCTGCCGCGTTATTTGTTACCTAATCCGGGCTAGCGCCGGCGGTAGCGCTAGCGTCGGCGGTAGCGCTTGGGCTATAAAAAGGACCCAAGTCCTCTCGTTTTATACAGACCTTAGAGAGATATATTGAGTGCCAGAATTCCAGAGGCTATCTTGGCCGAAAGTACATGTGCTAGCGAAGCTCTGCAAAACTTCTGAAGGAGAATCTCGTCACGCCGGATCCGATCGAAGTCCGCTTCTACAACGCTTATTCAACGGCGGATCTTCGTCTCCATCTTCAGAAGTCCATCTTGAGGGAGTTCTTATTTCTTTATTGTTATTTCATATTCCTCTTTGTAAACGTTTAGTGAAATCGCCTCGTGTTGGCGACTAGGTCTAGGTTGGACTTAGGGGGAAAATCGCCTCGTGTTGGCGACTAGATCTAGGCTAGGTCTAGGGGGGCTCGAGGCCACATCCGGGGAGGGATTGGCTAGAGCGGCTTGAGGCCGAATCCGGGGTGGACAAGGCTAGGGCCACCGGTTTGTGGGGAAGCGAGTCGGGATAGAAAACCAAAAGGTTTATTTTCTACTTAGCTTTGATTTCTAGCTTTCAAAAGAGATCAAATTTTGTAATCATGTTTTCCAAGTTAATAAAATCATGTCTCTATTTTTACTTTACTTAATTCATCTTGATCTCCTTTATTATCACTTTCAAAGCTTTTTCTAAAATAATCAAAATTGTTTAAAATCTTTAAAACCCTTATTCACCCCCCCTCTAAGGGCGCCTACCGATCCAACAGGTGGACCCCCCTCAAGGCCAGGTAGGCAGAAGTCAAAGTCAAAGAGGTCAGAGCAGAGACAGGAAGCCAAAGAGACAAGACAAATCAGCCAGCAGGAGCGGAAGAAGGTTGACGAGTATTGGCTAAATACTCGCTAGGTGGGCGACTATGGTCAACGATACGTGCCGAGTATCCCGTATGTCGCCCCAGGGCTAGTCGAACCACAGAAGACCTGCGCGAGTATCGGCCCGGCTTGTGCGAGAAGCACCCAATACTCGCCAGATGGGCGACTATGCTTTCCGAAATCCATAGTCGCCAGGCAGGATGGGGGGTATAAAAGGCCCCCCTCCCTTTGGTTTGCCTATAAATAGGACCCCAGGGGTACTTGGATTGGCACCTAGACTTGAGCTTTTGGACCCTGATTCCCGAACTCTCGAGCCCGTCACCCTTGCTTTCTAGCCAAGTTGGTGCCTTCCTCGTACCCTGCTCGGCCATTTTGGTCTTGGAGGGGAAGTCTCTTCAGAGCTTCTGGGTACGTGGTGGGACCTCCCTGCCGCATCGACCTGGGGTCCTGTTCTTATTGCTCTCGTAGCTTCCTTGTAGTCGCCAGCTTAGCCATCTCTTCGAGCCGCTTGGCAAGTAGTCTCCGGCTGCATCTGTCCGAATCTTGAGGCCGGGATTTTCCTGGCGTCAACACTTTGGTGCGGTGAGCGTGGACAGTAGCCAGAGAAAGAAAGCCTAGTGAAAAGAAAAGATGGTTGTAGTAGGCGACCATGAGGATGTTGTCGGCAACTCGGCCGGAGGTGGCGAGTTTGTGACGGTAGCAGTTTTTGAGGCCTTCGCGCGGCGGATAGAAGAGTCCTTGCGAGTAGTCCTTCAATCTCGCTCGGAAGGAACGGCGACCTCGCCTCATCGCCCGATTCCGACCGAAGAAGGTGCTCACCCTCGGCGAGCAGTGAGGGAGCGTGTAGAGGAGCCGGAGCGACCAAGGAGGTCGCAGTTCTACTCGCGAGTCTCGTAGGGAGCTGGCAGAATCCGATTCCGCGAAGAGGAGGAACAGGCGAGGTTCTTCAATACTCGCCCATATGGCGAGTATGGAGGTGATACTCGCCAGGTTGAGGATCGTCGCCGGGCAGGAGGGAGGAGCCCCTTCTGCGAGGAGATCGTCGCCGCGCCAGTGCCAGAAGGATTCAGAGATCCCGCAATGAATTATTGCTCGGGGGGAGACGACCCTATCCGTCGGGGGAAGAGGCGTAACCGGAGGATTAGCCGAAAGAGGAATAAGGATCGGGTCAGCCAAGAGTGTCAAGGAAGGATCAGGGCCGGGGAGGTAGGAGTGAGTTTTGGAGAAGCGGAGCTCGGATCTTTCCACAAAACGAATTTCCGCCAAGCCTACCGCCCAGATGTCGCTCCAACCTTTCAAGCGCCATCCCCGCTAGAGGAAATCGCCTTCTCGGAGGGCATGTTCAGGGATGAGAATCCCTTCCGTGATGCCCAGGTGATTGATGCGATCGTCGAAGACTTCACCGTCAACCGAATCCTGGAGTGCAACGGGGGTTCTGTCCGTGTCATCTTTACGTCGTTCTCACGAACACGTTTGACAACCTGGAGATCAAGGCGAGAAAGATGACGACCTTGGATGGTTCCCTTTTTTGATTTCTCAGGTAAGCGAAAGAAGGCGAACGCGACAGGAAGAACAGCCGCCGTCGGGAAGCTCAATCCAAGACGGGAAGAACCCTTCATCATAAAGGGGTGCTGTTGGAAAACACCTGGAAGGGCGACAACCTGAAAAGGTTTGGCTGCCAAGCGGGAGTATGTGCACATCCCACCCTGTAAAATTTATTGTCCATAAATAAAACCATCACCTCCCTGAAACATGGGAAATGGTGAGTCTTTTGTTACTTCCAGCTGTGTGTTTTCACATAAAAGACGAAAAGCAGGCAAAGCCGATCTCCACGTTAGGTTGGGAAACTGGCCTCCGACTTGATTCTCGTAAAAGCCCAGAACGGATGATGGGACAATGCCTCGGGTATACGTCCCCCTAAGACCAAGCCTCTGCAATGACGGCCGAGATCAGCTCCCCCCTTGCACGTTGGCCGCGGTTCCCACCCATCGCATTTCTCGTCCGACTGGTGAGATTATCAGGAAGAAGTCTGGACGCCGACCTCCCAAACCGACGAAGGAATAATCGACTTCGGCAAAGGTGGTGCTCACCCTTATCCGCTTCGTCAAAGTTATGTTATCAAGAAAATGAAGAAAGGCAGGCAAAGCCGATCTCCACGTTAGGTTGGGAAACTGGCCTCCGACTTGATTCTCATAAAAGCCCAGAACGGATGATGGGACAATGCCTCGGGTATACGTCCCCCTAAGTCCAAGCCCCTGCAATGACGGCCGAGATCAGCTCCCCCCTTGCACGTTGGCCGCGGTTCCCACCCATCGCATTCCTCATCTGAGTGGTGAGATTATCAGGAAGAAGTCTGGACGCCGACCTCCCGACTCGACGAAGAGATGATCGACTTAATCTCTCAGGGGACTTGGTACGCCCGAAAATGGTTGTGTATTTTAAACGCAAGTGCACGTGTCGGGTCAAGTAATAAAGAGTGAATAAGATCGTTCCCACGGAGAAGTGTTTAATTCAGTGTTTGCAATTACTAGTTGAGCCTTTTCTTTAAATCCAAGTAAATTAAACGATATGATTTGGAACAGTAAAAGAAGAAAACTAAATAAAGATTTAAAACTAAATAGACTACAGTACCTTAGAGAAATACTTTCTTATCAGTTTTTAAGGAAAAATCTTGTATCATGATTTCCTTAGTCGAGTGTGATGAACCAATAAATGTGATTTTGTGGTAAATGTGTAGTGAAATGCCTTGTAACGATTTTAAAATAGAAATCCGTATCTCTCGATATCGGAACTCCCTAATTCCTTATTTCCCTTGTCATCTCTAACTCAGGTGAAATAAAGAACCGCATTGAGAATAAAAACCAAAGTTACTAACACTAAGAGGAAATCTCTTTCACCCTTTAAATGCTAAATCAAATCGATGACGCACTTACGCAACTCATCTCTCGAATTATGGAGCGTAGTAAAAAGATAAAACCTTGGCCAAAAGTTTCACAATAAAGATCATAAATTCAATAAAGTGCATTCACCAAACAAACACAAAGAGAAATCTAGAAAATATTCATCACACAAGCCTAAGTACTCTCACAATACAAGATTAGAGAGATTTAGTTCATAGCAATGGAGGAAACACACAAATCGTTTGGAGAGATCTTACAAAACATGATGGTTTAATGTGTATTCGCTGCAGGAATCCCTTCAAAATGTTGGTCGTTCGAACAGCCCGGAGATCTACCTTCTTCCTTGGTCTAGCCACTCTCCAATGGAGGGTTTTGAGAAGTGGATCTTCTCTTTCTCTCTCTAATCCGAAATTTCTTCTCTCTCTAAAAAGTGTCGTAATACTTCAGGAGGTTGCTTCTTTAAAAACGTGCACCACTCACGAAGAGATGCCTCCTTTCGTCGTCAAAAACTGCGTCAATTTTGAATTTAAAGATTCTGAAATTCGCCCAGAATGCGTTGCAACCTAGTTTTCTGAGGTTGCAACCTATTTTCCTGTTCATGAGATTTGGGCAGATTCCTTTCTCCAGGTCGATTTCTTTGATGTTTCTGGCAATATAATATTGGAAAAAGATTGAATTAGTCATAAATAAAATGAATATTAATTTGCAAGCATAACTACTTCATTTAAACTCATTTCCCCACTTTATGTGGAATATTTAATCCAAACAAACGGGTTAAATAACTTCCTTTTGAGAAGTTATCACACCCCCATACTTAAACCTTTGCTAGTCCCTAGCAAAGACAATTCCAATCATCACTTAAGTGAGATGATAGTCATCAAAATATAATACTCCCATGATCCTCCTTCTAAAGAAAATAATTAAGAAAAGTCTACTCAAGAAAATTGATTTAACCAACAGAGAGTTTGTCAATCAATAAAGGTTCAAAGTGTTCAAATATTCATTAGGTTGATGAAAGATAAAGCTCAATTAAAAATTCTTTAGTGTGGTGTGTGCTATCCTCTAAAATCATTTACTCCAATCAACTTTTCCCATTGAACTTCTTCGATAACTGAGAAGGATGAGAATAGGCCGAGTCTTTGACTTAACCTCCACAAAAGTTTAGTAGTTTAATTTGAAAAGAATTCATGAAACTTATGGTAGCAATGACTTTGGCTTGGTTGGGAATATGTTTAGATAGTGGATGGAATATCCCTAGTTAATATTCTCAAAAGCTCTCCAGACTATGGGGTTCATTTCTCAATTCCTTTTTTTTTTAAAGTACACAGTTGGGATCATTCCAAGTAGGTGTACACACACTTAGGCCACATATCACTATGACATTTTTCCACACTTTTTTTTTATATAAATATATTCATAGTTGGGATCATTCCAAGTAGGTGTATACACACTTAGGCAACATATCACTATGACATACACATTTTTTTTTTTAAAACAACACCCATAGTTGTAAAGCTTAATAAGAAATAACTATTGGAATTATAGGAAAATTATACATGGTAATTCAAGGTTCAAGCTCAAAGGGTGATATGAAATGATCAAAGAAAAAGCCCCAATCATTTTTACAAATTAATTACTCACTCAACGCTTTGGCTTACATCTCCGACTCGGTTCTTGCCCACCCTTCCACCATTATATTCTAAAATCAATAGGTATAAAGTTTTTTTTTTTTTTTTGGAAGCAAAAGCTTTTTAAAGAACATTGTGGATAAAAGGAAATTTTTAAAAGAGCTTTTACTTATCTTGCTAACTTCAAATCAACAATAAGAACCATTTAAGATTGACTATCTTACCAAACAGTAATCATCAAATAGTCTTGAATAACTTATTCGTTAATTATATCTAAAATTAGGATCAGCTCATGATATCATCACCTCACCCCCAAATTGTTGCCCTTTGCTAGTCCCTAGCAAAGACAACTCAATTCCCATGAAAAGTAATTGCATATTATAAGCACCCCATAAAGATAGAGATTGAAAAGAAAACTTGAAATTTAAAACTCCCCTGATGTTGGATGTGTCCATTGTTGATTGATGATGTCTCCGAATTATTTTTGTTCCTTTAAGAGGCGATCGTCATCAAACCGAACCAGTTGCTGTGACCTGCATTACTTATATCTTCGACATATTCATAAAGCGGAGGGATTGATTGCAACGTTTGAAAACGTTGTATGGCATTGTCACTTAAAAATCTCACTCTTTTGTGGGCTACTTCTTTTCCCTTTCCTTTCCTTTTCGAAGACATCCTTCAGGAATGGCCGGCTGTATTTCACGAAAAGAGTTGTGAATCGCTGCTGCAGAACTCGCAAACTAGGGCTCGCCTCCTTCAGAAATCGCTGCTTAGGGTTCGCAATGGCGCCAGGAATCACAATGGCACCAGGAATTACAACCAGGAATGCTCGCAAGAATCACAAAGATGGCACTGTAGATCTCTGCTTCTTCGGATTCGCGTTTTGCACCTTCGCTCGCTGCCTCTCGCTCCGTCCGCTCCGTCACGAACGAGACCTAAATTTTCATCTGACGTCGCCTCCTTCAGAAACACCGCGCTGCAGAACCGCGTAGTAAGCTCGAGATCGACGCTTCTCCGGCGTCGCTGCACGTCGCCTCCTTCAGAACTCCGGGTAGCCCTAGATCGCCGCTTCGCAAACCGCTTCTCCCCGCTTCGCAATGTCGGCTCTTCTCGCCTGTTGGCTGTAGGAGCCGGGTGTTTGGGGTTTGTTAGGAAAGAAAAGCGCCGGTTCAGTTGAACCGGCCCATAGAGGCTAACGTCATTTTTCCTTCACGCCCTTCCAGCAAAAACAAAGTTACAACCTGCTTTTTATTGGGTTGTAACGTACTTGGGCCTTAACATTTTTTTAAAAAAAAAAAAAAAAAAAAATTCATCACGTCACTTCTTCACGCTAATCCAGCAAAAACAAAGTTACAACCTGCCTTTTTATTGGGTTGTGACATACCACCTTACTAAAAAAAAATTTAAATTCATGTATTTTCCTCCAAATTAAACATAATCCAAACGATTAAATAAACATAACACTTGATTCAATTTAATTTATATAATTATGTTACGATAGAGGATGGGTTGCCTCCCATCAAGCGCCTAATTTACCGTCCCGGCAGGACGGTACATAACTAAAGAAGTGATACGCATGTCATCGCTCGGTCATTGTCTCCTTCCAAATACAGTTTAAGTCTCTCACCGTTAACCTTAAACTCTGTCCCGTCATGTTCATTCTGAATAGTCACCGCGCCGTAAGGATGCACTACTTTAACCTTAAACGGACCCGACCAACGCGATTTGAGCTTCCCGGGAAATAATTTTAAACGCGAATTGAATAACAAAACTGCTTGTCCCGGTTCGAACTGTTTTTCCTTAATGCGTTGATCGTGCCATTTTTTTGTTCGTTCTTTGTAGATTCGTGAACTTTCATATGCGTTCATTCTCATTTCTTCAATTTCATTAAGTTGCAGGATTCGATTTTTACTTGCATTTTGAAAGTCAAAATTAATTTTCTTAATTGCCCAATAAGCGCGGTGCTCTAATTCTAAAGGTAGATGACACGACTTTCCATAGACTAGACGGTATGGGGTTAGACCTATTGGTGTTTTATATGCGGTCCTATAAGCCCACAGTGCGTCGTTAAGTTTCTGAGACCAATCTTTGCAGTTGGTGCTAACAGTCCGTGCAAGAATTTTTTTAATCTCTCGATTGGAAACCTCTGCTAACCCATTTGTTTGAGGGTGATAAGCTAATGCAACTTTATGAGTCACCCCATATTTCTTTAACAAGGAAGCAAATTGGGTGTTGCAAAAATGACTGCCCCCGTCACTAATAATGGCTCTTGGGGTCCCAAATCGATTAAAAATATAATTTTTCAAGAAATGCAAGACTACCTTAGCATCATTTTTGGTCGTAGCTATTGCTTCGACCCACTTAGAAACATAATCTACTGCTAGAAGAATATATAGATTGCCGTTAGAATTCACGAATGGTCCCATAAAATCAAGACCCCAAACATCAAATAGTTCAACTTCCAAAATTACATTCAATGGCATCGCATCTGTTTTCTTAAGATTGTCACTTCGTTGACAACGATCACACCGTTTCACAAACTCGTTTGCATCCCGGAATAAGTTCGGCCAAAAGAAACCCGTTTCTAAAACTTTCATGGCCGTTCTATTTCCCATAAAGTGCCCTCCAAACGGGGAGTTGTGACATTTTTCCAAAATCAGTTTCATTTCCTCTTCCGGTATACATCTTCGCACAACTCCGTCTGCTCCAAGTTTAAACAAGTAGGGTTCATCCCAAAAATAAGAACGGATTTGATGTAAGAATCTCTTCTTTTGTTGATAAGTCATGTCTGGTGGAAAAACCTTACTCACTATATAGTTTACATAATCCGCATACCAGGGTGCAGAAAATTCAGAAATAGATAATAGATGCTCATCCGGAAATCTTTCATCAATTTCAGCACGGAAGGATGATTTAGAACATTCAATTCTAGACAGGTGATCTGCTACCGGATTATCTACACCCTTTCTATCTTTAATCTCTAGATCGAATTCCTGTAATAGAAGCACCCAACGGATCAATCGTGGTTTCGCGTCTTTCTTATCCATAAGAAATCGGATAGCCGCATGATCCGTGAATACTATAACCTTAGTGCATAATAGATAGGATCTAAATTTTTCAAATGCGAATACAATTGCTAGTAATTCTTTTTCCGTGGTGGTGTAATTGATTTGGGCTGCAATCAAAGTCTTGCTAGCGTAAGCAATTGTGTGGAAGACTTTCTCCCGCACCTGCCCTAATACAACTCCTACCGCATAATCACTAGCATCGCACATCAATATGAATGGTTCTTCCCAATCTGGTGACACCACAATGGGTGCAGTGATTAATCGTTTTTTTAGTTCATTGAAAGCGTACAAACATGCGTCATCAAAATGGAATTTTGTATCTTTTTCTAGTAAACCACTCAATGGTTTGGCTATTTTCGCAAAGTCCTTAATGAATCTTCTATAGAACCCGGCATGACCTAAAAAACTTCGCAACATTTTTACGTTATTAGGTGGTGGCAATTTTTCAATTACTTCAACTTTCGCCTTATCAACTTCTAGTCCACTTTTAGAGATATGATGTCCTAGAACGATCCCTTCACGTACCATAAAGTGGCACTTCTCCCAATTCAATACGAGATTCGTTTCAACACAACGTGTAAGCACCTTTTCTAAACATGCTAAACAACCATCAAATGATTTTCCAAAGATTGAAAAATCATCCATGAAAATCTCGATACCATGGTCCATGATATCCGAAAATATGGCTATCATGCATCGCTGAAAAGTAGCTGGTGCATTACACAAACCGAAGGGCATCCTTCTAAATGCAAAAGTGCCATATGGGCACGTGAATGTGGTCTTCTCCTGATCTTCCGGATCGACCGTGATCTGGTTATAACCTGAATACCCATCTAAGAAACAGAAAAAATCATTTCCCGCTAGTTTGTCTAGTACTTGATCAATGAATGGTAGGGGGAAATGGTCTTTCCTAGTAGCTTTATTTAACTTTCGATAGTCCATACAAATTCGCCACCCCGTGACTGTTCTTGTTGAAATTAATTCATTCTTTTCATTTTTAATTACCGTCATCCCTCCTTTCTTGGGGACACATTGAACTGGGGAAACCCAAGAGCTATCCGAGATAGGATATATGATTCCCGCGTCCAACCATTTAATAATTTCCTTTTTCACAACTTCCTTCATAGGCGGACTCAAACGACGTTGATGTTCTACTGATCCTTTAAAGGATTCCTCCAAGAGAATTTTATGCATACACAACGAAGGGCTAATTCCCCTAATGTCCGCTATTGTCCAACCTATGGCTAGCTTAAATTGCTTTAATAAACTTATTAATTTATGTTGTTGTTCAGGAAGCAATTTGGAATTCACAATGATTGGTAATGTGTTATTTTCCCCTAAATATGCATAGGTAAGATGTTCGGGAAGAGGTTTCAATTCTAAGGTTGGAGGAGTGATGATAGAGGGTTTATTCATCAATGATTTCTCCGGCAGCTCAAGAGATTCCGGCTTACGAAAAAATACAGGTTGACGTTCAAAGATTTGTAAACATTCATGAATTTCTTCTTCTTCATCGGAAATCTCATCTTGAGTTAATAGTCGTGTCAACATATCATCTTGATCACCTAATTTAAATTTTAAATTATAATCATAAAGTGATATGTTATTTACTTCTTCCATGTCATCTTCTTTTCTATGTGGAAACTTCATAGCTTTAAGCACGTTAAAAGTGACATGCTCATCATTGACTCTCATAGTCAATTCACCTTTATGAACATCAATCAATGTTCTACCCGTTGCTAAGAAGGGTCTTCCCACAATGATAGGTACTTCTTTATCTTCCTCCATATCTAAGACCACAAAATCCGCCGGAAAAATAAATTTTTCCACTTTTACTAGTACATCTTCTACAATTCCCTTTGGGAAAGCAAGTGTTTTATCCGCTAATTGCAAAGTAACTGACGTTTTTGATATTTCCCCTAATCCCAATTTTTTATATATAGAGAGGGGCATTAAGTTTATACTTGCTCCTAAATCGCATAATGCCTTACCTTCAAATTGATATCCTATGGAACACGGTATGGTAAAGCTTCCCGGATCTTTCAATTTAGGGGGAAGCCTTTTCTGAAGAATTGCGCTACACTCATGAGTGAGTGCCACCGTTTCATTCATTCCAAATTTCCTCTTTTTTGTGAGGATATCTTTCATAAATTTAACATAGCTAGGCATTTGCTCTAAAGCTTCGGCAAATGGGATATTGATTTGCAATTTTTTAAAGATTTCTAAAAATTTTTGGAATTGATTATCCAACTTGCTTTTTCTTAATCTTTGAGGAAAAGGTGGAGGCGGGTAGACAATTTCATTTTCCTTTTTCTTTATTGGTTCAACATTTAGTTCTCTCTTCCGTTCCCCTAATATGACTACTTCTTCTTCATTACCATTATTATTTTGTTTTGTTTCCTCATTAGGGCCACTAGGATTAGAATCTTTCAACTCCTTCTCTTCATTGTTCTCCCTATCTTGCTCATTTGAGGGTCCTCTCACTAACTCCTTACCACTCCGTAAAGTGATCGCTTTGCATTGTTGATTATCTCCCTTCGGATTTGGTGTAGTGTCAGTTGGGAGTGACCCTTGTGGTCTAATGTTCAAGGCATTGGCAATTTGTCCCAATTGAGACTCAATTGCACGTAATGAACCCTCTAGGCTTGTAATGCGAGCGTCACGCTTTTGCATGGATTCAATGAGCATCTCATCAGATAATTTTCTAGAAGAAACTTGTTGATTGTAGTTATTATTTTGGGTTGGGTGTGGGTTTGAATTGAATCCTGGTGGGTGTGTCATTCCGACATTATTCTTCCATGAGAAGTTGGGGTGATGACGTACCTCCGGATTGTAATAGTTTAAAAATGCGTTGTTGTTTTGTCTTTGTTGACCATTAATATAATTGGCTTCCTCACTATGTCCAATGAGTTGTTCTACCGTGAGTGAAGGGTTTGTGATGGGCAAAGGGTTGGTTATACTATTGACTTGAGGGATAGATTGACTTTGATGTAATGTTAACGCATCTAACCTCTTATTCATCGAGTTAAATTGAGCGGTCATTTGAGCCGCAAACGAAGTTAGTTGGTCAACTTGATATAAGCCGGCCGAAGAAGATGTTCCTTGTCGCTCAATTGAGTGATAATTATTGGAAGACAAATCTTCCAAAATTGAATAGGCATCCTCGGGATACTTATTCATCAAAGACCCTCCTGCAGCTCCATCCACTTGAATCATAGTAGATGTCTGGAGGCCATTGTAAAAGGTCCACACTTGTTGGTGAATGGCTAGGCCATGGTGTGGACACTTCCGCAATAGTTCTTTGAAACGTTCCCACGCGTCATAAAGTGTTTCCCCATTCCCTTGAATAAACGTAGATATGTCACGCATTAGTTTGGCAGTTTTAGATGGGGGAAAATACTTAGCTAAGAATTTCTCTATTAACAATGCCCAAGTAGTAATGGACGCATTGGGCATAGAATTTAACCAGTCTTTAGCCTTGCCCTCCAAGGAGAAGGGAAACAAACGAAGTCTAATGGCTTCATCAGACGCACCATTGATTTTGAATGTATCGCATATTTCTATAAACGTCCTTAAGTGAGAGTTGGGGTCTTCATGATTTAGTCCGCCGAATTTATTATTTTGAACTAATTGCATTGCAGTAGAATCAATTTTAAAATTGTTGGCTTCAATCGCCGGTCTAGCAATACTAAATTGTACCCCTCCCCTTAAAGGCATATTATAGTCACGACATGTTCTCCTAATTTCAGCGGGTTGACCATTCTGATCTACCTGACCTTCTTGTCCTACATCCTCCTGATGATTTTCATTGTTAACCTCTTGCTGATTAAGATTCATGGTTGAGGAGTTAAATTGTTCTACCCGAGATGCTTTCCTATTTTGTCTACACGTCCGTTCGATCTCTAGATTTAAAGGCAATAGTTCAGATAATCGATATCGGGACATGCACTAACAAAGCAAACATAATCAAGATAAACAAAGCAAAAGAAAACACAACAGAAATAAAAACTTGAGCTCTAAATACTCCGGATTTACTAATATTGCAAGAAAAAGACACTAAATTATTCGCACCTCCCCGGCAACGGCGCCAAAAACTTGGTACGCCCGAAAATGGTTGTGTATTTTAAACGCAAGTGCACGTGTCGGGTCAAGTAATAAAGAGTGAATAAGATCGTTCCCACGGAGAAGTGTTTAATTCAGTGTTTGCAATTACTAGTTGAGCCTTTTCTTTAAATCCAAGTAAATTAAACGATATGATTTGGAACAGTAAAAGAAGAAAACTAAATAAAGATTTAAAACTAAATAGACTACAGTACCTTAGAGAAATACTTTCTTATCAGTTTTTAAGGAAAAATCTTGTATCATGATTTCCTTAGTCGAGTGTGATGAACCAATAAATGTGATTTTGTGGTAAATGTGTAGTGAAATGCCTTGTAACGATTTTAAAATAGAAATCCGTATCTCTCGATATCGGAACTCCCTAATTCCTTATTTCCCTTGTCATCTCTAACTCAGGTGAAATAAAGAACCGCATTGAGAATAAAAACCAAAGTTACTAACACTAAGAGGAAATCTCTTTCACCCTTTAAATGCTAAATCAAATCGATGACGCACTTACGCAACTCATCTCTCGAATTATGGAGCGTAGTAAAAAGATAAAACCTTGGCCAAAAGTTTCACAATAAAGATCATAAATTCAATAAAGTGCATTCACCAAACAAACACAAAGAGAAATCTAGAAAATATTCATCACACAAGCCTAAGTACTCTCACAATACAAGATTAGAGAGATTTAGTTCATAGCAATGGAGGAAACACACAAATCGTTTGGAGAGATCTTACAAAACATGATGGTTTAATGTGTATTCGCTGCAGGAATCCCTTCAAAATGTTGGTCGTTCGAACAGCCCGGAGATCTACCTTCTTCCTTGGTCTAGCCACTCTCCAATGGAGGGTTTTGAGAAGTGGATCTTCTCTTTCTCTCTCTAATCCGAAATTTCTTCTCTCTCTAAAAAGTGTCGTAATACTTCAGGAGGTTGCTTCTTTAAAAACGTGCACCACTCACGAAGAGATGCCTCCTTTCGTCGTCAAAAACTGCGTCAATTTTGAATTTAAAGATTCTGAAATTCGCCCAGAATGCGTTGCAACCTAGTTTTCTGAGGTTGCAACCTATTTTCCTGTTCATGAGATTTGGGCAGATTCCTTTCTCCAGGTCGATTTCTTTGATGTTTCTGGCAATATAATATTGGAAAAAGATTGAATTAGTCATAAATAAAATGAATATTAATTTGCAAGCATAGCTACTTCATTTAAACTCATTTCCCCACTTTATGTGGAATATTTAATCCAAACAAACGGGTTAAATAACTTCCTTTTGAGAAGTTATCAGGACCCTTGAATAAAGGTGTCGTGCACCCTCGAGGGCTAAAAGCCCATAACAAAGCGATTCGTTTCTGATTATTTCCTCCAATTGTGTGAGTTAATGTGCTTAAGTGTGCTTAACTCCCCGTTTAATTGTTGAGCAACAGGAAACAGGTTGGGTCGACATTCAGCATCCGAGTAGGATGGGGAAGTTAGGATGCTGTGATCCCTTGGAAGGTGCTCCATTGGAATCCCCCTACTGTCATTCCCTACCGGACAATCTGCTTGTCAAACATCGATCACTGCCAGTTGGGAAACGAGCCTCCGACTTGTACCTCGTAAAAACCCAGAACGGATGATGGGACAGTGCCTCGGTTCAGCAACCCTCTAAGACCAAGCCTCTGCATTGACGACCGAGATCAGCTCCCCCCTTGCATGTTGGCCACGGTTCGTATCAACCGCGCTTCTCATTCGACTGGAGGGATTACCAGGAAGAAGTCTCGACGCCGATATCCCAACTTGGACAAAGAGGTGATCGATTCGACCGACCGAAGAACGAGGACTTCAAGCATCCAAGTAGGATGGTGGCCTAAGGACGGTGTGTCCCCTTGGACCCGTCAGGCTTCCATACCGTACTTGACGTCATCCTTCGAGGACTTCAAGCATCCAAGTAGGATGGTGGCCTAAGGACGGTGTGTCCCCTTGAACCCGTCAGGCTTCCATGCCGTACTTGACGTCATCCTTTGAAGACCTCAGGCTTTCAAGTAGGAGAGAGGCCTCAGGATGATATGTCCCCCCGGGCCTCCCTGACTGCTAAACCCTACTTCTTACCTCCCTTGAAGAGCTCCTTTGATTATTGCTTAAAATCCTAACGAAGCTCTTCACTAGGTGCAAGTCAAGGCCTCGGTCGCGAGTATGCACGTGCGAGTACCTAGGCGAGCATACATGTGCGAGCATACATGTGCGAGCATGGAGGTGCGAGCATGGAGGTGCGAGCATACATGTGCGAGCATACATGTGCGAGCATAGAGGTGCGACTATATAGGTGCGAGCATAGAGGTACACTCAACCTCGCCGTGATCCTAAGAGCCTAGCGAGCACTCAATCTCGCCTCGAGCCTAGGAGCCTAAGCGGCATTCAGACAATAAAGCAAACACCAAGGAAACAGGCGAGCAAAAGCTTTGAATTTTTCATATGTAAATATTTGATGTCTATAACAAAAGAATCTGCAAGGTGTTTACACAAGGTCGCCGGGCGAGCAAAAAAGGGTGCCCGGGCGAGCAAAAAAGGGTGCCCAAGCGACTAAGCGACATTCTCGCCATCAATGTCTACATCTGGCTCGTCGCCACCATCGTCGCCGCCATCGTCATCAACATCATCGTCATCGTCGTCATCCTCGTCCTCGGAATCGTCATCCTCAGCACCACTGGACGACGGCGAGGATGCTCGCAAGGGGGAGGTGGACTCCTCGGCGAGCAGCGCCGGGATGATGTCCTCCACCGTCAACTCCATTGCCGCCGGCTTCAGGAGATCGTCCGCCTTCAGCTGACTCAGGATGACGGTCCCAGTAGCTCGCGCGATCTCTCGGCGAACGCGTGGCATATCGTCGCCATGCATCCGGATCTGCTTGCCGACCCTAGAGGGGCCCACCACCGCTGGCTGTTGCTCGGCAGGCCGAGTTTCTAGCTCAGCGATGCGAACTTGGGCGGCCTCCAAGGCCAGCCGAGTGTCATCCAGCTCCTTCTCCAGCTGGGACACCTTTGTCGCCATCTCCACCTCAGCGACCTACAAAAACAAGAAGACACACAAAGTCAGCAAGTTATTCGGCAAAGTGGCGACTATCCCGAAGGCGAGTAGAGAAGCGAGTACCTCATGCTCCTTAGCCTTGAGCCCCATGGCGATCATTTTCTTAGTACTGATCCGGATCACCTCCTCGTACTCCAACAACCTCCTCGCCGTCATGTGCGCCAGCTCGGCAGAGCGCAGCAGAGATCGCGAGGTCTGGTGTGCCAAGTACTCGGCAGGCTCCTCCCGCAGCCTCTCAGCGTCCTCGCGACCATAGACGGCGTGAAGCACATCAAAGGCCTCGCCCTGATCCTCCCAGTCCTCTGACCAGGGCGGAAGGTTGGAGCTCAGAGACACCACATGGTCGCTCTCCGACCAGGCGACTAGGCGGCGACCATAGGCGTCCTCACCACGAACACCCAAGTTGAAATTAGGGTGGGTATAGGGCTCGCCGGCCTCAGAAGGGTCCGCCTTCTTGCCAAGGTCCCGATGAGCGACCTCCTTCTTCTTCCTCGAGGGCTCGGAGGGCTCGCCCCTCTCCTTCCGCTTCTTCGAAGGCCCAGATCCTTCGCCGATGATCAAGGGCTCATCGCCTCCTGGCGATAAGTCTATGGGCGAGTAGACCCCTTCCCCGCGAACAGAAGTCCCCGCACCTCCTGGTGTGGAAGCCGTCGCCTTCACCACCGCAGGAAGAAGCTCGCGCGGAAGGACATGGATTGCTGCTGCAAGAAGAGTAATCAGTCCAGTTAGTCGCCAAGATGAAGACGATGAGCGAGTACGCTAAATACTCGCAAGGTAGGTTACCTTCGCCTGCAAAAACCTCGGCGAGTTCATCTACTCGCTTCCTCCAGAAGACCACGTCAAGGCGGCGATTCCTGAAGGACTCGAGCAGCTTCTCGCCACCATCGCTTAGGAGAGAAGCCCCGAAGACGCTCTCCGGTGGCTGGAAGGACTTGTCAGGGACGGCTTGAAAGTCGCCAGCAATGACGACTATTCGCTCTCCCCAGCGATGATTCTTGTTAGCAGTGCCGACCAACGTGCAGACGTGGCTGCAGAGGAAGACGACGCCCTCGCCAGTCGCCATAAAATGGAATACTCGCCTAAAGACCGACAGGTCGAAGGCTATTCCCTGGTCGCGCAGGTAGCAAAGGAAGCCCACGATCATCGCCACCCCATTGGGGTTGATCTGGGCAGGGACTATCCCAAAGTAACGGAGGATCTGGGAGAACTCCGTCCACAGTGGTAGTCGCAAGCCCACCTCGAAGTGGCGAATTGGGATCACCCGCTCGCTAGTCAAAAAGGTGTTTAGTCGCTCGCTCTGGCGAGGAAGCCTCGCGACATACCCTGGCGGGAGGTACTTCGCCCTGATGACCTCCAACTCTTTCTCAGTCGTGACTGCCTTCTTGAAGATGGTCGCCGCAAAATTCTTGGCGTGGTTAGCCCGCCTAATGGTCGCCTCGTCAATCATCTTAGGAAGAAAGAGAAGAAGGCAAGTATCAAAGAAGAGCGAGAAGAGGAAAGAAGACAGAAGATACTCGCGCGAGAGTTAGGAAATCGCCAAAGCGTAATTAAGACTCACCCCCCTATTTATAGTGGTCGGGTAGCATGGCGTATCGAGCACGACATCGCGATTAGGAATAAGGGGGTGGCGAGCATCAAGTTATAATCGCCAAACTCAACAAGCTCGCCATGGCTAAAGCGACGAGCAAACAATCCTCACCAAAGTAAAAGAAGATAGAAAAAATCAAGACAACCATCACAGAAGAAGAAAGCAGAGCGAGTAATAAAAGGCGAGTTTCTGATACTCGTCGAAAAATATCACAACAATAAAGCAATTGTTTCAGAGTTACAAGGGTACTCGCCAAAGGGCGACATAACATGGAAAGAAGAAAAATAAAGAAGGACAACATCTAAGGATGCGCCTGAATATTCGCCTGAGGATCCGGAGGCTGAGGATGTCGCCCGACCCAGCCCAAGCTGCGAGCTCGCTTGAAGTGCTCAAAGGCTACGGACATCGCGTCCTCGCCCTGCCGCAGCTGATCTTCAATCCTCGCCAGCCGACCAACCGAGCCCATGCTCGCGCGCATCCCCACCATCTCATCATGGTGCAGTTGTTGGCGATGTTCGAGCCTCCCAACTCTACGCTCCAGCTCGCTGACCGACTGGAGGCGAGATTCTGCACCAGCCAGGCGAGTATCGAACTCTTCCAGCCGTGATACTCGCACCTCCAACTCAGCCAGGCGACGATGAGCATCGCTGCTCGCCAGACGCTCTACGCACGACTCCACTTCAGTCAAGCGACGATGAGCGTCAGTACTCGCCAAGCGCTCAACCCGCGACTCTACGTCAGTCAGGCGGCGATGAGGCTCACAGATCGCTAAGCGCTCCAGCTTAGATTCCAGCTCCAGGATTGCGCGAGTAGCCTTCTCCTGGTACTCGGGAGGGGGGAGCCCGACGGCATCGATCAGTGCTCCCACAGGAGTATGAGCGCGACCTGCAGAAGAAAAGAATGAAGAGTCAGAACTCCGGCAAAGACAGAAAGTAGTGCGAACTACCAGTGTAGACTATCCAAAAAGCAGCGAGAAAGTACCTGGCCGAGGACTCCGGGTATGTCGGCGATCAGGGGTGCGAGATCTCCGGCGAGGAGAGAGCCTTCCTCGATCCAGAGAGGGACTGCGATGGACGCCATCCCGGCGAGTAGTGTGCCCCCCAGGATGATCCCGGTTGGGAGGCATGCTCCCCCGACCGCGACCATCTCCTGGTCGCCTTCCACCCCTTGGAGCGAAGAAGCCTGAAGACCCTCCAGTCCCGCCTCTGCGCGAGGACTCGCCTTGGTGGGAAGAGGGAGCAGTAGAGGTCGAAGGGCGCTGATCGCCCTGAAGAGTAGCATAAGGAGGGAACGGAGGAGGTGGCGGAAGCCCACCTATGGGCAGCTGCGAGCTACTCGCCGTCCCCACAGACTGAAGAGGCGGTGGCGGTGGAGGCGGAAGCGCGATGCCCGCCAAAGGAGCGCGTTGCTCGCTCATCGGCCTCTTCTCCAACGAGGAGCTGTGAAGAACTCGCCCTGAGCGACCTCCACCCCTAGGCGAGATCATGGGCGACGATCTCAGAGGAGTTGCGACTAAAGGCTCCTCCCGAGCACCGACGGTGGACGAATCTGCGAGCATAGAAGAAGTATTCAGCAAACTCGGACCAAGTAGAGGTCATTCAAAGACAGTAGCGAGTAGGTAGCTCGCACCTCGCACAGAAGCGAGATTCTCCGGCGGATTCTGGGCCGTAGTCTCAGGAATGCTCGCCCCCTCGACGACATTTGGAGCAGGAGGATCAGCGGTCGGCGAGTCGCCCTCATTGGAGAGCCCCAGGTCGTCCAGCAGCTGCTGGTGTTGATCGCCCAAAGGAGCGGCGACCTCTTCCTCGGTGGCTTTCTTCTTCTCCTTCTTCTTCTTCTTTTGGGCGAGCCTCTTCCTCTTCTTAGAAGATGGAAGGTCGCCAGATGCGAGATCCGGGCGAGGAGGGAACGAAGGACCATCAAATAAACCGACAAGGCCAGCCATGGCCGTCCTAGCCTCAGCAGCATAGTCGCGCGCCATCTTGAGCGAGTTCAGAAAAGACGTGCCATCACAGACCCCTGCCCCTCTATTTATAGAGTTCGAACATCGACCAGCAGGATGCCGACTAGCAGTCAATACTCGCCAAATAAGGCAGCTCGTCGAATAAGGGTTGGATGATTCTTTCCGAGCAACTGCGTTACTCGCAAAGAGCGGGGATTGTGTACAACCCTCCTTCTCCGAGGGTGGACCCCCCCGAGGCCACGTATGCAGAAGTCAAAGTCAACTAGGTCAACACAGAGCCCGGCAGTGCAAGCAGAAGTAGAGAAGACCTCGGCGAGTATGCAGGCAATGCTCGCCAGGTTGGCGAGTATGGAACAGAAGACCTGGAGAGTATTGGCCCGGCGTGTGCGAGCAGCACCCAATACTCGCCGGACGGGCGACTATGGCATGATACTCGCCGAGTAACCCATAGTCGCCGGGTTGGGGGCTGGGCTATAAAAGCCCCCCCTCCCTTTGGTTTGCCTATAAATAGGACCCCAGGGGTACTTGGATTGGCACCTAGACTTGAGCTTTTGGACCCCGATTCCCGAACTCTCGAGCCCGTCACCCTTTCTTTCTAGCCAAGTTGGTGCCTTCCTCGTACCCTGCTCGGCCATTTTGGTCTTGGAGGGGAAGTCTCTTCGGAGCTTCTGGGTACGTGGTGGGACCTCCCTGCCGCAGCGACCTGGGGTCCTGTTCTTGTTGCTCTCGTAGCTCCCTTGTAGTCGCCAGCTTAGCCATCTCTTCGAGCCGCTTGGCAAGTAGTCTCCGGCTGCATCTGTCCGAATCTTGAGGTCGGGATTTTCCTGGCGTCAACAATCATCACATCACAAACACAAGGGTACTCATTATTTCCCCACAAGGGCATCATAGCCCAAGGCCAAGAGCTCTCGCTGAGACCCACCTCGCCTGGCTCACCATGCCATCGGGCTTGTCTAACAGCTCACATGCTCAGGCCGCTAACAACACACCGAACCGATGCTAAGAATTCTGGCTTAAGCAAAACGTCCCAATGCCCTGGACTTACACTCGGGACAACGTCCACCGACTTCCTCGCCTGGCGATCGTTACCGGACTCATCCGTAGCACAGACATTCTCGTCAGTCAACACCGAAGGGACTAATCTTACCGGGACACTCTCCACACGTGAATCTCAGTCTTCACGGGATAGCCAGCCGACCACAAAGACCAATCGCGCCTTCGCACAACACAAGGCATCACAATCCCCACAATCCGCACATTACTTCCCCGCCCTAAAACCCAACATTCGTTACCACATGAAGCTACAAGGGCATCACAACGACGAGTTCGCTGTAATCGGATTTCTAACAAAACCCCTAATATGCGCGTCATTTAACATCACCGAATCGGACCAACGGTCGCAAATCCGGCTTCACCCACAATGCCTAATCCGCTAACGGAGCGGATCTCTAGTGCAAATCATGTCGGGGACGGACTCAATCAACCCGATGGTTCCTTTTAAAAAACTTCAGAGCCTAAGTTTCATAATTTTACAGGGAGTATTTGACCATATTTACCATTTAATAAGAGTGGGGTGCCAATAAGGATTTACACTACAACTACCATCTACAGGTCACAATAAATTCTGATAAAATCACAGTAGTACAATATTGACCTAAAAACTTCAGAGCCTAAGTTTCATAATTTTACAGGGAGTATTTGACCATATTTACCATTTAAAAAGAGTGGGGTGCCAATAAGGATTTACACTACAACTACCATCTACATGTCACAATAAATTCTGATAAAATCACAGTAGTACAATATTGACCTAAAAACTTCAGAGCCTAAGTTTCATAATTTTGCAGGGAGTATTTGACCATATTTACCATTTAATAAGAGTGGGGTGCCAATAAGAATTTACACTACAACTACCATCTACAGGTCACAATAAATTCTGATAAAATCACAGTAGTACAATATTGACCTAAAAACTTCAGAGCCTAAGTTTCATAATTTTACAGGGAGTATTTGACCATATTTATCATTTAATAAGAGTGGGGTGACAATAAGGATTTACACTACAACTACCATCTACAGGTCACAATAAATTCTGATAAAATTACAGTAATACAATATTGACCTAAAAACTTCATAGCCTAAGTTTCATAATTTTACAGGTAGTATTTGGCCATATTTACCATTTAATACAAATGGTGTGCCAATAAGGGTTTACACTACAACTACCAGCTACGTGTCACTATAAATCCTGATAAAATTACAGTAGTACAATATTTCCCTAAAAACTTCATAGCCTAAGTTTCATAATTTTGCAGGGAGTATTTGACCATATTTACCATTTAATAAGAGTGGGGTGCCAATAAGAATTTACACTACAACTACCATCTACATGTCACAATAAATTCTGATAAAATCACAGTAGTACAATATTGACCTAAAAACTGCAGAGCCTAAGTTTCATAATTTTACAGGGAGTATTTTACCATATTTACCATTTAATAAGCGCGGTTACTATGTCCATCTTGACGACATCCATGTCCATGGCCGCCGCCATGACCAACAGGAAAAATTATTTGAGGTGGCGTGTAATAGTAGTGGCCCAACTGAGAAGATGAGCCACAATGGACACCGGAGTAGCAGTGAATTCTAATGTTGGATAGTGCTCTCTCCCAAGATTTATTGTTGTCCAACTCATAGGAGTCACAGAGATGCTGAAGTAAATAAACAACCAATAACTCCTTAAAGTGTTTCTGTTGTGTGGTAATGTCGGCAGAGAAGGACAAATGTTGAAGGAGTTTATATCCCAAAGGTTGGACCTCCTGATATGATGTGTTGGGAGACATCATAGGGTGTGCAAACATGTATGAATATAAGGAATAAAGTGTCGTTGGATGATCCCAGGCTCCCAGCAGCTTTGACCATCTCATCATGATCGATGATAGGAAGACAAGAATCAAATAAGCTATTCGCTAGCCAAGTGCAAACTAAGGCATAATGCACACCCCAATCATTGTATGCAAGATTAGTAAGAGGAGGCCGGAGATAAGTGAGATGTTGATGTTTCCTTTGTGTTTTTACTAGGTAGGCGAAAGAGACACTCCAATTGACATAATTTGGGTCGGTGAGTTTGGAGAGAGTACCAAGTTTCCCGATGGATGATGAGAGGGAGGAGTTCGAGATGGAGAAGGCTTGCCCCTTTCTTTCCCTTTCCGGATGGCACGTACCTTATGGGATTAAAGATTAAAAAATAGTGAATAGTAAACTTATCTTAATATCTAACATCTTTCAATAAATTACATCAATTTTACTGATGGGTGTGAGGATTAACTACATTTATTGTGGTGTTCATGTGTTTATTGAATCCAGCAGAGTGATATGAGCTTCCGATTGTGAGCGGGAGTTCGGTCGTGCGAGGGAGAAGTCCCGAAGAGGATCCTCTCGGTCCTTTTTTGACTCAACTTTCTCCTTGTCTTAGAGTGAGGAAGAAGGCAACCTTGCTGAAACTTAGCCCTAAATTGAGAGGATGGGAAAGAGGAAACTAAGAGAGATTAAAATTATTTCATGCCCTACAATACCCCCACATATACATAGTGAGAGGGAAAGAATCCTACAAGATTACATTCACGCCTCTCACCCGGGCTACAAGATACATGAGAAATTATAATAGCACACAAAATATTGAAAAGACTATGTGAGAGTTAAAGATACAAGCATTCGTGGCCACGCGTCTTTACCCCCTTCGCGGGCCCATAACGCATAGATTACTGTTTTTATGGATTATTGCCAATTGACTTTCGTGCTTTCTACATATCCCAGTTTTTGAATGTTGATTTCTTACTAGGCTTATGCAGTTGGATATTTCTGATGATTTTATAACATACCGTCTTCCTAATTTTCTTATTATTTTTTTAAGTAGGAAATGTTCGTGGCCACATTTAGCCGTATGTTGTTAGATTTTTGAATTTTACCGTTGTTTTTCCTATTTATGTTCCTTTAGTATACTGCATCAATGAAATTCAAAACTACCTTTTGTTTCTTTAGGTGTTAATTTGGTTTTATACTTTCAAATAATCTAACTAATGTTAATGAAAGTTAATATTTTTCTGTTATTATTTAACACTTTTTTATTTTTAACTGTTGCTACTAGATCTACAGATGCTTCTCTTAACCTCATAAATTAGATTATTTACCTCTTGAAAGTTCCCAAATGAAAGAGGTAGCTTGAAAAGTGTTTGGATTGAATGAGAATATTAAGAATATATATGTATGGGAGGAGGAAAGGGAAAACATTTGATAGTGGGAATAAAATGATAATAGGACATCTATTGTTTGGTTAACGATGACGGGAGAGAGGAGAGGATGTGACATAAAATGAGTGTAGAGGGTCGAGTTGTATCCTAAGGAAAACCTAGTTGAGTGAGATTGGTGGAATGTCGTGAAGGCTTAGGAATGATGCTACACACATGCAAATATATTCTGACGATTAATAGCGATTAGCGCCGACAATTATGAAAGTCATCCATAAACAACCCTTTTGAGATTGAAGCGATAGATAAAACTAACAAATTTAGGGTTAGAGCAAAACAAAAGTTTTTCAATTAAATTTTTTTGGTCTACGGAATAGGTTCGGCGGCGTATTGGATACAAGACTGTAGTATTTTGTGGGTTTTGATGCTGGTTGGCATGAAGTGGAAGTTTGGACAATGGGAATTAGGACCGGTTAGGGGTGGCTATGACCTTTAAGGAGTGGGTTGCAGCAGTTACGAGTAGTTTAGGGTGGTCAGGTGGTTGTTACATGGTAGTTATTGAGTGGTGGAACCCTGGGAGGGGGAGTATGATGGTTTAATGGAGAGCGAAGGAAAGTTATGGGTAGTGCGGTGGAGGGAAAATGTAGTTACTTTGGCTTCAATACCAAGGGTCCACAAAATCAACACCGTGGGATGATCGCGTGTGCCTGAAATATGTCCAAAATTCTGCAATTCCGAATCCAGCACCCTAGGGTCCTATGTATAGGCAAAGTTGCCCGGGGCAACCACTACGGGCGGTTTAGATTGTTTGGACCTAAATGTTGCTATTTTACGAGATAAAATCATAAAAAAATGACAACAATACATACAATTATCCCGACGTTATTCTGAACGTGGCTACAGGATAGAATCGTCTATATGACGATCATGGCTTCACCTCTGGCATACGTAGGCTCGTGCGGCCTCTGATAACTGTCGGCCCACCCTCAACCCTTTATTCCCATGATGATATAATGTGTGATTTGAACCACTAGAAATGCTAGGATAGTCCTTTGTCGGTTTTTCATTTATCAAATTTGATTGGACTTAGCTCCACTTAAAAAATAATAATTCAACATATACCCATAACCAACTCTATACACATTTTTTGTCATCTGTTTGGAACCCGAATTTTGACTTTAAAGAGAGCATAGTTTCATAATTTCAATGTTGTTCAACTTGTGTTAACATTGAAAATTATACTATTACTACTTTCAATATTTTGCTAAGTTTTTATTTCCTCGATGACTTGTACTTTATGGATAATTCTGTCTGTGTATGTCTCTGTATTTTCTATTTTATCAAATTCTATTTTAAGTTAATATTCTGATTTTCAGGGACATAATGGAGATTCATGGTGTAACATCCCCCAGACAGCTAGACCCCCCAGGTGAATCTGTCCTGACAAGGTCATGACAGGCCTTGGTAGTGTAGAAATCCCTTTGACTTAGGCAAGATTAGGGTTGAAAGTGCCTTGGACTGCAAATAGCAATTTCCAGTGACCAAGCTTAGGGTTGGACTTTAGGGCCTCAACTTGACCATTTGGCCCCACCATGGTATCCCTAACCCTTTAGGGGTCCCCTTAGGGCACCAAGGACCCATTGGGGTCAACCAAAGAGGCCAAATTGACCAAAGTCAACCCTAACCCTAAATTGGTCAAAGTAGCCTAATTAGAGTCAATTAACCCTCACCATGCCAAATTGACCACTCATCTAGGTCTAGAATATCATGAGAGACCTAGTGGACCCAAAAGCCCCATCATGGGACCCCCAATGGTGCAAATTGACCAAAATGCCCCTTTAGGTCAAAAATGGCAATTCTTCATTAAAAGCCCTAATTGACCATCACCATGTTAAATTGACCCTACCCTTAGGGTTATCATGTCATAGGGGACCCAGTGGACCAAAAAGCCCCTTGACTGGGTCAACCCTAGGGCTCAATCTGACAAAAGTCAAACTTGCCCAAATTAGGTCAAATCTCTTAAACCTAGCCCAATCCCTTTGGGCCAAGCCCAAATTGGCCCCTTGACCATCACCCTTGGCTGGTAATTAACCCAGGAGAGAGAGGAAAGTCGGCCATGATGAGTAGGAGAGAGAAAATTGAGTTTGGGGGAGAGAGAAAGATGAGGCCATCAATGGAGGAAGGTGAAACCCCCCTCAATTCTCCCCATTTATGGCTGCATTCATCTCCTCTAGGGGATAGGAGGAGTTTCCAGCAGTTTCAAAGGCTGAAGGGGGGCTGATTAAGAGAGGAATTGTATGTGGCCGAAATCACCTTTAATGGTGAAAATGGCATTGAAGCCATGACCCTTCCTCTCCTCAAATTGAAGCCTTTAAAAGCTTCACCAGGCAGAGAGGGACGTTTCCCCCCATTTACCTGAAGGTTTCGGGCATCTTGGTGTAGAAATCGCAGAGCTCGCAAACCATGGAGGTCGGCAATGGCGAGTTCCCGATCGGCAAGGTTTCCAGCTCCAATCAAGGTCCAATTCTCTTCTCCTCTCTCAGTGGTTAGATCATAATCTAACTGGGGCTTGATTCGAGCTCAAACGGGCTCAAATCGTGCACCCAAAGGTGCTCGTTTTCGAGCATATTCCTCCTCCCCGAAATCCCTACTCCGGCCACCACCGGCCGGCAAATGACCTCCTATCGCCGGCCACCACCTCAACGGAGGTGGTGGTGGCACTGGCCGGCCGGGAACGGGCATAGGTGGCCGGGAAATTGGCATCCAAGTCGGCCCAGGCGCGGGCCCTGTGAGCCCTTGGCTCATCGGGGAAGATGAACCGCAGCCGTCCGATCCTGCATAATAAAACAAAATCTGTTATATATATATAATTATTAATAGTAGTTTATATGCAGTTTTCTTATTTTAATTATAGAAAATATATAGAGCCCTCTACAGAAAAAGTGCCCAACATGAAAGTTGTAGGCCTTGACCCCTAGAGTCATACAAAATTGACTTCACTCAATTTGGAGCCCTGGTTTGACCTCAGCACTCATTCTAGTGCAAAGTTTGAATAAACTTTGAATGGATGTCCACACCAAACCACTTGTCCAAATGACTTGAGATTTGGACCAGTGGTGAGTCATACCTAGGGCTATGTCATATCCAAAAATGAGAATTTTTGGAGAACTTTTTCCTAAAGTTTTTGTAGAAATTTAATAATCCTTGCACAATTTAATTGGAGGGTCAAATGACCTCCAATCTCCACCAAACTTTGGTGGGGTGTTTTTAGGGTCATGACAAACCCCTGGTTAAAATCTCAACTCATTTGGAGTTCTTTTGGTTAGGTAATCATTAGGCCAAAGTTTTGCCCATTAAGGGGAAATTTGTGGATAAGGGCTATTTGGGACTTTTCATGGTCAATTCACCTCCAATTGGTGTGGGACTTTGGCCACTGCCCTAATATAACCCAAATCACCTCTAAGAGAGTTAGGGGGCCATGGGGAGTTGGTTTGCCCTAGGGCATGGGGTTGGAGCACCTTGGGGTGCAAATAGCCAAGTAGAGTATCATTGGCCAATTAGGTCCTTGAGACTTAAGACTTCTTAGGAAGGTCAGTGGGATGAAGTTGAGACCCCATGAGGAGTTTGGTGAGCATTGGAGTTGTTTTGCTCAAGGTCATAGGGTTGATCCCTATGGGGTGGAATTTGGGGTTGTGAAGGACATAGGGGAGTTTGTCCTTGGAGAGGGGTGTGTTGGACTCCTCTGAGTGTTATAAGTGATATGATACCCTCACAAGAAGTTTGGATGGATTTGGAGAAGTTTAGACCCTAACCCTAGGTTAAACCCTAATGGGGTGCAATTAGAGGTCAATGAAGGGAGTGGGGTCAAACATTATTGGTTTGACCTAAGATTTGGTATGGTAGGTCATAGTGACCAGAGGAACCTCCCCTGTCAATTTGAAGAGGTTTGGAGTTGTTAAACCTAGGTAATTAATTCTTGGGTAGATTTGTAAATAATTAGGGTTTGGGGTTCTAGGAAGAAACAGTACTTATTGATTTACCATCTTCTGTCATAAACTTGGTTTTAATGCTATTGATCTCTGGAAGAATCTGTTAGACCATGAGAAGACTTTTTGGGGTTCAAAGTGTAATATTCCATATTGTAGACAACTTTTGGGAGGATCAATATTAGGGTGTTAAATTACTGTAATTGCATGAAACTTTGCAGGATGTCTTTTCATACCAATATGTACCCACTGTAATTTTCTCATAATTTATGGATTAATATTTTTGGTACCTCTAGTTCATCTTGGAAGAAATTACAAATATATCCTTGGTTGAAATTACAGATGTGACCTCTGTGTTACATGGTCAAACTTGGTAGACCTGCATATTTTAGTATGATTTGCCACTGCATGAATTTGCATAAGGTTTGAAGTTCATATGAGGGTACCTCCTTTGGAAATCATTGGAAATAATTGTGTTTTGGGATTTTTAAAAATAGTAAACCTTGCTGTTTTCTCCTACAAATTTATACCTACTAATATTTAGGTATTCTTAATTTATGTGAAAATTGGGAGGGGCATTGGAAGTCAGAAAAGTAGACTTGTAGTTCAAACCCTAGGAAGTTGCCCTTGGGAAAATTGGTTTTAAATATTAATATTATTGGGAAAATTATGGAACTCTGGAATGGATCTTAAATCAGTGATATGGACCCCCAGTAAGAAGGTTGGGTCATGGAGTTGAGTATTTAATGTACCTCCCTTCTTGAGGATCAAAACGTTAAGGGTGGTCTGCGTTTAGCAAATTGGCAGTTTTGGAGTTATAGGCCAGTTTGGAATATATTGACTGGAGATGTGAGAATCTAAGGGTGATTATATGGGTATGAGAGGACCCTTGGGGAGAATTAAGGTTTGATGAGTTCTGGGATGGTGGGGTGCCACCATTGGAAGTAGGTCGCCTTGGGATTGACGAAAGATCGTCTCTTCCCATTAGTGTCTTAAAGACCTTAGGTTTAGTTCTGGTAAAAGTGTTAAGGGGTTTTCTTATGGGTAGATGCCAACATTATTAAGTGTCTTGGGAATAGGGACTTTGGGGTGTCATCCCATTGTAGTTCCTAGTACCGTAGCGAGCCCCTCACAGGGTAACCCTCGGGAAGTCCAAGACTAACCCTAACTCATAGGAGTAAGACATTGTACAAGATTAACTAATAACACACTCAGCCACACCCTGTGGTTTCGGAAGTTTAGTTGGATCGGTTGTCCGAGCGGTGGGCTCGGTGGCTGTTGCAGCAGACTGGTTAGTCTGGTGAGCTTTTGGCTCGGAAGGTTATTGATGACGGGCAGGTTAGCCCGGGGAGCTTTTGGCTCGGAAGGTTGTTGATGACGGGCAGGTTAGCCCGGGGAGCTTTTGGCTCGGAAGGTTATTGATGACGGGCAGGTTAGCCCGGGGAGCTTTTGGCTCGGAAGGTTGTTGATGACGGGCAGGTTAGCCCGGGGAGCTTTTGGCTCGGAAGGTTATTGATGGCGGGCGGGTTAGCCCGGGGAACTCATGACTCAGAGATAGGAAGTAAAACATGTTGCATGTGCACTGAAGGTGGTGGGTCTTCGGTATTGGACGGTCGTTCACACCGACGTCAATACGTTGACTCGGCGAGTGTGGTTTTACACTTAGCCTTGATAGTCTGGCGGTCCAGTCAGCAAGAGTACGCAGACGCTCCGCGGGTATAGTGGAGGCGTACAATAGGTCTAGGTTGGGTAGTGTGAATACCAACCTAGAGGTGGGCGGGGCCCAACCCACCGCTTCCGTTTGCCACTACGGGAGTATCCTGGGAGTCTAGCTCGCTCCAAAAAGGGGGAACTAAAGGTCTATGCGCATAGAGTCGTGGTGGGTGAGTTGCACTTGTATGAACATAGCATAACAGCATACCCTGCATGTCATAGCATAAACATTGCATTCAACCTACCCCTAACGTATAAGTCGGTTATGGGACTTCTTATACGGTAGGCCCTGCTAAACGACCCCTTGGTCTATAGGTTTGTATGGGCATTCCTATAAATCAATGGTTACTTTTATATTACTTTACTTGCTGCTTACTGTTCTCTATATACTTGTTGCCATGCTTCATATATATGTATACACCTGTGTAGCTCTAGTTCCGCCGTCACCTGCTCTTGTTTTTACCCCTTGCTGTCCTCCGCTTCATCCTCCCGCACGGTGCCTAGGAGCCATTGGGGGAGGGGTGGGGAATTGGCTGAGTCTTTATGACTGACGGTCGGTGGACCTTATCATTTTAGGAGTTCGAGGAGATGCAGCACCCTTCAAGGAACAAGTACAGCAGGATCCGACGTGGTGGATCCCACGGCCATGCTACCATTGTCACCAGCCAGGACATACTCGGGTCAGATGTCCCATGATGAGTGGAACCCCTCCGGCACAACGATCAGGAGACCGACGGCGAAGACGTAGACGTGGATTGCGAGGCAGTGACCGTAGGCCGAAGAAGAAGAAGCATCCAGTGTTGCAGCACCAGTGGAGCACGGGATCTACAGGGATGGGTCAGCCTGGTCAGAGTGCTTCAGTCTCAGTGTCTGTGACGGTTAACTTTAGCTTTACTTAGGAGTTAGCTTCCGCGAGTGATCTTGTAGTGAGGAAATGATGTACAGGGCAAGAGCCCCCCCTTTTAATATTTGTAACCCTTGTCTCTTTGTTCAGTTAATATATGTGGACATTTATAATTCATGTGATTCTGTGGACTTGTCTTACTCTTTATTGTACTTTTCTTCGTGATCGATTTGGCCGGCAGGATCGGCGTTTTGTAGTGGCGACCTTCCCGAGCGAAGGTGCACCGCAAAGCGGCGGTTCTGGGCCTAAGACCCGGTGGTTTTTGCAAAAAAAAAAATGGGGTCTTACAAGTGGTATCAGAGCAAACCTCGATCCGAAGAAAAGAAGTCCACAAACCCTGGGCCACCCCGTCCGAGTTTAGTTTGAGGACAAACTAAGCAGCGGAAGCAGTGGTGTGCCCATATGGGAAATCACAGGAAAAAGTCCACTTTTAACTGAATCTTCTTAGTTAATTTCCCCCGCGAGTGTCAAGTTTTCTTTTGTAGCCTGCGGCGAACCCTGCCCCCAGCAGGGAATACCTCCGGCTGCAAAAGAATTCTTTAGATAGTACCTTAGTCAATGAGTTAGACTCAACCCCACTAGGACACGTGACTTACTAGGACAATTTATACCATGACCTAGTTTGAACTAGACCGTATGTATAACTTTTTGGTGAAGATACGAGGATACCCAAAGAGGCTAGAGAAGGAGAGACTGACACATAAGCAGAATGGTATGGGACTCATAGGCTCAATCATCGTATTTGTGACAAGATTATATTAAGACAACCACTGTGACAAACACCGAGGGTCGGATAAAATTGAAGTCCAGAAGGGACCCGTTTGGGATTGGGTGACATATTGACCCTGATAAGGTTGTCGTAGAAGGTACCTAGAAGAGCCTAAGGTGTGGAGTACACCATTGAGCCCCAAGATAGAACCCCAAGTCTAAGGTTGTATGCCCTAAGAATTGTTTGCATATTTGGGATGAATATAACTTGGTGATATTGAAGACACTTCGCCCAAAGATAGATAGAGGCTAATCTTTTGTTTATTGGGGGCTTGTCTTTTGTTTATTGGGGCGTACCTTTTGTTTATTGAGCCAACTATTGACGGACTTAGATTTCCTTTAGACCTAAACTAGAGAATTTTGGTGTCGTGAACAAAATGTTTTTGAAGTCGATCTTACTCAATGTTACTTGAGAGAAGACGAGACGGTGAAACAGTACGTTTGGGATGATGATCGGTGGTAGTACCAGGGCAATGGATAGACATCATTTGGGTCGGACAACAACTTGCCCTTAGTTTGAATCATTGGAAATGTAAAGTCGCCAGGATTAATCATTTAAGGATGTCGATATCCTAGTATAGAAGTTAAGGGCGGAGATTATATCTTACAAGTTGTAGTTGAAGTTCTTGTGACTTCAAGCGTTCGGAAGTGATTAACTCATGCCTTGATAAAAATTCATGCCCCGTCATGGTTGAAAATTTTGTCTTCAGTAATAACTTTATACCTTGGGAGCTTTGATGATAAAGAACCAGAGATCTTAGACGATGACTTGTTGGACTTAGGATATAAAGTTTGAGTTTACTATGATAAGAACGATCTAAGTTTATCTTGCTTAAGACCATTTGAGAGTGATCAAGACTAGCATAAGTGGAAGTGACAGGATTTTGGAGAAATAAACATGATGATATTTCCTTGATAAAAATTGAATTGTGAAAAAAAAACCCCAAGGTATCAAAATCTTGTCGTTATGAATAGAATTTCATGAAGAAAGTGATTGAGAGTCATCTTACCATTATGATTGGTTAGCATATACTCATAAAAGTTCACAAGTGCACCCCCAATAATATTTAAGGATGATTGGGACGCTAGCCGATTTTGATTAGTCCCATCAATAGTAAGAATTTGAATACGAGAAGAAAAATTTAGGAGGCATAAGAGTCTGCCCAGGTTAGAGTGAAAGTTCGAGAATAGATTGACCAAGGTAGCTAGGTCACCCCAGTCAGGATAGATGATTCGACGGTGTGAGTCTTGCGGCGCAAGAAGATTACAGAGGTTAAGACATGTGGTTATTTAAGGTCAGGAGGAGCACAACTTGGAGCCACCAGAGATGGTGTGGCATAGATAGTCGGTGCTCTTCGAGCCAGGAATAACTTTGATTCTTAGGGGGATGTTACGTTAAGTCACTCTCGGTGAAAACCCCGCAAGCCTAACCTGAATTTCGAGGACGAAATTATTTTTTTTGTTTATTGGGATTTGTAACATCCCCCAGACAGCTAGACCCCCCAGGTGAATCTGTCCTGACAAGGTCATGACAGGCCTTGGTAGTGTAGAAATCCCTTTGACTTAGGCAAGATTAGGGTTGAAAGTGCCTTGGACTGCAAATAGCAATTTCCAGTGACCAAGCTTAGGGTTGGACTTTAGGGCCTCAACTTGACCATTTGGCCCCACCATGGTATCCCTAACCCTTTAGGGGTCCCCTTAGGGCACCAAGGACCCATTGGGGTCAACCAAAGAGGCCAAATTGACCAAAGTCAACCCTAACCCTAAATTGGTCAAAGTAGCCTAATTAGAGTCAATTAACCCTCACCATGCCAAATTGACCACTCATCTAGGTCTAGAATATCATGAGAGACCTAGTGGACCCAAAAGCCCCATCATGGGACCCCCAATGGTGCAAATTGACCAAAATGCCCCTTTAGGTCAAAAATGGCAATTCTTCATTAAAAGCCCTAATTGACCATCACCATGTTAAATTGACCCTACCCTTAGGGTTATCATGTCATAGGGGACCCAGTGGACCAAAAAGCCCCTTGACTGGGTCAACCCTAGGGCTCAATCTGACAAAAGTCAAACTTGCCCAAATTAGGTCAAATCTCTTAAACCTAGCCCAATCCCTTTGGGCCAAGCCCAAATTGGCCCCTTGACCATCACCCTTGGCTGGTAATTAACCCAGGAGAGAGAGGAAAGTCGGCCATGATGAGTAGGAGAGAGAAAATTGAGTTTGGGGGAGAGAGAAAGATGAGGCCATCAATGGAGGAAGGTGAAACCCCCCTCAATTCTCCCCATTTATGGCTGCATTCATCTCCTCTAGGGGATAGGAGGAGTTTCCAGCAGTTTCAAAGGCTGAAGGGGGGCTGATTAAGAGAGGAATTGTATGTGGCCGAAATCACCTTTAATGGTGAAAATGGCATTGAAGCCATGACCCTTCCTCTCCTCAAATTGAAGCCTTTAAAAGCTTCACCAGGCAGAGAGGGACGTTTCCCCCCATTTACCTGAAGGTTTCGGGCATCTTGGTGTAGAAATCGCAGAGCTCGCAAACCATGGAGGTCGGCAATGGCGAGTTCCCGATCGGCAAGGTTTCCAGCTCCAATCAAGGTCCAATTCTCTTCTCCTCTCTCAGTGGTTAGATCATAATCTAACTGGGGCTTGATTCGAGCTCAAACGGGCTCAAATCGTGCACCCAAAGGTGCTCGTTTTCGAGCATATTCCTCCTCCCCGAAATCCCTACTCCGGCCACCACCGGCCGGCAAATGACCTCCTATCGCCGGCCACCACCTCAACGGAGGTGGTGGTGGCACTGGCCGGCCGGGAACGGGCATAGGTGGCCGGGAAATTGGCATCCAAGTCGGCCCAGGCGCGGGCCCTGTGAGCCCTTGGCTCATCGGGGAAGATGAACCGCAGCCGTCCGATCCTGCATAATAAAACAAAATCTGTTATATATATATAATTATTAATAGTAGTTTATATGCAGTTTTCTTATTTTAATTATAGAAAATATATAGAGCCCTCTACAGAAAAAGTGCCCAACATGAAAGTTGTAGGCCTTGACCCCTAGAGTCATACAAAATTGACTTCACTCAATTTGGAGCCCTGGTTTGACCTCAGCACTCATTCTAGTGCAAAGTTTGAATAAACTTTGAATGGATGTCCACACCAAACCACTTGTCCAAATGACTTGAGATTTGGACCAGTGGTGAGTCATACCTAGGGCTATGTCATATCCAAAAATGAGAATTTTTGGAGAACTTTTTCCTAAAGTTTTTGTAGAAATTTAATAATCCTTGCACAATTTAATTGGAGGGTCAAATGACCTCCAATCTCCACCAAACTTTGGTGGGGTGTTTTTAGGGTCATGACAAACCCCTGGTTAAAATCTCAACTCATTTGGAGTTCTTTTGGTTAGGTAATCATTAGGCCAAAGTTTTGCCCATTAAGGGGAAATTTGTGGATAAGGGCTATTTGGGACTTTTCATGGTCAATTCACCTCCAATTGGTGTGGGACTTTGGCCACTGCCCTAATATAACCCAAATCACCTCTAAGAGAGTTAGGGGGCCATGGGGAGTTGGTTTGCCCTAGGGCATGGGGTTGGAGCACCTTGGGGTGCAAATAGCCAAGTAGAGTATCATTGGCCAATTAGGTCCTTGAGACTTAAGACTTCTTAGGAAGGTCAGTGGGATGAAGTTGAGACCCCATGAGGAGTTTGGTGAGCATTGGAGTTGTTTTGCTCAAGGTCATAGGGTTGATCCCTATGGGGTGGAATTTGGGGTTGTGAAGGACATAGGGGAGTTTGTCCTTGGAGAGGGGTGTGTTGGACTCCTCTGAGTGTTATAAGTGATATGATACCCTCACAAGAAGTTTGGATGGATTTGGAGAAGTTTAGACCCTAACCCTAGGTTAAACCCTAATGGGGTGCAATTAGAGGTCAATGAAGGGAGTGGGGTCAAACATTATTGGTTTGACCTAAGATTTGGTATGGTAGGTCATAGTGACCAGAGGAACCTCCCCTGTCAATTTGAAGAGGTTTGGAGTTGTTAAACCTAGGTAATTAATTCTTGGGTAGATTTGTAAATAATTAGGGTTTGGGGTTCTAGGAAGAAACAGTACTTATTGATTTACCATCTTCTGTCATAAACTTGGTTTTAATGCTATTGATCTCTGGAAGAATCTGTTAGACCATGAGAAGACTTTTTGGGGTTCAAAGTGTAATATTCCATATTGTAGACAACTTTTGGGAGGATCAATATTAGGGTGTTAAATTACTGTAATTGCATGAAACTTTGCAGGATGTCTTTTCATACCAATATGTACCCACTGTAATTTTCTCATAATTTATGGATTAATATTTTTGGTACCTCTAGTTCATCTTGGAAGAAATTACAAATATATCCTTGGTTGAAATTACAGATGTGACCTCTGTGTTACATGGTCAAACTTGGTAGACCTGCATATTTTAGTATGATTTGCCACTGCATGAATTTGCATAAGGTTTGAAGTTCATATGAGGGTACCTCCTTTGGAAATCATTGGAAATAATTGTGTTTTGGGATTTTTAAAAATAGTAAACCTTGCTGGTTTCTCCTACAAATTTATACCTACTAATATTTAGGTATTCTTAATTTATGTGAAAATTGGGAGGGGCATTGGAAGTCAGAAAAGTAGACTTGTAGTTCAAACCCTAGGAAGTTGCCCTTGGGAAAATTGGTTTTAAATATTAATATTATTGGGAAAATTATGGAACTCTGGAATGGATCTTAAATCAGTGATATGGACCCCCAGTAAGAAGGTTGGGTCATGGAGTTGAGTATTTAATGTACCTCCCTTCTTGAGGATCAAAACGTTAAGGGTGGTCTGCGTTTAGCAAATTGGCAGTTTTGGAGTTATAGGCCAGTTTGGAATATATTGACTGGAGATGTGAGAATCTAAGGGTGATTATATGGGTATGAGAGGACCCTTGGGGAGAATTAAGGTTTGATGAGTTCTGGGATGGTGGGGTGCCACCATTGGAAGTAGGTCGCCTTGGGATTGACGAAAGATCGTCTCTTCCCATTAGTGTCTTAAAGACCTTAGGTTTAGTTCTGGTAAAAGTGTTAAGGGGTTTTCTTATGGGTAGATGCCAACATTATTAAGTGTCTTGGGAATAGGGACTTTGGGGTGTCATCCCATTGTAGTTCCTAGTACCGTAGCGAGCCCCTCACAGGGTAACCCTCGGGAAGTCCAAGACTAACCCTAACTCATAGGAGTAAGACATTGTACAAGATTAACTAATAACACACTCAGCCACACCCTGTGGTTTCGGAAGTTTAGTTGGATCGGTTGTCCGAGCGGTGGGCTCGGTGGCTGTTGCAGCAGACTGGTTAGTCTGGTGAGCTTTTGGCTCGGAAGGTTATTGATGACGGGCAGGTTAGCCCGGGGAGCTTTTGGCTCGGAAGGTTGTTGATGACGGGCAGGTTAGCCCGGGGAGCTTTTGGCTCGGAAGGTTATTGATGACGGGCAGGTTAGCCCGGGGAGCTTTTGGCTCGGAAGGTTGTTGATGACGGGCAGGTTAGCCCGGGGAGCTTTTGGCTCGGAAGGTTATTGATGGCGGGCGGGTTAGCCCGGGGAACTCATGACTCAGAGATAGGAAGTAAAACATGTTGCATGTGCACTGAAGGTGGTGGGTCTTCGGTATTGGACGGTCGTTCACACCGACGTCAATACGTTGACTCGGCGAGTGTGGTTTTACACTTAGCCTTGATAGTCTGGCGGTCCAGTCAGCAAGAGTACGCAGACGCTCCGCGGGTATAGTGGAGGCGTACAATAGGTCTAGGTTGGGTAGTGTGAATACCAACCTAGAGGTGGGCGGGGCCCAACCCACCGCTTCCGTTTGCCACTACGGGAGTATCCTGGGAGTCTAGCTCGCTCCAAAAAGGGGGAACTAAAGGTCTATGCGCATAGAGTCGTGGTGGGTGAGTTGCACTTGTATGAACATAGCATAACAGCATACCCTGCATGTCATAGCATAAACATTGCATTCAACCTACCCCTAACGTATAAGTCGGTTATGGGACTTCTTATACGGTAGGCCCTGCTAAACGACCCCTTGGTCTATAGGTTTGTATGGGCATTCCTATAAATCAATGGTTACTTTTATATTACTTTACTTGCTGCTTACTGTTCTCTATATACTTGTTGCCATGCTTCATATATATGTATACACCTGTGTAGCTCTAGTTCCGCCGTCACCTGCTCTTGTTTTTACCCCTTGCTGTCCTCCGCTTCATCCTCCCGCACGGTGCCTAGGAGCCATTGGGGGAGGGGTGGGGAATTGGCTGAGTCTTTATGACTGACGGTCGGTGGACCTTATCATTTTAGGAGTTCGAGGAGATGCAGCACCCTTCAAGGAACAAGTACAGCAGGATCCGACGTGGTGGATCCCACGGCCATGCTACCATTGTCACCAGCCAGGACATACTCGGGTCAGATGTCCCATGATGAGTGGAACCCCTCCGGCACAGCGATCAGGAGACCGACGGCGAAGACGTAGACGTGGATTGCGAGGCAGTGACCGTAGGCCGAAGAAGAAGAAGCATCCAGTGTTGCAGCACCAGTGGAGCACGGGATCTACAGGGATGGGTCAGCCTGGTCAGAGTGCTTCAGTCTCAGTGTCTGTGACGGTTAACTTTAGCTTTACTTAGGAGTTAGCTTCCGCGAGTGATCTTGTAGTGAGGAAATGATGTACAGGGCAAGAGCCCCCCCCCTTTTAATATTTGTAACCCTTGTCTCTTTGTTCAGTTAATATATGTGGACATTTATAATTCATGTGATTCTGTGGACTTGTCTTACTCTTTATTGTACTTTTCTTCGTGATCGATTTGGCCGGCAGGATCGGCGTTTTGTAGTGGCGACCTTCCCGAGCGAAGGTGCACCGCAAAGCGGCGGTTCTGGGCCTAAGACCCGGTGGTTTTTGCAAAAAAAAAAATGGGGTCTTACACATGGATTGACCGGTTTCTTGCAGGCATTGATCGATGTTGTTTTAAACTTACAGTTAGCAATGCGCGTATCAGCTATGAGGACTCCATCAACGATCCATCCTTCGTAGTAAGGGTGTGCGAAAATAACCGAAGAACCGAGAACCAGGCCGAAACCCCATTACCCAACCGAACCGAGTAGTTCGAGTCGGTTCTCATGGGTCTTGGTTCGGTTCCGGATCCACCAAACTTAGAACTGAGTAGTTCGGTTCTCGGTTCTTATGCTCAGGTACCCGAGAACCGATCCGGAACTGAGTATTGAAACTACACATATGAATTTCTAGAGTTATCAAAATAAAATTTGATTCAATTAAATTATTATTTTGTGTGATTCACAAGTTTGTGAGTACTTTTGTATTGATTGAATTTATATGCAACTATAATACATTTGAATAATTCCTTTAAGATAAAGTATTTGATTTTATAAAAAAATTTGTGTTTAAACATTATGAATGCATACATGAACCGAGAACCGAACCAGAACAGGAACCGAACCTAGCTTTACGGTTCAGATCCGGTTCAATATCTTGGGTACATGGATAGGTCCTGGTTCCCAAAAGTCAGAACCGAACCTACATGGGTCGGTTCTTGGTTTTGGGTGGAACCGACCCGAATTGCACCCCTACTTCGTAGCATCCGGGGGCATATCTTAATGACCCTCTTCTCTCTCATTTTAGCATTGCATTTTTAATTTCTGCATGTTTTTTACTTTCAGCATGTTTTAACTTTCTGGATATTTCATTTGATGTTTAGATGCAAGAATAAATTCTATGAGTTGATGATCTGTTTTATTTTCTTACTTCATTGGATTATAAATAGCAAGTGTAATTTCTCAATTTCATTATTTCTAGATATGAATTGGAGAAGTTAGTTTAAAGTATAATTTTAATTCCCCATAAAATTGCCTTTGAATTTCTAGTTCTATACTAATTTGGTAATTTTGTTCATAACCCCTACATTCATGAACACCAATGCCGCGCCAAACAGAGCCATTGTTTACAAAACTTGGCAACTCTCAAACTCTCACTCAGTTCTATCAAAAGTGCACTTGGGACCACCCAGTTGTACTAGTAAGAAACTACATAAATTACAAGTATTTTTAACAAATACCTACTACTAAAAAGTTTTGCATGCATTTCAAATTATAGCATTGTATTTTATGACAAGATATTATTTTACCAAAACTTGTGTGACTTATACGTGGAGGATCGGCATGAACATAAATAATTAGCTCCTGCGCTATAGTTTAATTAATTGATAAAAATTAATTACTTTGTCATTTATGCGACCACGTATAGTGAAATGAAAATACAAAGTACGTTATAAAATTAAGTGCGAAAAATGAAATTAAATTTGGGTACCGTTCTTGGACTCGGCTTCTGTGTTTGATTTTGTTATTTCCAAAGCAACAACAATTGATTTGAAAAAGGACAAAATTCCTGTCCTTGGAAATCTCCAACGAAATCCTTTTATTTGAATCTCGGCTGCGCTCCTTGTTGATGGAAAGATGACCTCTGTGTCACGGGAGGAAGACGATCAATAGTAATCGCAAGCAAAAAAAAAGGAGGACGAATCGCGATGGCAGTTTGTGATTTTGGAGAACTGCAGAACCGTCAAAATCCAGAAGAGTTGATGCCGCTGGATCGCGCTTTATCGGGAGAGGAGCAGTTCACGAACAGGAACTGCAACAGCAACAGAGAAGATCGACCCTTTGATTTTCAGCAGTGGTTGTTCGCACCTTTGAAGAAGAAACCGGCAGAAAGAAAATGGAGAACAAAGGTCGATTCGATCGGCTTGAACAGGAGCAGTTGCGATTGGGAAGAACCATGCCGGTAACCGCAAGCGACTAGTCGCCCTGTTCACGGTTCGGATTTTCACTTGCACAGAAATGACCGATTTTGATCCCTAAATAGGAGTTACTAAAAGCACCCCACTTTTTCTTAATGTAGATTCGTTCGTATGTAAAATAAATTGAACGCACGAATTATGACCGATTGATCCGAACGTGCCAAGGGGAGACTAAAGCTTGCGTAATGAATGTCCGAATTAGTCTAGCCCATCTATCACAGGTTTCGACAATTCGCGCAAACCAATTTTGACGCACACTCGCGGGAGATCCAAATGAACTCGAACTAACACACGCACTTGATCGAGATGACTTGATTGAATTAGTCCACTCATAATCAGAAAAACTTACATTCTCTCACTTAGACTATTTCAATCGTAATTTATGTCGATCATAGATCAAATCACTTCCGTTAATTAAGGGTACCATAGTGAAGCTTGAATCTTGAGTTCTCTCCGCGCGTCAATCCGGTCCAACTGAAACCTTCACTCTGAATTATGGCGGCAACCGTATCATTATGTGATATATGACCTTCCATGGTCACAAAAGTTTAAATATTTAATCGACACGGGCACAGTGTGGTCATAAAGAGCCAAAACAACATACAGAAATGTGATCACAAATTGTTGTTTAACTCAGTGGTCAATTAATTTCTCTACTAAATGCACTAAACCATGCTTTGAGAAATTCTTAATACTCAAAAGAGTCTGTATGTCTCTATTAAATGAATATCTTAAGATTTTATTAATGTGTCATGAGACATACGATCAAGACTTTATGAATTAAATGAATGCCTTAAGCCTTATGCTTGAAACTGACACAAGTTTCAAGACTTGTTTATGAATTGTGACGTGTCACATGAAGGTGTGAGTATCGAACTGAATGATATCACATATGAATATATAATTTATGTTTGAATTCAAACCATATTCATTTGCAAAATTAATGCATATATGAAATTTGAAGTGCAAAATGAAATGACAAATGAAAAATTATATTAAATGGAGCTATGAATATAGCCTCTCACTAATCAAGTTCATCAATGGACTCCACAAGACCCATATTGCATGCATGCTTCTTAAATATATTGGGTCGAAGTCCCTTGGTAAGTGGATAAGCTATCATATCATCTGTTCTAATATGCTCCACAATGATGTCACCCTTCTTAACCAGTATAATTCTTTCACGATCAAGAACTTAATCTCCATGTGCTTGGACACTGTGATACTTTTGTTGTTCATAAAGAATATTACAGCTGAATTATTATCACAGTACAAACAAATGAGCCCAACAACTGTATCAACGACCATCAATTTAATAATGAAGTTCTTGAGCCAAACTGCATGAGTAGCGGCGCCAAAAAGAGCAACGAACTCCGCATGCATAGTGGAAGAAGTAATGAGTATCTGCTTGACACTCTTCCAAGAAACAGCCCATCCAGTCAACTTGAAAATGTATCCTGATGTTGACTTCCGATCATCCTCACAACCCGCAAAATCTGTCTGTATAGCCCACTAATTCTAGGTTTTGTTCTCTACTACACTAGACCAATTTAAACGGTATTATTCTCTTTAAATACCTCAATACCTTCTTGGTAGCCACCCAATGATCTGGTCCTGGGTTCGACTGATATCTTCCTTTAAGTCTCACTACAAAGACAATGTCAGGTATGGTGCAAACCTGAGCATACATTAAGCTATCTACTGCAACAGCATAAGGTACATTCTTCATGGACTCTCTTTGAACATCATTTCTAGGGAATTGTGACAGACTTAACTTGCCACCTTTAACTATCGGCACATCGCCAGCTATGCATTCCAGCATGCTAAATTGCTCAAGTACATGCTCTATGTAACCCCTCAGAAAGATTCCTAATGTATGGCGAGATATGTCCCTAATGATCTCTATGCCTAAAACAAAAGAAGCTTCCCCAAGATCCTTCATATCAAAGTGTTTGGAACTGCTTAGATTCATGCAGAAGTCCCAAATCACTGCTCGCTAGCAAAATATCATCTACGTACAGAATTAAGAAGATAAATTTGCTCCCAATGATCTTGCGATATATGCAGCGGTCTACTTTATTTTCAACAAAACCAAATGAAGTAATCACCTCATCAAATTCCAGATACCATTATCTTGAAGCTTGCTTTAAACCATATAGGGATTTATTGAGCTTGCACATAAGTTGGTCAGTATGATCGGACTTGAATCTTTCAGGCTGCACCATATAGACTTCTTCTTTAAGGTCGTCATTCAAGAATGTGGTTTTAACGTCCATCTGGTGTAGCTCCAAATCATAATGAGCTACAAGTGTCATAATGACTCTAAATGAGTCTTTAGATGAAACGAGAGAGAATGTTTCGTGGTAATCGATCTCTTCTCTTTGAGTAAATCTATTTGCAACCAATCTGGCTTTAAACCGCTCAACCTTTCCTTTCGAGTCTTTCTTAGTCTTAAATACTCATTTAGAACCAATGGGCCTACAACCTTTTGGTAAATTTACTAATTCCCAAACTTTATTATGCCTCATAGACTCCATCTCATCTCCCATCGCATCCAACCACAAATTAGTCTGAGGTCTAGAAACATCTTTAGTAAATGTCACTGGGTCAACCACGTGACCAATGCCAAAATCGCTCTCACCCAAATAAACCTCATTGTCAGAGGAAATTGCAGACCTCCTCTCCCTATTGGATCTTCTGGAATGTGTCTGAACAACATCGGTCTACTGAGGTAACACTACAACATTTATGACCAATGCCAACGCTTTTTTTGCGACGTTTTAAAAAGCGTGGCCAAAAATTTATTCACGGGATGCTTTTAGCGGCGTTTATATAAAAAACGCCACAATTTACTATCTACAGCCACGTTCACTTGTAAAAGCGTCGGCGTAGAGGTATGAACGAAATTCGATTTAACGGAGCTGCACACGCTTTAGCCATTTCTCCGAGGCCATAGCGTCTAGGGTTTTTCTTGCCTTCCTCTCTCCCTCCCATCGCGCCGATTCTCTGCCGAGCAAGCCCTCGGTAAGTCTAAAACTCATCTTATTATTAGATTGCCTGTGGAATCCCTTCTCTCTCTCCCTCTCTCTCTCTCTCTCTCTCTCTCTCTCTCTCTCTCTCTCTCTGCACGACGGCAGATTTTAGGGTTCTTGTCGATACCAAAGCAAGTTTTTGGAATCTCCATCATAATTAAGCTTTTTACCGCTGTTTTTTTAAGACGCTAAAAATGAATATGTTATTTCAGGGCATCATTGGATTATAAGTGGCGGGGAAGCAAACCTCACCTCACCTGAGCTTCGATGGTAGAGATGGAGACTTGTGGTGACCGCAATATAGAGGGGGAAGAAAATGAACACGTCCATGGTAATCGACAGCAAGAGAGTGATGATGGGTTGTATATTAATTGGATCTTGATATGCAGAGCTTATATAAATAGTGCTCTCTTTTCTTTTTGTGTCCTTTTCTTGGTGCAGGGAAGATAATGAAGCGGAAGGTTTTATATCCATCACATATTTTACTTTTACAAGGCAATCTAATGACAACCACAACTCCTGTTATGATGTATGCACCGTCCTATTAGCATTTCAGGCATGCAGTATTTTCCGCTGCGTGCCTTCGCCGCCGACCGCTCTAAGCAAGTTTTCCTCTTCCTGGTGTGTGGCTTCTTCGGCGTGTGGCTTCTTCGGCTTTTCCACTTTGTTCCCGAGCACAACCGAGCGCGTGACTCCAGCAGAGGTAGTTAGGCAGAGGTTCCAGAGAAGGTATCGATTAACTCTTCACTCTATTTTTTGAGTTTCGCTAGGTGCTGAAGTTGCATTTCCCTGTGAAACAGTCCTTGGTTCACATTCTCAATAGTTGAAGTAACTTCATTCCCTTTGGATGTTGTTTCATTATTCTTCATGTATGTCTTCAAAATTCCCTTTTTTCCACGGACAGTCCACTTCCAGTCGAGTTCTTCGCGGGTATTTGAATTGATGTTCTGTTTTACTCAATCAAGATGCCCCCTTTCTTTAACAATTGTGGCCTCTCCCCGACCCAATTTCTTTCCCATGAGAGGGATTTTCTTCTGTGGTGGAAGAGGTGGATTAGGGAAATACTGAGAGATGAGATTATTGAAGGTAAGGGTTTAGGTTTTTAAGGGTGTTTTGAATTTGTCTATTTTGTGTTTTTTGGGGTTTTATTGTTCTTAATTTTGAGGAGATTTGATGCTCATTTTATCAATTTTGGTTTTAGAAAGGAATTTATGTCCATTTGAATTAATGTTACTTTAAATAAATTTGAGTTGTGCAATTGATTGACTTGAGTTGAGTTGATCTTATTTACTTTAAATAAATTTATGTCCATTTGAGGAGATTGCTGCGTTTCTAGACGTGCGGTCTCTCTCCATCTGTTTTATTGTGAGCCTTTAGATGATCTTTGTCCATATGTTTTATTGTGAGTATTGATCAGCGCGCCTATATATAGTTTGTGCACTGCCCACTATCACAGGGGATGTTGCGCGGAATCCAAATTTAACCCTAGATTCACATGGATTTAAAACATCTACACAAGCCATAGCAAATATATATATCATGATATCCCATAATTGGAAACTAATTTATATGATTTATACGTGATAACGCAGAGGTTTAGTTAAGGGTTTATCATGCATTCCTCTTAATCATTAAATGCTTCAATGTTGAATAATTTTATCTGTTAGGACCTTTATTCTTATCTGAATTTTGTGTTAGCTTTTTCGATAATATCCTAAACACAATATTAGGCGACCCCATCAAATCCAAGGATAATGTGCGTGCTAGAAGAGACTGCTGCCAAATGTTTCTACAAAAACGTCGCGGATGGTTGTATAGCATCACCTATAGTTCAGGCGTTCGATCTTTCTAACCTAGAAATCCTCCTCTCGCGACTGACGACAACCCTCCTCACTGGCTTTTTCCTACCGACCCTCCTCGCTCCCGATCGCTCCCGACCGACCCTCCTCGCTCCCGACATACCCTCCTCACTGGCTTTTCCCCAATGTGAATGTTCTTGTTTCTCCATTCACGGATCCTGTAAGTAGAGCTCCCTCTCCGAATATGATTTGTTCTTTTTCCTTGCTTCCATTTTCCTATGTTAACCTATTCAAGTCATTTATCTTTGTTTCTCGAATCTTCATTTTGTTTTTATGTAAGTTTTTTTTAGTCTAAAAGTAGAATGATTTTTGGATTTAGGCTTTTCTTGTAGTGTCGTATTATGATCTCTCAAATGCTACAGTTATACTAAACCAAAACAAAATCATTTTTAGAATACTTTGGAATGTCTTTTCCTTATGTTAAGCAGCATCATTTGAAAATTTCACATTTATTTGCCGGCAAATTGGAGCTCAAATTGAAAAATAAAAGGATTTGCATGCTTTGCTTCATCTCCTTGCCGATCTGTGTTCTAAAGATTTGGTATGGAATTTACAGCAGCTGTTTTTATGAGTGAATTTTCAAGATTGCCCTAATCGTTCCGCTTCCGCCATCCGCTCCACTTCCGCCGCGCGTCGCTGCTTCCGCCATCCTCTCCCGTCGCGTCACTGTTCGCCTTCCCCGACGCCCGTAGGCCTCCGCTCCGCCGCCCGTAGGCCTCCGCTCCGCCTCCCGTAGGCCTCCGCTCCGCTTCCGCCTTTCCTCGCAGGTTCTGTCGCAGGTTTTTTTCGTCGCAGAGCTCCGCTCGCCCGGCCTTCCAGTCGCTCTTCCGCTCGCGGTTTTTCGTCGCAGGTTCCGGACGCAGAGGTATGCAACAGTAATGGATCTCTTCCTTGCGTCCGGTGTCTTCGGTGCTTGAGGTGATGCCCTCTCTTCTGTGCGGATCTTCTCCCTTGTGCATCTGACTCGGCTTCTCCGCCGGGTTCGTCTGTGCTCTTCTCTTTCTATGAGAAGCTGCTAGGGTTGTCGTCCCTCTTTTTTTCCGTGGTTTCTATCCTCGGGTTGCTATGGACGGGACTAGTGAGTCTCCCAATGTGTCCTCCGGTGAACGTGTTGAGTCCTCCCCGATGCCGTCCTTGGGTTCCGGTCGTCCTCTCCATGACCATGGATCTCCTCAAATCACTACCATGAAGCTTGATGGTGCAAATTATCTCCCGTGGGCTAGATCGATTACTCTGGCCCTGAAGAGTCGCCGTATGTTTGGATATGTTACCGGCACTACAAAGGCTCCTGCTCTGGCTTCTCCTGAGTGGCCTCAATGGGAGTCGGAAAACTCCCTGGCGATGTCCTGGCTTCTCAACTCCATGCAGGAGCACATTGCTCGGAATTATCTTTTCCTGGACACTGCAACAGATATTTGGAAGCGCGCTGAGGTTACTTACTCGTGTCGTGGCAATGTTGCTCAGATTTTTCAGCTTCGCCGACGGATTTTCCTCCTGCGGCAGGGTGACCGTTCTCCTTCCTCATATTATCTGGAGTTTTCTCAGCTCTACCAAGAGTATGATCACTTTGATGGTCTCACTCTGGTATCCCCTGAAGATGAAGTTCTTGTTCGGGCCCGGGAAGAACGCAACCGGATCTTTGAATTTCTCCATGGTCTGCACCGTGACTTTGATCCTATTAGTGTCCAGATTCTTGGGCGATCTCCTCTTCCATCTCTACCGGAAGTTTTCAGCCTTGTTCAGCAAGAATTTGATCGCCGTCAGACTCGACATCCCGACTCCGCACCGGAGGGCTCTGCTCTTGCTGCTCAGTTTGGCCGTCCCTCTCGTGACTACAAGCCTCGCCCAGGTGAGAAGGATCATCTGATGTGTGATTATTGCGGGAAGGCCCGTCATACCAAGGACACCTGCTTCAAGCTCCATGGCTTTCCTCCTTCCCGGGGTGGTCCTGCTTCTCGTGGTGGTCGTGGCAATGGTCGCTCTACTGGCCGTCCTCCTCTGCCACGCTCTGCTCATCTCTCAGAAGCTTCAGAAGATTTTACTCCAGCTGCTACATTTGCTCTCTCTTCGGATGAGATTCTGGCCTTCCGACGTATGATGCACGGCCAATCTTCCGAGTCCTCTACCTCGTCCTCATCCTATGCCCATCAGGGGCCCCCAGGTGCTCATTCTGCCACCAGCCATGTCCCCACTCAGTGGATCATCGACAGCGGAGCCACCGATCATATGACTGGCTCTTCTTCAGGTTTTGTCTCGTACTCTCCTTTGTCTGGTCGCGATAAAGTGAGTGTTGCTGATGGTTCCTTTTCCTCAATTGCGGGGAAGGGCACTATTCCCTGCTCCTCCCTCACTCTCTCGTCTGTGTTACACGTTCCTAAGTTTACTCGAAATCTTCTGTCTATTAGTCACTTGACTAAGTCTATGAATTGTTCAGTGACTTTTTTTCCCTCTTCCTGTATTTTTCAGGACCTGAAGACGGGGAAGGTGATTGGCTCTGGTAGCCTGTGTGATGGACTGTACCTGTTTGACCCCTCCAGCTCGGCTCCTCCTCGTGCTCTTCATGTGGCATCTTCTCCTGATTTGGATTCCTGGCATTGTCGCCTAGGACATCCCTCTCCCTCTGTTATGAAACTTTTATTTCCAACTATGTCAAACTCTGTGTTTAATGTTTTTACTTGTGATGTGTGTGAACTAAGTAAGCACAAACGGGCCTCTCTTCCTCAGTTCTCCCCTCCTAATGATACTCCATTTGCGGTTATTCATTCTGATGTTTGGGGACCTTCCCCGCATGCTTCTATTTCTGGTTGTAAATGGTTTGTAACGTTTATCGATTGTTTTTCTCGTTGCACTTGGGTGTACCTCATGAAATCCAAATCTGAGATTTTCTCTCTGTTTCAACGCTTTCACCAAATGATCGTTACTCAGTTCCATGCCACTGTAAAAGTGTTGCGCAGTGATAATGGTCGAGAGTACATGGACTCTCATTTTGAGCGATACCTTTCTGACTTGGGTATCATCCACCAAACGTCTTGTGTCTACACTCCTGCCCAGAATGGGGTCGCTGAGCGTAAAAATCGGCACCTTCTTGAGGTTGCTCGATGCCTCTTACTTAAGATGCACCTTCCAAAATATTATTGGGGGGACGCTGTTCTTACGGCGGCTCATCTTATTAATCGCTTGCCCACCCGTATCCTTCACCATAAAACCCCATTGGATGTCCTCAACATTACTCCTACTGCGATCCCTCCGCGTATCTTTGGGTGTGTGTGTTATGTCCATGTGCACCACACATCCAAGCTTGATCCTCGGGCACTTCGGTGTGTTTTCATTGGCTACTCACCTACTCAAAAAGGGTATAAGTGTTTTCACCCTGTGACTCGTAAGACTTTTGTCTCCATGGATGTCACATTCCATGAATCCACGTCTTATTATGGGAGCTCACTTCAGGGGGAGTCTGGTACCATGGAAGTGAGCTCTCCCTCTATTCCTCTACCTATTTCTCCTCCCTACTCGCCTGTTCTTCCTTCTGGTGTTCTGCCTCCGGCATTGCCCCCTCGCCCGACTCCTCCTCTGCAGGTGTATACTCGTCGACGAAGGGGTACAAACAATCCGGTCTCGCACATTATACCAGAGCTGCCGCCTAATCCGCCTACTGGTCCCCAAGGTAATCGTGCCTCCACTTGCCATCCATTGTCTCATTATGTGACTTATGACTCTTTGTCATCCCTGCATAGAGCCTTTGTTACTTCTTTGTCTTCCATATCGATCCCTACCTCATGGCAGGAAGCTTTAGTTAATCCAAAGTGGAAAGAAGCTATGCTGGAAGAGATGATGGCTCTTGAGAAAAATTGCACATGGGACCTTGTTTTTCTCCCTCAAGGCAAGACCGTGGTTGGATGTAAATGGATTTTCTCTGTGAAACAAAACCCTCAAGGCCTTGTGGACCGTTACAAGGCTAGGTTGGTTGCCAGAGGATACACACAGACGGCTGGGATAGACTATCAAGAAACCTTTGCTCCTGTAGCAAAGATGAATTCAATCAGAATTCTGCTCTCTTGTGCGGCCTACAAAGGGTGGAGCCTCAGCCAGTTGGACGTGAAGAATGCCTTCCTCCATGGGGATTTGGAAGAAGAAGTTTATATGGCTTTACCTCCGGGTCTTGTTTCTCAGGGATCTGAAGGAAAGGTATGCAGATTGAAGAAGGCTTTATATGGCCTTAAACAATCTCCGAGGGCTTGGTTTGGAAGGTTCCAAAGAGCCATGGTGACATTTGGGTATACTCAGAGTAATGCCGATCATACTCTGTTTGTTAAACACAGACAAGGAAAGGTGACTGCGTTAATTGTTTATGTGGATGACATTGTCATAACTGGGGATGACACAGACGAAATCAGAAATTTGAAGACAAGATTGGCTAGTGAATTTGAAGTAAAAGATCTCGGGAATCTCAAGTACTTTCTTGGCATTGAAGTTGCTAGGTCCAGGCATGGCATCTTTATCTCCCAGAGAAAGTACATCCTTGACTTGCTGCAAACAACAGGAATGAGTGGGTGTAGACCTGCGGACACCCCTATTGAAGCTAACCACAGATTGGGGAGGGATGGAGGTGAAGTCGTTGCAGATATCAATGGGTTTCAACGCCTTGTAGGGAGACTCATCTACTTATCCCATACTCGCCCGGATATATCTTATGCAGTTGGAGTTATTAGCCAATACATGCATTCCCCTAAATCTCACCATTTGGATGCTGCCCACCGGATTCTTCGGTATCTTAAAACCTCTCCTGGGCGTGGCATCTTGTTTACTCCCAACAAAGATTTAACCATTGAAGTCTTCACAGATGCCGACTGGGCGGGGTCAGTGGATGACCGTAGATCTACTTCTGGATATTGCACTCTAGTTGGGGGAAATTTAGTAACCTGGAGAAGTAAAAAACAACAGGTGGTTGCCAGGTCCAGTACCGAAGCCGAATTCAGAGCTATGGCCCATGGAATATGTGAAGGAATGTGGATTCGGTGCCTTATGTCTGATCTTGGGATTAAGGGCAAGGGTCCCATCCGTCTCTACTGTGATAACAAGGCGGCCATCAGTATTGCGCACAATCCTGTTCAGCATGATCGCACAAAACATGTTGAAGTCGATCGTCATTTCATCAAGGAGAACATAGTGAGTGGGGTTGTGAGCACTCCATTTGTCCCATCAGATCAACAGCTGGCAGACGTCCTCACCAAGGGGTTGAATTTTAGAGTGTTTGAAAATATTATGTCCAAGTTGGGTTTGACAGATATCACAAGCCCAACTTGAGGGGGAGTGTTGAATGTCTCATATTTGGTGTAGTATTTCCTTTCTATTGTACCTCTTAGTCTCTCCTATATATAAAGGAGGAGACCCTTTTGTTACTTAATTTAATTTAGTCCTTCGACTCAACAGTTTTAATGTAGGTTGATTTTTTGCCAGATGAAACAGGTAGCTAGCCCAGATATTGCTGAGGTAAGAGTCCCAAGGTAATCTTGTAAGAACCACTACTAAGTTTGCTTATTTAAGTTTTAATTTAGGTCATCTTTGTTGGACTGCGCATCATCAGTCCCTTGATATCATCTGATCTTCTAAGGTTTCCCAAGCTCAGTAGTTATGTAAGTTTCATGTTCATTTTTATTTACTTGTAAATTAGGAGATTTGCAATGAAATTTTTTTATTGGTTTCATGTTATCAATATGTCACTGTATTCATTCTGGAAAATGATTCATGATTTTATTGTTTTATGCAATTTCAAGTATAATGGCCCGTTCAACTTCTCATTCACAGAAGAGCTCTTCCAAGTGTCCATTTGCATCAGAGCAGAAATATGCTAGTATTGAGAGTGCATTGATCAGTATTAGTTAAACTATGGGATTCTACATGTAGAGGCATCAACACATATATGCCAATTTTGCCGAGCTGGGCTTCTTCCTCTTTTTTAGGCTTGGGACTATTTCTTATCCTTCCTCTTCTTTAGGCTTGGGGCTTCTTCCTCTTCTTTAGTTTTTAGTTTTATAATGCCAATTACTCTATTTAATTTCCCCCTCTCAACAGGTTTCTGAAATGGAAGTTGAATATTGAACAACAAATGGAGATCCCGTTGGGTGAATATAGATTAGCAGAATGAGGTAGCCTAATGTAGATTATATTGGACTGTAATTTTGCAGCAATTTATTTATAAGAGCATTTTTAGTATAGTGCACATAAATTTTGTATATTGAACATAAATTTGGTATATTGAACATAGTAACGAGTGCTGAAGCTCTTGATAATTTATTGTTTAACTGAGGAGTTTGGATCTAAAAATAGACGGTTGTATAAAGCTCACAAGTCACACAGCACAATATAGTTTTACAAAGGTTTTATTCAGTATATATGTTTAAGTGTTATGGGTCTGGGCCTTTTATAGGTCTGTCAAGCAGTGGCTTGACTTACACACTACTACAGACGAAAATATCTAAGCAGTACATTTATATAACTCTGATGTTTGTCTTCAAGCATCCCACTACTTAAGATAACATCAACTTGGCTTTATCTTCTTAAGATAACTTTGTTGCTCTGTCACTGATTTATGGAAAATTTTAATGTCACAGATTATAAATTGCTAGTGCAATGTTGGTGGGGCTGAATGACATTGCTTGAACTCTAAACTTAACTCACTGCTTATATTACCCCCCTCCACCTTAAGATGAAGGATATTCTCCAGCTCACCCATTCCCACTATTCCACAGAGGAAACTCACATTTAGCTTCAATGTAGCCTTCAACTGGTTTACTACCCCATGTGTGTTACTACCCACATGTCCACTAAATTAAAGTATATCCTAAAAGCTACACCTAGAATTATACATATTATATTATAATAGTATTTTCAACACTAAGTGGGCCTGGTAAAATTATTCAGGGGAACCCCATCAGCAAGCTTTAACCCCAGTTCCAACAGATCAAATGCCTTCCTAATTCTCTACATAAATGATATTCCTTCCTTTATTGCTGATAATCTGAAAGTTTACTAAATTAGGATTACCATGGTAGAGGAACAATATATAGTTGGATTCTATGATCAATATATTAGATTGTTACACGGTCGCAAATTGTGTAATGCTTATATACAATTGTGCACCATCCTCAAGAGCTCAGCCACCAACTTCGGCAATGATGCCTCCTTGCACGTGTTACAACTGTTATAACCCATCATTGGCGTGTCCTAAAATCCTCTCATTGCTAGATTTCCATGGACCTCTTAGATACAAGGACTACTACTTTAGGCCCTTAACGACATAGTGGAGAGCCCTGCATGGTCAAGAAGTCTCCACCGTCCTCCCCATAAGCCCTTTAGGATGCAAAGCTTCCTGGAGATAAAGATACAGATGGTGGGTTTTTTTTTCTTCTTATTAGTTACTCAATTTTTTGGTGAAGCGAGTGGTGGCAGACACGAAACCACCTCCCTTTAGGGAGTTATAGGGGGTCACCATCAGTATTTTCCAATCATCAATATGCAATGAATGTGTTACTCATAATCATCATTTAGACAGCTGAAGAACTTATACTAAACTACTCTTATTGAACAATACTGCTGCAATGAATATCCTCCCGGTTTCCGCTTGTAATTAGTGGTGTTTGAGCCTTTTCTATTTCTATTGATATGTTCTTACTGATTTTAGTTGTGTACCCTTTTTTGTGACTGCACATTTCGTTTACAAACTGTAATGGCGTGCTTGAGCTCCAAATGGTGCACCCTTTTATTGTTCAGTACCAGCTTATTAGTCTTGTTTGGCACTGCTCCTACTTGAGTAAAATTTGTTATTTTGAATTTGTTCAGTACCAGCTCCTGTCGTTATTTTATTATTTTGATTTTTGTAAATTTTTTCTTTTGATTTCATCCTGTAAAATGTAAAATTTATTGCTTTTTTTAGATGGCCAGTACTGAAGCCGGTGCAGTTAAAGCTATGGTGGATCTCATCTTCAAGTGGCCAAGTGGGATAGAGGGAGTCCTGGAATGTGTATCATCAATGGGTGATCAAAAAAAGTAGTGTTTGTAACTAGTGAAAGCAGGTAATTTGGAGCTAGTGAAAGATAGCATATAATCTTTGTAGTTTTGTGGTAATTTATTTATAATATTGTGTAAAATATTTGTGGAATATTAGTATAATATATACTGTGTAAAATATTTGTGAAATATTAGTATTATATATGCTGCTCTTCAATCTGTTGTCATAGAACAATAATAAAAAATAATTTTTTTTTAAATTCAAACATCTTTGGCCACCTTTTTTTGTAAAAACGTGGCTAAAGTTAGCCACGTTTTTATACATAAAACGTGGCTAATGTTAGCAGCGTTTTCTTTAAAATAACGTGGCTAACGACAGTGACGTTTTCTTTTTCTAAACGCCGCCAATACTATATAATCTGTAGCGACGTTTTTAGGAAAAACGTCGCGGAATGCTTCCGCGACGATTCATACCGCGACGGCTTTGCGACGTTTCTAAAAACGCCGCGAAAACATTGGAGGCGTTTGAAAAACGTCGCCATAGCCTTATAAAAACGTCGCCATAGGCGAGTTATCTTGTAGTGTAAATGTCTGGGAGGCGGCTGTAAAGCTGGCCCCACTTCCTCTGCAGGCTCTACTGTAGGTTCAGGTACCTCTACTCTTTCAATAACATGTAGAGTATAATTAATAGGTCTAATTTCACCGACTTCTTCATTGGTATGAGAACAACAAAGTTGCTCAGCAACATCAAAGTCCAACTTCGCTGTTTGTGACTCAACAATTCTAGGATCTCCTGAAGGGAAATAAAACTTAAACCCCTTCGAATGATCAGGGTAGACAATGAAGTAGCAACGAGAAGACCTAGAGGCAATCTTAATTTCTGATGGATTATATAAACGGACTTCTGCAGGACAAACCCCAAACACATAAGTGATTTAGGCTAGGTCGTCTGTAACACCCTGTGAGTACAAACAATATAATAATAGGTTAGACCGGGACCCCGCACCATATTGAACACACTAGCTAGACATTAATAAGATGATAAACAGATGAGAACTACACGAGAGTATAATAAAGCTTAAGCGAAAGCTTTTAATAAAACGATAACATAGAATGTCCACCTACTCAGGAATGTCATATAAGGGTTATGGCCTTAAGGCCTTACGTTCAACAACTGTAATTAAAACCCCTAAACATACATCGGCATGCAGGCCGGCAAAACATGGAAAGTAGTAAAATAGGCTGGCCTTCGAGGGTCAATTCAACAATGGGTTTCAGCCTGCTATTTCCCGCTCGGCTCACCAGCACCTGCACCATCCACAAATAAGAGGTAAACGAGGGATATGAGCTGACCACAAACCGTGTAACGATCCCCCCATGACCATTCTAGTCGGCCCAGGGGCGAGGCACCGCTAACCTGCAAACAAGCCGCACATGCACCATGTAATATAATAAAGAAAGTGCGACTACTTTACACAAGGCGAGGTTTCAAGCACAATCAATCTTCTAGGTTGAGCATCAAGTAAAGGGGAACCTAGGTATGCAAATGATGTTAGATAAGTTCACTCGGAAGATCCTCACAACTGCCAAAGCAAACGCATGAGGCTAACATAACATCAATTCATCACATCACAACGTGGGTTCTCAAAACTACACGATACATGCACTCATGACATGCTTTGAGTGTACTCACTCAGGAGCATTGTCACCACCCTAAGTTAAGTAAACTTAGTTGGGAAAGAGAGCTTTTGCCGGTCTAGGTTGATAAACCTTCCACGGCCTATACCGTGATCACACGACTTTTCGGAGGTTAAGACCTCACACCGATCTGCATAAAACGGGTTCGGTTCAGCTTTGCCCGTGCTCTTGTCATCGTGATCAAACAACACGATGCGGGTACGGCTTCGCTTCGGCCCGTAGTTATTTAACACATACAAGTGCTACTAAACAACAAGCTATGCACCTAATCCATGAGAGAACTTAGTCTTCGCAATGATAAATGACGTAGAAGGTCCAAGTCAACTCCACTATGAATTTGTGGCGAAGGTTTACATTCAACCACTCACAAACATGGGGCTTCCGTTAGGTACTCCAAGAGCCACCTTAAACTCTAGTCCCATAACATGAATGACACATTTCACGGAGTCATTCTCCGGCACACATTCTAGGCTTAACCTAAATGCAACGTTACAAATCAAGCATCACCGATCCGGGCACATCTTATGCAAGCATAGAAAGGGGATGAGAGGACCAAACATGTCTCAAGACCGGGAGGAAGGATCGTTACCCTTGCTTATCGTTTCGGTGCCATGAATCAGAAATCTAGCAGGTTGAAAAGGACCGCAACGGACTGCACTCAGTGGATCTGAAAACGGCTTGTGATTCAGAGCTTCGGAGCTCCAACAATGGAAGAAACCCTCTTCTTCTTCCTTCTCCTTTCTCTCTTCCAAAAGTTATCAAAAGCTCTCTAGTGATAAGATTAGGGTGAAGACTTTGCTGTCAGCCCTTTAGTATTAAAGGACGAACACATCTGGAGTGTATGATCCCTTTCATAAAGGATCGGACGACCACGATGTAGATTTTACGAATCTGTTTCTGTCCGCTACCGCCCAGCAGTAGCACTACCGCTCAGCGGTAGTCCCAGAAGCTGTGGATCTTATCCAACACCGCTTAACAATTTGACTGAATTACCTAACGCCGGCGGTAGCACTACCGCGTGCCCGACTCTAGCCATCTAGTCGAATGCCTTGACCATCTAGCTGATCGTCTTGATATTTAGTCGAACACCTTGACCATTTAGCCATTCGGTTGAATGTTAACGCCCAACGTTAGTCCTAACGTCAACGTTAGGATTCGACTTAACGTTAGCATGAATTGTGTTATTCCGCTAAACCTCTGCAATCTTTTGGTCGAATTCTACCGCCGGCGTTAGCACTAACGCCCGACGTTAGCTTCTGCTACCAAACTGCCTTGATTTCTACAGTTGGGAAAACTGGGGTGTTACAATCCCTCTCCCCTTAAAGAAAGTTTGTCTCGAACTTCCAGAATTAAGAAAGCATGAAAAGATATAAAACATAAATTATACCTTAACGGAACAACTTGGGGAACTCCTCAAGTTTGGTTTGCTCTCGCTCTCATGAAAGCTCCTCACGACCGCAATTGTCCCAGCGAACTTTGACCATTCTGATCATTTTGTTCTGCAACTGTTTGACTTCAGTGTCTTCGATGCGAATAGGCTTGACTTTCGTCTTTAGCCCTCCATCAATTGGCACTTGAACATCAGCAACAATATAAGTAGGCTCTTGCAACGCCTTCCTCAACACTGATATATGAAACACATCGTGTAATCCACTTAGCTTTGTCAAAAGAGAAAGGCGGTAGGCAGCTTCACCGATGCGCTCCAAGATCTCAAACGGTCCTAAGTACCATGAACTTAGGTTTTTCAAGCGTCGGATCTTCGATACTCCTTTGAACGGTTTGATCTTCAAGTAAACCAAACCAAGTCGCCAACAGAGCACTCGATGTTCCGGTGATTTGCATTGTAGTACTTCGTCTCCCTATCATGGGCAATTAGCAACCGCTCTCGTATTGTCTGGATTGATGTATTTGCTTCATCCACGTCTTTACGCTTCAACAGCTTCGTGTCGCCTGTTTCCACCCAAGGCAAAGGTGTACGACACTTTCTACCATAAAGGGCCTCGAAGGGCATCATTTTAATACTAGTTTGGAAGCTGTTGTTGTAGGCAAACTCAATCATGTAGAGGTGGTCTTCCCATCACTTTCTAAAAACTAAGGCACACGTCCAGAGCATATCCTCCATAGTCCTATTGGTTCTTTCGGTCTGCCCATCCGTTTGTGGGTTGAAGGTCGTGCTAAGTTTTAGCTTGGTACCCAACAATTGGATTAGCCTCTAGTCATTTGATGTGAAACACCCATCACGATCGCTCACAATGCTACGGGGAACTCCGTGCAATCGTACGATGTTGTCAACGTATAGCTTGGCTTACTTTTCCACGGAATCATTATTCTGGTTCAGAATGAAGTGCGATACTTTTGTCAAACGATCTACGATCATCCAAATGATGTCGTTCCCATGTTGCGATCTTGGTAATCCATGCACAAAATCTATTAAAATATCGTCGAACTTCCATTCCAGAATCGGCAACGACTTTAGAAATCCACCAGGTCTTTGGCATTCAACATTCACCAACGCGCAAGTATGACACTTGGCCACGTAGAGGGCAATGTATTTCTTCATACCCTTCATGTCCATGTATATTTTTGTGCTCCCCGGGTGGATCAAGTACTTGGTAAAGTGAGCCTCGTACACCAATTCCTCCCGTAATTTGCCAACATTGGGGATGCAATCTAGCATTCTTCCATAAAAGACCATCTTTGAAGGAGAATTCAGCGTTAGACCCATCCACAGTCTCCGACGTATAGCGCTTCATGCTTTTATCCAGTTCCAAAGCTCGTTAAACTCGGTCGGCAAGGTCATATTGAACCTCCATCCAGTTCAAGCATGTTGTAGAAGACGCTCTCCTATCAACACAAGAGATATCCAAGGACTCTAGATCATGGATTAGACGCTCATCGTGCATCAAAATCCAATTTGCTTGCGCGGGAGCTCGCCGACTCAACGCGTCTGCAACAACATTTCCCTTCCCGGGAGTGTAACGAATATCGAAGGTGTAGTCCCCATGGAACTCCTTCCACCTCCTTTGCCGCAAATTCAACTCCTTCTGATTTAACAGATACTTTAGGCTCTTATGGTCCGTAAAAATGTCGATATTTACACCAAACAAGTAATTTCGCCATTGCTTAAGAGAGAACACCGCGAGCGCTAACTTTAAGTCGTGGACCGGGTAGGTCCTCTCGTGCAGTTTCAACTGGCGCGATCCATACACAATTACTTTTTCGAATTGAACTAGAACGCAACCCAAGCCGCTTCCTGAAGCGTCATTATATATCGCGTAGCCTTCCGTACCACATGACGAGCATAAGATGGGCGTCGTGGTCAGACGGCTCTTCAGCTCCTCAAAAGCTCGTGCGCACTCCGGTGACCAAAGGAACTTCTGATCTTTCCTAGTCAACTTATTGAGAGGAAGTGCAATCCTCGAAAAGTTAATATGAGTTTTGTTTGACCAATTTTATGATCGCATTAGATTGAGCCACTCTCCACATGGGTTTGCCTCGAGTGGTTCCAAGGTGCTTCGTTCTTGTTCCAAAATCATACAGTGAAAAAATGTGATCTTTCTGCTGGGTGATAGTTAAGATGATTGATTGAGAAAACATATGTAGGATAATGCATTGTGTTTCATTCTTTTATTTCTCTAGGAAATTCAATGATTTAGCAATAAAATTTGGGTTTCTCTGAAGTTTTATTTAATTTATGAAAGTGGTAAAATAAAAGCAGGGTTATGCACATATCTATTGTATATTTGCATTTCAAAAGTAATATAACTAACACATAAAAATTGTTGTAGCGGTTAATGAAGACACGATGGTTCGAAGTCTTAGGCTTCATTTCATAGTGCACTGTATTACATAAATTTTTCATACCACGAGCTTGATTGGAATTATGGGTGCAAAAGTCTGGCTTCTTCCAGGCTAGGCCCAAGATGAGCCCAGGCTCCCCTTTGAAAGGGCGCCCGACAGGGCCTTTTTGGCGAGTCCTAGCCAGCTTGAATGATAGGCGCGCAACATTAAATGTTGCGACCGCCCAGCGTTAACGTTGGGTCGCATAAATGTTGCGGCGGCCCAACATTCTAGCTGGGTGCTGCCCAGCTGCTAAGCCCGGGAGGTCTTGGTGGGGTACGAGACTGAAGCACAAAATGTGTGCCCGGTGAGCCACATAATCCCTTCCTGGCTTAGCCCGGTCCTTCATGAGCAGATCCGGGTTGGGCTTCCGTGCTCGTGCTTTTTGTGCACCAATAATTAAAATGCACCATGAGAATTCCTACCCCACGTGCGCTAACAACCATGTAGAATCCTCTAGTAGAAAAACTCTTCCACGCTTGTGAGTATCCCCGATCTTATTTCGCACAACACAAAATGAATTACCAAATGAAATAGTAGTCAATTTGCTCCGATGGTCCGTGTCACGATTCTTTGTAGTAGGTTAAACAATCATGGTCGTTTGTCCTGTAAAAAGTGTTTTGGTACTGACTGGTGATGTCTTTGAAAAAAACATTATTTGTGCAGATTTATATTACTTCAAATCCGAAAGGAACAGAAAGACTTGCGCCAGGGATTCTCGTACCAGAATCAGATTTTTATCTTCGTCGATTGTGGGGTAATCCAAATGAGGTATGCTTTATATGATACGATTTGTGCTTTCTATTGTATTCCCTTTAAAACTTCAATGCATCTAATAGTAGTAGGATGGTAGTTTTTGGCGACATCAACATCCAAGTGAGTGTTTTTCCTCAATGTGTAAATTCTATTTGTAATCGACAAAAGCAAATGAAAATAAATTTATGAAACTCTGAATAAATTAGAGTCATTTGATGATTGAGAGAAAATTTGTTTTCTAAATCGTGTTTAATGCCGTGAAGCATATTGGAAATGCATTGATGTATGCTCGAGTACTGGGCTTCCTTATTAGTTTGTGCAAATTGGAAAGATCTTTTCTCAGGATTATGAATTATTGGCATGAAATGTTGACTTAATTTTTGTGATTCCTCACTAACAACCCATTGAACTAACACAACAAGGTTTAACAGTCCCAGATTGACATTAAATTGACAAAGTTATATTCTGCCAATAAAAGAGGTTTTTGTGAAGTTGTTTGTTGGTATTTCTTTTACTGGTTTATGGTTGTATGTTGCACTTATTTCTCTAGCAATCTAAATCAATTATTGTTGCAGGATCTAGACATACAACAGAAGTACTTAGTAACATTCACAGTTGGCCTGGGTCAAAAGAATAATATTGACAAGGCAGTTAAAAAGGTAAAATAAAGATTTTTATTCATGACATTCTATAGAATATCAAAATTATGCAATTCTTTTACTTGGTTGACTCAGATAATTTTTCGGAATAAGTAAGTTTTGATCCAGTTCATCTATGTGACTTAAGTTGCTCATACCTATTTATATCCTGGTTAACAATTTTCGATATAGTAAGCTTGGCCTATATCATCTATTGCCCACACTTGGTCTCAATAGTCCTTCTGATGTAGGACAGTAAAGCGCGCTCGGGTTAGGGCGCTCTAAGCCCCACCAAAGGAATGAAAACAAATAGCCCCAAAATAAAATGACAATAGGAAATATTCAAATTGAGAGAAAATACAAAATGTCTGAGTGTTGTTTCCTTTGAGGCATTTCATCAAAAAACTAAGATGCAGATTTTGAAACTATATTCATCAAACAACAATATGAAAACAGTCCCAATTCAATAAGAATGTGATACGGAAAATTGAAGGAAGATGAAGAATTTAGCAACTCAAATAAACAAACCCCAAATAAGAAGGCTATGATTGCTACGAATCAATACCAACTCAGTTATGAGCAAGAGGATGGAATCAGATCTGACTGCAGGAGGCGATGCGGACTATGGCTGTGCCGAGACTGCATGGACAGATTTCCTGGGCTGTTGCGGGTGAAGAAACAGGCTGGCCGGCAGCTGAATCTGCCGGTACAAGGGCTGGCCGGCTGCTGTATGGAGCCTGGGGGCTGGCCGGCTGAAAGGAGATGAAACGGCTGGCTGTATGGAGAGCCAGCGACTGCTTGGATCTGCAGGGACAGCAAGGACGGGGTTGCAGGGAGGCCAGCGGCTGCTTGGAGATGAGGCTGCGGCTGGATGGGGGAAGAAGGGAGGCTGTTGGAGGTGGAAATGGCAATGGCCCTTGGAGTCGGCACCAAGGGGAGGCATTCAGAGTCGGCACCGGAGACCACGACCGTGAGGAAGAGAGGCGGCTGCTCTTTCTTCCAAATCCACGATGCCCTGGCTGCTGCCCTACTCCTCTCTTTTATAATAAACCTAATCAAAACATAACATCCAACGGCTGTGATTGGCCGGTGGGTCTTTATTTAAAATACATGAAATAAAACCCAAAATATATAAAGTAATATATGATTTCGACTCGCGGCGGCCCTCCGGACACAACCGCGTAGTCGGATCGGGAATCCGATCAACGGTCGGGGCCCGCTCCCCATCATTCTCTCCTTGTTGGAGAAGATTTGCCCTCAAATCTTTAGGGCTTCCAAGGAGGCTTCGCGGGTGGTCTGCACTGCGCTCCACTGTCATAGATCATCTGTCTAGTTGTACTGGACTCAGACGCCGGTCTCATTGAACTGCAACAAGTACCTCTGACCTTGGGAGGCTTGGGCGGCGGCCTCAAACCCAAAAGCTGATAGAAAACTGTAGCAATTGGTAAGGGGGCCGCGCCCTCTAATCCTGCACTGCAAATGATCATATCGATCGGCGGTGTGAAAAAGGATGTATCGATCTGTGGCTCAGTATCACCCGGGTCCCAATCAATCTGATCAAACTGCCACAAGTCATCACCATGCCCTACCCAGCCTGGGCTCATATCCAAACCAACTGATTTGCCCTCAGGGGCATTATCAAACATCAGAAAAGGGTCTCTAGCCGAGCTGAGAAGTGACTGATCAAACCTCTGTAGCAAATCCATAAAAGTGAGCGGACACCGCGAAGGCTCATAGGGTGGTACTACCACCATCAGACTGGATGTCCTTCTGCGCTCAATCCACTGACGGGCAAATCTCTGAGCGATAAGAGTAGCTCTCTGCACCCTCTGATACCACTGTCTCTGTGGTAATCCTCTCACGCGTGACTGAATCACGAGGACTGCTCTTGTTGAAACCAGCAACTTGATGAACAAGTCTCGGTCTCTGTGGAGTTCGGGGTCCCAAAAATGGGGTGGTCTCACACCTACTTCTCCCGAACCAACTCTCTAGGCAAGAGCACTTGGATTTAGAAACAGGCCCTAGGCTACAGCGAGGAGGTCCCACCTCACACCCGGAAGACCCGAGAGATCTTCCCCTCCCTAGCCAATGCTGAGCCAGAGACACCAAAGAAGAGCTCGACAAGTCAAGAGCACTCAAGGGAGAAGAAGATCCAGAATTTGGAATCCCTCTCTTTGGTGCCCCTTAGGGTCTATTTATAGGATTTTTGAAGTTGGGCTGCAAATAGCCGAAAACTGGTTTGCCAATTTACCAAAATACCCCTAACTTGGGCTGCGGATAGCCTAATCCCGCTGTTCTGAAGCGCTAAACGCAGACCACCGGGCTGCGAATAGCCAAAACTGGACTGCGAATAGCAAACTGGACGAGGGGACCTCCCCTGGGCGAGAGAGGGAGGGGCGAGACCCCCCTCCCCTCTCTCCGCCTCTCCCCCTGGGCGAGAGAGGGGGGGTCGAGACCCCCCTCCCCTCTCCGCCCCACCTCCTGGGCGAGAGGGGGGGTCGAGATTCCCGACCCCCCTCCCCTCTCCGCCCCACCTCCTGGGCGAGAGGGGGGGTCGAGACTCCCGACCCCCCTCCCCTCTCCGCCCCACCTCCTGGGCGAGAGGGGGGGTCGAGATTCCCGACCCCCCTCCCCTCTCCGCCCCACCTCCTGGGCGAGAGGGGGGGTCGAGACTCCCGACCCCCCTCCCCTCTCCGCCCTTACCCCCTGGGCGAGAGGGGGGGTCGAGACTCCCGACCCCACTCCCCTCTCCGCCCCACCTCCTGGGCGAGAGGGGGGGTCGAGATTCCCGACCCCCCTCCCCTCTCCGCCCCACCTCCTGGGCGAGAGGGGGGGGTCGAGACTCCCGACCCCCCTCCCCTCTCCGCCCTTACCCCCTGGGCGAGAGGGGGGGTCGAGACTCCCGACCCCCCTCCCCTCTCCGCCCCACCTCCTGGGCGAGAGGGGGGGTCGAGATTCCCGACCCCCCTCCCCTCTCCGCCCCACCTCCTGGGCGAGAGGGGGGGTCGAGACTCCCGACCCCCCTCCCCTCTCCGCCCCACCTCCTGGGCGAGAGGGGGGGGGGGGGGGTCGAGACTCCCGACCCCCCTCCCCTCTCCGCCCTTACCCCTGTCTCTCCTTCTGCGCGGTTTGATGTTACCAAGCTGGCTCTTCCCGGATCCTCAGGAGTGCTCGGCGAATATAGGGTTGTACACAATCCCCGCTCTTTTCGAGCGTGGCTCACGCTCGGAAAGAAATGTCCAACCCTATATTCGACGAGTGTCGCTGGGAACCTGATTATTGGTGCTTTCTTGGAAAAATACATTGCCTTCCCAAGAGGTCCTCCGACCTTGCCGGCTAACGAGAGCCCGGTTAGCGAGTCTGCTCTGGACTAAGTGCTTCTAGGAGCGAGCTCCACTAGTGGTCGACGTTGGGTCGACACACTCGAAGGAGCGAGCTCTACTAGTGAAAGCCACCCAGCTAGTGAGAGCCTGGAGTGGGGGGGGGGACATCTTGACGTTGAACTTACCCATCCGAGGATCATTCGACCCACCCAGCTAGTGAGAGCCTGGAATGAGGAGGACATCTCGATGGTTAGCTCTCTCCTTCCGAGGATCATTCGACCCACCCAGCTAATGAGAGCCTGGAGTGAGGAGGACATCTCGGCCTTGACCTTACCCATCCGAGGATCATTCGACCCACCCAGCTAATGAGAGCCTGGAGTGAGGAGGACATCTCGATGGCAAGATCTCTCCTTCCGAGGATTATTCGACCCACCCAGCTAGTGAGAGCCTGGAGTGAGGAGGACATCTCGGCCTTGACCTTACCCATCCGAGGATCATTCGACCCACCCAGCTAATGAGATCCTGGAGTGAGGAGGACATCTCGATGGCAAGATCTCTCCTTCCGAGGATCATTCGACCCACCCAGCTAGTGAGAGCCTGGAGTATGGAGGACATCTCGGCATTGACCTTACCCATCCTAGGATCATTCGACCCACCCAGCTAATGAGAGCCTGGAGTGAGGAGGACATCTCGGCCTTGACCTTACCCATCCGAGGATCATTCGACCCACCCAGCTAATGAGAGCCTGGAGTGAGGAGGACATCTCGATGGCGAGATCTCTCCTTCCGAGGATCATTCGACCCACCCAGCTAGTGAGAGCCTGGAGTGAGGAGGACATCTCGGCATTGACCTTACCCATCCGAGGATCATTCGACCCACCCAGCTAATGAGAGACTGGAGTGAGGAGGACATCTCGATGGCAAGATCTCTCCTTCCGAGGATCATTCGACCCACCCAGCTAATGAGATCCTGGAGTGAGGAGGACATCTCGGCCTTGACCTTACCCATCCGAGGATCATTCGACCCACCCAGCTAATGAGAGCCTGGAGTGAGGAGGACATCTCGATGGCAAGATCTCTCCTTCCGAGGATCATTCGACCCACCCAGCTAATGAGAGCCTGGAGTGAGGAGGACATCTCGGCCTTGACCTTACCCATTCGAGGATCATTCGACCCACCCAGCTAATGAGAGCCTGGAGTGAGGAGGACATCTCGATGGCAAGATCTCTCCTTCCGAGGATCATTCGACCCACCCAGCTAGTGAGAGCCTGGAGTGAGGAGGACATCTCGGCATTGACCTTACCCATCCGAGGATCATTCGACCCACCCAGCTAATGAGAGACTGGAGTGAGGAGGACATCTCGATGGCAAGATCTCTCCTTCCGAGGATCATTCGACCCACCCAGCTAATGAGAGCCTGGAGTGAGGAGGACATCTCGGCCTTGACCTTACCCATCCGAGGATCATTCGACCCACCCAGCTAATGAGAGCCTGGAGTGAGGAGGACATCTCGATGGCAAGATCTCTCCTTCCGAGGATCATTCGACCCACCCAGCTAATGAGAGCCTGGAGTGAGGAGGACATCTCGGCCTTGACCTTACCCATCCGAGGATCATTCGACCCACCCAGCTAATGAGAGCCTGGAGTGAGGAGGACATCTCGATGGCAAGATCTATCCTTCCGAGGATCATTCGACCCACCCAGCTAATGAGAGCCTGGAGTGAGGAGGACATCTCGGCCTTGACCTTACCCATCCGAGGATCATTCGACCCACCCAGCTAATGAGAGCCTGGAGTGAGGAGGACATCTCGGCGTTAGACTTACTAAACATTTAAACAAAATAACTTCATCCATCTAATGGGGGGATTTCCCTTGTCAAAATCTCCTGGCCCAACCAGTGAGGGGTAGAGCTTGTTACAAAGGAAAACCACAAAAAACAAAAAACAAAAAACAAACACATCATACCCCCCCATGGTACTCGCCTCTCTGGTTGCTCGCGTGAGATGATCATTCCTCTGCTTCTCCTGCCACTCCCATCTGGCTCATGCTCTCCATGATCTTCTCCATCTCCTCCGCCCCCGCTTGCCAGGAGATGCTGTTGACGGCCGTGACGTAGCAGTGCCTCGCCATCCTGGGGTCTCCGCGGATCCTGACTTGGATTCCTCCAGTGTTGAACTTGAGGCACTGGTGGAAGGATGATGGTACGCATCGGAAGGCGCTGATGAGGGGTCTTCCGAAGATGGCGTTGTAACTGCTGGGAGCGTCAACTATGACGAACCGACAGTTCCTTGAACCTCCCCCCATCCTCACTTGGAGTCCAACTCCACCCTCCACCTCTTTCCTTTCTCCGGAGAATCCGAACAAGGGCCCATCTGAGGCCAGCACCCTCCTTGGCTCCACCTTCAACTCGTCAAATGCCTTCTTGAAAATGACGTTGACAGAGCTCCTGTTGTCAACGAGGATCCGAGAGACAGTGTAACCTTCGATGGCTGTCTGAATGACTAGCGCATCACAGAATGGGTCTTCATGCTCTGGCATGTCCTTGCTTGAGAAAGTGATCTTTTCCTCGGGAGGTGGGTCCTGTGACGTCGAAGCGACGCTGCGTCGATATACGGCGTGGAGGCTTGCCTTACGGGTGGCCTCGATCCCTACCCCCCCGTGGATCACCGCGACCCTCCCTTTAGCTCCTACGTCAGTTCGGTCCTCGCAGATGTCATCATCCGCTGCTGCTCCAGGTGGAACTTCTTCAATCCGCACCGGCGGCTGCTGCTGCGCCTGACCTCTCGCCTCTCTCACCTCCAAGAACTCTGGGCAGGCAGTTGTTGCATGCCCCTCTACTTGGTGGTAGTCGCAGTATAGCACCGCCCTCCCCCCCCCTTCTCCTACGGGCTGGGATGTCTCTCGCTTCAACTCCTCCTCTTCGAATCGCCATAGCTTGAGCTGGTGGGGGTAGGAGCTGCCTAGGGGCCTGCCTCCAAGGAGGAGGGTTGGGCCTCCCTTGGCCTCCGTAGAAGTTTCCCCCTCCTTGGGCGAGACCCCTCCCTTGCTCCTGACCCCCCTGGGGTCCCTGGTACCCTTGACCCCTCTACTCTTCCCTCCTCCTTCCTTCCTGCTGCCTGGGGCCACCTTGCTCTCTCGGCTCGACTTTTATCAACTTTGCCAACTTCTTTGCCAGCCCCGAGTTTGCCGCCTCGGTGGCTACCTCCTTCGCAACTTTTTCCATCAGGTCCTCAAAGGACAAGGGAGGCTTCCTAGTTAGGCGCATCTTGAAGAGGCTCTCTCGTAGCCCTACGGTGAAAGCCATCTGGAGGGCATACCCTGGCACCTCCTGGATGTTCTGGATCTCCTCCTGGAATCTGTCCATGTACTGCGCCAACGTCTCCTCGTGCCTCTGCTTGACCAGGAAAATGGACTCTGCATTCTTCTTCCTCTTCTTGGATATGGAGAAGCGTAGCTGGAAGCTTCGGCTCAAGTCATCAAAGTTGTAAATGGAGCCAACCGGGAGCTGGTGGAACCAGTCCCTAGCTTTGTCTCTCAGGGTGGTGGCGAAGAGACGACACTTGAACGCGTCCGTCATGGGCCTGATGGAGACGATATCCTCGAACCACTGCAGGTGCTGGACAGGATCATCCTTCCCGGTATAGAAAGTCATGTTGGGCTCCTTGAAGCCTTCCGGGATGGGAGCCGAGATGATCAGCTCGCTAAAGGGTGACCCTCCACTCGCCGGCTTCGCGAGCGCCACCTGCGCGACCCCTCCTCCGAGCGAGACCCCACTTACCGGACTCGGGAAGAGCACTCGCCCGGCGAGGTCCCCACCACTCGCCGCTAATGGTTCCCTGCCTGGCCGACCCCCTGGGGCGACCTCTCCTGACCCCCCCCCCCCTGGGCGGGCACTCCTTGCGACCCAGAAGGTGGTGTCTGGGGGGAGGGAGCTGAGCAGTCACCTCCCCTGGCGATGCCTTGAAGCAGCTCCATGACTCCCTGGATGGCTGTCATGAACTCTCCCCTCCCCACAAACTCACTCGGGATGTGAGACCCCTCATCGTCTCCTCCTCCGAGGTCTCCTGCCATGAGATTTGGTTCAAGAACTTCTGTGCTGACCACTCTCCACGCTCACCGCACCAAAAATGTTGAAACCAGCAACTTGATGAACAAGTCTCGGTCTCTGTGGAGTTCGGGGTCCCAAAAATGGGGTGGTCTCACACCTACTTCTCCCGAACCAACTCTCTAGGCAAGAGCACTTGGATTTGGAAACAGACCCTAGGCTACAGCGAGGAGGTCCCACCTCACACCCGGAAGACCCGAGAGATCTTCCCCTCCCTAGCCAATGCTGAGCCAGAGACACCAAAGAAGAGCTCGACAAGTCAAGAGCTCTCAAGGGAGAAGAAGATCCGGAATTTGGAATCCCTCTCTTTGGTGCCCCTTAGGGTCTATTTATAGGATTTTTGAAGTTGGGCTGCAAATAGCTGAAAACTGGTTTGCCAATTTACCAAAATACCCCTAACTTGGGCTGCGGATAGCCTAATCCCGCTGTTCTGAAGCGCTAAACGCAGACCACCGGGCTGCGAATAGCCAAAACTGGACTGCGAATAGCAAACTGGACGAGGGGACCTCCCCTGGGCGAGAGAGGGAGGGGCGAGACCCCCCTCCCCTCTCTCCGCCTCTCCCCCTGGGCGAGAGAGGGGGGTCGAGACCCCCCTCCCCTCTCCGCCCCACCTCCTGGGCGAGAGGGGGGGTCGAGATTCCCGACCCCCCCTCCCCTCTCCGCCCCACCTCCTGGGCGAGAGGGGGGGTCGAGACTCCCGACCCCCCTCCCCTCTCCGCCCCACCTCCTGGGCGAGAGGGGGGGTCGAGATTCCCGACCCCCTACCAAGCTGGCTCTTCCCGGATCCTCAGGAGTGCTCGGCGAATATAGGGTTGTACAGCTCTGGTCATCCTCTTGAAGGATCTGCGCTGAACAAACCCTCGGATGTGAGACTGTATCAAGACTGCTGCTCTTCTCCTTCGTTGCGCTAATATCGCCTTAGCATCATTCTCACGCCGAGTCCTCACATAATCTGCCCAGATGGCATCTTCTTTTTCCTCCCTTTTCCTCCTCTGCTTACTCTCTTCCTCTATAGCCTGCTTCTTTCTTTCAAGCTCAACCAAATGTCTCTCCCTTGGTGAAGGTGACGGAAGATCATACGAATGGGAGGAATGGGGAACTGAAGGATATGTAGTAGATGACGAAGAATATGACTCGTAGGCTTGAGGAGAGACTCGCCTCGATTCATAGGAATAAGTGGTGGGTGAAGGTGAATGCGAATCGTAGGCAAGCGAGGAGACTCGCCTCGATCCATAGGAGGAATAGGTGGCGGAAGAAGGGGAATATGAATCGTAGGCTTGACGAAAGACTCGCCTCGATTCATAGGAGGGATATGCAATGGAGGAGACGCATGAAGATCTATGTGAATGATATGTCCCACGAGAAGAATGAATATTTGAGTACGAGGAGGTGGAGAAACATAGGATTCATAATCTTCTGAATCGTCGGAAGTGTAATAACAGGAAAGCGGCATGGGTGTAATCAAATGATTTCAAGAAAAGGAAGGATTGCCAAGGATTGAAGAGCTTTGATACCAATTGATGTAGGACGGTAAAGCGCGCTCGGGTTAGGGCGCTCTAAGCCCCACCAAAGGAATGAAAACAAATAGCCCCAAAATAAAATGACAATAGGAAATATTCAAATTGAGAGAAAATACAAAAGGCCTGAGTGTTGTTTCCTTTAGAGGCATTTCATCAAACAACTAAGATGCAGATTTTGAAACTATATTCATCAAACAACAATATGAAAACAGTCCCAATTCAATAAGAATGTGATACGGAAAATTGAAGGAAGATGAAGAATTTAGCAACTCAAATAAACAAACCCCAAATAAGAAGGCTATGATTGCTACGAATCAATACCAACTCAGTTATGAGCAAGAGGATGGAATCAGATCTGACTGCAGGAGGCGATGCGGACTGTGGCTGTGCCGAGACTGCAGGGACAGATTTCCTGGGCTGTTGCGGGTGAAGAAACAGGCTGGCCGACAGCTGAATCTGCCGGTACAAGGGCTGGCCGGCTGCTGTATGGAGCCTGGGGGCTCGCCGGCTGAAAGGAGATGAAACGGCTGGCTGTATGGAGAGCCAGCGACTGCTTGGATCTGCAGGGACAGCAAGGACGGGGCTGCAGGGAGGCCAGCGGCTGCTTGGAGATGAGGCTGTGGCTGGATGGGGGAAGAAGGGAGGCTGTTGGAGGTGGAAATGGCAATGGCCCTTGGAGTCGGCACCAAGGGGAGGCGTCTGGAGTCGGCACCGGAGGCCACGACCGTGAGGAAGTGTAAGACCCTCTTTTTTTTTTGCTTTTAAACCGGGTCTTACCGCCCAGAACCGCCGTCTTGCAGCGAGACCATTACACCCAATGATCCCTACCACAATACGCCGATCCTGCCGGCTAAACAACATCATCCAGGCCAACCACAATTCATAGTAATAGAAGCAAATAGAAACAACAAGTCCACAAATCACATTAAGTAAATAAGTTACATGATTATAATGTCCACGGTGAGAATTAAAGTAAAAGAGAACTAAACGAAAAGGGCTTATGCCCTGTACATGTTTAAGTATAGTGCTACAACACACTTTCTTTACATCTATGCGGAAGCTATCAATTCTGTCTTCAACATCTGTAGCTGCTGCTGCGACGACGTGTAGTGGTTGATCTGCTCCATCCTATCTTCTTATCCTGTCTCCTAAACGGGGTCCTGCTGCTCCGGTACTTCATCCCTAAAATGATAAGGTCCACTGACCGTCAGTCTAAAAGACTCAGCATATTCCTCACCGCCTCCACCCGCGACTCCTAGGCACCGTGCGGGAGGAGGAAGCGGAGGACATCAAGGGGTAAATCAAGAAGCAGGTGACATGTGGTAAAACTAGCAGTGTATATAAGGTAAAGGACATTGCATTATAAGAAGCGAGTAAAATAGATTAGAGCAGCTACAAAAATAACCCTAACTTATATGCACGCACAAAGGCATATAAGCTAAGGGATCTGACAAGCAATAAACTCATCGTATAAAGAGCCCACACTGATTTATACGATGAGGTCTAGGTTTATGCAAACATAAAAGACAATGCAAATCATGAAACAAGTACAAAAGATTAAGAGCAGCTACGAAGGTAACCTTAACTTATATGCACGCACAACGACACATAAGCTAAGGGATCTGGCAAGCAATAAACTCATCGTATAAAAGAGCCCACACTGATTTATACGATGAGGTCTCTGTTGGTGCAATGATGTCATGCTATGATGTGCAATGCAATGATGCAATGTTTGTATTAATATCTCATACACATGCAACTCACCCACACAACTCTGTACGTACAGACCTTTAGTTCCCACTTTTCGGAGGTAGCTAACCTCTCGGGCACCTCCCGTCGTGGTCAAACGGTGGCAGAGGAGCGGGCGTCTCCTCACCTAGGTGGGTAAGTCACACTACCAGACCTAGGCCCAAACGTACGCTGTGATACGGGTACCCGGTACTCACGAGCTCCTGCGTACTAAACTGAATTGGCCAGGCAGGGTTTAGGGGATTCGTCCCGTCGGACGCGCAGTAAAACAACCTGGCCCCAATAAAACCTCTAGCACTGCCGAGTCAACGAACTGCTGTCGGTGTGACGACTAAGACAGAACCGAAGACCCACCACATCCTATACACAAGCAACAAGTATTATCCATTTTACTACCGAGCTTCCAGCTCGCAATTCTATATCAACATTTATAAAGCAGAGCCTACTGCTCGCCAGACTATACCAGTCCTATATTTAAACTATGAGCCTACCGCTCGCTAGACTATACTAGTCTTATATTTAAACTACGAGCCTACCGCTCGCTAGACTACACTAGTCTTATATTTAAACTACGAGCCTACCGCTCGCTAGACTACCCTAGTCTTATATTTAAACTACGAGTCTACCGCTCGCTAGACTATCCCAGTCCTTTCTTATAACCCGAGCCTACCGCTCGCAGGACTATCCTAGTCCTTCCTTGTAACCCGAACCTACCGCTCGCAGGACTATCCCAGTCCTTCCTTGTAACCCGTTCCGGTTTGGGATGGAAGTTAACTTGTCATGTTCTCCTACTTAACTAGTCTTGTCTATAATTCAGTTGATCTTAGAAGCTTTAGGGTTAGCCTTGGACTTCCGGAGGGTTACCCGGTGAGGGGCTCGCAGCGGTACTGGGAAGTGTGACGGGCTGACACCCCGTACTTCCTCTTCCCAAAGCACTTAATCTTGTTGGTATCTACCCCTTTTTACTTGATCCCCATTTTCCTCTCCACTTTCATTAAATCCCTAAGATGAGTTAATTTGGCACTTAGGAGTGGGGGAGTTCCTTGTACTCCAACACCTCCCGCTGTGACCGGGTGCTGACTCTCCCGTCGTCACATTTTAACCTCGAGTTCCCTTCTTCACCGAGGAACTGCACACATTCAATTAGCATTCTCAACCTTTCTTGGGCCCACGCTCCTATCCTTTGTCATTCTTAATCCAGGGTTTGCCTTAGTTACTTCCCGACTCCGCCCTTAGAGATGCTCTCCCTAATAACTTAATGGGTGACTAACTAAAATTCTGATATCAGACTTTATAATATTCCAAGGTGTTTACTCATAAACTCTATTTAATTGAACGGTGTGCGAACATGGTTTTGTTCCTTGAGTATCATTTAGATATCCCTACATGTTATAATAATTTTACCTAAATATGGTAATGGTCTAGGAATCACAAACCCCAAGCCTCCCATTTTCCAAGAATTACTTGACCTTATTTATTGTTTATTACTTCTGGTGTGCAGTTCAGGGTTTATACTACGAGTGTTGGACTAAGGGTTGTTAAATTCTGGGGATCTACTGTAGTTCAATATTGGTCTGACGCTATCAACCCTAAGTCTCATATTAATCCAAGAAGTATTTAACTTTAATTACCTTTCATTACATTCTTGCTAAATGCACCCCAACGTTTAACTTAACAATTACGGATTTGTACATGTCTCACCCAAAATAGTATAGAAGGAGCTATACTTATCCAAATGACATGAATTCAGTGGCATTGGAAAGGTAAGATCTAGCTCTACTTTACTCCTGTTGAATACAAATTCCAGAAATGTATTTAACCTAGGAGAATTCAACTTACGAGTGATGTACAAGGTGTAAAATTCAGCAAAACACTATTTTAGACAAGTCACACTAAAAATGACTTAGAAGAAATTGTACTAATCCAAATGACTTAAAGTCAGTGGCATTGGAAAGGTAACATCAAGCTATACATTACTCATGTTGAATACAAACTCCTGAAATGTATTTAACCTAGGTGAATTCAACTTACAAGTGATGTACAAGGTGTAAAATTCAGCAAAACACTATTTTAGACAAGTCACACTAAAAATGACTTAGAAGAAATTGTACTAATCCAAATGACTTAAAGTCAGTGGCATTGGAAAGGTGACATCAAGCTCTACATTACTCATGTTGAATACAAACTCCAGAAATGTATTTAACCTAGGTGAATTTAACTTACAAGGTTGTACAAGGTGTAAAATTCAGCAAAACACTATTTTAGACAAGTCACACTAAAAATGACTTAGAAGGAATTGTACTAATCCAAATGACTTAAAGTCAGTGGCATTGGAAAGGTAACATCAGGCTCTACATTACTCATGTTGAATACAAACTCCAGAAATGTATTTAACCTAGGTGAATTCAACTTACAAGTGATGTACAAGGTGTAACATTCAGCAAAACACTATTTTAGACAAGTCACACTAAAAATGACTTAGAAGAAATTGTACTAATCCAAATGACTTAAAGTCAGTGGCATTGGAAAGGTAACATCAGGCTCTACATTACTCATGTTGAATACAAACTCCAGAAATGTATTTAACCTAGGTGAATTTAACTTACAAGGTTGTACAAGGTGTAAAATTCAGCAAAACACTATTTTAGACAAGTCACACTAAAAATGACTTAGAAGGAATTGTACTAATCCAAATGACTTAAAGTCAGTGGCATTGGAAAGGTAACATCAGGCTCTACATTACTCATGTTGAATACAAACTCCAGAAATGTATTTAACCTAGGTGAATTCAACTTACAAGTGATGTACAAGGTGTAACATTCAGCAAAACACTATTTTAGACAAGTCACACTAAAAATGACTTAGAAGAAATTGTACTAATCCAAATGACTTAAAGTCAGTGGCATTGGAAAGGTAACATCAGGCTCTACATTACTCATGTTGAATACAAACTCCAGAAATGTATTTAACCTAGGTGAATTTAACTTGCAAGGTTGTACAAGGTGTAAAATTCAGCAAAACACTATTTTAGACAAGTCACACTAAAAATGACTTAGAAGGAATTGTACTAATCCAAATGACTTAAAGTCAGTGGCATTGGAAAGGTAACATCAGGCTCTACATTACTCATGTTGAATACAAACTCCAGAAATGTATTTAACCTAGGTGAATTCAACTTACAAGTGATGTACAAGGTGTAACATTCAGCAAAACACTATTTTAGACAAGTCACACTAAAAATGACTTAGAAGGAATTGTACTAATCCAAATGACTTAGAAGGAATTGTACTAATCCAAATGACTTAAACTCAGTGGCATTGGAAAGGTAACATCAGGCTCTACATTACTCATGTTGAATACAAACTCCAGAAATGTATTTAACCTAGGTGAATTCAACTTACAAGTGATGTACAAGGTGTAACATTCAGCAAAACACTATTTTAGACAAGTCACACTAAAAATGACTTAGAAGGAATTGTACTAATCCAAATGACTTAAAGTCAGTGGCATTGGAAAGGTAACATCAGGCTCTACATTACTCATGTTGAATACAAACTCCAGAAATGTATTTAACCTAGGTGAATTTAACTTACAAGGTTGTACAAGGTGTAAAATTCAGCAAAACACTATTTTAGACAAGTCACACTAAAAATGACTTAGAAGGAATTGTACTAATCCAAATGACTTAAAGTCAGTGGCATTGGAAAGGTAACATCAGGCTCTACATTACTCATGTTGAATACAAACTCCAGAAATGTATTTAACCTAGGTGAATTCAACTTACAAGTGATGTACAAGGTGTACATTCAGCAAAACACTATTTTAGACAAGTCACACTAAAAATGACTTAGAAGGAATTGTACTAATCCAAATGACTTAAAGTCAGTGGCATTGGAAAGGTAACATCAAGCTCTACATTACTCATGTTGAATACAAACTCCAGAAATGTATTTAACCTAGGTGAATTCAACTTACAATGTTGTATACAATGTCTACCTACAAGGTACACATATCACACATATCAAGTGTGACTCAAGTGTGACTATTATACCACCTAGATGATATGGGCTACAATTTCCACACACCCTAAAGTGATGTATTCATTCATGTCACATACATGGATAATATCTCTTGCCAAGGGTGGAGCCATTAAGAGAGAAGCATAAATTCATTGGTTATGCTAAATGCACCCATTTTGCCCATACACCTCTTGCATGCATGTGAAAACCTCAAACTCAAGGGGGTCATATAGTTGAGTCTCCTAGCAAGCATGGGAATAAAACTGTAACATGCAAGGTGATTACACCTACACTTCCACTAAAGTTCAAAGCCCAATTTTGACTAATAGACATAATGAGCAGTCCTAGAAAAATGGCTCTACAAAGAGCTGTAGAGCTCCAAATCACTTGATCTCAAATCCTACAGAAGGTAGACATCAAGAGCTACAAAAGTTGTCTCTGCCAACTTTTCATGATATGGCCTCTAAGGCCTTCAAAAATAGCATGCAAAGTACATTAAAAACCTAGGCAGGATTATTTTCATTAAGTACACAAAATGAAATAGTTTGCAAAACTTTAGAAAAACATTCTCTAAGATTTTCTAATTTTCTCACTAATCATAGGTTAAGTATGGGTACATGCATGGCCTACAAAAAACATCCATGTTGCATGCACCAATTTCTCTAAAATTCCAAAACTACATAAATTGTGACATTATACATGCCACACTAAAACAGCTCTATAGGGAGCTACACTTTACCAAAAATTATGTACAACATATCAATGGAAAGGTAAGAGAAAGATCTACAACATTGATGTTGGGGACTTTGTCTAATTTTGTGTGTAAACTGGTCAAATATCAGGCCAAGGATGCAGCAAATGTTGTGACAGATTTCATAAATCAAGGTATTAAATTTTTGACCAGCCTCACTAGAATGAGTGCTGTGGTCCCCAAACTTGACCAAATGGCCTGATTTCACTTCCATTGGAAAGTAGACATCAAGGGCTATAAATGTTGTCTCTGGGCATTTTTCGAAAAGAGGCCTCTAAAGGCCTTAAAAATAGCATGCAAAGTCGGCTAAAAGGTGTGACAAATAATCAACATTATGATTTCATTCATTTCATGGGCTGCGAATAGGAATTCAGCCAGATCGGACGGCCAGGGTTCATCGTCCCCGATGAGCCAACAGCCCAGATCTCACGCGCCTGGGCCGTTTTGCGGGGCATTTTCCCGGCAACCTACAGCACCCCACCGCCGGCCACCGCCTCCACCACCTCCGTTGAGGTGGTGGCTAACGCCAGGCGGCGACACGGCCACCGGAGGTGGTCTCTCCGGCGATCCCGAGCAAGAAGAAAAGCTCGAGAATTCTCCCACTATCTCACATGGGATCGGGCTCAATTGAGCCCGATTTCTCTCCTAAATGAATCTAGATACTAGCACAGATGGAGGGGGGAAGGAACTTGCCTGAGCACGGCCTTGGCGGCGGGTGTTGCGGCGGAGGAAGATCGCGTTCCCATTCCCGGCGTCCATGGCGTTTTCTGTGCGGCTGAGCTCGAAAACTCCTTCTGAAGAGGGGGCTCGACTGCTCTGGGAGTTCTGAATGTGGTGAGAGGGAGAAAAGAGGGAGGGGAGGAGTATATGGGCTGGTGCCATTAAGGTGGCTTTCGGCCAACCTTGCCGCCCTTGGCAGCCAACCACAGTCCACCTCCCACTGCCCCAGGCTGCTGGTAATTGATGCCCCAGCTCAGAGCAATGCTTAGGGAAAGAAAGTGGAGTGCCATTTGGCACTCATCCCCCAATTCCCTCCTCCTTTGTCTCCTTGTCTTTTTCTCCATTAATCACCTATTTCTCTTGCCATTACTCCTCCCCAATTCGAATTTCAGATGATTAGGGGCTGATAAAGGTGTGGGCTGCCTTCTTGGGCCATGGAGTTGGGTTAAGCCCACTTAACTTGGGCTTGGGGCTCACTTGACCCAAATAGGCTAAAATGGGGATTTTGGGTTTGGGCTTGACCCAAGCTCACTCCACTCAATGTGACTGAGAGACATTGCTCCCTAAGACCCTATGGACCTACTCAAAGAAGAATTGAGTCAAGGTGTGGTCAATTGGGGCTTGAGTGCACTTAATTGCCTATATGGGCAATTTGGGTATTTTGCTGATTTTGCCCTAATTCTCCATGGTTGAATGAACACTATGCTCCATTTAGGTCTCACATACTCCCTTTAGGGTTTGAGGATGATCAATTTGGTCATGCCAAGTCAATTGGAGGTTAATTTGGGTTTTAGCACATTTTAGGTCAATTTGGGGTTTTTTAGTAGTCAACCCAATTTCCCCCAAATTGATAGCCCTATGATGGGGCTTTTGGGTCCCTTAGGTCCCCTAGGGAGGTTTCCATATGAGAGTGGCTTCAATTTGATCAATTGGGGTTCAATTGCCCTTATTCATGGTGATTTGGCCCAGGATTGCACAAGGTTGACTTTTGGTCAAACTGACCAATTTGGTTGACCCCAAGGGTCCCTAGTGTCCTACCTACCTCCTTAGATGGTCATAGGGGTCATGGTGGAGTCATGTTGGCTTTTTGGGGTCTTTTGGTCACCTCTGGGCTAGGGCATCAAAATTGCTATTTGCACCCCAGGTAGTATTTCTTCTTAATTTATGGAAACCATGGGGCCTCCTTGGCCCATTTTGTCTTCTTGGAGCAATGTCATGACCTTGTCATGACAAAATGCATCTTAGGGGTCTAGTTGTTTTGGGGATGTTACAGGAAGAGAGGCGGCTGCTCTTTCTTCCAAATCCACGATGCCCTGGCTGCTGCCCTACTCCTCTCTTTTATAATAAACCTAATCAAAACATAACATCCAACGGCTGTGATTGGCCGGTGGGTCTTTATTTAAAATACATGAAATAAAACCCAAAATATATAAAGTAATATATGATTTCGACTCGCGGCGGCCCTCCGGACACAACCGCGGAGTCGGATCGGGAATCCGATCAACGGGCAGGGCCCGCTCCCCATCACCTTCAATCTTAAGCGTTTGAAAGGTAATGAAATAAGTGAAATTTGGTGTTATAATCAATTTTGGTTAAATAGATGCAATCAATATCGTCTATTGTTTGATGCTAGAAACATCAAAGGAATTTATGGTTTTAGGTCCATATTATTCATTGCGTAGTTGTTAAAATTTAAATTGTCCTTAGAAAAATGCTAGTAAAGAAATTGCATACTAGCAAACTAAATGAGAGAAAAGGTGGATTTGATTTATGTGGAGGTCTTTCCTCTAATCTAGAAATATGAAAAACTCCCCCTCCAAAAACCAAAAAATCGATTACAGAGAGTTTACATTGGATCTAGTTATGCACCCGACTCGTGATTTTGCTTTCAGTTCTTATCCCCTGTCTGAATTTTTTGATTCTGCTGACAGTTTTCGGAAAATTTTACCATCCTGTTGTTCCATTATGATGGACGGACTAGCGAATGGGATGAGCTTGAGTGGTCAAAACGAGCAATTCATGTGTGCGCAAGGAAGCAAACCAAGTGGTAAGAATATACACTTGTATAACACCTCTGTTGTCTCTGTGATATTGTGACTATTTTTTGCCCTAAATTCTTAATTCAAGGTGGTACGCCAAACGCTTTTTGCACCCCGACATTGTTGATCGTTACGAATACATCTTTATCTGGGACGAAGATCTAGGAGTAGAACATTTTAATGCTGAAGAGTGAGTGTTTATCTTCATTGTGCATATATTTTTCGAATCAAATAGTTCTTCAAATATATGATGAGATTGACTAGGTACATTAAGCTGGTGAGGAAGCATGGTTTGGAGATTTCACAACCTGGTTTGGATCCAAACAAAGGCTTAACATGGCAAATGACTAAAAGGAGAGGTGACCATGAAATCCACAAGTTAGTATTAGATGTTTAAAAAAAAAGATTTTTTTTTTCGTTTTTCATGTAAAGTTCTGCAAATTTTCTTCGCTAGACTAATTTTGATATTCCGCTTTGCACAGGGAAACGGAGGAGAGGCCTGGCTGGTGTAGTGATCCCCACCTGCCTCCATGTGCCGCGTATGATCCATATGATCCTTTTATATTGTTGAGGATTTGGGCCGTGAACCCAGACTTCGGGTAGAGGGTGGTTTGTGTAATATTCAACCAGAAGTGAGACATACACAACCGTGTCCAGCACCTGTTTAAGATAAAGTCGGACTATAATCAAAAGATAGCATGCATGCATAAGAAAATAAGCAACTCAACTGCAACACAAGCGTCTCAGGTACAATCGAGACACAGGCCCTAAACACCTGGTGTCCCAAAACAAACAGAGATCTAAAGTCCAAACAAACAGTGCTATAAAATAAGAGCTAAATAATGCTCTGAACAGAAGTACATGAACTAAACAAAATAACACTCAAAAGGCTAGTCATCCACAAGATCATCCTCCTCCGGATCCCAGACAACCAGTGCTCCTCCTATCCCAGGACCTCCTGCAATTCAACAGAGAATTTCATTTAGAATGAATTCTATCCTTTGCAAATTTGCAGAATCTAGTTTTAGCATAAAACTTAGTATTAATTATTATTATTGGCTGGGAGGACACGTTCACAGAGTATTATAGTTTAATCTCAGAATCTGTTATCTGTTTCCAAATGAAACGATTATCAGACTTCTGGACACCGCAGCTATATCTGTAATCCTATATGGAATGTCACGGTTACTGCCCTTCTAAAGTCAATTGGAACTCATCAAGTTTGGAATGGAACCAATCTTCAGAAGAAGAGACAAACCAAGTCAGATTGTGTTATCAAGTTTGGAATAACACTCTCCTCCAAGGCAAGAGCCGAATCCGATGAAGCTGTTAACATCAAGTTTGGAATGAAACAACTTACCAGATCCGAGCTCAGCAACCAGGAACATCAGCAGACCACAACATACTTGCATTGACAGGGGAATGTGGAATAATCAAAACGTCTGGACTAAGGCTGAACCGAATCGCCTGATACTGAACTAAGACCGAACTAAATCGCCTTTAGTCCCATTTCCCCCACTGTTTTGATTAACCGATCTTTGGGCATTCCTTTCGTCAGTGGATCAGCAAGGTTATCCTTTGAGCGTACATCAATCAAAGTGATGACTCCTTGTTCTTTCAGATAATTCAACAACACATGTCTCAGTCGTACATGTCTCCTCTTAGTATTATAGAGGGTATTCTTAACGACTTGAACTGTTGCTTGATTATCACAATACAAGCTCAACGAGTTGACTTGTAACTTAGACAGGGGAATGTCTAAAATCAAGTTTCTGATCCAGTCTGCCTCTTCACCAGTTGAAGCTAAGGCAAACAACTCGGTCTCCATATACGACAAAGCTATACAGATTTGTCTCTTGGATTTCCAAGTGACAACAGCTCCTCCCAAGGTGAATATGAATCCACTGGTGGACTTGCTGTTTCCGACTTCTGAACACCACGAGGCATCAGAATGTCCTTCCACGGTAGGTGGGTAACCAGTGTAGCACAGAGCATAGTTAGCAGTACCTCGAAGGTATCTCAACAGCCTATCTAGGGCAACCCAATGCTCTTTGCCAGGACTACTGGTAAAACGACTCAGCGCGCTAACCGAGAAAGCAATGTCTGGCCTTGTACAAGTTGTAGCGTACATGAGACTACCAATTATTTTGGAATATTTGACTTGATCAATGTTGGCCTCAAGATTAGGACTTAACTTAACATTGTGGTCAAACGGTGTCTCAATCGGCCTACTCTTGTCATATCCTCAGGTAGAGAGAAGTTGCTCAACATAGTGAGCCTGGCTAAGAGTAACTCGACCCTTGTCAACTCTAACCTTCATACCTAACAGGGTATCTACAGGACCGAGATCCTTCATGTCAAATACTTCTGCTAGAGTGGATTTGACATCCCTAACTGCAGCAAGATTAGACCCTAAAATCAACAAATCATCCACATATAAGCAAATGATAACTGTTTGATTTGACAAGGAGCGGTAATAAAGGCATTTGTCAGAGAGACTGGACTGGAATCCAATGCTCTTTACCATCTGATCAAACTTCATATGCCACATCTTAGGTGCTTGTTTAAGACCATAGATTGACTTATCGAGTTTGCACACTTTGTCTTTTTGATCTTTGTGTACGTAACCTTCAGGTTGCGTCATATAGATCTCTTCATTAAGCTCTCCATTTAAGAACGCAGTTTTAACGTCCATCTGATGAACTATAAAGTTCTCAATAGAGGCTAATGCAAGAAGAATCCTGATAGTCGATAGATGACACACAGGTGAGTAGACGTCAAAATAGTCAATTCCCCCTTGTTGCTTATAACATTTAGCTACGAGACGCGCTTTATACCTGGCTATAGATCCATCACTATGTAATTTCTTCTTTAAAACCCACTTGCATCCTAGGACTTTAGCACCTTTCGGTAAGTCAACTAGATGCCAGGTATTGTTATGTACAGCGAGCCCATCTCATCATCAATGGCTTCTGCCCACATCAACGAATCTCTTGACCTCATTGCTTCCTGATAGGAGAATGAATCATCCTCTAAGTGATAGGTGATGAAATTCTCACCAAAATCCTTAGGAACTCTCTCTCTGGTAGATGCTCTTAGTGGAATAGGTTCCACCTCTATAGGTTGGGGAGCGGTGCCAGAAGGGCCAGCTTCAGGTTCAACGATAGATTCAGAAATCATATCATTGGACCCAGAGACAGACAATCCTTGATCTTTGACGAATTTGTCTTCAAAAAATATGGCATCTCTAGACTCTACCACGGAATTCGTGTATAGATCGAGAAATCTGTTTGCTGCGCTATCTTCTGCACTACCTAGATAGACGCATGTCGCCGTCTTAGGTCCCACCTTAGGCCTCTTAAGGTCTTGTATACGCACATAGGCAATACAGCCCCAAGTCTTTAGAGTATCGTACCTGCACGGATGACCGTGCCACAGCTCATACGGTGTAGAAGTGAGCTGAGAGTGAGGTACTCTATTTAGAATGTGATTTGCAGTGCGGACTGCTTCTCCCCAAAAAGAATTAGGCATGCCAGCTGTTAGGAGCATGGAATTCAACATTTCTGTTAAAGTCCTATTCTTACGCTCGGCAACCCCATTTGACTGGGGTGAGTAAGGAGCTGTGGTTTCAAGAATTATTCCCTCAGAGGCACAGAATTCCTTGAATCCAGTAGCAGTATATTCTCCTCCCCGATCACTTATAAATCTCTTAATTTTCAGGCTTAACTGATTTTCAACACGAGACTTAAAGGTCTTGAACGCCTCAAATGCTTCGTCTTTCGATTTCAACAGAGACACATGACAATATCTAGAAAAATCGTCTATGAAAGTGATTAGATACTTCCTTCCCCCTCTGGTAGCATGACTGCGGAAATCACAGAGGTCTGAATGTATCAATTCAAGAACTTTTGTGCTCCTAGAAACTGACCTGAAAGGCTTTCTAGTAATTTTGGTTTGAGCACACACCTCGCACTTGTTAAAACGAATCGACAGATCTAAGGGGATGTTTTGACTCTTGGCTAGATCTAGCATCTTCCGATAGTTCACATGTCCAAGTCTGTTATGTAACAACTTAGGATCTATAAGGTTCGAACTTACTTGGTTGATGCTATCATTGTTTAAGCTAAGTCTATACATTCCGTTGATCAGATACGCACACCCAAAATAATGTGAATTTACCAGAAGGGTCATTCTACTATTTTGAGTTGTAAAGGTCATCCCAGCCTTATCTAGTAGACTTATTGAAATCAGATTTTTAGTTAAAGAAGGAACTACTTTAACATGCTTTAAAAATAAACTTTTACCTGACAAGAGAACCAGCTCGGCTGTCCCTGCATGAGTCACCTGAGTCTCTCCTCCGTTGCAGTTCTCCACTCTCTCCTTAACCGCCTTTACCTCAGTCAGTAATCCTCTGTCATTCGTTACATGACAGGTAGCACCGGTATCCAGCCACCACTCAGCAGCCAAACTGCGGTGGCTGCTCCCGATCATAGCCACGAAGGACTTGGGATCTGAAGCATCCGCCAGCATGTTCGCCACATTTTGTGTGGCTTCCTCCTTGTTTTTCTTAGGGGCCTTACAATCAGCCGCCCAGTGTCCCCACTTACCACAGTTGTTGCACTTGCCCCTCTTCTTCTTTTTGAAAGAGGGTTTTTTAGGTTCTAACTGGGTAGAGACATCACTCTTGGGCGCTGGTGGCTTCCTACGAGGCTTGCTGGGCCGAGACACAAAGTTGACAGTCTGTGAGGACTGCGCACCTTGTTCTTGTCTCTTCCCTGCAATGTTTTGATCCTCGATATGGATGAACCATTTGAGTTCATCGAGAGCGATCTTTTCCTTCAGCCTGTGCATTTCAATCTTGAAGGTAGACCACTCAGGAGGTAGCTTGCTTAATATAGATCACACAAATAGATTATCAGAGATATCGGACTTATCGTCCTCCAACTTCTGACGCAGGGCTTTCAGTTCAATTATTTGGGAGGTGATTGACGAGTTTAGATTAAATTTCATATGAAAGAATCTCTCTCCGAGGAGAGTCCTCGACAACCCCTCTTCCTTCTGGAAGTTCGCATTTAAGCGGTCCCAAATCTCTTTTGCGGTTTTATAACCACTGTAGGTCAAGGCGAGTCTAGGGTTGAGTGAATTAAGGAGGTAGTCTCTACAGAAATCTTCCTCTTTCCTCCACTGATAATCATCCACGTCCTCTTCGGTTGTGGCGAAATCACTCAGCACAATGTAGAAGATCTCTCTTTCCTTCATTCCCAGCTGGACGTGCAGTCTCCAAGCATGGAAGTCGGAGAGATCGAACGACTGGAGCTTGACGATGTCGTAGGATGTAACCTTCGGCATCTCTCTAAAGCTATAGACCAGAAAACTGAAAAAATATCACCTGAGCTGCGCAGAGACGAGTCGCGGTCTTCGGATCCAATCCAGCTAACACAGCAAAGCTTGACAATTGCAAGAAGATTCACACGATCTGAATTGATCCAACAGGTATACTCTAGCAGCACCACTATGAACCCGCACTTTATATCTCCTGGATCTGAAGAATGCAACGGTTGCTTGAGATCTCAAGAAATGGAACTCTTTTTGATCTCGGATTTGCTGATCATTCTCCTCAAGGAACACTGATCCAAACGGCAAACTTCAAACAGGATGAAGCCAAACTCTTCTCAGACTGCAGCAGAAAAATAGAGCAAGAAATCGCGGGAGAAACCTCCAGAGATTTGTTGATCGTTCTTCTCAAGGACTGGAGTGAGGGAGAAAACTTCAGAGATCAACGAAGAGCGAAACCTCTTCCTTCTCCTCAAACGGCAGCAGAAAATCAGAGCAGGAGCAGGAAGAACGGAGATCCCTTTTTTTCGATCTGCAGCTGGGATTCAGAAACAGTAGCAGCCGGCTTCCTTCCAGATCTGCGCAGAAAACGTGAAGAGAGAGGTGCCTTCCCCTCGATCTCGTTGCTCGAAGGAAGAACGATGAACGGAGACGGGGTCTCCTCCTCTTCAGGCGTCTGACCTCGACCCTTCTCCGAACCACAAACTCCGATGGGAAAGAACGACGGGATGCTTCCGATAGACAGCGGCGCTGCACACAGGAAACTCGCGATCTGCTACAACAGAGGAGGCGATCGAAAAACGAAAGACACTCCTTGCTATCAGCGACGGAAAGCCCTGCGGGAGCGGAGAGCGGCGAGGAAGAACTCGCGAGCGGCGGCAAAACGCGAATGGCGGAATGCGAGAGTCAAGCGCACAAACCCTAATCGGGTTACTTTGAGAGTGTTGAGGATTTGGGCTCAAAGTATTCTACCATACCTCATCATGTTTGGAATGAGATATAAGTAGTACTTCCAGCGTAGGGCCAAGCCCTAGTGTGACACGAACCCGGACACGAGTCGGACTCGACACGGCAGGACATATAAATAAATAAATACATTAACATATATCCCTAAGGATGCGATCCATTTGAATGTTCATCGTCACTAATTTTATGCCCGATCAATTTACTTCCAGATTTGTCGAGATAATGGCGCCCGTCTTCTCGCGTAAAGCATGGAGATGCGTGTGGCATATGATTCAGGCGAGTCTAGATAACCTATATGACCAATTTATCAGATCGCTCGAACGCCGTCCATTGCTTGATTGCCATCCTTTTGTCATTGCAGAATGATTTGGTCCATGGCTGGGGTCTTGATTTTGCACTGAGAAAATGTGTGGAGGTACCTTTGTTTCATCACTATCTGCTCAATATATTTACAATTTGCAGCATTTTTTGGTTTTTACAAATATATACCGCTTGCTTTGAATTGCATTAAACCAGCCTGCTCATGAAAAAATCGGAGTTGTGGATGCTCAGTGGATTGATCATCAAGTAGTTCCTTCGCTTGGGAATCAGGTGAGTGAAGCATTCTATATTCAAAAAGAAAAAATATATTAGTTCACGCTCCTTCACGGCGTATACACTATAAATGTATGCATTTATCTTCACAGCGTATACATCATTTTCACAGCGTATATGTTGAGAAGCAGCGCATACGACATCAAGCGCCGTGTCTGTGAAGAAGTGTACACATTTATATTGTATATGATGCCAAGCAACATATACGCTGCGTTATATGCTCAGCGGAGTCAACAATGGCTGTGTTGAGCATAGCTAATAATTTTTCCTATACTTAGGCTCCGTTTGGCATGGCGGTGGAGGTCGTGAATGCGGTGGTTATGAACCGTCGTTCGTGAACGTCTGAGCTCACCTGAGAAACTTCACTCACTTTTATGTTCAAAATTAGTTTTCTTTTCGTGATGGCGGTCATAACCGTTTTCATGCCAAACATACATTCTATGACGGTGGCGTTTTTGTTCAAACTCACCGCGCCGCGCCAAACGGAGCCTTAATCTATGATTTGGATACAACACTCGAGCCTTTATCCCACCATAGTGTGGTCGACTATTTCTATGATTTGGATGTGAAAGAACAATATAGCCATGGTTGATCTCTGAGCTCCACTCATCTTTCTCGTTTCTTTTATTAGGGAAAGTCCGAAAATGGGAAAGCTCCATGGGAAGGGGTATGCAACATCGATCATGCTTTACTTCGCGTTCATTTGCATGAAATCATAATCATCATCATGCTGCTTTATCTCTGAGCAGGTGAGGGAGCGGTGCCGGAGAGAGTGGGAGATGTTCCAAACTCGATTAGCCGATGCGGAGAACGATTATTACAAAAAAATGGGGATCACTCCTTCAAATAGTACACATTTTTAGGTTCTAGTTCTTAATCTCTCTGAGTTTTTTCCCCACCATTTCTATACTTGTGGTGATTTAATTTGATAGTGTTAGGTAGTCTTACACAGTGCTTCTTGTGATCCTATGTTAAACCTTGATGATGAAGAAGCAGGGGACAAGTGAATTACTTCAAATGTATATACTCTCTGATCACAAATATGAGTTCCATCAAACTTAGGAAAATATTATTTTTGAGAGATAATTTCATAGCTGATGTAATAAAATTAGGAGATCTCTGTTGTTGTAACTGCGAGAAACTGAGCTCAGTGCCTTGAGAATTGCTTACAGTTCTTGACAGATTTCAAAATTTTCTACAGGAAATATTTTCAAGCAGGTTCCTTGCAACTATTATGATTTTTGAACATGTCTGAATTATTCATTGTTCTTTTTGTTCACATCTCATTTACATATCTTTTGTATTTTTTAATAAGAAATTAGTACATATATATAATATTAAAATACAGTTTATTTTCATTCACATATATTTCTTATTCTATTTTTTTTAATCATTGCATGGCTTGATTTTAGACATCAACTTTACTATATACTAGAAATGAGATTATCCACTCGTATTAGCTTGATCTTAAGCTCAAACCTCTTAGATTGACTTGGGCTCCGTTTGGCACGGTGGCGGCGGCCGTGAACGCAGTGGTTATGAACTGTCGTTCGTGAACGCCCGACCCCACCTAAGGAACTTCATCCACTTTTATGTTCAAAACTACTTTTCTTTTCTGGGTGGCTGTCATAACTATTGTCTTGTCAAACATATATTCTACGATACTAGCGTTTTTGTCCAAACTCATCGGAGCAAAAATGTCGCGCCAAACGCCGTGCCAAACATAGCCTCGGACTACAAGAATCCTGTAAGATCCCTCTCCCGCACCTGGAGAGCTCCCGAATCTTATGCCCAGAACCACCGACTTATGGTGACACTAACACACGAGTTAGCTGCCTCCGCAAGACGCCGATCCTGCCGACAAGAACGATCAAACAGGCCAGCAAGATATAAGAAGAAAATTAACTAAAATATAACAAGTCCACAATCACACATAACCGTATATATATCAATATTGAGTACAAGTCCAACAAGGAGTACAATAAATGCAAGAGAGTATGGGCTTACGCCCGGTACATGTCCAAAAAAAGTACAACAACTCTCTCACTCTACATCTATGTGGAAGCCATCGAACTCTTGTCATCACGAGTCTGTAGATGCTGCTGCGACGACGGGTAGTGGCTGCATTACTTCGTCCTGTTCTCCTGTCCCGTCTCCTGAGTAGGGTCCTGCTACTCCAACATAACGATTCCTAAAATGATGTGGTTCACCGATCGTTAGTCAAAAATACTAAGCCAAATTCCCCATCCCCTCCCCATGTGACTCCTAGGCACCGGGCGGGAGGAAGAAGCGGAGGACAACAAGGGGTAAATCAATAAGCAGGTGACAGTGGAGCTAGCTAGCATAAGTATAGACCGAAAGAATATATTCTAGCAGATCTGCTATACGGACTATATAAAGAGTGCAATAGACAAGAAAAGCAATAACAGTAGTAGTAGAGAGCATCGAGCAATCAATAACATTTGCAACAATATAAGTAAGAAATGCAGAGTATATATAGAGAAACAGCTACAAAAGTAACCTTAACTTATATGCGCACACAAAAACACATAATCTAAGGGATCTGACACTAAGGTAAACTCATCGTATAAAAGAGCCTATACTAAGTACAACTAGGTAAAATAATCCAAGTCCACAATCACACACATATATATAAGCCAAAATAGGATACAAGTCCATCAATGAGTACAATACATGAAAGAGAGTAAGGGCTTATGCCCGATACATAACCAAATGAAATACAACAACATAAACTCTCTCTGTTAACAACTTTACGCGGAAGCTAAACACTCTCATCATCCAACACCTGTCTCGTAGTTGAAGGAATGCGCGGCACCTGCTCCTCAGTTCCCGTCACCTCGTCCGACTGGTCATGCTGGTGCTCCATCCTCTCGTGCTCCTACGGTCACAACCAACCGTTAAGTCATAAAGACTAAGCCAATTTTGTCCCCACCTCCCCCCGCGACTCCTAGGCACCGTGCGGGAGGATAAAACGGAGGACAACAAGGGATAATAGAAACAAAGCAGGTGACAAGAATTTTACGCTAGCAGGTATATAAAGTAAAAGACGTATAACTAGCTAGCAGTATGTATGAGCAGTAAGTAAAGCAGTAAGTAAAGCAATAAGTAAGGTAGTGTGGCGCAAGTAAAGTAAATGAGTAAACTATTCTACACTACCATCACATGAGTATCTTAACTTATATGAATGCTCATACAAACTTATAAGTTAAGATTTCCGGAATTATAACTTATCATATAAAAGAGCCCATACTAATTTATATGATAAGAGTCTACAAAAGATGACGTAATGCTTAAGTATGATATGATATGCATGCTATGACGTCATTCATACAAGCGCAACTCACCCACACGACTCTGTGATCACAGACTTTTCGTTCCTAATTTTTGGAGCTAGCTTCACTCTCTGGTACCACCGTTGGGGCTACGGTAGCAGTGGAGCGGGTGCCTCCACTTCCTAGGCAGGTATACACACTACCAGACCTAGACCCTTCGTACGCCTCTGTACACGTCCTAGGTGCACTCTAGAGTCTTGCGTACTCTTTGCTGGAACCCACCAGTCTTTAAGGTCGGGTGCGCGTCTTTGGGGATTGTCCTCCAGACTGCAGTATAAACAACCTACTGGCCCCTCAAACCCTCACACCCGCCTAAGTCAACGCACTGGCGTCGGTGTGACGACCGGTCTAGTACCGAAGACCCGCCACTAATTTATTTCTATGCACATGCAAGTTATCACAACCCGAGACTCCAGCTCGCAGGACCAACCTGTTCTGATGTACTATTTCCCGAGCCTCCAGCTTGCAAGACTAACCTGTCCAGATATACAACATCCCGAGCCTCCAGCTCGCAGGACTAACCCGTCCTGATATACAACTTCCCATCCCTTAACTCGGGACGAAGTTTACCATATCTCTTATTCATTTAGTTGAACTACTCTTGTCTACTAGAAGTTTAGGGTGAATCCTGGACTTCCCGAGGTCTACTCGGTGAAGGGCTCGCAGCGGTACTAGGGAATGCGATGGTGGCTGAAGCCCAAATCCCCCGTTCCAGGATACTTACTTTTATTGGTGGCTACCCTTTTTAAAGACACACTCTCCTTATTATTCTTTATAACTTAGATGCATTATGACTTATCCTCCCTCTATCTTTAAGCAAACGTTCACTTGAGCGATGCACAACACTTAAAATCTCTTATACTCTAAGTGGTGTATGTCTTGTATGATTCTCAGATGTCCCTAATCACACCCTATGATATATCATGAACACTTCCCCATGCTGAATAATTATTATGATCTCCTAAGGTAATAACTGCCCATTTATGTATAGTGCGACATGAATCTAAATTATTCCTTAAACTATAGTACAAATGTTCTCCAAAAATTCCATAACTTCTAGGGACTGACATAAATGATGTGTTACTGCTATGATCCAAGTTTTACTGATTCTTTATGTGATCTTGCTGATCAAATCATCACATTAAGTTTTTACTATCCGCAGTCCAAAATGAGAATGAACTAGATTTGATTCCTATGATGCAATCTTAATCATATCATGTCCAAATGAGCTACAATTCATACCATATGTTCATATTGAATAATTTAAGAAGTGTCCAGAGTTTTGACATATTTCAAATTAATTTGACATCTATTTAAAATTCATTAATCCTTGACATAATTCAAATTACAAAGGAAGTACCATGTAAGTAATTTAAAACTTGCTAAAAAATTTTCCAGAGGTAATAGATAACAAAATAACATGATTTTCAGAGTTTCACTATTTTTCAGAGATTTTATAATCTCACCACATAAAATAGAAGGGGTGAAAATGTAACTTTACACAACAAGTACTAATTTATGTCTTCCAAAAATTCTGAAAAAATTATTATAGTACTATTATGATCAAAAAAACCTTCCATCCAGAATTTCATAATTTTCCAGAAACATTTCACCATAGATATTTTATAAATTAAAAAGTATGACAAACTGAATATGTGGAATTTTACCATGTATAATACATCAAAAAATTCTACTAAAAATTTCAGAGGTTTATATTTAGATTCCAAATGAATTTCCAGAGTTTCAAAATTTTCCCACTCTTTTTACTCAATAAAATTTCAGTTATTCAGAAGTGTGTCTATTGGTAATTTTGAAAATTTCTAAGGAAATAATCTCTGAAAATTTCTACAATAATTTTCAGAGGTTCTAATTGGTGTTAAAAGTGATTCCTCGGAGTTTCAAAATTTTCTAGAAGGTTCTAGTCATAAACATTTCACTAATACATAAATGTGACATATTTCAAATTTATCAAATACTTAGGATTTTTTATCCCAAAAATCCTAATTTCTACCGAGGTAGTGTATTATGTCATAATAGGGGTGTGGACAAAATTTCAGAGGCTAACACCAAGCCACATAAGCCAAATGCACAACATCCTTTTTTGGCTATTTGCACACCATAACACATATTAGACAAAGACATGCAAGTGGAATTACCCCACATGCAGAGGTCCAATTGCTCCCAAATTTTAACCAGAGTCTAGTAATGACTTATTAGACATGTCACCCAAATTTGGGGTCATTTGGAGTTACACAACTCCATAAATTTCATTTATTAAATTAATTGAATAATGAACAAAACTATAGAGAAATTTCCTCCAAAAATTCTGATTTTTGGATGGGTGATGTATTCCCTTATGACTCAGCTATGTTTTAAATTTCACATGCATGCATGGTGTATTTACAAAGATATTCACAAAATACACATGCATGCACACTTTGTACACCCTACACCAAAACTAGTGCCCAGGGGGCTCTGGTGCACCAAATCACATGAAATTAGTGCCCAATTAAAGTTAATACTAAGATCTACAACTTTCATGTTCAAGGGGTTTTGCTAATTCTTCCTCTAAGGCACCTAATTTTAAGCCACATGTAACTGATCAAAGTGTGACAGAAATACACATCTAATATAAGTGTATAATAAGATCAAGCACGAATCTTAAAGCTGATCTGATGACTCCTGTTCACCTTCCTCCTCCAGCCAACGGTGGAGATTCCCCGACCTGGGCCACCTTCCAAGGCAATTTCCCGGCGGCTGAGCCACCACCATGGCCGGCCACCGCCACCACCACCACCGTTGAGGTGGGGGCTACCGATTGGCGGTGGTTTGGCCGCCGGAGGTGGAGGTTTCCGGCGATCCGAGCATGGACAAATCCATGGAAATTCTCTCATTTTCTTCACTTGTATCTGGCTCGATTGAGCTGGATATCTCTCCTATTTGATCTAAGAGACTAGCACAGAGGGAGAAGAGGAGAAACCGGACCTTCATGGGGCTTGAGGTTGAGGAGATCTCAGAATCGTCATGGCCGACCACCTCCATGCTTTCCCATGCCGATCCTCCATTCCTCCATCAATTTTGTTGATCCAGGGCTCGATTTCAACTGACTTCCTCCTTCTGAAGCTGATGGTGTCATTAGATTGGAGTGAGGAGGGCTCTAAGTGGTGTTGCCATTAAGGGGAAGCTCGGCCTCCACTTTGGATGTTCCTCGCAGCTGCCAAGTGGCCACCACCCCTAGAAATCGGCTGGTAATAACTCCTAGAGCTCAGTGGGAGGCTTGGGCAGAGGGAAGGGGCTGCCAAGTGGAGCAATTTCCATGAATTCCTCTTGTCTCTTATTCAAATTTGGGGTTTTTCCCAAATTAACCTATTGCATGTCATCTCCTGCTAATTTCTGAGGGCATGCATGGTAATTAAGTCATGGGCTGCAGGGTGGGCCTCCTATTGAGGCCTTAGCCCATATGGTTTGGCTTAATTGATTCAAATGCCAAATTTTAACCTATGTTGACTTTTGGGATTGACTTAGTCAATTGGTGAGTTGACTGGTCCAATGTGTTGGTATTGAGTCCCTTGACACCACTCAATGTTGGTTGGGTCATTGTGGTGCCCTATTTGGGCCAATTTAGCCAATATGTGTGATTTTGACCAAAATTGGGGAAAATTTGACTTTGGTCAATTTGGTCAAATTGATGACTCATGATGAGGCTTTTGGGTCAATTGGGCCCTCCCATGATGTTCTAAGACTAGGGGTGAAGTCAATTTCATGTCTTGGGGGTCAATTGAACCTATCGATGAAGGATTGACTTATGTTGACCTAAGTTTGACTTTGGTCAAATTGGACCAATTGGTGACCTCATGATGGGGCTTTTGGGTCCATAGCACTCCTTTAGAGGTTTATCATCTATTGGTGGGGTCAATTTGATCCTATCAAGTCTAATTCACCCAATTGTGTTGAATTGGCCTATGTTACCCTATTTTGACCTAAAGTTGATTTGGTCAAATTGGTCAAACTTGGTGACCCTATGATGGGGCTTTTGGGTCACTTGGGCCTCTTTCAGGGTTAGGGACCTATGAGTAAGTCCAATTTGAGTTAGCGAGTCCAATTTAAAGTTGATTAACATAGGTTGACTTGTGCACTTTTGGGGTGCTTATAGCAATTTTCCTAAGTTCAGGTTGACCTAGGGTCATACCATGAACTCTAGTCACAACTCCAACCCTAACCCTAACCCTAACCCAAGGTGTCTAGAAGGAATGAGGATGTTACAGATGTATCGCGCTGAAATCTGGAATGAAGGAGAACATCTAAGCTAAATGCCCTAGATGTCAGGGAGAACATCTTCCATACCCTTCAATCCATTGTTCTGTTGCTGTCGACATTGGATGCCCTAGATCCCGGGGCTAGAACTTCTGTGTTGGGCATCGACAATGGAATAAACACTCTTTATGGCGAAGTTTGCGTGGCTAGCGGCGAAGCGAGGAAGATGTAAAGTTTCTCCTTTTCTTTCATCAGTCCGAGAGCAAATCGGAATCCCGCGTGAATATTGTAATTACATCTGGTACCTGTAATTTTAAAATAAAGTGATAGTTTTTAATGTAAATAGCAGAGAAAGGATGAGGGTCTTTTGGGCATTATGAATGTTGCACTAAAGACTATTTTTCCTTTATAAAATAGTATAGATAAAGTGACAGTTTTTAATGTAAATAGTGGAGAAAGGATGAGGATCTTTTGGACATTATGAATGTTGCACCAAATGCTATTTTTTCTTTATAGAATAGTATAAATATGATCTTGAATTGCTAAAAAGAACAGAACACATACTTATAATAGGAGGAAAAAGAACATCCTTGCCAGAAAGCACTTCAGGTGATGTCTGAAATACAACAATATAAATGAAACGGGAGATAAGACATTGTTTGGTGTGACTGTTCAAGTTTTAACGTGCAGGAAAAATGGCGCGACACAAGGCTGTATGGATTGCAGGCAGGCACACAACAAATGCAAATGAAATAATGACTGTCCTTACACTTCAATAATGCAACTCAATGAGTCAACATACAAGATTTCAATACACAATTACTAGAAATAAAAGTTAAAGCTCGCACAATTAATTACAATTGAATACAAAGAAATCAAATTAGGATAACATGTAACAATTGCATATTAGTGAGAGCGCGCAGAAATTGAAAAAGGGCAAATAAGAATTGCACTTCTACTGAAAGGACATTGCAAAAAAAAAAACTTGGAGCTAGAAATCACTAAAAATAAAAGAACATATGTATAATGCGAGGAAAAGGAAATCTAAAAACAACGTAGCAAAATGATCATGTAAATATGAAACAGACGTGGTAAGCTGGTTTGGGTGGCAAAGGAGCAATGCATAGGTTCGATTGTGCAATTCCCAATAGAATCAAGTAAGTCATTAAGGTTTGAAAGCTTTGATCTTCTGGGTCTTTGGAGGAAGGAAGGGGGAAAGGGTTCTTGGTGGGGTGGGAGTTTTCTGGTTGGTGGGAGAGGAAGGGGGTTGCTGTTCGAGGTAGAGGAGAGGTGGCTTGAGTTCGGTTCTTGGGGGGGCGGGAGTTTTCTGGTTGGTGGGGAGCAATGCATAGGTTTGATACTGCAGCTTTGTCGTCTCCTCTTCGGTTAGTGGTTCCTTCCTCTTCGACTCTTCCTATACAACGATTGCAGGTATTCATGTTAGAAACCATTATGGTATTATCCTTCATTTTCGGCTCTTCCTTGACAAGTATTAAATAATATTCAGAATTTGATTTCATGACTCCTAAGTTGTGTTTGGCTTGCCCAAAACACAAAAATGTTATCGCTATATCACCATTGTTGATTATTTTTATAAAATGACCCACTTTCCCCTTGAAGAAGATGATAGGTCAGCTCAAGTCGCTTAAGATATACTACATAGGTCCATCAAGTTTGGAATGACCTTATATAGTACCTCCAGCGTAGAGTCTTGCCCTAGGTAAACACGCAATCCCATGAGTCACTAACGAGCCGGTCTCGACACGCGCGGGCATACATGAAATATTCAACAATCTCCTCCTATGTCCGCCGCAGACTCGACTTCGATATGTGTGGTTTGTGCAATGTTCATCAAACATGAATCATTCACAACATTGTCTCACACATGTTTAAAACAATATCAGACTAAATAAAAATTGTATGCAGGCATAAGAACAAAATTAATTTCAAAGCAGCATCACAAACCATAACGATAAATTGTAGCATAAAGTCCAACAAGACCTAGTGTCTACCAGTCACCAAAGCACAATAGTCTAAATAAACAAGAAATAACAACTCTAAGTAGAGGTATACAAACACAAAACATAAAAAAGTAACACACAAGCTGTCATCGTCCTCAGATGTACAGTAAGTTATCCTCTTCAGGATCCCAAACGACAAGTGCTCCTCTATTATCAAAATTTCCTGTAAATTTCAAACAAAAAATTTCATTTAAGATGAATTCCGACATTTGAAAAATTACATGTATCTAGTTCTACTATAAGAACTTAGTACTTAATGATAAGCTGAAAGAATACCTACTCAGAGTATTATATGTTCTAATTCAGAATCCATTATCTGTATAAAAAAAGACGATCTTATGGACTTCTAGACATCGTAGCTATATCTGTGTTACAATTTGAAATGTCACGATCACTGTTCTCCTAAAGTTAAATGGAAATCATCAAATTTGGAATAAAACAAATTAAAAAAAAAAGTCAAACCGAGTAGATTGTGTTATCAAATTTGGAATAACACTTTCTTCCAAGATAAGAGAGAAAAATCCAGGTGAAATAGTAAACATCAAAATTTGGAATGAAACAACTTACCAGATTCAAGTTCAGCAACCAAGAACATCAAAGAATCACAACATGCTTACTAAATGACAAAGGAAAAACTGAAAATATTAAAACATTGGACTAAGAGTACTGGATCTAAATCGCATTTAGTCCAATTTCTCCACTGTTTTGATTAAACGATATTTTGACATTCATTTCGTCAATGAATCAACCAAGTTATCCTTCGATCGCACATCAATCAAAGTGATAATTCCTTGTTCTTTCAAAGAATTCAGCAAAACATATCTCAGTCGTACATGTCTTCTTTTAGTGTTATAGAGAACATTTTTAACGACCGGAACTGCTGCTTGATTATCACAGCACAAGCTTAAAGAATTGAATTGTAGTCTAGATAAAAAAATATCTAGAATCAAATCTCCGATCCAGTCTGCCTCTTCGCCAGCCGAAGCTAAGACAAATAGTTCGGATTCCATGAACGACAAAGCTATACAACGACGCGACGATAAATCCTTCAATTGACTCAGACGAGAAGTGGCAACGCTGAATATAGGACGAAGACGTTCGATAGGCTTCCTCCTATTCCGTAAGAATGACAACGACGCGACTGCTTCTCTTACGGGCGGCCACAGGAAAAACCTGAGCGGAAGCAAAAAAAAACCCATGCACTATGACAGTCGGAGTACTATCGTTGTTGGTCCTAGGGGCGAAGTCCGTGCCCGTCGCTTGTTTTAGAATAAATACTTTTGACCTCCTATTATTTTTTTAAAGGGACTATTATAGCCCCTAATTTCTAATAAATGAGACAAAATGACAAATATAGTCAAATCTATTTTTAGAATGTTAAAAATTATAATAATACCAATTTTATATTTTAAAATTTCTATTATAAGTTATAACAACCTCGCGATTCTGTGGAAGCGATTTCGTCAGCCCCGCATCTCCTCCATATTATAAGCCCGACCTCACTTAAGGAACTTAATTCTCTTTTATGCTCAAAATTAGTTTTCTTTTCTTGGTGACGGTTATAATCATTGTCACCTCGTTAGTTTTGTCCCACGAAGTTATTATTTCATTAAATCACAATTTTTATTTATTTATTTAGGCGATGAGTGTAGACAACGGTTACGGTAGTGGGTTCCAGTAAAGTAACATGAATAAGAAATATTAAGTTTTAGCAAAAATAATACTGAATAATTCTCTGTTTATGTACAGCACCAAAATTTATTATTTTTGGTTCTCATGTGATTTGGTAGAGATACATAAGAAACTTATATTTTTTGTTTGACGTGCAAATAAAATTTTAGTGTGCTAATACAATTGTGTGTATCTAACGCTTATGCAAAATGTTGAAATTTGTTATGTTTTTTTTTTGTTAAATTTGGATAATTTATGTGTAACCTAAAAAAATCCTAAATTAGAAATATGATAAAATATTTGTTGCCCCTCTACATTTTAGAATAAATACTTTTGACCTCCTATTATTTTTTTAAAGGGACTATTATAGTATTATATCCCCTAATTTCTAATAAACGGGACAAAATGACAAATATAGTCAAATCTATTTTTGGAATGTTAAAAATTAGAATAATACCTATTTTATATTTTAAAATTTATATTATAAGTTATAACAACCTCGCAATTCTGTGGAAGCGATTCCGTCGGCCCCGCATCTCCTCCATATCATAAGTTATAACCGTTCGACGCAGGTGGATGCCTCCGACACTCTGCGCTCGATCTTCTCCCCCCCCCCCCCCCCCCCCCCCAATTCTCCGCCTCTCTCGCCATTGGGCCCATCGGCGCAATTCCCTGGCGCGCAGCTGTCAGCATCGGGATTTAACTGCGGGAGAATAACAGCGAGAGAAGGCCGCTCCAATTCAAAGAAACAGATGATCGTGGTAAGCTTCCCCCAGGGTCACTATGCTTTATCGAATCTTAATGCATTTTATCTACACAATACATCATTCAGTGTTGTTATTTGAACTCATCGTTTTGATTCGGAGATGCATTTTAGATTAAAAAAATTATGGAATTAGCTAGAGAGATTAAGGGTTTAGATTGAGATAACTATGGACATGTTTTATCTTCTTTGTAAACACCTATGGCCGTTTTATACAGTGAACAAACAATTAGAAATATAAATCCTTTTTCAAGCTCCTCTTCTATCATCTTCATTAATATTATGATATTGTTTTGTGCAGTGCAATAACAATTTTTTTTCATTTTATGATGCATGAATAAAATGACTTAAAACTGCAAGCCAAGGTGCCCAAATTTTTATTCATAGGTATTGTGCATACCATTTGTATAAAGACTTTAAGGCCAAATACCCTGGAAATGGTGATGGATATTCCTAAAGAACTTAATTCATGATATAATTAAGGTAAAAACGAAAGCATTTTCTAACAGACTCTGTTCTTCTGCTGATTGCCAATTTCTTTTCAAGGGCAATTTATGACTTGTATAAATGTATCTCCTCTTATAAATAAAATCCAATTGACATATTAAATTTCCATACAGCGGCAACAATTATTTGTTGTTGGTCGTACATGATCCGATCTCCGGAAATTAACGTGATCAATGGGTGGAAGCACCAATTTGCTATATCAATATCATTCTGATGGCAAGGAGTATACATAAATTACAATTGCATTAGGTAATTAATATGTCAATTTTCAGCAATTATTTCTATATTTTGCAGCAATGATAAATCTTGAAATCACCCAATCTCTCAGGAAATTTATTCCACATACAATTTTAAACAATCTGAACTATAAAGAAACCACCTATGGGGAGTGCTGTCTAAAAAACCTTTCAAAATCCGGAAGAGGTTTCAAAATCATGTATTGAGAGTAAAACGACAGCCTGGTGCATAAAGCATCCCTGCGTAGCGAGGGTCCGGGGATGGGTCCCACCACAAGGGTGAAATGTATGCAAACCTTACACTGCATTTTGCAAGAGGCTACTTCCAAGACTCGAACCCGTGACCTCAAAGTCACACGACAACACCTTAATCATGTAGTGAGAATATTGTAAAAAAATCATGTGGAGAAAGTAATACATAGGAGAGAAATCGAGATCTGGAAAAGGAAATTTTCCAGCTGTCCATGGGCGTTGGGCCGGCTTAGAAGGCCATAAAAGGTCTCCGAGGACCTGCTCTGCGCGGGGCGGCGAAAGCAGAGGTGCGGTTGACCGAGGAGTGATGATGTAGGGTAGGCTATGTGGGTGTTCGACTAGCATGCGACCCTAGGTGAGGTGCGTGGAAGATGGTTCTAGCACCGTAAATACTACATGTAACACTTGCAAATTCTAACGGAGAAATCAACATCGGGTAATAAATAAATCGCACGCATCTGGTTTTAGCAGGACAAAATTATTTCTTAAGCCAAAACAAGTTTAGACTTTCCTCTACGTGGAGAGTCAAAGCAAAGCGCGCGACGAATGATTCCTTCCTGCAAGCCACAAACACATCTAGGGCAAACTTGCACATTACTAAATATCCAAACAAAAAAGAGTTCGCACGACTATATTTAATTTAAAAAACAAGATTCATACAACAAATAACAACACAAAACGTGGGGGATGCCGTAGGGTGGAGGTCCACTGTCTCGACTACTAAAACTGCGATTTGGGGGTGCAAATGGCGACTGGACGGTAAGATGGTTGTTGGGAATGGAGGGCAGTGGACAGGGAAGGGTTTGCTGGATACAAATCAGAGTAGTGGTGGCTGAAAGGGCTACATAGGGAATGGGAGTGGGCTTCCAGGGGGAGTTTGAGGACTTCAAAAATGTTGGATCTAGATTTCCAAGAGCGGGAAAGGTGCGGTGGCTTTGGGAATGTTGGGGAAAATAGTAGTCTGATGGTTTGGAGTGAGGGGATGGAGGCTGTTGGGGACTGAATCTGAGCGTGGAGGGTGTGACTATAACGTAGTAGCTAGGGCGAGGATGGGCTGTTTTCCCTCTTGCCGTGTGGAACAGGTGGGATGGACACGAGGATAGATTTCTCGACGGGGGATTTATGGAAGGTGAGGGTTGCTGAAAACTGGAATAAATAAAGGGATATGGGGGATACAGACCTAGGAGTCATCACCTAGGGCTTCGTGGAGTCGGCACCACGAGAGATCGCCGTAATACGGGAAGTGGGTTTCCAAATTCTGCAATCCAACAAGGCCGCCCCCATACACTCTTATTTATAATAAAAGAAGACTAAGGCACCCCAACATCAACGACTACAATTGGTCGGGGATGTGGAGGGCCTGATTACATGAAATGAAAGACAAAATAAAAATACAATATATGGAAAAACATGTAAACAAAAATCCGGACGCATCCTCGGAGCCGGATTGTCGATCCGGAAATGCTAAATATGGCAAGAAGACAATTGGCCCAGGACTAGCCCAAAATACGTCCTTCGCTGCGGGTCTGCATCCCTGCTTCACATCATTATCCTCGATTTGAAAAAAATCATCTCCTGATGAATGGAGATCGAAATCCTATCGGTGTGCGTTGGGCAAAATTAATGAGGGACATTGTGGATCGTCCAAGTATCGCCGATCATGGGGCATCCTCTCCAATGGTACTCCTGTTTCTGGCTGTCAGGCGCGGCTATGCATGCGTGGACAACGATATCAATAATGATCTCAAGAATCCACGAATGACTGACCCAGAGGCAGGTGGGGCTCATGAGTGGAATGGGTGCGAGACTGAGGATGTGGAGGTGTGGGTTCAAAAGGATGTGGAGGTGTAGGCTCAAGAGGATCTTTATGAAATAGGTTCACATACTTGTAAGGCTTGTAGTATGGCGTCAGGTCTTCGACATTAAATACGTGATGGATACTCATGCTCGTAGGGATATCAAGATCATAGGTATTTGCTCTAATCCTTCTCATGATTGTGTAGGGATGCATTCGCCTGACGCTAAAACTTTTAGCAAGCCTCCCAAGGAGCCTCACAGTGCGGGTTCTCACCATCATCTGCTCGCCTTCATGAAATACATGTTCTTGCTAGTGAACATCTGCATGCGATTTATAAGATTTATTACCAGTATTGATCATTCGCCGGACCGACTCGTGAAACATATGCAAACGATGAACAAACGTCTCAACACACACACGCACATGATGTACAAACGACTCAACAGACTCATGCAAATGAAACCCGACACACAGAACACACTCTCGAGTGGGCAATTTTACAATGACTCGAAGATATCTAAGATGGGGCCTATCAGGAGGCTCTTTTAGTGGAGAGTAAAATAACTCATTGAGCGTGCGACGAGTTTCCAAATGATCGCATGAGACATCAACACTCAAATACGAGCTCATAAAGTGTCAAATGTCTCTCAGGGAACGTGAAACAACAGGGGCTCACCAGGAGCTATGTATGAAAAGTCATCACGATTGCGACGATCATCTGAGTGGATACCAGAGACATCGACGATAGGATGTGACTCAAGAGTGTGGCGAGTGTCCTTAAAAAGAAAGAACACATTCGGTAGATCAACGAGCAGTGTGTCCAAAAACTCATCAAGAGTGCGATGGGTCATAAGGTAAGATCTCGAAATATCTGGAGTATGCTCAAGTGTACTTGAGGAAAGCCCTACAAACTTGATGCTCCACTCAAGATCCATTCTCTGGGGCAAGATCAGCGAAGATAATGAAAGAGATGTCAATAACACGACATTCATAAATGAGTGACTCACCTGAATCTCATCCTCACCAGGACGTGGTGGCTCTTCAGTAGGCTCAACGGGGGGCTCATCATAGAACCCGTCAACAGGGACATGATCCTTTAGATGAGCACCATCGTAAGGGGTAGTGTCCCCATAAACGAGTGAGACATCCACTACGAGATCAACATCTGGCCCTTGGCTTTTGGTTGTGATGTGGCTCGAAACAATGACGAGGGGAGAGTGAAATCGACATACTCTCAAGAATGAGTTCATAGATATGGTGCCAATAAATGGGTCTTTGGTAGGGGCACTAGCAAATACTGGGCAGGGTGGAAGGAGGGGGATAGGTGAGGGACACATCACTATAGGATCAATAGTTCATTCAGACTCACTCCCAGTCGGGGTCATAAGAACTGAGTCAGGAACAAATGATGGACCACTCACCGGACTAAGTACCTCACTGGGGGTGAGAGAAATCCGTATCAGATATCATTTCTATCGTGTCCGGCAAAACAAGGGTATGCAATGTGGTGTACTCAGTACGGGAGGGATTTATATTGGGGTGGTCAAGGTCTGAATCCACTTGGCCAACTCAAGAATTCAAGGACTATTCATGGTGAAGGGCGAGCTGATATGCCTGTTCAAGGGACTCCGAACGATGATAAACCAACTCAGTACGTATTTTAGATCGAAGCCCAGATCAAAATCAGGAAGTGGTCATGGTTGCCTTTTCTCGGATGTCGCTCCTCACCACTAACTCATCAAAACTATTCTTATACTCAATGATAGACATAGATCCTTGCTAAAAGGGAAAATAATTGTTCGAGTAGGCGACTCCGATATGATAACGGTAAGTACCTGTGACATAAAATTCGCTTCATCTCCCCCCAACTAGTGATGCGTTGAAGACGATCTCGCTTGCGGGTCCTTAAATGCTTGGCCAATATATTATCGCCTGATCTAGAAGTCTAAGTTTCGCACATTTAATGTGTCCCTCACCGAATAACTCGAAATTATCAAAGATAATATTCCATGTTTACGAGTCAATAACTGAAGGACCCGGGACTCGATAAACCGTCAAAAGATGGGGCAACTACACGAAACCTACACTCTAGATCTCTCTCAAATAACGACCCTCGTAATAATTTTCCCTATTATAATCATGTCGCGTCGAAGGGTTAACACGATCTGCTCACGCATGTGCATGGGGACGACGATAACCATCATAATAATCATCATAATAATCATCTACAGTATATCGGTATCGCGTCGAGGGGTCGACATGATCTCTGGAAGTGGTGTGCGGCGAACAATAATAATCATCATAATAACATGGGAATTTCTCCAAAGGGGCTTTATGGGATCAGGTATAGATAGACTCGGGATCCCCAAATAGAGTAGAGGATGACAATGATAACTAGCCATTAATGAACCTAAAGACTCTATATGACCTACCACTACATATATAAATGTGACCCAAACCTGGATCTGATACCAACTGATGTAGGGTAGGCTACGTGGGTGTTCGACTAGCATGCAACCCTAAGTGAGATGCGTGGAAGATGTTTCTAGCACCTTAAATACTACATATAACACTTGCAAAATCCAACGAAGAAATCAACATCGGGTAATAAATAAATAAATCACACGCATCTGATTTTAGTACAAGCAAAATTATTTCTTTAGGCAAAGCAAGTTTAGGCTTTCCTCCGCGTGGAGAGTCAAAGCAAAGCGCGCGACGAATGATTCCTTCCTGCAATTCACGAGCACATATAGGGCAAACTTTCATAATACTAAATATCCGAACAAATAAGAGTTTGCACGACTATATTTTATTTAGAAAAACAAAATTCATACAAAAAACATCAACTCACAAAACGTGGAGGCTGCCGTATGGTGGAGGCCCGTTGTCCCGACTGCTGAAACTATGATCCGGTGGTGCAAATGGCGGCTGGACTGTAAGATGGTTGCTGGGAATGGAGGGCAGTGAATAGGGAGGGGTTTGCTCGATATAACTCAGAGTTGTGGTGGCTGGAAACGTACTACAGGGGGAAGATTGGAGGGCTCGTTGATGGAACTGGGGTGTGGGATGAAAGGGGTAAAGCTCTGGAATGGGAGTGGGCTTCTAGGAGGAGTTTGAGAACTTCGAAAAATGTTGGATCTGGATTTCCAAGAGCGCGAAAGGTGTGGTGGCTTTGGGGATGTTGGGGGAAAACAGTAGGTCGATGGTCTGGAGTGAGGGGATCCTCGAAGGAGGCTGCTGGGGGGAGGGGGCATGGAGGGTGTGACAATAACGTAGTATGGCGAGGACGGGTTGTTTGCACTCTTGCCAGGCAGAACAGGGGGGGGGGGGGGGGTGCAGACGGGGATAGATTTCTCAGTGGGGAATTTTGGGAAGGTGAGGTTGCGGAAAACTGAAATAAACAAAGGGATATGAGGGATAAAAACCCAGGAGTTGTCACCTAGAGATTCATGGAGTTTTCAAAATTCTGCAATACCCCAAGACCATACACTCTTATTTATAATAAAAGAAGACTAGGGCACCCCAACATCAACGACTGAAATCGATCGGGGATGTGGCGGGCCCGATTACATGAAATTAAAGGCAAATATAACAATAAATATATGAAAAAACATGTTAACGAAAATCCGAACGCATCCGCGGATCCAGATCGTCGATTTGGAAAAACTAAATATATCAAGAAGTCAATTGACCCCGAACAGGCCCAAAACTCGTCCTCCGCCGCGAGTCTGCATCGTCGTTCCGCATCATGTGATGTAAGAGGTATTTATACACACAAGTAAGCTCCAGTAGTTCGTAGAGACTTCCAACTCCACTTGAACCCGGGGTTGCAAAGAACAAAATAAGTAAAATCCCATCAAATAGACATCATAGTAAATCCACCTCAACTTCGGAAATGAAGATCAAGCGCTATTGATGCAAATAATAAAAATAGCTTATTATTAGTTCGTAGCATGGCTAGATTTGTATTTTAAGAAAAGAAATTCAAAATTGAAAAGCAGTGCATGCACAAAAACGATTCATGTTTCCATATGAATATACCCTGCTTCATTGAAAACCTGCAGTTGAAGACGAACCAAAACGTGCCGTGGTAAGTAAAATTGAACTGAAGATGAATAGCTGCAATTTTTAAAGAAAATCATAGCATGGCTAGATGTGTCTTAAAATTGCAGCTGAAGATCAAATCTAAAATAGAATAGAACATAAAGAAAGTGGTATAGAACATCTCTACAGCCTTAGGGTCCATTTGTTTAGGCGTCCGGGCTCCTTTTCGTTTTGGCGAAAATAGAGTTTTATTGCAATGGATGGTTCGTTTTGGCAAAAATAGAGTTTTATTGCAATGGATGGTTCGTTTGCTCTGATACCAGAGTAGCGAGTATCACCTGTGTGGTGTGCTCCAGAGGAGAAGCGGACACTGTCCGTGACCAAGTTTCTTTACTTCATTAGCTGTCGTGAATCAAGTTGTATGCAACTTGTATTCAACCCTGTTCATTTGTAACTAGCTGCCAAGCAATTATTAATTGTGAAAGTTTGTGTTCATCTCATTGGTGTCCTTATTCCCTTGTTGGTTGACGTATTCTTCCGACCTTAAATATTTCACATGGTATCAGAGGGATAGTGGGAACAAGGACTGAGAAACCAAGATGGACGGCGGAGGAGGGTATGCTAGGGGACTTGGCATTGAGCTGCTTTCTCAAACCAACTACAAGAAGTGAAAGTCATGTATGGAGAGCTACCTTCTTGGAGAGGACCTCTGGGAGGTTGTTGGTGGTGGGGAGAAAGAGGCAGTAGTAGCTGCCGGAGACAATGGTCCAGCTGTGAGAGCTTGGAGGAAGACCAACGCCAAGGCGGAGTTCACTTCTAAGAGAGCTATTGCTCCTGACTTGTTCGACCACATAGTAGGTTGCAAGTCAGCTTCTGAGATCTGGAGTGCCCTTGATGGGCTATTCAACAAGAAGAATGTAGCATGGCTACAATTCCTGGAGAATGAGTTGGCAATATCGACTCAAGGCGAGATGGCGATATCCACCTTCTTCCTGAAAGTGAAGAACTTGTGTGGGGAGATCTCAGCCTTAGACCCTGAAGAGTCGATCTCAGAGGCGAAGTTGAAGCGGCACATACTCCGAGGCTTGCGGAAGGAGTATGTCCCCTTCGTTACTTCTGTGCAAGGATGGGCTACTCAACCCTCCTTATTGGAGCTAGAGAACCTGCTGTCGTCACATGAGAGCTTGGCGAAGCAGATGGAGGGAGTATCCATCTCAGGGGGAGATGGCGAGGCTTTGTTCTCAGGAAAGAGGAGGTCCTAGGACAAAAGAAAGAAGAACTCCGGAGATGGACCTTCAACTTCCTCTCAGGGAGATGGGAGGAAGTTCCTCCCTGCGCGCGATGAGAAGGGGAGATCCCTTTGCTTTGCCTGTAAGAAGTAGGGGCACATGGCAAATGACTGTCGGTCCAATCTGAAGGCCGGTCATGTTGCTAACAAGGAGGGAGATCACCAGAGAGGTGAAGACCATCAAAGAGGTGGAGACCATCAGAGAGGTGGAGGAAGAGGTGGAGGTCACCAAGGTGGTGAGAGGGGGGACAATTGTTTCCTGGCAGAGATGATGACAACGTCAGTCGATGTCTTAGCCTCCATCAACTTCGAGAATGACTGGATAGTGGATTCCGGTTGCGGGCATCATCTCCCGGGAGATATGTCGAAGTTCGACTCCTTGGAAGCATAAGAAGGAACAAATGCTATCATCACTGCGGATGATACGGTACATCCAGTGGAGCGAGAAGGGAAGGTTTCCCTTGGGAGTGAAGAGAAGCCCGTGACACTGAAGAGTGTGTATCATGTTCCGGGCATGAAGAAGAACCTCTTCTCGGTTGCTAACGCAGTGGATGTTGGATACCACGTGTTGTTTGGACCGAAGGAGGTGAAGTTCCTGAAGAACCTATCGTCGGTCGATGCTGATGTCACGCTCACTGGGTAAAGGTTGAAGGATTTGTATGTTCTGTCTGCAAATGCCTACGTGGACAAGATGAAGACTAACGACAGCGCTGTGATCTGGCATGAGAGGTGATGCGTGTCGGCAAGTGCACCGGTCGCTGTCAAGTAATAAATGTGGAGAATGGAATCCCCGGATGTCGGTCTCTTGAGGAATGCAGGTTGGGTGAACGAATCGCGCAGTGTGACTATTGTTACACAAGCGTTAACAAACACAAAGAGGGGATTTTGATTGGTTTTTTCTAATCTTAACAACAGTGAAAGAGATGCGGGTCGCAAACACCGCTTCGCAAGGTGAGATGGATGCAACGGCCGCGATGTCGTGCTTCGAGAGGCGGATGGAGCGTGCTCAAGTGCGAGAAGGTGAGGGTTGCAAACACCTCTTCACAAACGTCGTTAGCTCTTGCTAACACGGATCGAACACCTTGAGTGCGCTAGTGTGTGAGTGAAACGAAGTGATTCACAAGCGAGCAATGATGAAAGGAAAAGAAACATTCATTTCAAATAAACCAAACATCATAATATTCAAGTTTACACGATTCAATGATTACACGAATGAAAGAAGGAGGAGATAACCAATAGGAGAAGACTAGCGGCCGTTCACGGCCGGAATGGTAGGTTGTCGGGCTACCTCCGGACTCGGGCGGACGATGCTTCCGGCGCAGAGAAACTGTCACGATTTCTCCACGTAGTCCCGTCGTCTTCTTCCTCAGATTCACTCTTCTTCTCGCCGGAATGAAATGGAAAACAACTGCTTGAGGGCTTGCGAGTGGTGGAGAACGCTCCCGGACGATGGAGGGATGCTTCGAATGACTGGAGAGAACTTCCCCTTGCGTAGGAGATGAAGTGGAGGTGTCCAAGAGGGGTAGTCGGCGGCGTACGGACTGAGAAATCCGCTCCCGGTGGCTCGATAATACCTAAAAGCGGAACATGCATTTATATAGGCGCTGAAATGAATACTGCGCACGGTCATTGGCGCAAGACCAGTGGTCGTGCGCACTGGAATTCTGCGATCGTGCGCGCTACCTGGGCGGAGCCTGCAAGGGAAGAAAATTATAAAATACATGTTCGCACGACCAGTGGCGCACGACCGGTGGTCGTACGCACTATCGTAAGTGATCGTGCGATAAGCCAGACAGAACTCATAAAAAAGACGTTAAGTGCACACGATCAGTGGCGCACGACCAGTGGTCGTGCGCAATAGAACCAGTGATCGTGCGCAGTGTTCCTGTACAGAATTGTACCGGGAATACCTGCACGACACCTGTTCCAGCATACAACACCAGTCTAGCCACTGAAAGTGGAACTTAACAGCATATGAAAACTAATAACGAAGTTAGACACGAAATCACACCAAAACGGGCCAAAAGTGCACCTAGCATAGAATGATCAATATGAACTATAACAGGGCTAAAGTGTGGTGAAATGACTAAATAAACGGCCCAGATGAGTCCATAAAAGTGTATATGATCAGGACTCATCACACCCCCAGACTTACCTGTTTGCGCGTCCCGAGCAAACGAATCCGGCGGAGTGTGAAAACGGCAGTTAATATAGAGAATTACACAAAGGAGTACGGTGTGAAGTAACATACGCATGCGAGTAGAAATTCTAGTAAAAAGATATCCTAACTATGCTAACTAATTTACATAAGTATTAGAGCGTAACTAGAGATTTATCAATACTCAGTTGGTGAATGATGAAGAATTCAAACGATCATACCTGGTGTGAAAGTAACAAGACGCTAAGGCGGGTGTTGCACAAGGTCGGGGTTTAGGAATAACTCCGCTGAAATCCATCAACGTTGTGAACCATACGCTCGCCCGGCCACACTCTCCCACGGCGTTAGCAAACTCACAAGTCAAATCAATAGGGCTTTTAGGATAATAATGGGGCTTTGGCTGCGGTATGGTATGCAAGTTTAAACACGATGGCTACGCAACCCAAGTGAGCTAACGGAACGCTGCACCATACAAAACCAAGAACAATGCTCGTGTGACACACCCCCAGACTTATCATGAAAACTAGGTGTGCACACGGCCTACTTCACAATTACCAACAAATTTTCTATTACGCTTGGAAGGATTTCTTTTCAATATACTTTTTCCAGATTTTTTTTTCTTTTTTTTAAAACATACTTTTCTTCTTAAACTTATCCTCCGGTTGGTACAAATTCAGCAAAATGGTGTTTATTTCCCCTTCTCATCACAACGATTCCATACATCACACCAAATCTAGAAAATGAGTGCAGATAACAACTATTTGGTTGCGGGTGTAGGATAAGCTTCGGGCTTTGGTGGATGAAGAGGAGCTGAACAAAGGAGGGGTAGGCACAAATTTGGCATGCAAAGGTGAGCGAAAAGGACAGGGAAAGACAAGGCTCAAACTAGCCAAAAGGTGGCCTATATCACGTTTAACTCGACGAGTTGCTCTCGCCCATGCTTCAAGAGTCGCTTGGGGCAAGTTCTTAGCCCACGAGAAAGATAAACCTTCTTCCTGACTCGAGCAACACACAACTAGTGCTCGTACACACAACACCGGGTTATCGTCAATTTCATTCACATTCACCACTTGAGTATCATAAATCTAAATTTACGCAAAAATACTAAACATAAATTAGATGCATAAAGATAATCTAGTTCTACTCAAATTTCTACCAACGCATGCGAAGTGACTAGAACACTGCTCGAGTCAACATCGCGCTCCAAATAGAAATTCCTACGCTAACATCCTATTTCACATTCCAACCAAAACAGTTCATTCGGAAACAAAACAAATAGGTACGCGCGCACTCATGTGGGTGAAGTGGTGTGAGAAGCATAAAAATGATAATGATGAAAATAAATAATACACAAACGTCTAGTATGCAGTGCAACTCGTGCACAGTGGATGACAACGTACTCTCCCCCAGACTTAATCTAGACATTACATCACAGAAACTGAAGGCTAGGGAGGAGAAGTGTTACCAAATGCTCAGAATTGAGCATACCAGACGATTGACGTTCAAGATCAAGCGCAGTCCGCAGCGTCCGCACCACAGAACACAAGATACCTGCAAGCACAAAACTAAAAACAGCAAAACGAATATAAAAACTCAACTAAGCATGTTAGAGAAGGAATAAAATCAGGAAATCTGGGTTGTCTCCCAGTAGCGCTTTTATTTAATGTCCTTAAGCTGGACCAAATACCTGTATTAACATTGTTTAAATAGAGCAGGAATTAAGAAAAGAAGTTCACAAGCAGTTTCACAAACTATAGATCACACAAATCAGCTATAAGCGCTCTTATGGTGCGCGTCTCCTGTAGCTCGTAGGCGGGAGGTGAAGGCTTTAGGGCCAACACCGGTGTCAACCCGTGTTCTCCTAACCTCCGCCCTCTTTCCACGGAGAGCGGCAGCGCGAGCGTCGTGCAGAAGTTTCTCCTGTTTAAGTTTCATGACAGTCGGGGACTGCCACCGTTGAGAGTTTTCAGATTTTTCCGCCTTAGTGGCGGGTGGCGTCACTTCCGGCATCGTGGTGACTACCGGATCGGCCCAGGAGATGGAGCGCTTAGATTGTTTATTACAGTAATCAAAACAGGGGAATAATGGGACATTGTCCTTGGCTAAATTCACGTCAAAGTTTTTCGAATTGCAGTCTTCTTCCGTCTCAGAACCAAACTCTCACCGAAGATCAACTTCTTCTTCTTCACTAGACAGGTGCTCCTCCTTTTCCCCTTCCATTGATTCTTTAACTTCTTCATGCACTGCACAACTCAATGATTCATCAAAATTAAAAAGAGGGGGAGGAGTGGATGTTTTAGCTGTAGCTTCGGGGCAAGTGGGCTGCTGCACCTTATTGGGTAGGAAAACGCACCCCGTAGCGAAATCAAGGGTGGCACCGCTCTCTTTCAAGAACGGCACGCCCAGGATAGGGATAGAATGATTTTCCTGGGGGCCCAACACCTGAAAATCAGCAACAACAATTGTCCCCTCAACTATCACCTCTACATTTTTCACTTCCCCCTCGAATTGTATAACAGTCCCATTAGCAAGCACAAGAGATTTCCTTTCCTCCGTGTTCATTTCCAGTTGTAATTTAGCTACATCTTGCAACGCAATGACGTTGCGGGAGGAACCAGAATCACACAAAGCGTTCGTTTCAATATTGTTGATGGAACAGGAAATTACCAGCTCACTTGGATCAGCCTCTACCACATCCCCAAGACTCTTCCCTTGATCAATTGGGTTCTTTTCCGTGTTGCTAGGAAGGGTCCCCTGCGACCGCTCGGTTAGCACTTGGGCCAATTGGCCCAGCTGCGTTTCCAAGTTTCGCATGGATGCGGTCTGGTTCACCATATTCGAAGTAGCCGCTTGCATGAATTTCTCCATCATCTCTTCTAGATTACTCTTTTTTTGGGCAGGGAGCGCTTGGTTATAATCCGGGTGTGGTGGCCTCGGTTGGCTCCCGGAGGCGTAAGCATCGTTTTGATGCTGCCCCGGTGCCCATCGTTGGCCAGGCGTGTTTGGATTCCAAGAGAAGTTCGGGTGACTTCTCGCTCCCGGATTATAAGCATTATTAAAAGGCGCCCCCTTCGGCTGATTTCCTACATAATTAACAGATTCATTCAAGGTCAAGTGTGCGAAGTCACCTGCCACGTTGTTCCCCGAACATTCATACGCATGGTGGCCTCCGCCTCCACATCCTTCGCAGGTAATGATAGCAGCAGGCGCGGGTGTAGAAGGAAGTGAGTCGACCATGAAGAGACCACGGCCGCTTCTTGGAGCATTTCTCCCTGCAGTCCAGAATGTACTGTGGGAGGCAGTGTCGCGCAGAATCCGAAGGGCTTCCTCAGGAGTGTGGTTCATCAAAGTACCACCCGCCGCAGCATCGATCATTGCCCTGTAGTTGGGCTCGATCGCAAAGTAAAATGTTTCGACCACATTCCACGGTTGCAGCTCGTGGTTCGGACAATGGCGAAGGAGATCGCTAAGGCGCTCCCACGCCTCAGCAAGGGTTTCCTGATCAAGTTGACGAAAGGTGGCAATTTCCCGCCGCAAGCTCACGATCTTATCCACTGGGTGGAATTTAGCAAGGAACTTGGATGCGAGGGCATCCCAAGTCGCAGCAGTCCCGGGCGGAATGGAGTGGAGCCACACCTTGGCTTTGTCGCGGAGAGAGAAGGGAAACAGTCTACGCTTGACCTTGTCGTCAGTAATCCCTGCGTAGCGGAAGGTTCCGCAAATATCAGAAAACTCTGCCAGATGCAGATGCGGATCTTCGCTGGCCAACCCGGAGAACTTAGCGTTGTTCCGGATGATGTTCAAGATCGCAGGCTTGATCTCGAACTGATTATTCATAATATTGGGCCCAAACCCCGGATACACACTCCCAACAGTTGGAGTGGTGTAGTCTCTCATCGTGCGGGGCCGAGGTCTAACCGCCTCCTGCTCATCTCCAGGCTGATGTTGCCCCTCGTCGGGCACTCTCGCATCAGCATCATTTGGGTTTACCTGATCACCCATTGCCGCTTGTACGGCTGCAGCGCGCCTTCGCGCGCGAGCGGTCCATTCGCTTTCTGGATCAAAGGGTACGAGTTCCCCTATGGCTTGTCTCTGCATGCACTATTACAAACAAAAAGAAAAACAAAGAAAATCAAAAACAACTGCTCGTATAACGAAAGTCACAACGCAAGACGATACACGCCTGCATTCCCCGGCAACGGCGCCAAAAACTTGATGCGTGTCGGCAAGTGCACCGGTCGCTGTCAAGTAATAAATGTGGAGAATGGAATCCCCGGATGTCGGTCTCTTGAGGAATGCAGGTTGGGTGAACGAATCGCGCAGTGTGACTATTGTTACATAAGCGTTAACAAACACAAAGAGGGGATTTTGATTGGTTTTTCCTAATCTTAACAACAGTTGAAAGAGATGCGGGTCGCAAACACCGCTTCGCAAGGTGAGATGGATGCAACGGCCGCGATGCCGTGCTTCGAGAGGCGGATGGAGCGTGCTCAAGTGCGAGAAGGTGAGGGTCGCAAACACCTCTTCACAAACGTCGTTAGCTCTTGCTAACACGGATCGAACACCTTGAGTGCGCTAGTGAGTGAGTGAAACGAAGTGATTCACAAGCGAGCAATGATGAAAGGAAAAGAAACATTCATTTCAAATAAACCAAACATCATAATATTCAAGTTTACACGATTCAATGATTACATGAAGGAAAGAAGGAGGAGATAACCAATAGGAGAAGACTAGCGGCCGTTCACGGCCGGAATGGTAGGTTGTCGGGCTACCTCCGGACTCGGGCGGACGATGCTTCCGGCGCAGAGAAACTGTCACGATTTCCCACGTAGTCCCGTCGTCTTCTTCCTCAGATTCACTCTTCTTCTCGCCGGAATGAAATGGAAAACAACTGCTTGAGGGCTTGCGGGTGGTGGAGAACGCTCCCGGACGATGGAGGGATGCTTCGAATGACTGGAGAGAACTTCCCCTTGCGTAGGAGATGAAGTGGAGGTGTCCAAGAGGGGTAGTCGGCGGCGTACGGACTGAGAAATCTGCTCCCGGCGGCTCGATAATACCTAAAAGCGGAACAGGCATTTATATAGGCGCTGAAATGAATACTGCGCACGGTCATTGGCGCACGACCAGTGGTCGTGCACACTGGAATTCTGCGATCGTGCGCGCTACCTGGGCGGAGCCTGCAAGGGAAGAAAATTATAAAATACATGTTCGCACGACCAGTGGCGCACGACCGGTGGTCGTGCGCACTATCGTAAGTGATCGTGCGATAAGCCAGACAGAACTCATAAAAAAGGCGTTAAGTGCACACGATCAGTGGCGCACGACCAGTGGTCGTGCGCAATAGAACCAGTGATCGTGCGCAGTGTTCCTGTACAGAATTGTACCGGGAACACCTGCACGACACCTGTTCCAGCATACAACACCAGTCTAGCCACTGAAAGTGGAACTTAACAGCATATGAAAACTAATAACGAAGTTAGACACGAAATCACACCAAAACGGGCCAAAAGTGCACCTAGCATAGAATGATCAATATGAACTATAACAGGGCTAAAGTGCGGTGAAATGACTAAATAAACGGCCCAGATGAGTCCATAAAAGTGTATATGATCAGGACTCATCAAGAGGCTGGGTCATGTGGGGATGGACAAGCTGAAGATGATGGCAGCGAAGGGCCTAGTGAGCGGCCTACCTCACCTCTCATCCTACGGCGACGGCCATGTGTGCGATGGCTGCCAATTTGGAAAGTCTCATCGACTTCCATTTGACAAGTCAGAGATCAGGTGTAAGGCACCTCTTGAGTGCGTACATGCTGATGTTATGGGGACGTGCGCCACCCTTACTTATGGAGACAATAAGTATGCGCTGGTTCTGGTGGACGACTACACCCGCTATACATGGGTATACTTTTTGAGAGAGAAGTCAGAAGTATTCGAGACGTTCCAAGAGTGGAAGGAACTTGTGGAGGGGAGGCTGGACCGCAGAGTGAAGAAGCTGAGAAGCGATAATGGAGGGGAGTTTACCTCAAATGAGTTTGCTTCCTTTTGCAGAAGGTTCCGCATTCGGCCGGAGATTTCTTGCGCTCACACCCCTCAGCAGAATGGGGTGGCAGATAGGAAGATCCGCCATCTGGTGGAAACTACCAGGAGTTGGCTACATGCCAAGGGAATTCCCAAGGCCTTATGGGCGAAGGGAATGGCGTATGCTACTCATGTGATCAACCGGATACCACTGAGTCCCAACAGGATGGTGTCCCCACACCAGCTCATGTTTGGAGAGAAGCCAAATGTGGGTCACATGAGAGTTTTTGGTTCTACCTGCTTCGTGCACGTCCCGGATGCTCAGAGAACCAAGTTGGAGCCGAAAGAGAGGAAGTGTGTCTTCATCGACTACGATGAGCGGATGAAAGGATGGAAGTGCATGGATGCGCAGACCCACAAGTTTGTCGTCTCGCGTGACGTAGTGTTTGACGAACTGATCTCATATCAGGGAGTCTCTTCTGTGGTGCTGCCGGAGAGTGAAGATTCCAGCAGGAGAGAAGAGAGAGTCACTGAGGACTCTACTATGGAGATGGAGTGATCTCCAAGTGCCCCATCGCCTTCCTGCTCAGGAGGAGCATCTGGCTCAGGGGGAGCTTCGAGCTCTAGAAGTAGGGAGAGCACCGCTTCAAGAGGAGTTCAGAGAGGAGCTCAAGCGTAGGAGTCTACCGGTGTGGTAGATAGTGGCCAAGGCTTGAGGAGGTCGAAGCGGACCATCGTCCCGCCTGCTCGTTACAAGGAGGGGAGCTTCGTGAGTATGGTCTCCTGCTTCTTTGCAGGACCACTCGACGAGAGGGAACCTGCCTGATTTGATGATGCAGCTGACATCAAGGAGTGGGACGCAGACATGATTGAGGAGATGGAGGCCCTAGAGAAGAATGAAACATGGGACCTGGTTCCCATGGTGGAGGGCATCAAACCTGTCACCTACAAATGGGTGTACAAGGTTAAGAAGAGAGTAGATGGAGAAGTGGAGCGGTACAAGGCGAGGCTTGTCGCTCGAGGCTTCTCACAAACCTACGGAGAGGACTACGAGGAGACATTTAGTCATGTCGCAAAGATGACGTCGGTGAGGACGGTCATCGCTCTGGCGGCGTGCCGAGGTTGGAAGCTGTGGCAGCTTGATATGAAGAACGCGTTCCTGTACGGAGAGATTGACAAAGACATATTCATGGTGCAACCACCTGGATACGTGTCCAAGTCACTTCCACATCATGTCTGCAAGCTAAAGAAGGCCCTCTACGGGTTGAAACAGGCGCCGAGAGCCTGGTATGGGAAGATCACGGAGTACTTGCAGTTCTGCGGCTATGATGCCTCAGACTCAGACTCTAGCATGTTTGTGAAGAAGAGTGGAGGTCTTCACGTGCTGGTGCTGCTGTACGTCGACAACATGATCGTGACAGGGAACAAACCTGAGGGGGTCGCGGCGCTGAGACATCAGCTCTCCATTCGATTCGAGATGAAGGATCTTGGTGAACTGCACCATTTCCTTGGCCTTCAAGTTGAGAAGAGAAGAGGCGGGCTGTACGTTTCCCAGAGGGCTTATGCCGAGAAGATCGTCGAAAGATTCGGCATGAAGTAGGGGAAGAGTAGATTCGTTCCACTAGAGGCTGGGCTGAAACTTCGGAAGGAAAAAGGGAGGATTCTTCCTGATCCGAAGATCTTTCGGGCACTGATGAAGAGTCTAATCTACCTAACTATCACGAGACCGGACATTGCCTTTGCTGTCGGCCGAGTTAGTCGGTATATGCAGGAGCCGCGAAAGCCTCATCTGGAGGCAGTTAAAGGGATTCTGAAGTACATGAAGGGAACCCTTGACATGGGGTTGTCCTATGGAGAGAAGTCTGTCTTCAAGCTGCATGGGTACACGGATGCAGACTACGGAGGTGACGCTGATGATCGCAAGTCGACATCAGGTTACGTGTTTTTGTGTGGAGCTGCTGCTATCTCGTGGTGTAGCAAGAAGCAAGACTCTATTTCCCTTTCTACCACGAATGCCGAGTACAAGGCGTCGTCCTTAGCAGCTCACGAGTGTGTCTGGCTAAGGAGACTAGTGGAGGATGTGGATGAGGAGGTCAGCGGACCTACTGTGCTTCGCGGGGAAAATGAGAGTGCCTTGAAACTGGTAACCAATCCAGTGTGTCATACAAGGACCAAGCACATAGAGATCGAGCATCACTTCATCAGAGAGAAGGTGCTGGGAGGCTTGATCGCAGTGGAGCATGTGCGAAGTGAAGACAACCTTGCGGATATATTCACAAAGCCCCTATCTGCGGGGCCGTTCTGGAGGCTTCGCTCGTTGCTTGGAGTTGTTCCCGGAGCTCACTTCAAGGGGGAGTGTTAGATTTTGAAGTGAGCTAACGCCCGGCGTTAGAGTCAACGCCGGCGTTAGCCCGGCTTCTAGAAGACCTCCTATCTTCTATAAATAGGAGGGGCACCACCCTTCAAAGAGCATGCATTCAGAGTGGCGAGCATCATCACCTAGAGAGCAGCGAACCCGTAGTCAGTTCGGAAATCGACCTAGGGAGAGTTTGAGAGTTACTTGATTGCGAGTCAACGTCAGGCGTTAGGAGTCAACGCTAGCGTTGAGTGACGAGTAGCGAGCTTTGTCTAGTAGCGACTAGCGAGCTGAGAGTGCGAGCAGCGAGCTTGCGAGTAGCGAGAGCTAACGCTGGGCGTTAGGAGTTAACGCCGGCGGTAGCGAGTAGCGAGTATCACCTGTGTGGTGTGCTCCAGAGGAGAAGCGGACATTGTCCGTGACCAAGTTTCTTTACTTCATTGGCTGTCGTGAATCAAGTTGTATGCAACTTGTATTCAACCCTGTTCATTTGTAACTAGCTGCCAAACAATTATTAATTGTGAAAGTTTGTGTTCATCTCATTGGTGTCCTTATTCTCTTGTTGGTTGACGTGTTCTTCAAAGCCTTAAATATTTCACACTTAGGGTCAATTTGTTTAGGCGTCCGGGCTCCTTTTCGTTTTGGCGAAAATAGAGTTTTATTGCAATGGATGGTTCGTTTGCGGGCGCTTAAACCTAAAACTTCATTTCTAAAATATAAGCTGTTGTTAGTGCAAATTCCATCCGCAGCTAGGAGCTCCGTTCCATGCGTTCCAAAATCCACATCTCTTCTCCTCGTCCCGACCCTAGATCCCGCGGGTTTCTTTTTTCCCGTTGGCAGCACCACCGTGCGTCTTCCGACAAGAGTGGGAGCTTTCGAAACCAGCAGAAAGAAAAAAAAATGGATCGAAGAATCCCTTCACGCCGATCTCATCATACTCGTACTCTCCAAACTAAGTGCCTCTGCCACCTGCACCTCCGATTTCATCAACGCTCTTTTAACGTACGTTCTTCCTCTCAACCCCTTTCTCCTTCTCCATCCCCTCTCCATCTCTCTCCAAGTCGATTCGATTTTTGAGCAGATCCAAAAGATAGTATATTCATTGAGGTGAGTATATCTTCAAAATTCCACTCTAGAATAGGAAGAGGCTGCAACTTGCCCCCTGGTCTCTGACATTCACTTTTAACTCATTTGCAAGTTTCACACTTTCCAACATGCCCTGCAACGCCTCTCTTCAACCTGTCCACCAAACTGACTAATTTTTTAGGTCCGCGTAACCTTTAGACTTTAGTTATAGAATAACCAGCAGGTCCACCTTCCAGCCCTTCATCTTCTCCTTCACCCTGAAAAGAATTGCTTCGAGAAGAAAGAGAATGGAGTCGTCCTCACATAGAGTAGGACTTTCAATTCACGAAGGAATTAGAATGATACATGTTTGAAGGATACCTGCGGAGAAACAAATTGTTTATCGATTGGTCGGCTTCAGTGAAGCAATGGGAATGCAGATCTACGAGCAAGTCGATCGAGATTTGAGTTGGAATTCGAGAATGATGAGATGTAGATCGAAATCCATGGTGGATGAAGGAAGAACACTGAGTGAGGAGACCGTTGTAAATGGAAAAACCCTAAGGGTCCGTTCGTTTGGATGGAATTGATTTTCTGGAATTGGCATTGACGATTAGAAATCCAATTCTATTGTTCAACGCAACAGAATTTACGAGGATATTGGCTTTTATATGAAAACCCATGGTTTTGACTTTGAACTAAAAAATCAAATCGCCAATTCTTACCTCCACCCATGAGTTTTCCGCATAATCGAGTGTTTTTGCCATAGTTTTTCGATCTACGCGCGTGTTTTCCTGCCTGGCGTGTGTTTTTCCGCCGGGCGCATGTTTTTCGGTCGGGCATTCATTTTTTGCCCAGACTGACGTTTTACGCCCGGGCGCACGTTTTTCGATCGGCCGTGTGTTTTTCAGTCGGCCGGGCAATTTTCACCCGGGTGCGTGTTTGTTTTGCTCGGGCGCACTTTTTTCGCCCGGGCGTGCTTTTTTTGACCGAACGCGATTTTTCCGGTCAAACGCGGTTTTTCCGGTCAAACGCGGTTTTTCCGGCCGAACGCGATTTTTTCGGTCGGAAGCGAATTTTCTGTCCGGACGCGATATTTTTTGCCCGGACGCACTTTTTTTCGCTCGGGTGCGCTTTTTTCGCCCGAGTGCGTTTTTTTCGCCAGGGCGCGACTTTTTCGCCCGGGCGCGTTTTTCTCGCCCGGGCGCGGTATTTTCCGCCCGTACGCGATTTTTTCCCACGGACGCATTTTTTCCGCCCGGGCGTGAATTTTTCGCCCGGGCGCAATTTTTTTTTAAGAAATCGCGCAAGGCCTTAAAAAATGGGGCCGGGAGAAAAAATCGCGCCTGAGCGAAAAAAACCGCCCGGGCGAGAAACCGCGCCCGGGGGAAAAAACCGCGCCCGGGAGAAAAAAGTGCGTCTGAGCGAAAAAAACGCGCCCGAGAGAAAAAATCGTGCCACGGCAAAAAAATCGTGCCCGGGCTATAAAATCGCGCCCGGGCGAAAAAAAACGCCGCCGGGACGAAAAAAAACACGCCCGGGGTGAAAAAAGTGCGCCCAGGCGAAAAAAACGCGCCCGGGCGAAACAAGTGCGCACGGGTGAAAAAAATGCGCCGGGGGCGAAAATACGTACCGAGGCGAAAAAAATGCTCCCGGGCGAAAAAAAACGCACCCGAGCGAAAATAACGCGCCAGGGCAAAAAAATCGCACCCGGCCGTGCCCGAGCGAAAAAATAGCGCCCGGGCGAAAAAAACGTGCCCGGGGCGAAAAAAAACACGCCGGGGCGAAAAAAAAACTCGTCGGGGCGAAAAAAACGCGCTCGGGCGAAAAAAAAACACGCCCGGGAAAAAAAAAACGCGCCCGGGCGAAAAAAACACGACGGGGGAAAAAACGCGCCCGGGCGAAAAAATCGCGCCCGGGCGAAAAAAATGCGCCGTGGCGAAAAAAAACGCGCCCGGTCTAAAAAATTGCACCCGGCCGCGCCCGGGAGAAAAAATCGCGCCCGGGCGAAAATTACACACCCGACTGAAAAAAACGTACCCGGGGCGAAAAATGCGCCGGGGCGAAAAAAAACTCGCCCGGTCGAAAAAAACGCGTCGGGGCGAAAAAAAACGCGCCCGGGCGAAAAAAAAAAACACGACGGGGAAAAAAACGCGCCCATGCGCTAAACATCGCGCCCGGGCGAAATATCGCGCCCGGGCGTAAAAAATGCGCTCGGGAGAAAAAAGTACGGTCAGGCGAAAAAAACGCTCCCAGGCGCTAAAAATCGCGCCCGGGCGAAAAAAAACACGCTTGGGAGAAATATGTGCGTCTTAAAAGTTAAATCTTATTATGCAATTTTCTACATTCGGCGCTAACGTCTATTTTGAGTTTTATAAAATTATTGTATAATGTCAATTCTAATACCAATTCCATCATTCAGCCGAACAACTTTTGTACCTTAATTCCAATTCTGTTGATTGAATTAAATCTTACAGCCGAACAACATAATTGGAATTCTGCACAAAGCCAATTCATATAGATATTGCTTTTCGTCGAAAAGCCAATTCCAAAAAGCCAATACCGTTGAAACGAACGGACCCTAAAGGTGGAGATCGATGTGTAACCTTGTTTCGCAGAGGGAGGAAGAACACCCTCTGACAACGTTGGAGATGATCCTGGTTCCTAGGATCAGAGATGGTCGTGGTCAGAGATGATCGTTGTCGGAGATGATCCCGGTTCTGGCAGCGTCATTAGGGGAGGGTATGGGGGGGGGGGGGGGGGGGGGGCATCATTCGACGGACAACATCATTCGGCGGGCTTCACCGCATCCAAACTAGTTGCATCATTCGGCGGGCTTCACTCGATCCAAGCGGGCTTCGCCCGCATCCGTCCACTATCACTCATATGTTTATTATAATTCATATTTTAATTTATGTATACAAGTTATAAACGTTTATATATTTTTTTGTAAAGTTTATTAACTTTAAAAATGTTAATATAATATAAATTATATAATATAAACGGTTATATAATATAATATATATTATATCAGCTTATATTTTAGATGCTATAAACTTATATAAACATAAATATTGTTGCGGTCTACTCGATGCTTCGGTAGATCGGACTAAATTGAACCGTCTTAGCCCGAGAGTGAACCGAGCGCGCAAACAGTCACAGGAAGAACAAACAGGTGCCAAGAGGACGTTTTTACCGTGGAAAACCCGGAAAGGGAGAAAAATCACGTGGTCGGATCAGCGCCGACCAAATTTCACTATGCTGAGTAGCGTTACAAGCGATGGTGCGAGAATCGGGAGCGACAGGCCGCTCCTGTTACAATTGTAGTTGAATGGAGGCTTCTAAGGGTGACAGACCACCTCTCAAAAAAACTAAGTACTTTCTTCTTCTTGAGCAGTCATCAGAGTTTGCAGGAGATCTTCAAGCGGCGATGGGGGTCTTCAAGCGACGAAGGAGTTCTTCGAAGGTTGAAGGAGGTCTTCGAGTGCTGATGAAGGTCTTCGAACGTTGAAGGAGATCTTCGGGTTCCGAAGGAAATCTTCGAATGCTGAAGGAGATCTTCGGGTTCCGAAGGAGATCTTCGGGTTCCGAAGGAGATCTTCGAATGCTGAAGGAGATCTTCGAGTTCTGAAGGAGATCTTCGAATGTTGATGAAGATCTTCGAGGGAATTCCAGAGAGCTCTCTCCCGTGCCGAAAATTCTCAGTCCCTTGAAATGAAGCCCGGAGGTTCCTTTTATAGCTTTTGAAGGGGATTAGGGTGGTTATGGTGGCTAGGGCGGCTAGGGCGGCTACCCGCACACCATAACCAATTTATGTGCTATATGCACATTTATCATGAATATGACTATGCGCACACCAATTTGTATAGTTTTAAGATGATATGTATTCATATGACGGATACGGTTACGCGCACACCATAACCATACGATTTGCTAGACGCAGACCGTGTGCCCACTTATCATGAATACGGCTATGCGCACACCCATTTGTATAGTTTTAGGATGATATGCATTCATATGATGGATGCGGTTACGTGCACACCATAACCATACGATTTGCTAGACGCAGATCGGATGCCCACTCATCATGAATACGGCTATGCGCACACCCATTTGTATAGTTTTAGAATGATATGCATTCATATGACGGATATGGTTATGCGCACCCCATAACCATATTATTTGCTATATGCAGGCCGTGTTAAAAGATTTTACTATTTACACCCCCATGTTGGAGGATTTTTACTATTTACACCCCATGATGTGGAGTTTTACTACTTGCACCCCATGATGTGGAGTTTTATTATTTGCACCCCATGATGGGTGGTTACAGGTTTAGGGAGGTTTTGGCTTGGTCGTCCTCATTTTTTCCGCCGAATGAGGCGAGAGGGGTCAGACGAGCGCGTCCGTTGGTCAAGGGAGGCCGACCGGGGACGAGACGAGAGGGGCCGGAGAATGCGCCCGGCGGCGAAGGAGGCCGACCGGAACCGCTCCCACCGCAAGGTCGCGTGCGGTGCCGGGCGGTACCGTGCGGTGCCGGGCGCGCGGTACCGCGCGGCGCTAGGCGCGCGGTACCGCGCGTTGCGGTGCCGCGCGGCCGGGGGTGCCGCACGGCCGTGCGGTGTCATGCGGCCGTGCGCGGCGCCGCGCGGCGGCGCGGTGCCGCGGGCGTGCGACCGTGCGGTGCCGCGCGGCCGCGCGGTGCCGCGGGCGTGCGGCCGTGCGGTGCCGCGCGGCCGTGCGGTGCCGCGCGGCCGTGCGGTGCCGCGGGATGCCGCACGCGGCCGCGCGGTGCCGCGCGGCCGCACGTGGTGTCGTGCGGCCTCGTGGCCACGCGTGGTGCTGCGCGTGGCTTCGTGCGGTGGTTGCGGCGGTTGCGGTTTGCGGTTATGGGCGGTTTTCTTCAACTCGAGCGGTTATGCGTTGACCCCACCTCTCTTTAGCGGAGTTTTCTCAAGACGCACCCCAAAGCCTTTACGGATGTGTAACAAATATAATATAATTTTGGTTATATTTACTTATATTAGTTATAAACGTTATAATATAAACTTATATTTATAATTATTATAGAAGTTATAGTTTCCTTCGTATAGATAATAATTTATGTGCTTACAACAAACTTGACCGCTGTTATAGTGGTTGAGTTTTTAGTTAATACATGACTGGTTGTGGGTTCGATCCGATGACAGTGCAATTTTGCAAGAAAAAGTCCCATCCGTTTAATGAAAGCTGCCCAAATAATTCTCGAGATCGGCCAGTTTTCTTTATTATAAATAGTATTAAATTTTCAATGTAGATAGGGACAAAATCATAATTTCACGTTGTAGGAGAGTCTAACCTGAAAATATAGGTATATGACGCCCTACCATTGTAGTTGTAGGAGCTCTAGTAAATTAGCACTGGATGACTTAGATTAGCCATTCGGGCCTCACTATTACCCCAAAAGAATTTTTTTTGTATATACATTATAGATTAGACTCTTGCTTGATATTCACCAAAATGTGCACCTTAGAACCCAGCACCAAGAAGCGGTGTATACAACATTATCGCTCAATATCATCTCATTGTCTTGAGAATCATGCAATTGCATTGTATAAATAAACTAAAATACAAAGGTTTTTTAATAAACTTACCCGCTCGATTTAATTATGTTGTAAACATTAACAAAATTTGCGTCTCTTCTCGCTCTGCTCCGAAGTCGGTGAGTTCATATATGGGTCGTTTTGGTGCATATAGTGTCAACGATGTCATCCTCTCTGTAAATCTCTGCTTTATCGATCCCGTGAAACCCGACCTTGTCGTCGACTGCAAAATCCCTTGATCAAGCTCCTCATGTAGTTGCGCTCTGTCGGCACCGTAAGAACCCTCACACCAAGAATCATTTTCATCTTTATAATATCTATTTGTTTTTACTTTTTTTGCTATCTTTTCGCATCCCCTTTACCTTTCATTTTATTTTGGGCTTTATTTCAACATTATTCTGGACGAAAAAATGTTAGGGACTGCTTTAAACTTTTAATGAATATCTGGTTGTACCGTTCATACTCTAAGTTTCTATCAAGAGATTTGGCCCATCTACCACAAAAAGAAATGTAATAGTATTTGTACACACTATTGAAAGTAGCTTACGTTTTACATATTTACAATGATTCACAATGCAATTAAATAAGGACTATCACCAAATAATATAATCATTTAGATATTCTAATGTTTTCTATAATTCCTTATCGCAGATCACCTGAAGTCAAGACCGAAAAATTAGTGCAACATCTTGCAGTATTTCATACCCGGGGTGCGAAGTGCACTGTGCGCTAAATTAAATTTACAAAGTTGCTATATCATCATCATCCAATATGTTTGAAGCATTCGTAAGTTTCTTCACTTGATTCTAGTTATGCATGCAACATTTGGCAATGATTGGGGTTCTGAAGGAGGATCGCATACTGCTGCTAATAAAATTGATGTGTTTTATTGCTAAGTTCCACAGTTTGTGAACTATTTGAGAGATCCTAGAAATGTATACTATATATTGGGATTTTTCATGCACTGATTTAGTTATGTTTGGGCAAATTACATATTAATTTGAAGTTGAGGCAGGAATTAGTTTCAATGATATTCTTGAAGATTATGTATATTTTCTAAGGCTCATGTGAACCTGCTATTTATTAGCAAATTATGCATGATCACCATACTTGGTTAGAGGTTAAGGATTTTTGAATTAATTTGTTATTGAATTATCTCAGTTTACTAGGTTAATAATTTAAAGATGGGATTCAAGTTCACTTATATATTTTATAATAGGACTGTAAAAAAGCCTCCCTTGGAGTTAGGTGGGTCTTTACTCATACCTTGTAATCTATGAAGAGGGCAAATCGTTTTTATGTGCCTAAATTCCTTGAAGCATCACAAGATGGTTCTATTTGATCTTTTGCCGTTAGCTTAGTTTTCCAGCTACTTGTTTTATTGTCATACACAACTTAATGATTGCTAAAAATGTTCGTGGCAAAAGTCTATAGTATAGAAGTGTTATTTCCGAAGTATGTATGGATTTATAATGCTAAAACACATTTGAAATTGATGTTATGTTCTTTGTGTAATTGAAATGCCACACTTGAAGGGAATAATGCATGCTAGGTTTTGTAATTGTTAAATAATTTAATTTCTCGACTAGTCACTGATATCATGTTATTGGATTCTCAACCAATTTCCCTTCATTCTTCAATCTTGTGTTAGGGTCATCTGGTTTCATTTCGTGGATTATGCATATGACGGAAGTCGATGAGCAATTTCTACGCCCAAGATATATTTGAGTTTACCTAGATCATTGGTTTGAAAAGGATAATATAAATGTCTTTAGTTTTGTGACCTCTTGTTGTCACTCTTTGTGATTATAACATCATCATTCACCACCAGTATAATGCTCAACTTTCATATAAAATATTAAGTGATGTGTTTTGCATATCTAAAAGAGAAATTGTTACATCATGCTGGAAGATTTCCTAAATCTTGCTTAAAGTAACTGTTTAAGATCATATTATGATTTATTTTGCTTGCACATCATATCACGATTCTTCCCATGAGCAACAAAACTTGAGATTTGATCCATATACATTTCTTCCTTCAGATCTATGTATAGAAATGCATTAGTTAAGTATACTTGAGTACTATTTGCTAACTGTAGCTCATCAATATCTCGTCTGAGGTGGTGGCGGAGGCGAAGATACAAGGGAGTCGTGCTCAATCTACGGAGAATACGATGGGGAATCCGAGCTCAACCTAAGGGAAGAGGAAGAAGGGAGCTTTGCTCAACCCTATCCATAATTTGGAGAGGAAGAAGAGAGGATGGAAACTAAGAGAGACAAATGATTAATTCATGCTTCCCTTCATCATGACCCAAAGGGTCCTTAAATAGAGGGTACATGACACAAACGTAAAATAACGACACAACATGCGCAAACACATATATAAAATAAAGGCGTGACATTCCAAACAACTCCAAATAATGACTTAATAAAACACACATAATGGATAGTTGACCCAAAACATCTCACCCTCCTTCACTTTGAGCTCAGACGCAAGCTCATAGAAGTGCATATAAAGTTGTGAAGAGGTTTATCCAACTCCTTGATTTCTTACCAGAACAGCTTCTTGTACCTTGTCGTTGGAACTGATGCATCATCGAGTGAAGAGGCTCTTATATGCGCATTGTTGTCACTGATAGAAGCACGCTATCTCAGTACTCGAAATTGCATGATTGACCACAAAATACCAAATATCGAGGCAAGCTCAATCCAAATTCTTTAGGGCGTGTTCGCTCTAAGAGTCTTCTCTCCAATGAGAGCCAAAGACTAAAAAAGATCTCCAAGATGGCTAAATGACTCTCTCCCACTCCCTTATACATGAAAGAGTGGGCATTCATAAAATACGATATTACTATTAAGGCTGCATAGACTATTATTGGGGTGTGTGGCATCCCATCTTCGTATCAACATGCTCCTCTAGAAAACCATCCTTGTCCTCAAGGTTGACATCATTAGGGGCCATCCACGAGCATTGGGGTATCCAAGTCACCAAAGTCAGGACCGCTGCCTTTAGTTCCAAGCAACACGCACATGTCTTTATGGGGGAAGATGTCGGTGGGCGAGTACGATCGATGGCAGCGAAAGAAAAGGCCCTTGCAGCGAAGTTCGAGTTGCTGCTGGTGAGATAAGCGATGGGGTGGCCGGGGTGCCGGTGGAGGAAGAACTGGCAGCAGTGGAGGTGAGCCTAGCAGTGCGATCCCAGGTAGAGTCAGGCGGGGGAGAGGCGATGAAGATTTTGGCAGTGGCAACAACTGGTGGGGTTGTCGCCGAAGAGGATGATTGGGCTGTGTAGAGTTTCTCATCGAGGCAACGAGCTTGCTCCATGGCGTGGGAGAGAGTAATCGGGTTGTGAACCCGAAGATGCACCCATAAGTGAGGTTGCAGACTCCCAAGAAAGTACCCCAGGTAATGGTCTGGGTATAGATCGAGTACGCTCGTGATTACACCTCGATAAACTCATTAATGTAGGTGGCCACAATGTATGATTGGCTCATGGAGTTGAGGCGCTCATAGGCATTGCCGGTCTGGTGGTTGTCATTGTGTTGGAGTTCCTCTTACAGAATGGACCAAGAGAGGTCAGTGACCTGCTGGCCTGTCCAACACACCCAATGGAGCATCAAAACCTACATATAGATAGTGGCTAGGGGAACCTTCTGGTGGGAGGGGGTGGACTGAAGATCGAAGAACTAGGTGCTGGAGATAAGCGGCTGGACGTGTGAGTTTTAGGACGCTCACGGTGTCAATTTGATGCAATGAATAAGAAGACGCTAGCAAAGCCCCCACTGGACTACTGGACAACGATGAGGATGACGACCCTTTCTCTAGTCTCTTAATGGTATCAATTGTGTGACCGTTCATCGACTGAGAACTGGGTGATCATGCTTCGATTGAGAGATAGAGTTGGGAGTGTCTGTAAATGGTAGAGGCTGGTTGGACAAACTTGATGTAAGACCCCCTTTTATGCATTCTTTCCCGGGTCTTACCGCCCAGAACCGCCGCCTTGCGGTGATCCCTCCACTCGAGGAGGACTTCACCACCAGACGCCGATTCTGCCGGCTAATCATTCATCCAGGCCAACCACATAATAAAAGTAAATGAGATATTTATGAATTACCAGTCCACAACAATCACTGAATACTATTAGAATAAAAAAAAGCTTGTCCAAAATGAGATAGATTAAATAAGATAGAGTAATGAAAATAATAATCAAAGTGCGGAAAAGGTAACATGGGCTTATGCCCGATATAGTTTATTTTTCTTTGCCTCCCTCCGGGCAAAGATATAGCAATCAAGGCACTCACACGGTTCAACGCCCTCAAGAATATAAAGCTCTCTCTTCTACCCTGGGTAGATGTGGAGGGTTGGAATATGGCGAGGGCTGCTCACCGGTGCTCGTCCTGCTGCTGCTGAAACTCCTAGGTCGGTCCTAGCCTGCGTGTCCTGCTCCGTCGTCGTGTTGTGGGTCCGCTTTTCTGGGTTCTCCTGTAATAATGTGGTTCACCGACCGTCAGTCTATAAGACTCAGCATGTTCCTCACTGCCTCCACCCGTGACTCTGAGGCACCGTGCGGGAGGAGGAAGCGAAGGACAACAAAAGGGGTAAATAAGAAAAGCAGGTGACATTGGTCGGTCTAACTCAATTATGAATAAGAATAGACTACTAATAACAAATCTACCAATAAGTTTATGAAGTAGAGACGTAACATATCTCAGCAATCCTGTAATGGTAGAGCAGTGCAAATATCCCGCATAATAAAGTAATAGAAAGAAAGCAGGAAAGTGTAATTATAAAAGGATTAACTATAATAGTAACCCTAACTTATATGCATACACTCACAAGCACATAAGCTAGGGGATCTGCCACACAGGAAAACTCATCGTATAAAAGAGCCCATACTAGTTTATACGATGAGGTCTTGTTTTATGCAATAATGTTATGCTATGCTATGCAGTGCAATGCAATGAAATGATGCAACCCACCCACTCGACTCTGTACGTACAAACCTTTTTGGTAGTTCCCTCTGTTCGAGTGTAGCAACTCATGTACCCTTGTCGAGGAAAACGAGGGCAGTGGACCGGGCTTGTCCGCCTCTAGGTTATACTCATCACCTCCCGGCCTAGACCTTTTGTACGCCCATGAAGAACACACCAGGGTATCCGCGCACTACTTGATACATCAATGTCTCTAATTAATCGTACCTAGCCTTAATAATATATAGCCTTAATAACACCTAGTCTACCACTAGCAGGACTAACCCGTTCTTCTTATGATACCGAGCCTACCGCTTGCAGGACTAACCCAGTCCTTTCTTATACCCCGAGCCTACCGCTCGCAGGACTAACCCAGTCCTTTCTTATACCCCGAGCCTACCGCTCGCAGGACTAACTAGCCCATGTCAATCCATCCCAAATTTGGGATAAGATTTACGATCAAGTTCTCCTACTTACTACTCTTGTCTATCGTTTAGTTATACTTAGAAGTTTATGGTTAAATCCTTGACTTCCCGAGGTCTACCCTGTGAAGGGCTCGCAGCGGTACTAGGAGATGCGGTGGTGACTGAAGCCCAAATCCCCCTTTCCAGGATATTTATTCTTATTGATGACTACCCGTTATTATATGCCCACAAATTCTCAAGTTGCTCTAAATATCCTAAGGTGGATTATCAATTTGACTCAGGCAGTCAATGATCAATTGAACACCGAACCCTGCATTTCCTAGGGACCGACTACGTCTTGTGTTATCTCTCAATTACAACAGAAGGTCTCAATCCTTTTATCGTCACACCCTTACTTGTTATGGTTCTGTCCCCTTATCATAACGTTATAAACCCTGAATTGATGAATTACTAAACGCACCCCAACTCTACATTATGTGTCGTCACAAATTGGAATTACCACTAATCACTCTCTATAATGCACCTAAAGTTCCAGAATTAATACCTAAGTTTGTGGGGATCAATTGGGGTCTAAATCGAATACTTCAGTTTTTAGTATACGCAGACCAAGATGGGATTGAACTAGGTTTGACTCCTATGAAGCAATCTTGGCCTTGTCATATCTAGTTGAGTTTCAGTTTTTTACCATAGGTTCATAATGAGTAAATTAGGGGTTGACCAGAGTTTTGAATTATTTCCATTAAAATTGACTTCTTTTAAAATCAATTATCCAATTGTCTTAGCCTAAATTACAAAGGAAGTACTCTAATAGTAAGTTAAATCTTGCTAATTATAAAAATTCTCAGGGATAGTAATCAACTTAACATCTTGATTCCCAGAATTACTTAATTTTCCAGGGAGTTTATGACCCAAATTTCCATTTAATATAAAGGGTGAACAAATTGGACTTTACATATCAAGTACAGGTTCAAGACTTCTAAATATTCAGAGAAAATTACTATAGCTCAACAATGATCTAAACACATCAAATCCTAAGTTTCATGATTTTCCAGTGAAGTTATAACCTTAATCTTCATTTAATATGAAGAGTGAACAAATAGCTAGGACTTTACACATCGAGTACAGGTTCAAGACTTCCAAAAATTCAGAGAAAATTACTATAGCACAATAATCATCTAAACACACCAAATCCTAAGTTTCATAATTTTCCAGTGAAGTTATTACCCAAATCTCCATTTAATATAAAAGGGTGAACAAATAGGACTTTACACATCGAGTACAGGTTCTAGACTTCCAAAAATTCAGAGAAAATTACTATAGCACAATAATGATCTAAACACATCAAATCCAAAGTTTCATAATTTTCCAGTTAAGTTATTACCCAAATCTCCATTTAATATAAAGGGTAAACAAATAGGACTTTACACATCGAGTATTGGTTCAAGACTTCCAAAAATTCAGAGAAAATAACTATATCACAATAATGATCTAAACACATCAAATCCTAAGTTTCATAATTTTTCAGTGAAGTTATTACCCAAATCTCCATTTAATATAAAGGGTGAACAAATAGGACTTTACACATCGAGTACAGGTTCAAGACTTACAAAATTTCAGAGAAAATTACTATAGCACAGTAGTGATCTAAAATCATCAAATCCTAAGTTTCATGATTTTCCAGTGAATTAAGTTATAACCCTAATCTCCATTTAATATAAAGAGTGAACAAATAGGACTTTACACATCGAGTACAAGTTTATAACTTCTAAAAATTCTGAGAAATTTACTATAGCATCTTAAAGACCTAAAAACTCCCTACCCAGAGTTTTATAATTTTCCAAGCATTTTTCATCATAAACATTTCATAAATTAAGAAGTGTGGTATAATTCATTTTAGTCATATGCCTAAGAATTTTGATCACAGAAATCCTAATTTCTCTGGGGTAATATGTTATACCATAGAGAGAGTGTGGTCAAAATTTCAGGAGCTAACACTTAGCTATATGTGATGAATACACGAACTTCTCTTTTGGCTATTGGCACACCATAACACCTTTAAAGTAGAGACATGCAAGTGTAATAACCCTACATGCAGAGGTCCAAATGCTCTCAAATTATAACCATGGTCTAGTAATGTCCTAATAGGGGTAACACCCAAATTTGGGGTCATTTGGGATTAAACAACTCAAAAAATTCCATTTATATGGTTTACCCCATTTTGAACAAAACCTTAGAAAAATTAACTCCAAAAATTCTAATTTTTGGACACAAGCTAGAATTAGGGCACATGGATGCATGGCCTGAATTTCAGCTCCATCAGACTTACCATTCACATGTTGTACACAATTTAATTTCTAGTTTTCATTATGTCCACTCTCACTAAAATGGGTGATGAGGGTTCTACAATGCTCCAAATGAGCTGATTCAAATTTCAACATGAAGTAGACACCAAGATTTACAACTTTTATACTAATGAGTTTCACTAATTCTGACTCTAAGCAAGGGGATTACAGAAAATTATTAAGGCATGAGTAGGTGCTATATGCACACCATTCCATCTCATGCAAGGCATGCAAGTGGAATGACCCATCATGCAGTGGTCCATATGCTCTCAAATTTTAACCAGTGACCTATCATGAACTAATGATCCTCCCACCAAAAATTTGGGTGGATTTGGGTTCATGCAACCCAATAATCATGTCATGCATGATTAATCAACTTAATTGAAAAACCTTAGAAAAATGTCTCCCAAAAATTCCCATTTTTTGATAGGCTATGTAATTAGTCCTAATTCACTTATGGTAAGAATTTCAAGATCATGCATGGAGTAGTTTTGATTAAATACACAAAATATATTTGTGTCGCACTCATGCACCTTTTATACTAGTGTTCAATTATATTTGGATTTTCTTAACATGCAAGAGTCCAAATGGCCCAAAATTATTACCATGCACTAATATCTTCCTGACTCGCCATCCAGAGGAGTTTTGACAACATTTGAGTTAATTTAACTCAATATATACACCATGCATGGATTATTAAATTCATACCAAAACTTTAGAAAAATGTGCCCCAAAAATTCTGATTTTTGGGGGCACAGTAGGTCTATGGTGTACACATACGTGGTCCAAATTTCAAGTTCATGCAGTGAACCATATGTGAAATATTTATTTCTAAAGTTCAGATCTCCTTCAAGACCAGTCCCACTATATCTAACCTACAAGGGGCTACAGGTCACCATTTGATTTGATTTTAATTTCTAAATAAAGTAGACTCAAGGATCTACAAATTATATTTCGCCATTTTTCATTTTTCAGCCTCTAAGGGCCTCAAAATAAATCTATAAAAGTGGGTTAAAAATGTGACAGATTATTTAAATAAGTTTAATTAAATAAACTGGGCTACGAATAAAGGATAGCGCGCGATCCGACGGCTCCCCGTCATCATCCCCGGTAGATCAAGGTCTGGGATTAACCGCGCCTGGGTCATTTTGTGGGCCAGATTCCGGCGGCTCCTGGAGGTTTTCGGCGAAACGCTCCCGCCACCACCACCACCAGTCGACATAGGGTTATCGACTGGTGGTGGTCGTTTGGCCTAGGGTGGCCAGAGTAGCTCTCCGGCACCTTTGCAATTTGCAGTTAAGAACAAAATAAAACCAGTGGTGATCTCGTCACTCACTTGCAATTTTCGAAAACGGAGAGAAGAGAATTCTAGCACAAGTGGAGGGGGTAAGGGCCTTGCCTAGTTGAGGGCTTGGCGGCGGGTGTTGCGGCGGAGGAAGACACGAGCTACATCTCTGACGTCCATGGATAGCTTGGTGCAGCTGAGCTCGAAATTGCTATCTGGAAGGGGGCCTCGACTGCTCTGGAGTTCCTGAAGGCGATGGGATGGAGAATGGAGAGGGAGGGAGGGTATGTTGTTGTTAGTCATTATGGTGGCTTTCGGCCAGCATTGCCGCCCCTCCTAGCAAATGAGAGCTTTCCCGTCTCTGCCCCAAACTGAAGGGGATTAATTCCCCAGCTCAGAGCAGAGCTTGGGGAAGGGAATTGGGATGCCATTTGGCACCCATCCCCTATTCTCCTCCTCCATTCATTTCTTGTCTTCTTCCTCCATTCTTACACTTGGGCAAGGAATTTATCACCCACCCCCATTTCTAATTTTTAGAAGGTTTGAGGTCTGGTCATCAAGTGGGCTGGTTAATGGAGTCATGGGGTTGGGTTAAGCCCACTTGATTTTGAGTTTGGGCTCACTTGATCAAATAGGCCAAATTGGGGATCTTGGGTTTGGGTTGATCCAAGCTCACACCTTTAAATGTGATTGACCCAAATTGCTCTCTTAGGCACTATGGACTCACTCCAAGAGGAATTGAGTCATGGTGGGGTTATATGAGGCTTAATTGCACAAAATTGCCTTTAGGGGCAATTTGGGCATTTTTGGTGATTTTGCCCTAATCTTCCAAAATTGATTGTGCACTTTGGTATCTAGGAAGGGTTGTGCTAGGTCAATTTGTCCAATTGGGGTAAATTGAACCATAAAGGGCATAAGTTGTAATTTGGGCAAATTGGTAATTTTGCCCAATTCCTCAAAATTGTCTTATCCCAAGGGTCCAATGTGGAACCCTTAGACTCCCTAAGTGATCTATGAGTGTTAGGGGTGATCAATTTGATCACAATGGGTCAATTGAATATCAATTTGGGGTTTTAGCATATTTAGGTCAATTTGGGGCTTTTTAGTAATTGGCCCAATTTGAGTTACTTGATGGCCCCATGGCCGGGATTTTGGGTTCATTAGGTCCCCTTGACAGGTTGCCACATGGTGGTGGGTCCAATTGTCCTTATTTATTGAGGTTTGACCTAGATTGGTCTAAAGTTGACTTTAGCCATTTTTTTCCAAGTTGGTTGACCACAAGGGTCCCTAGTGACCTACTTACTCCTCTATAATGATCAAAGGGTCAAGGTGAGGTTAATTTGTCTTATTGAAGCCTTTTGGCCACTCTTAGGCTAAGAAACCAAAGTTTGCTAAATGCACCCCAATGTGCAATTTTACACATTCTCTTAGGTTCATGGGGCCTCTTTGGCCCAGCTTGTGCATTCAACTTAGTAAGGGGGAACTCCCATAGTTATAATGGTGCTTGGGTGCTTCACCTCTTCTTGGTCAACCCCAGGATGCCCTCAAATTGGGGTGGCCCATAGTGGCTAAGTGCACACCATGGTGTTTTCCTCTTATTCAACTTGTCACCAAGGCATCCTTGGTCTCTTGCCTATTTTTGTCATGACTTGTCATGAAAAAAATTTCCTAGGGGTCTAGTCATGACAAAAATTTCCTAGGGGTCTAGTAGTTTGGGGGATGTTACACTTGAAGAGTTTGAGGCATGCTGGATGAGGGATAGGGATTCATCGAGGATGAAGGTAGGTCATCAACATCTCGTTGCAGGTAGTGGATGATGCGGAGATACAATTGAGTCGTGATAAATCTATGGATGGTGCAATGAGGGAGCCGAGTTCAACCTAAGGGAGGAGGAAAAGGAGAGCCTTGCTCAACCTAATGTTGGAGGAAGATGGGAACCATGCTCAACCATAACCTTAGGTGAGGAGGGAAACTAAGAGATATTAAAATGATTAATTCATTCTTCCCTTCATCATGACCCAAAGGGTCCTTTAAGAGATGATGCATGACACATACTTAAAATAAAGACGTGACATACACCGACACAAACATAAAATAAAGACATGACATTTCAAATGATTCTAAATAACGACTAATAAAAGACATAAAAATATCTGATAATGGATAGTGGGTCCATAATAGTGATCAAATATCAATGGTCTTGCAACTAAAAATACATTCACTTGAATACATAACTTTAGCCACTGAAGAGATCATCTCATTGTAATGCCATTCCAAAAGTTTTCTATGTAGACTTTGAGAACTACCTCGATCCATCAACTTAAGGTTGCGTTTGGCGTGGCTTATTTGCTCCGGTGAGGTTGGACAAAAACGTCATTGTCATAGAATGTATGTTTGGTATGACATGTTACAACCGTTACCAAAAAAAAAAACTAGTGTGGGGCATAAGATTTTGTTATGACAATGACGTTTTTGTCCAACCTCACCGGAGCAAATAAGTCGCGCCAAACGCAACCTAGAGACAAACCCATCTATATTCATGACTTCATACACCCACCTACACCCAATGATCAATCTATTTATTGGTAAACAAAACTAAATTCAAAATACCATTGGTGTGTAAATCATTTATTTCCTCCATTATTACTTGTTTTTGTCAAGGGTTGGCTATCCTTGATGAACAATTTTAGGAATACAAATATAAGGCATTATGGTTAAAAATGTACTACATTGGAGGGAAAAGAAATAAACAATACCTATAGGAAGCTCATGTGTGCAATGGGAGCCTTGTAACGAGGATTCAAACAATAAAGTTGGTGAGTTTGGGGAAATAACTTCAATATATTTACTCTTCTTGCCATAGTATGAATGACCCAATGACGCTCATTTGGTATCTCTTCATGTATTTCACTAACATTTATTTTGTTAGTTTTATTAGGTCTTTAATGTTTAAATAAATATAATTTTATGGCTTGTAGTTTAAAATATTAAAAGATAAAAATTGTTATGCTGCTTCTTTTCTCTTCTCACTTAGTTCTATGTCAAAATCCACACCACCTGATTTTTGATACAGTTATAAATAGAATAAACATACCTTCAATTGCATTTAAATTGATGTTTTTCATTTTAATTGATGATATTGTTTGTGCCAGAAAATTTAATGGATTTTTGTAGAAAAATCTTATAATTTACTCTCTTCATACTTTAATATGATATTCTAAACATGCTAATATGTTTTCTAAATTGCCTTGTCTCTATTGTTTTTCATAAAGAAAGCCTTGTAAAACTGTTGCATTCAGTATCATGTGTAAGTATGTGTTTTTTGTTTCTTATTTGATGCACGTAAGGTGTATATCAGAATATTCCCGTTCATGGTTAATTTTATTCTTGCTTGATAGTGATCAATACGAAACGGAGTCTTGGTGCACCGGTTGAGGTGTTGCCGAGTGACCTTGAGGTCACGGGTTCGAGTCCTGGAAGCAGCCTCTTGCAAAAATGCATGGTAAGGTTTGCCTACATTTCACCATTGTGGTGGGACCCTTCCCCGGACCCTCGCTGCACGGGGATGCCATTGTGCACCGGGCCGGCTGCCCTTTTTTTATAGTGATCAATAGACTTTTATTAATTTTTAATCCATGTTTTGGGGCAGAATGTTTCGATTTAACTCCTGTTCATTGTTTGATCTGCATTTTATTACAGATTCTTTATGCGCTTCAGAAACTTTTGGGTGACTGCTTTGATGGGATTTCTGCTGAAGCTCTTAAAATCAGTTTTTGGAAAGGTTTATATATATATATATAAGTTTTATTTAATGTTTTTATTGAAAATGTGATGTAGCTAAGCTAGAGTAGCTTCATCCTTGTAGATACACATCCAGATTTTCTAATTCTATGATTATACTCATTCATTCTGCTATTTTGTCATTTATTCATTGGGCTCTTTTGGTTGTTTATAAATTGAATTCAAGTTCTACAAAATGACAATTTTTTACTTGATTCTATCAATTTAGTTGATTGCAGCTAATTTTAACTAAACAGATCCCCAAAATTCAAGAATTACTTTTTTCTACTTAAAGTGAGTAAGAAGGATGTCACGATGAGATTGCAGGAGCTAATCAAGTTTCATTAATCTTCAAAAATTAATAGAGGTCATAAGTCTCCATTAAGGTTTGGTTGGACCTCACAAGCTCCTCTCCATCGGAGCTCCTTGGAACTCTAATAATTTTTTGGTAATCAACTGTTATGGATCCAATGTCATGTTAGAGTTTTATTATCGAGTCAAGTTGTTTTGTCAAGTTGAATTGTATGAGTCGAGTAATGTTGTTTTATTAGTAATGTTGTCAAGTCGAATTGTAGGAGTCATTGAGGGCCTTATATAAGGACCCCTTGGAGTCATGTAATGAAAGGAAGGAATCAATGAATTAAAATTAGTTTTCTTCCTCTCCCCTCAAGTTCTTCACCCTCTCTTCTTCCCAAAGTTCTTCTCTCCTTCTGCCGCCCTCTCTAAAGGTTTTGTCTTCTCTCTTTGTACAACCCTAAATTCGCCGAGTACTCCCGAGGATCCGGGGGAGACAGCTTGGTAGCATCGAACCGCGCAGAAGGAGAGATAGAGGCGGAAAGGGGGAGGGGGCACTCGCCCCCCCCCCCCGCCCTCTCGCCCAAGGAAGAGAGGCAGAGAGAGGGGAGGGGGGGGGGGGGGTCTCGCCCCTCCCTCTCTCGCCCAGCAGGGAGGCAGAGAGAGGGGAGAGGGGGCACTCGCCCCTCCCTCTCTCGCCCAGCAGGGAGGCGGAGAGAGGGGAGAGGGGGCACTCGCCCCTCCCTCTCTCGCCCAGCAGGGAGGCGGAGAGAGGGGAGAGGGGGCACTCGCCCCTCCCTCTCTCGCCCGGCAGGGAGGTGGAGAGAGGGGAGAGGGGGCACTCGCCCCTCCCTCTCTCGCCCAGCAAGGGAGGCGGAGAGGGGAGGGGGAGGGGGGTCTCGCCCCTCCCTCTCTCTCGCCCAGGGGAGATCCCCTCGTCCAGTTTTACTATTCATAGACTGGTGGTCTGTGTTTAGCGCTTCAGAACAGCGGGATTCGGCTATCCGCAGCCCTATTCAGGGGTATTTTTGTAATCTGGCAAACCAGTTTTTGGCTATTTGCAGCCCAACTTCAGAAATCCTATAAATAGGACCAAGGGGGCACCATTTGGAGGCAGACTCATCCTAGGTTGGTTCCCTCCTTCTCTCTCTCCCTCCCCAAGTCTCTCTAAGGGGTGAGGAGAGGCTCCAGTGGTGCCCAAGCTTAGTAGTGGCTTGGGAGGGGAAGTTCCAAGGGGACTTTCGGGTATGTGGCGGGACCTCCCCACTAAGCCTTTGGTCCAGTTCTTAGTTTCGACACCTTCAACCTAGAGCTCTCCCTTGGGGGAAGTAAGGGTTGGTCGCCCCTCAGCCTCGTTGAGGGCCCCGAACTCCACAGAGACCGAGTAGTCAGTTTCAACATTTATGGTGCGGTGAGCGTGGAGTGTGACCGATTCAAGAAACTCTCAAGATGAGCTCCATGGGCGGAGGTGGAGGATGTTCCGACCCAGGTCACTCGCAGCCCCCGGTGGCTGAGGTGACGTTGGAGATGTTTGAAAACTTCAAGCAGGAGGTCGCGCAGGTCTTGCAGGTTGCTCTCAGCCAGCATCCCAGGATGGAGGTGCCAGTGGGGGGAGAGTGGGGAGGTGCCATACCCCCACTCACCCAGCAGGGGGCGAGATCTGGAGGGGGCACCCTCCCATCTCGCCCCGCCCCAGCAAGTGGGCGAGATCTGGAGGGGGGCGCCCTCCCATCTCGCCCCGCCCCAGCAAGGGGGCGAGATCTGGAGGGGGCGCCCTCCCATCTCGCCCCGCCCCAGCAAGGGGGCGAGATCTGGAGGGAGGCGCCCTCCCATCTCGCCCTGCCCCAGCAAGGGGGCGAGATCTGGAGGGGGGCGCCCTCCCATCTCGCCCCGCCCCTTCCGGTCCAGCCCCAAAGGGGGGTGAGCGGGGAGGCATCCGCCCCCCACTGACCCCGCCCCAAAAGGAGTCGAGCAAATGATGGCAGACGAGACCACCCCAGGTGGTGGCCATCCGATAGCCCGACGGGCGCAGAGGCTGGCAGGTTGACTCCGCAAGAGCATGGAGGGGAGGACTTCCAAATGAGAAGAGCCAACCGCCCGAAGTGGAGGCAGGGACCAAGGTCACCCCCTCCACTGCCTCTGCAAACCATGGCGGTTGGCGCGGGAGGAGAGTCAGGAAAGAAGAAAGAAGAGGAAGAAGAAAAGATAGGGTGGTGCTACCCTACTGCGACTTCCACGAGGAGGAGGGTCACGCGACATCCGCCTGCATTGAGTTCTTGGAACTGAAAAAGGTAAGGGGTCCAAGGCATCAACATCAACCACCAGAGGAGGTCGAGGAAGACCAGGCTCAGGAGTAGGAAAAGGGACAGAGGAATGATCATCTCCCTCAAGCAGCCTGAGAAGCGAGTGCCATGGGGGGGTATGTTGTGTTTGTTCTTTTTTCTTGTTGTTATTGTTTTCCTTTGTAGCAAGTCCTACCCCTCGCTGGTTGGGACAAGAGGTTTTGACAAGGGAAATCCCCCCATTAGGTGGATGAAGTTATTTTGCTTATATGTTTAATAAGTTGCCACCGAGATGTCCTCCTCACTCCAGGCTCTCACTAGCTGGGTGGGTCGAATGATCCTCGGAAGGAAGGGCTTACCATCGAGATGTCCTACTCACTCCAGGCTCTCACTAGCTGGGTGGGTCGAATGATCCTCGGATGGGTAAGTTCAACGCCGAGATGTCCTCCTCACTCCAGGCTCTCACTAGCTGGGTGGGTCGAATGATCCTCGGAAGGAAGAGCTTGCCATTGAGATGTCCTCCTCACTCCAGGAAGAGCCTGGAGTGAGGAGGCGGAGTACTCTTTCCGAGCGTGAACACTCTTCTCCTCCTCTTTTCTAAGGTTTAATCCCTTGTATCCCCCTTTAGCTACGTACCACCCCCTCTACCACTGACAATACCAAAAGAAGCATATAACAAACTTGGTAATCAAAGCATCCGTCCTCCTCTGGCTGCAACATACTCATTTGACATCGTTGTGCTGCCATCCGAAGCATCCCAGATACTAGTTCCAGTCGGGCGATTCCGACGAGCACCCTTTTATCCCCTTTCTCCCCGTCTTCTGTCGCATATCTTATATCTCCCGCTGGTCCAACCTGCTTTGTTCCCTCAAATCGAACCACTTGCTACCTTGTTCCCTCTGCTTCGACGACATGCCACTTCCATCTTCCACATCCTCGTCCTCGATTGACAACAGATACTTCTCTCCCAGCAACCAGCAGAGGAATCAAGGTTATATTTCCCCGCGTGCGACTGCTTTTATGCACAAACCATCCGCAATCCCTGCGACACGTGCAACTCCTTTGGCCACATCCAAGTAAGACCCTCCCTAACCCTTCATCTTCTTCTTTTCTTTTTCCTATGCGACTGAGGAAACCCTACCTGTCATCTCCAACAACAACTACAAGGGTACGTCCCTCTGCTTCCTCGACCTCCAGCAACCACGCTTCTTCCTTTTTCGAGCCTTCCGCCCTTCCATCGAGTCACCTGTAGTTTTTGGTCGTGCCCAGCGCCCCCTCCTTTCTTGAGCCCCTGAAAGCCCAGACAGACGCACACTGCTTCCATTTAATTGATCAAGTATTACACTTGATTAGTGAATTAAATTTTAATCATATTATTTTAAGTATGGACGTCGTTAACTCCTACCTCGCTCAGATACTCGATCAGTTTGATCATTTGGCAGCCCGAATCGATCTCAAGATCGATGCTATCACGATGCTATCCAAGTCTAGATTTACGAGGTCCGCTGCTCTCAATGCCCCTCCTTCGCCCCGCCGTCGAGCCTGCACTCAAATTCCCCTTCCATTCCAGCTTGCGCACCGACGAGTCCACCGATTACGCCAATTGTCTCTCCACCGCTCGCTGATGTTCTTAATGTTCCACCATTACCTCCGACGATTTCTGCTCCGTTGTTTCCGTCATCGGAGTCGTCGCCCTTCCGCCCAACGGTGGTGCCACCACCGCCATCTGTTTATATGACCGCCATTCCGTAGCCGCTTCCTCTGGCCACCTCGCAGCCTATCCCGCCACCCGTTGTTCCGCCGGCCTCCTTGCCGCCGCTCCGGGTCGGGCACGTGCTCAACCCACTCTGCTGGCCCCGCCAGACCCAACCCTCCCATTGCTAGTTTTTCCAACAGCACGAACGCTACTCGCCGCCACCCTGGCCGCCTCGACACAATACCAGGAGTTGTTCTGGCACGAAATCAAGGAGCCTGATGATGATTCGGAACCGTTCGAGCTTGAGGTAAGCTTGTTTTTTGGGACGGATGGGATGTTATGGATCCTATGACGTCATTTATCTAGTTAATATATTATTAGTCTTATTATCGTGTCAAGTTGTTGTATTTAGTCGAGTTGTATGAGTCGAGTAATGTTGCTTTATTACTCGAGTCTGTTATGTTGTTTTATTTGTTTTTTGGTTATTTACACTCATGTCATTGAGGGTCTTATATAAAGACCCTTTGTAGTTATGTAATGACATGAAGGAATCAATTAATTTAATTAGTTTTTTTCCTCTCCCCTCAAGTTCCTTCTTCATTCTCTCTCCTTCCCAAAGTTCTCTCCTTCCCCTGCCCTCTCTTAGGGTTTCATCTTCTCTCCCCTCCTCCTCATTTTTAGGGTTTAATCCCTTGTATCCCCCTTCATCTGCCACCCCCTCTACCACCGACAATTACAAAATCCCCAAAGAAGCATATAACATCAACATACCTCAATTAGTTTCCAACTATAAACTTCAATTAGTTTCCAACTATGGACTTTAGTTAGTTTTCAACTACGAACTTTGTTTAATTTCCAACCACTTTGACAAATTCCAACTATGTGTTAGTTGTCTTTGGCAGTAGGGGCTTGACAAAAGGCAGGAGGGACTGCCTCCAACCACGGGCTTCAATTAGTTTTCAACTATGATCTTTGTTTTGTTTCCAACGATTTTGAAAAATTCCAACTGTGTTAATAGTTTTTGGCAGCAGGGGCCTGCCTACATGCAGTAGGGATTGGCGGCAGTGGCGGACGCAGGAATTTTTCCAGTGTGTGCGGACTTAAAAATTGCAAAAAAAAAAGAATAAATCGAAAAATATGAAACAAACACATTAATATAACAAAAATTATACAAAAGTTGCGCATACAATAGTAGAAAGATATATTTATCCAGCGAGATTCCATGAGTTATAAGTAGAAAGTTCGAGAGACGAAACGTGAAAGCCATAATTTTATCTCGATCCACAAGCATTGAAAGGTCGCATATTTTTACTGTGACATATTCGGAAAAAAAACTCGGTCCCATGGGTTTTCATATTCCTCAGCAAACTTGCAGGCCATTATCTGTAAATATAATTCAGATTATAGATTAAAACCTCAATTCATTATTGTTTATGAACTATTTGAATACCACCTTTCATTTTAAATATTTTTGATATTTTTCACACAATAACATAATCATGAACTTATTTATAAAAACACTTTAAACAACTAACTTATTTATAAAAACACTTTAAACAACTAACTTATTTATAAAAAAAAATATATATATAACAATTAACTAATTTATATAAAAAAATTTATACAACATAACAATAATTTTTTTTGCAAAAATAAATAAATTAAAACAACAATATAACAAAGAACTTGTTTCTAAAAAAATACTAAAATTAACATAATAACAAAATAAAAACATTAAATTTTGTTGTGGGTATGATTTGAACTCATGAGCACTTGAATAAAAATTACTACCTCCACCAACTAAACCAAGATACAATCTGTGTACTATTCTTTCAATATATTTTATTATTCTGTAACTTATCTGTCATGGTAAATAACCTGCTCACTTTTATCGAAAATATATTTTTTTAGAATTCAGTGTGGGCGGCCGCCCACGCTCGCCCCTATGTGGGTCCGCCCCTGATTGGCGGTATGTAGTAGGGATCGACAACTGTAGAGTTGGGCACTAGGGCTAAGGCTAGGGCTAGATACTACTTGCATATGAATTTTCCTATCTTCATATCCTATTTTACCATCCCTTTGAAAACTAGCCTCCTTTTAATTGTGTTTTGATCTGCTGATAATAGAAGTAGATCCATGGTTTTAAATGCTTGATTCTTTGCTATGTGTAAAAGGTTCGCAATTAATGTTTGTGTGTATATTTATTATCCTATTAAGTACTAAATATTTTTGTTTTAAGATCTTGTTTATAGTCAAACCAATAAGTTGTAACAATGCACATATATAAAATACAAATTATCATCCATAAACAAAAATGCCATAGAAAACAAACTGACATTAAGATGTGACATATATAGAGAAATAAAATATGCTAGCACAGTGAGGATCTATACACAGATTTCACCAACATAGTAAACTGAAAAATAACTATTGCAACTTGTTCTTGGTTCCACCAATAACTGAAATATTCTTAGCATCAAGGAATGCTTCATTCTGTCTGCCTACTTTAGGACACTTGATGATGTGGTGTTGTGTCAAGTTTGGAGCTGTTGGTGAAATTGATGAAATTTATAGTTTTATTGGTCGTACAAAATATATAAAGTTAAAGCCATGATGATTGTTGCTCAGGGTTGGTCAAACCGTCAGGCGTTGAAGCCTTATGCAATCACCATAGTCTATGTGTTCATGAATAATTAATTGATGCACTGCTTCATTGGCAAATTTAATTTAAGATTGTTAGAACCCTTAGATTTTACATCCTTTATCATGAATCTCACAAATAAAGCACTTCCTAAATGATCCCTCGGTAATACGTAAGTGTGACTCATTACATAACAAAATTGTCATGGATTAGCCACAATGCAGTATAATCATACCAGTATCTAAGCAGGGCTCCAAAATAAGACTAGAATGCCTAAGGATGTCCAATGGATTTTCCCCTTTTTGCTAAAAGCCACTAGTTCCAGAAAAGATGGAATATATACTCTTGTAAGAATGATGATCACTTAGCTTGCCTCCTAATTGAATTCCATTAGGATCCCAAATTTCACAATGTTTCATGATTAGTGTTCACTACGAACTCCCATTGAATCACATAATGCCCCTTTTTACTATGCTCAACTCTTATACCAACATGTTTGCCCTAGTCAACTCCAAAGACCTTGTGAAAATGGGTAGTGCTGACACTACTGTTTGGGTAGCCATGATGTCTATTTCTCAATGCTAGATTTCCTCTGGGAGTTTAGGGATCCACAAATTATCCTTTCTGAATGCATTAATCCTATTTTTAATGGTAATTGGATTGAGAAACAGGCTGGCCACAATAGTTATATGAGTTGCTTCTACAAGAGTGGTGGGACTGCTGGTAGAGTAAGTGTTAAATAAACATAATTCTGATAAAACCTTTCCTAGATATACACAACTTGTTCCTATCTAAAAGGATTTTAAATATAACTTTCTAAGAAAATAGAGAAATAAACAAAGGGAGAACAATTGTTAAATAAATTTTGGATTCATGATAACTTTTCTGCGTACAAGAAACTTAATCCTATTTTTACTGTAATCTAAATTCAACATTTCTAAAGTTAAAAGATATACAAATCAAATGATACTAAAAGTTGAAAGATATACACATCAAATGATTTTATGGGTCTATAAGAATTGGGTTTTGAATAAATAATTTGCAGTACAATTGTTGATATCATTTTATTTCTTAACAATTTCCTCTTTAATATGGTGTTAGCATTTGTAATTGTGCTCTAAATGTTTGTCCTCATTATTTTTCCCTTAGGAGAAATTGTCTTGAAAGATTTGAGAATTAAAGATGAGGCGCTGAGTTTGGTGAAGCTTCCTGTTACAGTCAAAGCTGGCTTTTTTGGCACCATAGTAGTACAGGTGTTTAACTTCTTTCTTATGAGTACAAAAATAAAATTTGTATTACTGATCTTATTATTTATATGCATTTGTCAGTTAATGCATGTCTTTTTCATCCAAACTTAAGATGCAACTTTGAAATATGAAAAACATTATTTAGAGTAAGAGCGTAAGCTTGGAAGCACCGGTACGGGTACGAGTACCGGGTATGATACGTATCCGGTACGGCGGTACGCCAAAATTTAAAAAATAATGATACGGGTGCGGCGGGATACGTTGTATTAAATATAATAAATATATATATGTATAATCTCACAAATGTAATTAAAAGTCCTCAAAATAATAAAACATCAAACAAAATTGTATAAATTATCAATTGAAGTACAAATTAATAGTTAATGCAATGTAATATGAAGTTCTCAAACAAAAAATATTCATAATTATTTCAAATTTAAGGATGTCTATCAGTCATTTCTTTCTCTTCTCCATTATTGGAGATTAACGCATCTTCAACTTCTGGTTCGTCTAGAGACAAGTTAACAACATATTAAATATAGAAAAATTCATGTTGAACATGTAGAAACAATACCAATTTGAAACATTTAATCCTTAAATATATAGTAAAAAAAATAAAATAAAATAAAATTTAAATCAAATTCTCTATAGTTCAAACGAAAAAAGATACTTAAATATGAAGTACACTTTGTTACTATAATAAACAAGCATCGCTAGTTGCATTTCTGGGTTAATTTTTCTTTTCTAAAAGACACGCAGAAGCCTTTTGTTTACTTCAGAAAAACATACTTTTATTACAATATGTAGAACAATCTACCAAGTTCAAGTGTATTTACATACTAGAATAACATGTGTATCCGCGAGTATCGGGTACATACCGGTATCGGATACGTATCCGGTACGGGTACGCGACCCTCAAGGAAGTATCGGTGCTTCATAGAGCATAAGACTAGAGATAGAGGTAGAGAACCAGTGCTAACATCCTATGTAAGACCCTTTTTTTTTTTGCAAAAACCACCGGGTCTTAGGCCCAGAACCGCCGTTTTGCGGTGACACCTTCGCTCGGGAAGGTCGTCACTACAAAACGCCGATCCTGCCGGCCAAATCGATCACAAGAAAAGTAAGCTATCATGGACAAAGCAAGCAAAACATGTCCACATCACATATATAAATAAATCATCAAAAGATGTCCACAACCATAACTGCAAGAACGGAAAACAAGATAACTAGGGCCTTGCCCAATACATCAAAGCCTCACTACATGGATCACTCGCGGAAGTAAAATAACTAAATCAACACTCACGGATCCTGTCATCTGAGCTCCTGAGCTAGACTGCCCCGCCTCCATTTGCACCGGCCTCTGGTGCTGCTCCGTCGCCGCGGTCTCCTAAAATGATAAGGTCCACCGACCGTCAGTCATAAAGACTCAGCCAATTCCCCACCCCTCCCCCCAGGGCTCCTAGGCACCGGATGGAAAGGAGGAAGCGGAGGACAAACAAGGGGTAGGAACAAATGCAGGTGACAAGGTAATATCTACTCTACACAGGTGATATATATATATAAATGAAACAAAATAGAAACAGCAGGGTAAAGTAAAGGGAAAACAGTAAAGTGCAAAAGTAGAGGCAAATAAGTATTATAATATAAACCATTGATTTATAGGAATGCCCATACAAACCTATAGACCAAGGGGTCGTTTAGCAAGGCCTATCGTATAAAAAGTCCCATACCAATTTATACGATAGGTGTCAGGGGTTGAATGCAATGATTATGCTATGTCATGCAAGTATGTTATTATGCGGTGATCAAACAAGTGCAACTCACCCACTACGACTCTATGCGCATAGACCTTTAGTTCCCTCTTTTTGGAGCGAGCTAGACTCCTCAGGATACTCCCGTAGTGGCAAACGGAAGCGGTGGGTTGGGCCTCGCCCACCTCTAGGTTGGTATATGCACTACCCGACCTAGACCTATCGTACGCCTCCACAAAACCCGCAGAGCGTCTGCGTACTCTTACTGACTGGACCGCCAGACTTTTATGGCTAAGTGTAAATACCACACCTGCCGAGCCCAAGTGTTAACGTCGGTGCAACGACTGCCAACACGAAGGACCCACCACCTTATGCACATGCAAATTATCTTCCAACAATACCGAGCTACAAGCTCCCCGGGCTAACCCGCCCGTCACCAATAAATATCTCAGAAACAAAAGATCACCGGACTAAACCGGCTAGACTTCCATAAGCACACTCTCAGAGTGACTTTTCCTGCCTTAGAAACTCAGGTGCTAAAAGATGCTAACAAGAAAAGACGATCTTTCGTCAATTCCCGGACGACCTAGCCGAGGGTGGCACCCCACCACCCTAAGACTTACCAAACCCCAACTTCTCTAGAGACCCATACATAATACAAGGCTACCACCCATCCTTCATCACTTCAGACCCTAGACAACCAGATTGGCCTCTAACCCCACAGTTGTCAAATTGCTAAACGCAGACCACCCTTAACGTTTTGATGCTCATGAAGAGAGGTACACTAAATATCCAACTTCTTGACCCAAGGGATTTACTGGGGACCCATACTACCTACCTCAGATCAAATCTAGGGTTTCATAATTTCCCATTAATAATTGTATTTTAAATAATTTTCCAAATGGCCATAAAACTAAGGTTTGAACTACAAGTACATTTTTCTGACCTCCAACACCCACTCCAATTTATTCATAATTCAAGGGTACCTAATAAACAGTATATATAAAGTTTTAGGGAAAACCAGCAAGATTTATTATTTTTAGAAATTCCAAAACACAATTATTTCCAATAATTTCCAAAGGAGGCACCCTCATATGAACTCCAATCCTTGTGCAAATTAACACAGTGGTGCTTATTAATAAAATATTTAATCCTACAAAGTTTGACCATGCTATTCAGAGGGTATGTTTGTAATTCCATCCAAGGATATATTTGCAATTTCTTTCAAAATGAACTATAGGTACCAAAAATATTGATCTATAAATTATGAGAAAATTACAGTGGATACATATTGATATAAAAAGGCAACCAGCAAAGTTTCATGCAATCTCAGAGATTTAATATCCTAAAATTGATCATCCCAAAAATTGCCCACAATGTGAAATATTACAATTTAACCCTCCAAGAGTTTACTCATGTTCTAACCAATTCTTCCAGAGATATATGACATTAAAACCATGATTATGACAGAAGATGGTAAATTGATAAATACTATTTCTCCCTAAAACCTCAAACCCTAAATAATTACAAATCTACCCTAGAGTTTATTACTTATGATTGGCAACTCCAAATCCCTCCAAACTCCTACAGTAGCATTCTCTGGTCACTAAGGCCATCTACCCAAAATTTCAAGTCAAGCCACTGAGGTTTGATCCCTCTTCCTTCATTAACCTCTAATTGCACCCCTTTAGGGTTTAGCCTAGGGTTAGGGTCTAACCTTCTCCAATAGCTCTAGTAGGAACTCCAGAGATTTATAACCTCAAAAACAAGTGGGTTACAGAAGATGATGATTCCCTAAGTGTTATTTCTTCCTAGAACCCCAAATTCCAATTATTTACAAATCTACCCAAGGATTTATTACCTAGGTTAGACAACTCCAAATCTCTTCAAACTCACAAGGGAGTCTTCTCTGGTCACTAAGACCTACCCACCAAAACTTTAGGTCAAACCACTAGGGTTTGACCCTACTCCCTTCATTGACCCCTATTTGCACCCCATTAGGGTTTACCCTAGGGTTAGGGTCTAAACCTATCCAAATCCTCCCAAACCTCTTGTGAGGGTATCATATCACTTATAAAAGTCAGAGGAGTCCAACACACCCCTATCGAAGGACAAACTCCCCTATGTCCTTCACAACCCCAAATTCCTCCCCATAGGGATCAACCCTAAGACCTTGAGCAAAACAACTCCAATGCTCCCCAAACTCCTCATGGGGTCTCAACTTCATCCCACTGACCTTCCTAAAGAGTCACAAGACTCAAAGAACCTAATTGGTCAATGGACCATAACTTGGCTAAATGCACCCCAAAGTACTCCAACCCTAAGTCCTAGGGCAAACCCACTCCCCAAGACTCCATAACACTCTTGGAGGTGATTTGGGTGGGGTTAGGGCAGTGGACATAATACCACTCCACTAGGAGGTGGTTTGACTTTGAGAAGCCCTAAGTGTCCCCTTAGTACAATTTTCCCCTTAAAGGGCAAAACTTGGGCCCAAAGGTTACCTAGTCAAAAGATCTCCAAATGAGATGAAATTTTAACCAGGGGTTTATCATGACCCTAATGGTACCCCACCAAAATTTGGTGGAGATTGGAGGTCATTTGGCCCTCCAATTAATTTGTGTAAGGATTATTAAATTTCCACAAAAACTTTAGGAAAAGTAACTTCTAAAAATCTGATACTCAAACCTAACCTAGGTATAGGACATATGGATGCTTAGCCAAAATATCAACTACATCAGATTAGCCATTTAAGAGTTATACTAATTTTAAGGTCTGGTTTGAGTTCTGACCAGCCTCACTAGAATGAGTGCTGTGGGTCCAATACTTAACCAAATAGCTTGATTCCACTCCCATTAGAAAGTAGACACCAAGGCCTACAAAAGTTATCTCTGAGCATTTTTCGAGTTATGGCCCCTAAGGGCCTTAAAATCGGGTCACAAAATCTGTCAAAATGTGTGACAGATAATCAAATTAAATGAAATAATCATTTCATGCCTGCGAATAGCAAAAGGCGGCCAATCGGACGGCTCACAGCCTTCGTCCCCGATGAGCCAACGGCCAGGATTTGCTGCGCCTGGGCCGACTTGATCTTGGATTTCCCGGCCACCTGAGCGCCGCCCCGGCCGACCAACGCCACCACCACCTCCGTTGAGGTGGGGGCCGGCGATGAGCGGTGTTTGATCGGCCGGAGGTGGCCGGAATCGTGTTCTGTAGGAGGATGCCCAACCCGATCAACGGGGGGCAAGGTCGGCTTGATTCCCGGCCAATTGGCCACGGATCGAGCCGCCGTCGATTTAGATCTAACCCTTAGAGTTCAGGGAGGAGAACGGGACCTGTTGGAGGGCTTGCCGTCGAGTCAACCTTGAGTACACCATGGGAGCTGCCGCCGGTTGTGAAGCCATGCCGATTCCCTCCTACAGTGCACGAAATCTCCAGGTAAGATAGGGGTTTCTCTCCTCTCAGGTCTCTGAAGGTGAAGGGGGGGTTCAATTGGGGGTGGTGATGGCTTTAAGCTCCATGGCCATTAATGGCTTCTTCGGTTTCTTCCATGGCCGGCCCCTCTCCATCTCCCTTGCCTTAATTCCCTTGTGTAACTGATGGAAACTCCTCCCAGCTGGCTGAGGAGTTGAATGGAGGCATCAATTGGGGGAGCCAAGAGGTGGAACCTCTTAATGGCCATGAATGGCCTCTTCTCTCTCTTCCAAAAATGGTGAAACCCCCATTTTCTCTCTCCTAACCACCATGGTCGGTTTCTACCCTCTCTCCTGAGCTTAATGAGGGCCCACATGGGCTGGTTGACCACCCAATTGAGTTAGCCCGAAGAGATTGGGTTAGGTTTGATCATTTTGACCTAAATTGGTCAATTTTGACTTTTGGCCAAATTGGTCAATTTGGGGAACCCTAGGATGGGGCTTTTGGGTTCAATAGGTTCTAAATTAGGTTTAGGAACTAATGGTGGAGTCAATTTGGTCAATTGGTTCTTGGTTGACCCAATCTAGGGTGATTTGACCAAAATAGGCTAATTTGACTTTGGTCAAATTGAGCCCTAGGGTTGACTTGGTCATGGGGCTTTTTGGTCCACTAGCTCCCCTATGACATGATAGCCCTATGGGTGAGGTCAATTTAATGTGGTGAAGGTCAATTGGGGTACTTTGAGAAGAAAGGTCATTTTGACCTAAAAAGGGCATTTTGGTCAATTTGCACCCCTGGGGGTCCCATGATGGGGCTTTTGGGTCCATTAGGTCTATAATGGTATTATAAACCTAGGAGTGTGATCAATTTGACATGGTGGGGGTTGATTGGCTCTAAATGGGCTACTTTGACCAATTTGAGGGTGTATGTTGACTTTGGTCAAATTGGTCTCTTAGGTTGACTTCAATGGGCCCTTGGTGCCCTAAGGGGACCCCTAAAGGGTTAGGGACACTAAGGTGGGGTCCACGGGTTAAGTTGAAGCACTAGATTCCAATCCCAAGCTTGGAAGATGGGAATTGCTATTTGCAGACCAAGGTGGCTCCTTCCTATGGTTTTGTCATGGCTTAGTCATGACAAAACCAACTTAGGGGTCTAGCAGTTTGGGGGATGTTACAAATCCCAATACATAAAAATAAAAATTTCGTCCCCGAAATTCAGACAAGCCTATGGGGGTTTCTACTAGAGGAAAAACTTTAACATCCCAGAAAAGTAAGTTGTACCTGTCGTAAAAAGCTGCGGATATTTTTGCTTCATCAAGTCCAGTGGCTCCCAAGTATGTTCTTCCTGTCCATGATTCCTCCACAGGACCTTGACCAGTGGAACCTTCTTGCGCCGCAAGACTCGTAGCTCTGTGTCGTCTATCCGAACCGGCTCCAAGTGGATCGATCGATCTGTAGCTACTGACCCCTCAGAAGTAGACACCTGCTGCTCAGGCCGAAGTAAAGCCTTCCTAAGTGAAGAGACGTGGAATACGTCATGCAGTCCCTCCAAATCCGGCGGTAGCTCCAGTCTGTAAGCCAAGGGGCCGATCCGCTCCAGGATCCTATAGGGTCCCATAAACCTTGGACTGAGCTTCTTCCGACCGCGAACCCTCGAGACTCCATGCATCGGACGTATCTTCAAGAAAACCCGGTCTCCCACCTGGAACTCCACCATACGATGACGCGCATCGTAATACTTGGCCTGCCTGCTCTGGGCCTCCAGCATCCTATCTCGAATCAACCTCACCTGGGCCTCCGTGTCCTCCACGAACTCTGAGCCAAGAGTCTTGGGGTCCTCATCCTGAATCCAAGATAACGGTGTCCTGCACCTCCGTCCATATAATGCCTCGTAAGGTGCTCTGCCTATGCTAGCCTGGTGACTGTTGTTATAAGAGAACTCGACCAACGGCAACAGTCTCTCCCAAGGCTCCCCACGGTCTAGAATGCAAAGACGCAAAAGATCCTCCAAGGTCCGATTGGTGCGCTCCGTTTGTCCGTCTGTCTGGGGGTGAAAAGCTGTACTGAAGGTCAACCGGGTGCCTAGATAGGCCTGCACCGCTCTCCACTCCCTTGACGTAAAACGTCCATCTCGGTCGGAAACTATCGTCCTTGGCACACCATGATAACGGATAAACTGCTCCACAAACTTTCGAACCAAAACTCTGACTGAATCATCCTTCCTGATCGGAATGAATCTAGCCACCTTCGTCAACCTGTCGACGATCACCCAAATCGAGTCATTCCCCGTACGAGATCGGGGAAGACCATGAATAAAATCCATCGCTATATCGTCGAACTTCCACTCCGGCACTGGGAGTGGCTGCAATAATCCTGCGGGGTTCCGACATTCCGCCTTCACCAGCTGGCAGGTCTCGCAGTGGGTCACAAAATAAATGATATCTCTCTTCATACCCGGCCAGTACATGGTCCTCTTCAGATCTGCCGTCATCTTGGTAATACCCGGGTGCACTGAATACCTACTGCAGTGAGCCTCTGTCATAATATCCTCCCGAATCTGACCTCCTGCTGGTATATACACCCGACCTCTAAAACTCAACAGGCCGTCCTTCATCGAATAATCTCCAGCTGAGCCTTCCTCCAAGGCTCTGAATATCGGCTCCAGCTTGGCATCCTGCCTCTGCCCTTCCCTGATGCGGTCTCGAATGTCATATGTGGCACCAATCGCCGCTAGGTACTCCTTGTACAGCTCCGGATCATCTTCCGATACCAGGGAGATCTGCATATCTTCGAACATTCGCACCAACTCCATGGCCATCAGCTTAGGCTCTGCTCCTGATGTGGTAGCTCTCCTGCTCAGAGCGTCTGCTACTACGTTTGCCTTCCCTGGGTGGTAATGCATCGTATACTGGTAATCTGATAGGAACTCCACCCATCGCCTTTGTCGGATATTCAACTCCTTCTGCGTATCTACATACTTCAGATTTTTGTGATCTGAGAATATGTCGCAGTGGACCCCATAGAGGTAGTGTCGCCAGATCTTAAGAGCGAATACGACTGCTCCCATCTCCAAATCATGCACTGGGTAGTTCCGCTCGTGGTCCTTCAACTGGCGGGAGGCATAAGCTATCACGTGCCCGTTCTGCATCAGAACGGCACCCATCCCCTGATAAGATGCATCCGTATACACTTGAAATCCTTCCTTCCCCGACGGAAGGGCAAGGATGGGAGCTGAAGTGAGCCGACCCTTCAGCTCCTGGAAAGCTGTCTCGCACTGCGGCGTCCAAGTAAAAACAGCATCCTTTCTTGTCAGAGAGGTAAGCGGGAGGGCTATCTGAGAGAATCCCTGAACGAACTTCCGGTAGTAGCCGGCAAGTCCCAAGAAACTTCTTACGTCGGTGGCCGTCTTCAGCGGCGGCCAGTCCCGTACTGCCTGAACCTTTGCTGGATCTACTGCCAAGCCTGCTCCACTGATGATGTGGCCCAGGAAGGCCACCTCCTTCAACCAGAACTGGCATTTACTGAACTTAGCATATAACCGATGCTCCCGCAGCTTCCCCAAGGTTAGTGCCAAATGCTGCGCATGCTCCTCCTCCGTCCTCGAGTAGATGAGGATGTCGTCGATGAACACTATGACAAAGATGTCGAGGTAAGGCTCAAACACCCGATTCATCAAGCTCATAAATGCTGAAGGTGCATTTGTGAGCCCGAACGGCATCACCGTGAACTCGTACAATCCATACCGGCTGCTGAAAGCCGTCTTCGGGATGTCCTCCTCTTGGATCCTTAGCTGATAATATCCCGATCTCAAATCCAGCTTCGAGAAGCAGTGGGCTCCCTCTAGCTGGTCAAAGAGCTCGTCTATCCTTGGCAGAGGGTACGTGTTCCGCACCGTCAGCCTATTCAGAGCTCTGTAATCGATGCACAGTCGGAGCGTCCCATCCTTCTTCTTCACAAATAATACCGGAGCTCCCCAAGGTGAGGAACTCGGCCTAACGAACCCGGCTTCCACCAGCTCCTGCAGCTGGCTCCGAAACTCTACCAACTCCTTCGGGGCCATCCGATAAGGAGCTTTGGACACCGGCTTGGCCCCTGGCACCAGCTGAATCTGAAAATCCTTCTCGCGGTGCGGTGGTAGCCCAGGAAGCTTCTCCGGAAAGACATCCGCAAAATCTCGAACTACCGGGATGCTAGGCACTGAGTCCTTGACTTCAGTCGCCTCGAAGAGCACCTGGTAAACCTCGTCTCCCTGCAGGTGGGCCTTAACGGCCTGAATGGACGATAAAAGGAGACGAGAGGTAAGTTGAGTACCTTCGAACACCACAACCCCGTCTTTATGCTCTAGCACGATCCGCCTTGCCGGGCAGTCAATCCTTGCCCGGTTTTCATACAACCAACTCATGCCCAGGATCAGGTCGTAATCCCTCATCTTCAGAACAGTTGCCGGGACTTCGAACAGTCTTCCCCCAATCTCCAGGCTTATTAGGCATGCTAAATTTGTTAAGACCTCTGATCCGTCCGGAAATCTCACTCTCCTATAGTCGCTTTTGAGGTGCTTGACTTGGTCTAGGTCTTCGATAAACTTGGCCGAGACGAACGAGTGCGAGGCACCCGTATCGAACAAGGCAAAAGCAGGTTTGCCGAAAATGGAAACTAAACCTGAAGGGTTTGACGATTGGTTCAAAGCTAAGGTAAAGCTGAAACTTTCAAAACATTAACTATTTAAAAAAAAATCAAAAGCGGCAAATACCTGCGATGACCCTTGCCGGGTCCCTGGGCCTGGCCAAATCTAAGGCATAAGCCTGCTCTCTGTAGTGCCTCCGATCGTCACCCTGAAATCCACGGCCTCGACCACGTCCTCGGCCTCCGGGATGCTGACCCCGAGGTGCTGCCTGAGGTGCTGGAAGAGCATTCCTCTGGGGGCAGTTCCTCTTGATGTGGCCGACCTGGTGGCAGTGGTAGCATTCCGGAGGTTGCCCACCTCCTCCAATCCTTGGCATTTCCCTCATCTGCAGAGGCTGAGGAGTCAAAACTACCGGCTCCCTTTGTTCCTGCCTCTCCCCCTGACGGGGTCGGACCTCCGTCCTTCCTTCTCCAGCGTCTCTGTTTCTCGGCTGATCTCTCCTGCCATTTCTTCCCTGGTCCTCCATGGGTCTCTTCCTCCCACGAACAACTTGCTGGTCTCCTTCCAGCTTCTTCGCCATCTCCAGAATCCTGGACATACAACCGTCGGAGACAAAAAGGAGGGCCTGCCTCAACTCGTCACGGAGGCCCTTATAGAATCTCTTAGCATATCCCGCATCGTCCAGTTGGTAGGATACCGCAAACCGGGACAGGTGGGTGAACTCCTGATGGTACTCCAGCACTGATCTACTCCCCTGCCGCAACTGCAGAAATCTATCTTCCAAGTCATCTCTTGCCGACTGCGGCACAAAATGCTCCAACAACGCCGCTTTGAAATCATCCCAAGCAACATCTGCTGCCTCTAATCCCGGGTACGATGTAGCCAGGAACCTCTTCCACCACCTCTTAGCATGGGATTCCAGGCATGAAACCACCAGTGGCACCTCCATGTCTGCCGGGCACTGGATTCCTGACAACATCTCCTCCATGATGTCTACCCATTCTTCGGTCCTCACAACAGTCTCCGTCCCGATGAATGCTGGTGGGGAGAGACCCCGAAAGATGCTCAGCCAGTTGGCCCCAGGGTTTTGCTGAGGAGCCGGTGCCTGCTGTGCTCTGAATGTCTCCAAAATGGCAGTCAGAGTCTACCCCAACTCCGTCTGCTGGAACGGGGTAGGAGCCGGTGGTGGTGGAACGACGTTCGGAGTCGGCGGGACTCCATGCTGCGGTGAAGGTTCCGTTGCCGGCTACACAAGAAAGATTGCACTTATAAGGGACTTAGCTAAAGGGAAGAAAAATTTCAGTTATAAGTGGACTTTTACATGTGATTTCCCTTATGGGCACACCATTGCTTCCGCTGCTAGTTTGTCCGCAAACTAAGCTCGCGCGGGGTGGCCCAGGGTTTGTGGACTTCTTTTCCTTGGATCGATGTTTCCTCTGATACCACTTGTAAGACCCTTTTTTTTTTTGCAAAAACCACCGGGTCTTAGGCCCAGAACCGCCGTTTTGCGGTGACACCTTCGCTCGGGAAGGTCGTCACTACAAAACGCCGATCCTGCCGGCCAAATCGATCACAAGAAAAGTAAGCTATCATGGACAAAGCAAGCAAAACATGTCCACATCACATATATAAATAAATCATCAAAAGATGTCCACAACCATAACTGCAAGAACGGAAAACAAGATAACTAGGGCCTTGCCCAATACATCAAAGCCTCACTACATGGATCACTCGCGGAAGTAAAATAACTAAATCAACACTCACGGATCCTGTCATCTGAGCTCCTGAGCTAGACTGCCCCGCCTCCATTTGCACCGGCCTCTGGTGCTGCTCCGTCGCCGCGGTCTCCTAAAATGATAAGGTCCACCGACCGTCAGTCATAAAGACTCAGCCAATTCCCCACCCCTCCCCCCAGGGCTCCTAGGCACCGGATGGAAAGGAGGAAGCGGAGGACAAACAAGGGGTAGGAACAAATGCAGGTGACAAGGTAATATCTACTCTACACAGGTGATATATATATATAAATGAAACAAAATAGAAACAGCAGGGTAAAGTAAAGGGAAAACAGTAAAGTGCAAAAGTAGAGGCAAATAAGTATTATAATATAAACCATTGATTTATAGGAATGCCCATACAAACCTATAGACCAAGGGGTCGTTTAGCAAGGCCTATCGTATAAAAAGTCCCATACCAATTTATACGATAGGTGTCAGGGGTTGAATGCAATGATTATGCTATGTCATGCAAGTATGTTATTATGCGGTGATCAAACAAGTGCAACTCACCCACTACGACTCTATGCGCATAGACCTTTAGTTCCCTCTTTTTGGAGCGAGCTAGACTCCTCAGGATACTCCCGTAGTGGCAAACGGAAGCGGTGGGTTGGGCCTCGCCCACCTCTAGGTTGGTATATGCACTACCCGACCTAGACCTATCGTACGCCTCCACAAAACCCGCAGAGCGTCTGCGTACTCTTACTGACTGGACCGCCAGACTTTTATGGCTAAGTGTAAATACCACACCTGCCGAGCCCAAGTGTTAACGTCGGTGCAACGACTGCCAACACGAAGGACCCACCACCTTATGCACATGCAAATTATCTTCCAACAATACCGAGCTACAAGCTCCCCGGGCTAACCCGCCCGTCACCAATAAATATCTCAGAAACAAAAGATCACCGGACTAAACCGGCTAGACTTCCATAAGCACACTCTCAGAGTGACTTTTCCTGCCTTAGAAACTCAGGTGCTAAAAGATGCTAACAAGAAAAGACGATCTTTCGTCAATTCCCGGACGACCTAGCCGAGGGTGGCACCCCACCACCCTAAGACTTACCAAACCCCAACTTCTCTAGAGACCCATACATAATACAAGGCTACCACCCATCCTTCATCACTTCAGACCCTAGACAACCAGATTGGCCTCTAACCCCACAGTTGTCAAATTGCTAAACGCAGACCACCCTTAACGTTTTGATGCTCATGAAGAGAGGTACACTAAATATCCAACTTCTTGACCCAAGGGATTTACTGGGGACCCATACTACCTACCTCAGATCAAATCTAGGGTTTCATAATTTCCCATTAATAATTGTATTTTAAATAATTTTCCAAATGGCCATAAAACTAAGGTTTGAACTACAAGTACATTTTTCTGACCTCCAACACCCACTCCAATTTATTCATAATTCAAGGGTACCTAATAAACAGTATATATAAAGTTTTAGGGAAAACCAGCAAGATTTATTATTTTTAGAAATTCCAAAACACAATTATTTCCAATAATTTCCAAAGGAGGCACCCTCATATGAACTCCAATCCTTGTGCAAATTAACACAGTGGTGCTTATTAATAAAATATTTAATCCTACAAAGTTTGACCATGCTATTCAGAGGGTATGTTTGTAATTCCATCCAAGGATATATTTGCAATTTCTTTCAAAATGAACTATAGGTACCAAAAATATTGATCTATAAATTATGAGAAAATTACAGTGGATACATATTGATATAAAAAGGCAACCAGCAAAGTTTCATGCAATCTCAGAGATTTAATATCCTAAAATTGATCATCCCAAAAATTGCCCACAATGTGAAATATTACAATTTAACCCTCCAAGAGTTTACTCATGTTCTAAACAATTCTTCCAGAGATATATGACATTAAAACCATGATTATGACAGAAGATGGTAAATTGATAAATACTATTTCTCCCTAAAACCTCAAACCCTAAATAATTACAAATCTACCCTAGAGTTTATTACTTATGATTGGCAACTCCAAATCCCTCCAAACTCCTACAGTAGCATTCTCTGGTCACTAAGGCCATCTACCCAAAATTTCAAGTCAAGCCACTGAGGTTTGATCCCTCTTCCTTCATTAACCTCTAATTGCACCCCTTTAGGGTTTAGCCTAGGGTTAGGGTCTAACCTTCTCCAATAGCTCTAGTAGGAACTCCAGAGATTTATAACCTCAAAAACAAGTGGGTTACAGAAGATGATGATTCCCTAAGTGTTATTTCTTCCTAGAACCCCAAATTCCAATTATTTACAAATCTACCCAAGGATTTATTACCTAGGTTAGACAACTCCAAATCTCTTCAAACTCACAAGGGAGTCTTCTCTGGTCACTAAGACCTACCCACCAAAACTTTAGGTCAAACCACTAGGGTTTGACCCTACTCCCTTCATTGACCCCTATTTGCACCCCATTAGGGTTTACCCTAGGGTTAGGGTCTAAACCTATCCAAATCCTCCCAAACCTCTTGTGAGGGTATCATATCACTTATAAAAGTCAGAGGAGTCCAACACACCCCTATCGAAGGACAAACTCCCCTATGTCCTTCACAACCCCAAATTCCTCCCCATAGGGATCAACCCTAAGACCTTGAGCAAAACAACTCCAATGCTCCCCAAACTCCTCATGGGGTCTCAACTTCATCCCACTGACCTTCCTAAAGAGTCACAAGACTCAAAGAACCTAATTGGTCAATGGACCATAACTTGGCTAAATGCACCCCAAAGTACTCCAACCCTAAGTCCTAGGGCAAACCCACTCCCCAAGACTCCATAACACTCTTGGAGGTGATTTGGGTGGGGTTAGGGCAGTGGACATAATACCACTCCACTAGGAGGTGGTTTGACTTTGAGAAGCCCTAAGTGTCCCCTTAGTACAATTTTCCCCTTAAAGGGCAAAACTTGGGCCCAAAGGTTACCTAGTC